>OU862892.1:17128792-18430292 GCA_917880725.1 Selenia dentaria
TGATTTCACCATACATAATGACACCTGTAATCACACTGTGACATTTTCATTGCTATTATTCAGAAGTATAGTATACAGATTTTATTTTATTGTTTGAGTTGCTTTGTTCTAAAAAAAGTTTCGATACAAAAAGATCGTGTTAAATAGTACAAATAAATTTAATGTACCTATTGCTTGCTCATTTCATGTAACTTCGTATTTAAATAAATAATTTCAACTTGTAAGTGCATAATAAATACAAATTTTACTCAAATGTAACTTGTGTTATCTCTGTAATAAAGAAAAACTTGAAATTCCCCATTTTGTACGTGGCTATTTATTTATTTATTTATTTGGTTTGCTAACAGTAGTAACACAAACTTAAAACAAATTATTTCTATATTATTATGCTACGTGCACCACCAATTACAAGCAAACACAGCATGCTTTACAATCTTATCATAAAGGGTAAGTTTTACAAAGTTGAAATATCTTAAAACAAAAACAGAAACTAAATCAAAAACACTGAGTTAAAAAGCTATAAAGGATACATTAATTTAAGGTAAAAGACTTAAGAAGTAGATACATATCCTTAGTATAACTGTATATATTAATAATTAACAATAAGTGAATATTTCCAAACCTAGATATCATCACACTCCGTTGGGGTTATTGTGACAGACCCATTTGGTGCCATCAGAAGACGACGTAGCATTGAAGGGCTGTCATAGATTATGTCTAAATCATCTTGTTGATTGCATAACTTGCACATACGAGGTATAGGCGAGTATGCTCCGAACACTGTTCTTCGGAGGGGAGGGGCTAAGAGGGTGATTTTATGTCGAGGGTATCTATAAGGAACTTTAAAATTGATTTTCTCTAAGATTAAGGGGCAGTCTATTTTATTTCTTAGGAGCGTATGTAAAAAGCATAAATCTAAATAGTCTCTACGTGTCTCTAAAGTTGTAATTCGAAAGTGGCTAAGTCTATCGCTGTATGAGACAGATCTCCTAGCCAATCTCGTAGAGCGTGACAAGTGCCACACAAACCTTTTTTGTATCTTTTCTATCCTTAGATTAGGGGTAGCGTAATGAGGCCGCCAAACTGTACTACAATATTCCAGGATACTTCGCACGAGGCTGTTAAACACCATTTTTTTCGTCTTTTGTTTGCGAAATATTCGGCCCCGCCTTATAATAAAACCTAGCATTTTAGGCTAGAACGCTATCCGCGAAAAGAAAAAATAAGAAACCTTTCTTTTAGCCTGGGCTGCGTTCCAGCAAGCTTTAGATCAAATAATGTTCGGCTAAGATTTGATAGAGCGTCGCTAGAACGTATTTTACCATTATCTGGCAAAAACGACTTTGACATATATAACTTAGGTCTTAGCTTTGTTGGTTTCAAACTAATTTGAGAATATTAATTACTCTCCACCGGTCAAGAATATATAATTAAGCACTTCGACTTTAATACAAATAAATAAACCTGTCCATTCGTTGTGAAAATGCAACAAAATACTTTGTCACTATCAACAATCTTTCACTTTTGACTGCCGACCAAGATTTGGCTCTCTCAAAAGGTAGAAAAATTTTGGCCAGTCGGGACAAAATTTGCTCTGACAGAGTGTCGTGAAACGGGCGTGATCAAATCTTGATCCGAGCAAATTTTGACCAAGAGGCGTCGTGGACCGGCTGTTTTGCCAAATTTTGGCTTGTCCTGTGGCTTGCTGGAACGCAGCCCTGTACGACCGATCGCCATTGATCGACCAATTTTTCCCGCTACTAAATAAAACGATTCTTTGGTATTATTTTCTTCACGAGTATGTTGCAAAACGTCGTAGGTATGATACACGTGTGTATTGATAATTACAATGCAATACAATACAAAAAATATTTATTGATAACCAATCATAATAGAAAAACATAATACAATAAAAGCGCTACACTAGATTGGACAATTGGCGGCCTTATCGCTACAGCAATCTCTTACAGGCAACCTTGCATGAAGAGGATTCTTAATAATAATGCGGTAGTAGATGCTAAAATAAACATTTTTATCTAGGAATTAAGTGCTTATAGATAATTAAAATAAATAAATACATATAATTAAATTAAATAATTATAAACTAATACATACCTACTATTAAAATATAAACATAAATACAATATTTTTATACATATCTTATAATTATTTAAAGTAAAATATAATATTTAGTAGTTATTTGATAAATATTGCTTCTTCACCATAATTATCTTTGAAAGACGAAATTGACTTTGCTTGCCTGATATTGATAGGAAGCGTATTCCATAGGTGGACAGCATGTTTAGTAAATGACTTAATATAATACATTGATGACGCGACAGGTGTATTCAATTGCAGTTTGTTTGTGGAACGAAGGGAGAGGGTATGTTAAGATGAAGGAACTGAAAACGCTCATTGAGGTAATGAGTAGTGGGGATGAATAGAATACTGTAGAGTAAAGAAAGCACATGAGCATCTCGGCGACGTCGAATTGGTAACCATTCGAGCATATTGCGATATTGACTGACATGGTCATGCTTACGCAAACCAAATACAAACCGAATGCAAAAATTTTGTAAACGCTCAAGTTTATTTAACTGCTCTTCAGTTAGGTCCAAACAGCATTCGTCAGCATAATCAAGTATAGGAAGTAATAGTGATTCTGCTAGAGTAATTTTGGTAGATTGCGGGAGAAAGTTACGTAACCCCCTAAGGGATCCAGCTGTTGCAAATATTTTTCGGCTGATTTCAGTAAGTTGAGTCAAAGCCATGACAAATGTTGGTCAAACATGATACCCAAATTTTACCATCAATGATTACCATCCTCCTAACGACTCAGGTTTCAATGGCGCCTCAGCGGTAATCACCAGCAACATTACACACTTGTACCATAATGTACTATTTGGTCTTATTTACTAGGAGGCGAGCCTATTGCCATCTATGGGGCACTGTTCCAGATTTCAGACTGCTATTGAGAATTCGTTGTGAGAAAACCCCAATAACGGTCCGACCCGTTGTGTTTAACCCAGGACCTCGAAATGCCAAAGTGGCGCTCCCACCACTACACCAATACGAAGCAAGCTAAGCCGCTGGAATGTCAGCTACCTAAAAATAATAATATGGGACAACATCCACACAAGTTCTATCAGTGGGCCTAGCTCGATAATTTGCATAGGTCTAACATAATCGTGTCATAGACGTATATACAGGTAAAGTGTAAACTATAATTTATCTAGTACAACTGTGACACAGGTAGCTCATAGCAAAGAATATTAAAGTCTGCGCGCTCCAAGTTCTACTTTGCTCATAGTTTGTACAGTATACGTCAACGACACGATACGTTACACTTACCTACGCAAATTTACACACAGGAAATCTAGAGTCCATGGAAAGAAAATGATTTTAAATCGTGACTGAACGTGATCGTTACTCAATCGTTAACGAAGACACAGTGTTAATCACGTACCTAAGTATGAAAACATGTGATCAAGCAATGTAACTCAAATCGAAGCCCAAATCGAACTGCCCCAGTGTGTGACTCCGTTCGTTACTGCAGGGTTCAGCTGCAGGGTAGGGTGTGGGAGCGTATAGCGCAGCAGGACAGAGAGCGGCTATTCTATAACTAGTTGTTCAGCGAACAGTAGACCTCGCCAGCACAGTCTTATACTGGAAAGCATAGCCGAGTTTTGCACAAGCCGAGTTTTGCACAACCCGTATGTACTGCCCGTATTCCGTGTATATTGCCCCGGAATATTTGGCTGTTCAGGCTGGATTGTACGGGTCATACAATCTAGCAGAATTCCCAGGACAAAAACTGTACAGGGTGTCAATGTACAGCCCGGAATCCGTATACATGGCTTTGGGATGGGCTTATGGGCTGGGCAATACGGGGCGTACAATATAGTGATTCGTCTTAACGGCATTTTTTCGCAGTAGGTAGATATCCTGTCATTTAACCGACACTTAATTTATAAATTTTCGGTTCACAACCAACGTGTGCCAAAAATATGAATTGCTAACCGTTCTACTCACAAAATTTCAAAATCATCATCATATCACAGCAATATATTAGCAAATGGTTCAATTATTAAATAATTCGACAAATTTACTATTTACAATGTGACATCTGAACAACAGTTAATTTTATACTTATATTATTTCATATATTAGTATAAAATATAAATATTAAGTAGGTATTTCTTGTATAAATGTTTTATTAAAATAATAACTTCAAAAATTTTACATTTTGTTTCGTATCGTTTGACAAACGATTGCTGCAGACAACAATTAAAACTAGATAATATCTAGTTTTAATTGTTGTCAAATATTATAATCGTTTTTGTTAAAATTAGTTCGCAAACCATGCAATACGCCACAACGCCATCTACAACACGGGGGTTTCACTTCCTTACTCTCCTGTGGGCCTTAGAAGGATGTTGTCTATGGTTGTGTCACCACGCATTATTCACCACAGTTATCTATGTTCTATTAAACGGTGGCTTCGTTCTCTTCATTTCTATTAGAGCAAAGAGTTTGCGTAATCTCATATCGTTGTTTAATCGTCTTTTGTTTGAGAGTTGTCATTGATTGACAACCGTATGTCAAAGGTGAAAATTATTATGAGATAAATTACTATATTTAATTATCGCGTTTCTATACCTACCTATAATTTATGTTTATTCACAAATATTGTGCAACTTCATTGTACGTTGTCGGAGAGCAAAGATACTCAATCCCGCTCAGGTTATGTGTCGATTCGATGTTTCATGAAGATCGGGTGTGAACAGTATTATGGCTACAGAAGTCCGTTCGAAGTTGCAAGCACAACTTCGACCGACGAACGACTGGAGAGTTCGCAGCCGGCACACGATACGGGTATGAGTTTAACATACATAGAGAAATTAGAAGGAAACTCATTTTACAATACACTGAAATTCATGATCGATTTGTATTTTATTCGTGGCAACCTGTGGAAGTACACTTATACGACACTGGTGAATTCTGATAAGGCATAAAGAGAGACCAAATAGCAAGAGCGAGGATATGTTTGATGATATAATCACATTGCCTGGTTCACTTGAGTTATTCAATAATGGCAAATTAGTCATAGTAAATTTTAAGGTCAGCTTTTGTAGATAAAAGTCTAAACAACCGCTGCAGACTTTTGTCAAAGCTACAAGGCTAAACGAAATATGTTCAACCAATGAGTCTTGGAATGGAAAACTCAAATGTGGACTATAGACTACGTGAAGACCAAGCTGTTACAAATTCAGGATTCATACAGTGCAGTGCAGAACCAAGTAGGTACAAACACCAAAGATACTGCACTATTAACGGATAAACAATACAAAGCAAGAACTCTCTAGGTACAGAAAAAGGCACTCGTTATTGAATACCTATGCTAAATTATAGTTCAGAAATTATAATTTTTTGTAACATTTACGTACTTCTATTAAAAACCCTTGTATTAAGGTATTACTTGACACCTATCAGCCCAGATTTTCTTCAAAAATATTTTATTATCAATGTAAACACTTGTTCCATGCGTTAAAAACGTTACTGATATCTGTTTCACATAATAATAACTAAGAGGTACGTAATTACAGTTATTTAATGCATATTAATTTATTGTAAGGTCCTTACCTAAATAACAAAACGAAAATGTTTAATTAGAAATTGTAATATTACAATTTCTAATTAAACATTTTCGTTTTGTTTTCAAAACATGCATGATATCATGCATGTTTTGAATCATCATTTCACAAAACATAAGTGCTTTCAATGTGTAAGGTAAACAATATGTATTACTCTTAATAAATTATAATCTTTGTTATTTTAGAATGTGTTCTTCAATAAATCATAAACTCTGGTTTACATAACAATATTTTAATAGATGGGAACGCTTCTTGCTACCTCGATATCAAACAGTACATCCCTATTTATCGATATCGATACCGGCGCGCTCGTCTTCCACGTCACTAATGTCACACATGGAAGACGAGCGTGCAAGCAGAAGAAGACTAAGATCCGTCAAAGTGGAAGGCACTTAAAAAATTAAACTTCCCGCTAACGTCCCGTTCTTTGCTTTAGTGATTTCCATCTATCTTTAGATATATTCTGATCAGTGTCTCCATATACACGGTAATTACCGTAGATGCACCGTAATCTTGTCTCTATCTACCGTCAAGGTAATGATGTATTACCGTGTCATATATCACCGTATTACCATTAAAATTACGTTCTTGTAAATATTACATCATTTACTGCGTAAAAGAAACTCAGTCTGTCAACGAACAAATTTTGTAATGGCAACACTGCAAAAGTCCCAGGGGATTCCCCAATGTCTAAAAGTTTATTTTCACCGCGCAATCTATTCTCGTCCTTATTTATATATGAGTAGGAAATAAATTTGTACGTGAAATGAATGAAAGACAATAAAATTGGCTACTTACGTTGTCTTCTCTTTTAGTCCTCGCGCCCTCGCGGGTTAACAAATACATAGTCAAACATTATCAAGTTCATTTTCGCTTTTCTCATAACTTATCTTAGAACAATCGTAATTTTAAAATAATAAAGAGAGGTTTTTGGTTTGTTTACTATTGTGAGTGAGTGAGTTAAGTAGGTAGTGCCTAGTATTAGAAGGTTCACAATGGAGAGTGATACTGAAAGTAATGATAGCGACACAAGACCAACTTGTTCTACCAAAATAGCTAGAGCTGGAATAAAAAGGAAGCATTATAAACAAAAGTTTAAAGTTGAATGGTGTAAACTGAAAGAGTTTTCTACGTGGTTAAAAAAACATCCCAAAGATGAATACAAAGCAATTTGTTCAATTTGTGATTCAAGTATCAGCGCAGAAATGAGTGTTCTCAAAAGGCATGGTAGTAGTACAAAACATGAACAAAAAGAGAAGTTGTTATTGAGTTCTACTTCAAAATCCTCTGTTCAACCTACCATAGAAAGTGCGTTTAAAAAGGCGCCAACGACGCTTGATGGAAAATGCAAAGTAGCTGAAATTAAACTTGCAGCTTTCATAGCTGAACACAAGATATCTCACCAAGTAGCAGATCATTTATGTGATCTCATATCAGTTACTTTTACTGATCCAGAAGTTGCAAAAAACATTAAGCTGAAACATACGAAAGCCCAAGCGGTCATTAATAATGTAGTTGGCAGGAGCGAAAAAGATACATTGACTCGTGATCTACAAGATTGTAAGTTTTCAGTGCTTATAGATGAAAGTACCGACATTGCTGCGGTGAAAACTATGTGCGTAGTAGTTCGATATTACGATTGTAACCAAGGTAAGATTGTAAGTCGCTTCTGGGACTTAATACAACTTTTTGAGTTCAGCCAAAACGATTATTCTGCTAACGCACGTCATCTGTTTAACCTGGTAATTACGTCATTTGAAAAGTATTCAATCCCACTGGATAACATTGTAGGCTTCGGTTCCGACGGATGCAATACCATGATGGGTTGTAGAAATTCAGTATCCAGTCAATTTCGTGAGAAGTGTCCCGGTATCACAGTACTTAAGTGCATATGTCATTCTTTGCATCTATGTGCAAGTGATGCCTCGAAGAAATTGCCACCAGATACTGAAAAGTTAGCTCGAGCAATATATAATTATTTCAAACTAAGCAGCAAACGCCAAGCAGAATTCAAAGACTTCCAGTTGTTTACAGAAACGGAATTACATAAAATATTAAGGCCTGCGCAGACCCGATGGCTCTCTCTGGTTTCAGTAGTGAATAGAATCTTAGAGCAATGGGACGCGCTGCGGCTTTATTTTGATGGTAAATGGCTCGAGGACAGCGAATGCTTAGACATTCATAAAAGTTTGCAGGACCCTATCATAAAAGCCTATTATTATTTTTTGGCGTGGATACTGCCGAAGTTTACAGATATCAATAAATACTTTCAAAGTGAATCGCCGGTAATAATTGACATACATGATAAGATGATGCAGCTTTACAGAGAACTGCTCTTCTCGTTCATGCTGCCATCTTACGTGCAAGCAACAAAACTCGATGATATTGATCCAACAAATACCACACATTACCTGAATTTGGAAGATGTATATCTGGGACTGGGAGTTAGTAAGCAGTTGGAGTTGCCAGTATTTTCAGACAAACAGCACGTTTTGCAAGAATTCAAAATCAACTGCAGAAAATTCATCATCACTGCTTGTGTGGGTATCAGAAAGAGGTACAGTCTCAACGACCCAGTGTTGACTGCTTTGTCTAAATTGCGACCAGAATTGTGTATGTCAGCGTCAGCTGATGCAAGGCTATCAACATTATCGACTTTATTTAACATTTTGCCACGCGTAAGTCCTAAAACACTGGATAAACTACAGATACTAGATGACGAATGGAGAAATTTTCCATTAACTGCCACACAAATAAGAGACATACAGGCTGTAACTGAGAAAGCTGATGTATTTTGGCACAAGGTTAGTTAATTTAATTGAACTTTTCTTTATTGATTTGGTTTGTACATAATGATTACTATGTACTATAAAAAAATATATTTTTCAGATTTCAGAGCTAAAGGATACAGACGGAAATAGCAAATACAAGGAACTTCCGAAATTTATGCTGGGTGTGCTTTCGCTGCCGCATTCAAATGCCGAGTGCGAGCGCATTTTCAGCCAAGTAAATGACATTAAAACGAAAAAAAGAAACAAACTTCTAACACAAACAATAAAAGGGAATATTTTCACCCAGCAATCAATTAAAAGAAATGGCAAAAACTGTGTGGATTTCAGGCCAACTGACGATATGTTGTCAAAAATGAATAAATCCATTTATGAAAAAGATACTTTCGTGCTAGGAGCGTCTGATTCAGATTAATACCACATGTTACCTACTTAAATTTTCTTTGTTAATAATTAAAAAACAAATAAATATATTCAGACTTGATTGTTTCATATTCTTGTTTTTTCCTTTGAAAAATTGCACGGTAATTTACACGGTACACTTTTAGCAAATTCACCGTATTTTTTTCTAGAAACACCGTATTTTTACCCTTGCAACACGGTAGCTCTCAATTTACATATGGAGACACTGATTCTGATTAATCTATGGATATAGTCTGATTAATCTATGGTGATGATCGTTACACATGAATTTAAATCAAGGAATATTTAACTCTCTACCGGAATTTCAAATTCAATATACCCATTTCTTTAGAAATTTTACTAAACGCAAGCAAAAACAAAGAGGACACAATTACCTACGAGGAACAGTCCAAGCCAAGCTATCCTATCACTATCAGTAATAATGTCGGAAAAGTTTGATGTAACTTCTGAAAGTGATGCTAAGGAGATGAATAATTCTGATATAACCATAACTTTCGATAACCCAATAATAATGAAAGAGTTGGGAAATATCGTGAATCTCGTAAGGTAAATCTTAGGATTATGGATCTTTTTATAAATAAAATATACTACCTACTTTATAACATACCTAAGTTAAAAAGCTTTATTCCGTTTGATACATTGTAGAAATGAAGACTTTCTAGAAACCGTTCCTAAGGCCAAACTGCGGAGAGTCAAATGGGTGCCGATGTTCAACTGTCTAAAGCAAGGCATTTTTGTCGAAATAGTTCGAGAACTGACGTCAATGTGGGAATATGAGAACATGACAGAAAAACTTGATCAACTTGAGAAACAAAGAGAGAAGTTTGGAGATATTAATGAGGAACAAATCTTATGGTAATTCCACACTACAAATGTTATGAAAAACATGGCACCATTAATCATAAAATGGTTGCTAAAACCAGGCTTATTTCAGCTTTGTAGTATGTTCAAAATCATAAAATTATAATCAGCCCATTTTGTTCCCACTGCTGCGACTCATGCCTTCCTCTCAGAGAGGAGTTGGGCCATAATCTACCACGCGGGCCCAGTGAGGATTGGTGGATAGGTTAGTGGCCAACCAATGTCGAAGTTTTCAGGCAGCCCGAAGCCCTTCAACATAGCCTAACGACTGTTGTCCTAAGGCAAACAACAGGGACCGAAAGCTTAACGTGCCCTCCGAAGCATGAAAGCTCTCAGTTGAATGCCACTTGTAGTCACCCATCCAAGTCCTGACCGCAGCAAGTGTTGCTTAACTTGTTGATCGGTTAAGATCGCCAAGTCAAGCTCCGCTATGAGCTCTTCAGTGTAGTGTGTTGCATACACTTAATTTAAATTGCTTGTTAATAATTCCAATGTACCCGTCAGTACCGGGGCTTGGGTAAAGGCTGGCAGGGGAAACACATTACACCCCATGTGGGACCATAGGACCTTGTTATTATTTTTTGGGGGCGATGAGGCCTGCACTGACGTCCCGCTTGGGGTGTTTTTTGCATTCCCCCCTGCCAGCATTTACTCAAGCCAGCCTGACTCCTTTACATAGCGGAGTATGGCCTTGGGTCACTGGCACAGGACCATAGGACCTGTCAGTGATTGTTTTATTTATTACAGTGAGATGCCACATGTTCAACATTTAAGGAAAGAAAATAATGGGGACAACCAGCTGGTTCCTGTTTAACCATTGCCTTTATGGGAAATTTATTTACTGTCAATTCCAGTTTTTACACTGCCTCTTGTTTATGTTGCACATACCATTGAATGCTCTAGGCAGATACGTAGGAAGTTCAATGTATTCTCTGTATCAGGGTTATATACTAATGATGACAGTAATTAAATTATCTCATAGTTTATGACACTCATTGAGGGTATAAATTCAAAATTTTATATGACTGTCGCAAAGTGAATTTAAACTGGGTAGAGAGATTATTAAAGACTATGCTTGTGCTGGTGGGCCAGTTAGTGGCGCTACTGAAGAAAACGTAACAATTGTTGAAACTTCTACTCGAAGATGCCTGTGTGAGAGTGAAAATATAGGAAGAACCAAGCTATCCGTGGGTACCATTCACACTATCCTTCATGACCATCTGAATTTGTCAAAGGTCAGTGCAAGATGCCGCGAATGCTCACAGCGCTTCAGAAACAATGTGAGTTGACTGTTGCAAAGAGTTTTTGGAGCTCTGTGGTGAAAATCCGCAAAGTATTTATGATTGGATTGTTACTGGTGATGAAACGTGGGTTCATCACTATGATCCTGAGAGCAAGCAGGAGTCTATGCAGTGGCATAAAAAAGGAAAAGCCCCACCGAAGAAGTTCAAAGTCAGACCATCCACCAGAAAGCTCATGGCCACAGTGTTTTGGGATTCTAAGGGAATCTTATTAATAGAGTACACAAAAAAAGGTGAGAGTATTACTGGCGCAACTTACACTAACACCCTGCGCAATTTAAAGGAGGCAATAAATTAACGATCATTTTTCAGACCTGGAAGAAAAATATTTTTTGGAGGGAATTTAAAATTTATTTTCCAGGACAAATAAATGTATTCAGATCCATTGAAAAATAAATTTTATTCACAATTTCTGCTTATTCTTTCAAGCCTATACTGAGAATGCATTGAACTCCCCTCATAGTATCTGATTTAGAGTTAAAACTAGACAGTATCTACTACTTAAATAATGTATTGCTGTATATTTGCAGGAGACCACAGCTTGGTGATGTTAAATCTCAACTAAGGGCTAGTGATGTTGCTAACTTGCAAGAACAGAAGGCCTTACTAGAACCTCTTGCCAAGGAGTATGAAGATAAAGTAAATCGCCTTAAGAAAATCCTATCTGCAAAGAGAGGCTACATAAAAGCTTTACAGATGGACATACATAAATACCAGAAGAAAAATAATGAATTCATCACAAACATTAATGAAAGGTTTGAGAACCATAAGCACATTATGAATACTGTGCTTCCTGATGAAATAGATATTGAAAAATGCTGGATCGAAAAAGACTTGGATGAAAATTAAAAATTACACATTTATTTGAATAAAATTTATATTTCAGAAAATGGACACACCTGAGAAAAGTAACAACAAAATTAGATAGATTAATTATTTCACAAAAATATCTCCACATGTAATTCACTAAGTGTACATAGATGGAAATAAAGAAAAAAAATAAGTGTGCTAAGATTAATGTGTTATAGAAATAATGTACTAAATTCTAATATTGCTGCTATTCCATACCAGCTAATCTATCATACAGTAGATTTTTTACAAAATATCATAGATACCTATATTATAAGCAAGACATTATCTAGACAATTAAATTTAGTAAGCATCAAGACTAAAGAGTGAAAGAAGTATGTGAGTATGAAGAAAAATATATTAAGAGTTGCTCGCTGGCAAAAATATGATAGATTAGATCTACTTAATATTGTTAACATACATATGCAAACCTAAAAATGAAATAAAATAAACATCTTAGCTCAAAAAGTTATATTTATTAATGAAATACATTTGACATGTTAACATAGCTAAAAAATAAAATTGTACAATGCAAAACTTGCATATAATTTTATTATATTTATTTATCGTAATAATATAGCGATTGCACTATTGTTGCGAGGACTACACTGTTACTACCACATGTATAATTATATCAATTCATTTCGAGACTTTAGCAGCATAGAGAAAAGCCTCATTCAGGAGATCACACACCAATCCTTTACAATTTGGGAAAGTCACTTAATTTGTAAGAATAATACTGTGTGCAAAATAAAACTAATTTCACTGGGTATGCCCTTCCCTAAAAACAAAGTGATAGCAATGGAGTCCTGGAACAGAAAATAACTTAAACTATGACAAGGTTCCGATAACATTGTGGTCTTAGGCCAACTCCACAGAAAGATAATAAAAGTATCATAAAACAAATAAATAATTTCCTAACATAAAATGTAGGGAAAACTACAATGACTACAATCCAATCAAGATGTAACTGTAATTTTCAAATCAACCAATTCATCATCACTTATACAAGACCTATCCAATAATTTACATTTATAGGCACATTAGTTACTGAATAAACCAAGCGAATGTGCTTTCGATCCACTACAACTTAACAATTATGTTATATGTACCGACGCTTTTGGTGTCCAATGCCCGCATCTTTAAGATAACTCGCCACTTCAAAAATCTTTAAAATCAACAAAACAATTTTACTACAACATCAACATTTCACTATAACATAACAGGGACTATCAATATAAAGGCTGCCTCGGTTCAGGGATCGAAAAAGCAAAGTCATAGAGGCATCGCCGAATAGATAATGTCCTTTCGACCTACAAGTCGGTAGAACTAATACATAAATTAATATCACTCACATTAAAATTAAAAATAAGAAGGCACAAGCAAATCGATAAATAATTTTAACGTTACGCGAGGGCGACATTTCATTCGGCTATGTCCAATGACAGACTAACGTAATAATTATAATACATGATATAATTAATTATTTGTAGCATTCCTCTCACTGTGCAGTACACTGGAACCCGAACATCAGTTATTTCTTCTTAGGAGGTGACCGCTGAGGTGTGGCGGGTCTGCCACTGTTGATGCCATTGTATTGGTATTTCGCCTTCTTCTCAGACGGTTTCAGTATCTAAAATATAAAGTGACACATTCAAAAATTAATTACTATGCTATGTGACTCATTAATTTAACTGAGGTTTCAAAACTATTGTGAGTATGACAACAATGAACAGTCGGCAGTGCACGAATCTACGTAACGTTATCGTATCGTTTACGTATTCAGGACAAACTGATTTGTCTGTGCCACTATTGTACTAGATGAATGACAGTTTGTACTATACTTAGTACGACCAACGATGCGATTACGTTATACTAACGGCCGGTCCCAATATAATATAAATCTATCTATCGGTTTACCTTACTAGAGTTAGCTATTTGACACTATTTGTATGGAAGTTATGTCAAATTTCTATCGGTAGTAAGGAAAACCGTGGATAGATAGATTATTGGGATCCTCCATTAAACAGATTTACGTGCTCGGCCCACAAATGTTTATATTTATAGTACACTTCCTGAAGAAGAATGCTACAGATCCATGGTTAGATTAGTTAGTCATTAATCTTAGCTTATAAAGTGAGTCCTACTGATCTATGTAGTTGTGTAATTTTGTAAACTTATGTTCAGGCCATTGATTTTTATGAAATTGTTAATGCTGAGTTTAATCAGATTGGCATTGGGATGACATGAACATGACCCTTTTTATGACTTATGATTCTGCAATATAGTGTATTCGCACAAATTTTAACTATGTCAGACTAGCTTTCTCCCGCGACTTTACCGAGTCACGGGCTGTTTCTGTGCCAAATATCATCAAATTTCCAGTAGTTGCGTGAAAGAAGAACAATCCTTGAATTTATAATATTGTTACTGATAAATAAACAAATTGACAATCAAACAAACTTTTATGGTAACAAATGAGAATATTTTTTTCCAATAGGTTGTCATTATCAAAGATTTAAAAAAAATGTTGAAGTTGAATGAATATAATAATTTTGTAGTTGTGAATCTTTGGTGTATGGGGACAGATGTTCGAACCGTTCTGATCCCGTCAGGTCCGTCCGATCAGGATTTGTGTAATTTATCTATGTAAAATTGCTAAGTACGAGTAGTTGTCTCAATGTTATAGATGTAAATTTACCAATACAAATCTTTATCTGCAAATCTAGACCCTTTTGAATACTGTTAAATAAGTTTAAAGATATAAAAAATATAATTAAATAATAAAAATAAATCCTGTTGAGTTTCGAAATCAAAACAAGAACTTTTAAATAAAACTTTCACCCCTCATTCAACCTTTTAATTTGTGGTTGGCAAAAACGATTTCAGAAGTATTTAATTATTTGAAACTAGATGCGCTCCTCAGTTTCACCAGCGTGGTGATGCATGATGATGATGATGAAGATGATGAATCAAATATAGCGTATGTTACTCAGGCATACTGTAGCTTTATACTGGTAAAAGAATTTTTTAATCGGTTTAGTAGTTTTTGCGTTTATCCATTCCAAACAATCATCTCTTTCCACTTTATTTTAGGAGTAGATAAGGATTAACTTAAACCTACGAATAATATGGCCTAGTTTGTACCGGCATTAACATTGCATATTTTAACATGGACAAGTAGTTATCGTGACATAACTGTAACAGTTAAGGCATATGTATTGCAGACTTTTTTGTAGATATTGAAGTCTTTTATAAAACTGAAGTACATCACTTTGCTCTATTGTCTATAGTTTCCGCAGCGTACGCAATGTAAAGATTTTTTTGGTATCATTTTCACACCTTGGGTTACATTATCGAAGTTTTCATATGGATCCCTAACTTTTTTGAAAATAGCCTATGTTCATCAGGGATAATGTAGGATTCTAATGGTGAGGAAGAGACTCCGGCGGTTTAGGGCGGAAAACAGCCGTCTGTGACTCGAGGTCGAGTCTAGCAAGGCCGAGGTGAAGGCACTGCATCGTGGATTCACGGAAGCTGCCGCCGCTACAACCGCTGCCGCTGAGATGCAGACGCCCTCCGCAGCACTGATAAGTGTTGATGTTGTGGAAGAGTTAAAGCGTTCCTTGACTATTACATTCGGTGAAATGCTGAACGCTCGACTAGCAATGGTTGAGGAGCGGCTTCCGCCCGCCCCTCAAGGCGGATGTCAGGAAGGCGGCGGGTGACACCGCACCACAAAAGCCAGCGCCTTAGCCGACTGGCAAAACCGCCCGCAAAGCACGCAAGCGGGCTGGTAAGGCCCCGGGTACTACCGCTGTCCATTCAGTGGTACCAGCTGTGGGTATTCGTACCCCTACGGGAGACAGAAGCAGCGGCGAGGCCGTACTGTCTTCCGTTACGACGAAAACCTGGGTCACGGTGGTGAGGAGGGGCAAGGAGAAGGGAAAGTCCACCATTCCCTCTGCCGTACCGGCAAACGCTGGTATTAAAAATGGGAGTGCGCTGAGACCCCCAAAGTCTGCGGCTGTTGTGCTATCGCTACAGCCTGAAGCTGCAGGTAACGGGGTAACATACAGTCTTCCAAATGGCGCAGGAAAAGGTCAATCTCCAGGAACTTGGAATTGACCAGGTCCGATTTCGTCAGGCGGCCACAGGAGCCAGGATACTAGAGATCCCAGGATCGCAAAACTGTGAGAAGGCTGACAAGCTCGCTGAGAAGTTTCGCGGTGTTTTGTTTGACGTGGCCAACATTGCTAGGCCAACAAAATGTGCTGACGTAAGAATTAGGGGCCTGGAGGATGCGGTCACAAAGGTGAAAGTGGCGGCGGCCATCGCAAAGGCGGGTAACAGTGACTTGCGGTTTGTTAAGGCCGGGGAAATTCGTCGAGACTTAAACGGCGCCGGGTCCACTCTTGTCTCCTGCGCGATTACAGCAGCCAAAGTGCTGATAGAAAAGGACGGGCTTCTAGTGGGGTGGAGCTCAGCTTGTGTGGTGGCACTGAGGGTGCGTCCAATGGGTTGCTTCAGGTGCATGGGGCTGGGACATACGCGCCCTCATCTGATATAGGGGACCTGTGTTTTCGGTGTGGAGGCACAGGTCATCGTCATAGTCATCGGCCTCATCATCATAGTCGGCCAGTTACACAAAGACCGACCCTCGCTGCGCTATTTGCGCAAAGTCAGGAAGGGCATGTAATGGGAGGACGCAACTGTGTCCCTCCAAAGACGAAGGGAAGCCTTCTAGGACCCAGGCTACACGCGCGGCCAGAAACCAGGCCGTCTACGAGGAAGAACGCCATATGACGACCGAGGAGATTGTAATGTCGGAATAATGAATAAAATCCAACATCACAATCTTCTGCAGACAGACTGTGCCTGGGCACAAGACCTGTTTATGCAGGCCCTGGCGCAGTGGCAAATAGATTTGGCAGTTGCCGCGGAGCCATACTCTGTTCCCTCATTCCCACTGGGCTGGAGACTTGGATGGCTTCCTTATAAGTTGAAGAGCGAGGTTCGGGGTACGTGGTGGCCCAATGGGGAGAGTATGCAGTTGTCGGCGCATGCTTCTCCCCCAACAGATCTGCTGCGGAGCTAGAGATCTTTATGGACCTCTTGGCCAGAACAGCAAGGCGACAGGCGCCACGTCAGGTCCTCCTACTAGGGGACCTGAACGCCCGGGAATGGGGCAACTTCGCCACTGACTCTCGCGGGGAGATTGTCAAAGAGTGGGCGGTTGTCACAGGACTAACTTTGCTAAACAGAGGGTAGTCCACACATGCGTGCGGCATAATGGGGGGTCCGTGGTGGATATATCTTTCGCCACCCCAGCTGCTGCAGCACGTGTCCGGGCCTGGAGGGTGTTATCGGATCACAAATATATAAGGTTTGAGATCTCCACCTCGCACGATCGGAGAAAGACTAGGGGCGTGTTAAGCGAGAATTTTTCCTCGCTGGGCGATAAGTCAGCTCGACGCCGAACTGGCGGAAGAGGCAATCGTTCAGTCGTGGCTTGCTACTTCCACGCACCAGAACGTGGACGTTGCAGCAGGCCAATTTCGCGAGGCGGTGACTCCATCCTGACGAGAACTGGGCGCCTCCCTGCTCATTGCGAGGCGTATTGGTGGTGCTCGGAGATTGCGGATCTTCGAACCGCCTGCTCGGAAGTACGGCGGCCTTATACCCGCTGCAAGACGGTGCAATGGGCGGACTGAATGAGGTGCGGTTCGAATCAAGTCATAAGCGCTATTAGTGCGCTCAAAAGTGCCCTGAAATTGTGAGAGGGGGCAAATAGTAGGCTAACGTGAAGTCGTAAGTGACATCATTTTGGACTTATACAGTGCTGAGCCAGATTTGCTTGCGCTGTCCATGTCAATATCGGTCCGATGCCATTAGCATGCTGACAGCGCTGTGAGCGACGAAATCGCCCTTTTTAATAATGGATCAGTGGATATAGATGTCAGCACTGTAAATGATGAAAGCCAATAAAGAAACGCGCTGAAGACTGTTACAAGCGGAGCGCGCGTGGTTCGGCATGAGGCGGCAGCGAGAGATACACACAAGCCCTCTCAAACAAAAATAAAATCTGGGGCCTTATTCGTTATGACCATTACACTTAACGCGATGCGCTACGATATCTTTGGGGTATGATCGTGAATCCATACTATTGTATGGATTCACTTTCACATTTACCATCATTCCATGAAGATATCGTACGTGTTTTGGTGGTAATAGCGAATAAGGCCCTGGTTCACACGCATCCACACCACGGCAATAATTACCGTGTATTGTACTGTAGTGTATATATACCTAGGTGTACCTTAAACACGTGTATATCGAATTACCTATCGAAAAATATGAACGTTTGACGGGCCGGATTGATAATCACCAAGAGGCCGTGTCTTGGACACCTTGCTATTCTGGGCCATGTGCGACAATGATTGTTAAGTGTCGCAGACGTGAAACAACTTACTTTTAACCCTCTAGTTTCGATTGCAACAATGTTTCAAATATATACCTGGAAAGAGCACATGAGCGTTTCGTCGACCGACATCATGCCTCCTGCGTTGTCAAACTCGCCGCAGTAGTTAGGGGCAGAGAATAGCGTCACCAGCTGTCGCTTAGCGAAGAACTCGTAACCGTCTTCTACTACCTGAATAATTAATTATTACAAATTATAAAAAGTATAATACAAATAGTGATGCGGGGTTGGAAATGGGTGGAGGAATTTTTTTAAATTATGTTATGGGTAGTATCAATGTAAGAGTTTTACTTTTATGTTTCAAAATTGTTTTAAATTAGAGTTACTTTGTTTTGGCACGTTAAAGAATAGTTATTACCGAGAAGCACCAGCAAAAAACACACTTTATTTTTTGTTTAATTTTATTACACTATTAAATAGTTACGTGATATATGTTATATATACGCGATATATACGCTGGTGTGCCACAAGGTTCTGTCCTCGGTCCTGTCTTGTATACACTGTACACGTATGACCTGCCACACAGCCCAGAGGTTACAGTTGCGACTTTCGCTGATGACACGGCACTACTTGCCTCTAACAAATGTCCAATTCAAGCTTCCAAGATCTTGCAAAAGAGCTTGAATGAAGTAGAGAAATGGTTAGCCAAATGGAGAATTGCCGCCAGTGTATCCAAATCGGTACACGTAACATTTACCCTTCGAAAGGGAGATTGCTCCCCTGTTACCCTTAATGGTATCCAACTACCACACCATGATGTAGTGAAGTACTTGGGTATGCACTTGGACCGGAGACTCACCTGGAAGAAACACGTCCAAACAAAACGAGACGAAATAAACCTAAAATACAAGGGTCTTTATTGGCTCCTGGGACGAAATTCAAAACTTTCTGTTGACAACAAGCGGCTTGTTTACAAAACAATTCTAAAACCCATTTGGATATATGGTATACAGTTATGGGGTTCTGCCAGTGCTTCAAACATAATGATCATACAAAGGGCACAAAATTTCATCCTTAAACAATTATCAAATGCGCCATGGTTCACAAGAATAACTGAGGTCCATGAAAACTTAAATATGGCTATGATAAGAGAGGAAATCCTTACTCATGGAGCCAGCTACAAACAGAGACTAGAAAAGCACCCGAATCAGCTTGCGGGACAGCTTACTATCCCTGAAGCAGTACGTCGGCTAAAAAAACGGCGGGACATCTTTGATCAAGATAGTCAGATGGACTGAGTTAAAAAAAGGGGCTAACTCCACTGGGAGTAGCACCCTCCACGCCAAAAAGCCTTAACCTCATCTGTTTATAGTCAATATGACTGATTGCAAGATAAAACACAAAAAAAAAAAAAAAAAAAAAAAAAAAAAAAAAAAAACGTGATATATGTTAGTGATATTATATTATACAGTATATATGTATATAGTGATGATAGTTACGTGATAGGTGGTAGATGTACACGTCCACTATGGCACAAGGGAAGGACTCCGAGCATCGCTTTCTTTTATATATGTTACTTGGTGGACTGACTCTTTTCCTCAACCATAGCGCTATGGCGCGGCCCATTTTGGGTGATATTTATTTACGGTCTCAATACATAATAAAATGATTATGTATATTTACCTGATGAGCCCGACAGATCAAATCCAGGTCATGTCTGTTAAGGAACTTGCTAACAACGTCAGGGCCGAACGTAAATGAAACGCCACGGTCGTTCTCGCCCCACCCTTGTACATCCTTGTCTGGGTCAGACCATAGCAGGTCGCACAGCAACCCTGGAAAGGAAATTATATGAATATTATAAAACGAACAAGAATACATTATGAGTGCAATAATGGTCTCTAATTACTTGCTGAATAGATACAAAAAAATATGAAAATAAATACACTTCATTGATTAGTGACATTTTTTGCTGATTATAATGAATGTTCTGGGTTCACCAGGCTAGTGACAGTATAATATTATATTATCACCAACCTTACACATGAATGCACAGCTTATTTTTAACTGATAATATAGATATACGAACGACGCTGTGGAGCTTGCCTGTCATCCTGAACTGACGAATGAGATTAACCAAACTGTGCTGCGGTTACTACTTGGATAGGTGATAGTGTCGTATCGGTTCCGTGCTTCGGAGGGCACATTATGATGCAAGTCCGGTTGATTGTCTTCGATAGGACATCAGTCTTAAGGTCATGTATGATTTAACACACACATTGTGTGGGACGTCATAGCAAGACATGTCATTTAAGAAATTTAATACTGAAAGAAAATAATAGGTACCACTGTACCTACGTATGTGAATAATTGTGGATGAGACAAATTTTCGAACCTTGTCTACCTTCCTAGTATGGTAATTATTTCTGAGAGATGATAAAAAAATAAGTACCAAAACTAAAACCCGACTACTGAAAACGAACGCTCTGAATAGTATGAAACAAGAAAATATTTTTATCTGAAACTGTTTGATGTGTTTCATAAATTAAATAAACAAATTACATGTAATCAATTGTATTGTCTTTCATACAATATTCATGGTGGTGTTCAGAGAGAACTGATAATTTTAGTTTTGTAAGTACATTTTATATTGTTTTTGCACAGCCACATCAATTTTTTTGCTGTTGTTCAGGGTTTGTTGTTTTACATGGTATCTAGATAATGCATAAGTTACAAGATTCGTTTTCATAACGTTAACGGGATATATCTCAGAAAAGGTACGGTTTTTTGTCCTTACATCATGCCCCCTAGAAGGCGCCATATTTCATATAATGTAACGTCACATAGCCTTTAACCAGCAGAAAAACAAGACGCTTCCAACGACACCTCATTTGTCAAATTTTGATAAGTAGTTTAGAAGTTATCAGGGGACAGATGAACACACATACACACATATATGTATGTACACACCGGTCAAAAACATAACCGTCCCATTTGCTTCGCCGTAGTTGGCTATAAATAATATAATACTATAATATAATTCACGATGTAATAAGATTAAAGTTGTTTCATCAAATTTAAGATCAACCCGGAGTACATAAGATCTTGGCTATAAAACAAACATAAATCTAAGGCCTACTGTCCAGGGTCGCGTAGCTTCATAGACACATGTGTTCGTCATTGTACTCTTGGTGTACACCTGCTTGCAGCTTCAATATAAAACTATTAAACTCTGTCGACGGAGCGCCAACGTCGCGCTCACGTCGCTCCAAGCAAGCTACAGGCCGACCGTACCGTATCGCATGTCATATGCCGGGGCGTACATCTACGCCCCGGACTAGCTACTGGACGTACTTGTTATTATTATGTAAAAACGGTCGAAACAGCAGAAAAAATTGTTCAGATTCACACACACACATTCTCGCATATTGGTGTTTCGTATAATTAGGTTTACTCATTCTATAGAATGAGTGATATAATACTACCATCAAATATTTCTCTTGCGGTTACAAACAATCACATTTATATACGGATGTGCCAAACATAATCAAGTACGACGACCTCAGTAGCGCAGCAGGCGAGAGTCCGCCTGCGACGCAAGAGGTTGCGGGTTCGATTCCCGCCTTGGGACAAATTTGTGTACGATCTGCAGAAACTTGTTCCGTTGGTCTGGGTGTTCTATTTATAATAAAAATATCTATGTATGTATATAATGTATTAAATATATCAGTTATCTAGTACCCATAACACAAGCTTTGAGTAGCTTACTTTGGGGCTAGATGGTGCTGTGTGGATTGTCCAGCATTATTATTATATTATATTAATCGTCGTCTTCGGCGACTTCGAAAGCAATAAGCCAAAATAACGTTTACGGCATTGTCAAGTATATGTACAAATTATTGAAAACGTGCGCGTGCAATAAGCGTCGTGGACAGAGTTCAGTACGCTGGGCTACACAAGCCGCACGGCGTATTTTGAAGCATCTCATCAACTACGCCTGCGTGGTCTTACTGTTTTTAAATTATAACGGTCACTTTTACATGAGATAACATTAAAACGGGATATTTACCGTGTATTGCTTTTATTTTAGCTTACTAGTCACCATGGCGCTTGCGGCAGGGCCGAAATATCGGGAACTCAAAAAAATTATGCACGGTAAGTATCCCATTTTTAATGTTAACTCTTATAAATCTTATCATTTACGAAACAAATAAAAAAATGGCCAGCCACTGCACATTTTCCGAGAAAGAAACCCTTCCAAAACATTCTGAAACATGATCTTAATATTCGATTGTCGAAGATTACAGAATGTACGTTTATCACCTTTTTTACGATGTATTGACATTTAAATAAGGTATATTTTATGTAATCTACTTACCTATAATATTGAATTTTCTATGATTCGATTCGCGATTCTGTGCTTAAACCAATTAATGATAAATTATTGAAAATTCTTGACAAGTAATTAGATCTTTGAGTTGTATCAAATTGGCCAAGATTTAATAAATGTACGTATTATTTTCATGTATATTACTATGTTGTACATATATACAAAACAAACAAATTTGCATCTTAATATCAGTGATGGAGAGGTATAGATTGCAAAACTTTTGCAAGATAAGGTTCAAGCTGACATCTGATTAAACTATGACGTGACGCAGTTGTTAGTTTATTCTCATACCTCTAATAGTGAATCACACACAGAATTAGTCACGACACGACCATTTCATGAGTTGGACACCTACATTTTTAGCACTATATTACAACTTTGAAGCGCTAGCAGCGGAGCTTGACTTGGCAATCTGAATCGATCAACAAGTTAAGCAACACTTGCTGTGGTCAGGACTTGGATGGGTTGCTAGTGGATGGACCGCTAGTGGCATTACTCAACTGAGCGCTTCCGTGCTTCGGAGGGCACGTTAAGCCGTCGGTCCCGGATGTTTATCTTCGGACAACAGTCGTTAGGCTATGTCGAAGGCCTTCGGGTGGCCTGAAAACTTCGACATGGGTTGGCCACTAACCTATCCAACAAGCCGCGCTGGGCCCTCGTGGTGGATTATGGCCAAACTCTCTCTGAGGAAGGCTCGAGTCCCAACAGTGGGAACAAAATGGGCTGATTATGATTACAACTATATTTTAGATACCGAGTTACGTTCCATCCTTAGGCACTCTTTCACAATACAAGCTTAAATATTTGGGTTGTACTACAACTATCACAGGGCAGGCGTGACGCTTTCTGTCTGGCTAACGGCTTGCCCGTCCAGTCCGGTTTCTATCATTATATTAGTATTAATTTACCTGTGTCTGGGACATCGGTAGGTCTCATTATTCGTCTAATCTGCTCCATTCCCTGCAAATCTGGCGAAAGACCGCCGTGGCAGCAGAATATCTTCTCATCGATTATAGCAGCTATTGGCAAGCAGTTAAAGCAGTCCGTGAAAGTCTTCCACAATTTAATATTGTAACGGCGTTTGCATTCGTCATAGAAACCTGTAAATAATTCGCATTAACACGCAACATTCAAACATAAACTCTAATTAGCTAACCTTGACAATGGCGGAGATTAATTAAGGGAGGTCATGTCACTGACGTGATCAAAACGTTATTTCACGAGAGTTTCCGACTGAATTAGTAATTGGTTGTACGCAGAATGAATATAATTATAAGCGATTCCTGCTTGTGTAGTTAATTTATTAAGGGTCTTTGAACAGTTTCAACAATTGGCAAATATCCAAATGTGAATATCGGGCCTGACCCGTAGCGACAGCGAGCAATTAATATAAGGCTAGTTATTTTTCGAATGGACTGAAATCTAAAGTATTTAAGCTATTTATAATTAGTAGGTATAATTAGGAATTATTACCATATATGCGGTTTATGCTCGCGCATTCGTGATTGCCTCTGAGGAGGAAGAAATTCTCTGGGTACTTGATTTTGTAAGCGAGCAGAAGACATATAGTTTCGAGTGATTGTTTTCCGCGATCCACATAGTCACCAAGGAACAGGTAGTTGGCTTCGGGCGGGAAACCGCCATATTCGAAAAGACGCAGCAAATCCGTGTACTGGCCATGTATATCACCTGTAAAATAGACACATTCTTTATGCATCCTGTAGAAGCGCTGCTAACAAAGAAAACCCTAGTTGTAGCAACTTTTCAATTAGGATATATACAAACCTTACTGCGATCACAACTTGAATGGGTGGCAGTTATTGACCTGAACTATTCAACTGAGAGCTACTGTGCTACAGAAGATATTATCTATAGAACAACAGTCGTTAAACCATATCAAGTCAGGTTATCAAGTCATTTGGGCAGCTACAAAACTCGGAGACAATGGCTGGTTACTTCACTACCTTATCAGCGGTCCCAAAATGGCCTGTGGGGTGGATTATGCACAATCCTCTGACTGCGAGGAAGACCAATGACCCAGAAGTGGAAGTATGATACTAATATGTAATAAAAAATACTGTACCAGGAGCGACTTTGCACAATGTACACTCTTTGAGATCTATACTTACAGAAAGCGGTAGCGCGAGTTATTAAATGCGTACCGAGTCCACGCGGGTATTTAAATGATTCGCAAAATATAGCGATTAAGATTTCCTGCTTATGATTTACGTTGCATTTACTTCAATCAAACTTATCATCACTATCAGCCGGAAAACATAGGTCTCCCCATAGATCGCTACATGGAATTGCTGCTTGCTTCCTGCATCCAGCGATTTCCCGCGGTATTGACAAGGCCGTCCAGGGGGGCCGGCCTACACTTCGTCTTCCGGTGCGTGGTCGCCACTCGAGAACCTTTCCTCCCCATTGGTTATCAGTTCTGCGAGAGATGTGGCCTGCCCATTACCACTTCAACTTGCTAATTTTGAGAGCTATGTCGATGACCTTAGTTGTCCTACGGATCTCCTCATTTCGGATCTTATCATGCAGGGAAACTCCAAGCACATCAGTTTCCATTGTTTTCCATTCCATTGCGTTGAGGGACTTTAAGCTTGTAACTATTATATTTCATTTGAATCAGCTAATCTTATAAACGAGAAGGAAATGTGGCAATCAAAGCTTCTTACAAATGAATTGTTGAAGATGAATTGTTTACATTTAGTTTTTACATAAATGAGTATTATATCAATTAGATATGTACTAATTTTAATATGGGTATAGTTACCTATACAATAAATGTAAAGTGTAGGTAACTTTTGTTAGTTTAGTTATTATTATTAACAAGTTTATTAAAAAACATTATAAATATTTATTTGATAACAATAAATAATTTGCTGGTAACTCTTACTTTGTGTAGCACGGGTTGTTTTAAAGTGACATAACGAGGGAATTATTTCTTGTCTACGCAAGCAGAGTCACGAGCAGATGCTAGTTTGTAAATTACAATGGTTCGAAGTTGGTATGTATCTGTAATATAGTGAAATCAAAGCAAATGTGTACGAGGTTAAGAGTTTGTCTGAAACATATGGCTGCAGTTAATAATAGAAGATCTAAATAAATTTATAGACTCTAAAATTATAATGAGTCTTCTGTTAGAATGAAATCTTCCAAGGTAAGATTAGTGTAAATATCCTGTCTTAGCTACTCCCATAAGTATAAACTATCAGTATGAGTATAAAGCTGAAATTCTTTTAAGCAATTTTTATATCGGTACTTGTACTGATATATTGGAACTGCAGGATGTCAGCCTACATGCTCGATCCCACTTTAAAGAGATCAAAATAAAGATAAACAATATAATACTGACAATTACATCAAATTCATATTACTTCATCAGTCGAACAACCTAGACACAATAGAAATTTCATTGTTATATTGACAATCAACTGGTGAGGGGTTATTCTGTTTGATACTGGTAAGTCTTGCCCTGAACTCCTGCTTGGTGTGAATTGTGAATTTCTCCTGTCAGCTCCTTTATTACCCTACTCATCCCAACCCCCTTTATGTATCAAGTATATTTTTTAATTCCTGCATAGAAAACTTTAATTTTTTTTCTCCTAAGGATTGAATTCAAATTCAAATTATTTATTTGTGATACACAGGTAAGACCGGATCTTAAAATAGATTATTGTACATGCTGTGATCTGCTTTAGGCACACAAATGTATAGTAAACTAGCCTAGGAGTAGATAATTATATTAGTTTAATATAGTAGTATATATAATTTATTAAATTAAACGGTGTCAATAATATAAAATATCCTATTGTTCTCCTTATTTTTAGGGAGGCACAGTAGGTACATTCAACATTGCATTCAACCCGACATTGACAGTCAAAATAAATAAATTAGTCATTGTAATTGCAGATAATCTTTCAAAGAATAAAATGTATGGTGAAACAAAAAAAAAAATTTTAGGAATGATATACTATACTTTTCATAATCATCCATCACCACGAGGTTGAAACCGCAGGGCGCAACTAGTACTTTACAAAATGTAATTATTCATGAATAAGGGTTAGTGTTTGTTGGTAATGTTTATTAAAAAGAACATAAATTCTAACTTCTTACCTATTATTACATAATTCATTAGTGTTACTATAGTATTATTTATGATATATACGAGGGTGAATCAAAAAATTCTTGGAATCAATATTAAAAAATGCAAAGATTTAAATAATAATATTTTATTTTTCTACATAATCTCCCTCCAATGCAATGCATTTAGAATAACGCGTTTCTAACTTCCTTATTCCTTGTGAAAAAAAATTATTTTCTTGACTCTCGAAAAAGTCCTCTACGGCAGCTATAACCGCGTCATTATCGTGAAATTTTGTTCCAAGAATTTCCTCTTTTAATTTTGGAAATAAGTGAAAATCACTTGGGGCTAAGTCCGGAGAATATGGTGGGTGGTCAAGGAGATTGAAGCCAGCACAGCGGATTGCGTTGAGCGCAACTTCCGATCGATGAGCAGGAGCGTTATCTTGAAGGAACAACACGCCCAACGACAGTTTTTCACGACGTTTTTCTTTAATCGCTTCACGCACTTTCGGGATTAAATTTGCATAATAGGGTCCAGTAATCGTCTGGCCTTTTGGCATGTAATCAATAAAAAGGATTCCTTCACTATCCCAGAACACAGAGGCCATAACTTTGCCAGCCGTAGGAGCAACTCGAAATTTCTTAATGGATGGAGAGGATGGTCGTTTCCAAGACATGCTTTGTCTTTTAGTTTCAGGATCAAAATGGTGGACCCACATTTCATCCATGGTGACGACGGCAAAAATTATCCGAATCAAGCTGGAACATTTCGAGATTACGCTTGGAAATTTCCAAACGTCGCTTTTTGTTTTCGTCGGTTAACATTCGTGGCATCCATCTTGCAGACACTTTTTTGAACCCCAGTGAATCAATTAAAATGGATTGAACGCTACCAAAAGATATCTTTAGGATCTCAGCTATATGTTTTATAGTCATTCTTCTGTCTTCCAAAACCAGATTCTCAACCTTTTTGACATTTTCTTCTGTAACGGAGGTTGAAGGCCGCCCAGAACGCGGGTCATCTTTACAGCTTGATCTACCTCTTTTAAATTCAGCCACCCAGTACGCAACCGTAGAATAGGGTACAGCATCACCCCCTAATGTCTGCTGAATGTCCAAAAAAATTTCCTTCGTAGACATTTTTTTCAAAGTGAGATATTTTATCACCGCACGTAACTCACTTTTATCCATAATTTTGACTTTTTAGCAACTCGTTGCACAAAAAAATTTACTACATGCGAACGAACTGACAAAAACAAGTGACAGTCTGCATAAATATAGTGTGATAGACACTCTTTAATTTGAATATCGAACTTGATCCAAAAAGGTTTCATATATATGCACTTCTAAGAACTTTTTGATTCACTCTCGTATGTATGTATTTTATCTTTAAAATGTATCTATATTCTATCCCGTCATGATGCGGTAAACATAATTGCTATAAAATTTTTACTTATAAAATTTTCATAGGGAAATCAACCAATTAGGTAGTAGAACTCTTGTGTAGAGCTGCTGAGACAGTAGTGTGCAAGCATTGAGTTATTGGTTGAACTCTTGTTTTGAGAAAAAGTAGAAGGCAGCACCCTAGAATGGGTAATACTTGCAATTGAGTGTACAACGGATAATCCTATACGGCCATTTTCAATATTCTATCTATCCATAATTTTTCTTACTACCGATAGAAATTTGACATAATGTCCATACAAATAGTGTCAAATATCTATCTCTAGTAAGGTAAACCGACGATAGATAGGTTATTGAAAATGGCCATTAGTGGTTGCTAAACCAGACACAAAAGATAAACCATCATTATCCTAGTTAATCACAGCGGAGGGGTTAAGAGCACATGGGTGTGGTCATTACAAATAATAAAATAGGTACATTAATATTTTTTTCAAACCCACATGACTATGATATTCTCCAATTAAACATCTTTATCTTTTAATAAGACCAGTATTATCTAAACACCAAAATTATGCCAATCAATCTCATCAGTATAATACCACAAATTTTTAGCGGTGCCTCCAATTCCAGCAATATTGGCTGCTGAAGGAATATTTCCCGTGATTTGGTGCATAGTCCTCGCACCTCTGACTCTGACATCTGTACAGTCTTCCCGGGCCTGCATCCTCGAACTGTATAAAAACAGTACAATTAGAAAGTGTACAAAACAATGGCATACAACAAGACTCTCCATAATTGTTATTAATAGAATACAGCAGCAATTATTGTTATTAACAAGCAAACTGATATTATTTACTATTATTTTATATGAGAATATTTCTTGTAGATTTTTCTTTCTTGACATGTTAAAAGCATTGATTGCAAGTGAATTCTATTATCACACAAAATTTCCTCTACATCCTTTACAAATTAGTAAAATGTGAAGGATATGATTTATCACTGTTCCAAATGCATTGAATATGCTTTGTAGAACTATGTGCTTGAATTTATTTGTGGTGTAACCTTGTAGGTATATAGATTGATTTGTATGTTACTCAATTTTATGCTTACAGGTGTTCACATAAACTATTTATATCTATAAGCCAATACACAGCAAATAGTTATGATAGTAGAAGTTATGGTTCTAAATATTGCAATAGATTGGCAAGTAAAACAACTTCGATTAATAAAAGAACAATCTCACAAGCTCATAGCATTTATAATGTAATGTCACTATACAATGCATGTAAAAATACTGCATTTACAGACATAACCAGAATTTTAACTACACATATTAGTTAGTGACTACATAGGTACTTAATATTAGTTGTACAGTTTAAAATCTACCATCTCCATGCTACTTTAGCTATACAATAAACAAATTATAGCTTCATTCAACATTACAATAGGCAGCAACCAACAATCACAAACATGAAAATTGTAAGACATCTCAGCTTTACATGCCAAACAACCAAAAATATCATAAGACATTTGACAAGGGACAACATTTGTTAGAAACAAAGTAAATTATACAGGTAATGCACTTGAATACAAATTGTATAGAAGTTACATACACTTAAGAACATAATATGACAGCCACAATAGTTTTGTTTTGTATGTTGTTATGTTTGAAGATGCTTAATACTTGTGGTGTATGTAGGTATACCATTTATTACAGCAAGGCCCTCAGATGCCAACCACATTTGGATTTATTTTCAACAACTTAGGTGATTATTTTTAGGATAAATGATAAGTGAAACATAGGCATCATACAAAATTTATTAGGAGCATCTGTTTGGACAAGTCACTAAAGAATGGAACAAAAAGTCTAGCTGAATACTTTGCAAGAATTTTAGATTTATTCATACATTCTCCTGAAAAGATGTCTTTGAATTTCCCTTTTCTCCTTGCTGTTTCTTGTTGCAGCCTGTATACTGTGGTAACCCATCAAAAAGCAGCGTAATAAAGTGAAATTAACATGTAAATAATCAAGTAAAGTAACATATAATGCGACTAAAGCGTAATATAATAGGCTCATGGAAGTGTTCCATGCTGTGTTCCGACATCCTATGTAAATCATCTATTCTTGCGTTAGGACAATGGTGCATCTCTACGACAAAAGTAGATGTCTGCGAAGTCTAAAATCTAGCATCAAAAGAAGAATCTGATAAGAATTGAGGATAATCGATTTATTTATGAGATTGACGTTTCTATACCTACATCGTAAGTGATAATTACGCAATAAGAGCATACTGAGCAAGGATCCAATATATTCCATTTGGAGATTATGTGTCAAAGAATTATATGAAACTGCAATAAAATGAGAAAATGGGTATTTACCTTCTAAAAGTCTGTGAATTAGACTGTCAACATTGAGTTCGTCAGCCATATTTACTACACGAATAATTTACGTCAAAAAGTCAAAACCTTCCGACACAACACAACCACCGCCAAAGCTTGTTTGTGGTTTTTATGTTTTTAGTAACGTTCCGTTCCACTTAAATATAATATTCAAGGGTAGTGTAAAATATATCTATTACCTACGTATGATTATTTGAAAACTGTATGTACCTATAACATAACCAAAAGAATTTTTTGAAAAATCACAAGGTACTGCAAATAAATATTTATGGAAAATGTCAAGTTTTTTAAATTGATCGATTACTAGCCAATGTGAATAAAACGGAGTGCTTAAATTCTCTTTGGTGTAAACTGTTCCTTAACATAGACAAAAGCTGGATGAAAACGTCATAGACAAGATAAGTTTTACTTTTAAATTTCATTTTGCGGGCAAAATGTCGCTGTTCTTGATTGTCAAGATATTTTCTCATCGTAATGTCCCGTTCTGGCGCATAGTATGTATGAAACGCTGTGGTTCGGCGTGCGCGTTCTATTTTATTTTAGACAATACTTGACGGCTGCTTAAAAAACTTCATGGCTCTGTTGGCCTTTGATAAACTATTGCCCGGGTTTTTCGTAAACAACACGAACAAAACACCGTGAAAATTCAATGTAGGTATTCGAAAACCTTCATCTGAGTGTTTGGAAAAGCTAGGCGTTGCATCACGGCCACACTAAAGTCGAATCTCAGTCGGCGCTCAATGGAAGACAAGATGGACAGCGAGCACAGTTACAGTGGGAACAGTAGCAGCTCATCCGATAGTTCGAGTGGAAGTTCCGATAGCGATGAGGATTCTATGGAGCCGGTACGCGTCTTGGGCACGACCTTGGAGCTGCCTCAAGACCTCTGCGAAGACTATGGCATTTTCAAGGAGTTCTTTTCCATGAAAACTTGGGAGTCACTGGATGACAAACACAAGGAGCATCTCAAGAAGTTCTTACCCAAATTTTCTGAAAATCAGGAAGATGAAACAGAAAAGACCATCAAAATGTTGTTTAATTATGAGCCCTTTCATTTCACTTCACCTCTTAATGATTTTTTCAATAATTTGAAGCAGGGTAACTATAGGCCTGATATTGCCAAAATGAGAAAATTTCTATTGAGAGCAAGGTCCAAACAGCAAAGACATAAGGTATTTAGTTTATTAAAATGCAATATTACATATCTTTGTAAACAACTACCATTAATATTTCCTATACTGTGATAATTAAAACAAAAGATTTATGAATGATACTGAAGTATATTTACATCTCTGGGATGCAAAGGGTTAAAGAGTAGATATTATTCATGGTAGGTCTTCAGGTCCCAAACTATGCAAAGACTATATTTAGAGTGATTTGATGTACGATATACACACCCAGACAGGTCAAACATACATTCATACCCATAATTGTTGATGTATCTGGGGATTAAACCCGGGACAGCAGCTCAGAAGGCAGGGTTGCTTCCAGCTGTGCCAACCAGCCAGCCAGGGCAAAATGAATGTCATTGGTACATTTAGTTTTGTGTTTTCAGGTAAAATCTTACTATGCCAAGCTACTGCCTGAAGTACTGATATCGCGGGAAAGGTTACTAGCAGCAACCAAAACTGCACCACCAGGGCCTGCTCCTAGGGTTCCTAGTTTACCAACAAAGCCTTCAAAAAATAACTTCAAGCCTGTGTATCTGAGAGCTAAACAAAGGTATTTCGAAGAGTTAGCTGCATTAAGAAGTGAAGTAGGTGGTGCAGATACTGATGATGAGAACTATCCTGAAGGACCACCTGAACCTTCTTTTAAGAAAAGAAAACAGGTTCTTGCAACACCTATAAGTGATAAAGTTGCCAAGGTTGGTAGTCCATATACTGTACCAAATAGGCGTAACTGTTTCTGTGTACAATTTCTTTTCCAACATCTAACTTGTTGAATTAAGATGCGCTCTTACCCTGATAATAGTAAAAAGCAGAATATTTAAACACCTAGTGTTTCAAAACAGATTGATTGTATATTATGAAAAAAATACAAAGGTTAGAAAAGAAATAGGAAAAGAGTAATAACCGAATAGAATTCATAAATGTAACTCTCTTTCAGCAGAAAAAAATCCTGAATAGGTCCACAAAAACAAACTTTCACGTCCAACCTCTCAGAATTTTAGTTAATACTTAGCCAACGTATAGTACTAAAGTAATAACCAGCAATTTTCAATTGTGTTAGTATATATCGAAAAATATGAAGAAAACATACAAAATTAATGCATTTTCGCGTTACAGTGTCCAATCTAACAAGCGATTTTCAACCTTATGTAAAGCATCATAAATTATTTTAAAATTGGGGTTGGACCACGTCATGTCTAGTAGCAATAAAAAATGTAGAATTATCAAAATATCAAGATAATTTATTAATGTTTTTTCTGCTTGCCATTCATTTGCTTGTAAATGGCTTTTTTCTTGAGTAATAACTACTTAAAAAATTAAATGCTTTGAAGTATTTTCAGTTCTTTATAAACCAATGACTTGTTTTTCCAATAAAGTTGTTCTTGGATACTTTACTGGTTTTTTTATTTGCAAACTTTAGTTACTACAGTTACAATTAGTTGTCAAACACTATCACATCCTCACAAACTCTTGCATAAATTTTCCCAAATCTATGGAATTTTATGTATGAGCCTAATTATTTCATGCATATAAAAAACTTCTATTCTTTCCAAAGTTACATTTTCTAAATTAAGTTTGATAATAAGCTCAATTATAGTGAACATAATGTTTTACCATTCATGGATAAAACAAGTTATAGTCTATTCCACTGTAATTAAAAAAAACAAACAAACCATGAACCACAATTAAGTCTTGTACAAACTTGAATATTGATTATAAGTACACATTATAACCCACTAATGGTATAGGCGGCGTCAAAATCATAATATAGTAAGTACGAATAAAAACAAAAAACTTCTCCACAATGCACCTACCATATCAAAGCCTGGTTGGCTCACCGTCAACTTGTAAGATAAAAATAGGTGATAGACAATGAAGAGTTTTTTATGTAATTTATCTTAAATGCAAAAGAGGGGCACCGGTGGAGAGAGGGGTGGCCACAACTATCATGTATTCTGTAGTATAAATCATAGATGTGGGGCTGCTCGACAATTTATATTGTTGTAAAGTTTGACAGTGACATGCCACACCTAACTTCAGTACTAAGTGTAGTACTTATACTCAGGCTAGTCATAGTATATAAAATATGATGTGCACTTGTTTGGTTCCAGAATGGTGACAGTAACATATCAGGAACACTGGGCGGGGCTGATCAACCTCACCCAACATCCTTGCAATGCTTGAAGAATGTCTTAGCTGCACATAGAGCCAGGAGGCAGTATAGAGAGGTAACTTACACAGGGATCTCTTGAATATGGATAGATAAGTTACCAGCCATTAAAATTATTTCTAGAGAAGTCTATTATGATAATGATGTAGGAAAATTTATTATATGTGGTTTCTTCTGAAAGCATAAGACACATAATATAGATTATATTATGTGGATATATTTTTTTTATATATAGGGTAATATTCAGATACTTTATTAAGATAGGTTTAGGATTCAGGTTTGTGATATAAAATTATATTACAAACCTGAAAATAAAGTGGCACAATTTTTATTTTAGCAAACAATTGCCTTTTAGTGCCTAATTTTATTATTTTAATACAATTGTTAATTAAGTTGCTTAAATATATTTCCAGAATCACCCAGAGCTCAACACTACAGGCATAACTTTAGAAGATATTAAACAGAGAGTGGCTATTGTAAATGGCGCCAAAAAGTTAATGTTTGGTGGACAAAAACCGAATTCCACTGCAACAAAGCTAAAAAGAGGACCGAAGAAAGATGCAAACAAACATAAAATAATATCAGATGGAAAAATTGTAAAGAAAATCAAAGAAGAGCCTGAAAGTGTGGAAAGTAGACCTCTACTGCCTAATATAAAGATTAAATGTGAACAGCAAGAAAGTGATTCAGAAAACTCTTCAGTCATTGATCCAGTCACAAGTCCTAGGCAAGCCAAAAAGTCTGTAGATTCTATGGAAATTAAGCAAGAAGTTGTTGATAAATATCCTAACATGACCAAGTTAGTATCACTTTTATTGCTACAAGATACTTTACTTTCTACTTTAATTTGCTACAAGATGTACTAAAGAACACCTGTTTTCAGCTCAAGTTACGACCCAACGATAGAAATTAAAGAAGAGCCACCAGATGTGATTGGTGTGTCTAGCAACTCCAGAGTCCCTGTCCACCAGCCTGTTCCCATCAAGTTGGAGGACTTGGATGGAATAGGTAACTGGAGTTCCACAATCTATTATCAGATGATAAATCTAATTTATATTCATTTGATGAAATGTGCTATCTATTGCTGTTGTAGATGTGTTCTTTTAAATGGGCCTGTAGTGTTTGTACATTTGCCATTCAAGTCAAATTTATAGTAGCATCTCAGTCATGTTTTAGTAAAGCACTGGATTTGTAATGCTTTACAAGAACAAGGCAGATTGACTTAAAGCTTTATTTAAATTTTGTCCACCTCCTCGATGTAAGGCAAGGCATTATATCACAACGGATTTAAAATATATAACATTCCCAAGGGATGTAAAATGATTGGAATTTGGAATTTTACAATTCCTATGAAAAATCATTGTATAGATGTGGGTAGAGAGAGTTTATTCGAATATCGACTAGCCACCACAGGGCAGCACACAATAACAGAAAAAAAACATGTCTTTGCCTTGGGCGGCTTAACCCGTCCGCATCAGCGCAAAAAATAACAATAGATTTATGAATGAAACTTACCTCGAACGAGTCTTGCTGAGTCGGACAGATTAAGGCCCTCGCTTCACATTTCACTCTACATATAACTTCCTCTCTTTACTCGAGAGTTAAATCTAGTGTCCCTCGTTACACGCAGCGTCAAATATGCCGCCCGTAATGTAAGACACTGCTTTATCCCATTGTACTATTACTTATATGGACCTTGTCAAACGCAAAGTTTATTATAGCATTACGATTTTCAATAAACTGCGAAATGACTGCAAAGACCTCTAAACATATTTAAATTGAAATTAAAAATGTGGTTTTTATGATGTTAAGGAATATTGACTTATAAAAATTAACTTTGCTGACATTTAATATTTTACAATTGTGATATTGACATCAAAAATTAGCAGACATGTGACTTATATAATTTCTATGTAATCTAAATCAGTTTTCAATTTGTTTGCATGATTACATTTAAGGTTTGACATTGTTATTAATAATTTTGGTAGGTTCATACATTTAAATACTTTATTTTAAAATTGTACTTAAAACTATTTATGCACGCCTTGATGAGGCAGAATGTAATGGATTCTTTCTATTTTAACTATAAGAACTACTATACCTACATTTCTCGCAAATAAACATTTATTATTATATAATAAATATTATATGTTGTCAAGATAATTGTAATGTATTGTAGGAAATTCATTCTTCAGTACTAACAGTCTTAGTTGGTATGTTTAAACAATTAGGGCTTATTTTATTTACAGATATGATGAATTTACCAATAGAAATAGCCGACGACTCAGGCGAGGTGATCCAAGTGGAAGCATCTGCCGATGTGATAAAAGAGAAGGCTGTAGTGGAAGTAGACGAATCGCTTACGGAGACAACGCACGCCAACTTCTTGTCTTTAGTCCGCGCGTTATTCCCGGCACGAGACGCTCATCGCGCTTCTAAACAGCAACTGCATGCAAGGTGTGCGGCGGTTATGAAGTCACCTATTGCCCCTCTTAATACTTGGTATAATTGTGAGTACTTTTTTATACTCTATTAGCTGTACCGCGCGCACCTACGCTCGCTTGGCATTCTGATTTATCGAAAATAGTATACTTAATACAAACTTTTCCCTTGTTGAACTTCATTTTTCAAAAGTCAATTGGGATGTTACGAAGTCGCCTATTACCCTCTCAATACTTACTTCTGAGTACTTTCTTTTATACACTATTAACTGAACTGCTCCGGTCTACGTTCGCTTGGCGTTTGGTTATCGAAAATAGTAGTATAATACAAACGCCCCTCGGTGGAAGTTCCCTGCGCTTGGGTTTGAATTTTTCAAAAAACAAGTGTGATGTTATGAAGTCGCCTATTGCGCAGCTCAATACTTGCTATAATTGTGAGTACCTTCTTTTATACTCTGTTAGTTGAACTGCGCGCGTCTACTCTCGCTATATCATATATGTATGTATAGTACATACTTTTCCCGTCGGTGAGAAGTTCCCTGCTCTTGGGATGGAATATTTCAAAAGTCAAGTGGGATATGAAATGATTATTGTACATTTTAAAAACTATTTATTTTAGTTTTTAAATTACTTGCGACTAGATATAGGTACAAAATGACGATACAATTGGTACATCTTGAGATAAGTTTGGGGCGAAACACAATCATCTCAAAGTTTTTACTATCAGTTCACAACTTTGCAATAGTGTGTAAGAAATCTATGTTTTTCTTTTCAGTGTCAGATGACTGGTGTGCCGATCTCGATTCAGCATTGGATTTCCTTGCTGGCGAGAGAGGTTCACATCCAGAAGATTTTGTTCCTTACCTGCAGTATATGCCGGAAACTCAGGTAGGATCAGAAGAACCTGTAAAAGTGAGTAACAAAACATTCAGATATTTTTTGGCACTTTTATTAGAGTCTGCAGAGGAGGGATCATTCAAAATTTTTGGATTGATTAAAAATAATTACTCATATAAAAATGTAAAGACAGCTTTTGTTTTTTTTTTTTTTTTTCAATTAGGGTTGCCGTGCTTATGACTATTATGTCAGTTCTAATTGAATAGCACAGAATAAACAACCTTACAGAAACTATTGGTTGTATCATGTATAACTACAACGCGGTCACATTAACTCGACGCATCGCTGGAATGCGGGTCGGCATTCCCTTTTCTCGCCCGGCAAGTGTCAGTACGGTCAGCATCTTTGTTACCGATACACGCGTCGATAATTTGGCTAATTTTCTTGCTAAATTTGGCTTGTTTTCTGTTTTTGTTGTATAGTTTTTGTTTTGTTAAGTTTTTTGTTACTGTTGATTGTTGAATATAAACTGTTGAACTGTGTTCAAACCAGAATAACATGGGGAAAGTTATACACAGTGAAGGGAGAAATCTCGTGTTAAAAGTGCTACAGTTCTTCGAGAATGAGAAGAAAAATAAATGTTTTTCCATACCAGTGGATCAGGTTGAAAAACATACCTGTGCCGCAACTGGAACATCAAAAAGTACTCTTACTCGGATAAAAAAGAAGCTAAAATGGCATGTGTATCATAATATAGATAATAGATAAGATAATCGACTAATCGACTACATTCCTGTCGAAAAATGCCAAATAAATAAATATTAATTGGGTAGCCATACAACAAATGTGTGTTTTTTCCTATTTTTATGCTCTATATTAATAACAGTAACAGGTAGACACCTTAAATTTTCACAGAATATGTAGTTGTATATTACCTTTCAAAATAAATAAATATTTTTTATTCATTTAACAAACTTAATTTTTAATAAATTTTTACTCGATCTTAATAAAGGCCACTTGGCCGGTTTTTTTTGCACACCGTACTTGAGCGCCAAAATGACGTCACATGGTCAAGCGTCTAGTTAATGTGACCGCGTTGTAGTAATCACATACTTGGCACCTGACATGACTATTTCTGTTTCAATTTCATAAATGGACAGGATTTTTTCTCTTATATTTTTAATACAAAATAACACACTAAATATTACTAATGTATAATATTATATGTGGATAGTTATTAGGTACAATATCATTAATTCACAGATTTACCAATGGATAGGCGCAGGTCGAGATTGTGATGCAATATTGGGTCGCTTGTGCGAGCGATGGATTAGAGCTTGCTCGCCACAACAATCTTCTAAAGATACACCGCCACCTAAGTGAGTAATAACCTACTTAATCTACTTATGTGTTATTATATACACGTCTACACTTCTACACTAATATTAGAAAGAGGAAAAATGTGTATTTTTGTTTGTGTGTGTGTGTGTGTGTATGTTTTTAATGAATAAACTCAAAATGTACTGTGCCGATTTAAAAATTCTTTCACCATTGGAAAGCTACATTCACCCTGAGTAACAGGCTATATTTATTGCTAGAAAAGATTAGGTATCCTTACTAAAACTTAAGTACCGTAATCCAAGGTGTAAGGTGTGCCCTAAAACGTCTTTCGTGGCATGCGCTGCGGAAACTATTGATGATAGAACAAAAGTATGTTCTACAATATTAAAGAACATATCAATATCTACAAAAAACTCCACGATACCATAATATGTCCAACTACTATCGTTATGTCACAATAACTTCTTTTGGTCATGTGATAGTGTAACAGGGGGCGAGCTTATTGCCATCTACGGGGCACTATTCCAGCCACCGGACTGTTATTGAGAATATCTTTCTTTCTTGGGAAAACCCAATAACTGTCCAACCGGGGGATCGAACTCATGACCTCGAGGTTCCAAAACGACACTTCCACCACTACACCAAGACTAAGCGTACGAAGCCGCTGGCGGCTCAGCTAGTTGTATGTATTTATGTACCTATATTCGGTTTTTAAGATTTTGTCCACACATATAAAGCTTTTGCCAAGACAGACCCTATAAGTACGAAAATGTTATCGTTTAAACTTAACAGTTTATATCAGGGGTCGGCAAGTAATTTTGAATGGGGTCCGGGATACTATTGAAAATTTATACCGAGGTCCAAAAAAAACTCATAATATGTATTTACTGTACCTAGTATCAATACTACTAGCAATCCAAAACTCTCTTGCACCACACTGCTGTGTGTAGCATAGCATTAAATAATATACTTAAAGGCCTCTCTTATAAGTTTTAATCTAAGTCTACCTAATAGTACTCAATTAAATTAATCAAGTTAATAAATAATATACATATATTTGGGGGTCCAAGTTCCAACCAGTCCCGGTCCGCCTGTTGCCGTCCGACGATTTGTATAATATATATAAATAACAATTTTGTATAAAGTTATTGTTAAAACATTTCCCTAAAAAGTTCTTTGTGGATGTTTATTTGAATGAAACAAACTAATCAAAATATTTTAAAATAATGTTGTATAAAATCGTATGGGATACAAACGGGACAGGTTAATTTGCATTTACCTAGAGGGCTACGTATCTCAGTCGCAATGTTGATGTTGCAGGAGAATAGTTGATTATGTTCTAAACAAGTATAATTTGAAAAAAATTATACTGACTTCCATTCTATTCAGATATTGGAGTGTATCTCAAAAACTACTGGACTGAATTTGATGAAATTTAAATGGGGCCACACGGGAAGCACCAGCTTTCAAACAAAAATAATATTTCAAATAATTTTGAGAATGGGTTCACCCAGTCGAAAGTTATGAGGTATCAACATAAAAAAAACATACAGTTGAAATGAGTACCTCCTCCTTTTTTTGGAAGTCGGTAGAAAAATGGTGGCTTTATGTCGCCTTTGTCAGCTCCAGTCAGCAAGTTACTAACATTTCTGCTTACTGGAGTTGTCAAAACTGTACATAAAGCCGCCGCGCTATTTTTCAAGTTTTTAATTAACATGTGATTGCAACTGAGATACCTATGTAATTGCCTTGCTAATGTCAAATTCCCATTTAATGTCATGACTATTAATTACAAATATTCAAATTATATTTTCGCACTGTCTTATTACGACACACAACACTAACCGTATCAGCTCGAACTTTGGGACTATTACTGTTTTTGTTTTTTCACAATCGTACCACTAGATTTCAGATTTGAAAACCAGTCAGTTGAAAACCATCCTCACGATTGAAGTTTTTGAACTTCGCGATTTCATTCGCTTCTCTGACGAGTCTTGGTGTGTAGTGGCGTTCTGCCGAAAGTATCTGAGGGTTATGCAACTCGATCCAGCGGTTCGTACCTAACTCCAGGATATGTTGAGCGATGGCAGATTAAGATAATGGCATGAGTTTTAATGACCACGGTAACCTAACAAAGTTTTGGAAATTAAAAATTGGAAGCTTACATGGTAGAAGCGGTGGCTGCAAAAAAGGGTCTGTCTCCGAGCATCTAGGGCCACGAAACCACGCTCAGAACTGTATGCTGCCATATATCGACCTTTCATTACTTCCATCATGTTGAACTTTTATCGAAATAGTCAATTCATATTTCACCAAATCTATTCTTTTCTCTTATTTTATTGTTTTTATAAGTTGTTGGCAGCATTGAATAATGAAATGTCGATATTAATGTATTATATTATTTTTATTAATAATTTATTTTCAATAGGTCTAAGTGGATACTAAGGCATAGCTAGCACAAACATTCATTTAAGATACAATGTGGTTTCCTCCTCCTTGATTCGTATTCCTCATGTCCGTGGATCGTATTCCTCATGTCCGTGGATCGTGACCACCTCCATCCATTATCCTAGTCTCCCATAGGATGTTTCGCCATCTTCTCCTATTTTTGGCTACATGGATAGCATCGTAGACGTAAGTGTCCAGTGTGGTTCGGACTTGGTCAGACCAACGCATTGGGCTCCGCCGATCGCTTAGAAATAATTCGGCTCGGATATCGAATGGCGCCGAGTGATAGTCAGGTAGTCCAACAAATCGCAATCTGTATTATGTGTATCCATGGTTAGAGGGGTTTTCTTGGGAAAATGTTACGGTGGCTGAAATATTATTTTCTGTAACAGTGTTTGAGAGGGTATTTAGTCACAGTCACTGACTCCTGCTTCATGTGCTCTGAGTGTTCATGGTGACGTCAGGCTATTTACCGTCGCCTGGGACTCGGCGTTGACCTTTTACGGTAGGTATGGTCCCTCCTGACCAACCCTCCTTTTCATCCGGGCTTGGGACCGACAACGGCGGTGTCTCAATCAATCTGGTTTACTGATGATTTTTTCCGTGCTTCTTGTCCAGCGAAGCTGAAAATGGACAAAGTTTTGTGTACACTATACTATAATTGATAAAACAGTGATCCTTACAAGTCTCATAAAAAAAGGTCACAACACAAACCCATATGTTCTTAGGCAACCTGGATTGACTAAAGCTGGCTTCATATTTATAGAAACTGATCGCTTTGCTTATGACTCGTAAGTTATTAACACTTTTTGTATGAAAAATAGTGCCAAAAAGTAACGCTTCGTAAGCAAAACGATTCGTTTCTGGATATAGAAATCCGGAGTTAAACGATTACTCTAGTGAACCGACAAAGGTCGGCATTTCGACTTTCGAATGAACTATATTACGAATTTTTATTTCCAAGCCGCGGGGAATCAAGTTCTTTGAAATACACCGTGGAGTCTGCCAGGTCCGGTAGTAAATTATGTCACACTAGAAACAGTCTAAATATGTTTGTTTTCGATAACTCGCTAATTATTCGGCGTTTTTTAGATATCCAACATCGTGGACGGTGAGACCGCCGACCACTGCAGATATCTACGATTTCCGGGGACAAGAAAGACGGAGGTTCACTTCAGCTGCGAAACCTTTTACTTATGTTCAACATGGGTATGATACAATCATTTTGTTACTAAAAATGGTGAATTTTTCTTTTACCAAAAACTTGAACCTGCTTCAACACCAAATAGTATGAAATAACTTAAATATTGAGATACCTACTTTTGAAATGTCATGGTACCGACTTCAACAAGTTATTTCACATTTTTTTGGTTTTGAAGTCAGTTCCATTTTTTGTTTGTTTTTTGTAATTGATGTTTTATTTTGTATCGTAGGTATCGTTCAGTAGTGGGACCTTGTGCTCGCACGGGGGGTTCTTGCGGCGGCGTGGGTTCTAACCTTCTCGTGCAGGAGCGACCGAGACACGCTTCCTTCACTTCATTAGTCAGGGACGCACTCTCAAGGTTACCTAATGGAGAGGGCACGAGACATGATGTACTAACACTGATCAAGTGAGTGTAAATGTTACATACCTATGGGTACTAACTAAGTTCGCGTGGACAAAAGTAATTGTACCTCTCGGTAAGTAGAATACAACTGCTATTCTTCGCGTTATTCTTCTTTCGACACGCTTCCGTCCCTTCGCTAGTCAGAGACCCACTCACAAGGTTACCTAATGGAGAGGGCACGAGACACGAAGTACTAACGCTTATCAAGTGAGTGTAAAACCATAGGTACTATAGGTACTGAAGTAGTTCGCGTGGACAAAAGTTGTTGTACTTCTCGGAAACTACTAGTTAAAACTAGATTAAAACTGCTATTCTTGGGTATATGCTATACCCATTCCATGTATCATCCAAATTTATTGAACCGTATCAAGAATTGTATTCACGTTGTTTTATGGGAATTTCCCATACTTATACCTTCTTCTTCCTGCCCTTATCCCACGCTAAGTGGGGTCGGCACAACACGTATTTTTTCAATTTATTTTCTATGGGATAGGTTAGCAAACGAGCAAGCGGCTCACTTGGTGATAAGTGATACCAGTGTCGCCCACGGACCTGGAGGATGCGACCTTTGAGGAAGGATGATAGAAAGAAAGAGATAAAAGGAGTGAGGGGGGAAGGAGAGGAATAACGGGGAAGGGGGGAATCGGGCCTCCGGAACCTCCCACAAACCGACGAAGCGCAATAGCAAGCTATGTTACTTCACGTCGGCGTTATGTGGGAGTGTGGTACTTCCCCGGCCGTGCCGGCCCATTCGGCTGTAGGGTTACAGCGTGGCACTATCACCGAAATTTGTACTCCATTCTGTATTTTTGCTCTTTTCATCACTCGCAATCATATTATTCTTCACGCAGTACTTTCTTCGAGCGTCCTCTGCCTCTATATCCATCCATACTTAAATATCCCATAAACCAAACTAACAACATTTGCTTACCGTGCTTTAAACACGGGGTTATCTACGTTTTATATTAAGGTGGTTAGTGTCAGTGTGATTAGCTGGATTCGGTGGAGATTCTCATTATTTGGCCTACTATGTACACTGTCACTACAAGCATATTTGCTATAATAAAATTCTTGTATGATTTAATAATATGTAAAGTATGAAATGAAAATAATAATAAATATCTATTATTAAATGTATTATATATAATAAATATTCAAAAAATACAGTTAATAATTGTTATAAACATTGCAAATTCCTATATAAACGTCTTAATATATATTCCCTAACACTCTCATACCTTCATCAACATTATTACATTGTTATAAGTTTGTCTATGATTATTATATTCCTGTTTTAACTTTAAAGTGTGCTAATTTTGGGCATATCTGAAAAAAAAAACAATTGCTTGTTTGTCTAAGGCCCCAGATACACGAGCAGCTTGAAGCAGTCAGCATGGACTGCTGCAAGCTGCGACTGCACAATGAACTACAGTCTTCTACGTAGACACATACACGAATCTGCTCGAGCAGTTCGAGCAGCAGCAAATGCTGCGTGCGGTTGGCTGTCAAGTAGTCGTCAGGCATACACGGACTGCTCGAGCTGTCGACTGCTCTCGCACAGTTACCTCCGCCCGCGCTAGTCATTCCACTTCGCGCGCGCTTCCCGCCCTTGAATTAAATTGTGACTTGTGGAGCAGTTAATACCAACTGCTCGAGCAGTTATCAATGGCAGCTTCAAGCTGTTGACTATCGCAAGAGCGGTCCGTGTATGTTGATCACTGATTAACTGCTCTAGCAGTCTGTGTATATCGGCTCTAACAGGTCGAAGTCGAATTATTTGTAATATGTTTTTTCCAGGATGTCTCAATACTTATCGCAATGTAGTGACCAAGCTTTATTGAATGCGGTTTCAACGGTATTAGAACGGTTAAGTCTGGCCAAACGGGATCCCGTCGTCAAATACGACCAAAGGACTGCTATTTGGACATATCTGCATAGAAATAGGTTAGTTGGTTCATATATATAAGTTTTGTCTAGAAATAAACATAATGTCTCTTATGTTTTCTAACTGTACTTATTATAATTTTAATATTTATTCATGTTATTTGATACTGACGGGTCTATTCACCCACATACATCAAAATAACGGTAATTTGACTAACGTTTCGGTAAGTTGCATTGGCCGTGATAAAGAGCAGACTGATATAAACGTATATTTATTTGACACTGGTTGGACTTTTTTCAATGTTATGTTATTTTAGATGTTTTTACGCGTACACCCGATAGTGACAAATAACATTTTTTTACCAAAAAATGGAACCGACTTCAACACTAAAACGTGTGACATATTTGTTAATTGTTGAAGTCGGTACCATGATAGTTCAAAAGTTTAAAAAAGTAAATTGCAACAAAAATCCACATTGTTAGTGACCCTAGTAGTCGCAAGACTTACGGGATCGATTGTAATTCACCGTTAATAACGATGTCATCAAGATATGCGAAGCACTTTTCAGTTATTGGAGTGTAACTCAAAAACCGAACTTAATGAGATTTACATGGGTGGTCTCATGGTGGAAGTATATTCTATCAAACAAAAAAAAATAATTATTAAAATCGGACTACTCTGTTAAAAGTTATTCATGTTCATACATAAAAAGATATATACGCTGCGACTAAAGAGCCACCTCCTTTTGGATGTCGGTTGAAAAAGAATTAGTTCGTAAAAGTGTTAAATATTAAAAAAAATATATAATAAAATGTACATATTTTTATTAATTTCATAACTAAAGCAGTTCCATATAGAGCTGTAATAAAGACCTCAACTCAAAAATTTTGAGTAATATTTAATATTATTTTGTATTATGATTTCCAGCTCTGGACTAGAGTTTTATATATACAATACATAATATGTATATTTATTAAATTGTTGTCCTCGTCGCTCTTTAAACGCACCGGTTTACACGACTGGTGATGGAAACCTTCAATTTTATCAATTTGAATACTTATAACTTAACCATAAAAAGTATATTTTATTTCTTAGGACGGAAGAGGACTGGTTACTGAAAAGCGCAGGTCGAGGGCGTGTGTCGAAGGCAACGCCAACATTCGCTATCCCCGCATCCCTTCCCCCTGACTCCCCTTCACCCCCACCTCCGTCCTTACCCCCTCCCTTGTCTGCTGCACAAGTCATACCTCAAACTGTTATGTCTGTGATTAAGGACACTCATCGAGGGAACACGTCGCCCCATGATGTAAGTAACAAAAAAAACGTGCGAGTGCGTCCGAGTCGCATTTGGCCGGTTTATAGTATTTGTTGTCGTGTGCCCCTCAAGTGTCGATATCGTTATAACAATGAAATTCCTATTGTGTCTGTATCGTTCGTCCTTTGATGAACTACAGCGGCAACATAAATACATCATCTGTGAAAATTTCAATTGTCTCTATTACGGTTTATGATATGATATAAGATACAGCCTGGTGACAGACGGACAGACAGACAGACAGACGCACGAACAGCGAAGTCTTAGTAATAGAGTCCCGTTTTGATCCTTTGGGTACGGAACCCTAAAAACGTTCAGATTTGACTTTATTTCTTTAACATAATGAGCTGGAAGACGTCCACAGCTGAGAAGCTGTAGAGTATTGCCTCCCCCTTGAATGCCACCGTGTAAGATTTAATTAAACCTTATATTGTAACTGTTATATTTGATGCCAAAGGTGTTATATAGAGACTAGTTCTATTTGCCTTACTATGAACCTTCATCCACGAATTGGCCTTGATCCATTTGAAGTTTATCATCCGGTTTCAGGCGACACTTGAAATCGTAAAAAACATGGTGCAGAAGCATTTTTCAATGAGAAACGATAATTTAAATTAACTCGCAAATAATGTGGAGGGAAATTTTGAAAATGGCAGTTGGCAATTTTTACTTATAAAAAATCATATTTTCAAAGTAGATTATAACGTGCTAGTCTCACATACATGTAATATTTTTCGTAAACTTTACGTACATACAACGTACTTTAAAAATACTTTCTATGTCTATCTCTGGGAAACTCGGAAAGGAGAGGTATTATTCAACATACACTAAATACACAGAATTCGCCCTTGTTACATAGGTCCAGATGGATAGTTTTCATACAAATGACATTTAAAAGTGAAGCAAAAAATATTTTTTTTGAGGTTGGCCATCCTGCCAGATCTGACAATATTACAAAACAATACTTATGGTTCTATCTTGCCATAGGAAATCTTTTACCCGAATCATCGGGTAATTAAAATATGAACGGATTGAGTGGTTTTCTCTACAAAACTATCGAATTTAATGTTAACATTTGAGTGTTGTATGGTGTTAGTAAAAATTAACATTGCATAGCTGTAACTTCTGTATCATTGCATTAATGCGAAATCTTGTATGTGTGTTTGCACATTTTGAACAATATTTGAAGATATGGGGGTTCGTAGTGGTGAATACAGATACCATAGATAAACACTTATGCTCCTTTTTGTATCATCATTATAATTAAGACTCATTACACAATCGCGGGGTATATAGTATTCTATTAAAACCACTTTATTAAGTACTAGCTGCGCCACGCGGTTACACCCGCATAGTGATGCATGATGATTATGAAAAGTATCCTATGTGCGTATATATATCCAGCGCCTCATCTACCTCCATATCAAATTTCATGCGGAGTACCAAAAGGTTCAATCTTAGTCCTGTTTTGTATTTGACTTGATCTTGTCAACTCATTGATAAACTGAGTAGCCTGAGTAACACCCAATCGGGAAACTAAACGAGTAGAGTGGTAACACTAATTGAGTTTTACATACTATTAGAAAGTTCTCTTGTAAAACGCTTAAAAAGAGGTGTTGGAGAATGCTTTCGCGTGAAGGGCGACCGTATTTTAAATATTCTCTAATTTTTACGCAATCTAATCGCACAAAAATATTTTTTATTTTTCATCATACTCAGTATCCACAGCGAGTGAAACTTGTCGACTGATTTTGAATTTGACAAGTGAAAACCAAGTATCCCTGCTAGGGTTAATTTTTTTTGCTTCATGAATTTTGACGTATTAGGCATCTGGAGACTATTATATCTATGACAAAATGAATGTAGAGGTAGAGGAGATGACGTTTCTTAGCCATGTACGCTTTCAGTGAGTTTCACCAACTCTAAAATTTTCGACTTCTTGTGCAGGCAAATATGATCTTATGTTTTCTACGACCTTTATTATACTTTATCTTTATTATTGATATTTCATCACCTTCTCATTTCTCACTGAATAACGTTGAGAGGTGACTTATTTCGATTTGATGCTATTTTCTATTATTCTTATTTAGTTTAAAGAATTAACTAGATCTCAATTCCTTAAAATGCTTATTATTATTAACCTTTATAATTTAAACTAAACACAGCATTTTCTAGTTATAAGTTGAAAATTGAGCGCATAGAACACCGTCTTGTGATCTTGGTGTTAACCACAACGGTAAATTTTATTTTATGAACACATAAGTATAACATTTATAGTAGCGTGCTTCTTTCAACACAATTAGAACCTTTGAAATGAGTTACTAATTCTTAGGTGACATTGTTTGAAATCACTATAGTAATCATCATTATCTCAGCCGTTGGACGTCCACTGCTGAACATAGAACCTCCCCCAAATAACCGGTTGGAAGCGGCCTGCATCCAACGTCGTCCTGCGACCTTTATCAGGTCGTCTGTCGACCTTGTCGGTGGACGACCTACGCTACGCTTGCCGGTCCGTTGGTCTCCACTTCAGAACCTTCCGTCCCCATCGGCCATCTATTCTGCGTGCTATGTGGCCTGCCCACTGCCACTTTAACTGGCTTATCTTCTGGGCTATGTCGGTGACTTTAGTTCGTCTACGGATCTCCTAATTTCTGATTTGATCACATAGAGAAACTCCGAGCATAGTCCTCTTCATAGCTCGTTGTGCGATTTTGAGCTTGCTTATGAGGCCCATAGTAAGAGACCACGTTTCAGTGCCATAAGTCATCACTGGTAACACACACTGGTCAAAGACGTATTGTCCTGAGACTGAATGTAATGTTACGACTGTATTGTAACGCTCCTAAGTTGTATTTTATTAGGTTAGATCTATTGTTACTTTTTATAAGAAATGTGTAATGTTGATCTTCCTTTATTGCTCTGATTTATCTAAAATATATGCACATTTCCCATACAGATGGACATGGAAGTCACATGCGTAGAAGAAATTATAGAAGCATCCGACAGTGACGTGGACGTCGATGACAGCAGCCTACCTTCATCCAGTCCCCAACTTTCCTCAGCTCAACTCCTCATGCAAGCCACGCAGACGCAAGATAAACAAACCACACCTCAGAAACCTAAAAAACAATCTCCGCCTCAAAAAAGAGCCAACACTCCGAAACAGAACGCTCAAATGAAACCAACGAAAGTTTTAATGAACCAATCTGTGAAACAAGCTACTTTATTAGCACAGTCGGTGAAGCAAGCAACCTTGGCGGCCCAAAATAAAGCTAATATTGTGCAAACCGTGAAAAATTGCGTTTCAAAGCAAACTGTGATGATTCAAGCGCCTAAAGTGTCATTTAGTCAAGCGCCTAATCAGACGACGATAGCAAAATCAACGATGAAAACGGTTCAAAAAGTGAATGTGAAACAACCGGTTCATTCTCCAAAGCAAGTCGCCTCGCCAAAGCAGCCGGTGCCTTCGCCGAAGCAGCCTGTAGCTTCACCGAAACAACCTGTCGCTCAGGCGAAGCAGACAGTTCAATCGCCGAAGCTCTCACCTCAATCTCCGATGCAACCGCCCCAATCACCGATGCAACCGCCCCTATCGCCGATGCAGCCACCCCAATCGCCTAAACCGCCACTGTCTTCGCCCAAACTGGCGCCGCCTTCGCCTAAACCTCCTCAATCTCCTAAACAACCTATTCCTTTACCGAAATCAGTTGCATTGCCTTCTATGGTTAAACCTGTTTTATGCCAGTCGGTCTCGTTACCAGTGTTGACTCAGACAAATATTACAAAGTCTTTGCCGTCGATGATAGCGGCTCCTCATAAATCTCCTCTCATCAAACAAAGGCCGCTGCTGAAGAGTGATCCCAATCTTGTTTCAGTTAATAAGGTAATTAATACAGAGAAAAAGGAAGTCGAGAAATATCAATAGTCGAGAACTAACCTCTGAAGCTTGCTAATGCAAAAGGCATTAGCACTCTGCAGAACTAGTACAAATTGAAAAATTTGAAACCGGCTTCCATTCAATTTAGTTATTGGAGTGTAACTCAAAAACTACTGGACCGAATTTGATGAAATTTAAATGAGACCACACAGGAAGTACCAACTTTAAAACAAAAAAAAATTTTGCGAATCTGTACACCCGTTCGAAAGTTATGATGTAACAGACATAAAAAAAATACAGTCGAATTGAGTACCTCCTCCTTTTTGTAAGTCGGTAGAAAAGTAATAAAATAGCTTGGTGAAGTTTTCGTTTAGTAAAATAGATGCATATTATGCAATCGTCCATCGATCAAAGCATTGGTCATACACCGATAATAGTCGCTCGTAAAGAATCCGATAAATTACTCGCTGTTAAAATCTTCTTTTTATTACTTGCTAGAATATTATTGTTGTAATGCACAATATTTACTGTTATAGGTGGCGTCTCCCTCAATAGTGATAACGCAACAGTCATCGACCGTATCCACTGTAATACAACCTATTGCATCTGCGTCTATCCTTCAAAGTCAAAACAAGGTAAGATAGCTAAACAGGGGAAATACATGAGTAGTTTTAGTCTAATTTAACAAAAACTCCTATACTCAGCCGTGGACTGATAGGTTGTTGGATGTATATTTATTTTATCTACACCGATGTTATAAATTCTCTATAAAACTTTCTGGAACAGCTTATTGCCAACATTAACACAACCAGTGTCATAATAACCATTATAATATCATCCAAACGAGTGTTATAACACTCGTTTGGATGATATTATATTATAACATTATAATGTTGCACTAAATTTCATAATGCAACTCCTTCGCTTTCGATCCATTCCGCGCAAAGAGGTTTACTCATCAAACAACCACATTTTCACTACTCAATTGGACCGTGTTATGCCAAAACGTTCCAGCCCTTAGACAAGCCAAACTGAGATATTACGCGGTAAAGTTGTGGATGTGGTTTTTTAATTATTCTACATGGTAATAATTTGAAGATTATTGGATTGGGTTGTGAGTTTGTGATTTGTGTTGAGTGATTTTTCTTTTAAACAATATAGATATTGGCAAAAAAAATAAAATTTAATTAAATTAGTCTGGATCATTTCTCCCTTCCGCGCAAAGAGGTTTACCTATCCAACAGCCACATTCTCACCACTCAATTCGTGGTATTTTTTATAAATTTCAAAAAGGGAATATTGTCATGCACGAGCGTTTCGCTACCACAGCGCCTTAATAAAAAAAATATATTGATTATTCGAACTCACGTCGTTTACCGCCTTTTTGCTATAGGTTACTATTCCAAAAATTTATTACTTATTTGTTTATTTCGGTAATTTTATGAGTGTAGATAAAATATTGTATATACATATTTGTACATAATTGTGTATTAAAATACTCATGTGATACTATTATCGCACTCGGCTTAGCCTCGTGTTATAAACCCCTAATTAAACAAGACCCCTTATTAAACAACAGTTGCATAAATAACTATGACATATTAGTTTCACAGCTTATTTAAACTCATATTAAGTAACTACGAGTAGACCCATATATGAGTTATTTTGAATGTTCATTATTTAGAGTTTTGTGTAAACAAGAAAGTAAGGTAGTCGCAACTAAATTAAAACACTAAAAATAGCTATGTATAATGTAATTAAAATCAATACATAGTTGACTTTAACCCGTTGAATGGCGATTCGCCATATTTGGACAATAATACAATAGATTTCGCAGAAATCTACCTACTTTTACTATATAATCTACCTACTTAAATCTACTTACTCCAGGAACTGCAACGTGTGTGGTTAAACAAATTAACAAATGACATATCAAACAAAGGCAAGGTTTTAAAATCATACGATAGTCTATGTTCCTAGGAATAAATGTATACACAACCATTATATAAAGAAGAATGTTGGGGCTCAAAAGAAAAGTTCATTTGTTTCAAATTTGGTCGTTTAACATTTTATGACGATTGCAAACCAGGCCTACATTTTATAGTTGACTGTATGTATAGACTTCACGATGTTGACAAGAATTGGCAATAATAGGAAATGTTAATATTTTTAGGTAATAACGCAAGGCGCCCGATCATTGTTGATAAAGCCACACGCTACGCATACCGTCCCGATTGTCACTACTCCAACGTCACAGGTAATAAAAACTTATTTTTATAATATGACATACACACAACTGGGACATCAAACAAATCACCGGTCATATTCTTAGATTACAACCTACAAACTCCTCACGGTTTATGACACTAGCATGTACGAACACTGGCAGATTGTGTGTTTACTTACGGAAAGTCTATTTGACTGCAGGTTTTTCATGTGTTAATATGTTTAGGTACAAGCTGGCCGAAGAGGAGTTGTCAGAGTATTGAGTCCTGCCAATCCGTCCAGTGGCAAGTCTCTCATATCGCCACGAGCTTTATTACAAGGTAAAAAAGCTAACGATGTAAACTTATGAATTTTCCTTTGTTTCTTATTATGGTTAAGAAGCCGATTCCCAATATTATAATGAAAATGTTGTCTGCAGATACCCCAGTATTGAAAAAACGGGCTGTGGCATCCAGTCTTCCGTCTTCTACAGTTGCACAGGCAAGTAACTCTTTAATGTAACATCTAGTGTTACAAGCCAGTATTCGCCAAAGTGGGGATTCGTCGAAACTAGTGAAGCCATAAATTCCGAATAAGGGGTCGTCCATTAACCATGTTTTATAGCAACTTTTTACCTCATACACCCTGGTGATATTTGATCTGAAACCTTGAAACTACCCCCTCTCCAATCAAAATTACGTGTATTATTATGATGCAATGAATTTTTAAAATATTCACTATATTAAATACAGGTATAATATAATAAAATGTAATTCTGTAAAAAGCATTTAGGTTGAAAAAAAGAAACAAAATACACGTGATATCTCACTACTCGAGCCTCACGTGATTAATGGACTATCCCTAATTAATGTATTTCCTTTTTTTATGAAAGTAGGTTGTTTCGAGTTTATGAAGTCATACCGCTTTTCTCCACATATATCCTTACTATACGTACTTACATAATATTGACAACTATAACATTTTTAAGTATAATATAGATAGATAAACTTTTTATTGCAACACCACATTACAAAACATACTTAACACATAAAGAATAAAATTGTAGAAAAAAATTAAATAAAAATTGTTAAATAACTATGAAAAGTTTTTTTTTTTAAATTGAGTGTCACAATGAGTGGTCTTATAGGTACTACTGATCTGTTCCAGACAACCGAATATCTTACTATACTACACCTTTATTTTAATTCATCGCTTTCTATTACAGAGCCTGATAACCGGCACGTCGGTAGTAAACAGCATACCATCAGCGGTAACGTCGGCGGTTCAGACACGAACAGTGCAATTGCCAGGCGGTAGAACCGTACAATTGGCTGCCAATCAAACTGTTCATTTGCCCGGAGGCCAAGCCGTTCAACTTAGTTCAGGACATACACTTCAACTATCGTCGCTTCAACTACCCACGCATAGCGTGCGACTGCCAAGCGGTCAAACCGTACAACTCGCGACGCCTCAAACTATGCAAGCTCTAAAAGCTTCCACCCCTGCCAAAAACCCGAGTCCTCGACCTCAACCTTTAATCAAATCGAACCAATCGCTACAAGTTCCTATATCAACCGTTCAGCTATCGGGCCAGACTGTTCATTTTGCCGGTCAGACCGTGCAAATAGCGGGCCAAAGCATGCAATTGTCGGGCCATACTGTGAAACTACCGAGCGGTCAGAGCGTGCAAGTCGCCAGTCAGAACGTTCTACCTTCTAGTGTTCAACTACCGAGTGGTCAAACGGTACAATTAGCAAGTGGAAACTTACAAACTGTCCAGTTCGCGGGGACTAACGTGCAGTTGGCGGGGCAGAGTGTGCAATTACAAAACACCGGGCAGAGTGTACAGTTAGGGCATCAGACTGTGCAGATAGGAGGTCAAACAGTTCAATTAGCGAGCGGTCAGTCTGTCCAACTTCCCAGCGGGCAAACTATACAGTTGCCGAGCGGGCAGACGGTTCAGCTATCCAGTGGGCAGGCGTTGCAGTTAGCGAACGGTCAAACTGTACAGTTGGCAAATCAAACAGCAAAGATGCCGCAAGTTGTCAGAAGTCAGACGCAAGTGGAGAAAACGGCTTCAGGTCAACCGATAGTCGCGAAGTTGCTCACTAACGCACAGGTAATAAATTTTTGTTTTGTTTAGTTTGGATCACGCAATATTTAATCTACAGTACAATATGTTTCGCATACCGCATGATGAACTGCAACACCTACCCGCAGACAGTTTAGTTTACTCGTGAACATGGCGCATGTAACTATGCCGAAATATCGGGAGCTCAAAATAAACACAATACAATGATAAATATGTATCCCGTCACTAAAGTTAATTATTTTATTATGACGGTGTAGCTTACGTGGTAGGTATAGTTGAGTACAAGCCCGGTTCGTGCTTGTACGGACGCAACCGGGTGCACAAGTGCTCTATGAAAAAGTGGCCCACTCACAAAACCGGTCGAAATTATCGACTCTACCTACCGCCTAAGTTACACCGTCAAAAAAATAATTAAAAAAGACTTCAAATAACTTGAATTCTGTCGGCGGCGGTGTCGTAATCTCTAAAAATTGATACTACACAGTCTACAGGTATCATAAGAATATGTTTGTACAGTTATCTTTACTTTGAGCGTCTACTTTACAGGGTCAAATGGTTTCATTGGAAGGATTGAGCAACAATAGTCGCACTCTAATGTCTGGCATACGGCCCAGGCCGGCGGTTCGCGTCCTATCTCCTGCCACAAGGCTTACGAGGCCCTTGCTGCTGTCGTCTGGCAAACCGCTCCATAACATTATACTACAGGTTTGTTTCATTTTCATACATAATATGTTTATTGTAAAATGTATAAACATATATATATATTCTTCATATCATCTTTTTCTTCAGAGGAAATGGCTCTAAACCACTTTTCATTGTTTAACTTGGATTTGCGAAGCACTCGCAGCGAAGCTGAAACGCTCCCAGCAAATGCGGAAATGCTCTCTGCGGAGCTGGACTTGGCTTGATCAACAAGTTAGGCAACACTTGCTGCAAGACCGTGGGCTTCGGAGGGCACGTTTAGCCGACGGTCCCGGTTGTTTGTCTTAGGACTAGATTTGTCGCTAGTCGAATTATGTCGAAGGTCTTCGGGTGGCCTGAAATCTTCGACATGAGTTGACCAATACCCTCTCCACCAAGCCGCACTGGGCCCGCGTGTTAGATTATGGTCCAACTTCTGTCTCTGAGAGGAAGGTTCGAGTCCCAGCAGTGCATATACCATAATGGGCTAACTGGCCTGATTATGTAACGTGGATTTGTAGTGTTTGATCTTTTACTTTCTTTGGACAATTACTTATGTATACTCGAATAATTTTTAGTAATCGAATCTTGCAGATCACGCGGTAGAGTATGTTTGTTGCCTATTTACAAAAAAACTTTGAGTGTTGTTATAAAACTTGACACAGGTAGACACACGTTGTCTAACGTTGAAAAGCCTGAAAATAGCTTCTTCAACGTCGTCCGTGTTGAATAGAGTTATAGCGGTCCCTCGGGAACTATTCATTGTACTGGAATAAAAGATAAAAAGTAAATAAAAATACCCTCTATAAGTTGCACCTGGGTGTATTCTTATCGCCATTCCAAATTTCATCCAACTCCATTTATAAGTTTCAGTTTGAACAAACTAACACGCATACCACTTACTCAAAAACTTTCGCAATCATAATACTAGAGTGGCATGTCACATCATTTTCAATCCCATTGATGGTTCCAGCCATTGGGCTGGGTTTCGCCTAGAATGGGATTCAAATGTCAAAATGAAGTCACTACCGGTCACTACAACCGGAGGCCTTATTGTCTATCTTTACGGAGAATGGGAATCGGCTTCATTTTGACATTTAAATCCTATTCTGGGCGAAACCTTGCAAGCCTATTGGCTGGAACCATCAATGGGAATGAGAATGAAGTGACATTTCATTCTCATTCAAGTTAGACAATAAGGTGGCATATAGTAGTGACCGTGGTACGATAAACGTCTTAAGACGATGGTCACCACTACATCTCCGCAGTCTTCGACAATAAGGCTGACCACTAGCTGGTACTCAAACGCAACTTTGCCCGCGGGGGATTATGGCTTATGTTCTTCTCTTTAAGAGGAAGAACCGTGTCGTAGCAACTGATGCTTATATGTCCTGAATTAGAATATTTGTATGGTTACAGCAAAGCGACGGAACAACTGTCCGCGTCACGTCCGGTGGAGGAGCAAACACGTCGCAAACAATAGTTATAAGTAATATAGGTAAGCTGACACACACTATTGTTTAAGCCTTGTATTTCTGGCTTCTGTTTTGTTAGATCACCCTCAATATTCGAAAATTTCGCATATTATCTAATCTTGTTCCGACAGCTCTAGATGACAGCCAGTTACTACGTCTAGTATGCTACCATGTTCGGACGCATAATCACTGTATACCATATATAAAACATATTTCTTTAAAAAAATGTTTTTAACTCTGTAAAGTATTTTAGTTCTACTTGCATTTTCAATTTTTTTTGTCTTTACATAGTTACTCCTCCTACAGTATGATAACCTAATATTCCTAATAATTCAATTTCATCTTCACATTTTCTATTTGCTAGCTAGTAGTTTTAGTTGGATTTCAATGGGACCCGCGGGACTATTATGTATCTCAGTTGCTAACAAATGTTGATTGAAATCTTGAAAAATGGTGGCTCTATGTCAGTTTTAACAACTCCAGTAAACAAAAATGTTAGTAAGTTGATGACTGGAGTTGACAAAAGTGACATAGAGCCGCCATTTTTGTCCATTTCAATCAACAATTGTTAGCAACTGGGATACATAATAGCCGTACTGGTACAAAATTAGTCTATAATTATTATATATCCTATTAATATTATAAACGTGAAAGTTTGTATGTATGGATGTATGGATGTTTGTTACTCTTTCACGCTCAAACGGCTAGGCCAATTTTGATGAAATTTGGTATGGGGGTAGATGAGGCGCTGGATTAACACATAGGATACTTTTCATCATCATCATCATCATCATCCATCACCACGCGGGTGAAACCGCGGGGCGCAGCTAGTATATTATAATACATTACTTTATTATACTGAGATGAAATATTAAATGATTGTGACTTTCATTTGAAGAAAGACCGGATAATAGTGGCAGATATTATATCAATTAGTAGACATCTATCTAACGGATACTTCTAAACTATAGAAGTTATAAAACTAAGATCAACCTACATTTTGGTTACAGCATCGCAAACGGTGACAAGTCCCTCAACAACAACACCGGTTTTAAAACTACAGCAGGTAAAGTATTCACTGGTTTTTCTCTCACCATCACGGTATTAATAGATCCACAAATGCGGGTTACTTCACCGGTTTAGTAAACCAACATAACCACTTGGCCTAAATCTTCCAATATAAACCAATGTAAAAAGGTACATAAACCATAGAGTCCGTAGTGGTTCGTTAATCTATCTATATAATATAAGCCCTATTTTTCGTGTAAAATGTTTAAATGTTGTTAAATAATTCGTAGAAGGTTCTTACATTTTTTTAAATCAAGAAAAGATGGGAAGATGTGGGGATACCGAAGGCCGAGCTTACTATTCGAACGAAGTCGCGGGCAATCGCTAGTTAAATAGTAAAAATAACGAGCATAACCTGATTTAGAACTTTTCTATAACATGTATACTATGCGATATATATTAGTCTTGCATCGTAGCTTTCCTTATCGACATACATGACATCTACATAAAATTTTATTTGCATCGTAGATTTTCTTATTCACATTTTTGACCGGACTTTAAAAGTTGTAATACTAGAATCGATCTGAATGTGCTGTTACGTTTAGAATTGTTAGTTAATGTTGTTTGAGACGTTAACGGTATTACGAATTGGTAACTAAGGCGTCGTGAGATTCTGAATTGGGATGTACAACCCAAATTCCGCTGATATGTTTATTTCCACTAGTTAGTGATTTATGGCCGTTATAACTACGGTTAATGATAACTATTATCATTTAACTAATTCTCTAAAATAGTAAATAGCAATAATATTGCCACAATGCTTATGTTATACCCAATACATTTTATATAAAATGATCACGCATTTGTCTTACAGCTGCTTTCTGTCAATCACGATGATATGTCATAATATACTCAAATTAGATATTGTATAGATGATTTAACTCACATAAATGACTTTAATTAACTTAAATAATTTGCGTAGCACAATGCAATAGACCTGCAAAATGTACCGTGTGTTTGTCGTAAGTTTTCTAAACGATTTCCGTTCGATACTATATGGTCTTTAAAATATCCCAAACCGACTTTTCATCATAAAACGTGTACATAGTTGAACTTTATTTCGACTATATAATCTATAAAGTGTATAGTTCTATTCGCAAACTTATCGCTGAACGATCCGCGTATTGGCGTTTGGTTTCTTTACTCCGTACGAACACGAATTGCACGAATTTGTACATTGCATAGTGGTAATAAAGTTCAATTCATCTTACGTAATAAGATGGGACGCTGCATCCCGTTGCTAAACACATTTTTGCATTGTGATTGATCATAGACTCATACATTATGTTGTTCCCATTTCATTTTTATTTTTCACACTATGGTTATGTTTTAGGTGAATCCAATTCAGCAGGTTAAACTCGCTCAAGGGATTAAACTACACCAGGTGAATGATTGTTTGCATGTTTGATGATACTGGTTGAGGATTGGTTGCGTAGTTACATTGCAATAACACTTTACTTATACATAAATTATGACGATATTTGAGACGAATGTTAAACTCTCAGTAAGTAAAGATAACGCCTAAAACAATATACAATAGATCTGACCCAAATTTGATATATCTGTGATATGTTGTGAATTGTGAAGGAACTACAAAAACTTTATATTCATTGTATATAACGTAAAAAATAGATATGAGATCGAACCTGAAAGCGCATCAAACCAATCGTTAGAGGTCTACATGTATTTGGAACGTGTGCGTTACTCAATGAAATTATGTACAAAGTGCAATGTACAACAAAATTTATCTTTGCTTCAACTCGTAGTTATATCTTTGGTTTAGTGACTTAAACTGCCAGCAGTGGGCCGAGCACAAAAATCTGTTTAAGTGACTAAATTTAGTTTAAACTGTCATTTATCTAGTACAATTGTAGTGGGACAGATAACTCATAGTTTGTACTGAATACGTAAACGATACGATAACGTTACTCTTAAGCAGATTTTCGTGCTCGGTCCACTGAACTAAACAAATGAGGACTTGATTTGAAGAATGATTACAAAGATGATTACGATTTCTTTCTGGTAAAGTTTATACTTAAATTAGTCTTTAACGGAGACGGCCCTTTTGGTTGCCGGGGAGGATATTCAGTCAGTTATATTTATTACTAGCTGCTCTCCGCGGTTTTACCAGCGCAGTGATGATTGAAGATGATGATGAATCAAATATAGCGTATGTTACTCAGGGTGAATGTGCTTTCCAATGGTGAAAGAATTTTTGAAATCGGCACAGTAGTTTTGGAGTTTACTCATTACAAACATACACACACACAAAATTTAATTTTTTTCCTCTTTATAATATTAGTGTAGATTTCCTTGTACATAATCCAGATTATAAAAATAACTCACTCAAAACAATACTTTAATAGGTGAACTTGAAATTTGCATGAGGAGCTCTGCTAACCAATCGACTGCATGTATGGTTGATCACAGTTTGACAGGCAGCCTATAATTTAGTAATATTGCAACTAATGATACCTATAACGCAGAACACCTTGCACATGCTATAACAAAATAACAGTAGTTTGAAGGGTGGCAGTCTTATTTTAGGCTGCGAAGAATGTTTCTTGAAAATACTTACGGATAGACTATATGAATCAATAAGAGAAAAAAATATAAGGTATCAAGAGATTGGTATATAGTCTGACCGCAACCGCTGTACCGCGACTATCTTTCCTGATCAGTTTCATTAGTACATCAAAAGTCTTAAGTCATAGAAGACATAAAAGTCAAAAGTAGATATTCTCAGATAGTAAAAAAAAGTCCCTGAAACATGTAAAATTTGGGATAATTTATGTATAATGTTACAAATTGACATTGTACGAGTCGATCACATAATATTAGATGTATCCAATATTGTCTTTTCCTTTCCTTTTCTTTTTTTTTAAACCGCGTGTCTGAACGAGCCCTTAGGTATGTGCGCGGTGAGACGCGGAGGTTCGCCTGCGTATTCGCTGCAACAGGCTGCCACGGATTACACCATAGTTACTAAGGCCTCGCCGCACCACGTCTGTCACACGTAAGACGCGGTACAGCGGTTGTGGTCAGACTATATCTATCTAGTTAATACCTCTGTGGCATCTTCATACGAAAGTATTCCCCAATTCCCACTCTACGAGTAGATCTTGACACTATTGCTAATATGGTTTATGTGACAGATAACCTAACCGTTAACATGACCCCCACTACGTTTAGTTTCTTTGGATTAGTTAGTTCTAATAGGAAGTAGGGACCTTCGAAAATCCTTACAACTTCCTAGGTCTATCTGGGTCGTGCTTTATATAAGCAGTAACTTATGAAGAAAAGCTAAACATAGCAACAAGTCTAATTTCTTACTAAAATTATTTCCTCTTATGAATTCGCTAATCAGGCCGTATGTATCGGGCATGACTCCGTAGTTACTTCTTCATTATCTGTTGATTCATTATAATCTATTCGTAGTCAAGTATCAAGGAAAATTTCGTAAAATCGGCGCTGCCACTAATTAAGTCTAGTTTTATTATACTATGTTTACTTCTAAAGTAGTTTATTTGAATTAATCTTTTATCTCCGTCATTCATTCTTCCCTTGAACTATGTATGTAACTTAATGCTGATATTGACGTTATGGTGACACGACCATAATTTTCTACCGACTTCGAAAAAAGGAGGAGGTACTCGAAAGCTGGTGCTTCGTGTGATCCCATTTAAATTTCATCAAATTGGTCCAGTAGTTTTTGAGTTACACTCCAACAACTGAATAGTATGGAAGTCAGTATTATTATTTTCAAATTGTACTTGTATTGTGTAGTGTGTCCATCTCTAATTTACTTAACTATATTATTTAAAGATTTGGATTTTTATGGTGTGTCTGTTTAGCCAGTGACGGTTTCGGTTTTAGTTCATTAAAAGTGGTCGCATCAATCGTGGCCATTTTAAAAATGTAAATGACATATTAATAGCAAGTTTACAAAATTTTTCACTTTATAAACAGTAAATAAAAACAGAAGAGTTTAAATAAAGCATTTCCTTTACGCAGCCGGTGTCAAATGCGGGTGCGGCGACATCTAGCGGCGTTCGGAGCGTACTAATGGACGGACAACAATTGAAACTAGTGGGCGGTCGCCACGTGTTAGCAAGGATACTGAGACCTACTCACCCACCCAATCAGTGAAATAAACGTGTTAAATATAAGGTTTAACTCTAAAATAAAAGGCAATGTCCTTTTGCTAATATGCTTTCATGTTAGCCGACGTCGAGCATTTAAGTGGGGACATCTGTTGACAGTTAGAAGAGATACGGTGCCGATATTACTGAAATATAATGCAAAAATGATACACTATTAGGCCACAACATACCTGTGAATATCTAATCGTAACGTACACTTATATGCAAAATAATTCCGGCATTAAAATTGTATACCTAGGCAGGTACTGCTATATAGAGCAACACTGCGGCCGTGTATTCTAAATGTCATTTTGCACTGGTTATACAATTGCTCGTGTAATTACTTCTTTAAAGCTCAGTAAAACAATTAAATTTAGTACATACTAACATTTATTGTCGAGTTCAATTGTGTCACAGAATAACGTTTGTTCGACGAAGTGTGGGTTAATTGCTAATTAATTAATTCAATTGTCAATTTTGAATATACAAATACATTTTCACAAGTAACTTTTGGTTTAGTATTGGTGGCCTATCTTGATATCCTGATTCTCAGGACTGAATTGTTTAAGTTGATACACTGCAGGTTTTAGAAAACTATTCATATAAGGTGTTTGCTTTTGGATATTAATTTAATGACTAGTAGATACTGTATGTCCAAAGCATCAATTGTTCTACCAGTGAATATCGAAATAGATAACTGCATATAAACAACAACTAGACACCTAGCTACGTGATGTTTTAGGAGTTACGTTGGGTAAACGATAAAGTATTGCTATATAAATTTAAAAAAAATTATATTAATAATATGACGTCGTCTAACCAAATTATGTAAATGACACTAATGAACCTGGAAACTATTTTCTCACTATTCAAGAACTGAATATATACAAATGATTATTATTAATTTACTTAGGATTAATCATATTAAGGATTATGCATTTGTGCTATCAAGTTTTATGAAGCCGATGTTAACGCAAACTGTTTATCGACAAGCTTTGTTATTCATTGGTTTATAAAGATTTTAATTCAACTTGCGCGACTTAATATATAATATTTTGTTTGAAAATAATGCAATATGTGGCATGTCGAAAACTGACAAGCATATTATGAATGTTTTATACGTCTTATTAAAAATGCTGCGAAATTATTTTAATAGAATTTTAAAGTTACGGCTAAGAGATATTTCATTGCGAAGAAGTAGCGGTTACTACGGAGCTTGATCTTTGGTTGTTTTTTTGAAAATTGTTTCTAAGGGTCAATTCACATTGACATGGAAGTCAAGGAAATTTAAATTGTCTAATTTTTTCTTAACTTATTACGAGATCATAAACGGGAAGCGCGTGTCGAGCGTTCCCGAAAATTCTTTCAACTTTCATCGGCGTGCTTACAGTTTTTCTTTATAATCTATTTAACAAATGCAAATAAGGTTCAAAATTCAATGTACAAATCTGCGCTAAAGTTTCTCTTCAATATCTTTCCTTTCCGCTGTTGCAATATGAGTTGACCCATAAACGCAAAAGTATTAACATGTAAATATTTGTATTTTGTACCATTTGTACCCATATTATAAGACTATAAAAAATCTGGCAAACATAGGACTTAGTTTCGTTATGAAGTGGTATTTACTAAGCTGTTTTATATAATCTCCCAATTGATGGTTTAAACTTAGATTTGTCTTATCATCAGGGACACCCGTCCTCGGTTTTAGAGCAGTTTGTATTTTTTGCAACCAAGATTATATTTTACCATGGGTAAAAGTTCAAATGTAACCCCTTTATGAACTTTGATAAAATTAGATAGATTTTGTTTCGTCAAAATGTTGCCATTAGTTGAGGTTGCAATTTAATACATTTAGCATGATGATAATATTTTTTAAAAGTGGTGTCATTGACTTCAGACAGATACTTAGGTTTTACCTGTTTGACACCAGAGGCCGTAGCACGACCAATTTGCTAAAAGTATTCGTATCGTAAGCTTTAACGCATTACGCTTCGGTGTACAAACTATGAGTTATCTGTGTCACAGCTGCCCTAGATAAATTTCAGTTTGTACTGTTTTACGTGAACGATACGTTACGTTACACTTATGCAGTTATTCGTGCTAGGTCTACATATACGGAAATAGTAGGTAGGCTTGAGACCACCTTGGTTGCAAGTAGTGAGCAAGCACTACTGTCGTGTTGGGGTGTGAAGAGCACTGCTATAGCAAGTGAAGTTAGAAAAGGGAGCATGAGATTCAAAATGTCTTGGTGTGATGAACGCAGTAGCTCTGGATGTCACTGGAACTGTTAGGAGGAGGCTTGATGCTTATCAGCCCCACGATTTGCCTATCTCGACACTTGATAGTACAAAATAGTTTGAAAGAATTAATGTCAATTAACAACTTTAGTTATTTTTTTATAGATGTGTACGGGTGGGTAAAGGACAGTGTCTTCAGCGAGTATATATGGCCATACTTGAAAGGCTAAAAAATTCTATACGTAGTCGCGGGCTAAATTTTAATGATACTAAAAATAAAATTTCTTTATTTTGAAAATTTAATACTATGCACTAGCTGATTCTGTTTTGCGAAGGATCAATTTCGAGGCAGAAGGTAATTTCAAACGGCGAACCTGAAAGTTGGCTTATTTTAGTAATCTTTCATTTTCATAAATTACACCCCCATTGTTGCACCAATCGATTAACATAATCGACTCAAAACGAATATCAAGTGATGTTTCAACAAACCCTACCTCTTATTCATAAGATATCCACTGCCTCCCGCACGGTAATCTTATCTATCATGATCGTGCCTCCCTCATAGATCTCTAAAAGGACCAATTTTGATAGACTAGCATCCAAAGTCGTCCTGCAATCCGGTCGTCTTCTCCACCATGTTAATGTTGGAAATACTCTGCGCTTGCCGTTCCGTGTTATCCATTCCAGAACCTTTTGGTATCGAAAATTTGTTATGCGTGCAAGTTTCCACTTACTGTCACGCCAACCAAACAAAAAGATGTCATATTAAATCAAACTGTGTGGATCAAACTATGAAATAAAACAAATTACAAACTATAAGTCCGATCCATTAGTTCCCGCTTGATAATTTACTTACATATATAAAACGTAACTTAATCGCACAAAAATCTTAATTTATCTCGACGTCTCAAGTTACATTGGCTGAAACAGATGTGGCATTTTCTTGAAGTAAAGGACATATTTTTGAAACATCCTCCATTAGAGGTTATAAAAAAATATTGTCTATACACAAGCGTCGTTAGTGTTTTATGTGTAGGATTCATCACGTCAAAAGATCAGCAGATTTTTCTGAACCGCGAAGAAAACACTTGGGTACTAATTACTGGATTCCAATCTTGCCGCCAATTTCAAGCCATAATACCAGTTGGAATTACGACGATTTTTAATTTCCACATCTTCACATGCCATTCCCAAGTAATATTGATGATCCGTGGAGATAATTTTGGGCTCGTAGACTCAGAATTTGGTTCTTATTAAAGAGTAGCGAGTCTTTCAGTTTGTGCAATAAGATAATAACGTATATGCATTGAGCTGATATTACTACGTATGGAACAAAGAAAATGCTCCATTTGGTTAGTTTAAACTAAATTTCGATGCAATGCTGAAATACTAATTATTTGAATAAACACAGAGCTAGAATGGCTATGTGTAATTTGACCGTGTAAATGACCCAACATGGAGTTCGCTAAATAATTTGTTCGAATACAATTGTTAAAAAAGATCTAGTTATTTACGGTGTAAAGTAATTTTTTTGCAGTTCGCTGTATTACTTCAATTAGTAGTGCAATATGGTAACGTGGGGCATATTTAATGCGTTTGGATGGTTTTTCTTTTAAAAACAATCAAGGTGTACAAGCTTAAGAGCTGGCCTGCGACTTGGTGATGAACGAAACACCGTACTGATGTGTGGCGCCTTTATACATTATAATAGTAGCTTAATGTGTATTTAATTATTAAGCAAAATGAACGTTTTCGATGCCCACCTGTAATAGGGTTATATATTTTACAGAAAACACATGATGAATGAACAATGTGCCCGAGGTTCTATTCAGCTTCTTTTTTTGGTTTCAAATTTGGCCATTCACGGCCACTCGATAAGGCATTTGTATATTATGTAGTTGCCAATTAAAACAAATTTAGACCCGAAAATGTATTGTATGTATATTTTTTGTTCGATAGTGAAGTACTTGCAGGGAACTATTGTTTGCCATCAATTGGAGATTATAACTGTTTAAGTTTTGTATATTTTAGTTAGTTATTATTATTATATAATATCTCTCTAATTTTATTGTACAGTTTTATTGTAAATAATAGGTCTGATTACTTTTTTCATATAAAGAATATAAAGTCAATTTGATTGCTCTAATCTTTAATGCATTTTATTGTAAGGTTTCCTTTAGTTAGGCTATATGCAATGTGTCCGGTCTACGAAGTTAGGTACTTTAAGGGATTAAAATACAAATAATTTTATCGACAAATTATCAATAAAATGTTTTTTATCCCCTAATAAAAAAGACAGCGGTAAAAAAAATTGATTCATATTTTTTGCCTACATAAATAACTAACATTTTGACCATTTTTGTGTTTTTAAGAATTCTATTTGGGTAGATATTGTTAAATTTACACATGTAACCTGCGCTTCGACAATTTTTTTTTATAGTTTGGTATAAAACATGTTTGATCAATGATTTGTCGATAAAATTAATTTAATTTTAATCTCAAGTGTCTGACATCGGAGACCGAACACATTGTATACACGAACGAAAACGTAAAGTTATCGTAAATTAGTTGAATTCAATACGAACTATAATGTAGCTAACTGATAGTTTACGCAACGAGATACGCAGTTGTTACGTTAACGAGACGAAAACATCCTCGCATAATAATTTATGACGAATGTCTTATGGGTATACAAACATAAAAATACATATACTAATACATAGTATACAAACATAAAAATACATATACATTACCTATATGTATTCTGCGTATTCTAAGTAAATACCTTTATAATAGAGACGTGTGTAAAGGATTTGGAACCTTGTCTCTGTTGGTAAGTTATGTTGAAGAAGTTTATTTAAGGATTTATTTCATTATTTTTAAGGATGGGCCTTAATGGGTTGTCACCTAGGGAGTGGATGATTATTCAATGATTTTGCTATTCGTGATGGGTAAGTAAATACCTTTATAATAGAGACGTGTGTAAAGGATTTGGAACCTTGTCTCTGTTGGTAAGTTATGTTGAAGAAGTTTATTTAAGGATTTATTTTATTATTTTTTAAGGATGGGCCTTAATGGGTTGTCACCTAGGGAGTGGATGATTATTCAATGATTTTGCTATTCGTGATGGGTAAGTAAATACCTTTATAATAGAGACGTGTGTAAAAGATTTGGAACCTTGTCTCTGTTGGTAAGTTATGTTGAAGAAGTTTATTTAAGGATTTATTTTATTATTTTTTAAGGATGGGCCTTAATGGGTTGTCACCTAGGGAGTGGATGATTATTCAATGATTTTGCTATTCGTGATGGGTGGGAAACATAATTTATTTCAATAATTATGTACATAGTGTAGTATCAGCTTAAAATTCACACCGCTCGAGCCAACCGGAAACTTTTCTAACACAAAGCCTAACAGAACTTACTTGTATTGATACAACGTGCTGCGTACTCGTTATGATATAATAGTGTTATAATTATTATTAGTTAATATTTAAACGCAGTAACCTACACACGAAACGATATAAGATTCTGAATATAAAACGTGTCGTGTACAAGTCACTTTACAATTCCTTCTACATGGGAACATTACGTAAGATACTACAAAAATGTATCACATTTTTTAAACTAACCCCATTCTATCGCACCATCCTATACTCTGACATATATCGGGTCAAACAAATTGAGCTCTACGCCTATGACGTCAATATTATTTGTGTTCGGAAACCGTAGGATTTCACTTGCATTACATCTACCAGTGCCATAGTAATTGTCAAAGTCAACGTCAAAATTATTTTTCAATTCATCTAAGACGCACTTAAGAACGTCAATTTTTCATTAAAATGTACTTTAAAGACTCTACCGCCGCGTTCCAAAATATATAGAGCCTACTGAGAAGAAGCGACAAGAAACTCGGGGCCATTCTTTTTATATAGATGTTTACAATGTTTCTACTTTGGTACTACTAATCTTACATTTTATGGGTGGCAGAATGATGTCTATGAGTTTATAATATATTATGGAAAGATATTTTGCTACCATAGTTTGACTGTTAATTAATTTTAAATAATGAAACATAACAATATGACACTGATCGTAGTTAAGTAAGTGACCTAAGTTTTTTTTTACACATTTGAGCTTGACTTACTGTATGGACAAAGATTATAATCATTACTCTACAATTTCCAGGTTCGCGTAGATTTTTGTATAATCTGAAAACGCCTTACACCGGACTTTAAAGAACTCAAAATATTTGACCCTACTTATATATGCATCATTACCGCTAAACACTGACAAATATGCATATTGAATATATATAAATACACACAATTATACGAGTTAAAATTCAAAGCAATACTAGTGCCGTTCAAAAAAGCATAATATAAACGCCACTAATAAAAATAACCCTAATCCTAAAAACTCAATCCTATATCAGTCTTATAACTATGTTTTAAAATGGAAACATTTAATTCAAATGTCAAAATAGATTTAAATTTAAACGTTCAGTAATGAAAGAGCATACAGATATAAGGTTACACCGAGAATGATATTTCATCTTATTCTAATCGACTACACAAAATATGTATTGTATGCTTATGACGTAGATATACCACAGGGTTTTATTAATACTGACGAGTTGTACAGAAATTTCAGAGATATGATACACACATTTATGCGTAGGACTATCGATGGAAATACATGACTAGTTGTACCTATGCAAAGAGAATACAATATTTGGTTGTATTTAAACAAAATATACAATACTACGAAACAGTTGTATGTATAAATCTGAATTCTGACGTCTGTCGCCAACAAAAACTGATAACGCGTAGTTTACAACACTGCGTAATTAACGCAATTTTCTGAATGTTGTTTATTTCTTTTACATATTGCGTACCTAGATGTTTCTTATTTTGGTTTTATCATGCTGTCTTATAAATTTATGAGCTTGTTTGATACATAAATCATGGGCGATATTGCGCAAATTTTTTGTCGTCTACTTTCGTTATATTAAGATTTTTAAACTTCAAAAACTATGAAACTTGCGTAACTTTCCACAAAGTCTGTCATGTGGTATGTGTGTAAAATGTATACTAATACCTACAGATGAATCTAAAAGCAATTTCATAATAGTTGGCCTACGAAACTTTACGCAAAGTAACGTAATCGTATCGGTGACGTATACAGTACAAACTATCATTTATCTAGTACAACTGTGCCACAGATAACTCATAATTTGTACTGTATTAGTCGACGAAACGATTACAGCAACAAAAATGTCTTGCATGGCCTGCACTTAGCAATGTCTGGAAACTTGAGTCTATACGTAATCATATACAGTTTTGTCTTTCGATAAGGACAATACAGTATTAAATAATGTGTTTGTTGGCGACTGCAACGCATCTACAATTACAATAAACTAACGTAACGCCTTCACGATCCATAATAAAATCACTATAGCAAGCTCATGGAGTATACTATAAATATCTAAATATGCCCCACTATGATCCATGGCAGCACACATTGTACCTAGATTAATTTGTAACAAAAATAAATTTTAGCAATTTTGGCGTTCGCAATGTACGTTACGTAATTTACATTCGAATATGTGTTACAAAACATCTTACAATTATATCGTATCTCTGAACATGCCGCATTCCCTGATTGCGGCGTCGCGCCAACCGAACGTACGGTTCTTCAAACAATAGGCACTGTAATTTTGATATATAACCGGGGTTATAGGAGACGAACGCAGTGGTCTTCTAAATAGAATAATTTGAAAGGCTAGACTATGGCTGCTAAATCATTACAAAGTGCGTGGAATGCCTAATGCACAATCGAGGTAAGAAGGCCACACGCCTGATGTTTATTACATCGTTTCTAACAATCTTCATTACGAAAGACTGCGTTTCAATCCTCTAACACATTAACATACTTGGATGACGATTGGCGATTACATTTCTATATTATAGATATTAACAATGACACAAAACATAGATACATGGACATTCATTTTAGTAATTATTAAATCTTACATAAATGCATTGATGAGATTATTTTGGCAAAACATATCATCCTCAAATCTTTCACACGAAGCATAAGCGAGCTATCGGTTCTAAGCGATCTGTCACGTGATTCTAGTAGCTAGTAGAAAGAATCATAGAATTGTCGCTAGTTCAGAATCGACAGCACACTTCCTCATAGCACTCTTGATAAAGGTTACTAAAACACTCAAGTCCACACCACACAATATGGCGTAAATACCTATGTTAATACTGACATGCCCCTAGATTGTACATGAAACGTTCCAATGTTTTTTTGAAGAAGCTAGAGAAGCTGATTATGCGACTGGTTACTCCTCCGCGTCTTCGCCGTTCTCGGCAGTTAGCAGGTTTGTGTTGTCATCGGCTGCTAGCTCCGAGGTCAACTTCTAGAACAATGCAAACGGTTAATCATGGGCGATTTCGAGGACTAATAATTTTAACAGGAGGAATGGTGTAGTTCGATTTGATCACCCACAGAAAATCAGAGTCTGTCCTCCGTCCAACTATACTGTTCATCATCATCTCAGCTTAGGACGTCCACTGCTGAACAAAGGCCAAAAAGGCCGGTTGGAAGCGGCCTGCATCCAACGTCGTCTTGCGACCTTTATCAGGTCGTCTGTCCACCTTGTTGGTGGACGACCTACGCTGCGCATGCCGGTCCGTGGTCTCCAATCCAGAACCTTCCGACCCCATCGGCCATCTGTTCTGCGTGCTATGTGCCTTGCCCACTGCCACTTAAACTGGATTACCTTCTGGGCTATGTCGGTGACTTTCGTTCTACGTACTTAGGTATCTCCTTATTTCTGATTATATCACGTAGAGAAACCCCATAATAGAGCATAGCCCTCAATATTTCAGCTGAGATTCACAACTAAGCTACTTTCTGGAATACTGCCCTAAGTGGCAGTGCAACTCATGTGCCAGCGTGTCGTGACCATCAGACCACCGACTTACCTACCGTTTTAAAACAACAACACATGAACCTCAGATTATAAAACAAGGTTTTAATTATAATCTGAATCTAAATTATAAACCTTTTGTTTTATAATCTGAGACATTAACGTACTACAAAAGCTGTATTGCATACTGTTAGCGTGCGTGTGTGATATGTTAGTGCTGGCACAGCTTAAAGTGTGGTGGCATTGTTGTTTTAAAGATATGATTTGACTGAACATTCTCTTTAATCTTCTACCTACGTAAACAATCTCCGTTTGGTCGGCTTGCGTTAAATCCGTTAACCGCCGACTTAATGAAAATGAAAGCGATGTTCGAATACAGTTTTACCCAAAACGTAAATCTTTCCAATGTAAGTGTACTTGCGCAGCAGACCAATTTTACTAATGTGTGCTTACTAAAATCGTTGCGAGCTCGGATCGAGCTGTTATTAGCCGATCACATAACTACCAATGCTACCAGTAATAATCTACCGATAGTTAGCAATTATATCATTACGCGTTCGGCTAATGTCTGATATCGGTCTGCACTTTGTCTGTCTAATGGATTAAGGCATTAAACAACGCGGGTACGTCGGTAATGGACATAGGTATATTGTGTAACACCTCTGCAGATTTACGTAGTAATCTACTTGGTAGGACTAGGTTTGTTATTAATTCTTAAATTTTCGGCAAAACTAATCTACGTTGGATCTGAAAACTGAAGCTTTAAAAATCGTATATCGTTACCCCAGACCAGATTCTGCCCCTAAGCAGTGAGCCAATATTACCTCTTGTAGATATTTAGGGCTAAAGAGCATTGCAACAAGTAAATTACTGTTCGAATATAACTAAAACGAATAATGATGACGAGAACGAGAATATCTGGATAAAACTGCAATATTATGGGTAAGCGAGGCCTAAATATGATACCTACCTACTATATATATAATATACTCGGGCCTTGTTCACTACTTGATACTTGACCACTCAGGCACGTAACGTGATGCGTTGCGATATCGTCAAGGAACGATAGTAAATTTGTATTGAATCCAGGAGAAAATCCTTGGAGACTTGAGAGTATGGTGCCATAAGGCGAATGATTTGTTAGCATATTAGAGATGAACTAACGGTAGATAAGTACCCCAACCTCATCAAACAAACATGAATATGGTTTTCGGAAGATAAACGTACTGCCGTACACCTTTACGAATTTTAAAAATATATTGTGGTAGCGATTCACTTGTTCTAAAAACTAAATTAACTAGCAAATTAAAATGTAATTATGCTTATTCTATTAGAACTAAAATCCAAATTCAGGTAACACTTAGAATGGCATTTCTAAAATAAAATTATTTTATTCAATTTTGGATATTTTTACGTTACTTTAGCAAGCACCAAGTTACGTCACGACCAATATGTCTAAAATTGAAGAGAAATATCAAATTTTAGTGCTCTCATTCGAAAGTGTTATACTCGTACCAGTTTTGACTTCAGCCCAAACAGAATAAGAAATGCCATAATTTAGAGATTGTTAGTTAAGAGAATGCTAACAGAATTGACAACAGTGTCTCTAAACTAAATCATTTATGAGACGGTGATGAAAAAAGCTTATAGTTTCTGGAATGTGTAACACTTACCCCAATTTGTGCGGTGTGTGAGTGGTTACGCTTCCGACGCCTCACGGCCAAAGCCAGCAACAACACCAGTGCCACTGACGAGAGAGCGGCTACCAGAAGTGGCAACAGCAAGTTGTCCCCGGGAGAGTAACCCTGGTGAGTAAATAAGTGTTATTTTGTTACATTCTTACTTTGTGGCCACTGAATATATCCTACCTAATCAGTGGTTGGCTACCAGTAAAAATGGCAGGGTTGCTACCAAGGAAAAGCTGAGTCTGTCATTGGATGGAGGCAAGCCTCAGCCACGGTAATATTATCTATACCGTGACTCAGCTCATCTGTGGCGGAAACGCTGGCCGGTCCCCGTACAGGTAAATATTAGAGCAGGCGCTGATCCAGCCCACAAAAAAGGTTGTGGACACAGCCACCCGAAAATCAGCAAAGTACGAGTCGGAGTATGAACTCTCTCATGATCGATATAGTAGCAAGTCGCACGCCTGATGTTAAGCCTCACTCTTGCCCATAACAGTCCAGTGCCATTCAGAATTTTGAACTAAGTACAACACTTCAAAACCGTGCATGGCAAAGCACTGCGCCTTTTACTCGAATAATTTCACTGGAAACCACTACAAAGGATATCAATTGATGTCAAATGAAATGTAAAAGAAGTTTACGTTACTTTTTCGCGAAAACGTTAATAACTTCATCGATATCCCGGTTTCGTATATTATATAAAACGTCATATCATCGGCCTGTCGAAGAAAGGCCTGAAAGTGTGATGCGACGTCTGATGTCACAAGTCATTTAGGGTTATGGGCATGCCCATCGTGCCCACAACGGTGGATCCGCTCTTGCATTAGAGTGCATGAACATGTCTGGGTGTGTATTATGTATATAAGTATGTGTATCAGTTATCAGTAAATACAGGCTCTGTCTAGTTTGTAAACTGTAGACCTGGAGTGGCTTAAAAGTCCATAAAGATAGTAATATAATATCAGACAACTCCCAAATTATAATAGGTACATTATTCTTTTTATAGACTTTCAAAAGGGTAACACTTCCCGCACTGTTTTTTCACCAATATCAATCCTACTTCCTACTAAGTAATATAATAAACGCGAAAGTTTGTATGTGTGGATGTTTGTTACAGTTTCACGCAAAAACTATTGAATGAATTTTCATTAAATTTGGTATGTAAATAGATGAGGCGCTGGAATAACATATAGGATATTTTTTCATCTTCATCATCATCCATCACCATAGCACCTAACAATAATATCAATAAACGTTCACATACTCATATATAACACACGTACTTATGTACAAGACAACAAATGTTTCTGTTCATCACACACATTTGGCCCGGCCAGGGACCGAACCTGGGACCTGTCGCTTCCAAGGCAGACTCATTACCAAGTAACCCAAAGGGACCGTTGAATATACATACTAGTTTGAATGGTGTTGGAAACATTACATTACATACATGAGTTTTATTAATTTTGTTGTGCTTATTACACAAGGTTACAGCAATTAATTTTAGGGTTCATATGCCCTCCATTTTTGAGTTCATCATACCAACTAATCAGGCAAATTAGCTTCCGGTCAAATCTATCGGTAAATAAAAGTTCTTAAGAGGATTGCATAGCTAGTACTAATCCATACTAACTAAAAACTAGTCCATTCTAAAAGAAATAACTCTTTTCTACCTCTGAACATTGTCCGATATCAATGATTATTTTTTCATGGAATCAAAGTACTATAAATTTACTTTTTAGAACTTAAAAAAAGCTTTGCAATCCTCTTAATGACTGTCCCAGGAAAGCTCTCAAAACTCGTTGCAAAATCTGACTAAGTATAGCCAACTGGATGGTACTTTGTTACTTTGAATTTTTGAGTTCATCATACGAACTGATCAGGCAAATTAGCTTCCGATGAAATCTTTCCGGAAATAAAAGTTCTTAATGACACGCTCCATGAAAGCTCAACTTGTTCAAAATCTGACTTTATGGATAACTGGATGTTTCTTTGTTACTTTGAATTTTTGAGCTCATCATACGAACTAATCAGGCAAATTAGCTTCCGGTGAAATCTTTTGGGAAATTAAAGTTCTTAATGACACGTCCCACGAGAGCTCTCCTATCCCTACCTACTCGTTGCAAATCTGACTTTATTCTTGGCAAGTCAAACCAGTCTTTAATTCCCATGAATAATCTAACAATATATAATAACAACATGAACCTATAAAAAACTTTTTATAGATTCATGCATGTTAATTCAAATTCTGTGCGGTTTTTTTAATTAAGTATCATTATCATTTCTAAGGCGCATTTATACTCAAAGAAATAATGTAGCGCGTAACCAGTTTTGCGTTAACTTTTACAGTTTAAATATTTTATTTAAATATTATGTAAGTATTACAAGAAATTTACAAACATCATGACAGTAATCAAATACCATTGCGATGCAGTAAAAAACTATGGACATAAATTGTTTTTTATCGATGATAGCGAAAATATGTAGGTAATTACAGAAGTATTTACCTACTTAGAATATATTTCATACATATAATAGGTACAACTGTGTGTTGTGTAGATGATAGAGATAGACAATAAACAAAAAAATTATAATAACATATTTGCTATCCCTTCATTTAATTTGGGGGGATATCAGGACAAAACCGTATATTTCCCACATGGGGGACGAACGTGAGGGAATTACGGAATAAAACTTTAGAAGTACTTATCCCTATAAACTTTTCAATAATACTTCCCCAAGGACGAGATTATGACTACTTTCGAGTAGGTAGGTGTAGTGTATATTGGCTTTGATGAGAGGAGTATATGCAATAATTCACCACGCGGGCCCTGTGCGGATTAGAAGATAGGCCGCCCAAGTGTTGAAATGTTCAGGCTGCCTGAAAGATGAGGTCAATGGAGTGGGAGTACAATGGCAACTGGCTCTCTATAGGACAGCTGCCGCAACACTGTTAGGTGCTTAGCGACAGATTTTCATCTTTGGATAGTGCTAGCCAGGCGTCAGGGTCCTGATTAAAAGCCCAACCTATGCTGTGGATTCCCACACAATGTTATGTTCCCCGAAAGCTTAAGATAGGGGTAACTTTTAGATGTATTTTGTACTGGCAACCACCCCATCGACGGCCCTGCCTCGCACTACACAACTATTATTGGTATAACTCTGGAAACCAATTAGAGCACCCTTTAGTAATAAAAGCACTAAGTAATAAAATAGAGATTGAGTTCTCTACACACAACATATTTCTAATTATCTTATAACTACTAAATTTTAAATGAGTTATTTTAACCGTATAATAATGAATACCTTTACAAGTAAAAAATTCGCAATTACTGGATATAATATAAGTATACCTAAATACAAATAACTGATGTCGGCAGGACCAACCCCCTTTGAATCTTCTATATTAGTATTTTGCCTGTTTATTTCTGCATTGTTTTAAAGATTTTGACATTGACACTTGTCCTAAAAATATTCATAAGTCAATGAAGTGGGTTAGGTAGGCACTTTGGTAAACGTAAAGAAATACTCAACTATTATTTATACATATGGTACTGGCTCACACACAACAAAGAAAAATAATAACGAAAGTAATATCTAAGTTATTTACAAATGAAACTAAGCAAACTAACTTTGGGTTACCTTACCTCAACATATTATACCTGCATAAAGAAAGCATTACTTAGATAGCTGCACATCGCGCTTCACCGGCGCGGAAAATTACTTTCTAATAGGAATATTCTCCGGGATAAAATTAGCCTACTGGCTACTCGTATGTCATTCTAGATCGTCAGCTGCCTTAAACTTTTAATGATAAGCAAATTATTTCAATAACTTTGGCTTGATAGAGTAACAAACACGCATTCACCAATCCATCCAACCAGACATGTTTTTGGCTATTAGTGTTATACTTATTGGTCTATACAAATTATGCTGTGACACATCTCGATACAAAACACCAAATGATTCTGCCTGTTATTACATGATAACAGGAAGTCTTTCAATTCTCCAATCACTTTCAGTTACCTAGTTGCATCTACGAGTAAATCCACCGCTTTACCACACCGGTTACTTACGTAGTACCTACAGTTGCGTCAGAACGGAAAAGTTGCAAGCTGTTATCAAATTACATAAGAACTGGATCCGCAATACGTTTCATAAGTAAAATACATTTTCCATATCCGCTATCATAATTTTTGATTACTCAGTTGTTACCGAAGACAATCTTACGCATACATATTGCGATCACGCAGGTACGCTTCGATCGGGCGAATAATGCAGATAAACATTACGTAAAACTATGCAACGTGCCCGTAGCAACAGTACTTACAGTCCATTGGAAATACGACGACGTATCCACGAACGGCCAGCGCGCACCGTACCATCCACCGTCAGCTTTCGATACTGTCACTTCATCCGAATCACCACTCACAATCCCCGATTCAGGCTTCAACGGTGGCAGAGAAAACACTTCATCCACTTCTAATGACTCCTTAAATTCATCATCGTCATCAACAGATAACATAGCGTCTTTCAAGTCTTTCAATTTAGATTGTTCAGTTGTACTTTCGGTCGGTCCCCGCGTCGTAGTTCCCTTTGTAGTAATCAAAACGTCGTCGAACATTTTTGTGGTGGCCCCGGCCAGACTTCCCGAGGGTGCGAACGACCGAGAGTAGTATTTGATTACGCTACGTAGCGTAATTGATTCCGGTGTAATGGTGGGTCGGATTATAATGTCTTTCTCCCAAGATTTTATCGACATATTATCGACGTTGGTTTTTTCTTTGATATTTTTGTTTAAATTGACGATTATAGGTAGTATATCGTTTCCTTCAGTGGGAATAGTTTGAATGGTGGATGAGCTCTTCCATGATCTTAAAGCTGGCATTATCCACGGTGGCGTAGTAGATTTTTCTCCTGTCTTTGTTGAAGGAACAGTCGGTGCGCTCGCGGTCGTAGTTGCGTAAGTCGTGGTACTGGTCGTGGTTGCCTTGAATCTAGATTCTAGCGATGAAATGATTTCTGGAGAAATCTTGAGTTCCTTTTTACGGGATATAGCACCGTCATGTATCCCTGGAGGTGCAGGTGAAGCTATCGAGACAGACTCTAGAATGTTTTCAGTCATCAATTGTTTGAAATATGCCGGATTAAACGTGTATAGTGAAAAACAAAACATAGCGAACACTATAATAATCGTGGTAACCATTAGTGTCATGAGATGCCATTTGTAATTTCTTCGAGATCTTCGTACATGAATCGAAGGGCTGTAATCCCTACCCTTGCCCTTTAGTCCGCTGTTATTTAGCACCTCTTCCGTTTGCGGAAGGATAGTGTATTGAAGACTGTTCTCGCCGTGCCTCACTGTCTTGTACATATTTGCATTTGTTATTTACCAACAAATGAAAGACTACTTTACGTATCGCGCACTTATAAATGTATCACATGCTCGCGTTTTCACTAAAAGAGATAGACACGAAAGCGGCTCGTGGCTAGGACTCCTCAACGTAAAGAAATGTCTGTGCGAGACATCGCGGCCAGTTGCGCTTTGTGCTACGTCGTCTGGTAGAAGAGGGTTGAAAACAGCAGGGCGCAGGCGCGACAACATCGAACGACTGCGCCCCTCTTTGACTCGATGGCGACGCCACCGCCGACGGCGACGGCTCGTTGGCCCCGAGCTTTGAGGTTATATTACTTAAAAGCCGGCATCCTATATTAAACCGCTTCACAATAACAATAACATTATTTACCTACTCATCAACTACCACCTCACCTTGCTACCTGAACCGAGAGTCTGCTCTCCAATTTCACATTTCTCTCTGAGGGCGATTGCTTGCGGATTGTATGAGGATCAAATAACTTACCATACCTATCTATACTGTGATATAGGTAAAGATATTAGAACATTCATATTTATATATTCTAATTAGTTAATTTATATAGTTTTAACATAATGGAACAGCACGATAAGTAATTTAACGTGGAATACCAGAGTCCTCAATTAAGTTAATAACTTTTACTGATGTATATTATGAAACTAAAGTTTTCTAAGACTACTGAACTGCATGTGGCTATGTCCTTGTAGGCTACGCTCTATAATACACTCCATACCATAAGATATTTTCTCTTATGTCTACAATATCGTTTATACGGATTCTGATCTCAATATTAGGTATAATAAATAAAATTGCTGTCACACTGTCGGCGTGGTCAAATAGCTGTATAGGACATCGATTATTGTAACAGCTAATGTCGAACGTGGTGAAACTCTTACAATAGCACTATGCCGGCATATAACTGCCACGATTGTGGCAAAATCTGGTATCCAAAAAGTACTGAGATTATGAGTTTGCTCTACAAAACTGCTAACGTACCTACACTTTACATATCAATATTAACTTATATCGAACTCATAGAAATAATGTTAATTCTCATAAAATATTTTTAATACAAACAGATAAATAACATTAGCTATTCATTCAAAATCTAAAAGACTACCTACTCAATAGACCTGATTCGATGTAGTTCCTTTTAAGAAGGCAGACGGACAACGTATGAACTTGCTAAGAAAAATTACATTGAGATTGTGCAGATGTAGAAGTCTACTAAATACTGATGTATTCTCAGAGTGTATAGTCGTATATCATATTTTAGCATGTCGTTTGTCATATTTAAGCTTCCTGGATTTGCTAGTCCTCATATGATAATTATTCACTTTATAAATAATAAATATTACCGTGAATAATAATCGGCCTAGTAAAGTAAAAAAGTTACAAGACTGTTGCAAGACAATTTTCGCATATTTTTCTTATTCTCAATCGCAGACAACTGTATACTTATATATAAGATTAGCCTCGCAAATTATTTCTAAACAATGTTATCTTGTAGTATTACTTTTTAAAGCACTAATGCCTGCTTTAGCGATCTCAAACATTGAAATTTATAGAGAGAAATTCCATCCTCGGACGGGATTCGAACCCGCGTCTTCTGAGTCAGAAGACGCGGGTTCGAATCCCGTCCGAGGATGGAATTTCTATCTATAAATTTCAATGTTATCTTGGTTCTACCCCAACATGCATGAAAAATGAACGGTAAAAAAATAAGTTTATGGGAAAGCTTTCTTTGTTTGTCCGAATGCCAAATATGACTACTGTTTTGATTACTATGTCTTCTTTTAATAAACGATGATGTGGTCTAACATGTGAATGCCTGCGAATATACATTATAAATCGCAATTTGAAATCAAAATAATAATGTCACACTACTTGTATAACGTTACTGGGAGGGAAGGCTTTCGATTGACAAATAAGAGTGAGAATGTGTAAGTTTGTTACTTCTTCGCGCTGGATCGGTTTAACTGATGACTAAAGAACTATACTTTATGGGTAGTAGAACTCTAGCCCCAGCTTGTGAAAAATGCGGGAGCATTGGCGAATATGACTCAAAAACCAATGTGTCGGAGCGACAAGCTCATTGCAGTGCCACTCAAATTTCAGCTTTATGTTGTCTCCCACCAATATGTTTAATTTTATTATAAAATTAAATTTAAAGTTTCTGTATTACGGGCGGTCACATTTATATATCTGAAGAAATTGATGAAACGATAGTCATAGTAGTAAGGTTTCCAGAATAGGCCAGGTTTCGATAGAGTCAAAAGCCATAAAATAGGTATTACTATTATTGCAGTAGTCCAGGTCGAGAGACGACCTGCGGAAGGCGGCTGGCAGTAACTGGATGCAGAGAGCTAAACATCGAGTTCTGTGGCGTACTTTAGGAGAGGCATAAGTCTAGTAGTGGACGGATTTGGGCTGATGATGATTATTGCAATAACGACGGACTTACTTGGTACTTGGTACTTGGTGGGCTGGCTCTTTTCCGCAACCAGGCCGCTGTGGCGCGGCCCATTTTGCGTGATAGCCGGGTGACGCTGATCAGTCCAGCCACCCGGTGTCGCCCAGGAAAGCCAGCAGCTCCTTCGGCTTGGCGCAGGCTTCCCACACTGTCCTCGGCGAGCCGAGGTTAGCTGCCCTTTGTGCCGCCACGCTCCTGCATTCGATGAGCAGATGCGCAGCTGTTTCTTCCGCCTCCATGCAGCTTCTGCATAGGGGGCTGTCTGTAACACCTAGATTAAACAGGTGTTTGTTTAAGGAGCAATGACCGGTCATAATTCCGACGATATGTCGTACATTATTTCTTTTAAGATTGAGGAGTTTTCTGGAGAATTTCAGATTTAGAATCGGAAAAGCCTCCTTCGACTGCCTACAACCCTCGATACTTGCCCAGTAGTTCTGATGCTGGTCCTTAGTTTTTTTGCGAATCCATGCACGAATTTGACTGAAAGGTAGGGGGATCATTGGTTCTGGTCCTGCACACGTCATTCCGGAACCTCTCCTTGCTAGCTCATCAGCCGCATCGTTACCTCTGGAATCGCTGTGCCCCTTTATCCATTGGAGTGTGACATTATTGTTATGTTTACTTACTTCCTCCAATAGTCGGTGACATTGTATGATCAGCCCCGAAGAGTGGTCGTATCTATTTAGGGCTCGTAGTACTGCAGTGCTGTCGCAGAGTATCCTAATATTACTATTGGTTACCTTTCTGCAAAGTACTGCTGCTGTGGCTTGGATGACACCCACACATTCTGCTTGGAATATAGAGTTGTGTTTACCTAGCCCTGTTGCTATGTGTATGTTTAGTTCCTCCGAGAACGCTCCCGCTCCGGTGCCTGTTGCCATCTTGGAGCCATCTGTGTAAATTCTGACTTCATGAATACTTGAGCAGTCGCTTGGCTCTTCATTTAGTTGTACGCGGTAGCTCTTTGTAAAGAAGTGTTGCTTTTGTACTCTATCATAGATAGACTTTATTAAGGGGTTTCCAACTGCAAAGTTTTCTATGATTGTTGTATGGGGTGCTAATTGATCCTGATACCAGAGGTTCAGTGCCTTTAGCCTGTACGCAGCCGCCGCGGCCTCTTGTTGTATGTATAGGTGTAGCGGGGTCAGGCCTATCAGGGCCTCAATCGCGGCGGTTGGTGCAGTGCGCATGCAGCCTGTTGTGGCTACACAGGTAAGTCTCTGAAAGGTTTGTAGCTTGGTTTTGGTGGTGCTCAGGGTGGTTCTGGGCCACCACACAATTGCACCATATGTTAGTGAAGGTCTGATTACCGTTTTATATAGCCACAGGGTGATCTTAGGGCTTAGTCCCCATGTTTTACCTATCATCCTTCTGCATTGCCAGAACGAAATACTGGCCTTTATTAACTTGTTCTCTAAGTGCTTGGCCCAATTCAACTTGCTGTCTAGTGTGACTCCCAGATATTTCACTTCTTCTGACAGTTTCAGTTGCTTGTTAAATAGGCTAGGTAGTGTAAACCTGCCTAGGGTTCGTTTGTTAGTGAACATCACCAGTTCGGTTTTAGCTGGGTTTACGGAGAGTTCGTATTCTATGCACCATTTTTCGACAACCTTTAACGCATTTCTCATCAGGTCACATGCCACACTGGCAAAATGGCCTGATATTAGTATTGCGAGGTCGTCTGCATACCCTACCGTGAAGAAGCGACTTGTATTCAGCCTGGCGATTAGATCATTGACTACTAGATTCCATAGGAGCGGGGACAGGACACCTCCTTGGGGGCACCCCTTGGCCACCACTCCCCTGGTCGTGCCGTTTAAATCAATACGTATCGCCCTTAATTCTAGCATGTTAATGATCCAATCGATCAGGGTCAGGTCTACTTTATGTTTAAGCAGTGCTGCTCTGATGCTGCTAAAGTTAGTTTTGTCAAAGGCTCCTTCTATATCAATGAAAGCTCCTAGACATAAATTTTTACTTTTAATATCTCGCTCTACTTTGTGTATAACACTGTGTAGGGCGGATTCGGTAGATTTACCTGCGCTGTAAGCGTGCGTTCTGGGTGAAGTGGCGCGGTAATGAGAACTGTGTCTCTGATGTACCTATCACAGAGCCTCTCCAAGGTTTTCAGGAGAAAAGACGTAAGACTTATCGGTCTATAAGCCTTTGCTTCTGTGTAGTCACTCTTACCCGGCTTTGGTATAAACAAGACCTTAACCTCTCTCCACCCTTTGGGCATGTGTCTGTGCGCCAGACATGCCTTGAAGATAGCACTCAATGTCTCGTTAATATGATATTCACTCTATTGTAGGAGTCCTGGGAATATCCCGTCCAAACCTGGCGTTTTGTACTGTGTGAATGTGTTGATTGCCCAGTTTAGTCTCTCTCCTGTAACAACAGTCTGTGCAACAGCCCAGTCTGTCGCTGTAGGTGGTGCCATGGGGTGTTCTGTCCAAACATTTGAGTCTGATATTAGACACCCAGGAAAGTGTTTCTGTTATAGTTTTTGTAAACGTATTGTCGCTTTTCTTTATGGAGCCGATGTCGCGGTTCGGGTTACTAGCGAGTATTTTCCTAACCCTATTCGCTTCTCCATTCGACTTGATGCTGGTGTTGTAGTTTTTCCATGACCTGCGTGACCTGGACCGTATATTTTTCTTATATTTAGCCTTGGCTATTCTATAGTTGTCCCAGTCCTCGTCCATGCATGCATTCATGGCTCTATTGAACAGCTTGCGTACCTTCCGCCTCTGTCGTTCCAGCGCTTTGGTCCACCCCTGATTGCCTCCCCCAGCGTTTGGCAAAAAGAGGGGGCATGCGCTTTCAAAACTCATAGTGAGACTATACATAAGTTGTTCAACAGTTTGCTCTATTTCTTCTATGTTTACCAGTTGCGTGTTCGCACTTACTTTGTTCATGTTTTGTTCAAGGGACCTAGCAAAGATCGTCTTGTCAGTCCTGCGGGGGTTGCGGATTGGTGTTAGTATCTGTTTGCTTATTTTTAGTTCATACCTGATCCACCTGTGGTCGGAGCCGGAGTATTCGCCTGATACTTCCCAGTTCTCTATGAGGTTTGTATTACCTGAGACCAAGGTGAGGTCGATGATAGTACGGCTGCGTTGTCTAACAAAAGTTGGTTCCGCGCCTGTATTTGCTATAAGGAGATTTGTAGTAAATAAAAAGTTTACCAGGTCCTCCCCTCTGCTGTTTGACGTGGGCATACCCCATATAGGGTGATGGGCGTTTGTGTCTGCTGATATTACTAGTTTGAAGTCATTGAGCTCGCAGTATCTTACCAGGTCCGCAACGTCTTTCGATGGGATCTCCTCGTCGCCGGGCATGTAGGCTGACGCGACGATCACGTCCCCAGCTTCCTCCCCGAAAACACCCCGGAGCCTGGCAGTAGCCAAGTCTCTGGAACAGAACTCGGTTAGAGGCAATGAAGCAATGTTGCTTGGTACATATATACATGCTCGAATGTTGTTTTTGGAGGTGTTGTCATATATTAACTTACCCCTTAGATTATTGAGACCACACACACGCCCCGCCCTGATCCACGGCTCCTGGATCAAGGCCATGGTCTCCTCGCTGTCATCCCCCAGCACTCTGCGCAGGTTAGCCGTTGCAGTGAGGCTGTGCTGGAGGTTTGTCTGAATGACCTTACACGTCATGGAGGATTGGGTCGCCATCATTCAAGCTACCCTCCTCCTCTGACTCAGCCGTGTTGGCCCCGTTTGGATCCCTCCACTCTCCTCTGGTAGGGGGGTCAGGATCCACACTCATATCCTCCGTCACCTTTGAGGACGATGGTTTGGGCGATGAGTGTGACAGCTCGTCCGGAGTTTCCTCCGTCTTGCCGTCTGGAGCCCGCATGGTATCCAGCTTGTCTGCCGGTGTGGGCTTGCTTGCTGGTGCAGGTGGTTCGTCCTGAAGAGACCCGTTCGCTGCATAGAATCGAACGTAGACATTCCCCAGGTTGAAGGCTAGCCTCCGTCCTTTCTCTACGAGTGTAGGTATAAGGGGTTCGGGAATCCCCAACGTGAGGAACATCGTGTCGTCTCCGTGCATGCTATGCGCGAACAGTCTCCAGGTGTTCACCTGGGCCCACTTGTTCTGATCCGCCAGAATCAAGCTCGTGTCTTCGGCAGAGCTATCACATTCCGGGATGAACAGTGCTGCTCTTACTACTCGGGTTAAATCTCCCTGTCGTTTGAGAGTGAGTTTAACCCCTGAGTCAGCTGAAAGACTGCTAACTGCCTTGTTGAGCCACCGCAGTGAAGCATCATCCTCACACCACAGCTTCAGGGCTCCATCTGCAATGATGGGCTTCCCTCTGAAGCAGGGGGAGAATGTGATGTTAGGATCTTTAACATCAGCTAGAATCCTGTTGACCAGGTACTTCTTCACTTTGGTGGCTTGCTCTTCTTTCAGCTCTTGGCTTTCCCCCGTCACCGCTACGCATAGCTCATTCTGAGCAATGTCTGCGTAGCTGGTCAGGGTGCGCCGTGAGCTGTCCAGTTTGGGTCTTTTGTGTTCACCTCTAGGTGACACCGTGTCATCCAACCGGGTACGCTTGCCGGGCTCAGTGCGGGGAGGGGCCTGTGCAGATTTCGAAATGGCCACTGCCCCACGCCTCTGGCGATTGTACCGGTTGCTGTGTTTAGGGTGCGACCACTTGCTCTGGACCCCTGAAGGTCCTGGTTCTGCGGTTTTTTTTTTTTTTTTTTTTTTTTTATTGTAGGGAGGAGGAAATCTTTTAAAGATACCGCAGGTCGCCACTGGCTTCCTGCGGTTATGTCCGAGTCCGTCGGCGGAAATGGATTGGGTTGCCGACGTATACGGACCAAAACCTCCTCCCTTCTCCTAAACTATCGCCACTATTATAATGTGGCGGTTTATTCTTTTATTTCTTTACATTTTCATATTATAACAAAAGTTTTTTTTTTTTTTTGATAAATTATTATAATCATTATTATTATTTTTCCCATCACATTACGTATAAAACAAACAAAACAATAGTGCTTATACTACGAAGTGGACAAGGTACACAATAATACACAAATAATATACATGACAACATATAGCTCAGCTTCAATATACATAACGTGATTCTTAGTACGGGGGACTTCATTCCCTCACCTAGTTAGGCCGATATGTCTTTAAAGCTGTAGCTTGATTGTAGACCCGTTCGCTCTGGCAGCTACGCATAGAGTATTCTCCGCAAAGGCTAGGAAGTGGGTCCGAGTGTCGTCGTTGTCGATTAATGAGTGAAAGTTATCGTTTTTTATTTGACAACCCATACTCCACTCGCATTCCAGCCTCTTCAGATCATATTTGGGACAATATTTCAAAATATGAGTGATAGTCTCCTGTGACTGATCATCGCAAGTGCAGTTTGGGTTGTCAGCTAGTTTAAACCTATGCAGGTACGACCGAAGCCCACAGTGACCGGTGAGCAATTGTGTTCTTAGATTGCTAATTTTCAGTTTGCTTAGTATCTTGTACGCTTTTAGAGGATCAGGAAGTAGCATTTTGGTGCCGGCAGCCGTTGTAGACTCGTCGTATCTTCGTTTCCATTTGATTTCCGTTTCACACCTGATGGAGTACCTTGCGAATGACAGTGGAAATACGTCGTAGGCAGGGGCTGTTTTAAGTTTGAGTGCCGCTTCTTTTGCCAGTGTGTCGGCTCGCTCGTTCCCAATAATGCCCGAATGTGATTTGATCCAGAAAAAATTAACTTCTATGGCATTCTCCATGATTTTTCGCTGTATTTCCGCTGCTATAGGATTTTCAGTATTCGGGTCAGTTATGGCATCCAATGAAGAACGTGAGTCACTTAAAATATTACCAGCCTTTTTTTTATCTGATAAGTAGGTGATAGCCCAGAGAATCGCGACCATTTCGGCCTGAAAGACACTGCAATAGTCTGCGAGTAGTATTTTTTTGCGATGAATTTCAGTTTTGCCGCTCCAGCCCGAGACGGCTGCGCCAACTTTTCCCTCTACTTTACTTCCATCTGTATATAGTTTAATCAATTTATTGCTGATATTGTCTGCTTCTGTTTGGGTTTGAATGCTACTGTAAGTGTGTTTTTTACGCATTGAGGGGTGAGGCAGCTCATAAGGGCTGACTCTTCTCTCCAGCTGTCTCCCCGGCAACTCCTTGAGTGTTTTTCCTCTTTTGATTTCATATAGTTCTGCATTTTCTGATAGTCGCAGATCCAGAGGAAATATTCTTGCCAGGAGTGCGCTAGCAGTAAGCGATGTAGTTCTGTGGGCTCTGCAGATTTTAAGGGCAAACATTCTGGTAACTTTGTTTAGCTGGTCCTTCATGTATTGTTTGTTGCTCGTGGGGGCCCATACGCTTGCTGCGTATAGGACTACAGGTTCAACCGCCGCTATATACAATAGGCGGGTGATTTCCGGATTTAAGCCCCATTGTGTTTTAACCACTCTGGATAGTCTTTTGTAGAAGTTGGTGGCTTTACTGATAACATTCTCGAGATGCAGCTTGAAGGTTAGGGACTTGTCTATTGTGATACCCAAGATCTTCAGCGTGTCGCCTATTTGTAGCTGTTGCCCTTCCAGTTTAAAGGTAGGTAAATCGTAGCGTAATTTTTTCGTAACTAATATGACTTGAGTTTTATGAGCGGCGAACCTCATCTTGTAGTCTTTGCCCCAGTTAGCAATCTCTGCTAATGCTGCATTAACCTTGCGCTCTAGTTCGATTGAGATACTACCAATGGCAATGACTAGAATGTCGTCAGCAAAGGCTTGCACGTGGGCTTCCAGATTATCAGCTGCTTTCAACAGTGGGTCCAGCTGGATGTTCCAGAACATGGGACCGCAGATTGAGCCTTGAACGCAACCCTTGCTTGTCTCTCTTGTGACTCTTTCACCCAGATATTCAAGGGTGACTGCTCGGTCTTTAAGGTAGCTGGAGATAAGGTGGATGGTATGCCTATCTATTCGCTTTTTATGTAGTTCTTTCAGGATTCCAGGCCACCAGCAGTTGTCGAACGCTCCTTCGATGTCCAGAGAGACTACTGCTACCAATTTTTTGGTTTTTACTCCATCCTTTATCATTTGAACTGCATCGTATAGAGCATCCTCCGTTCCTGTTTGCGGAATAAAGCCGTATTGTCGTCCGCTTAGTTCATTTCCATTTCCTAGACTCCAGGAGATTCGGGACGTAAATAGTTTCTCCATTACTTTGCCTAGTACTGGTAGCAGACCTATTGGCCGATAGGACTTCGCGGAGGAATAGTTGTTCTTTCCTGGCTTGGGGATGACTTTGATCCATGCTTTTTTCCATATGCGAGGGAAGTACCCCATAACCAGACATTTGTTAAAGATTCCAAGTTGGAGTTCTGGCGCTGCTTTGTAGCTTTCAAAACATATGTCGGAAGTTAAACCGTCCTCTCCAGGTGATTTTCTTGGGTTCATGTTGGCATATATTGTATTTACCTCCTCCAATACAAAAATGGGGCACTCCCTCGGGTAGTGAGGATCCGCATCGATGGTAGTATAATTCTAAGGCCTGGTTCCTGATCAGTCTCTGACCATCTGTATCATTCTGGACATCGTCTCGGGGGAAGAAGGTTTGTGCAAGAAGTTGAGCCGATTCGTTTGGCGTTAGCATTCCAGAAAGTGGAGAAGCTTCAAGTAGTTGGTATTCTTTGTGAGTATTGGTGAGTTTTAGCATACGGTATGACCTCTGCCATACAGTCTCCTTTTCTTCCTTGTTACAGTATTCCCTGAAGCTGGATGTATAAGTTTGCTCTATGAGCTTTTTGTATTGCCAGTGGTGCTCCAGTCTTCAGTGGTTTGGCAGGTGGTGCGGTGCTGTGTCCTGCTTTTTTAAAGAAGTAGCTCGGGCCAGGTGCGCCGTTACTGGCATCTCCAGTCGTCTGCTTCTGACCTTCCGGATGGTCTCCTGCCTTGGGGACTCCAGCCTGAGGCTTAAGTCCCGTTAGGCTAGATCCCGTACCGGTGTTTTCAGCTTCTGACCTTTGACTAGCCAGTCGCGCTTCGGCCTTTTGCTGCTTCTTTAGCTTCTGCCTCAGTCGGTTTCTTTGACTTTTGCTTAGAGTCTCTGGGACTTGCGCCCCCTCGAGTCTCTTTTCACTGGGGAATCCAGCCTCTGGCTTAAGTCCCTTAGCGTTAGCGTGGGGGAATCCAGCTTCTGGCTTAAGTCCCTTAGCGTTAGCATGGGGGAATCCAGCCTTCGGCTTAAGTCCCTTAGCGTCAGCATGGGGGAATCCAGCCTTCGGCTTAAGTCCCTGTTGCTTGTCTCTTGCTTTTTTGCCCTTCGGTCCAACAACCGTCCAGGCAGAGGTGCAGGGCTCCGGGGCCGACATGGCCGCCACGAGCTCCTTCACCGCTTCACCTAAACCCGTGGGGGTTTGCTCACCTCTCTCTTCTTCCACATCGTGCAATACTTTGCCCCCCCCAGAATACGTGGGGCAGCCCGAGCTATGCTCAGGGAGGGATTCTCCGGGTAAACCGGTACCCTCCTGGGGTAGTTCCTTATTTAAGTTTGCAGCCATAGTGTGGTCGGATTTTTATACAGGGGTTTCCTTCCCCCGGCCAGATTATCGGTTTTGTGTATGTTCCCTCCCCCATTCCGCCCATGATCCGGGTCTAGCTACGAAAGTAGCCCGTCCCATTTCACAGGCGGCGCAGGAGCTGGATATATGGGCGCCGATGATTCGCCTTCGTGCTGCATACTTGGCTATTATGGTCACGAGGTAGATGTTATAGGCGGGCTCGTTGGGGACCATAACATTGCCCGGGGAGGACGACCCACAAAGATGTTAGTATGTGGGCCCAGCCCTAGACCGCGGCGGCAGTCTAAAGATGGCGTGGACGTGTATGAAGCACTTGTTGGTGCGCGCCTGTAGTCTAGATCCGCACTTCTAGACGTACGCAGCTGGCATTACTTAGCATTTTATAGAGGCATGTTCTTTGGCCTTGAACATACCCCACTAAGACCAAAACCAACCCGTTCCCCCCCTAACGACGGACTTCGTTGCAGACTGAAATAATTAGGGTTTTCATGTTTTTCCTATAAAACCAAGCTTTACCAAATATCGACAACGTCTAACGAGAGAGTTTGAACGGTTTTATATATTTTTAATTATCCTAACCTGATGCGCTAAGTCTGTGCATAACAATAGTAGTGCCACCTCAGAGCATGCGAGAGTGCCACCCAGGGCTTCAAAGTTTCCATATTCCCTTCATGTATCTTCAACGTATCTACTAACTTGATTTGTGTACCAACTGAAACTGAAGAAACATATTGAATAATGTAAAAAACTAGTTATGTAATGCGGTGTCGGCCTATCGGCTGAACTACGAAAGTCGGCGAAGTCAATTATTTTTATCAAGCTTAAAAAAGTCGACAAAGAGAAGAGTATACATTAACATGTTTTTGCGAACGGTCAAGCAAGGAACACACTACAAGAATACTAATTCTGTTGACCTTGGACAAAATCACGTTTCCTTTCGAAATTGGTTCGTGAATGCGATATTTTTAGAATAAAAGTAAAAAGAGAACGCCAAGCAAAATAAAAGGGTTGGGCGGTCCGCGTCCGTTCGTCTTGGTTTTTTTCGTTAGTCGACCATCTTTTCTACTCCAATTTTGTGAGCGTCGAAATAAACTAAGGTGTATCGTAGATAGAGCAAGTTCCGCGTCTTTATTTGAAGCCTATGCTTTAGTAGTTGTAGTTTTTTGTTGAATTCTCCAGAACTGCGAAGTTTGCTTTAATCATGCGATTGTTATTCAAGACTTCGATCTTGGCTGCTTAAATCACTGGCGCCACTCTGATTTACGTTACAACTTGTCTACAATGCTTACTTGACTTTACGTTATCATTGCTAAATGTTAATACATAAGAGTATCGTATGTCCCAACGATGAAACCAATTTATTATGTAAAGATCTGTTCCTTACGACCGATGAACTGAATTTAGTATTCGAGACTAAAAAGTATTTTGTTGATGCCGGACTAGCGAATAAAGCTCAGCTACTAAAACTATTCTAGTTGTTTATGTAAGGAAAACCTAAACGTAACTACAATATCATGTGCATATTCACTCAACTGTAATAGTAATAGTAATAGACCATTTTGTCCTTTTGACCACCGCTGTGCAAGACGAAGATACTGTGTAGTCTATCTACTAAGCAAACAAATTTTTAAGAGAAGGATGTTAATATGGTGACTGCGTCAGCGTTATTAGAGACTCAGGCCGGTATTCCAAAAAGACGATCAGTTTTGAATCTTGTCTTGAGCCGAGATTTGACAGTAATTGCCATAAAAAATTTAATCAAATCTTTACTAAATCTCTAAGTCTAGATTCACAACGAACTTCTTTCTAGAATACCTACCTACCTGCCTCAGAGTTACACCCTAGAGTTAATCTAGTCACCGCGACATAACCTTTTAATCTCATTCGCCCAGAAATTTCACGCTTATAGAATACGAAACCGTAACTCTTGCATACCAACACTTGACTGCTCTGTAGCGGTTGAGCCTGTAATTTTATTCAGCAATCAATCCATATTTGCTACTCCCCAGCATGAACTACGTAACATCAATAATTTATTTTGTGCTACGATATTCCATCTACCTAGCTCTTCTACCGATGCCTACTACGAGTATACGTGTCCTACATCAATCATTACTTAAGTCACGCCCTGTAATAAAGTACGAATTAGTATTCCAAACAGCTGGACCCTTGCTAGGGCTAGTACAATGACACCAGTTATTTCGGTTAAGCTGGAACTTGGCCAGAGCTCGGCGCGTAAATAAACGCTCATGACAGTTCCCTGCGCCCTCTTTGGTATAATTCCGACAAATGTACTCTTAGTTACAGGCAGCGGTAGGATATTGCTAAAGATTTACTGAAGTTGGTTCTGTAAGCTTTCGAATAAAAAGTTATCCGTAATGTTCGTTTTCGAAGTTTATGCTGCACGTTATACCAAATGGATTTTTAGAGATATGAGCATGCGTTTAACAAGTAGATATTTGTCTATATAAATAAACCTACCTACCCTATACTTACTACTATGGATAAATCATGTAAGTATCCTTTATTTATGTAGATTCATTTAGATTAGGCCTAGGTCCTATATGTTTATTAACTATACCTACATAAAATATTCTATAAAACATCAGAGCCCATTTTTAAACACTGACCCTGCAACTAAGTATTGTTCCCACTTTCAAAAATACGCGTCAATCAGGTTGTTTATTGATATTTTATGAGTATTATACGCCTGCAAATCTCAGGTTAAACTCCACTATCTTTCAGAATAGCTTTTACATAAGCCTCGTAGTTTTCACTATTGGAAGAATTTAGATAAATTTACGTCTCTATATATTCTTCTATCTTCTCTATGTATTTGTTTTTGCTATAATAATAATATAATATGAGAATATTTCTATCTACTTAATAACTAATTGATCGCCCTAAGCGGTAAGCTCATTGTTACTAGGTACTAGTTCTATTTTGTATTATTATTTTTATGTTACAATTGTTGTGTCCAATAAAGTGTCTATCTATTGTACCTACTATACCTAAATAAAAAAGTACGTAACTTTGTATAATTTACTTAAATAACTTAAGCAACCTTGAGGGTTCACAGCACATCCTGTCAGCGCGCTTTACGAGTATTGCCTAAATAAACATCTGAACACGTGTTTGGTCGACAAGGTTCGCAATATGCCTACGAAAAGTGCACCGAGCTCGAACGCCATAAAAACAATATTTATTGCCACAAGAATATTATTATTTCATCCACTTACAGAACAATTTAGAGAGAAACTAAAGTTGCTTTACTACCTGCTGAGTTGTAAAAGGCAATGGTTTTTATTTAACTTTTTTAGCTAGGGCTTTCTTAATATTGCTTCGTCTCGACGGTCCTTAGGGACTTAAGATAACTCTCTTGCTTATCTTATCGTCAGACACTCTAAGCTCGAGATAATATTTGAATTTTAAATTGCATTTTTTCTACATATTATATATTTTGTTAGCATTTCGGTTGGTCGCTACAATATTCATCTGACAATAATCTAATAATGTAATTTGACAGTTACATTATATTTATAATAAAAAGTGCGAAATTTCCACGATTAAATCTGAATCCGCTAAAATATAAACAAAAGTTTTGATGGAGTTGAAATAAAGTTAGAAGCTTTCGTCCGACCGATATTGAATATTCGTGTACTTGTAATGTGACCACTTTGTGCCGTGCTAACGTCTGTTGTCGGCCCGATCTCGCTGTCTATCGAATGCCAATCAGTCAGTAGGTATCAGTTGTTGATTGTTTGCATGACGACGAGAGCATCGGCCGCACCTGACCCTGGCTGGACCAATGCCACGATATATCTGCCCAGCTCTCGGCAGTTAGCCAAGCTCCACACCCTTCCGCATCGTTAGCAAATCATTCTTCGCAGAAAAGTTAATATTTACTCACTAATATTTTAGGAGTTGAGAATATTTAATTTGAACGGACTGAGAAACAATATTTTTAATGTATTTTAAAATTATCATGACAATTATTGTCGACCTTCCCTTGTCTGGAACAGAGCCAAAGCCCTTGTTAAATTAAATTAATCTCATTGTAAAATGACGCGACTGTGCACTTTACATTGGCGAAGTAAAAGGTTCGAAGTTTAAAAGTATGCCTAAGATGCTAAATATAGGCTAAAAGAAAAGTTGGACGTTTGGTTCTAGTCTAAGATAACTTGTATGGTTTGACGTCTCAGCAACAGGTATTACCTTTTAATATTAAATCAATTGATAAATGGCACCAATAATAAACCAGCGTTAATGGCACTGCTGTTTGGAGACAAACTAACTAATAAAGTATTTTTTACGATTTCTTAGTTTAACTCGCGCTATGTTTGAGCATGTTCCCTTCCCAACGTCGCAGAATACAAATATGAGAGTAATCACTAAAGAGAATACAATCATTTCATGTAAGCACTACATTTTGATAGATAGATGCATTATGTTCACGCTTAGACTCGTCTTTGAATTGTAGCCTAAGTTTTAACAGATTGCAATGTTAAATCTACGCTCTATCTAGATAGAAAAATTTTAAAAATAATAATACTCGTAGTAGATATTAATACTACGAGTGTTTTCTTGGTTTTCTTTTACATACATTTTAGTGGTCTTATAGCTTTTCGACGGGATTTATACTATGTATGTACCTTTTTCTACCGTGAAGTGGTACCTGTTTCTACTGTGTTCTTGTTTAAAAGGTATGGTTGCCGGCGAAATTACAGGAACTTTAATGTCGGTATGGGCGCAATGCAGTTCGTCACTTGTACCGAAAATCACCTGTTACAGAAGAGAGAGCGGCAGAGGTTACCACTGGGCAGCGAGTTTCTACCGTCTCCTATATAGCATAAATAATAAATATAAAAATGTATATCTTCATAGGAATACATCGAATTACCACCTATATTCTACTACTTAACTTATGTTTTGTAATGATCACCCGTGACAATAATTTGAAAACGAGGTGCTTGTAATACAAATATTAAACGGTATTGTAGCCGAAAACTTCCTATACAGCTTTCTTAGTGAAATGAACTGAAAGCATGCGCATATCGTATAGTAAACAGGTAGACACCTCGCCTGAGATGAAAATCATGGTGTTTATAAACAGGATGGCTCAAACGATGCGAGTCATGTTAATAATAATGATCATGACTTAGCTATTAAGATCATGATGACTGGCGGTACGGATGGGGTTGTTTACAAAATGTGGATTTAATTTCATAATGTGTCTAACCTTCCTTGTTCCTTATAACTATTTCAGAGGTCCTTATAGTCATAGATACATGCTTATACGAGTAGATAGCTAGATATAGGTTATTTTTGTATCGGTAACTGTGAAAGCTGTGAAACCAAGCTAGAAAATTATACAAGTTAGATACTTAATTCGGCAATTTTAGAATGTTTTATATCATAATAATAATGTAAAGTCATTCGCTCTGTCTATTGGTATCTCTCAGCCTTAAATTAACATTTTTGACTGATTCCATATTATAATTTCCTTTGCTTTAACCACGGCGTGAATAGAATAGAATAGAATATTCTTAATTTGCTTGAAATGTGAGTACACAAATTTTAGGTGATAAATAAACAAAATAGACCTTACACATTTCACCAAGCTAATGGCATGCAAAAACTTAATTAAAACTAAAAATTAAACCTTATTCCACTATGCTAAAAAAATCTTGTAGAGTAAAAACTATGCTGTAACAACCACGCTTGTAACTCTTTCTTAAATTTGGCAAAAGGTAATACCTTTAGGAACTGAGGTAATTTATTGAAAATTTTTATTGACATCGAATAACTGCTTTTTTGATAAAGTGCTGTTCTCGAAAGGTAACTGTTTACTAGCATGTCTCTATTCCTTGTGTTTCGGGGGAATATTTCTCTCGCTTTTGTGAACATATAGCTGTGCTGCCTTACGCGTGTGCTTGGTATCTGCTGAACCACATGTCGAAACAATCAGAACGGAAAGTCCATTCCCATCACTGAGGTACCATTACTTGGTACCTAAGGTAAGGTACCTTTATTTGGTGCCTAAGGTAAGGTATCATTACTTGGTACCTCAGTGATTCCCATGTCTTCTGCGTGCACATGCTATGTCTGTGCCAAATAACTTCAATATAGCTTTATTCATTTAGTCGTGAAATTAATGGTAACAAACAGAAAATAACTGAGCAACATTCCAATTCAGAAATTTACCAAATCGGTATATGTAACCTATGTAAGTATATCTTCCTGTTTTTAAGAGCATGTGTTGGAAATATTGTGCAGTATCAGTATACTAGATCTCCTAGACAAAATCTAATAAGTATCTAAAATTCTCGTGTCGCGGTGTTTTTTACCAAACTCCTCCGAAACGGCTGGACCGATTTGTGTGAAATTGTACCTATCGAACGACCTACCCCTAAATATTGTATTAAATTTTTCTGTCAATTTGTTTATTTTTATTTTATTATGATTTGGCATTGAAAATACATACAAATTCAAATTTTATATTCTACGATCGTAGGGGTTTATCAACCCCTGTTTTTTAATCGCGATTTTTATGTATATTGCAAAACAACGTTCGCTGTTAGATAGATCGAGTAGATATGATCATATCGCGTGCTAAAACTCTAACTAATAGTTATCGCGATCACTTTGGGAACTACCCGTTGAATCGGCATCATTATCAGATTTATCAACCGAAAGACTGCTGAGTCCTGAGTCCACTGCTGAACATATGTCTCCCCCATAGTACGCCACTTGGACCGGTTACTATAGCTTCCTGCATCCAGCGATTCCCCGCGGCCAGAATCGGCATAAAAAGTATATATATGTGTGTCTGATAAACAGTAATGTTTAGATTTTTAATCGGTTAAGTAGTTTTTGTGTATACCCATTACAAACATACAATCAAATCTTTCATCTTCATTTTATCTAGATGCTGTTTGTAAATTGCGTTATGTGAAAAGTTTTGTGCTTGTTTTGCGGTATTTGGCCAGAGAGATTGTCATTACAGCCACGTGGCAGCCTGCACTGATAATTTAAATATAATGATTAAGTGCAGTTTGATAATTATACCGAACCTTAACAAACTGGTAATTTCGTCTTAAGAAACACCTTAACCCGTTTACTCGTGATTAGCCATATTTGGCCAATAATACAATAGATTTCGCAGAAACCAACCTACTTTTCCAGGAACTGCAATGTATATGGTTAATACAACACTACCAATTGAATCATTATATCACGTTGTTTTTTGTATTTATAGGCAAACAATTCTATATATACTCAAGCTTTGTTATGCCAAGACACTAAACTCACATTACGTGGAGCTTAATTTTTCAATATCTGTCATCTAGGACTATCAACTCTGGCATTTGTCCAATAGACTTTCACAAGTTGCAATAAACTTATATTGTTGTTTGCATAACCACCCGCCGCGCCTTCTTTGTTACATACGATTGACGCGGACAATATTGTTCTCTATTATTTTGACCGATTTCCAAAAAAAAAAGTCTTCAAACCCGTATTATTGTTGCACCACGCATATCTTTTACGTCATCGAATTAGATGTTTTTTTATTGTATAGTTGTAGCTTTAAGACAGTCCTAAATAAATTTGACTACCATCGTTTAAAAACTTTTTGTGTTAACCGAGATAGAAATAGATAGAATTGTGTTCCTAATTCACATATGTAATATCATCCACATATTACCTACTCAATTCTATTATTGAGCCTAACTTAAAAAAATATTCTATAAGTAAGTTACCCACGGCTTTAAGGACCATTTGTAGACCTCTGTTTGTTTTTGTGTGTCTTATCAACGTTTTTATCTATTTCAGTCGGCAGGTATCTGTATACAATTCTTTAATCTTCAATATTCTTGTACGTACCTACGTTCGATGCACTTGCACTTTCGGGAACGTCCAGTTGCACACCCACGTGCTAGGTTCAACGTCCCAAACCTATGCCAATGCCAGAACACGCTGCCAATAACATCTAATTGTGTATTAGAAACAGGATACTTTCTATCTATGTTTTAACATATATACGTAGTAGGTAAACATACGTAAAGTATATGGGTTGGGTAAGCCGTTTGAAGAATAAGTGCTGTTACGAATGTTCAGATAACATACTCCCTGACAAATCATGCAGCAATATTTAGACTGTACTCCTTGTGGTTGATATGTTCAGACAAATGACAATTCACGTTATCCTACTCGTTTACTAACAGCACTGCGAACGTGAATTGTATTGGCGATAGGATAGATCGGATAAAATTTGACAGTAATTATCGATAAACTCAGCCCGCGATATAGTCACCGCTGATTTAGATCTGGAGACAAGATATGATAGATAAAAAATTGTTTATTACTGTAAAAGTTTAATTTTTAAGTTTAATCGAATATGTTTAATGAGATCTGTTGAAGGATCATATCCATTTATTGTTCATGTGAAATACCTACTCTGTATGTGATGAAAAGGATGAAAGAGAAGGATTTTTCAAGCTTTTGAATTGTACCTACCTAATTGAAGATTATGTAGGTATACCTAAAATTCTAGTAAAACTAACTATTGGAAAACAAATAGTTTTCAAATAAAAAGTATAAATCAGCAATATTAAAAATTTCATATACCTACTTTATAATAATAGGTACTTGATAATGATTTGACGAAGAAAATCAAAAGAATATTCTATTCAAATTTTATGTACTGGATGTTACAAACACGTTATATCGTTATTTTATATTAATTCATATTTGAAGTGTAAACATTGGCCTACTTAATTTCTAGGAAGCTAAGTATCAGTCGATATAAGTACTTAATAATATCACCGTATGCATATACAAGTATATTTAAAATATTTGCGAACTTTGGTTTTGAGTAGGTAGAGTATTATAGTGAAATGCTTGTTTATTATAAGAACAACACACGTAAATGATAAACTAGTGCTAACCTAATATACTTACCTACAAAATGTGCCTATATACTTAATAGTAGTAACATAGTATAATAAATAAAAAATCTATAAAAAAAATGCAACGAATTGAGAACCCAACATTATGAAGTCGGTTAAAAATAGCCCACATTTTTGACAATCCTAGACGTAGGTAAAGTTGCCTCTGTCTATGGTGTGTCAACTTTACCTAACCTCAAATATCATTACTTCTAACTGTAACTCAAAAAATTTACGTTGTAACGAATCAAGTTAATATGAAAACCTTATGAAAGAGTACACTCTATGCCATTAGAGGAAAGCCACTTACCTGCTCTTTCTCTTTTTTTTGTGTGTCAAAATCTTATCTTTATCCGTAACACCCGAATGCACAATTGACCACATGAAAATAAATGTTTTGTATTTTCACTGTTAGTAATGATGCCAGCTTAAAAAAACTTTTTGGGATACCATAATTTCAAACAGAATCTACTAAAATATCAAAACTAGACCTTACTGCCACAGATAAAAATATATTGAATAAAAACTAATATGATATATGCGCAAATAATCATAGACCATGAGTTTGAAGTCCAACTTTGATAGCGGGCATCCAAAGTCACCTGCTGCTATGAGTACTTTAACAAATTTTTGTTCTTCACCTTGTGAAAGACGGAACCGCGGTCCAGGTTTATCTGAATGTTGGTTTTTGGCTCTTTTTTCTATTGTACGTCTCGGAATTCCAAATTGTTTTTCGGCATCATAAGACGTGGTACGTTTAGTTTTTACTAATTCTACTGCCAATGACAACATTTCTTCTGAATAGTTTCGGTAATGTCTTGCTCCCAATCTCCTTCGACTTCTTTTTATTTTCTTTTTTGGAGGCATGTTAAAAGCCTGAAATTTTAAATACCTAATGAAATTTTAATAATAATTACAATACAATACAAAAACTCTTTATTGGCACCAAAGAAATCACAAAATAATAAAACACTTAAATAATAGGCACAAATGGGCGGTCTTTTCGCTAAAAGCGATCTCTTCCAGACAACCTTTGGATGGATAGGGAATACAGGACTGATATGGACGGTGGTGCAACATCATAAAGAAATATTTTATTACTAAATAAAAAATTAGAATTTAAATAAAAAACACTTAAATATAAATATACTTACATGCAACAATAATATAATACATAATTATAAACTTACATGAACTTAAATACGTAAACTTAATATATAACTAAACATAATATAAATAATATCAATCAATCAATGATGTCAGGATTCAATATTTAACAAAGAGAGATAATAGTCTTTCACTTGAGCTTTGAGATTGCGCGCGTTTGATACTAGCCGGGAGTGCATTCCAGAGGTGAACTGCCTGGACTGTGAAGGAAGAGTTGTAGAATGTAGTACAATGTTCAGGAGTCATTAGAAGTAAGTTCTCTGATGACCTTAAAGAGCAAGAAGAGCTCTGGACAAATCTAAATCGTTATTTTAGGTAGAGGGGAGTAGAAGGATTAAACAGAATGTTGTACAGAATAGAAAGTATATGAGAATTCCGGCGATGGCGTATAGGGAGCCACTTAAGTTTACGGCGTAAATCAGAAACGTGGTCTTCGCAAACCGAAAACAAACCGAATACAGAGATTCTGAAGACGTTCAAGCTTGTTAAGCTGGTCCTCTGTGAGATCTATGTAACTGGCATCAGCATAGTCAAGAATGGGAAAAAGGAGAGATTTTGCAAGTGCAGCTTTGGTAGCAGTGGGTAAAAAGTTACGCAGTCTGTTAAGGGAGGCTGCTGATGCAAACATTTTTCGTCCTACAGATTGGAGTTGTGGTTGCCATGACATACACTTATCCATGATAATTCCCAGGTTTTTTTTTCAACAATTATAGCTTGAGTTTTTATTCGATTGATTGTAAGCCCGTGAGATCTACTCCAGTTAGATATACGAAGTAAATCCGCGTTAACCACGTCAACAGCAACAGCTAAGTGATCTAGTCAAGCCTGAGAGTATATCTGAAGATTGTCTGCATAGAGATGGTAGGAAGAATTAAGAAAGAAAGATATAGAGTTTATAAAAACGGGAAAAAGAAGAGGTGAGAGTACGCCGCCTTGGGGAACGCCAGCATCCGTTTTACACCAAGAAGAGAAAGTATCCTGAATGCGAATACGTTGACGTCGCCCAAACAGATAGCTGCAAAACCAGTCAATTACCGATGGAGATACGTTTACAAAGCGAAGCAATGCTAGGAGAATGTCAAAATCTACGGAATTAAAAGCATTGCTAAAGTCAAGTAAGGTAAGAATGGTAAGCTGTCTGTTATCCATACCTAGTCTGATGTCATCAATCACTTTGACAAGTGCAGAGACAGTACTATGGCCGGTTCGAAACCCAGACTGGAAAGGATTAAGAAGCATATTTTGGTTGAGGAAGAAACTGAGTTGGTTATAGACTAGGCGCTCCAAGATTTTGATAGGAATTAATTATTACTATATTAATTAATAATTACTTCGTAATTAATAATTAAAATGTATTAAGTATTTATACATATCGAAACATTTTTTTTATAATCATTTTCTAAATCGAGCAAATCAATGAAGTAGTTTCCTCCACGTTCACTTTTATTAGAAATCGCGCCAACTAACGCTAGTAGTAAAATTCCACATTGCTTTTGGACACCGGCCAGATTGCTGGGTGATCAATCAAAATAAATCGCCTTGGACTTGACTTTGTTCAATAACGACTTGGCCTGCTCCGAACATCTCCTTGCCAGGTACGAATCAACCTGCCACTTTACATCTTTACATCAACATTTTACTTCCAAACTGACGTACAAATCCAAGTAATTGACATTAACAGATTCCTCAGTGACAGATTTATTATTAAGACTAATTTCTTACTAAAATCTATTCACCAGCTTCATTGTAGGCGAAGGGTAGAAGATATTGAGTATAGTGTCAGTGAATCACTCAACTCGAAGTATGAATTATTATGCCACAGCTCAGAAACCCATTTCAATTCAACTTTAACCTATAATTTTCGTATCATTAAACTAATGTAGCCATTCAAGGCGAGCCTATCGTCTCTTGGAATAAACATGACTGCTAACGACTGCTTGTAACATAATCTAAATGTGCAAGCGGTCATTATGAGGTCGTAGATTGTGTTAACGAAATGTTTTTATATTTATTAGTTGCGTCGCGTTTTATGGAAGATAAAGCTGCGGTCCATATGTGGGACGGTGTTCCCACGACGCCGCGCCCTCCTGCCCCCTCTGCGTTACAACATGTGGCATCAGCCAGTATATCACGATATATCATGCTCGTAGATCTAGTCATGTCTGGAGAAGAGTGATGTAGGTCTTCTTAAGTTGGAGGGTTTTTTACCTCCCGGGTTTTCATGTCGCATGTTCACGCCTATGGTTTCAGGATATGTAGACGGCTTGACGATAATTGATCGACGGGTGATTGAGTAATGAAAAAGTAACTAGCTGCCGGTTCGGTAATGCACATCGCCTTATTTTCTGTGATGACAAACCTTGTTTTGTCGTGCCTCGTGTTTACAAAAAGTAGAATATTAGGTCGAATATGTTTAATGGGATCTGCTGAAGGATGATATCCATTTATTGTTCATGTGATTATACTCTATAAGTGATGAAATATTAAAATTGATTGTGATGGAGAAGTAACGTCATTGGTTACACTGGCAGCTTTGATGAAACAAAGGATTTTAAAATAGCTTTTTGATCATAACCTCGACAAGATTCTAAATAGCTTCTAGCGTTCTGAAGATCTAAATGTTTAACTTAAACAAACATATTGTCTAGACCAGAAATATTGAACCAGTAAGTACCTACAGCCCGTACAAAGCTGCTCCGACAGGATATTTTGATGAGCATCCAAATTATGGCACAAGCAAAAAGCCGCAACTTGAGACACCAGATACAAATGAAGCGTGCATCCCTAGTATGCCTAGTAGATTTGCAGATGTTGATCCCGTTAAAATCAATGTGTACTTTTATGGCTTCCTTGCTCAGATTAATATTACCTACACCTGCTTTGTGTAATGCGAGTACAGTACACCAAGACATTATTTTAAGCTTTAATCATTTGTGTCCAATAATCTTACGTTGAAGTTGTTACGAATTGTTGATTAATATTCTCGAATACTTCTGTTTTTGTTGAGATGTATCATTAAATAGAAAAAAAGGAAATGTTTTACCATTTAGGCCGTGTATTATTTAGGCTGTCTTTTTTGGTACCACCACCAGTGCCTGATATTCTGCCGCAAGCAACAGTGCGCATTACTGTTTTAGAGTGTGAAGGACACTGTAGCAAAAGAAATTACTAGGTGATAGAGACCTAAATCCGGACCTAAAAACCTAAATGTCTCGGAGCGTAAACGAGCACAATTCCACGCCTAACTACAGTTCCGAGCTCTGAATGGCACTGCAACTGTCGTGGGCAAGCGTAGTACATAACCTCAGGCTGGCTTGCCCCTCTTGTCACTTAATGACAAAAAATTGAAAACATTATCGTCCTATACTTAACTGAGTTATTCAATCCTGCAGAGCACCCAGTCCTATCCAGACGTAAGTGATAGCAAAAAACCCCGTCAAACGTACGTTAGTCTTTGTTTGTGGCATACTCCATACACGTGTGCAGTGGAGTGTGACACCTGACCTAACCCAACCATGCACTTGTCTCCCGTAGAGAGCTTAGAGATGAGCTTGTCTATCGACTCGTAATTTTGATATCGATGAAAGAATATAATTATAAACAGTAAGGGAAATCGTTGGAGTTCGTTTTGAGTTTTATCAACTGACTACCTACCAAAAAAAGAGGGTCTCAATTAGCTGTATTTTTTTTTGTGTATTTTATCGATTCCTTCATCATTTATGAGCCACTTTCAATGATTCAAAGATGTTATTTTGTTGGATAGAGTTTTATGGATTTATGATACCTTCTACTTGGTTATTCAAATTTCATCAACATCGGATCAAAAGTCTCTAACATATTGCTCAATAGCAAAAAAAGAGGTAGGTAGAGTAATTTATTTAAAACAAATGTAAGTATATTCAATTAACATGTGACAACAATAAATTACAGTAGTGCGGTACGCTGGGACATTTTCTATAAATAACTTTTTATGTAGGTACTTTTTATTAATCCTGCTCTCATGGAAAGATACAGATAATGAGTCTGTTATAAAAATAATGCCGTGCATTTATATAGGCATGCCTTCACAGCTCTATCTCTATCTTCGAAGAATTGCGCCAGTTTTGTGACAAGAGTTTTAATATACAAAAAAAAGATTCTGAATAGTACTTGTCACATCACGTAATTGTCACTACAGTTTTGTCATTGTATTTTTATCTGTATTTAATATATATATTAAATATTTTGAATGAACCTATACTCAATTCATTTATTTACATTGACGTCGCGATTTTATTTCATTAGTAATTCATGCATATCCCCTTTTAACACTATTCAAACGGATACCATGTTTAATACATTGTGGTACTACTATGTATTATATAATATGTTGAGATGTTTTGTCACTGTTATATTTCACTTGTAACTAAATATTATTTAAAATTACACAAATGAATGGTCTCATTTCTAATTTGTTTAGTTTTGTAACTGGGGTAGAGGGTTCTACAAAAAATACGGGTTTGTGGGGATTGTGACAGCGGAATAATTTTTAAAATCCCATGTCAAGAACAGCTTTTGTAGAATTGTGTATTAAATTTCACACTTTTAACGGTGGTAGGGTATTTAAAAATGGCCCTTGAATTTTAATGGTATACAATTGTTAATTTCGTATCAATTATATACTTAATATAAAGTCACAATAGGTTCTTATTATAGAATAACACATCAATAATTTAATATAATTTTTATATAAATAAATAAATAATTTAATACCCGAAGGGGATGCTGTAGTATCTATATATATTATAATTTTCACCAGTTTTATTGGCCCACATTGTAGGGGACGTGCCTATAGATATCTACTGGGCACACAGTTGCATACTACGAACTATTATATGTACTAAAAATTTCTAGGCAGCCCAACCCGATGACATTTTGTGCGATGTGAGAATCGAACCGGGGACGCTTCCGGTCGAACCAAGGCGCACGAACGTTACGCTAATCTGCCTTATATTTTAATAACCGACATCAAAAAACGAGTAGGTTCTATGTTCAGTTGTATGTATTTTTTAATGTTCACAGATTTTTCCCCGATTTGTGGACTTCTCTGGTTGGATTCTCAAAACATTTTTTATTTGAAAGAGTGTACTGATAAAAAAACTAAGATGGTCCCATTTAAAAATCAAATTCGGTCAAGCAAGCGGTTATAGAGTTACAATCCAATAACTGAAAGGTGTTTCGCCTATCTTGATGATATCGTTATTGACGGTGAATGACAATAGATCCCGTAAGTAGCAGGGATCACTCAAAAAGTAGACAATTTTTTCATCAACAAAAGGAACCGACTTCTACACTTAAAGTGTGAAATAACTTGTCGAAGTCTCGAAGTCGGTACCATGCGCACGATATTGTGATAATATATACTTTTGAACCATTATGGTGCCGACTTCAACTGTGCAGTTGACATTTTAAAGTCGGTTCCATTTTTCGGTAATATTTTTATGTATTATTACTATCGTAAGTATATATAATTTAATTACTTTTATTATACATTTTGAAGCACTATCATCTGCTCAGTAAATCCAAATTTTTAAAATTTAGAGTGTCATCTATCGAAAAGTTACCTTGTATAGTTATTTGATAGATGCCGCTCCGTCCCCAACGACGGTTACAATCATCATAATCATCATCATCATCTCAGCCGTAGGACGTCCACTGCTGAACATAGGCCTCCCCATGATTTTCAAAAAGGAACCGGTTGGAAGCGACCTGCATCCTACGTCGTCTTGCGACCTTTATCAGGTCGTCTGTCCACCGTGTTCTGCGTGCTATGTGGCCTGCCCACTGCCACTTTAACTGGCTAATCCTCTGGGCTATGTCGGTGACTTTCTTTCTTCTACGGATCTCCTCATTTCTGATTCGATCACGTAGAGAAACCCCGAGCATAACCCTCTCCATAGCTCGTTGTGCGACTTTGAGTCACAATCAAGTAGAAATAAATTCGATGCTGGGACGAGTGCCTCGGTGGCCTAGCGGTAGGTGTCTGACACGGATAGTCTGAAGATGCAGGCTCAAATCCCGTTCGAAGATATGTTATTATTCTATCTATAATTGCAAAATTGGGTGCAAACAGTTTCATGACAAGTTACTCAAAAACTCTAACTTCTTTGTGAAAATCTTACGGAAACTTCTTACATATTTCTTTGAATCGTGTCGCACTAGGTAGTCTCTATCCGTCGGTTTCAATAATTTATCTATCCTCTGTTTTCCTTACTACGGATAGAAATTTGACATTACGGCCATACAAATGTCAAATATCTATCACTAGTAGGATAAACCGACTATTAGGTTATTGAAATGGGGCCTTACTATGAGCTCTTAAAGCAGGACTTCTAGACAACTGCCCTGTTTATTCGTACCATGAAAGCTTTAAAGCAGGCCTGCCCAGGCCTACTATTCAAGAACCGCAGAAAAACCGTTCACCTGTTTTTTTCGTATGGACTCTCGTTAACCGGTTGGAAGCGACCTGCATCCTACGTCGTCTTGCGACCTTTATCAGGTCGTCTGTCCACCGTGTTCTGCGTGCTATGTGGCCTGCCCACTGCCACTTTAACTGGCTAATCCTCTGGGCTATGTCGGTGACTTTCTTTCTTCTACGGATCTCCTCATTTCTGATTCGATCACGTAGAGAAACCCCGAGCATAACCCTCTCCATAGCTCGTTGTGCGACTTTGAGTCACAATCAAGTAGAAATAAATTCGATGCTGGGACGAGTGCCTCGGTGGCCTAGCGGTAGGTGTCTGACACGGATAGTCTGAAGATGCAGGCTCAAATCCCGTTCGAAGATATGTTATTATTCTATCTATAATTGCAAAATTGGGTGCAAACAGTTTCATGACAAGTTACTCAAAAACTCTAACTTCTTTGTGAAAATCTTACGGAAACTTCTTACATATTTCTTTGAATCGTGTCGCACTAGGTAGTCTCTATCCGTCGGTTTCAATAATTTATCTATCCTCTGTTTTCCTTACTACGGATAGAAATTTGACATTACGGCCATACAAATGTCAAATATCTATCACTAGTAGGATAAACCGACTATTAGGTTATTGAAATGGGGCCTTACTATGAGCTCTTAAAGCAGGACTTCTAGACAACTGCCCTGTTTATTCGTACCATGAAAGCTTTAAAGCAGGCCTGCCCAGGCCTACTATTCAAGAACCGCAGAAAAACCGTTCACCTGTTTTTTTCGTATGGACTCTCGTTAACCGGTTGGAAGCGACCTGCATCCTACGTCGTCTTGCGACCTTTATCAGGTCGTCTGTCCACCGTGTTCTGCGTGCTATGTGGCCTGCCCACTGCCACTTTAACTGGCTAATCCTCTGGGCTATGTCGGTGACTTTCTTTCTTCTACGGATCTCCTCATTTCTGATTCGATCACGTAGAGAAACCCCGAGCATAACCCTCTCCATAGCTCAAAATCCACTCAGTTTATTAGCTTACAAACGTCTAGGGGGGGTTGGCATTAGAATAGCCCAACACGAATTTGGTGATTTTAAGAGTTGGATCTTATAGATAATAATTTTCTCTACGCTTTGGTATCAATTTTAGAGCGAGGAAATGTCTAGTTTTCTAGAAAAACTAATTTCAATTTCAGATTTTTGATTCGACGATTCTCTATAAATGCGTGTAACGAAACGACTTGGTGCAATGAAAATGGTATTAAAATAAATATTTTAATTATTTGAACTATTATTTTATTGCTAATTTAATTTACAATACTTAATTACATAGTTTATAATACTTGACATCGATTTTATTAAATTAGCTTCTGTTGCAAATACTTTTTTTAAAGAATGGAACGTATGACCGCCATTTTATTTTCCATAGACGATCGACTACGCCGCCCGCGCCGCGCATTCCGTTCCTCTTCGAGTTACGTGAATGTGCTCTGTTCGCTCTCCGTGTTTTTCATTGTTTTGGCGTGGTATTTTGTGTTAATTTTTCGACGACTTTTGCCTGCTCTCTGGACTCCGATTTCTTCTTCAACTACGACTTTTGCCTGCTTTCTGGACTCCGATTTCTGTTGAACCACGACTCTTGCCTGCTTTCTGGACTCCGATTTCTGCTTGAACCACGACTTTTGCCTGCTTACTGGACTCCGATTTCTGCACGATTGATCTGCCTAGCGACATGGCTAATATTCCATCAGCAGATGAACCAACGGCTTCCACAAGCCGTGAAGATGCAGTACCAGTAGCTTCTACCAGTAGAGGTGAGTTAACTATTCATTTATTGTAATCTAAATTATTTCGCTTGATAAACCACAAAATATGTTAATCAAATGCTTGTTTTTCATTTTAGATGATTTTGAAGAAGAACCCGCATTTAAAAGGCGGAAATACGTGGGTGAAGTTTTACAAACGTGGAATATTGTAAAGCTGGCGCGTATGTTAAGTACACATGAACAAGGACTGGTTTTTGCCGAAGAGCAAGGCTTAATCTTGAAAACTAAGAAGTGTAGAATACACAAAAATCCCATGAAACTTGTTTTCAAGAACGACAAAACTATGGGCACATTTGTGTGCAGCAAGGGTTCCTGTCATAATAAAACTAGAGTATCTAGAGCCCAAGGAACATGGTTTGAGAACGTAAAACTAAAATTGGGACACATTTATTATTTAATGTACTGTTTTGCATACAACTACTCGCATGACATGGTAATACACGAAGATATATTTAGAGAAGAACATTGTTTGTCCCGGCCAACCATAAGCGATTGGTATAACTACTGCCGGGAAGTTGTGGTAATTTACCAACTGGAGAAACAAGAAGTCCGGGGCAAAATAGGTGGCCCTGGAAAAATTGTGCAAGTAGACGAAAGCAAATTTGGGAAGAGGAAATTTAATAAAGGTATTTATATAAGGCATTAATCAATTTCATTATTTTATACTTGTATTTTCAATTTAATAACTGTTTTTTAATTTTTTTCAGGGAGACACATTGAGGGACATTGGGTCCTTGGCCTCATAGAAGATGGTTCAGAGGACTTGCGGTTGGAGGTGTGCCCGGACAACATTAGGTCTGCAGAGGTGCTAATTCCCCTAATTCAAAAACATGTAGAGCCGGGCACAACCATCCATACTGACTGCTGGAGGGCTTATGATTGCCTAAGCCAACATGGATATATTCATAAAAAAGTCAACCACAGTGACCCTGACAGTCCATTTATAGCCGAGGATGGGACACATACTCAACGAATTGAGTCTCAATGGCGGGTGGTTAAAAGATTCTTCTACAAGAATAATTACAACCACCCGGGCAATTTTGCAGACTCAATTGTTGAGTATTTATGGAGGAGATCTGTGGAGGCCAGTAAGAAGGATAAGTTTTTCGAACTGATAAAAGCTGTGCAATATGTATACAAAATATAAGTTAAATACTTTCTAAATTTTGTTTTATTTTTGTCCTAGTTTTGCACCTATATGATTTATTTCTAATGTAATTCAAAATAGCTGTGACCATCAGGGCTAGCACTCTTATTCGAGTCAAGGGCACTCTAACTTGAGTTGGTTAGGTTCAAAATAAGAGACAGAGCCGACACAGAGCACCCCGACTCCACCTAGTCTTGTGGCTGACACCCCTAGATTGTATATAAAAAGTGCGGGAGCCAGAAGCTCAAGGGAGGTCCGTAGCGAAGCGAAGACCGAGTTTGGCGAAGTGACACTCAGGGGCGACCGCTAGAGCTTCTGGCGGGAGCCCACCCAGAGTCAAACATAGAACACACCAAAATAGTCAGTACTCCATGTCCAATCCATTCATATTTGTAAGTAAATATAGTTAAATTCAATATATAAACGTTATAAATTTGAGGTTAAGTTCAAAGAAAATTCAAAGTAGTTTTTCGCAAAAACTAGGCATTTCCTCGCCACGAGAGTAGTGTCGGAGGACATCCCCCTCCCCCCTCCCTCCCCCCTCCCCCTCCCCCCCTTAAATTCGTGTTGGCCTATTCTAATGCAATGCCAAGAACTGCACGGAACTTGCATGGTTTTTACGAAGCTGATAGTAAGGCCCCTGGCCGTATGTCGATATAAACTACACTTAGAAAATGTGTCAGTCTCATGACGAAAAGAAAAGTGTTGGAATGAAATGACTTTAGTTTCTCCCCGAACGGTCTTATTTTAAACGAGACCTGTTTATTGATGTTGATATTTAAAGGTGAAGATTGTTAATGTTCTTTAATTTAAATTATCAGTTGGCATTTGGTTTTGTTTTTGAATTTAAACTCCAATTCTTTCTTGCTCTCACATAATATTTCATAGTCTAGGTATTAATCACAAAGATCATTACAATATCTTCTACCTACCTTGTATTGATTATATAGGTATGTACTTATACTTAGTTTATCTACAAATATATGAGTACTCACATTTAAAAGTACTTTTGGTCCTTCTAATCTAATAGATACCGTTTCACAGTTTAGACAGATTGTAAAATAGGGGTGGGGTCAAAAAAATCGGTTACTACAATGTCCGATTCTCAAGAGATATCGATATAAGAGGTTTGAACCTTTTGTGTATTATCGACCGGCTGCAGTTTTAATTTGAACGTGGCATGTATGGATAGAGGATACAGACAAACAAACAACAATAATAAAAAATAGAGTTATTCCGAGTCTGTAATTACTATTTAAACGTGTTATTATTATTTATTGAAAGAAAACAGGTAGGTAATACTACTGCTAAAATTAATTAAATATTTTATCGAAGTGTATGAAGATATAGAAATTGATTTTAATTTTACTCAATTCGGCATTATAGCTCTCAATCCTTGACTAGCAAGAGCTAAAATACTTTCGCGACATCCAATCACCTGCATTATTTATTATATCACCACCACCTATATTCACCAATAAATTCACGAGCCTGAGCGTTTAAAGTACGTCCTCTTTTCGACATTATAATCAATTGCTTAGTATCGGAGTCCAGTATAAAGATTTCCAAAGTAAACACAATAAACACACAAACGGAAAAAGTACCCACACAATCAATTTTTTTTTATAATGGCGCGAGACTGCAAAGATTATAATATACTTGGCAGTGTTGCCAGATTTAAAAAAGCTGCGTACTTTTAAGGACATTTGGACACGAACAATTTTGCCTACAAAGATTTATTTAAAATTACATCACCTTACTTTCAAATTAATACTCTTATTAGATAAAAAAATTTAATAAGTTAATTACTCTAATACTTTAAATTTTAATTGATAGTTTGAATTGAATAGACTCTGAAACTACTAGACCAATTTGATAAATTCTTACACCATTAGAATCCTTCTTTATCCCTGGTGAACATAGGCTATAGAACCAGTATGAAAACTTCGATAAAGTAACCCAAAGCGTGAAAAAAATACCCAAACAATCCTTATATCGCGCATACTGCGGAAATGATTGCGAGCATAGTGCTGTACAGTTTTATAGAAGACATTAAAATCTACAAAAAATTTAGTGATCCCATTATGTACAACGATTACAGTTATGTCACAATAAGTACTTTTTGTATGTTGAAATATGCAATAGTAACGCTGGTACAAATTAGGCCACATTACTCGTATCTTGATATTAATGCATATCTACTCGAATAATAAAGAGGTAAGATTTGATTGTGTGTTTGTTTGTAATGTATAAACACATAAAGTACTTAACCGATCCATTATGTCTAAGTAACGTACGCTATAATATTTGATTCATCATCATCATCCATCACCACGCGGGTGAAACTGCGGAGCGCAGCTAGCTATCAATAATGATTTCTTAGGCTTTCACAATAGTTATCAATAAAATCGATTATTCGTAATTTTAAACGATTATTCGTATACAAGTGAATATGAAGAGTTGCAACACTACGTGAAAAACAAAAAATACCAGACTACGTAACTTTGAAAAGAGGTCATGATTCCATGGTTTTAAGGTGATAGTTATTGAAATTGTGCTAGTTACGCCTGTACAAAGTCATTTCGTCTTGAAGTGTATGAAATGTCAAACGGTATCTATTAGATTAGAAGGACTATAGTTATAATAAAATTTATACGTACATATAATTATTATTAGCGCTTATAAACATTTCCTATGCTGAATAGTTCAGTTAATATACAGCAAGATTAATGGTCCTTGTATACAGTCACTCAGGCCTCATTTTATACGCTCTATTGTGCAATAAATTAAAAAATAAAAGAAAATCAATAAGTAAGTCTTACTACAAATTATATATGTATATCTATTTAGAAACGCGCATGCATCAGTCCCGGACTATTGGGAATACGTGTGTATGGAATTACACAATTAATATCCCGTATATAATATTAAAACCTATCTTCTGACATGAAGTATGTCTCCATGTACACCGCAATTCTATTTTGGTATGGTTACGAAGTAAATATAATTTGTAACATAAATCTTTTACACATGCCTGTCTAAATAACACACCTATAAAATGTATGTAAATATCGTGTTGCAATGCTCGTGGTCGCTGAAGGTGATAACTTTAAAGTTCAAAGTTATGAAGCTATTTGGACTTACTTTGTCGTCTTTTAATGTGATTTTTGTAATGGGTTTCGTAACTCGTACTATGTGATAGACGTACGTTATGTAATGAGTTTCGTAATTCGTACCATATGATGTGATAGACGTACGTTATGAGTTTAAATACCTAACCGTTTTATGATTTTTGGGTATGGACACAGTAAATAATATAATAAATATGGTAGTTTGTAGCTCACGTGCTCACAAAATTATAGTTGTTATCTTTTTCAGCCGTCCGTAAAACAATTGCGCATCGTGCGAGACGAAATTATAAGTAATGACAAGTTTTTATAAGTAGTTTCGCAATATTAACGCGTGTATTTCATTTTGTGTTCTTAATTCTCTTTCCTAGTTTGATATTTGTTCAACTAATTATTTAAACCAATTTGTTGTATTGTATTGCTAAAAATAAACATTATAATATACTTACTGGTATATAAATTATGTAGTTGTATTGTAACTTCTTATTGCATAATAAAAATGAATATTTAAATAAAAAGGTGACACAATCGACGGTATATCGTGAAAAAGGTTATCGCATTTTTTATAACCGACCCGCTTTATTTGCGGCCCAGTGTATCGACCCTATTTCATAATAATTTATTTATTGCTAGCTAAAACTAAAATGTCCATGGCAACCAAAAATAATTTTAGTTCGGTGGAGTGCAGTGGATTCATTTAAAACTATAACCGTGCAGCAGAGTGACATAACCCTTCAAATTCTGTGAGTATACTTAACCGACTTCCAAAAAAAGAGAAGCCACCACATTACTTTTTTCATGATTTGTTTTTATTTGAAAGCTGGTGTTTCTCCTATGGTCCCATTTTTTTAAGATTTAAATTAAATATAAATAAAATTTGATTAAGATCTGTAGTTTTTTTTAATAATAATTGATCATAAACATCCCGATGTTTATGTGTTTATTAAAATGGAACTCGGATTAAATTATTTATTTGTTCTGTGGTTTTAGTGTAAGTAGGATCATTAGTATTATTCGTCTATGGTTAGTATTTTACCTATATGTAGGTATCTTCTTGTTCTGACTAACGGTATCTAAATTGTAACGGTCTAAACTATATAATTAATAATGATATGATATTTATTGACTACATCTATGCCGATTCTTTTTTGCTACAGACACATAAATAACATAGACAGTATAGACACGGCCTTTGTTCCGATTCGGAGAATCGATGTCGAAGTCTCAAGCTTTGCATTTGAAATGAGCATTTTCGTAATTTATGGTAAAATGAAGGACTGCTGCGGAAATGTACCGAAATGTATTAGTATCATAGTTATTTCCCATCACAAAATGTGATCGACTCCTAGATGCGCCCTGCGGTTTCGGCCGTGCGAAATATAAAGTGCGCCGTAATAAAAAGCCACCTATGTGTTTACTATAGCTAGACATCTACATAAATAAAACATTACATATAAAACTATGTTTACCTACTAAACAACCTTTACTAATGCGTATGAATGTAAGAATATGCGAGACTTACTGCTGGCACGTCATGCGCGTTGCAAGGACACGAGTGAACTAATTTAAAGACGTCCCAATTGTGATGTATTTGCGGTACTTATTACATGATTGATGACCCATCTTTAATTTATCATAAATAATAGGTAAGTGTCATTTATTTATTTTGTAATTGTAATTTTGTAACTGGTGTATAATCAAGTATTTTGTATTGTATTGTATTTGTAAACAATAAAAGATGTTTAAATAACTTAACAATTACATAATAATTATATATGCATTTTTTTTATATTAGCGTATCTTTTAAATGAATATGGCATTGATACGCTTATGAACAAAGACCACATTGCACCTTCTGAGGAGCTCACGGTCATTTTCAAAAGGTATTTGTCCTTGATAGACTAGACTTTGAGATCATATTTAGCTCCACTAAAATAACGTCTTTACCAGGATTCGTACATACTTACTCATATTGGTAGGTTATACACATACTACACCACAAAAACACTTTTAAAATTGTGAGCTACTTCAGTCTACTGGGATGTACAAAAGTTTCAGATGACGTAGTTCAATTTCCAAGAGGTGTACAATGCACTTTTATAGGCAGTATGCAAGCCGCGTGAAGCTTACCACAAGTGATGGGGCCGTTCTTACTATACTCCTAATATCGATATCCACTGAACGGCTTACAATAATTTATTACAGTACTTTAAAACTTAATAATTACCCTCCCTAGTTAGATAATACTTTAAATGCAACCTAGAACTCATTTTAATAATGAACGACCTATACAGAATTTTTATACAGCCATAACATCTTGACGCCGTTATTTTCGAGGAGTGCTCGTGGTTCTACGAAATCGATTAAGCTCGAGCTTTAAATTAAAAAAGGAATGCTATTGTCTTTCATTATATGTTTGATATAAAAACAAAGGCTATTGTGAAAACATGGTTAAGATTTATACAAACAATAGATATCCTAATATACATTGCCATAATTTCATCAACAATTTACGTGATTTTATCGCATTACTAAGAGGTAAGTGCTTTTATTACGTATTACAACGCCATTATATTTTCATATTAAAATAATCACAGTTTCAACCAACAATGTTACCGATGTTGATCAATGAGACCAATGAGAAAAACGGATGACTAAAAATCTCATAAATGCGAAATGAAAATACTTAGCCAGTAAAAAATAAGAGAAAACCCATATTAAAGGAACAGAAGTGTCAAACATAACAGACATACTTTAAGAAAATTGCTTGTGTTGCTACGAGAATGCTTTATGACAAGAGATTTACCACATGACCAAATATGATAAAAATAAAAGTATTTAAACGCTGATAAGGATTATGAGAAATTATATTGGCAGGCAGCTAACTTTAATTAAAGCAAAACCTATCAAAAATTGCGCAATGTGAAGAAGGGTTAACCCTGAAAAATATACCTATATGTTATAATATATCAAATAATAGGCGAGAAAGTCATATATATGTGTCTCCTATAAGCGGGTATGTGTACGTGCTTAAAAAATTAGAATAATTACAATATTTGTAAGTCCATGCGGCTAACAGCAATTCCGTTTATTTTATTTCACTGATAAGCTCGAACGCCGGACACATTAACGATTGCATAGAAATCGGATTTATAAGAAACCTACTATTGCAAGTAAATTACCCACTTGCCATGGCAAAGGCACGAATATAAACGATGACATCAAATTTATCGATAAGTGTATCGTAAGTTATTTGTTGTAAGTCCGACCCTTCTGCCAACCGCCGCCGCCGCTTGGGAGTCTGGTCACGCACTTCCCTAAAGGAGTCCCGTAGCATTGTCCTTACCAGACGTTACGGAATATTATACTAAAACGAAACTTTTGAAGGGTTTTTATTAAAACCTCTTAAATATTAACGACAAAACGTAATTAATATGCAATGGAATGCGCTCGTCGCGTCGTCGGCTACCCAAGTAGTCATTGTTATGATACGGTCATAGGCTGTAAAGACTTTTTGTCATTAAATTGAACCACGTGCTATGTGTACAAAATGTAACCCGTCCTCGCTTAACTTGGACTCATTTTAGACGGGAACGAATAGCCACCTAACCACAAAATCCGGTGTTTCAAATTTATAGTAAAATAGTGACGAATAGCCACCTAACCATTGGTTCCCGTCTAAAATGAGTCCAAGTACACCAGAACAATTAGCCTTATAAGGTTCTCTACAACAATAATTCTAAGGGTCTTACCGCAGTGCCAGACATTCTGCCTCGTGGCAGAAGTATTCAAGCATTACAGTATTTATATTTGAAAGACTGCAGGAGCTTAAACAACCTACCCCGCGCAAATGAGATTAAGTGTATCTTCGTGCAGTTAAACCATTAAAAATAATACATACCTATATCAATAATTCGTTTGTTGCCCGTGGTTCAATCGCGGAGGTCTACTGTGTACTGGTCGATCCATGGGCAAATTTATTTGCATGTGGTTCTATCAATGGAACCATCTTTATTTAAACTTCAAATTGTATTCCTCAGATTATAAATTGTTTTATAATCTGAGTTGTATTCGTACTGGATCTACGGATAGAGTAGGACCAACATAAATATATAATATAATATAAAAATATAAAATATAATATAAAATATAATATAACCCATGGTACTACTGTTTTCATTTACACAATACAATTATTATGGTTATTGATACAAATGTATGAATGTTTAATGTTTAGATTAAGTAAGTAAAAAAATACAAAGTAAAGCGGAAGCCGCTTTTTTCGTAGGAAACAAAATTTTAGACACCTTAAAATTAATCAATCCTATACCGTGATAATTAAAAAAAAAAGATTTATGATTGAAACTGGCGTATATATATTTACGTCTCTGGGACGCAAAGGGTTAAATTGAGACTGTATCTGGTTCGCAGATTAATTTTTCGCCGACTTTTTGGGGGATGTTTTTTAAAGGATGGTAAAATAAATCTGTAGATCGTTGAGTAGAGACATTAGTAGATAGGTACTTTCTGCATTTCTGTCCAACTTCTACAGTGTGACTAACAAAAGTGAGAGGTGACGAGAAGGACAATGTTAATAGCATACATTAGCTTATATAATAATATGAACGGCAGGCTAATATATGCTCACGCTATTCGTACTACGATCAACTACAACGCTTTATCTAAAATGATGGCGAAAAAATGTGAAATATTATATTTCACATTCTTTTCATTCACATACTTGATCGTAGTACGGATAGCTTGAGCAAATATTAATCAGGATCTTTATAATATAATTTTTAAAGCACTAACGCCTGCTTAGCGATACAAAACAATAAAATATTAGATATATACATATATATATATTAATGCTAATTTACGTGATCTCCTTTAAAATACTCAATGAATATTGACAGATTAATTTGAAACTTTGAGGTAATATCGTATTGATTTTCCTTCGGGAAAACTGTACGTGTGTTGTGTCGTGTTGTGTTGGGTGGAATCACACACGCTGAAATTGTGGATAATTAGAGATTTGTATTAAACTGGAAAATTATCTTTTTATGGATATACAGGCAGAAGAGGTACCTCATGGCTCAATAATCTCCGGACGTGTTTCAACATGAGCAACAGGTCGCTATTTCTGGCAGCAGCTTCTAAGGTCCGGGTAGCCTTAATGATAGCCAACCTCCGGTAGGAGATATCACCGCAAAAATAAGAATGGAAATACATAGGTTCCTTCTGTTGAAATAACCTAATAAGTGACTACCATCCATCACAAAATATGTCAAGGCAATCACCCTCACAACTCAACACCATTGTTAGTGACGTCACCGAATCATACAGTGAAAACAGACGTCATAATGAGCAGGAAATAATATAATAAGATATGATTAACATTCAGGAAGATAAGACGGCCTCGATGCGGGCCGGACGAGGAAGAGTGTTTGCTGTACTTGTGTCTACTGCTATATCGTCTGTGGGTTTAGTTCCTACATTTAACCACTGATTATATAATAGTTTGTATACAAATGTAGCATACTTTGTTGTCTTCCGTCGACAGAATAACGAGCGCTACTGTGATGATAGTTTCTGGGGGAAATTGCTCAGAATTATTGCAGTCATTAAGATTTCAGTGAGTATGAATTGGCAAGTATGATTCTGTTTTGAGCGATTCTTTGTTTTGATAATAATATGCTCGTTCTTTGTTTAATCAGACTTCACGTTAATATATTTTTATTTTGTTTTCTACCTTGCAAAGTATACTAAATAATAAGCACCCATACCTTGACAGCTACACAATTTTGAGTATGGATGTGTGGATCTTTGTTAATCTTTCACGCTCAAACGGCGGGGGCAATTTTGATTTTATGACATTTTGTTATAAAGGTAGCTTTTTAGCTTTGGAGAAGATAAGCTACTCAAAATACTAATCCTGCGCAGAAGTAGGCGCGGGCACCAGATAGTTTTGTAATAAATGTTTTGTTTAATACCCACTGACAAACCAGTTTTTTTATTTGACTGGGGTACTTAACGAGTACCTACCAGTCTATTAGATAGCTACAGGCGGGCCCAGCAGCTCCACCTGTGCTGTGCTGTAAATTAGTTGATAATTATAAGTACAGGAACACTTTTCTGAAATAAAAAGTGCCTTATAGAGTCGACGTGTTAAGTGTTATATGTGTAGGTGTTACGTGTTAGTTATCCAATAACCAATAACCCTGTATAAGTACTTGCCTACAATTGTTTTCTTCTATCTCCTATAAGTACTTATATACCTATAATGTTTTATTCGGTATCGTTTGATTAACGAAATAAGTGATGGCGTTGCTAGGCATACGAGTACGTATACTACGTAGTTTTTATATCTAGTTTATGCTCAGCCCGAGGCGATGTTATTCAAAGCAGGGATGATCTAAAAACTGGTCGTTCCACTTGCGGTTCGCCTTTGAAACCTCCTTCGTGCACGCTCGAAAGCGCGAGTTCCATTTGCTTAATCAGTTTTACACCTTTTTTATTGTGTTACATACGCGAAGTTAGACTGGGCTTAATAACATAACGCAATAAAATAAAACTCTTCTTAAGTAAGTACTTAGGTATAAGTACACATATACCGTCGATCTAAAACATACTTTGCTCAATGGTCAAAACACATAACCATCGAAAACCAACCTTGAAGAACCTCATCTTGGTTACTCGTATGAATTCAGTTTAAATATTGACCAAAACTTGTAGGCTAGTTCCCTAAATTGCCTACAAAGATAGTTGAGTAAGGAGATTTTGCCACCTTTGAATGAACAAATTGTCCCACGTTTTGACTTCGTATCAAAAACGAAGCACTTTAGAATTCAAGCGAACATATTAAGTACATATTTAGCTACCTTTGTACCTTTTTAGCCAGCATTTCTACAAAAAATATATTATTAGGTACGTCTGTCCACATTATTTGGTATTTTAGTTTGTAAATTCTCGTGTGTTTGACACATATTAAATACACATTATTTGGCTTCCGCGACCAGGGAACTCTCGAATTGATACCTTTTACAGTAGGTAAGGTAAGGAGTTCTAAACCTTAGCCAATGTAGGATTTACCTAAACCATACTGTGAAAAGAAACTATAGCCCGTCCCAATATATGTACTACGATCTAATTAACGATTAAACAATATGAAAATTATTACTGATGCCGCTAATTGCTGCGGAAAAGGAGAAAAAATATCAGGATACGTTGAAAAATGACGAACTACTCCTTATGAACTGTTTTGTACGTAATGAAGTTTTTGTTCAAGCACATGACATACAATTTCACGCTAAAAAGCGCGTTATGAAATCAGCCGTACAAACACGTTAATTTCGCGTTACCTTCACGTTACCCTAGCGTATCATCATCATCATCATCTCAGCCGTAGGACGTCCACTGCTGAACATAGGCCTCCCCCATGATTTTCCAAAAGGACCGGTTGGAAGCGGCCTGCATCCAACGTCGTCCTGCGACCTTCCTCTGGTCGTCTGTCCACCGTGTCGGGGGACGACCTACGCTGCGCTTGCTGGTACGTGGTCTCCACTCCAGAACCTTTCGGCCCCATCGGCCATCTGTTCTGCGTGCTATGTGCCCTGCCCACTGCCACTTCAACTGGCTAATCTTCTGAGCTATGTCGGTGACTTTCGTTCTTCTACGGATCTCCTCATTTCTGATTCGATCACGTAGAGAAACCCCGAGCATAGCCCTCTCCATAGCTCGTTGTGCGACTTTGAGCTTATCTATGAGGCCCATAGTAAGAGACCACGTTTCAGTGCCATACGTCATCACTGGTAACACACATTGGTCGAAGACTCTTGTCTTGAGGCACTGAGGTATTTTTGACGAGGAGACTTCGCGAAGTTTCCGGAACGCTGCCCAGCCGAGTTGGATTCGACGATTGACCTCTTTCTCGAAGTTGGACCTGCCTTTTTTTTTTTTTTTTTTTTTTTTTTTTTTTGACGCTGGGAAAAATGCATTACGCATCCCCCCCATTGGGGATAGGGGGGGTATGTGGGACTCCCCGGTTCAACCGGTATACCCACTAAACTAACCCAGCGGCACTCCGGCTTCGTCTGTGTGGAGGAGGACTGGGAAGTTGGCAGAGCCTCTACGTCCAGTCCCCCACCGACGACCGCCCGCTTTTACAGCGGGGCCTGCACGCCCCTCCCACCAGGAGGGGCCAGGGAATGACCAGGAGTGCTCGGCCATTCCCGCCCGACGGAGGTGGTGAATAGGTGCAATGCGAGAGAAGGCGCCCCCGCGCCTAACTCTCGCTATTCACCACCGGGAGGCAGAAGGCGCAATCGCCTTCTTCCGCCCCTTCTTCGTCTACGCAGTGGCGCCGCAAGGGGGTCTTCCTCTCTTGCGCGCTCTGCCACCTCCTTTTGGGACATCACGTCTTCGCAAAAGGAGGCGACCGCTACCCAGTTCCCCTCACCCTCCAGCATGGCGCTGACAACGCTGGGGAGCGAGAGGTCCGGCCCGACTACGGCAACCAAGCTGTGGCGCAGCTCGGACCACGACGGACACACCTCGAGGGTGTGCTGCGCCGTGTCCTCCGCCGCGCCACAATCATGGCATGTCGGTGTTTCCTCCCTTCCGATCCGGTGCAGGTATGATCCGAAGCATCCGTGCCCGGATAACACCTGCACCAGACGGAATGAGAGGAAACCGTGGGACCGCCCGAGCCAGTCTTGTAGGACCGGCCCGAGAGCGTCCAACGTGCGGCGACCAAAAGTGGCGGAGGCGAGGTCCTCCGTCCAATGATGGACGACTGCGTCCCTAGCCTCACGCCGGACAGCCACCCGCTCCTCCAAGGTGGGGCGCTCCCCGAGCGCCTTACGCCTCGCCGTCCACTCGTACACTTTGGCGAGCACCTCTGCCTGGAGCTCCCAAGGAGGGGTGCCAGCCAAAGCGCACGCCGCCGCGAAGCCCACCGACCGGTAGGCCCTCGCCACCCGCAGTGCAATGGCCCTTTGGGGCCTGCGGAGAGTAGTGGCGTTCTCCCTCTTTTGAAGGGAGTCAGCCCAGATAGGAGCCCCGTAAAGGGCCATACTCTTCAAGATGCCGGCGTATAAGAGCCGGCACCGCGCTTTGGGCCCCCCCAAGTTCGGAAGGAGCCAAGAGAGGGCGCCCGCGACCTTTAGCAGGCGCGTCGACAGCCCGCTGAAGTGCGGGCCGAAGCGCCACCTGCTGTCGAGCACTAGGCCCAGATATTTCATCTGGGCTTTCACCTCGATCCTGACCCCCTCCACGATAATGTGGGCGTCAGGGGGAATGCGCTGCCGAGGCCCGTGGAAAAACACGGCCTCGGTCTTATGCAGTGCCACCTTCAAGCCTAGGCGGCGGATCCTTCCCGCGATCAGGGATCCGCCGGCCGAGGCCAGACTCGCCGCCTCCCTGAAGTCTCTCCCCCGGGCAGTGAGTAGAGTGTCATCCGCATAGCAGATGACACTCGTGCCACGGAGGAGATTTCCCCGCAGGAGCCAGTCGAATCCGATGTTCCACAAGAGAGGTCCTAGGACAGACCCCTGTGGAACACCCGACCCTGCATCATACTGGCGAAGCTGGCCCGAGCGGTCCACGAGGAGGACGGCTCGGTCCTCCAGATAGTTGGCCAGAAGCCTCCGCAGGTAATGAGGCACACCATGGTAGCGGAGTGCCTCCAAGATTGTCGAGTGGGGGACGGAGTTGAAGGCGTTGGCTATGTCAAATGACACAGCCAAAACTCCGTCTCTTGCCCCGACAGCCTCCTGCACTTGACCCTTGAGTAGGGCCAGCGCGTCTACAGTCGAACGCCCACTTCGGAAACCGAATTGGGCGTTCGACAGGTCCGGTCCGTGCCTGCGCAGGTGGCCATTCAGCCGCTTGGCGATGATCCCCTCGAACATTTTACCGACCTCATCGAGCAGAACGATGGGCCGGTATGCCGAAGGGGAGTCCGCTCGGCGTCCCTCCTTTCGGAGTAGGCACAGCTGCCCTTCCTTCCAAGGTTTCGGGAACCTCCCAGACGTGAAACACGCGCTGAAGAGGTCCCGAAACCTCACCTCCATCTGGGAGGCGGCGAGGGCCACCACCCTTGCGGGAATGCCGTCCGGTCCAGGGGCTGTCCTCTTGGCGCGGAGGCGGAGGGCCTCCTCTTCAAATTCCGCTGCAGTGGGTGGAGGTGCCTCCTCCTCATCCTCTGACGTCTCCGTCCCCCGAGGGGGTTCCATCGCTGGTGGAGTAAAGTTGGTCCCGGACGGAAACAGAGACCGAACCACCCCATCCAGCAATGTCGGCTCTAGAGTCTCCGTCAGCGGGGGACCAAAGGGGCGCAGTTTGTTCCGCGCCGCCTTATATGGTCTCCCATACGGGTCTTTGTCTAGGCTTTCCAGCATCTCGGCTCTCGCCGCGTCCTCGGCGGCGGCAATTGCCGACTTGAGGACCCTCTTTGCCTCTACGTAACCAGCGTAGAGAAGGACCTCGTTGGCCTCATCTCGTCGGCTGCGTCGTCGACTCCGCGTGTAGGCCCTTCTTGCTGCCACACATGCGGCCCGGAGCCCCGCGAGTTCCTCCGTCCACCAATAGACGGCACGACGGGGAGGTCGGTGGCGAGACCGCGGCATGCTGGCGTTGCACACCTCGGTCAGGGACTGCCTCAGTTGGACCGCTGCGGAGTCCACGTCCAGGCCTTTGAGAGGAGGTGCGAGCCAGTCCTGGACAAACGCCGCCTCAATAGCCGCCTCTCGGTCCAGGCGAGTGAGAGCCCACCGTGGAAAAGGGGAAGGCCCTGAGGGGACCGTTCTTCGGGGGCTCTGGGTGGAGATGTCGAACCGCACATATCGGTGGTCCGACAAGGTCTCCACCATCTCCACCCGCCAGTTCACGACGCGGGCGGCTAGAACGGGGGTAGCAAACGAGACGTCCACCACTGACCCTCCCCGTTGCCGCACACACGTCTGGACCGTCCCTCTGTTGAGGAGGGAGACACCGGACGAGGCCGCCCAGTATTCAACGGCGCGGCCCCGGACGTTGCAAGAAGCGGCTGGGTTACCCCAGACCGTCGACTTGGCATTTAAGTCACCCAGTACGACGACCTGGCGTGGCGCCACCCTACCGACCACTGCGGTGAGGATTTCGAGAAATATCTCGAAATCCGAGAGAGGGCGGTTTGGGGAGAAATATACGCCTACAAAGGCTATATCCCCCCACGCGGCGGCCACATATCCCGGTCCCCTCTCCAAGAGCGAGAGGGGAGGGGAGTCTGTGGAAGACCGCGATACCACTGCCACCAAACCATCCCGATCACCCAGCCAACGGCTAGGGATCGAGTATGGCTCGGCAACCACCGCCACGTCCACCAACCACTCAGCCATGGACTGGATAAGCAGATCCTGTGCTGCTTTGCAGTGGTTGATGTTCGCCTGGAGGATGCGATGCTCAACCCTATCCATTATTCCGACATCGCACCCCCCTCATCAACCGCCGACGTTCCCGATTCAGGGACGGTGGTAGCCACGGCAGGCCTGGTCAATGCCTGCACTTTGCCCTTCTTAGGGGGAGGATTACAGTTCCTCCCCTTCATGACGTGGTCCGCCGGGCGGCCACTGGCGGCACACACCGCGCAGCGTGGCGTTGCGGCCGTGCAGGTGGCGGATCTGTGCCCCTCTTTACCGCAGCGGTAGCAGCTGTCCGCCCTATCCACCTCGGAAGGACAGAGGGCCCGCGTGTGCCCGATCCCGAAGCACTTGAAGCAGCGCAGAGGCTGATCATCAAGTGCTCGGACTCTGCAGGAGCTGAAGCCCACCGACAGCCGTCCTTTAGCGAGGACGGCTTTAGCCGCAGTGACTGGACACTCGAGGCGGATGGTGCCCATGCCACCGCGACCAGACCGGATGCCCCGACCCTGCACTGCTGCGACGTCGCAGCCCCCAATTGCTGCAACCGCCGCAACCACCTCCTCTTTGGTGACCGAATCGTCCAAATCCGTCACCTCCAAGGTGGCAGACTTTACGGGCCTGACCACCTTAGCCACATCCGCTATGACCTCTTTCAACTTAGTTGCAAAGAGGTCCGCGTTGGCGCCACCCTGTGCCCCCGGGAACTCGAAGATTCGAGCCCCAGCTTGGGTCCGACGACACGTAACTGCTTTGATCCCCAGTTGTGTGGGATCGGCGTTAGTACGAGCCCGCTTCAGGACAGACTCGTACGTCTCTCCTCGCTCTGCAGCCTCAGCGGTGAGCGTCACCACAACGGCCGCGGTCTTGGGGGGAACCAGAGGCTTAGGCTTCTTCCCACCAGCGGACGCCTTTTTGGCTGCAGGAGCAGCGACATTGGCCTCCGGGGCCAACTTTTTCCCCTTCCCCTTTTCCCCTCCCTTGCCGGTCCCCTGGGACGGGCAGGGAAGGGTGGTAGCGGGTGTGGCAGGGGGGATGGCCGTTCCCGCTTTTTTCTTGGCCTTGCCCTTCCCCTTCCTAACCACCTCCGTCCACGATTGGTTGGACGGGGTGGAGGAAGGTAGAAGGGTGTCCTCCTTTTGGAAGGAAGGCCCCGGCTCGTTCGGCCTCTTGTCCGCTGCGAGTGGTGGTCGGAGGCGTTTTTCCGGCAAGAGCCTGTCTTCGATGCCAGCGAAGCAGGCTCTCGTGAAGGCCCTTTCCTCCATGACAACCTTGCGGATGATATCCTCAAGGTCGGAGGAAGGAGACTCTTTAGCGGCTGGTCTTGGTTCGGCCTGAGTCGGCCGTACCGTGGCTTCAGCCAGCTTTTGTTGCAGCTGACTGACCTCCGACTGCAGGCGGTCGACCTTCGCTTGTAGTTGCCGCGTTTCATCAGTTGCGGTGCGTTGCACCAGCTCCCGAATTATGCCGCGCATACTCGCGGCCCTGCACTTCAGGGACTTCTGAAAAGTCCCTTTTAAGTTGGAGGACTTAGAGGCAACCTCGACTATCTCCTCCTCATCCTCCTGCGCCATGCGCTCCATCTCGATCAGGGAGTGGTCCGAGTAATTGACGGTGGGCGCACCGTACCCGGACTTGGCCCGCGCGGTGCGCGCCTGTTTCTCCTTAGCGGCGACCTTCTCCTCTAGGTCTTGCTGGAGCTGCACCCGCCGAGCCAGGTTCAGCTGGCGTTGAGCGTCTGCAAGACCCACGTCGTGGGTATCCGCAATTACCTTGGAAGGCCTTTTGGACTTAACCTTTTTGGGCTTACTTCTCGTAGAGTCTGAGGAGCAAGACCCGGTCTTCAGGAAAGCCCGCTTCTGTGCTTGTTGGCGACCTTCCACTATCGCCAACGAAGCATCCGACTCGAATGAAAAGGACTCGTTGTCGGAGTCAGAGATCTCATCCGCCCTAGCGAATACGCTAGCCACGGATGGTGCGCGGCTAGGCTCCGACGCGGACTCGTCGGCATGGCCCTGAGAAGGGCCTTTTGGTTGGCCCTGAGAAGGGCCTTTTGGTTGGCCCTCAGAAGGGCCTTTTAGGAAACGCCCGGAGGCGTCTCGCGCTGGTTTCTTAGGCATCTCAGCCTCCGCAAGTGTCGTTAATAAGCCGCAATGAGATTAACGACGCACAGTGCACTTTAGCCGAGCCCAGTCTGCCACTCCGTTACGGTGGTCAGAGCTGGGTCGTTTCCAGGGGACACGACGAGGACGTAAGCACTGTGGGGGGTCCCCCAAGTTGGACCTGCCTAGTTTGACTGTCTGTCCCAGGTAGATGTACTCGTCAACAACTTCGAGAACTGAGTTCCCAACTGATATTGGGGTAGGTACAACATGGGCATTAGACATAATTTTCGTCTTGTCCATGTTCATCTTAAGACCTACCCGTTGGGAAACTCGATGGAAGCCTTCGAGCATTGTACTGAGGTCTTCCATGGATTCTGCCATGACTACAATATCGTCGGCAAATCGAAGGTGAGTGATGTATTCGCCGTTAATATTAATGCCAAGTCCTTGCCATTCCAGAAGCTTGAAGGCGTCTTCCAATGTAGCGGTGAACAGTTTCGGAGATATAACGTCTCCCTGTCTCACGCCTCTTTGCAATGGAATTGCCTTCGAACTCTGCTCCTGTACTCGGACTGACATGTAGGCGTTTTTGTACAAACACTTCAGCACTTCAATATACCGATAGTCAATACACCGCTGGAGAGACTCAAGCACTGCCCACGTCTCGATCGAATCAAAGGTTTTCTCATAGTCCACAAACGCTAGACAAAGAGGCAATTTATACTCTTCGGTCTTCTGTATAACTTGCCGTAGCGTGTGGATGTGGTCTATGGTACTATAGCCTTTTCGGAAACCGGCTTGTTCCGGAGGCTGGAATTCATCAAACCTGCGACTGAGACGTTTCGTTATGACCTTCGAAAACAGCTTATAAACATGGCTCAAAAGCGAGATGGGTCTGTAATTTTTAAGTAAAGTGTTGTCACCTTTCTTGAAGAACAGCACCACCACGCTTTTGTTCCATGCTTCTGGCGTTGAACCTTCGAGTAAGACGGTATTAAAGAGCTTCTGGAGGACTTTAAGTACCGGTGTTCCACCCGCTTTCAGAAGCTCAGATGTGATACCGTCGTCACCAGGCGCCTTGTTGTTCTTAAGCTGTTTCAAGGCCATTCTAATCTCGTACAGGCTGATGTCCGGGATATCTTCGGTATAATGTCGGGTCAGCTTGGCTCTTGGGTCTTTGACCGAGCTGCTAACAGGTTTAGCGACTGAGGTGTATAACTGTCCGTAGAACTCTCTCCTAACACTTCCGCTTTGGTCGACGCTACACTGCCGTCTCCTCTCTTCAGCTTCGTCAACTGGCTTTGCCCAATAGACATGTCTCTTGCAAACACTTTGGAGCCTTTTTTCCGCTCTATCGTCTCTTTAATACGGTTTGTATTAAAGATCCGGATGTCGTGTCGCAAGGACTTCCATATTCGTCTATTGAGCAGCCTATATGCTTCAGCATCATTCGAAGACTGCAGTTTCAATGAGCGTCGTTCAGTCATGAGGTTGAGGGTATCGTTGGAGAGTTTCTGTGGGCTATCTGTACAGTGGGGTTTAAAGTACTTGGAACCCACTGTATGGACAGTTTCTACTAACCTGTTATTGATCTCGTCCACTGAAGCGATGTTCTCAAGGCAATCGAAGCGATTGGATAGCTCAAGTTGAAAGCTCTCGGGGTCTTGAATACGGGCACGAGTGGTTCGGAGCGTAGACTTCATCAGACGAGACCTCTCCAGTTTGATATTAATATTCACCGTGCCTCTTACCATTCGGTGATCACTACCGGTTTTAACCCTGTTGATCACGGAGACATCAGTGAATATTTGCCTTTTGGTGGTCATAATGAAGTCAATCTCATTTCTCGTGGAACCATCGGGACTCAGCCAGGTCCATTGCCTGTGAGGTGGCTTCTGAAAGAAAGAGTTCATCATAAAGAGTCCCTCTTTCTCCAGGAAGTCGGCCAACCTCTGTCCCCTACGGTTCCGTTGTCCATATCCAAATTGCCCCACTTTCAACTCATCCTCGCTTCTCTTACCCAACTTCGCGTTGAAGTCCCCCATAACAACTAGAAAGTGCGTTTCAGAGGTATGTATGGCCCGACTAATGTCCTCATACATATCCTCCACCTCATCATCCGGGTGCGACTTCGTCGGTGCGTATACCTGAATGACCTTCAGCGAATATCGTTTGGATACTCTGAGTATTAGGTATACGACCCTATTGGAAACGCTATCGATCTTAACTATGTTGTTAGTAAGGGACTTGTGGACGAGAAACCCGACACCACCTTGGGACTGTTGGTCGCCCTCCCGGTGGTAGAGTAGGTTACCTGATTTTAGGGTTATCGTGTCCTCACCCGCTCTACGGACTTCAGATAACCCCACAATGTCCCAGTGTAGCTTACTCATTTCTTCTTCCAGCTCATATATCTTCTCGTCTGTCCTCACCGTGCGTATGTTGTGTGTTACCAGGGCCAGTCGTCGTCGTTGGGGGTGGTAGCCGGGCGTCTGCCGGGGATTCTTAACACCCCTTGCCCCACCGTGACCGTGGCCGCTACCGTAGCCAGGAATAGCGGGGCTGCCGGGGACTGGGGGCCTGGTTCTTTTTGTCCAATCCATTGAGGGGTTTTTGCCAATACTCGCCACGCTTGGCAGGCGAGTTGGCGAGCGCAGTTTATGTGTGTTTGACTGGGAAGGTGCTGCTGCCCACCTTCTGATTTGTTATCCCTTAGCCGCCTTCTACAGCACCCACGGGTAGAGTTGGGGGGTGCTATTCTAAGCCGGCACCACCACGGCTACTAAGCCGGCACCGCCACGGCTATAGCACCCTAACGTATAAGTCTATATGTTACGATAACGTAACAAATAATACTAGGTCGCAAAATCTGCAGCCTTACCCAGTTCTGTTCAATGGACATAAACTGTGTGCATTGCTGTCTTAATATGGACACTATTTAGGACAAATGTAAAAACCTTACAAACATTTTATAAAGCACTTCTACTAGTTCTACTATTCATGTAGCCAAAATAGGAGTAGAGGGCGAAACATCGTATGGCAGACTAGGATAATGGATGGAGGTGGTCACGATCCTCAGACATGAAGGATACGAATCAAGGAGGAGGACTAATTCTACATGCTGCATTGACCTACGTTGCTTAGATTTTTGGAGTAAAGGTTTATATTTTCTTCTCTTATATATCCTTGAAATCGATTATAACTACTATAATAGTTATCGATTTGATGAGGGCATTACAGCGATCCTATAATCACTTCCTAAGTCTCTTCCATTAAGAAGGAACACATAGTCGCTGTCGTCGTTTGTTTAAGGCATGTTTTCGAGCAAAATTAACGACATCAGATTGACACAAATAGCTGAAACGTGCCAAAATCTCGCAAGAAACAAAGCAACTTCTGTCTCGAAATCCTTCGAAGTTAATTGGTGCTGCGACCGAGATATTTAGAACGGCGCAATATTGAGCAGAAGATTCCAGGAGTCATATACAATATCATAAAACGACGGTGTTATTTTTGACTGATTAAAATCATAGACGACCTATTAAAATTAAATTACCGTAAAGATAAAGATAAATTTATTGCATAAAACATGGGTAAATAATACATTTTATAATAAAAACGATATGGACATAGTTGCTGAGTAAAAATTCAGTTTTACCTGTTTTGCAGGCGTAAATTTTTTTGAGAAAGAAAAGAAATACGTAAATTATAATGACTATTAAACATTTGGATAAAAAATGTATTAAACTATGTATAACTAGTATTGAAAACAGTTCCTTAAATAGGTTCATGATCATCTAAAACAATTGCAATGTCAAAGATCTCTGCATTTCTGAGAATTGATTGTATGCTAAAATAAATAATGATTCATTCTCATTCACCGAGTAAGGTCTTGAACCTATCGATCTGTCGGACCCTCATTGACGGGTTAATTTATTTAATCAATTAGAATGCCTGTATTATATGCCTGTATATGTAATTCCTTCCTTGGTTAAATACGTGAGTATTCGTTCAAAGCTAAATAGTCGGCAGGCTGAGGCGGTATCTTGAGTCGTTCAGTTGACACAAAGGGGCCTTGTTCGTGAACCACCGAAGGCCAACGGGCCCGAGACTTGCCTACATGCGTTAGCACTACTCGCACTCGCATTTTGAAGTTCACGGCTACTTTTATTTTTATATGAGATAAACTCCGACGGGAAGGTCAAGGATTTTATTTTTGGCGGATGCGCTTCTCTGTTGTTGCCAACGACCCGCTTTCGGAGCGGCCATGTTTATCTTTCTCCGACTGATGTTCTCCGAGGTGGTATTAATGGTTTAGACTCGTAGTAAACATAGTATCTGTGTTTACATCAACGTCATTCACGAACGGGTATGAGTATGTAGCTAAATCAATTAAAATTCATAACAAGCCGTAGACACGTACCTATTCCTGAAGCGAAAATAATGAGTTGGATTCAATGGACCGACCTATTCTATTCTTAATGCTTACAGATAAGATAATTCCGTATTTGTATGTTTCGCGTGATGATCATTATAAGTATTGATACAAAAAGACGTAGGTACATCGTAAGTCGTAACCGGTCCAGGGTAAGGTACCATACGTGTCCAAATAATTAACAACAGTAATTGGACATCCTTGTCTGTACTTATACGATGCGTGAGTCGTATATAACTTTGGCATTTTCCTATGGCGTGGCGATCTCGTAGTATGTAGGCATGGCAGTTTTTTAAGATCGCATAGGTAAGGTATTCACTGTAGCGTACGAATTAGCATTTCGTTCGCGATTCGCCGCCGGCGAACACTGTCCTTGGAATAAGGATGTGGCAAATGGGTGTCTTATCTGACCGTTTGAGCTGGCAGTAGGTACAATGTGAATAAATTGCCAATATAGACTTCAGAAGCGCTTCCCAGAAACACTGTTTTGCATGATTTCGGCTTCTCAGTCGCTGACATAGGCCTATTGTTATCAGACAAACAAATATTCCGTTCATGATTAGGCATTGTTTTGCTAAAGGTGCGCAAATAGCATACTAATATTACATATTTTGTTATACATGGATAGTATTTAAAAACCTTATGCAACGCAATGACTACGCGAGTCAGTTATTTGACTAAGCATATTGTGCAAGTTGCAAAATTTGCTGCTTTGCCATATTCTCAGTGTCGGAAAGTAAATCATTGATATTATGATTTCCTGTTTAATACACGAGAAATTTGATATGCAATTTACTCCTGAGTTGAGCGATGGCTGTTAAAAGAGCTGGCACGAGGTCTGCCGGTGGGCTATAATAGCGAAATTATTAAACAACAGATTATGTTACATCGTGAGTGCGCAAAACCAACACACTGTTTTCAAAGTCAGTTCTTGGAATTTAAATAATTTCTTCCGCAAGAATGAGTAAAGTATTTTAGCAATGTAAGTTGTTGCGGTTACTACTCGTATGTATTTACTTCCAATTTTTATTTGTTTGTTACAATCATATCGATATGATGCGTAATTGCAAGAAAAATGTGTAATAATTTCTGGGAACGAAGACTTGGAAGGATTTTTTCAAAGAATAAGATATTAAATGTATTAGTCGTCACTGAGGGATGATTCACGACTCCCTCTTAAAAAGACGTCATTGCTGATGCATCCCTAATACCGTGCATTTTTCAATGACACACATTATAAAACGTATGCGGATAGCAATCTCTGTAGTTTTTTTGTAAAATAGTTCATTGACTTGTGATTTACGCCATAATTACGTCGTAGCCGACAATTTACGAAAAAATCTGATAAATATTTGTCCGCCACAGATGCTGTTTCGGCGAACGATTATCATATGACGCAGTCTTGTAATGGATTCGATATGTTGTGTTTTTTTGTCTAAGGTTCTACCATTTGTTATTGTAAATACATAAAGGTACAAATGATCTAAATACTTTGTATTGATAATAGGCGTTTACGATTTGGTATTCGATTCGATTATTGAAACTCATATTTAGGTTTAATACATTTCCATCATTTGTCCTTAGCGTGGCTTGCTACATCGCTGCACTGTGAAAATAATTTACCTACTTACTAGTAATTATTGGTATAACTACACAATGAGTTTTTACTGGTAAGTATGACTAGTGACTTGTGAGCTCCGAAAAAGCTGCGTACCGTGACATTTATCCGTATGGGTTGAGAAAATTCTACTTGTATGATTCTATGTAATATACTCAGATTATTTTCATAATCTGAGATAGCTGCGCTCTCGGATCCATCTGACGAATTACTATATCACAGGAACATTTTACGGCATAAAAGTTGCCTAGTTCGCTAAATATGTTACAAACCTCATCCAAATCAGTTCAATCCTATAAATTATTGGTTTGGCGTGAAAGGGAAACGAACGTCGAGTCACACTTTCGAATTTATATTAGGTAATTAATGAATTAGTAGAGTGAATTATTGTATTGTTTGAAAAATAATACTGCAAGGTATACACAAATATTTGAGAGAATAAAACTAGTTGAAATTTATAGAGAGAAAAATTTCATCCTCGGACGGGGTTCGAACCCGCGTCTTCTGACTCTCCGTGTCAGACGCCATTGACCAACTAGGCCACCGAGAATCTGGTCCGGGCATCGAATTTTTCGAGGATGGAATTTTTCTCTCTATAAATTTCAATGTTTGAGATCGCTTAAGCAGGCGTTAGTGCTTTAAAAAGTAATACTATAAAACTAGTTCTTCGTGCTGCCTGCCAGCAACGAGGGAAACTTAGATTTATCTCGTCTCGGAGAAAAGACTAAAGTATCTCGCGCTGCGGATGTCATCTTGAGCGGATAACGTCTTGGGGTCGAGGTTCCTACGCAAAAGGAAAAAGGAACCCTTATAGGATTACTTCACCTATTAAGACCCTTTTTGGGGTCCCGTACCCAAAGGGTAAAACCCTATTACAAAGACTGCGCTGCCCGTCCGTCTGTTACCATGCTATGCTGTATCTCATGAACGTGATAAACAGTTAAAATTTTCACAGATGATGCATTTCCAACGAATACTAAAAACAGAATAAAATAAATATTTGAGGGGGCTTACATACAATAAACGTGATTTTTTGTTAGTTTTTGCTCGATATTGATAACGGCAACAGGTATACGCTTGAAATATTCACAGACTATTTAGTTATATATATTCACTTTTATGTTACAGAACCCTCGTGCGCGGGTCCGACTCGAACTTGGACGGTTTTATTTCAGGTATGCGTATTCTGATGCAGCTGAAATGAATGCTTATGTATACATTTACTGCCATTAATTCAATTCAATGACTTTCATCATCATCATCAGCCTGTAGCAGTTCACTGCTGGACATAGGCCTCTCCAATTGCACGCCATTTAGGTCTATCTTGGGCTTCTCGCATCCAGTTTTTGCCAGCCGTCTTGCGCAGATCGTCACTCCACCGTGCCTCAGGACGTACTACACAATGACTTTAATTCAATAAATATATATGGTCTTTTAATCAGTAAGTTTATCCATTAATCCGACTCGTTTTTTCTTTGTTTGTTCGAAACCTTTAGTGCGTGAGTCGCACTTGCCTGGAATAAAAAAATGTGATGTCCATGGGGAGACCATTCAATTCAAAGTCATCACACTAATATATAAACTATAACTTTGGTCATTTACGAGTACACCACTCGTAAACGTTATCTCGAGGTTATTAGCAATGCAATAAACTAATGCGTGAAATAACAAGGTAGTACCGAACTTTAAGAAAAAAATTAATTCCCTGTAAGAAGGACGAATTAAAACGGTTTCCACCACAGATGTGGTTTTAGATGCAAATGTTTCATGCAAACGTTTACGGAAAGTTTGTAAAGATCATAAAAGATAGGGACGAATTATTTCAGAGACAAACAAACAAATTTCGCAGCATTACTTTTTATCACCACATCATAAAAACACATCATTTCAAATCATATTATTAATAATAATTAATCTCCAGTTCAGCTGCTTCAAACATCCATGTTTCAGCATCATAAAGGAAACCAAAAAAGATGAAGTACGTGTACGGACTAGTTCATCTTCATCTATTTTTATTCGAGAGATTTTCGTGTCGTCCCACATAAACCAGATGCTTTTAGATTTTCAATATTCGTCTTTCTCCTAGGTAAGTATACCTTTTTTATACCTTTAGGTTAGTAGACATTGAGCAGTATTTCAATTATATAGTCAAAATATTTTTTAAAAACCAAATCCCGGATCTTTATATTTATTTAATTATGTTTATAACAACTCAAACATATTATGTTGCGGTGCTGAACATAATATGTCTCAGTTCGTTTTTCAAAAATTTTGAGAATAAAAATAAAATAATGCACAATTTTTGAAACGCTTGTCGTAATTGTTTGTTACACTATCAAGTGTCAAGACGGGCTAGCCGTACGACTGGTAAGTAGTAAGTAAGCAGAACGTCTACACATGACAGTTGCAGTGCCTGAGCTCTGTCAGAGCAGAGTCACTGGATATTAAGGTGTTAAAGCACTGCAATAATGACAGAGTCATATTGGTTTTGAGCCCCATTCACTAAGTCATTTCACTTGCTACAGTGCACAGTGCTTCTCATCCTTAAGCTTGCGCACTGTAAGTATCCGGCGAATACCTATAGCACTGGTGGTTCTAACCAAGATAGTCTCATAAGGGTTACTACCTAAGTTACTAGGGAGACGGAGGGAAAGTACTTTAACTCTGTCTCTTCATAGAGCAAAATTGGATGGAATATAAGTTTTTAAACTATCACGGTCCTTTTTGCGAGAAATATCGGGAACTCAAACAAAATGGATTACACGGTAAATATTCCGTTTCTAAGTCGATGGAATTTTGAAAGCATTTTAATTGAATTTTCCTTTATATGGATTTAAACAGCATCTCGTCATTCCAATATTTTGTTTATTAATATTATGATATTCATCAAAACATGCATTGACGGACCAGTAGCAATTAGCACAAGGTACCAGTAGTGCGAACATGGATAGTTGGTTCGATAGACTTATCACGTCGATAAACTGATTTTTATCAACCGTACCTATACCGTATATCATGATATAGCTATCGCGGCTAGATCCATGCTAGATATCGATCGAGAGGCTATATATTTATAAGATATATCGATAAGCCTACCTAAGCCTATCGTTAAGCTATCGATAAGAACGATAATTACTGTCAAATGTTATCCCATGAACAATCTACGCTCATGCATAGTTCAGTTTTTTATTTATATTCATTCTTACTTGCGGACCGTCGGACCATCTTACCAAAGCACTCCACCCAATTGACACCAAGATAAAGTATCACTAAATCAACAGTTTGTCGTTGGGACGTCATTTGACCATGGAGGCGTCAGGAAGCTGCCACTTCCGAGCGGAAGCGCCACAAGCCAGACGCGCGTCACTTCCGTCCTCCACATGCCTTGAACTGCAGAGATGACCAAATAATAACTTATTGTATGCATACACATAAATTTGGGTCAGTAAAGAATGGGGATTATTACAGATTTACCCATAGAAACATTGAAATTTATAGAGAGAAAAATTCCATCCTCGGACGGGCGTCTGACACGGAGAGTCGGAAGACGCGGGTTCGTATCCCGTCCGAGGATGAAATTTTTCTCTCTATAAATTTCAATGTTTGAGATCGCTAAAGCAGGCGTTAGTGCTTTAAACAGTAATACTATAAAAAATACCAATAGAAATAGAAACCTTATTTTACACACAGTAGAATTTCAGGAAAATATAAGGAAAAAATATGGATTCTGGCTTAGAAGAGCTCTTTGATCTTGTTATAGACTAGCTGACCCGCGAGCTTCGCTAGTTTCACTGTTCAGGAGGAAATCTTCCGAAAAAGTGTAAAATAAAAATAAAAATAAAATAAAAGGAAAATTCCCGCCATATTTTTTCCTTCCATTTCTTTCCTGAAATTCTACTGTGGTTCACCAAGGAAGATTTATTGGAAAATTCCCTCTAAAATGTAAAAAATAGCATTCATGCTTTCAACATGAAAAGCATCAATTGCCTAATTTTCAAGTTTGTAGCCCAAGCGTTTGCGATTCAGCATATATAAATCAGCCAGTCAGTTAGTCTTGATAATTGTATGGATATAGATGGGACCAAAAGAGAACTCCACAGTGAGACTTCTGCCTTTTAGTGTATCTTCTAAACCTTCAAATCTAAGGGAAATTACCTTCATGCTTCTGAAAATCATTTGCGTAGTTATATTAATTATACACATTTCGTGAATAATATCAAATGAAATAACCATAATCCAATTTTTTAAACTAACACTATTATGAGGGAAACTTTCATAAATACTACGAGTATTAATACTATCGCATATGCCGAGGGCCCTTAGTTTTTCGGTTGCAATACGTTTTACATCGTATAACGTCAAACATTATGCATTGTATGAATCCATAAATATATATCAAGCTTAAATAATCTGCCATGCGTTTCTTTAATGATTCGTCGATGCGCTCGTCGACAGCCGTGCGATTCTCTGAGAGCAAACATCATTGCATCTTTGACAACATCCGTGAAACAAATGACGAGATGACAAGAAACATTGGAAAATCAACCGTGTACAAGGGCGATATCTCATAAAGTATTTGACATCGGTGAGTTCGTCGATGATCGCATCGACGAATCATTAGAGAATCGCACGGCAGCTCGCCGATGTCAAATTCTTTATGAAATATCGGCCTTGTACACAAGGTTGTTTTTACAACGTTTCTTGTCATCTCTTCATTTGTTTCACGGATGTTGTCAAAGATGCAACGATGTTTGCTCTTAGAGAATCGCACGATTTGCACAGACATGTTGACAGACAAATAAAAAAAATATTAGGTCGATATATAAATAGCAACAGCTGTACCGCAAATCGCAATAAACATATTCTGTATATTGGCACCAATGTTGAACTGTTCAGTCATAATCGTATTAGGTAAATGAAATATAAAAATGCCGTCCTAAAATAGAATTTACCCATACCTAGCAGGATAGGATTTTTCACAAAAGTAAGAATAAGGAGCACCTCTGTGCTGTTTTATATTGCTCTGGAAAAACGTAGACACTTGAAATTCAAATCATCATTATTATGATGAAGGAAAAATAGTTTTAAGGGAAGAAGGGAAAGGTAAAAATTACTAAGTTAGATATGTGTCATGATGATGAACAAATTAAAAACTTAATGTGTTTTATTTGTTGTGTGTTTAATTTGTTTCATCATCATCATCATCACCATCTCAGCCGTAGGATGTCCACTGCTGAACATATGCGCCTCCCCCATAATTTTCCAAAAGGACCGGTTGGAAGTGGCCTGCGTCGACCTGTGACCTATATCAAGTCGTCTGTCCACCGTGTCGGTGGACGACCTACGAGTACGCTGCGCTTGCCGGTCCGTGGTCTCCATTCCAGAACCTTCCGGCCCCACCGGCCATCTGTTCTGCGTGCTATGTGCCCTGTCCACTGCCACTTTAACTGGCTAATCTTCTGGGCTAGGTCGGTGACTTGCGTTCTTCTACGGATCTCCTCATTTCTGATTCGATCACGTACTGAAGCCCAGAGCGTAGCCCTCTCCATAGCTCGTTGTGCGACTTAGAGCTTATTTATGAGGCCTATAGTAAGAGACCACGTTTCAGTGCCATAAGTCATCACTAGTAACACACATTGGTCGAAGACTCTTGTCTTGAGGCACTGGGGTATTTTTGACAAGAAGATTTCGTGAAGTGTCTTTTATTTTCTGCGTTATTCGAGACTGGTAGAAGTAGCTAGAAATACTTCAAAAACAACTGTCTAGACCAATATATCTGTTAGACTATTTGTATATATGAAGTATAGTGCTTACTTCATATATACTAATTTATTTCGTCTATATTTATATTTGCTTTAAAACATTATTAAGAAATCTTTCGCAATTTATCTCGTTTATTACGAACGCTCGGCTCGCTTACTTTGTCATAACGTATTATGACAAAACAAGCCAACACGGCAGTTTCAACATCAATTTATAGTCAAGCAAGTCCCTGAGCAACCGTTAAGTTTTCTGGTAAGGCGAGTGAAATATATGGCAGGGCTAGGCGTTTCAAGGAAAAATACCGTCGGATGCAAATAGTTTGGTAACTAACAGGCGGTTATTAGGTGTCCACTCGAGAACCTGCGCTTTTATTAACTATGTTGTTTATCGACTAACTTTTAGCACCTTCGTCGTAGCTACACATACAACGCTGGGCTTCTTCTGTGCGTATTTACAATTTTCTTAGTTATGCTTCAGTGGACTATGCGGAACATTGAAAAAACGAGTCGCCAATAGGTATAGTAGAAGTGCGGGGAGTTGCGTGGGCCTGCAAAACGGGTGAGACCGGTCCCCAGATGTTGACTCCGTACTTACCAGGGCTGGATTCTGCAATAATTTGTTGTGATCGAGTCGATTCGTAACAATCATTTTGATCGTAGGTTAGATATGATTTTATAAGATCGGAGTGCACGAGTTCAAATCCTTCTTACGAAGATTATTGAATAAATATTCAGATTTATTTTCTCAATTAGGTAGTATAAAATTAATAAATATCATGAGTGCATCATCATACGATTTCTAGGACGAACATATACAAATCAGTTAACCTCGGCACAGTGCAATGACTTTCTGAAACGCTATATAGGATATCTGTGTGTGTCTGTATCAGCATTTGTCTGAATCTATCTTGACATAAGTGCCTTACTCGAAGACCAATAAACTATTCGATCCTTTTGATAGATAGAATGTTTTATCAGCATTTTTTATGTTTAGTGCACTCTAATTACACATAGATACTGAAGAATTTCACTTATATATAGTATATATATATATATATATATATATATATACATAAATATATATAGTACTAGATGCGACCCGCGTGGTGATGGATGATGACATAGGATACTCATTTTCAGCGCCTCATCTTTCTCCATACCAAAATTTCATCAAAATTGGTTCAGCTATTTGAGCTTGAAGAAGTAACAAACATACAAACGCACTCACAAACTTTCACCTTCATAATATTATTATGACGATAGTGTGGCGATGGGGATGACAAGTTTACAGTATAAATAGGATGTATGTATATATGAAAATATAGAAAATATGTATGTATATATATTACGTATACATAACCTATAACTTGAGAACGGCTTTACCGGTTTCATTCATCTTTTTTTAAATACTTTATAATACTTGTAGAAGGTTCATTAAAAAAATCAAGAAAAGATGAGAAGTCATGGCGAGGCCGAAGTCCGAGCCTACTACGCGAACGAAGTCGCGGGCAGTCGCTAGTATATTATGATTCTAGTATTGTTCCAGGTTTGAAATAAGACTATTCAAAGTATTTCATCATGAATGGCGTAAATAGTGAGTAAGTATTTGGATGCCAATTAAATAGGCATCAGTCAGATAGCTTTGCTGTGATAAACGGACCAAGAACATAACAAATAAACTTTAGTGTTTGTAAATTTGTACTCTTTGAAGATATACAAGCGTACGTAATGGTATATGTATGCAATAAATAAATGCATCTCTGTGCTTTTAAGATTCTAAGCAGGGGCGCTTAGCTGGCAAGTCAACGCTGTTCTTTGCTTACATCACCCCCAACAGCTGTGTTGTGTGATGTGTCTTCTTACCGACCTTTAGATACAATGATGTAATAGTCACTAAGTATCAGAACATACAGGCTTAAGATGAGTCTAGTCCAAGAAAAGTAAAAGAAAAAATCTTTCTGTTTAAGAATAACTTATGAAATATGTTTTTCAGCATGAAGTAAATAGCTACAAGGAATGTTTGAGAATGAAAGTGATTGGCACGTTCTTATATTTGTTAACACGAGTACCTTCATGACTCAGTAACTATTTGTAACTAAATATGAACTCGAAAGTCATTGAGCACAGTTTCTAGGTGATTACGATAACAATTAAAGTACTGGTAGATCGGTAAAGTTGCGCATCTTTTGGATGTCCAATCTTCTAAATAATTATTACTAGGCACTTACTACTTTTTTCTATAAAATGTTATGTTATAACTCAACGAAAATCTAATTCATTCAACATACGCGATCAATTTGACCTGTTAAAATTGCAGTTTAAATTAGGATTTTATAAAATGTACAGTTTATATTAAGTGTAAGGGTTCAAAGAAATGTGAATGACTCAAGGTACCAGGGAGTCATGAGTGCGTGCGTGTTATTAAACTATGCTATCAGTAGGACCACAAGATATATTTACTACCTGTGTTAGTTGTGCAAGTAGAATACAGTGGGTAATTCTACTACTTGTGTTGTAGTCATACGTCGTTTATCGGCCGGTGCCAATAATATATCTATCGTCGGTTTTCCTTACTAGAGCTAGATATTTGACACTATTTGTATGAACGTTATGTCTTTCTATCGCTAGTAAGGAACACTGTGGATAGATAGATTATTGGGATCCCCCGTAAGTCGCTGATGTTCTGTGGTACATACTAGTCATACCATGGATCAATCTATAATGGGTTCTATCAACGTGTGACATTAGGTGTATCATGTATTTAAGCAGGTATACATTGCATAATCACTTCCGGTTTAGATTAAATAGAGTTGACACAGTTTTACATTCAATTGAAGCGAGTAATTTAAGGTGTAGATAATACGTTACCAATGCTAAGTACCAATTGGTACATATTGTTCGTTATTTTCTGTATTCCCTAAATTTGAGCTTACTTATACAAATCCTGTAGGTATTGATATTTTTACTCCGTCAAGACACGAAGTTAAAAGGCTGTACCCGCCGTCTGGATGCGAATAGTAAGAATCAAGAAAACCTATGCAGTGTCACGTCAGCTAGAAACTCTGGGATAGGCGTAGTGGCTACTACGGCATTATACAGGCCGTCCCACGGCTATGCCACACGGAGGGGAAGTAAGTACTTTAAATATTATATATATATATATTTCTCCAAAAGGTGACTTAAATCTTTTTAAAAAAGATATTAGATTACTTGTGCATATTTTAAAAAATCATCTGCTTAAAACGGGAATCAATCCGCATGAAGTTGAAAACAATTAAACTTGTAGGTACGTGTAATTTGTAGTAACGGTCGAAAGTGTTATTCATTCGGATTGTTTTTTTCCAAAATACCAAAGTATCATAAATAAAACAACTGTTCTTTGACTTTGCAGTGCTTCCAATAACTGACAGTATCATTTCAAAGTCGACAAAATCTACTTTCCAACAAGATAGGTGGGAATCCGGCTCACAACAGTTTCAGTCGAGTTTCTTGATGAATATTTTCCTTGATCGGTAGTTATCACAGAACATATAACCACGTAGTTATGGACAAATTAGATGGCCACAGGGATTCTCAGATCTAGCCCCGCTGATTTTTGTTTTGGGGTTATTTAAAAGGTTTTTTCTAGAACCGGTATGACGCATGCAGGAGTATTATATGTATTATTTCAAACTTTCAAATGCAAAGATAAGTAAATTAACAGGAGTGAAATGACTAAAAGAGTGAGAATTTTTATACTACAGAATGGGTCACATTTTGAGCATTTGGTAAATTAAATTTGTTTGCAAGTTGCAGCTCCACGCACTGAAAATGTTTGAATTTATCTATAAGGTTTGCGGATAGCTTTTGTGTCTTATGAGAACAATAATTATATACCTACTCAGTGAAGAATTTGTTGCTTACTTCGATACTGGCTACGTTTTAATTTAGATATATGTATTTATTTGAGTGCCATATGTACGACATGGCTGCATCTCGTACATATGGAGCTCAAATATATGTCGGCATGTACAAGTCTGAAAGACTTTGACATCAATATAATAAGTGTCTTATGATAAACTAGAATAATATAACGTACCTGGTCTACGTATATGGATGCAATGTTTAATAAATTATAATTAATATATTATAAATACTTTAGCAGGTTGTCTACTTGTTTTTGTTTTATCTTCCTGACATCAATAATCTGCATCACTAGGTTAGTATGTCTATGCTAGTAGGCACCTAATGGTTACATAATGCCACACGTCATAATGAATGTAATCCTACCAGTGCTATAATATAGCTCATATAATTTATTGGCAAAGTGAGGCGACTTAACTATCGCGGCTGTCAAAGTGTTAATTATTTTTTTATTGTTTGCGTATCTCATTTATGTTTCCAGCGTTCAGCAATGTGGGTGTGGCAACTGGTTCTCAATAAATCCGTGGGCTTGCTAATGTTTATTAGATTTAAAACCGTGTTTATTACCTGTGATTTAACGTCAAAACACTCGACCGAGAGTCCACAGTGGTAGCTTGTTTTTGTATGCACAAGACGTTTAAGGTGCACGGATTGTTTATCATCACATTTTCGCATGCTTTTGGCGTGTTCCTCATCCAATACGGGCCAGCGTCTTCGCTAGGCTTTTGATTCTAAACATATGATGCAATGTTTAGTAAAAGTGGCGGTGTTTACGAGCTCTATAGATGGGGAAGTTTAGTCTTCGAAGCACGTACTCTGGCAGGTATATCAGTGAGGAGGTACCTTACGTAGTTTTGTAAGGCGATAGGACGTGTTTTACACGATGTTACCACGGTGATGTAAGAGCTTCCAACCTGTAGAAATAGGGACAATGTCAAGGTCTGTACAATTTCACTTGGTGACAAGCGATTGAGTCAGAAACGATCTGTCAGATTATGTAGCCTAGCTTGAGGTTACTTCACCTACCTATGTACTTACCTACTTATATTTTAGAACGTTTAAAGATGTTTTTAAATGCATTACTGCATGCAAAGCATGAACTTCAATAAACATTGTAAAGTCTCATTATTATTATTATTCTTTTTATTTGACATATTTCACGGGTTTCACCCGGTCCTTTACATAGGCATAAGTGGGGCTGTAGCCAACACTTAGAGGCCCATTTGGTATAAAAATACAATGTAGTATAAAAACAGAAACATTTTGGATGGATGGTTACATGGTAGGTATATCTATTACAAAAATGGGTAAAATGGCATGGCTATTGATATGTACTTATTAGTGGTACGGGAGATAGTGGGCTATGGACGAGACTACAGCACTTGTCAATTTCAGTCTCATCTTAAAATATTTAGGCAGGTGGTGACTTGCCACCCACTAAACGGGCCCCCCATAAGAGCCACCATCAATGGTGACAAAAGGGGCAACGTTGGTGTGGATGGCTGAAGGGTGTTGAGAGGTGTGCTGCGGTTTCACTAGAGCGCTACTACCGGTGTTATGCCCTTTAACACTTCCACCCTTGGAGCTTTTTGTTTCTTGCTCTTGCGTCTCCACCCCCAGACGGCCAATTAAGGCAAGCCGGGGGTCAGGGGTCTCATTAAGCCCCAGGGAGAATCAGGGTCCACGGTGTCGCCACTCACCGACTGCTCGACACAAAGCCGCCCCTGCGGTTTTATTACTATTATTATTATAATTGGTAGTGACCCTGCCTTCGAAGCATGCGGTCCCAGGTTCGATCCCTAGCCGGGGAAAATATTTGTGTGATGAGTAAAAATGTTTGTACCAGGGTCTCAGATGTGTTAAGGAGTATGACGTCCATGCCGAAATAGGGAATCCATAATAAATAGGAATAGCAGGGGTATGAGTGTATAAACGAGTGTTTGTTAACATCTACGTAAAAGTCTAAGATCTGATCTTTTTACACATAGTCCGCAGCATCCATTTGATTAACCTTGATTAGGTGATGATCCAGTCGAAGACTCCAGTAGCTCACGAGACCTCATACATGAAATGGGGTCACAAACTATTACTGCATACAGTTCTTTCGCTTTTCCACTAGGTACAAATTTTTTTTGTCGCATGCAGTTGCTGAGCTTAGCTTTTCATTTCAATGTACTGAAATTAATATTTCTACTTATAATATTAATAATAGTATATCTTTTGTGTCAGTCCCGAATATTTAAAAACAAAAAGAAATTAAAAGTATTAATATGTGACAGTAACATTACACTGACACTAACTTACGGAACAATAGTTAAATACAGGACATGGAATTTGAGGATTCAGGATAAGAATGTTCCTACTCGCCCCAATTATATATCATAAGAGCCGACGAAGGAGGAAAATCACCAAATCTCCAAATGAAAATAAAATTATCAACTAAGTAATGAAAAACAAACAGCATGTAAGTAGTACCTTCTCAAGTAGTAGTAGGGTGATACTATTATTACTCGTACATTATTTTGTTTTAGAATTATTACATTAGACGCAGAACTTAATCAATTTACCATCATAATAAATCTTATTAACTGAAGGGATGGAGTCAGGCAAGCGGGTCATAAAACTGAAGTAAAAACTTTGTACATGATATTCTCATGTATTGTCCTTTATGTATTAGAAAAAAATATATTGTGCTGGCCCTACAAAAATACGATAAGGGTAGAAAGATGATGATTTTATCAATATTCGTTGGACAATCGGAAGTAAAATTGTTCAGCAAATAACAAAAGATTAGTCAAGATATTTTGATGTGCAAGTGTAATAACCATAAAGCTAATAAAATGCAATAACTAGTAATTTAACACACGTCCATGCCAGAGCGTTAATAAAAATGCTATAAACCACTAATCAACGAAGACAAACAAAACATCGCCATCGCCTCTGGAGATAAATAAGGATAGAGCTGGTAGATACTATATTTTCATTGGTTATAGTTTTATAAGAATGGTAGCGATTGCTTCTTGTAATGTACCTACGTTCTGCCGCAAGGTTCTGCAAAATTATTTTAGGAAAGAGTATATAGTATGTAGGTCTAGTGCTTGACGAGTCAACATCACCTGAGGACAGGCACACGTGTACAGGCGAAACACGTATTGAAAGAAGAAGAAGAGAAATTAGTTGTCTGGGTTGTTTTGTTTTGTGTGTATTCTTCCTACTTTCATTTTATGCGAGAGGGAGGGTGGTGCACTGAATCTCTACCATAAACATTTTTTCAGTGGAAGTAGAAATCCTAAATATTTCTATTAATATCGTTTAAAATTGATTTCCGCGAAGTAAATTCTGAATAAATAAATTATCGAAAGAGTATTTGTCTAATATACCTAGGTAGTTGTTAAAATAACTTTAAAATAATTGACATGTAAGTATGTCTCGACAATGTCTGTTTCATTCACGAACTACACTAGACTAGGTGTATACTTGTTTAAGCAACGTATTCGTCAAAATCTCGTACGTTATTCGCCTTATTTCCTTTGCCACTGCCAACACTTACAACATAACATCACCAAACGGCGATGCGGCGAGTGCAGAAGGCACTTCACCTCATGGAAAAGAATAGGCCACATTCTCAAGGGCACCACTAAGATACGACGCTCAGCTTGGGATAGGAGGAGCGGCTTATTCCTAAATACTTGACACATAAAAGCTCGTTGTAAGTAAAGCCCGTCCTTGTCATTTAAATCTGAATATAAAGAGATGACTGGATGGCGGAAAAAAACTCAACAGTGGTTGATTTGGTTTGAGTTTCCTTGAGATTATGTTTCGTCGAGTGTTGACATGTAGTAGTGGTCGTTTATTAACCTTAAGTATTCGTAACTGTGCACGAGTGTAGGAAAAGGGTATAGAATGATGAACGTTGTTTTAGTGATTTTCCTCGTCCATCGCCTGAGAGACTATCGTGTATCCTATCCACCGCGCTTTACTAGAACGTAACCTAGACGTGGCTGTGACTTACCGACGGACTTGTTTATATGACTGTGACTTGACTAAAATTGTTACTTGATCCAACTATAAAAAAATATTGAACTAAATAACTTGAGATGGCAAAATTTACAAACATGCGATTCCACTTATATAGGAAAAAGACATGGATGTGAAGAGGGGAATAGTTTCAGCGCAGCCTTTATTTATTAGTAATTTGATCTAAAAGTTGTGTGAAAAGCTAAAGGACGTAAGTTTAAAACAAATTTTGTACCGCCTTATTTGTGGGTTATTCCATACCTTGACAAGAACCTAAACAATTAGTAAAGTTTTCCCGGGAAAGTTCGATCGGAAGGCATTTCGATCATTACTCCGATACTTACTTCGTGTTTCGAGGAAATGGCTGAACAATAACAAGGTGACTTTATTAAAGTTACCTTGATAACAGTTTTTCTTTTTTTTATATACTTTTTTATATTATAATCTTACCTACCTATATAATAAAACAAAATTATAGAAAATGTTATGATTATGTAATATATTACATAATCATAACATTTTCTATAATTTTGTAATTTACAAAGGTATATAGGTAAAATAAGTAAAAAATGAATAAGCCTTAAAATTTCATTAAAAGTTACAATTATTAATACAATATTTTTAAATTAAAAAAATAATTTAAACAGTGTTACATTGTGATATTATGTAGTTTGTTTTATAAAAATTAGAGTAATGTAGAGTAAGAGTTCACATACTAGCTAACTAAGTATGTTAACTAGATGTTTGGAGGCATACAATAATTTATTTTTTAATTATAGATATGCAAAATAACCGTTTCGTATATAAACCGAAATGCTTCAACCGTTTTTACTTAGTAAAAATCGTCGCAGTTGAAGCATTTCGGTCTTGTATACACCATAAAATAAATGTAACTACACTCAAGGATGTTACGAGTACATATATTTTATATAATCTTTTTGTGAAATCCATTTGCCAATACTCGCCACGCTCGGCAGGCGGGTTGGCGAGCGCAGTTTTTGTGTGCTTTACTGGGAAGGTGCAGCTGCCTACCTTATGATTGTTATCCCTTTGCTTCCTTCTACGGTACCTACGGGTAGAGTTGGGGGGTGCTAGTCTAAACCGGCACCCCGCGGCCTGCGTTGGATACAGGCTGCTTCCAACCGGTCCTTTTGGATAATTATGAGGGAGGCCTATGTTCAGCAGTGGACGTCCTACGGAAGATATACTGACGAGATATTGGAGTGATATTTTTAGACTCTTACTTTTTTGAAGTAAAGTCTGAGAGTATGCTGAACTAAAGTGAATCCTACCGATATAACCGATCGTAGCTTTCACATTGTTGTAATCTATTAGCGTATTCTTCTAGATCTTAATCCCTGAGGCTCTGCCGATGCTTTACTAACACTATGTCGTTAAAACTATTTCAAAATAAAACTCTCGCATGAACAAAAAAAACTCGTTTAAATTTGTGTATAGGTAAGTACATATTTGATAGTTTTCCTAACTTTCATTTCAATAAATACCGAGGTATTTTGACTTTTATAAAAAAAGATAAATAGTAGATAACTTAAAATCCTAATGTTAAAAATATGTCCAACCATTATTTATGTTTATAAAATTATGTATTTCTGTAGCTTCGGATCGTAGGCCAAACGAGCGAAGATGCTGGCGGGTCAACAATTTCACTCACATAGTAAGACGGCACGAATTGCTTTCGTTATTTATGGTTCTGTGTTCACCTGCAAGTAACTCTAAAACTCTACCATCTCAGGAACCGGTTAAGAGGGATGCACAGTCATATGCGAAGTGACTATACGCTATACGTAAAACATTGTATCACCTTGTCACAATTAAAACTCTAAGCACGACTTGATTAAAATAATGCAACTCTTACTTCTAAGATATTGCGATAAAATCCATACGCAGTAACGTAATTATTTCTTTAACTGTTAACAAATATTACCAACAATCAGTCTTAATTATCGCCATGTATATACACGTAAATGTGCATCTTCTACGTTTCTTGCAATCCTTTTAAGCTTGCGTAAACAATATAAACGTGATAAAATAATATCGCACCGCAAATAAAACTAGAAATAGACTGAATAACACATCAGTTTAATAAGATTTCCTGTTATGTTAGGCGTACAATGCAACCTATGACTTATATGAGCCAGCGATTGTGACTAAAAGAGTTATTTATAATTTTAAATTTAAGGCCTTCGGCGTCGCCATAACCTCCCATCTTTCCTTGATATTTCTTCCATAAGAACCTTTGACAATAATTTATACAACAAAAAAAGATATAGCGAGATTGTTCCATCCGTTCTCAAGTTATAGCGTGACCAGGACGATGGGTTAATTTTTATATATAAAGTGAAGTATTAGTATATTAAAACCGTATTTTAAGGCAATGGAATCCACAAATTTATTAGGTAGTTAATTCAAGCGATAAAATTAGCAGCCTCATAATTGCTTCAGTTGTCACCATTTCGTTAAATTAATATTCATCATAACAGTCGCGGTTTTTTAAACATAAGTGTGAACTTGACTTAACAATAACTTGAATGTACATTCAAGAGTACATGATACGTCACCTACGAAGAAATGACTATTATTTCTTTGTAGTACGTCACACAGCTTTTGTTGCCTGGATTCGATAGGTTTGTGCTATCACTGGGCCTTTATCACCAAAATATGCGTAAGTATAAGGATACGAATCATGTATAAGGATTCGTATCGTTGACGCACACAGTACAAACTGTTATCTAGTACAACTGTTCAAATGTGGCACAGATAACTCATAGTTTGTACTGTATACGCAACGACACGATTACGTTACATTTACGCAAGATTTCGTACTAGGCCCACGGGATGACTACAGAGGCCGTAGCACAAACAATTTGCGAAAAAGTATTCGTATCGTAAACGTCAACACGTCACGCTTCGGCGAACAAACTATGGGTCACACAGTTACCCTAGATAAATGACAGTTTGTGCTGTTTCACGTAAACAACAAGTAACAGTTATTCGTGCTAGGCCCACAGAATGGAAGTTAGCGTCGACCAAGAAACCAATTCTAGCCCTACGATTTTTTATGTATATATAAGTATCACAACGAGTTTGGCCGACAAAGAAATCAATTCTAGAGTTTCATTATTTCTACCAGACTATTTAGTTACATTTTTCTAGGGTAACCTAGTTCACGAGTTTTAGCCGACCCAGTGACCGATTAATAAAGTCCATTCAGATTACATTACATTACAAAGATGAGAGGTTAGAAATTCCAAATAAAATACTGTTAGAGGCAGAAGTCAACCTTAAAAATAATTGTTTCGTTCAGGAACTTGAGCTTTATTCTGTGCATTTTGCTTTATTGGCATGATAACCTGACATTCCAGAACTCTGCATTACTTGTTGTGTGGTCTGAGCATTTGACCGGTTTTTAATCCGAACTGATTCTCGCTAATTATACTAGCATACAATCACAGAAATCAATAGAAAACTCTGGCAAAACAGGTATGTAGTTTATAGGTAGGTATATGATTAATAAGCGTGTTCATTTTTTTTAGACATTTCAACTTTTTGTTACGATTAGTTTGTAGTCAGTTGCTAATTTGCTATTGATTCTCGTATTCTTACCTAATCATGTTTTTGCATGGGATTTCTTATGTAGAAATGCGAAACAAGCCAATATTGAAATACGAAATCAGCTTGACTAAACCACTGCATACAAATATATTAGTATTATGTAGTTTACTGAATAAATAAAACATCTTTTTTTATTTCTGAGTATAACTCAAAAACCATAAAAATATTTACTACAAATTGAAAACTAATTTCTCAATTGAAAGTTGGTTAAAATAACAAAGTAAACACGACAATGATGTAATGCTTAATGTGGCAGTTATATTTAAATAAGTACTTAAAGCTTTGAACATGTATGCACCTATATATGTATTTATATTATTTATTCTATGCCTATGGCAAATATATATTTATAGACTACATTAAAACAGACAGACGTTGTTATCTATGCAAGGTTAAACTTGTATAGATAGGTTTTTTGCTGTGTTGTTTGGGCGAGGCAGACTGGCGGGCGTTCCGGACGAGAAACCAGTTCTGTAGGACTCTTATACGAGTCTGGAACTGCATTGTGATTGTTTCATTATCACGGTGGAGTATGTATGAATCGTCGCATGCTCGTTGAGAATAACAAATAGGTGTTTGTTGTACTTACTAACAAAAGTCTCTGCGTTATTCTATGGCATAAGAATTGAGACAACATTGCAAATAGCATTCTCGTCTATTTGCAATGCTTGCGCATATGCATCGATGAATCAGGGTAAAAGTTAAATGAAGTGTTGGGCCAAATCCAAAAGGTATGTACGGTTGTGGCAAGGATTACTTTGTTGAGGTGTAAGTAAACGAGACAACAGAAAGTAATGTAATAACTGGGCTCGTTGAAGAGCACATTACAGTGCTTTAAGTTAAAGCACCTGTTGGTACTGCCAGTGTTATGGGCAGTTGTGCAGATCTGAGCACAATATTGCGAACTGCTTCACTGTAGAAATAGGTCGGTATGTATCAGCACTTCCCCGAACGAACTCATTCACAAAAGAGTTCTACTGCACTTAATGAGCGCAGTGTATAGACCAGCTAAATACAAAAAGTACTTAGCGGCTCATGTTATCAGCATACGTATCACCTACGGTCAGGGGAAGAGCATGCCCGCACAGATATGATAACTTATTTTGGGGCTTTAACTGAGTCACTAGTTTTAGTGAATTTTGGTAATGATTATACATATTCTAAAAACTGAAAGTGAAATCCAAACGCCGAATTGGCTACAGTTTTACAATACTCAGACGGTGTATACCTATACATAGTTGTATCGTCAAGACATTAGGCTTATGAATCTCATTCACTAAGTAATTTTTCAGTCTTCAGTTGACACAGTGCTCTTTTGTTATCTACGAGTATCACAGTAACGCAGCCTAGCATATTAGCACTGCAGTGGTACCTACCAAGGTAGTTACATGCACAAGAGTACTAACTAGCAGGTTTAGTTTCCTCACCTATTGCGATTCTTGCATTCCAACGTCAGTGAAGGAAAATTCTTTGACCCCGTACCCTGGCGGTATATTTTTTTCATTTCTCATACTCGGAAAGTAGTGTTGTTTTGATCTGATTATTGGGTGGAAAATGCTGCTTCCCTCCATAGAGAGGGAAAAACTCATACAAATTACTTCCCATCTAAGGGCCAGAATGAATTTTAAAAATAGAACTGCTGTCAGCTGTAAAGTGTTTTATGTAAAAAAAAACTAATTAAAAAAATTCTACGGCCATGTGACTTTCTAAACAGCCAGTGTGAACTTAGCGCAAACTTCTTTGAGCGGAATAAGCCCCAATTCGCCTCAGCCGACAACTTCCAGGGAGTATCCGCAATGGAATCCATCGTCTGATGAAATGCCAGGGTCTCCTACTTTTACAGATATCCAGAACAGACAAATTTGTCATAATATATATCATAATATAACATATATCCGTCTAAATACCTCGGGAATTGATTCTTTCGACCCTCGGTTAACAATATACTATATGCTCTATGTTTTCACCAAATGTTTTGTGTATGTAGGTTTATATTCGAATGTTTCTCTTAAAATTACATAAGTAGCCCATTATTTTTTTACAAGAATATGACGAAACTGGGAAGATGCGCACTAGTTTTTAAGCGATAGCCTCTGCCTGACAGTTGCATAAAATAACAAGTCACGTCCATGTACTCGTATGACCCATGTATGGCATTGCACTGCTTTTTCACCCTGGGCGTAAAGTTGTCAAGGCGTGTGACTTTAATTTCACCAGCACTAGACACAGAGTACATCATGTATAGGTATAAGTAAGCTGACCATTTTAGTGCCTTTTTTGTTCTTAGTTTACATTAACGACTTGCCACTTATGGCCAGGGATCTTTGTGATATTGTTTTATTTGCTGATGACACATCTCTGATTTTTAAAGTAGATAGGAAAGATAGCACACTAATTCAAGTAAATAACGCTCTATCTAGTATATCTAAATGGTTCTCAACTAATAATTTACTTCTGAATTCAAAAAAGACAAAATATTTGAAGTTTTCTTTGCCTTATGTTCCATATTTGGAGTCCAACGTTACGCTTGATGGAGTTAAACTCGTAATGGACAAGGCAACAGTCTTCCTGGGCATTAAAATTGACGCAAAATTACAATGGGGTCCTGTTCTGCTGCATATGCAGTACGTAAAATAAGAGAGCTAACAGATGCTTCTACGGCGCGGTTAGTGTATTTTGCATATTTCCACAGCGTAATGTCATATGGGATAATGCTATGGGGTTCAGCGGCTGATATAGAGACCATATTTATCCTTCAGAAACGTGCTATTAGAGTTATATACGAAATGGGTCCCCGTGAATCTTTGAGAGATTTATTTAAAGAAATCAATATATTAACGTTGCCTTAATTCCTTATATGTATTTGAAACTATAATGTATGTTCGTAAAAATTTACATAAATATAAGTTAAATAGTGATCACCAAACTTTTAATACCAGAAATACAAATAGGATAGCTGTACCTAGTTTATAATAAGTCATTCCTAGGAAATTGTGTGCGTATTTACAATAAAATCCCAAAGCACATAACTGAGCTCACAGAGGGCAAATTCAAGTTGACTGTAAAAAACTTTTGAATAAAAAAAAGCTTACTATAAAGTTCGACATTATATAGAAGATAAAGATGCTTGGAATACTCCACTTCTGGCAAGCTGTCTCTCTTCCACCCATAAAATGTAATATTTGTAGTACCTAAGTAGATACATTGTAAACATCTATATAAAAAGAATGGCCCCGAGTTTCTTGCCGCTTCTTCGCGGTGGGCTCTATATATTTTGGAACGCGGCGGTAGAGTCTTTAAAGTACATTATAATGAAAAGTTGACGTTCATAAGTGCGTCTTTGATGCCTAATTTGACTTTGACTTTGACTTTGACTTTTTTTTTTTTTTTTAGAACCGACTAATGCTGTTTGCCTCTACCGGCATTTACAGCGTCACCGGACGGTTGGCGAGCGCAGATGGCACTCAGCCAGATGCGGGCGCGGAGGGCGCACCGCCTAAGGCGAGCGTTGAAGACGCTTCGCCGCAAGGAGAGGAGTAGGCGACTTGCTCAAGGGCACCACTAGGGTACGGACCTCGGCTTTGGCCGTCGCCAGGAGAGAGGGGAGTAGGAGAGAATCGCCCCGGTACATAAGTGTACCGTTGAAAGTGGGCCCTATGAATTTTTACTCTACGACTATTTGGAGAGAATCTAACCAAGACATAACTTTTGCCTCGAGCTCGCCGGCGAGCTCGGTGTTTGACTGTGTTTACCACTAAATCATAACCTTGTGTACCTCGCCTCCCCCCATTTCCGCGACATGGGTCCACACCGCGACCAGGATCGTCTTTGGGTGGGGCTACAAGGCTACAATAAGAATGTGAAGTACCTCGCCCACAGCCATGGTGGCTGGGACTACATAGAAAACCAGTGTTACCTCGTCCGCAGCCATTTGCTGGGCCGGAGGATACATCGCGACCGGGGCCGCGGTGTATACTCCCACCCGCACCGTGGCTGGGACTACAATCGTGTGTGTGTGAATTACCTCGACTGCGACTGGGGCTGCGAAGAAGATCTCGGCCGGAGCCTACAATGCGATCGGGATCACAGCCCTGGTCGGGTCTACAACCATTACCGGGGTTCCCTTGGGACGACGCTAAAGCTGCCGAAGTAACGGCTGCGATGGGGTCGTCCGGGTCACCCAAAATATGCCTTGGACGGCGACGGGGGTGAAGGAAGTGGGGATCGGTTATGTCAGTGGAGTAGTTCGCCGCTTCGACCACGAGGGGATTCGAGTGGTGGGGAGCTTTGTCGAAGTGGCGGCGGGAGCAGTCTTTCATATACTGCGTAATAGAGGGGAGGGTGAAATCGCAGTGCAGTTCGGCGTTCCGCAAGTACCACGGAGCGCCCACTGCCCTGCGCATAAAGCGATTCTGAATCACTTGAAGTTTGTGGAGGTCGTGTTTCTGAGCATGGGCGAACGCTACAGATGCGTAAGTCATGATTGGGCGGATGCAAAGTTTGTAAAGAGTCGTCTTATTTCTAAGAGACATTTTACTGTTTTTGCCTATGAGGGGATTAAGACGACCCATAATGAAGGCCGCCCTATTGCGAACAATCTGGATGTGTTTCGCGAAAGTGAGTTGGCGATCAAGGGTGACGCCCAGGTATTTGGCAGATTTTGCCCAAGGGATGGGTTCGCCGAATAGGACTATGGGTGACGGCATGAGATTCCGCCGGGTCTCAGTGAAGTACACTGCTGCACTTTTGCTAGGATTTACTGCAATCCGCCATTTACGAAACCATGCACCGATTACGGTGATGGCTCGTTGGATGGCGCATCTCTGCCTGACCTTGAACCAGCCAGTAGAGTAGATTGCAGTATCATCCGCAAACTGAGCGATCTGAACATTAGGTTCAGATCGTGGGATGTCGCTGGTGTACAGCGAGAAGAGAATGGGTGAGAGTACAGAGCCCTGAGGGACACCTGCGTGAATGGGATGCGGGGAGGAGAGCGTTCCCTCGGTGCGATAGCTAAACGTTCGATCCCTGAGAAAGTCTTGTAAGATGAGTACAAGACGGTCTGGCACACCCAGTTGGTACAGCTTGAATATCAAGCCGTTGTGCCAGACTTTGTCGAACGCTTTCGCTACGTCGAGGAAGACAGCTATGGTCCCTTGGGGCTTTGGTTTCTTATTGAAACCGCCTAGGATGTGCTCCGTTACGCGGTGCACTTGTTGGACGCAAGAGTGTTTGGCTCTAAAACCAAATTGCTCATCGGGAAGGAGGTTATTGGACCTAACGTGGGACCAGAGTCGGTTCACAATGAGCCGCTCGTAAATCTTCCCCAGAGAGCTGAGGAGACTTATGGGACGGTAGCTGGAGGGCTCCGCTGCCGGTTTGCCTGGTTTGTGAATACCAATGACAATGGCATGCTTCCAAGTGTCTGGGAAGGAGCAGTTGCTCATAGCCGCATTGAAGATGCTAACTAAGAGATGGACTAGTGGGACTGAGAAGTGTTTAATCACCTTGTTGCTGATACCATCAGCCCCAGGGGATTTACGGGTCTTGAGGCTCTTGATCAGAGACACAACCTCGGATGATTTTACCGGTGGGAGGAGTGGGAGGTCAGAGATGGACATAGAGCTTTTACGTTCGACTTCAGATTCCACCGAATCGAGGTGTTTCTGGTCGACGTGATCTACATTTAGAGTACACTGAGCCTCAAGGCTATCAGCTAAACACTCGGCTTTGTCTTCGTCAAGGAACGCTATGGAGAGGGGAGGTGGCCTAATGAGTGGAGGCATTGTCTGTTGTCCGTCAGATTTCAGAGCTCGAGCCAACTGCCAGTATGCCTGGTGAGTTGGCTCAATCTCTGAGAGTTTGTCGTCCCACCTTTGATCACGCAGCTCACTCATGCGTTTCCTTACAGCACGCTGTAAATAGCGCATGGTGGCTTTGTTCTCTGGGGTTGGCATCGAGTCATACGCCCTAGTGGCGGCGTTCTTAGCTGTCAGTAACCTCCTCGCACCCTCGGGCAGTTCGAAGCGGCGACCATCCGCCACTTGGACCTGCTTTGAGGATTCACCTACTGCGGTGCGGAGGTGGTCACTGAGAGCCTCGATCGCAATTGACACGTCTTCTACTGTCTGTATGTCATCGGGGATTCTATCGAGAGCGGGTGAACTGATAGCTTGGAGGGATTCCCCCAGTTGCTTCCAGTTCACTACCGTTCTAGTGATAGGGGTTATGTCCGTCGGGTCGGGGTCTAATTTCAACAATACAGGGCGGTGGTCTGAAGTTAGTTCGTGTAACACTTCTATAGAGCGCAACCGGAGGGTGACGTTCTTGAGAAGTGCTATGTCACGTATGTCTGGTCGTTGGTTGTCAACATAGGGATATCTTGTGGGCTCCAGAGGGGAGAGAATATCAAAGTTTAAGTGGCTGACCAAGCCTTCAAGGATTTTACCATTACTATTGTTACTAGTACAGTTCCATATGACATGTTTACTGTTGAAGTCACCGATCAGAAGGACGGAGCTTCCAAGAGAGAAGAGGGCTTCCAAGTCTGTCTGTAATAGTTCTTTACCAGAGGGGAGGTAACATGAGGCTATGATGACAGGTTGATGACCTGACATCGCTAGAAAGCAAACAGATGCTTCTAGTATTCTAAGTGGTGGAGTAACAATTGGGATACAGTGCAGAGCTCTTTTGTAATAGATGAGAGTGCCACCTTTTGGGGTGGCCACTCTATCATTACGAACCAAACGGTAATTTGCAAACCTAGGGTTCGCTGTACCTGGTTTCAGAAAGGTCTCCTGCACGCATAGGATATCGACCTGATGGGTCTTACAAAATTCGTGAACTTCGTCCTTTTGACTAGAGAGGCCGTCAGCGTTGAAAGTCGCTACGGTGACTGAGTGGGGTTGACTTTGACTGACAATATTGATCTTATATAGTGACACTTTAACTAACATATTTATTGTACACATTTCATATTGACGCCAATTTTATATGTTAATTGTATAGATAAACCTAAATTATATTAATGATTATTGACGTATTCTTCCTTTAAATTTATGACTATGTCTATGTAATTAATTTTAAGATCTATTCATGTCTTATGCTAAGTTATGAATTGAATGTAAAATTTGTTATTATTTTTTGTATTATGCCTTTAATTAGGTACCAAGTTTGTTGAACATTCGATGAGGGTAAACTGATATTTATTACATTGCAATAACACCTAGCATAAGATATTGTGTCAGTTTTTTTTTTTTTGTTTAACTACTAATAAAATACTAACAAGTACAATTTAAAAAATTTAATACCGACTTCGAGGTTCAATTTAAAAAATTATATAACGAGAATTTTGAGAATCGGTTCACCCTATCGAAAGTTATGAGATAACAAACATTAAAAAAAAGTATACAGTCGAATTGAGTACTTCCTCCTTTTTTTGGAAGTCGGTAGAAAATAGTAATATGCGGGTTTGAAAAGTGCGTCGTTATTAATAAAAGTTCAAACGTCTTATGTGGTGACTACAACCAGATAAGTACATATTTCCGCGTGGGTTGTGTTATTTTACGCGATAATGACTTTGCTTACTAAGCTATCGCTTCAAACCACACTTAGTGATATAACAGGTTGCAAATAACAAAACCTTTTTCACATACACGCAAGCGTAATAAAATCAAGTCATAGGAGCCGACAGTTTCCTACTAATTGTTGCGACTTATGAAACCTGCAAGAGCTGTGGTAAACAGATACCTAAACTAGGCTACAGATTATTTAATAGTATCTCCTAACTACTATTCACAAACATCGTACTGGTAATCAGGCATGACATGATGCAACTTGACTACGGTGAATGCACGTTAGACGTTCATGCAGAATTACCTATACTCAAGTTCTAACCTACTATACCTCTATACATAGCTCCGGTCTAATTGCATTTATTTTCATGAGAATAGTTCTTCGAAAAACTTACTAATTTAACGTTATATTAAAATGTTTTCAATTAGGACATTACACAGGATACTGTTCGTTTCTTTACATTTTAATTGATTACATGTAAATGCTTCCCCTGTAGTTAAGAGTCATGTCTCCCCTTAACAGGTTTTTGTGCTAGTAAGTTAAAGTGCTGTCAATTCATAACCACGATGAAAATTAGGGTTTTTGAAGCAGTTTATCTCATAAGCAGCGATTTACTTAAAAATTACAAAAAAAATAATATGTCATTTCTAAGACTTTAAGTAGACATTGACGGACTGAAAAAAATATTTTAACATACTATATATAAAAATATATAAACAGAAACACTTAACCACTTAATTTCGCCTTTAAAAAAAGTGTGATCTTTATTCACAATTGTATTTGTCATGAAACACAGCAATTTTCAATACACATACACTGACGGATTCTGTTATTATTGAATAGTGAACTTTATTTTTTTATGAGTTTTTGTACGTTTTTACGAGATGCGCTTGCTTGATTTCAAGTGAAAGAAATTGAAAGAATTCAAGCTCTGAGCTGACAGCGCCTTAAGAGATAGGCTAGTTTTCGCCTGATGATAAGTGTCACGCTAACCCATGCCAATGTAGTACCACCATCTAACCACAAAAGCTTTAAATTCCAAAGCTCTATGCGGAACTTCATTGCGCTCACCGCTGATATGCTCATAGTCCTTGGATACCATTCGATTCGCCCGATAATTTCACTTAATTCGATTCCTAAATATATAATAAATTCGCACAAATTGATGAAGGCAAAACCTTTGCTCTGGAGTGGTAGCCTAGAAGGAAGGACACTCGAAGAGTACTATCGCCTCTATCTATATGTACGAGTATATATCTATTATGTCATCAGATTATCACCATCCAAGGCCTTTTTATTAATTAACTATTATATTAATAAGGTCTTTTAGAACATCACAAAAGATAAAATAGATGCAGGTTCATAAGAGTTTATAAAAGGCATGTGTTTCTACACTACTTTCTCTAAGCAGTGTAAGCTTCTTCATAAGACTTGGGCTTGTGGTATTTGGGAAATATTTTATATACAACCCATTTATAATATTATCCAAATACCTCTCAAAAACATTTCCTCTCTCTGATAGAAGACGGAATCCCTAATGACGACGGCGTCGGTACATAACAATAGAGACCTACCTTATAGATTGATGACGATGCATTTTTATCGTGTCTCTAAAAAGGCTGCGAAATGATGGGTATCACTAAATATCAAGACGTCCAAGTCTAGACTGATGCGTACCCTAGAGTAGTTCTAGACGATGACGTAATTAACCTTTACAGTATCCGTAGCGTACGACCGTTTTGCCCGCAAGCAGGTCATGCTCCACTCACACCAGACAGTGGTAGTTATATAGTTCCAATAAAATTAAAACACGCATTAACATTTTATTAATCAGTCTAAATTACTATTTGTTAGTATAAAAATAAGTTATATATATAAGTTTACTTTTCTAAATTTATATATATATAGATCTCTTTTCTAAAATACGAGTACCTACTTACAACGCAAATTTAGGAAGACGTTGCCTTTCGAACAATTAAATCAAAAGGTAGTAAACACATGTACACTGTATCATAATTTGAGTGTTATATTAAATATTTGTCTAATAATATTTTATGTACTACCGACTTACGTTGTGTTTTTAGTAACCTAATAATAGGTAACAAATGATTCAAAATGACATAAGATATATTTGTATTCATTTATATTTAATTGTTCTTAGCTATACCTATTTGTTACCTAGGTATCAAAGAATATACTAAGCTCAATTAGTTTTAGAATATTTTAGACAAATATTCTAATATAATTAAGATAATAAACTATCGTTAAGATAATATGTATTTATATATTGAATGTGCTATGAGCGTACCTAAATTTAGGCCTATTGGGCCAAAAAGGTGCCAGCTTTGGTATTAAGAAAAGGGGCTTGAGGTATGATTGCAAAACAGCTATAAACATATAACTGATGTGTTAGCGAAGCCAGTATGAAATTCTAGATATTTTAGTTACATACTAATAAATAAACGGTAAACATATCAACGTTCTAAAAATACTTAACAGAACAGATCGATTTGCATTTCTAAGAAATATATTATTTGTTTCAGATATTTTTGGCATTTCAAAATATAAACCTGATAAATGGACCTTTTCTCTCATAATGTCGATATAACTCACAAGCAATAATTACTACGACACAAAATTTAAACATGCATGGCGATGAGAGTGAAGGAATTCTAGATGACATACCGAGACGTGGTTTTGAAATCTTGTCGTCACAAATACCTATTGGAGTCGATTTTGTAAGCATTCTCTTAACTAAAAATGTCTAAATTATGGCAGTACTTATTTTGTTTAGGCTAAAATCCTATAACACTTCCGAATGACAGACACTAAAATTAGATTTCCCTTTAATTGTGAGCATATTTTAAACAGTTTAATCGTCACGTACTCGTAACTTGATGCTCGCTAAACTAAACTTAAATAACCCAAAATTGAATAGAATAATCCTATTTTTAGAAGTGTCATTCTAAGTGTTAAATGATTTAATTTTATTTTTAATAGAATAAGAACCACAATGTTAAATTTTTAGTTCTGTAGTACAGTTTAGTTTTTTTGAACAAGAGAATCGCTACCAATAACTCCCGGAGGATAAGACACAGAATAACTAATAAGTTAAGACACAGAAGATTGCTGGCATTTATAAAGATCTCATACTTTCGTATTACATCGTAATAGGTACGTCCGGAATAGTCCGGATAGTTCTTGGCAAATCCCTAACGCCCCAAGGAGGAGAAGACTGTTCATCTCGTATTCAAATTACAAAGATCTTTCACATATTATTTACTCATACTAAGTTAGTAAGTGTTAAGCTCCTAAGCTAAGCTTGCTTTAAACTAAATAGGTGCTAAGTACTATTACAACCAACAAAATACCTACACGTAAATCTACAGAAAGGTATATTGATTTCATATTAATATTTAAACTATTATTATTAACGCGCAAAACAGTCACGTAAGGGATCGAATGCACCGATGCTCACCTTCAGGGCGAGTGCGCAGCGGCGTCTGCGAGCAAGCATCGGACATGTTCGAAACCCGGGTCGACGTATTCAATACCTAACGTGGTTGCCGGTTAATAACAGTACATTATGGTACAAGTGTATAATGTTGGTGATTACCGCTGAGGCGACATTGAGACCCGAGCCGTCAGGTAAGGGGTCTTAAGGTCCGAGGACGGTAATCATCAATACACACGTGTATCATACGACGTTTTTCAACACACTTGTGATGAAAATTATACTGAAAAATCATTTCAGAAAATGTGTTTCTGATAAAGACTAGGTAATTCTTGTTGTTTTGCCATTGTATGAAATTTTGGTACGCTAATAGATATTATTCCTTGGAGTTTTCAGGTAGTAAACTTTCCATAACATTAAGGGCTTCACATCTTATATCGGGCGGTGTACAACACAAATCATTTTCTTCGTAACTAGTACTTGTAGACAATTTAATTAATAAATAACTATAATTTTTACATTGAAAACGAGTTGTGAAAAATGTTTCGCTATGGCGGGAAAAATTAATCAGTGTAAATATGAGTTTCGATGAAAGAGGTAATCTCCAGAACTGTTTATCCGATTCTGATAATTATTAAAATCATTACATTACAAGGAAGCTGCATCATCTATCCTTAAAGCTAAAAATATTGTTCTTTTGATATCATGAGTTTTTAGCGTTAAATCACAATATCTGTTAGGTATTAGTTATTATTATAAGATGGAACAAACATTCCATCTGGCTGTGTTACCGACATGGGGTGTATAAAGGGTTTGAATTAAATAACACATAATATGAATGTTGACTTTCATTATCATTTTTAAAAGCCATAATAACGATTTTATGTTCAAATTTATTCAAATATTTTAAGGAAAAGTTTAGATAAATTTAATAAGGACTGTAATATTGATCATTATTATATATATTATAAAACGTCATTACCAAAATAATGTTGCGATGTTTGCAGCATGTAGTTTGGTTTTATAGGTTAGAAAATTAAAATAAACGAAATACCTACACAGAAATAAATAAATCCACGGCAAACGGCCTTTGCAGTTGCCTCTCATACAGCGCAATAGATTATGTACTTTTATAATTATACAATACAATAGGCCATCTAATATTATAAATGCAAAAGTTTGCATGTGACGTAAGTTTGTATTCCTCAATGAATACGAATTAAATTTGGAATAGTGATAGTTTATATCCTGGCTTAACACATAGGCTTATTTTCACCCGATTCATCGAAAAGTTCTCGAGCATAGCCTTATTCCACGCGAAGTCGTAGCCAGTAACTAGCACATTATATTATTGTTTCTTACACCGTATAACGTGTCGTTTCATCCTACGCTTTATGATCTATGTTATTACAGAGCTGCATGACCGATTTATAGCCTTAGGTTCATAGGTGATTGATCTTGTAGGCTATACTAGACTTATATCTACGAGTACCTACCTAGGTTTATTTATTTGCACTGAAATGTATTTGAGTAGAATATGAAGAAGTAATAAGTTGGTGTTACTCCGTTTCATGTAATATTTCATTTCTAGATGTCAAGGGTTATTTTTTACACTTTTATATTAACTACTTGATTCGCCTTGCGACTCTGCCGTGTTGTTTCTGAACCTAAAGTATATATATATATGTACCATATTTCAACCATTTCAGCGTTGCGTGGTAGCAAAGATGCTAATATGACAACAGAGATTTCCTGATTCTTATATAATAATATAATTAATAAATGAAAGAGAGCCAAGTCTATCTACCAATTTTTTTTTCTATTTCTGGGGAGAATTTGAGTCAGGCGAGCGGATCATCATAAAAACGAAGCCAAAACTTAAACAATGTGTGCATGTGTGTAGCAAACGGCAGATTGTGCCGGCTCCACCACATAAGGCTGCGGGCAGTGTTTTGGAATAGTTATTTGTAAAGTAAATGTAATTAACATATAATGTAAACAACATAACATTGGAATATACCTAAACTAATGTATTCATCATCATCATCGTGTTTCCTCATCATCAAATCACCTCATCCAAAAGTACAGGTTTCAATTATTTTCTTGATACATATAAAATAGTCGCAATAGCGAAGAAAAAGTGGACATGGGCAGGACACATTGCGAGAATGGATGCGAGTCGATGGGTGAGGCGAGTTCTTGAGTGGAGACCCATGGCCGACACAAGAGGGCGAGGCCGCCCACCGCAGCGCTGGGTAGACGACACGCAGGCCGGGACTGGATGCAACGGGCACAAGATCGCCAAGCATGGAAGAAAAGGGAAGAGTCCTACATCCAAGAATGGAACACATCGAGGCCTCCATGATGATGATGATGATAAAACAAAAACACAAAAGTTTAGTTTCTCTCACAACAATAATATATTAATCACACAACTATAAATACCTATTTATAAACCCGGATGTTCGATTAACTAATAGAACATTATCTTTGAGTTTCATTAATATTACTGAACCTACTCATGATAATATGTAAAAAAACAAGGAAGTGTGTAAAGTAGCAAAAATTATATATTACACGTCAAGGATTTGCTACCATAAGTCGTTTTTTCTCGTCGTATAACAGCTTAAGTTTAAATTAGGTTTATTAATAATATTACCCCTCGTAGCTAAATAAGACGATAAGTTACTAGGCAAGCGTAGTCGTAGGTACCTATTACTACTATTGCTGTTACTAAATACGGAAGACTTTACTACGAATATAAGCTTTAAAAACAATTATTATTTAAAAACCGGCTAGAACGCGCGTGCTAATTACCGGAAGTTTTCTTCGACCAGATTCGAACTTACTAGAATTCCCTCGGGACCCACTTCTGTCTTCAAATAATTAGTATATTGTAGTCCAACCGGCGGCTGCTCAAAATGGTCTCTCATCGTCATAGCAGCTTGGTCAGATACGAGCCGCACTTAGGTATGATTTCCCCCTTCCGAGCTAGGTAGGGTAGGTGGTAACTTGGCATTTTCTCAAAGTACTCAATTTGTTTTTAGTTCTATAAATATGCTTAATCTTTAAAAACAGGCTGCTGGGATAGTCTTTTCGACTTTTCGGGTCTCTCAGGCCTTGCTCCATATTGACTAGTTCTTTTGTCATAAGTCATGTGAGCAAACCTTGCAGTCGCCGCTCCTACTACGGCTAAAGGTGGACTGATTACCATTCTTAACCCGCGATCATCATGTCAAGATGTTATCTCGCCATTGTCTTTATAAAATAATTGTTGCAAAATCATGTGTAATGTAAACCACATTACATATCCAACAGATAACCCGCCATGTCCAACCTTGAATACCAAAACCATTCTTTGTTCTTCTATCGAAGTTAAAATTACTTTATTGCTACGCAAAACGCGTTGCGTAGGCTATATTTACTAACATACAAAGACTGAATGCGAATTGGCGATTTTTTTCTCGACATTTCAATCGTATGCCATTTATGGGTAAAGCTACATTACCGGTTGTAAGTCACCTGTCACGAGCTATAAACATAACTAGTTGTGTTGTGTCAGTCGTTTGGAATGCAAGAACATTGAATTGTATTTAACAAAGGGCAGTAAGGTAGTTGCTACTCTTCACTTCCTGCAAAGGGAACGTGCACACTGGATAAAATTCATACAAAAAAGTTGGATATAAGGGACTTAAAATATAAAAATTGGTTTACCACGTATGTTCCGTTCTAAACTCGTAACTATGAACTCAAAACTCTGTTATTCTGACTGTTTCCATCACTTTTACTTTACGTATGCTCCCAGGCACGTAGGCATCCTCAATAGTCAAGTTTAAAGGCGTCACTTTTTTTCTTATTATACGAGTATATTTATTGTTATCCGGTAATTTACTTCATTGTCATGATTCACCGTCTCTTTGTGTCTCTCTGTCTGTTTGTATTACTTAAATACAATTTTATTCTAAGTGCTTATCAGCTAGGATATCTATGATATATACCTAAATAATACCTGAAATCATTGTATCATTGAATTATCTATGGTATCAGGATGATCGAGAGTTAATGTCTCATGAATACACTACAACTCTACGTCAATAAGATCTTGTTCCTTCTCTGAGATCCAGTTAACTTTTCCAGGCTCAGTAGCAGATTGTCAAGGATTCAAGTGTAGATCCCTTGTAGAACCATACCTATAACATTTTACCGTAAAGTCAAACTTTGCCTTCATTGGCTCTTACTATCATCTTATCGTGACTCCCAAGTCACGTCCAGAAGGTTCACTTCTGTGTCTTATATAGTTTTCAGATAGAATGATATCATTATATCCGTATATATATTTTATATATTCATTATATCCCCGAGATTATGGATTTTGGCATCGGTCAATTATTTAGAAGTCACACATAAGCATTTTTGCAGCTGAGTTTTGATACCATAGCTAAATTACTATTACTAATCCTAGTCTTATTTATTATTGAGCACTTTTCGATTGAAGTTCATATTCTGGATGGTTGGCTGTTTTCAAAGTCTGTGAGTTCGAGTTTCATACGTTCGAAACATAGAGGCTCAACCACCGTAGCTAGGAAGACCTTATGATCTAGTGTCTGTCCGAGTTCAACAAGTTGTAACCCAAAATTTGTTTTGTGCAGAGAGTATGAATTGTGTACCGCAATGTGTAGAAAAGTAGGCTTCTAAAAAAGGGGAGGTTTCCAAGGCGACGCGTTTTTTTTCTGTATGACAACGCATAACCGGATCTTCAATTTGGATTATCCTTATTTTGGATATTGCTATAAGTTCGTCCTATTAAAATTTTACCATCGTCGGTTTATGAGTATTAGAGTTATATTTAATAATAAAAAATATACGATGTTGCTTATCCTAACTAATATTATAAATGCGAATGTGAGTATGTTTATTTGTTTGTCACGCCTGAACGGCTTGTAATGAAATTTGGCAATGAGATAGATTACATCCCGTAGAAAGATATAGGATACTTTGCATAATCATCATCGTCCATCACCTATGGTTTAACCGCGGGACGGATCTCGTTATTTATAACTTATATAAGCAACATTGCTTAATTATAGTACCTACATAATATAACTATTACCGTTTCATTTTGATAACAGTTTCGACAGACTAATTCGGCAACGTATTTTTCAAATAATTAGCTGTTTTACATTTGTTTGTCATCCAGCTTGCTTAGTTATACTTGACCTTTTTTATAATGGTCCACCAAGTGACTCCTGTCTCGCCTGATGGAAAGCAAAAACGAAATCAAGAAACGATGACCATTAGTGCAGCCGTAAGCTGCACTAATCGCCACCCCTATGATGACCTGAGAAATGCTTTTTCACGCCCTGTTTGAAAGACTCAGACCAGGGAAATACGTACGCCGGCTGAGCGTGATTGGTTTTGAATGTTTTATATTCTTTAAAATTAGCTAGTTAGGAGCAATTTGAGTAAATCGGGTTAGATGTTTTCTCGTAAATGAAACGTGAAAAACACTATCCGTTTAGTATTTTTTATAGAAGCAAGTACCTAGAAGAGAAATGAAGTAGGTAAGATACTTTCATAAGATTCGTTTCTCGCCCGCGACACGACGGATACCCATTACTTACTTAATATCACTTGTATTGAGTCCATAGATAAAATCCACGGATATAAAAGTCGTGTTTTATGTAGATTATTCACGAAGTTCATGGAACTAAAACCGTTTATTAAAAATAAACTGTTGAGCCATGTGATCCAAATAAACGTCAAATGAGATTTACAATTCTGATAAGGACAGTAGCTGTTGTTAATCAACTGTTTTCGAACTAGGTCAAGATAGATAACAGTAAAACTGCCGCGTTGTGTAAAAGCTTGTGGAATATTACACGCAGACTGTTTTATGCCGTAGACGTGTCATGTTTCTAGTTTATGGCATTCAAATTGTGGACGCGATCCATTTCAAAGCAACAAAACTCTTCGCGTCTTTAAATACAACGTGGACTAAAAATAGTCCCGAGTTAACCATGGTTTAAGCTAATTTTATATATGGAATTCACTTACACTTGGTATTATTTTATTTATTTATTTAACGGATAAAAGAGATCACAATCAAAATATGATAAAATAAAGATTCAATTATTTTTAAATAGGATTGCGACCCAACTACATACGCTTACAGCTAAACAAATTATTCATAAAAGATGCGTGTGTGTTCTTAGCTAATATAATATAATATTGCTAATATAATAATTCTAAAAAGAAAACATTAAATAAATTATTAGTATTAGCTTGGCACTATGTTTAGTTTGATAAATAAGCAGTTTTCGTCTTATTAAAAAAGTCAAGTAGTTCCAAGTTTTAACCCATTCAAAATTTATATCAAATTCCCTTATACCGTGGTTTATATTCAGGACTACCTAAAGGACTAAAGTCCATAATTTATTATAAGACTAAGTTTATGTAGATGCATCCCAACCTATTGTAAAACGTGATACCGAGTTTTAAACATGGTTTAAAAGCTAATTTTATGTGTGAAAATCCCTTAAACCTTGGTATTAGCTTGTGACTGTATTTAGTTTGATAAATAAGCAGTTGTTGTCTTATTAAAAAAGTCAAGTAGTTCCAAGTTTTAACCCATTCAAAATTTATATATCAAATTCCCTAATACCGTGGTTTATATTCAGGCAGGACTACCTTTAGCCCATATTTTATGATAAGACTAAGTTTATATAGACGCATCCCGTCTTATTGTAAAACATGATCCCGAGTTTTAAACATGGTTTAAAAGCAAATTTTATGTGTGAAAATCCCTTAAACCTTGGTATTAGCTTGTGACTGTATTTAGTTTGATAAATAAGCAGTTTTTGTCTTATTAAAAAAGTCGAGTAGTCCCAAGTTTTAACTCATACAAATTTATATATCAAATTCCCTTATACCATGGTTTATATTCAGGACTACTTTTAGTCCATATTTTATGATAAGACGGTTTATGAAGACGCATTCCATACAGTCTAGGAAGCCTTAAATAAAGGAAACAGGTATCTGTTATTATAGGTGAACGTGCAATAGATTCAGGAGATGAGACCATCGTAAAATATAATGAAAATGGAACTAAAAATGTTTGCATCAATTTTAGATTGTATTTATTGTTGTAATGGGCTCAGTTTCCGGAAAATTAATATTATTACTTGGTGCAAATTGGTGACAACAAAGGCATGGTATAAGATTTTTGCAATCGAGTTTTGGTGCAAGCTGGATCAGGCTTTGGAAAGACGTAATTCTCGAGGGACGACTAGTTTACTTTGATTTTAAACATTGATAGCCCTATCTAAAATTCGCATTTGAACTAAACATTACTCAATGTTATTACTTTGTGCACATATATTTTAAAATTATTATTACAATTCAAAAAAATATTTAAGTTTTGGATTGTTATGAACAAACATCCGGTGCAAAACCTCAGAAGTGCATATTGTGTTCAGACGCTTTTGTAAAGTGATATTCTTGCATATTTTATTTCAAAATAACTTAGACTGCAGTATCACACTGTTCATAAGTTTTGTTATTGATTTTTATTGTTGGAGAAAATACACAAATAGACCTAACTGGGCAGCTGTATGTATTACAGTGCCATCAACAAATTTAGTCTCGTACTTAAACTCCTACTCAAGGTCTGTACTTTTTAAACATTATATTATTATATCTATTTTAATAAAGTCTGAATGTATAATTTAGTCAATCATTTTTCATCCATCTATATATATATATTACAATATATTATATTATCTATATATATATATATATATAAGTTGTGTATTAACGCCTATATTTTTCCTGGTCACGCTCTATAACTTGAGAATGAATAATGGAACAATCTCACTAAATATTTTTGTTGTGATTGTGATTTTTGTCAGGAGAAGGTTCTTATGAAAAAGAAGAACCAAGAAAAGACGGAAGGTTATGGTGAAGCCGAAGGCTGAACCTACTACGCGAACGAAGTCGCGGGCAGTCCCTAGTTAGAAATATTTTCTTATGTGTTATCTATTGAGGATATACTCGTAGTAGTATTTGAGAATACGATACAAGCTAATGTCCTCTACCTATCAAAATCATGCCTCAAATATCTGTGGGCCTAGCACGAATAACTGACACGTGCACGTGAAACAATAAACTGTCATGCATCTAGGGAAACTGTGACACAGATAACTCAAAGTTTGACGCCGAACGTGACGCATTTACGCTTACGATACCAATACTTTTTCGCAAATTGTTTGTTGTTGTCATATGTTTTATCTAAGTATACATTAGTTTACGCATAGAAGAGATTGGACTGAGTGCCAACTGATAGCCTTGTAGTGCATTACAAACTAATAAATAAATAAAACAGCAAGTCACTAAGCTGAGTTTATGTAAATTTATTCTATTACTGGATTAACATATTCACTTTGCGAAGCTTATTTTGTGTTAACGCAATCATTTGAACCGAACAGTGTACAGTTGATAACAAAAGTGAGATAATTCAGTTTTTTAAAACAATTGGTTTACGCTAAGTAGTAGCGTCTTTGTCCAATAGTCACTACAAGTTAACAAATAATTGTCCTTATCTGATTATTGAAATGGTTAAACTCTTCATCAAGACTTAGTCGCGATGGGTATTCCAGCAGTACCTACGAGAGGGTAAGCATGCGAGCCAGTATAAGGCAAATTGCCATTTAAACGATTAACCTTATGCAGGCCGATGCAAATACTGAAGGAAGTTTAATTGAAATAACGATTAAACTTACGCGCGCTTCATAATGGCGATCAGTAATGCGGTAACTGTCGAAAAAGCTATTTTATTTCAAAAAAAATGTGTACGTTCCATCTGTGGAGCCTGGTTCATGGACAGTTGTAAACCTTTATTTAAAAAGTTTAAAATTTTGCCTTTAGCATGCATGTACATAAAGGAGTTATATCTCTTTGTTCGACAACATCCACAACATTTTAAGAAACATGCAGATGTTGTGACAAGAAATGCAACTGTCAGAAACAAACTCAAATTGTACATACCACAATGTCATCTACAAGTTTTTAAAAGAAATTCTTTTGTAAATGCTATTAAGGTGTATAATAAGCTGCCAAATACATTAAAAGACTTACCTTTACCTATATTCAGAACAAAACTTTACAAATGGCTAAGCGATAATTGCTTTTATAGTGTAAAAGAATATATGGAATTTAAAGCGTGTAGGTAACTGAAGACTAAGATAGATTAAGTTATTGACAAAGTATTGTGACATTAATGGTAAAATGAGCTGAAATCATTATGTTAGGACCGAATATGTTGAAAAATTAGAATTTATGATTTTTTTATTTAATCGTGTACGACCTTAACGGAATTTTATTGTCTTTCAAATTATGTATTTCTTTTTTGACATTATTTTGAATTAATTATATATCCAATTTTTAATGATTTAATGTAATGTTATTGTAATTGTTTCCAATATATCAAATAATGGTGACGTAGAGTGAGGCAAGGTGTTTATACATATTTGCACACCATTTTTATAGTTTATTATTTTATATTATAGCACTTTTATAGTTCAGGCCTCGCATTCGTATAGATGTATCGGCCCGATATAACAATGAAGAAGGCGCGTGCACAGTGAGATATTTAGTCTGCGATTGCATAGTACGCTCTTCATGTTTCCAAAGGTGCTCTTTCCAATATTTGGCCTGCTACTTTTGTCTTGCTCACGCTCATTTTGAGATCTGCTCTTACGCTGCACTGCTCGTTCACAGAACCGTCAATTTTTTGGAGCTCCTGCTCTGAAGATGCTATGAAGACTGCGTCATCGGCATATCTCAGGTTGTTCATGATAATTCCGTTTACTTTGACACCACAGTCGATGTCTTCCAGAGCTTTTGACATTATTGAGTAGATATTAAAAAGCGTAGGCGACATTAAATTAGTAATACACCCGGGGAGTTATACACCCCTGTATAGCTCCCCGTTTAATTTCTACCGCGTTGGTTTCTTCTTTTTCCACCCGAACGGTCGCTTGTTGACTACAGTAGAGGTTTCGTATTCCGCGAATGTCTCTTTCGTCCAGGCCTACATCGCATAACAGAGCTAATAGGCGATCATGTTGCACTTGATCAAACACTTTATCATACGAGTAATCGATGAAGCAGAGAAAAACGTCTTGCTGCATATCCTGACATTTCCGGACTAGCACCTGAACTGCAAACATGCCACGCCTCGCGCGTGCCTACTCCTGAACGGAAATCAAACTGAATGTCTCCTAGGTGGTCGACGCACTTGGATCTTATTCGCTCATGTATGATGGACGGAAATAATTTGAGCACTTGGCTCATGAGACTAATGGTGAGGAATTTTCAGAATTTTTCAATTTTTTCCTTTGATAGTAACTAATGTTAATGTAAGCCAATCCTCAGGTATAAAGCCAGTATCATACACGAGATTAAAAAGGTTGGTAAGGGATTCAATGTTTCAGGGCTTCTATATGAATCTCATCTGGTCCTGTTGATTTTCCGGTCTTGGCTCTGCGTAATGCCTTAGAAACTTCCTCACGCAATATGCAGTACCAGGCAGAATTCCGAAATTTGTTCCAAAGGTTCGAGAGTCGTCTGCAAATATAGATCTGATGTACTTTTCCCACAGGCTTTTCTTTTTCAGCTGTTCCAGAACCGGTAAGTTGATTTCATCCACAAGTTGCAGGTGAATGTGGCTTTTAGCCCACGTCATAGCTTTGATTTTCTTGTACAAGTTAAATGCGTTATGCTTTTTGTGTAGGTCCTCTACATGCTTTCACTGGCTTTTATACCAGGCGCCCCGAGTGTATCACACCTCTCTTTGAATGATTTTGCCAAGTTGATCATACTTTTCCTTGTCAGTATGTTTACAAAGTCTTCAGTCCCTTTGCTTCAATGCGAAATTAGCACATATTTAAAAAAAAAATATATAATTTATTATAAAACTACGTCTCTATTCAGAAATGATAGCGAGAAAACTAGTCACGATATTTTTTTTTTATTTAGTCGAGCCCGGGGCCATAGATAGCACAGTGCCTAGTGGAATTACTGGTTTAAATCTGGTGTTGGGTTGACAAACGCAGTACAGTGCAATAAGGCGTTACAATACAACAGCTATGGGCATTTGCTTACCATCAATCGATAACAGAAATCGACGATTCCGGCGCATGTAACTAAGCACATTGAACTGGTCGTGCCTTGCGTAACACTTTTGTCACCGTCTGTCCCTGCATGGGTTTTATGACTGTTGACATATCAGCTAATCTTCCTATGTGCTAAGGACACTCATAAAATTAAACAGGTACACATTCAGGATGTGTCTATGTAAACGAATGCGTATTGCGTGCGTACGTTTGTTTTGGAACACGCTCTGTTCCGGGATAATAAAACGGCACGCATGATTTATCAATTACTGTCTTTGGATACGTACTACGTGTGGTGTATACCTATATATATCGGTTCAACTAAAGATCAAGGTCATAAGACTTTTTTAAGAGCCGTACACCTTTTTTTACCTTTTATCGCAATACTGTGTTTATAATATTACAATAAAATATGAGGCGCCTTTTATTTTCTCATAGATGGTGATGAAAAGTAGAGTGTATCACTCGGACTTTCAAGATTCTAGTAAACAATTCTACACTAATCCCTCACTTCGCTCTGGATTCAAATTAGCGCCCTCGTCGTAAAAATATTATTTTGCTCCCTTATGATACAATCTACTAATACTTTTTTGTGTCTTCTTGCTTATCGTATACTGTTGCCGGTGCAGGTATAATCAATAAAAGAGATTGACTTGCCCGTAAAATACCCAGCTAGATTACCTTTAGCACAAGCCTTTAGAATCAAATGTAGTCTTTTTTGCAACTGACTTCCAAAAGGAGGTTCTCAAGGCAACGCGTATATTTTTTTATGCATGCACACTTAATTTTTACAGAGTAGACCAATTTTGATAATTCTTAGTTTGGTAGAGTATACTTCCGAGATGGTCCCATTTAAATTTCGAAGTATTTAGTATATAGTAGTATTTAGATATCCTTATTGACAGTGAATGACCATCGATCCTGTAAGTAGCAAGGGTCACTGAAAAGAGTGAAAAATTGGAACCGACTTCAACACTAAAAAGTGTGAAATAAGAGCAAAACAGAGGGGTAAGTTTGACATATCTGTGTCTGTCTGTGGCATCGTAGCTCCACCGATTATGATGCGGTTTTTGTTTGAAAGCTGACGTGATCGAGGTTGTTCTAAGCTACAATTAATAAGATCTGTTCAGGCGTTTCAAGGATATCGACTCTTTTGTTAGCTGCGGTAGGGATCTTAGACGTATAATTGTGTCGGGGACTACTAACATTTTTGAATTTTATCACTTGTGTTCAAAAGCAATCGTTTGACGCAGGAGAGATGTCAGTAAAGGGCTCTGTTAAAGTACGCTCACTGAATGGTGTACCATCAGCTTAAGCTAATCCCCAACTAAACATCTGGCTGCTCCTAATGTCTGCCACAGAACTCAGTATCCATTAGGTATAATGCTATAATGTGATCCGAATCACGCCATAAGCACTATTAGCGCGCTCAAAAGCTTCCTGAAATTGTTTGAGCGGGCAAATGGTAGGCGAATGTGAAGTCGTAAGTGACGCAATTTCCGGACTTACAGTACTATTGCTCTTGCATGAAATCATCGTCTGTGTCGTGGGCTTAATGTCAAATTTGACACTTGGCTATGTCACAGAGGTCAGATTTGTTTACTTACCGATCCGATTTCATTAGCACGCTAACAGCGCTGCGAGTGACGAAATCACGCTTTGTAATATTGGATCAGCGGAGATAGACGTCAGCACTGTAAGGGATAAAAGCGAATAACGGACCGCGCATTAGTGTCAGTACTTTGACTGACCTGCCATCATCGCACCTATGTCCACTTTATACTACTACTATTATTATTATATACTAATCTGTACTAATGAACTACTTTATTGTACTACATACATTGTAAGGTGCATTCGGGTAATTACGAATGGATTTTTGAAGAGTTAACAGGGTCTTTGTATCATCAGCAATAAGTGCAGATTGATAGATTTATTGTTACCTGCTTATATCACTTAGTCTGCTTGAATATATGGAGCATGGTTCTATGACCAATAATTAAGAATATATCTTTGGTATCAATAACTAGAAGTGTTTGAAAAACATACTAATTTTCTTTTGTCAGAGTGCAATTCCGAATTATGTTCGGGTAATTCTGAATGATACTAAAAAATGGGTTTTATGTAGTTATGACTTAAAGAACATGATTCTTTTTCATTCAGTTTTACCCTCGCGAAATTTATGCATCGGTTTTGGCCACTGGATGGTCTAAACATTGTACGAGTGATATTTGTATTTCGGAATTACCCGATATGTAGTCTACGGTACTCAATCTTTTGCGATATAAATAGTAATATCTTAGGTGTTTTAAATAAAATAAACAATGAGAAAGTTTAAAGTTTATTCAAAATTAATCCAGATTCAACCACGAGACGTTACAAAGGTGCTACGAAAACGCATAATAAAATTAATGAGGCTGTAGAACATCGCATAGGTACGTTTTATGCTTTTATTACACTTGAAACTATCATTATCGACATCAATATTATTATTTTATCAACAAGTTAAGGTACAGGTACAACATAAACAATCTCAAAGGCCTAAAACACGACATTAAGAAGTAAAAATAACTAAAAATAATCACGTGAGACTGCAGAACATTGCGTAAAAACATACGTTAAAATACGATTGCACAAAAAATCCTTTATTATTAATATCAACAATATTCTTTTAGCAACAAAAAGTTAACAAAACGTAAAAAAATAATAAATTGTAAAACTTTAGGTATATATACGCTTGGTCTAAGTATTCGTGAGTCCATGCTGGCAATCTTACTAGTTACAGACTTTATACCTACATAGTTACGAATTGCGCCACATTGATGTGTATCCTACCTATTTGAAACTGCATTGACTTCCAAAACTGCATTGTTTATGTCTTCTTCTGTATATTTAGATATTTTCTTTTTTACATATGTGTTTGGCATGTTTAAGTAAAGTAAATCCGTAAGTACATTAAATATGGACGCCTTTCGAATGGAGAGTAGACACCTGAAAAAATAAATACGGAGTCAAAAACATTCACTGTTCATTTTCATAGTAAGTAGCCATAGCATAGCCCAAATTAAACTACACGAAATTTTGAGTGTGAAAATCTGTCTAAAACTATATAACTGATGAACTACGAGAAACGCACTGCATCTTGCACAGATAAACTCTTAAGCCAACAAAAAAAAAATAGAATAAATTCACAATGATCTGTAGCTAATAAATACGTCCCACAGCTAGACACGTGTTTCCTCACGGCTTTATTATGGACACGTGATAGTCCATCCACCTCCCTTGGTAAGAACTTTGGGAACCACTGACTATCTATATGAAAAATCAACATCGGGTAAATGCGAATGACAGATGATTCGGAATTACCCTCATCTGCTAATTCCGAAAAATAGAAAAAAACATGAGTTAGATAGTTTGTAGCCTAATCTCAAGTGTAAAAAACGTCAAATCAGCGAACAAAGGAACAATCATTTTGATAACTTACCAAGTTTAGTAATTGTAGATCTTCGGGTAAATCCGATAGTCGAAAATAATTGCGAGTTCACAGTTGTTTACAAAAATGTCATGTGAGGATGCGCTTTCGCTCGTAGCAGTCTGAGGCAACTAACGGGGGGTAGCGTATTAAGATGGCCGCTAGGTGAATGTAGCCATAGCACGAAATGTTGCCGCGCTTGGTATAAAATTATAATTATTGGAATTACCCGATTTTCGGAATAAGCCGAATGCACCTTACATACATTGTATATACATTGTACATTCGTACAGGTTTCATTAAAATCATGTATAAAATTACTACTTGCAATGAAATAACATAAAGAACCTAATTTTACTGTAATTGGCATACGTATTTATGAAATTTACTGCCGCGGCAGCCTTGGAAATTATGAAATGAACTTTTTATTACATCGCACGCCACAGAGCTGGTCCCGTTCCTACGCTCTCTATATCCTCTTGTTGCCCCCTGGAATCCCTGGATGTTTCTGACTCTCCTCTCTAGAACTTTTTTTCCGCTATTTATCATTTCTTGGACTTTTTAGACTTGTTTCACACCTCAAATAATTTCAATTAAAAATACATGAAACCTCGTCACCTTCATAAACATCTATCTATCTAAGGGCTTATTCAGTCATGGGCGTTATTCGCTACCGCGAGCGATAGAGAAATCCGAAAGGTTATGCGTTAATTTCGCTGTTCACACCAGAGCGGATATCGCTGCCGCGCGCGGTAGACATATCCGTTGGCATGGAAGCATGTCGATTTTATTTGCTCCCGCGTCGCCCGGCGGAACTAGTTTCGCCAAACAAGAGAAAATACCGCCTCACTAGGCGGTACAAGTTTCACTGCAGGTATGGAACTTCATACTATTTACCCATCGAGTTCCGCGTGGTATTTTTCGCTACCCACAGCGGTAGCGAATAACCGTCAGATCTGAATAGACCTTTAAACGAGCGATTCGTTCTTGTATATATGCATTTCATATATAGATATATATAATCTGAATCTAGGAAGCGGCTCCAACGATTTTCATTAAATTTAGTATGCAGGGGGTTTCGAGGGCGATAAATCGATATAGCTAGGTTTCGTTTTTAGAAAACGTCGTTTTATCCGTGTTTTCAGGCAATGAAAAACCGACACAGCAACACTAAAGCTATATGACAATAGATGGCGTTGATGCGCAAAACTGAGCCAATGAGTGTTTGATTTGAGGTTTGGCCAAGAAAATCAATTGTTTACTTACGAGCAAAGCTCAGTCATCCATGTACTATATAATTACTTGTTCTGATTTTGACAGTTTAGCTAGCAGTTTAATTTTTATTAGTTAGCAGTTTAATGTTAGCATCCACTGAAAAAAAGACTTTTCAATATTTCTCTGAAGTTGAATTAAATTTACCTTTATGGCTTCGTTTTCTATTTAGTATAGACCAGTGGTTCTTAACCTTTTAGTGATGAGGGTCCATTTCAAAAAATGTCTGTCTTGCCATAGACCGCCAAATGTTTAGATGTAATATACAGTCATCATAATCAACCCATTTTGTTCCCACTGCTCGAGCCTTCCTCTCAGAGAGAGAGGAGTTGGGCCATAATCCATCACGCGGGCCCAGTGCGGATTGGTGGATGGGTTAGTGGCCAACCCATGTCGAAGTTTTCAGGCCGCCTGAAGGCCTTCGACATAGCCTAACGACTGTTGTCATAAGATTAACAAACGGGACCAACGGCTCGTGCCCTCTGAAGCACGGAAGCGCTCAGTTGAATAATGTCACTAGCGGCCACCCATCCAAGTCCTTACCGCAGCAAGTGTTGCTTAACTTGTTGATCGGTTAAGATCGCAAAGTCGAGGTCCGCTACGAACGACTATACAGTGAATGTAAATAAATAAAGGTCTGATATTTGTACTCGTAAAATTAAATTAATAATGCATAAAATTGTTCGAAAGCAACAGTTTTAAGTATTTGACTAAAAAGTTGTATGTATATTATATTAATAAAATTTTATGACTGCATACTCTATACTCTAACTTATTAATCTTTGCGGTTCTGTTCTCAATATGAGTATTTCCCTAATCTTAGGGAAAGGATTTTTTTTGGCTCCAAAAAGTTTACCTTGTTTTGAATGTATCTTCCAATTTGGATGTTTTCGCGGACCACCGGTTAAGGAATTTCAGATCAAGACCAACACTGGTATAGACCAAGCGAGCAAACCTGCTGGCGATACGGCTAGTCATTTATATTTCTACGATGTCACAATTACATGTGTCAACATTTACTAGCTTAAGCTACCGTAGTACATAGATCGTTAAAAATAAAACCTAACTCTTAAAAGGTAACACTTTACCGAGTTATGCATATTGATTATATATGATTATCATATGCGGCACTTATACATCGAATAAACGATGTTCTAAGGTTATTCACATCTTTTTCTAAGTAGCGGCTAACAATTAAGTTAACGTTTATGGTGCAATAAGGAAATACCGCATCTCAGTTACCTATATGGTCATTAATAAGCATTAAATACGAGGAAAACATTTTTATAATTCACTTTATAACTCCTCGTTGTAAATAAAACATGATTTAACTCACGTAGTTTTAGTAATATCTCGATAACTTTTATCTCAGACTAGCTGCGCCCTGGGTTTTCACCTGCGTGGTGATGGACGATGTCGATGATATTTTTAAATTCCTAAGCCACCCCGTGTGTTGCGGCAAACTAAATAAATAAAGTATATTCAAATCGGTATCTATAGTAGTTGTCAGTTCTTGCTACTATCGACTACTGCTTGATACTATCGAACACTAGGACAATGTATCACAATACATCGTCCTGGATCGAACAGCAATTGATATTTATACATAAGAAGAAGAAGAATACTGGCCGACTCGATAGACGTTGTTCTAATTTATATTTATATTTATTTTTATATAATTTATTTATATGTATAGTAACAATCAATAAACTTACCTATTGTTTTTCCTAATATATCAAGGGTGGGGAAAATTTTCCAATTCCAATGTTAAAACTCTCGAAAAATAATGTATTAGTCAATTAATGTCCAGCTGATCTCAAGTTATGTGCTTACCGACGAACAATATTTAATTTAAAGTTATATAGATTAGCATACCTTTTTGAAACATTTTTTTAAGATGTCAATGGTATTAATAAAAATAACAAGAATTTCTGTGCAGCATTAATAAAAATAACAAGAATTTCGTAGAAAATGTTTATATTAAAACCAGTTTTACTAAGCAATTAGTTTTATCAATATTTAATATATGTACATATAAGAATCACTCAATACAAAGGACTAGTAAATACGATAAACTTTTTCTATAATATAGAATATGCCACTCCGATTACAAGCATCATAAGGGCTATAGAGCTATTTACGTCATCCACATAATAGGGAAGTTACCTAAAACAATCTTCTCCTTCTTTGAGCGTCTCTCCACTGCTGGAGGTTGGCCGTCACACACATCAGATCCATACTTCACCCCGCCACGCCGCCGCCCACGACACCTCCTGGATGACCCGGACGACCCCATCACGACAGCTCTGGCGTCGATCAGTCAGCCTCCTGGTAATATTGGTATTTCATGTATTTCAGGGTCTACCTCCACGAGAGGTAATATGTCTGATTTTGGATTTCCAGTCTTCAAAGGTCATCGAGGTCGTCGTAAGCGACTTCGAAATAATCCTAAATCAGACACAAGGTAATCTGTATTATATTTTGGTAATGTGTATTAAGGTAAAGGTAACGTATCAATTTTCGATTGAAAGTTTATAATTATCATCAATATTAACCTGTGTTTTATTTCATTAACCTGTGTTTTGTTTTCTTTCAGACAGTGCTGGCGGCTAACGGCATCTCTATTCCCTACTAGGCAAGGGTTCGCCCTTGTCGTTGTCTAGCGCTTTATGCGCCCTTGTTGTCCCTCGGTTGAGTGCTGCGTGCACTCACCAACAGTCCTGTATCGCTTTTAATGCCCGTAGTGGCAAAAAGCTCTATGTCCTTCCTAAAAAAAAAAGGTTGGCCGTCATCCTTCTAAACTCTTCTTTGTTCAGAGCAAGCCTGAACACATCTTCAGCTCTTTTTATCCCAGTCCATTGTTGGATGTTGCGGAGCCAGGACAATTTTCTTCTTCCAACATTCCGTTTACCTGCAACGTTACCCATCACTAAAGTTTTCAGCAGTTGATAGCGGTTGTGCCGTAAAACGTGACCTAAGCCACTGAGGTACCATTACTACGTATAGTACCTCAGTGACCTAAGCACGCAACTTGTCTCTGTTTGATGGTAGGTACTGACAAGTTGAGTCTTTTGAAGTCGCATTCATTTCACATCCAAAGTATTATCGCACGTTATTTATTATGTTAAAGTTAAGTTAATTCCTTACGATTAGGAGTGAAAACTTTTAATTGGCATTCACTGATACATTTCTCATTTATAATATTCTACGTAGATGTTACTTTTACCAATACAAAAAAAATATTCCATAGAAACATAAGACGTGATAGATTATTTTATTCGTAGAAAGGCTTTCTGATGAAAATTGTAAAATGTATGTCTTACACATGATGGTGGTTTATTTGTTCAATACGTGAGGTACGTAGAGACATTCTCTATGTATCTATGACAAATCAACAATCTATACTTGCAAGAGTCATGTTGTAACCGGGAGCCTAATTCTGGTGAGAGGCATTGCCCAAGCCCACCGCTGTGCCGCGAGTCGCGACGGTTGCCAACGAGGAAGTGATGGTCACAGTGGAGCAACTGACCTTGAGCTGAGCGCCGACTGCTTACTAATTCCAATTACTGCGAGTGGGTCGTTGCGAAGCCCCATTTTCGGTATCGAAATTGAAAAGAAAATATTTATTTGATACTCAAATAATTATTTTCTTTGAATGAATGTGAAAACAAAAAAAACCGAATTATTACAATTACGAAAACAAAGTACAAACAAGATCATTTTGGACTTTAGTAACAGAACATACATATCTTGAGGATTGCGTTTTAAAGATGGTTCGTTATGCACAAAGCAAGACCAAAAAATAATTAGAAGAAAAAATATGCTAATTTTCTTCTTGCTTGATTTACCCATATTTTATTTATAATTTGGTTAGACCTTCCTTTTCCTGTGTTCCTTTTCTGCGTTCTTCATCCGTCTTCACCATAGATTAATCAGACTATGTCTAAAGATCTGATCTGGTCAGATCAACTCAAACCAAGAAATAACGTGCTATTTGATAAAAATATTTTTAGTATCTACTGACAGTAGCAGGAACGCTGCGACGATTCTGCCACTTTTTCCCACCGTAGTTTTTTTTTACTTTTATTCTTGAGTTGGTACTAATTGGTACCTACTTACAATAAAATTGTATTATGTGGTTGTATGTGTAAATAAAAACTGATTTACACCTCGCATGTTATTCCAAAGAATAAGCATCCCACGGTCTTATTTTAAATCTGATCCCGCCCTGAGCAGTTCCTTACAGCACAGTCTATTATTTTTACGCTGTGCTTACAGAATCTAAGTAGATATTATTATGTAGAGTCAAGTAGAGTATAGTTAACCCGCTGACTTCGCTAGTAGATCATGTTACAGACGACGGCCGAACATGTTTTGCGCAACGGTTAAAATTATTTGTTGTTTACAGTACAAGTAAACGCAATAGTTATGACAACCGATACTTACGAGCTCAACTGCTTCAATCTACAAGTCATGTCAACTCGGAATGCTACAATCAACGTGTAGTAAACGCAAAATTGATCCTTAACAATCAATCTATAAGATAACTTGGATTTAAGTGCGCATTGTGCACAGCGAAATTATTATTGTTATTAGCTGTTTTACGGTACATAAAGTCTAAATAAGCGTATTGTTAATGTATATAAATTTTAATTAGTTACGCGCGTGTTATTATTATTTCTCAATTATGATTCCAAAGATAAAGTTTTATTAATATTTTCCTATGTTTTTGTTGCGTACTACCCTTAAGTCTTTGATTCATAATTTACCACTTATTATATTGTAAGCGAAATATTTAATACGATTGCTTAGGTACTACAGATTTAGGATATCTCCTAAGTCTCAGGAGACTAAACTTGCATGGCAAAATATAAACTACCATATTAACTGGCTGGTTGCCGCAGTTGATAGATCACTGCTTTCTGAGCCGCTGGTCCCGGGTTCGAACCCTGGACAGGTCAAACATTTGTGTGTGTGAACATGTCTGTTTGACCTGTGCACGGTAATGTTTAACATTCCGTGATCTGTGTCTAGGTGTGTATATAACTATGTAAGTACATCAGGTTACCACAGTACAGGCTCTGCCTAGTTTGGGACCTGGAGACCTTGTGTGGATGTTGTCCCATATTGTTGTTCCATTATATTCGATAACCAAGGAGTGATTTGCGGTTTTTTTAACTATCGGACCACAATTGCCTTCGATTTGACTTTAGAAAAAATATAATGTAAACATAGACAACGCGGGCAATTCGTGCTTCTTGTGGTAAATATACCACGCCGGCCTATGACTGATCCATGGTCATTCAGAGGTTAGATACTAGATAGAACTTTAGTTTCTATCTACTTAGATATAAACTACTACTACCTATCCTACCTACCTTTACTGCTATTACTATCTTTCTTGGCACACGTTTCCAGGCGAGACAACGACTCCAGAGCGCCAAGTCGTCCAAGGCAGAGTGAAAGGCACCAGACCGCGAGGTAGGTCACCGATCCGATGGACCGACCAAATCAAGTGTGCGGTCGGTGGTTCATTGCATGAGTGCACCAGGATGACCGCTAACAGGCAATAATGGCGTGACATCGTGAGGCGTATAACTTCTGGCCCCACCAATACTACATGACGATCACGACCGCTCTGTCAAGAGCGCACCGAAGAAGAAGCAGAAGATATAAACTAAAGTTTAGCATGGCACTGTAGTGCGCTCGTCACCAGAAAATATTGGTCTTACGCCCTTCACATCCTAACACAGTAACCCTTGCGCACTACTACCAACCAATACAGTATCTAGCAGAGAAGGCACACCATCTAGCAAGTCGGGTTTCTTTGCCTCTTATACGAATCGCATCAAGTCTTTGCAGGAAAAATTTAGAAACCATCAGAAAAAAAGTCACGGATTAAAAATTAAATACAGTTTTAAACTTTGAAGGTATTTACTCGTACGTAGATGCTATTTATCGGAATACACTCCTAGTTACATAAACGAAATAACCTACTCGTACATTGAGCTTTGAGAAATGATGTCGAGTGCGAGCATCCGTTAGCAGGGACACAACCTATGATGTCAGCCCCAAATGTGTATGTTTGCGTACACGTGTTCAATTCAATTCAAATACAATTTTATTGAACACTACACCAAGTTCCAATTTCAAGGTTGTACAATGGGAGACCTTATCGCTAGTACTGATTTTTTTCAAACAACCTTTGAACACAGGCACAAAGTTTCGGCAGTAGTGCAAAAATCATCTTCATACAAAATATATGGATGAAACCTACGCACTATGATCTGGCTCTCTGTAAATGAAAGGAAGATGATTGAATAAGCATATAGTTGCAATAAAAAAAGATGTTTAAACACTTTCAATTAAATTAAGAACTTTAGGTATTTCACAATCAACACACGTTTTAGAGAGGAATCTCATTAAAGCGGCAAACCTTTAAGAAGTGAATAAAGGCACTCCACTAATTGGGCAGCCATTTTTTCCAAGCCTATTAAAGGAGAGCGTGTGGAGATGGAAATAATCTTTTAATTCAGGCTTCGGAGAGCTAATGGGAATTCTTTTTAATTTGGAACCTAAAACGGATAGGTAACACGAACGATTTTAAAGATATATAGCCCTGCCATATAAGTACAAAATGATGCCACAAATTCTTCAACAGGAAATTGAAATTGCTGGTTTTGGAAATGTGAATTTTGAATAGGCACTACATATTCACCTTCAAAATAAAAGAACTCGTCATTACAAAAAAATCGTTCGTAGATTTAATTTTCCCTTTGTAGCAGTAATAAAATATAAAGACAATATGAAGAGAGTAAAATACTCGTAAAAGACTCCATTTCCGACCTGCAAGCTATCTCTGTACCAAGTTTTTTCCGAACTGCACACTGAGATAGTGTGCAGTTCGGAAAAAAACTTGGTGTGATATGATGGTGGTGTTTTAATTATTAAAATAGTAGTGCGATAGATCGTTTAAACCATGATATAAAGGAAATTCGTACTTGAAATTTGCGTATAAACTTTAGTTTAAACTAGGAAGAGGAACTGTCTTTAGTCCAGGTCTTGTAAGGCGGAATGTATCTATAGCACCTTGTCTCTCGCATAGATCTAACCGCGATGCTAGAAAATGCATGAGAAAAGAGTTTGTTTACAGCTCACTGGATAGCTTTATCAAAGGCTGTCTTTTATCGATAATTTCTGTTAAATTGTATCATTTAGCAATCTATGCTCGCAGTATTGGTTTTGTAATTTAATCGAAAGAAACGAACCAACACACTTTCGCATTAGTGACATTGCTATAAATTATAGATTACGGCTAATGCTACGCGGCCAAATTTTGTTCACCGTAAACTAAGGAAATATTATATATATATATATTATATATATAAATTATTAATAATAATATATTATTAATATATTATTATTAATAATATAAGGATATATATCTATAGATGTAAAAGTGCATAATAACAACAATGATCTTACTGCAAGAAGTAAAGAACAGTAATGCACGAATTCTCGATACAGCTGTTATTTCGGCGTACATAAATTATTTTTAAAGCTTTAAACTTATTAACATAAGTGATTTAAAAAAAAAAGTTAAATGTAAAATAAGTAGTATCAATACGGCAAGTCGTTTGCCTGATAAGATATTATTAATTTAAATAACTAGCTGCACTACACGGTTTACGTCTATGTTCATCAGGAATAATGTAGGATTTGGTTAAATATTTTTCTAAATCGGTCCAGTACTTTCGGAGCCTATTTAATTCAAACAAACAAATCTTTCCTTTTTATAATGTTACTTGTTAGTGTAGATAAGTAAATCAGGTTCATGACAGTTGAGTGACCTTTATTTACGTATTGACATGATATCTTCCATGAGGCATGCTGAGGTACAATACATTTTATATAGGCAAGCTTTGTAAATACGATTAGGTACTACATTCAAATTTGCAACAACAATAAATTTTAAATTAATGTAACACGGCCGTTTCCAATTTGAAATTCAGAGCAGAAACACGACTGCGTTACCCTGAATAAATCCATCTGTCATTTGTTTACGTCCATGTGGATTTTCATATTCAGATTTTATCCGTGTTTCATGTTTCATATCGGAAAATTTCTTGAAAATGTTTATTATTCAAGGGCGTTTTGTAGATGCTTGTGAAACTCCTTTGTTCTTAAAGCTAACATTTGTTCTGGAAAAGTTTTCATCAATTGAATTCGATGTAAGTAGAACTGTATTAAATACGCAAAGTTGGTATAAAATGATACATAATTATATATTAAGAATATGAAAAGTAGGTATGTCGTTCATTTATCCACTATAGGCAACCATTTATTTTAATTAAATCTATTTGATAAAAAGGTTAAAGTGTATATGGTAATTGATTAAATAATACTTTGACAAAAATGACTATAGATTTTATTATTATAGTGTAATAAGTCATGTATCTAACGTCTCTAACACCCGTTTTTTGCTATTCATACGAGAACATTACTTTTAAAAGTCTTGTTTTAATGAATACACTAGCCTGAGTGTTCCTGCTCCTAGTGTGGTGTAATAAGGCACATTTTCAGTGAGCCCCACCCAAACAGGTTTAAATGTAATTTAACACATCTCGGATATAATATCTTTTACAGTTACATCCCGGGTACCGTACCTCAAGAGGAAAAAGGAACCATTATACATAGAATCACTTCGTTCTATCTCTGTATGTCTACCTGTCAAAGCTCTTATTCTCAGGAACACGCGAAGACAAATAATAAGTTGAAATTCAAGAATTAACTTTAAAATCGGGATGTTTACCATGTATTAAACTTATTTAGATACTTCCTCCCGATATTTCGGCACGTGTGCATGCACCATGTTCTCGAGTAAACTGAAGTATCTGTGGGTGGGTGTTGTTTTGAGCAGACGAAAACGGTCTACCCTCTTCCTGTCACGTTTCTTGCGTTCTGTTATATTACCAATGACACAATAGTCACTTGGAACTCGCTCTGGGTCTCGACACACATAACTTACGGTATCGCGAGGTTTTTCGGAACTTTTTCGGTTTTCACAAAGATGAATAAATAAAGTTAAAGTTAGTTCTTGCATTAGTGACCATGTATAAATGTTGAAATTCTTGTGAAAAACTTAGGTATACGTTCCCTTGGAGCTGTAAAAAAACTAGTTTCTATGTATACGTCATCAAAACAATACGGCGATTGATACTGAATATAAATTATTATTATGTAAGAACCGTCTAGGATTCGCGTGATATTTACCGGAAATTGTCTCTGGTCAGTTTCGAACTTATTTGAAGTTCTTCGTCTGAGACTCACTATCGTGCACATTGCACAGTGGCGAGCGCGGGCTTCAGTTTGTATTGTATATAATGACCAAATGTATGAAGTATTATTGCGTTATAAGGTTATATCAAAAGGTAACGGAATATTATAATAAATGTGTATCAAAATGTCTTACTTCCTATTATAATATTATAAACGCGAATGTTTGTGAGTATGGATGTTTGGATGTGTGGATGTGTGGCTCTTTGTTACTTATTAACGCACCAACGGCTGGGGCAGTTTTGATGAAATTTGGTATGGAGGTAGATGAGGCACTGGTTTAACATATATGATACTTTTCATCACCATCATCATCCATCATGAAGAGGGTGAAAAAGCGTAATTTGCTTGGGCACAGCATAGACATAATAATAAGATCTCCGCGTACGTCAATTTCGTAATGATGACAGTTCTGTCAAAGTTTGTGTCAGTTTCTGATATAGCTAGGTCAAAAGCCAAGTCAATTTGACAGCTCGATACACTAGACGTGTTGGGCGACCGGCAAAGGTTGAAATGTAATGACAGTTTTTTTACATGGTGATTAATTTTATTTTATTATTATTGTTTACTGATTGATATACTAAGTATTAAAATGTACTCAAATTATTCTATTATAGCAATTGCGTTTGATCGTGTACATAGTTTTTGACATTTTGGTATAAAGATAGATATGCCCTTGGAGAAATAAAAAGCTACTCGAAGTACTAATCCTGCACAGACGTATTCGCGGGCACAAGCTAGAATTTTTATATGTAAAGTAGATGACGGTCGACCTGCCTGTTTTGAGTTTTGGCTCGCGATAATCTGTCAACCAATTCACAATGTCGCTATCACATTAAATTATATTTGCAGTGAAGTGAATGACAGAGTGGAGTAGTGGCGTTGTTGTGTATGTGTGTTGCCATAACAATGATTCAACAAACTACATGTGTGAATATGAATCCATAAACGTCAAGGCTCTCCGAGAAGCGCTGCCTCAAGATCTATGTTTAATAGTGGCACTTCACATGGCTATTTGTGGTAACATAATAGTAATAATGACGTTCATGAAAACATGCAAATATAGACCAATACGACCATCCACGCTAAACAGACAAATAATGAGACCAACCCTTTGATGTGCCTCAAAAACCAACAAACGCTAACGTGTATTTGGTATTCGCTTTATATAATAGGCAAATAAGGCAAACACTTTGTCAAAGAAACTGTCCACACATGATAATTGTTTGCCAAATATGCATATACAACAACATATACAAATAGCCATGTGAAGTGCTGGCATTAAACGTAATGTCTACAAATCTATTGTTACTTATTCTGTGTTATAATTTAAAAAAGTATAAGTATTTATTTATCATTACTTATTTTTCAAAATGCTACTTATGTAAGAATATAAGTTTTATGTTAAGTTACTAATATTGACTGCACTTGATGTAACTTTATGTACAATAAATGTTAGTGCTAATGCAGTATTTGATATAAATCAGTGTGAGTGTTTCAATATACTTAACTACTTGATCTCACTAGCAAATGTTCCACTGTATTATGCCACATCACATCGCTATCAACAATTTCCAAAGGTTGTGCTTATTTATCACCTTAATGTGACCAAATAGTCTGACGAAATATATTAAACATATTTTGAGATTTTCATAACTAAATAGCTATGTTGTCATATAACTGTCATCGTTGAATGAACTCTAATTTATTCTAATCGTTATAGTAATCTTTACCTTTTAAATAGATGTTGCAGCAGATGCTATAGTATTTCCATCAATTAACATTAAATTTGACTAATTGACCGAGGACGTTGGACTACTTGGTTGGCTCAGTTGCAAAAGGCCCTTAAATGCGTGACCATTTGATTTAAACAGTCAAGGCAAACCCATATTGCAACAGAATATTTTAAGACATATTTTGGAAACTTGCTTTGCAGTTAACGTTACTTAAGTGAAAGCCTACTGGCTTATACCCAATTTTTTGGCTGCTGTCTGTAATATGACCTTCGACATCTATGCAAGACAAACATTATCTATCTATAATATAAAAACGAATCGCAAAATGTGTTGGTAAGCACATAACTCAACAACGCCTTGACAAATTTGGCCAATTCTTTTTCTACATGTTTGTTCAAGTCCAAGGATAGTTTTTACGGCGAGAAAAATTCGAATAATTGCCGGGAAACCCCTAAAAACAGCCCTTTTCTTTTTCCCATACAAACGTTTTCTAACTAAAATGTAGAGTCAATTTGAACTTAATTGCTATTCAATAAAGTTCATATTCAATTACAAGTACTCACTGTTGTCTAAGCAATGTAGGTGTGTTCCTAACGCCAAAGAGTCAATTTGCACTTTATTACGGCTGCACAAAGTAACCCGACTTCTGGAGCTGCGTATGGAATTCCTACATTACGTACTTCATCTAAAATTATATTTACATTTACGTATGCAGATACTTTCTTCTATTATTAAGCATAGAACTTAAAAGCTTGCTACTGACCGTGATATAATGTAACCTTTTGCTATAGGAACTAAAAACATTAATTAAATCAAAATCGGCTTATCCAGAAAACGTTATGCGTGGTCGTAAATTGCAATAAAGTCTTGGAAAAAGAAAAACTTCGTCGTTATTTGGAAGTCGGATCAATAAGCACTCATATAAGAAAAGAAAATTAAAATAAAAAAATTCCGACTTCCATTCTATTACTTTGGTAAAAACAGTTATTGGAGTGTAACTCAAAAACTCCTTGACTGATTTTGATGAAATTTTAATGGGACCACACGGAAAGCACCAGCTTTCAAACAATCAATCAAAAAATAATTTTGAGAATCGGTTCACCCTATCGAAAGTTACGAGGTAACAAACATAAAAAAAATATACAGTCGAATTGAGTACCTCCTCCTTTTCTTTAGAATTCGGTAGACAACTACGATGTCTCTTGTTGTTAAATCTTGATGTTCCTCTAATTCGCCTTTATTTGTCGACTTTGTCCAATTCTATATTTACAAACTTTTTGCAAATGTTTGTTAGATGTTCTTTTTACATAGGTAATCGTAAAACGATAACTGTTTCGTCTAGGCTTCATCGTCATTCTTTCTCGCCGATCATTTTTTAGTTGTTCTCGTTAAAATCTAACAGAATAGGTCGTCTTTTATCATCGACATATATTATATCTTTATCTTTTACTATTACCTGTCAGCGACTTAGTCAGCGTGGAATAGGATATCCCTCGAGAACTGTTGAGCTAGAATAAAAGAAGCCTAGTGTTAAAATCCAGGCTATCTCTATTTTTTTCAAACGCACGTTTGAAAATCCCACTGGCAGTCCGGTCACCCATCTGATTGGTGATAGCAGCAAGGGTTGCCCTTTTGATCAGCTAAAAACGAGAAGGCAGTCTGTACTATAGAGATCATACCTTGCCTAAGTTCTTGATGTAGGTTTCTTTATTATTGTTCTTGTCATATGTTTTTAAGTTCTTCCTTTATGTAAGGGGGCATGTAATTCCTCCAATCCCACAAGGGGTATGTATTCTATTACTAAGTCTCCGCTGTTTTGCTTCATGCATATGTGCATGTTTTACTTTTAAAAAACTGTATTGTTTCATGCGTAGTAGTTTGTTGATTTTTTCGCAGAATAAGAATTTAATAATATTACATAATCGCAGAATATGTGAAAAGTGTGAAGAAAATGTGATAGTGGAGGATAAATTAACAAATAATAAAAACGTGTCTTTTTCTCGAAATTAAAATATTTACTTAAAATCGGTAATACATATCGAGCGCCATACTGAACGTGATCGTGTATGGCAAAATCTAAAGAAAAAAGCAAATAAACCATTTTAAAACCACTTTATTTTTGTAAATACGTAACATACACAAATGTAGCGGTATGGAGTGCTCTCGTTACACGAGTTTGAGACGAATTTGGATGGTTTTATTTGAATGGTACGTGAGTAGAGTACCTACTTGTGTATGCCGTTCAAAACCATAGACATAGCTAAAGGTTAAGCATGTAGTAAAGATAAGAACATAAGGAAAACAAAAATAATAAAAACAGTGTTATGACCACATCCCAGTGCGAACATAACATTACAGGCTGAGTCTATTCCGATTGCCCTAAGTCTTTGGACATCTTAGGGTCTAAGCTATGAGCAAGTAAAAACGAATTAAATAGCGTTATGACCACATCACAGTGCGAACGTACAGCTTGTAATAGGTAATATTACAAGCTGTGTCTTTCCTTATTGCCCTCTTAGGACATCTTAGGGTCGCTATGAGTATGAGCAAGTTAGAACTAACAAAACAGCGTTATGGCCACGTCATAGCGTGAACATGGTACAGGTATTAGGTACAGGCTGACTCTTTCCCTATTGCCCTAAGTCTTAGGACATCTTAGAGTCTAAGCTATAAGCAAGTTAGAACCAATAAAACAACGTTATGTCCACATCACATTGTGAACATAATACTACCTACCTAACCTACATAGCAAATAACTTTTTAAATTACATTTGCTAATTCAGTATCTGTGAAATAAAACACAAAGAAGTAGGTAAGTACACGTTATTAATGCATGTTTACTGTAGTATCATACATGTTTTTATGTGTCTGTTGTTTTGTAGTGTTAGGACTTTTGTAGAGTGCGCCTGGGGAAGTACCACACCTTTGCCAGTTATTCAACTGTGAAGCAGTAGTGTGCAAACATTATTTTGTTTCGGATCGAAGAGCAATGCTACTAGTGAAACTACAGGACTAGAGATTTAATTTCTTATATCTCAGGGTTTACTAGAGAGTTACTAGACAAACGCAGTTTAAGGTCTGATCTATAATGGGCTAGCGAGACGCTTAACATGAGGTGAGCGACTTGCTCGTCATGCTACCGACTTCCATAAACATATTATTTACTCATTAATTGATTAAAACTATTACTATTAACCCGCAAAGTCAGAACAAAGGCGCAGCTCAAAGTCGCACATCGAGTTATGGAGAGGGCTATGCTCGGGGTTTCTCTACGTCTACGTGATCGAAAAGCCAGAAATGAGGAGATCCGTAGACGAACTAAAGTCACCGATATAGCCCAGAAGATAAGCCAGTTGAAGTGGGCAGGCCACATAGCACGCAGAACAGATGACCGATGTGGCCGAAAGGTTCTAGAGTGGAGACCACGGGCCGGGAAGCGCAGCGTAGGTCATCTACCGACAAGGTGGACTGACGACTTGATAAAGGTAGCAGTTGACGAAGTTGAATGCAGGCCCCTTCCAACCGGTCCTTTTGGAAATTTGTGGGGGAGGCCTATGATTAGCAATGGACGTCCTACGGCTGAGATGATGATAATGATGATGATTAACGGGCAAAACAGGGATCGAAAACGTCAACCCGGGTTTCGAGCAAGTCCGATGCTCATCTTCAGGGCGAGTACGCATCCGCAGTGCCCGCCAGGAGCTCGCAGACGCCGCTGCGCACTCGCCTACTATGACTATCACGAATTACTAATAGTAATAGTTTAATGTGTGTGAAACTCACGAGAATTATTATTAAAAATATATAACATAAACTAACAATTATTAAAAATATATAGCATCAAAACTGAGCTGAGTAGTCGAAGTATGAATATGAGTTACTGTTTTGAAGATGCAGTTCCCCGTAGTGTAAAATTACGTGTGTATCGAATGTATAGACGGATGATAACCAAGTGACATTTGGAACTACTATCTCTGACCCGAGATGACTAAGCGCGATCTGTACTAGTTGTACAAGCTTCTAAAGGGAAGTTAAAAAGAGATAACTATACTCTTACTAAGAATAGATATAAAAGAGATAGTTGTATAAATGATACCTCCTCTTTCCAAGAGGGAAGTGAAGACGGATTGTGAGATTAGAACGAAAGTAAAAGTGAATGCTATTCTGCGTTAGACTTCAATACATTATGAAACTATTATGTGTTGTGCAGTGGGTGTACATATTTCTGACATGTTGAGTGTAAACCACGTTATGTATACCTACATACCTACATAAGTATATATAATCTTTGGTCGTCAAAAATTGTTACGGGTTCTTATAAATATATACCTACTTTTTTATATGATTAGGTTACATAAGGATAAAGCAAGAGGGCCTAGAAGCATTCCGTCACAAGTCGAACGAGACGAATGCGCTCGTCGACGAGCTCACCGATGTCAAATACTTTATGAGATATCGCCCTTGTACACAAGGTTATTTTTCAAACGTTTCTTGTCATCTCTTCATTTGTTTCACGGATGTTGTCAAAGATGCAACGATGTTTGCTCTAAGAGAATCGCATGGCTGAACCTATCACCTGTTGTTGAGAGACCTAAGACATTGTTGTTGAGTCTCATGTGCCTTCAAAACGGAAAACAGCAATACGAACATTACTGCAAAGCTACTGCGAATAGGTTGGTGGCAGTACTTCCCCGGACAAACTTGTTCACTGCTACAAACTACTAGTAAGTACATAATTATATAATATAAATATCAAATTTTATGAAAGTTTTTAACTTTCCAAGAGTTCCTGGACATAGTCTATGCCTCTATCGGCGTGTATCGTAAGCATTTCGCAGCCTACTTCGCCAGTGTTCAGCCAGGTATCGTATGAATCGTGAACCTGTAATACAAATGAAAGAAATATGCTGTATTTGGAACCAGACACAATAGAAAATCTATCGTCATCCTGATTAACAACAGCGGAGAGGTTTAATATTACTTAAATTACTTATACTTATATTCCTTTATGAAAATATAGGACGCCTTCGAACGTCATTTAAGTAAGTAGTCGAAGGTTTCTGACATAGAACTGTGAGCCTAGCACGAATAACTGCGTAAGTGGAACGTGACGTAACGTAACGTAACGTGAAACAGTACAAACTGACATTTATCTAGGGCAACTGTGACACAGATAACTCACAGTTTGCCGCTGTAGGGTGAACGCGTTGACACTTATGATACACTTTTCCGCAATTTTTTTGTGCTACGGCCTCTGGGCACAGGTTGAAGAAAAATAATTAAATGACAAAAATAAGACAACTTTTGAGCTATTTTCAAATCACTAAAGCCTGCTTAGCGAAAATTAACATTAGAGATTCAAATTACACATCCTTGGACAGAATTCGAATCCGTGTCTTCCGATAATACGTGTCAAACGCCATGACCGCTTGGCCACCGAGACCCTCCCTCCAAGCATCGAGTTAACTCTCTGGTTAGGTATATTACTATGCTATATTATTATCAAAGCAATAATGCCTCTACAGCGAAAACGAATAAATAGACTTCGTGTACGAGTCCCATCATTACGTTTTCTCGAAATTATGTAATACATATAACATTAATACATTAATTTCAACATTTTATATACAATATTGGGCACAAAACAACGGTTTGCGCAACCGCTGATAAGATAATGTGGTTATGTAAAGCAGCGGTTCTTAACCGGTGGTCTGCGGACCGCTGGTAATCCCTGGAAGCACCTGAACTGGTCCGGGAAGCCATCCAAATTAGTAAAGATACATTCGTCACAGGAATTAATCATGATATTATAGGAGCCAAATGGCCATTTCTTTCACAAAGATTACAGATATACTGATACTGAGAACTGAATCAAGGATTCGGAAGTTAGTAAGAAGTATAAACAATAAACATGCATACATAATTAGCCCAATATGTTCCCACTGCTGGGAATCGACCCACGGTAATATTATCTACCGACCGAGCCTTCCTCTCAGAAAAAGGAGTTGGGTCAAAGAGTATATGCAGCCACAAAAATCTCATTAAAATAGATCACATATAGGTAATAGGTATACTTATCTATGTTATATCAAATTTTCGTCTAATATTTAAGAGTAGGAAATATCCATATATTATAGGTTCGCTGGATATTCGAATTTTATGCGCGTTTCATTTATATAAATTTGATATAACATAGATTGGGTAATTTTATCTTTCTTGGCATTTTTTTTATTTTTTATTTCATGCATAGATCTAACGATAGTAAATGTTACCATACTGAATTGGCCTATCTATCAGCTTAGCACACAAAAAAAAATCAATCATCTACCGCAATAATTCACGTCACCATAAATAAAAATCGGATGGTATTTAAAAGTACTTCAATTTATTCCCATTTCATTTACCTAATTTTGTCTGTGTTCCACCAAATAATACTGAATGTGCACCAAAATATATGTTCATTAAAATATGTCAAAACGAGCATCTATTTAACAATTTTAAAAACAAGCATTTATTTTTTTAGTTTTACTTCAGATAATGCACTGCAAAATGTATTTGAATCAAACACCAATTAATGTCCAATGTAGCTTTATTAATAAAAAATGCTAACCTAACCTAACCTATTTTGTGTAACATTCAGGAATATTTGGTGCACGATCAGTATTTTTCGGGGAAGAATAAAATAGTTATTGTTACAATAGAATATTTGCAGCCCATCCAATAAAAAAGTGGTGTTAATTTGGAATTTGTTTTATGTAACATATTTTGTTGGCCGAGTAGTTTAATTATAGTAAAACAATTAAACGGGTTTAAGATCAATATTTTAGAAATGCATACATAGATGTACCTTTAGATTTTTGGTGAACACAAAAATATTATCTATAAAAATCTCATCGTACTCGGCGGTAGATGAAATTTAAAAAAAAAAGTCATAACTCCGAAAATACGAATAATCGCGGAGCATAGATGGGGGTGATTCAGATAGCCCTCTAGGTCCACTACCTCCCAGCTTCAGTATATCACTACTTCTTGGGACACCCTGTATATAGAGCAACTCTTTATTCATGTACATTTATTGCAGTTAGTGGTCGCAAGACCGAAATTAAGTGAAACGGTCTCTCATCAACAAAAGGTTATAAACCACTGGTGTGAAGTGTACCTACAGTAAGTACCTACAATCGGCATCTGATGCATCTAAGTACTTGTTTGTCGATCTGATTACCAACCAGCAACCTGTCCGTAACATGATATCAGTAAGCTTAGGGATTATTAACTGTTTATACGCTACGAACTGAACTACTAGCTTATACTGGAGGACAATTCTACTATTTCACAACGTTCAGCCTCATATCCCGCCGCAACACCATCAGTGGCTGCAACTGCAATTCGACTTTGGTTGTTATATATAAATTCGGACGTTTTGCACCTTTAATACTACTTATTTAATATACCTAGTATTAAAGGTGCAGAACGTCCCAATACGATATATATATACATACATTAAACGCCATCATATACAAATATGAGGTGGCATTCATGATATTATATCAAGTTAGCAGAATGTAAAAATCGATGAAAACATCGATCGCTAACTATCGCTAATTTATAACTTAAAAAATGGGTCTGTTACAAAAGACTCGTAACTTAACACCATATGATGTGATTGTAATTTAAATAAATTGCAGTACAGTTTCTCATCAGATGATTGACAAAATAAGGGATCCACATAACTGTATGTTCGTAAAAAGGCTAATAAAGGCGATGTTAGCCTGATATGTCAATGATTATCATATTTTTGTACTATTTTTAGCCTGTACGTTGTTATGTATACGTTTATTAATAAAGAACTTTATAATTAAAAAAAACTGATCCTTAGCGTCAATAGCAACTTAACTGCAGCTGGGTTGTTGTTCAATAGCAGAATAATAAACGTATAAAAGTCTCCGATCAGCTATTATTCGATGGCAATTTAGTCAGTGGAATCGGCCCCTGGTTGTAGAGTTTGATGCGATTCAATTATGAAGGGACTGTCCATTTATTTTAATTAGAGACTTGAATTTCATACTCAACTGGTTTGTTGTAAGAATTTCATTTAAGCACGTGATTAAAATTAAGAAGATCTAAGAAGTACCAGGTTGGTAATTTATAATATAATATTGGTAAGTACATCTTACTAAAAGATGGTTATTTACAATTCAAAAAAAAGTGAAGAAATTGCCTGTACCTGTACCTGTGTCACACAAGCGAGATTTTAGAACTCAGGCAAACATAATATCGGAGGCTTTTAGTTGGTTTAAGCTACTCCGATTCAGAGGTTGGTTTATAATGGAACCCACTTTGAGTTCTCGTATTCAGTTTCTTGCACTCAACTAAATTTAATATCTACCTAATAAAAGAGGTCGGAATCGTCATAAGCAAGGCGTTTCGAAAACATTTCCTATGGCATGCACATTAGTTCTTATGATATCTTGATGAATAAGTTTATACATGATTATGTTTATTTATTGGTAGCTTATATTACTCAGGCATATAAAACATTACGGCAGAGCTTAACGTGTTAACATGCTCACGACTCAAGTTGTATATAATCGATGACCCGGAACTGACTTTTGTTTTTGAATCTTATATTGCCGGTAATATCTTAATACAATTAAACACAGACGATGTGGATAATTATATAACATAGTTTGAAATATAATATTTATACATATAATAAAAATATAACGGATCGCTGGCTGTACATGGAAGATATATGACAAAAACATTTATGAGATGAGAATGAGATTATAGGAAGAGAAAAAAAATCCAACTTTTTTAATATTTTTAAAGTATTAGGACTTTATAAACGAAAAAAATAGAATGAAAAAAAAATGTTGGAATTTTTGTTTGTACGTTTGTGCACGCTAATCTCAGAAACGGCTTATCCGATTTAGATGAGGTTTTCACGACGTTTTTGATGAGGTTTCCGATTAAGACGAGGTTTTTTGTTTTTTTACATTGTGGAAGCGCTCGTAGCGGACCTCGACTTGATGATCTTAATCGATCAACAAGTTAAGCAACACTTGCTGTGGTCAGGGCTTGGATGGGTGACCGCTAGTGGCATTATTCAACTGAGCGCTTCCGTGCTTCGGAGGGCACGTTAAGCCGTCGGTCCCGGTTGTTTGTCTTAGGACAACAGTCGTTAGGCTATGTCGAAGGCCTTCGGGCGGCCTGAAAACTTCGACATGGGTTTGCCACTAACCTATACACCAAGGCGCACTGGGCCCACGTGGTGGATTATGGCTCAACTCCTCTCTCGGAGAGGAAGGCTCGAGTCCCAGCAGTGGGAACAAAATAGGTTGATTATGATTATGATAATGGAATAATAGGTGGATGTAGCTAAGTATCTAGATTTCGGTTCATAAATAAAAACTTATCAAATAATAAAGGTTACTTTTATTCCAAAGTCGCCGTAACCCGCGAGGTCACGCGAGCGAATCCGGGGGCCAACTAATATATAGTATATGAACCTGAAGCAGCTAAGAATTATCCACACACTTAACACCACATAGTCTATCATAATCTAAACCATCAATTATTTCAGAAACAGCTTAAAACAAGTTGCAATACCAAGGATAATCCTTTAAGGATAATCCTAAAGAAGCTTTTAGGCTAACGTTCGCAGTTATTGAGTAGTCAATATGTATTGCTCAACTACTGCTATGTGTGCGGTAGTTTAGAATCAGTAAACCCACTGACAGTTCACTCCTTATCACCAGATAACCTCGACCTCTTCCCCTGCTTCTCACTCTCGTATCAGATCCAAAAACTACTAAAACGATCCATAACCACTCTTATTTTCATAACGATAAGGACTTTCAAATGGTAAAGTTGTATTGGGAATGTATACCCCTATCCTGTGTTGGCATACAATGATATCGACTGTACATATGCAATGCGAACACGGAGCTTCTAAAAAGTTTTTTTGTAAATGAAGGTGGTGGGAAATAGGTGTTATAATATAGGTAGATATTTTCAATGAATTCTAATAGCCAATTATGTGACTGGCTTCAACGGAAGCCGAGCACTGATTATCAACCAAACTTATACTAAGTTGGGATCAATTTATGACATAGCATAAATTATTATTCATCTTCCTTAGTTTATTAATAATTTCATATGTTTATATTATTATAATATTATAGTTTCGTAAATCTAGACACGCTACCGCCTGTCTTGATTTATATACGATAACATATTAAATTAATAATAAAGTAAGGAAGAAGAATTATAATTTATACTGTTTAGAGATGTAGGTGAATACTGATGATGATGAAGAATGATTTATACTAACGAAAGTGTAAATAAATTACATTTTATTTTATTTAAATTATGCGTATTCATAAATAAATATCCACCAAGCCGCACACAGCACACGCCACCGCGTGGGGGATTATGGCCCAACATCTCTCCCTGATTGATTGAAGAGATTGACGAGTATTCATACTTGTTCAATATTAAGCCAAGCTTTAAATCTGATGAAGCTTTAAATGTCGATGATCGACAAGGTGAAACCTTTATAATGTCGATCGTTACTGACGTATTGCTAGCACTTAAATATTTTATAAACTATACATGTTTTGACCAGTATCAATAAATTTGAGTAAAATTAATACTCCCTATCGAGCTCCTAACTTTATTTACTCAGTTTATTAAATAAACGGATCGCGTTGAGCGAGCGAGTTGATTCGCGACTCCATGTCGGGGTATAACAGAGTTATCACTACCAGCCTACACAAACAAACCAACGTGCCGGCTCTCAGCAAATACGACGAGCTTTGTCAAGGACTGAATTATAACATTATATTTTATATATGTATGTATATAATGTAATTTATGTAATCATAGTATACTATATACTATAATATTATAAAAAGGAAAGATTTGTATGTATGTTTGGCTCGTATGTATGGCTCAAAAAGTACTGGACCGATTTCAAAAATTCTTTCACTATTGGAAAGCTACATTCACCCTGAGTAACATAGGTTATATAAGATTCATCACCATCATCATCATCCATCACCGCGCGGGTGAAACCGCGGAGAGCAGCTAGTACATGATATTATTTTGTAAGGTGTATAGTGTTATGATAATGAACATGTAAACGTATTATTAGGATGTACTCACAGTATTAGGTTTAGGTTTTATTCAACGGCATATTTATAACATGGTATTTAAAAACATGTTTACAGACAAAAAAGTAAAAACTCTAAAGGTAAGGACAGTATTTACTAACATGATATTGTCGTAGGACATCAGTGCAGTGTAGTGTAGTAGTAGTTAGTACTGTATACGTCAACGATACGATTACGTTACGCTTACGCAAATTTTCGTGCTGACCCACGGGTTATCATAAATTAACCGAACGCAAACAGAACACACATAATGGAACGCTTACTCCAAACTGGTTTATGAGATGTATTAAACGATAGCCCATACAACATTTGTATTTTAGATATTGAATATTGACCGATCTTCAACAATAAACATTGATGAATGCAACACAATATTGGCATCATCAATCAATCCGGCAGTTTTGATTGCAGGTTACCAAGTGAAAGTTATATCGGTGTCCATCAATTTGCCAACACAAGCCTATGATGCAAGCTTCATCTAGAATATGTCCAGCTTATTTTAGTTCAAAATATAGTCGTTCAGAACTCGAGTGTTCCAAGAAAGCGCAGCGGTGGTCGTCGCTTCAGTTCTCCTTTGTTTTGGTATACGTGACTGGCGTTTTAGATGCACGCAAATTAACTAAAAATAGAACCATTTCTGTGCTGATATTTTGAGCCTAATAACATCACGCTCGGAACCACGAGATCACTGTTTCCCAGCCCGTGAATAAATAAATCAGCTATTTAATTTTGTTTACGTGTAGCTTTGTGAGTTTGTTATACATTTGACTTTCATGTATTATTAGTTTGATTGGCGTAATATTACCTATACTTAATGTGATAATTATAGTAATACATAAAGTGATACATATAGTGATACTTATAGTGATACATAAAGTGATACATATAATGATACTTATAGTGATACCTATAATGATACATATAGTGATACTTATAGTGATACATAAAGTGATACATATAGTGATACTTATAGTGATACATAAAGTGATACATATACTGATACTTCTAGTGATACATAAAGTGATACATATAGTGATACTTATAGTGATACATAAAGTGATACATATAGTGATACTTATAGTGATACATAAAATTATACATATAGTGATACTTATAGTGATACATAAAGTGATACTTATAGTGATACATAAAGTGATACATATAGTGATACTTATAGTGATACTTATAGTGATACTTATAGTGATACATAAATTGATACATATAGTGATACTTATAGTGATACATATAATGATACTTATAGTGATACTTATAGTGATACATAAAGTGATACATATAGTGATACTTATAGTGATACATAAAGTGATACATATAGTGATACATAAAGTGATACATAAAGTGATACATATAGTGATACTTATAGTGATACATATAGTGATACTTATAGTGATACATAAAGTAATACATATAGTGATACATAAAGTGATACATAAAGTGATACATATAGTGATACATAAAGTGATACATATAGTGATACTTATAGTTATACATAAAGTGATACTTATAGTGATACATATAGTGATACATATAGTGATACTTATAGTGATACTTATAGTGATACTTATAGTGATACATAAATTGATACATATAGTGATACTTATAGTGATACATATAATGATACTTATAGTCATACTTATAGTGATACATAAAGTGATACATATAGTGATACTTATAGTGATACATAAAGTGATACATATAGTGATACATAAAGTGATACATAAAGTGATACATATAGTGATACTTATAGTGATACATAAAGTGATACATATAGTGATACTTATAGTGATACATAAAGTGATACATATAGTGATACATAAAGTGATACATATAGTGATACTTATAGTGATACATAAAGTTATACTTATAGTGATACATAAAGTGATACATATAGTGATACATAAAGTGATACATATAGTGATACTTATAGTGATACATAAAGTGATACTTATAGTGATACATATAGTGATACATATAGTGATACTTATAGTGATACTTATAGTGATACATAAATTGATACATATAGTGATACTTATAGTGATACATATAGTGATACTTATAGTGATACATAGAGTGATACATATAGTGATACATAAAGTGATACATAAAGTGATACATATAGTGATACTTATAGTGATACATATAGTGATACTTATAGTGATACATAAAGTAATACATATAGTGATACATAAAGTGATACATATAGTGATACTTATAGTGATACATATAGTGATACTTATAGTGATACATAATGTGATACATATAGTGATACATAAAGTGATACATATAGTGATACTTATAGTGATACATAAAGTGATACATATAGTGATACTTATAGTGATACATAAAGTGATACATATACTATAGGATACTTATAATGATATTGGTAATATATAATAAGGAATTAAGTAATGTAGGTACATCGTTTTATAATAATTTGTAGGTATTACCAATTTAATTAAAACTCGTAAAATGTTAAGTAAATTTAGGGGTATAAAATACAAAGTAGTAATAATAGTATCGGTTTAATGAACATTTATTATGAAATATTTTGGTTCTACTATAGATAGTTAACACATGCACACCATTACCCTTTTATGCTACTTAAGGAGTTGCCACGTGGCCAGAGGCGTATAAACACCCATATGATCTCATCACAGAAGATACCTAAAGCCGGCTGGTTGGCGCAGTTGGACCATCCGGTGACGCTGTAAAGGCCAGTACAGGCAAACTGCAATTAGCCCATACGAAAAAAATGGCGCAGTTGGTAGCATCCCTGGCTTCTGACCTGATGGTCTCACATTTGTGTGCTTCATGCACATGATGTCTGTTTAACCTGTGTCTGGTAATTTAAATGTTTAAAAGCATGTATATCAATGATCAGGTTACTATATAGTAGAGTCTCTGCATATTTTGATGAACCTGAAGACGTGTGAAAAAAAAAACAGTTATATATATAATCTACTACGAGTAAGTATATTTAGTAATAGGTGAACTATTTGGGAACGAGTTTGTCCGAGGGAATACTGCCATCATACCAATTTCCACCACAATGCTGTAATTTTCGCGTTACTGTGCTCCGATTTGAAGGCTATGGGGGCCGGTGAAATTACAAGCACATGATACTCAACAACTTAATATCTTAGGATGATGGGCGCAATGCAGTTCGTCAATTGTGACGAAATTTATCTGTTAAAGTCATAAGTCACCACTTATTACCAGACGAACTTTCGTAGACTAATCACATAAAAAGTACTAATTCTTTCATGTAATACAGGGCAAGCCTGTTGCTATTCTGCCCCTAAATCAGCGATCAAGATATCTATGCGGAAGGATATATCTAGATAGATATCTATTTATATATTAGTACTAGCTGCTCTCCGCGGTTTCACCCGCGCTCTGATGGATGATGATGATGATGAATTTTATAAAGCCTATGTTACTCAGGGTGAATGTAGCTTTCCAATGGTGATGGAATTTTTGAAATCGATCTAACACTTTTGGAGCCAATTCGTTACAAACATACACACAAATCTTTCCTCTTATAATATTATATAATAATTAATATATTAAGTATAATAATGTATAATATAGTTATATAGTATAGAGTATAGATAGTATAGATGAAAACTTCGTTACTTTCCCACTGCTCTGACACGGGCCTTCCTTCCAGTGAGAGGAGTATGGGCATAAGCCAACACGCGGGCTCAGAGCGGTTTGATGAAAAAATTGAACAGTTTTATTAAAAGCCAGGAACTGTACAGAACAGTTAAGATTATTTATATTATTTTTAATGCATTTCATTCCGACGCCCTATTGCGTGGTATCGTTTTAAATAGCCCGCGTAAGGGGAGGCGCGGCTAAATTGGCGTACCGCTAATAGCTCATGCGGGTGTGGGCGACGCTAGTTCCCATCTCCCCTCATTTAAAATAAAGTAGTTTCCATACTTAACACTCGAGTACTCAACCGTTGGTACTGTAATTAACATATTGATTTAGCCAAGATAAGCGATTTTACGAGCCACCGTATAGCTATTGATGAATTCTGTATTAAATTCTACATTTTATTGTAGCCCTCGAAGTTGAGAATACAAAATGATGTTAAGTAAATGAAAGTTTTCAAAAGGTATGTAGTTGTTTAGGGATGTGTTTTATTTCAGAAATATATTTTGAAACTGCAAAAACTGTACAAAATATATCTATGTGTTCTTACAAAGAACCACCAATGATCTCATCATCATCATCATCTCAGCCGTAGGACGTCCACTGCTGAATATATGCCTCCCCCACAAATTTCCAAATGGGCCGGTTGGAAGCGGCCTGCATCCAACGTCGTCCTGCTACCTTTATCAGGTCGTCAGACGACCTACGCTGCGCTTGCCAGTCCGTGGTCTCCACTCCGGAACCTTCAGACCCCATCGGCCATCTGTTCTGCATGCTATGTGCCCTGCCAAGGCTGCCCACTGCCACTTCGACTGGCTTATCTTCTGGGCTATGTCGGTGACTTTAGTTCGTCTACCGATCTCCTCATTTCTGATTCGATCACGTAGAGAAACCCCGAGCATAGCCTTCTTCATGATCTACCGGACTATACCGGACTAAAGTCGGTTTACGTATTGATAAATATAATAAGTATTATAATTTGATCGTTCTCACATAAAAAGACAAGCCGAACATGTATAGAATGTTTCTTTTAATAAATCGTGTTGGTGAGAAAAATATATAAAAATGAATCCCTATTTCTCCTGGTCACGCTATAACTTGAGAACGGATGGAACAATCTCGCCAATTCTTTTTGTTGTATTATTTATTATCAGTAGAAGGTTCTTATGAAAGAAAAACCAAGAAAAGACGGGAGGTTATAGCGAGGCCGAAGGCCGAGCCTACTAAGCGAACGAAGTCGCGGGCAGTCGCTAGTACTAAATATTTCACAAAACTGTATACTAACAGTCATTAACAAAATTGACATTATTATAATTTGCCTGTTTAAAGTAATAGTCGTTAACAAAATTGACATACGATATTACTAGTACCACTTCGTGGCGATTATTGAGGGTTATCACCCTAAACACTGCGGCTATAATCAGAACATGGGGATAAATATGCGGGTCCTCCGCACACAGCAGCGGTGTAGTTTTTAAGTACCCCTTAAAACTATATATTATCACTCAAAAATACACCCTATTTTAAAAGTGGTAAGGTTTATGGTTATGGCTGTTAAAAATAAAGTTTTAGCAATCTACAACTAATGGAGAAATCAAAACAGGAAGATTAATGTCATGGGAACTCACTCATCGTGGGATTCTGATAACTTTTGTTATTCGTGTTTTATTTTGAGCTGGATTAATTGACTAATAACAAAGATTCACACTAAAACACTAAATATGAAGTGTTTGAACAGATTTAAGATATAAGTACTTATATCTTAAATTAGTATATTGATTTGGTGAAATGAGACTGACTATGAGTGCGTGCCGTATGAATATGTCTAGATTTCTACTACGTATTATTATATTATGTGCTTTTATATTATATTACATACTATACAATATTACTAGGTACATATATATACAAATTCAGGGATGACACGTTATTTTAATATTTTTACAATAAATACATTAAACCGACTACAACTCTAAAAAGTGTGAAATAACTTGTTGAAGGCGGTTCCATTTTTTTTAATAATTTTATCCTTTTTAGTGAATCTTGCTACTTATGGGATCGATTGTCATTCTGCTTCAATAAATATCATCAAAATAAGCGAAACACTTTTCATTCATTAGAGCGTAACTCAAAAACCACTTGACCGAATTTGATGAAATTTAAATAGAACCTTGGAAAAGTTATGCGTGGTCATATATAAAAAATTTTAAGCGTCGACTTAATTTTGGAATCCAGTTGAAAATAATACAAATACATATAACTTACTAGTTAACCCGCCAGCGGTTTCGCTCGCTTGGTTTTGGTGTAGTGGCGAGAGAGTTATTCTTTTAATTTCAATAACTGTTTTATTTATAAATAATAACCGATTGGTATGAAATAACACAAACTGTTCAGTGAAGCTTACCACAATATATTTGAAAACTACATCTAAATCGGATAAACCGTTTCTGAGATTAGAGTGCACTAACGCACAGACAAACAGACAAGCAGATAAACAGACAAAATTCTAACAATATTGATTGTTAGAATTGTTTCTCGTAAAAATATTTATATTTAATGTAACGGATCGCTGTATGTACATGGAATACCATGTATAGACAGTGATCCGTAACATTTTTATTATATGTATAGATAATCATAAAGCCATCGGACTACTCTGACATTGCCAGCCAAGCTAATTCTCAAATATATACATATATAAAAAGTTATAATTAATATTTGCATTTTAAAGGTTACAAAAAGTAGCAGCTGATTAAAATGTTGAGATATTTTGTGCCTCGAGCGCTCACTGTAAAATAACTTACATTTTCTAAAACAAAGAATATTTACAACGAACAATAGTAGCTGATCTCTATCGTGTTCAAACTGCCGTGTTTAATATGTATCCCTCAACAAATTAACTTTTACAGAGTAACATTGCATTCAATAACGCGATTACGTCGGCATCCAAGAAAAAGAAAAAAATTAAATGCCTTAAACTCCCATGATCATCCAGTTCAAATGAGTGTATGCGATGGAATGATTGGAGATGAATCCTATGTAAGCTATAAGATGAAAAAGTAGTTATTACGTTTTATACTTATGGGAAGCACATTGTTAATTGTGCTAGTAATTAAAAGTAAGATTGTGCTATTGATGTCATTACATATCTTCATGACATTCATATTTTATAATGTTTATTAATAAATCTTCAAATTGTAGAAGCTGACCTTGCATGTGATATTTATTGTCGCGTTTATATGAATTTTTCTGTTGACTTTACACTCTATGGTTTGACTAAAAAGAAACAGAAAATATACTAAATGAATAAAAGAAGATGTACCTACTGGGTAACCAGAGTAAATTTACGCCGTTAACAGATATAAAATAGAACAAATAAATGTTTTACTACGATTAAACTTCTGCAACCGCGCGCGACGCACCTAACTTTTTAAATAGTGAATTCGCGCGCTTTTTCCGTCGCGTTGGCGCCAAAATATTTGTATTTATATGCAACTGTTTATTTATTCCTAGGCAAAACTGGGTTGTTCAGAAAATATCCATAGATCACAGATAAGCTTATAGTTAGTACGATTCCGGCGTCTTATCTATATAAGTTTATTCCCCGATTTCCTCTCAGAACCTCTTGTCACTAGTGCCATCACTTATTATCATAATAATAATTGAAATGATTATACAATAGATATTATATTAATTATTATATTATATCATTATATTAATAGAAATTGACCACAAACGTGTCCTTTTAATCTATTTAGGTTACCACGTAACATAAAAATAACACAGAAAGAATTATCCTCAAATCTAAAAGCACATCCTAAATATAGTCTGGTAAACCATACTTAGCGATACTTAAGAGACAAAGATATTGATTGCAAACGAATCCCAACCTATTTAGGTTACTACGTACCATAAAAATAACACAGAAAGACTTGTCCTCAAATTTAAAATCAATTCTTAAATATATTTAGTAAACAGTAATTACCAATACTTCAGAGACATAGAAATTGACCACAAATGTGTCCCTAATTCCCTATGTCCTATTTAGATTACCATACCATAAAAATAACACAAAAAGAAATGACCTCAAATCTTAAAGCAATTCTTAAATATATTCTGGTAAACAATACTTACCAATACATATGAGACATAGAAATTGACGACAAACGTGTCCATATAACCTATTTGGGTTACTACGTACTATAAAAATAACACAGAAAGAATTGTCTTCAAATCAAAAAGCAAATCCTAAATATATTCTGGTAAACCATACTTAGTACCGATACTTAAGAGACAAAGAAATTGATGGCAAACGTGGCCCTAAAACTAATTTAGGTTACTAAGTAGGTACTATAAAAATAACCCAGACAGAATTGTCCTCAAATGTAAAAGGAATTCTTAATTATTATTCTGGTGAGCAATACTTACCAATACCTAAGAACCACAAACGTGTCCTTATAACCTATTTGGGTTACTACGTACCATAAAAATAACACAGAAAGAATTGACCTTAAATCTAAAAGCAATTCTATATAAAAAATTGGAACTACGAAGACCTTGGTTAACATCATCTCATATTTAAGTATGATCAAACGTTAACAGTCTCATTTAATAAATAACAATCCAGTGGCCCAAATACATGTTACAAATGGTTCTGCTAGCAGACAAAACGATTTATAATGACGTAAAATACTACCACATGTTTGCACAACGTATGCGCGCTAACTGGTCCACGTCCGCGACGTAATAAGTTTCCTAGTAGATTGCTTCCGTAAAGCTTAATTGCTTTGTCCACAATACAATGTGGTTGTACTTTATTCCTATAAAAAATATAGAGGCTTTACAGTACATTACAATATGAAGTTCTTTGTTGATCAACAATCTTAAGTAAAAACATACTTCAGTAAAAAGCGCTACATTACATTGGGCAATTAGCGGCTTTATCGCTATATATTAGTAGGTGCCTTAAGTTATTCTGTGGCTATAGATAATCTCTTAACCACACACGTTGCAGTTTTTTTTAACATTTACACAAAGATTTCGGTCCCCAAACTAGGCAGAGTCTGTATTATGGTAACCTGATGACTGATATACATACTTACGAGTATATACATATACACGCCCAGACACAGATCAAACAGACATGCTCATGCACACAAATGTTTGACCTGTCCGGGGATCGAACCCGGGACTAGCGGGTCTGAAGGCAGGGGTGCTACCAACTGCGCCAACCGGCCTGTCCAGTTTCTGGAAAGTTAGGAAGATTTCTGCGAAATCTATTGTGGCGAATCGCGAGTCAACTGGTTTGGCAATGCTTTATTTTTTGTAATATTAATTACCTACATAGAGATTTTTAAAAATATTATTGCAGTAGAAGGTGTATAAACACAAAAATATACATTTAAGTATTAAAAGCTCACAAATGAATAAAATAAGTACATATAGAGTAAAGACACACACAGTAGGATAAGTAAAAAAGAATAATACACACACAATTACAATACAACGATAAATAAAATATTTTCTATTCGTACCTAATATTGTTGTCTGGAAGAGATCACACTTCACTTACGATTGTGACACTTAATTTTAAGCTTTTCATTGGTGTGTGACTATTTTTTTGATGTGATATGTCTTATAAATCGGTGAACGTCGGCTGCACCTACGAAAAAGCATGAGTCATTGTCACGTTATATTTCCACGTTACGCCTAAGCGTTCGGCTTGTGTTTTGGCGTTATTACGTAAATTATCTTCCGTGAACCGGCTTTAAAGACAACCATTTTTTTCTACAACATTATCGCTGTAGTGTTTCAAAAAAGAGTTTATTAGAATATTTTAATCTACAAGTACAATTTGAAAAATGTAATACCGACTTCCATTCTATTCAGTTATTGGAGTGTAACTCAAAAACCACTGAACCGATTTTGATGAAATTTGATTGACAAAAAATTGAAATGGGGGACCACACGGGAAGCACGCAGCTTTCAAACAAAATAATAATTTTGAGAATCGGTTCACCCTATTGAAAGTTATGAGGTAACAAACATAAAAAAAACATATAGTCGAATTGAGTACCTTCTCCTTTTTGGAAGTCGGAAGAAAATATAATGTTCAGTAGTATTTTCATAAATATTGCTTTTGCACCCTTTCTTTATAAGAAAAAATTGCCCTGCTTGCCTTACATTGATAGGTAGTGCATTTCAAACGTAGACAGAATGTATAGCAAATGACTTACCTACTTATTACATTGTAGGCGCGACAGGCGTATTCAATTGCAGTAATAACGGTAATAGTAAGATGAAACGGGAACAGTGGGGTGGAATAGTACTCTATAAACGACGTCGAATCGGTATAACCTTTTGAACATATTGCCATATTGACTGGTCATACTTGCGTAATCCAAATACACGATTTTATCTACGATTAATCTATTCAGAATAGATGGTTCCATTTTGAAGTCATTGCATATGTTGAGGAAACGTTCAAAAATAACAAAAACATCAAAACAGTGAGAGATCAAACAACTGTGGAAATCTCACAAAAATTCGCCCCGGTCAGGGATCACTTCCGAAGGCTGGGTCACTACTACGTTAACGGGGTCGTAATAGTCAATTATGCAGCGAGGGAGTAAAGCAGTGTCTTACATCACGGGCGGCAACTGGCCCTGAGTGTAATGGGGACTCTAGAATTAATCTCTGAGCGCAACGAGGGGATTGTCTCGCAGTAGGTATGAAAGTGGAGAATTCACCTCTAGAATAAAGCTTGTCTTCGTCTTGGGCGGCTTGAACCCTCGCTTCACTCAGAACTCTATAGAAGAGTCGTAAAATACTTTTTTTTCTAGATTAACTCTAGAGTGCCGCGTAACGCTCAGGGTCTAATATGCCGCCCGTGACTGCTTTACCCTGTCGGCTCATAATCTACTATTGTAAGTTTGAAGTCACGTCACTTTATGTGATTGATGACGTAGTTTCAGTGACTAATTTAACACCGATATTGAATTATCAACATAGAAAGGCATATAACACGTGTACACTGTTATATATTTTCAAAAGAATTATTAATGACGTCAATATTGGCGTCATGTTTCACAATCAGGAATATGATGTGGCGTTATTTGATGCAACCGTGTGACTGGATTGTGCAAACGCTAGGTCTGCAGTTAACGTAATGACTATTATCAAATCTGTATTACACTAGGTACTACAGGTAACTCAGCACTAATATAGTGAAACTTAACTGATGACATGCATAGTGTAGGTAAGTAAGGTTATTGAATGGATCTGCGTCAAGCGTACTCGAATCTTGGCGGAGGGATACCTACATGGTGATACTTACTGACATGCTGTGACCTATTTGTTGGCCCAACATCCTAGACAGATACCTAACAGCGTACCGAAGTAGGGGTATATAAATGCAACACCTTCCAAACATGAAAACTGACATGTTTCGACATGTTTTGCGACTAGGAAGTGAGAGGCGCGACATACGAGAGAGTTTCCCGTTTATCCTATCAAACGTGTTAATTTGGTTTAAATATCTGTATATAGTGGTATATATACTTCGACCAATATAAAATTTTAAAATATATACGTTATGCATTGCTCCGACTATAGTCCTAATGTAACATAAGCCTATAGATATCCTATAGATAGAGCCATAATAATTATATAGGACCTACCTATATATTATGTCTCAATCTATAGTACTGATCTCAAGTCAGCAGTGCAAGTACCTAACCTACCGATCGATACATTTGACACTTAACTCGTTACAATCGATACTTGCAAATATAAAACAAAATTAAGCAATCGGTAGATAAATACGATAAGCTAATAATACGATCATAACGATAACGATATTTTCTCTTAGAGAATCGCACGGCTGTTCTAAACATAGAACAGCCGTGCGATTCTATGTTTAGAACAGCCGTGCGATTCTCTAAGAGAAAATATCGTTGCATCCTTGACAACATCTGTAAAACAAATGAAGAGATGACACGAAACGTTGGAAAAACAACCTTATGTACAAGGGCGATACCTCAGACATCGGTGAGCTCGTCGACGAGCGCATCAACAAATCATTACAGAATCGCACGGCAGAATCGCTCGGCTGGTAAATGACCTTTGAGAAAACGTCATTTAACAGTTACTGTTTAACTAGGCATTGATGGACGAACGTGTAAATCCATCAATGCAGTGCAGCGGGGAATGACTATTTATAATACTACATTTTATGAGAAGCTACCAGTATAGTAATACCATTGCGTTTAACAAACATCAACACGGAACACTACAAACGAGTTGAATATTTATGTAATAATATTTGGTAAAGCAGCGGGGAACGGCAATGTATGCAGATTCTAAATTCCCCACGGCATTACCAGCTGGTGGTGCAGTGGGGAATAAAAATTCCCTTCTGCACTACCAGTAGTGCAGCTTGGTAGTGCAGCAGGGAATGACTGGCCTAGTTGTGGCCAAGGCTTGTATAGTACTTTTCTCAAATAATGGCCTAGCCACTATATTCTATCAACTAAGCACTGGGTCCGCGACGTGGGTTATACGACTCTCTCTGAAAGTAAAGCCCGCAGTGGAACCGTAATGGACTGATTATAGATAGGTGCGTTCGTTTAGCTCATGAGGGCATTGGTGGCGTTGTCATTTATGCCTCTTTTGTTATAGCGTTCGTAAAGCTCAAAAACGCTATTTTTGCTACTTTTGCCCACACCCTATTCGAGCTGATCATAAGACCTAAAATCGCATGATTATGCTGTCAAATACATAGCTGTCAAATAACGATCACAAACAACCATGCTCCGGACATGGGTCAAAAATTTCACTTTTTGGTGGCAAAACTTATAATATAAATACTTCTTTTTTAGCTTTCCGAACGCTAAACAAAAAGAGGCATGAACGACATTTTCACCCACAGATTCCCAATTTGAACGCTCATTGTGAGCGTTTTTAGCGTTATTTTCGCTAAAAACGCTCACGAATGGCCTATTCGAACGCACTATAGGTATGTTATGTAACTGTAGAAGCGATTGAATGCTAGAACGTCGTAAATTGTCACTATATTTTTATTGCATATTATATGCAACTGGATTGACGTAAATGTTATTATCATTGTACTTACCGACTTACCGATCGCTTGGCAATAGATTATCACTATTCGAGTTAAATATTGTAATACAATCCTTTGAAAATTACAAATAACGGTAATTATATCTTTTGTTATCAATGATAAACGTAATTCAATTATTGTTTTTGGCACGGCTATTGCGTATCTCATTTGACAATATTGATCACCCTGCAAATGTGTACATTGATTATCTGTCAAAAGTCACCTTGGGCAAAGTAAATAAATATGTATAAATAGAACGTCTTCCCTACTAGCATTGGTTCACGCAGGTTTAGTTTCAACATCGCATCTACGAATAAATCTTCGAATAACTTTTTTTGTTGGTAGCATACAGTAAGTACCTTCACAACAGAAAACAATGATATTTGAAAACTGCCAACCCCAACCGCTCTGCCGGCACTCACGTAATGATCGCCGGCAAGCGTCCTCCGCCCCCACCCACCGCCTCTTCCCACTTTTATTATCTATTTATCGTCAAGACGTTCTACTTACTTGGGGCCGCGCTGTCTAAGTAATTTGCTTTGGGCGTTGTAATACGCAATTTTTCTCTATTCTCTGTTTACGCGCCATACGAATGCTATGAATGTACTACGTATAATAACGAAATATCAATCCAATAACGAAACTTCTTAGTTCTAGTTGTTTTTGAGAGTATACAGTAGGTTTTAGGAGTCTAGCACATACTCTGGGATACTATGAATTCTAGTGTATCGAGCTGTCAAAATCATAGCGTTATATTTTTTTCTATGAAGATTCCATAGCCTGGCTATGACAATTTGGTAGACATCAACGTTCAACCGAACCTAGTCCACTTCAAATGTCAAAGTTAGCCAATAGCTGATGAGGTAGAGATTCGTTACAAATGACGTGGTTAATATTAACGGTCGCTTTCGTTCGCCCCTTGAGGGGGACAAAGGTTAACGTATTCACTTATCAACTAATATAGCGAATAGGGGTTGATTGCTCGGAACAATCCCCAGTCAATAGACGGAGGGTTGAAGATAAACAGGGGTACCAATAACGGAAGTTCAGTTAATTAAAGATCGCCATTTGCGAAATTTGTTTCGTAATATGAACTCTACTAATATGTTTATTAACTAGCTGCGCCTGCGGCTTCACCCGCGCATATAATGACTATAACACATGTTTTGTGAGGAATCCTAATTCTATTTCTAAAATCACAGTAGCTTAAAATAAGGAGTATTTTAAGCTACTGTGATTTTAGAAATAGAATAACATCAGCTAACTGTCAGTAAAAGTACCGTCAAAGTTGGTCCAGCCATTTCGGAGATTAGCCGGAACAAACAGACAGACAAACAGACAAAAGTATACAAAATTATTTTGTGTTATAAGTTATATACACATACATATATAATATTATACTTTCATATACATAAAATAATAAGGTCTGATTATCACATTACAAACAGACACTGCAATTCTTTATATATGTGTGTATACCTATCGATAGATTTCGGTTGAAGAAGCAATGACACACACAAAATTCAAGCACAAAGGTTATTTAATCGTATTGATTCGATTATAATTTTAACATTTTACTAAAACAACTTACTCACACAAAGTAATTCTCACACAATACTCGTTTATCATAATAAACAGATAATTTGCGCAGCTTAATAATAATCTATTTTTCTCAATCAAACCCATTTTACGGTGAGCCACTAATCCGGTTTCGAAATATCAACCAGTGTACTCGCTGCGAAGACCTACCTAATTATGCAAATAACGTTATTTGTGCTCGACGAGCGAGCCTTGATCTTTCGCACCTTCCCTCGGCTCGTCACCCCTTCAAATAACATATTGAACGCAGTACTGTGTTCAAACAGTTCAAATGCTCATCATGAGCTCATGCGTGTTTAAAGTGTCGATTCAAGCGTTTTCATTATGCTCAAATTTGCGTAGTATGTGGGACACGCGCGGCGCACGCGACGCGACCCGCATGAGGGCTTAGGGCACAAAGTTTAGGGCGCGAGTTATCAACAATAATTTGTAACGAACGTGTTTTTTAGGGTTCCGTATCAATGGGTATAACGGGACTCTATTACTAAGACTCCGCTGTCTGTTCGTCTGGCTGTCCGTCTGTCACCAGGCTATATCTCATGAACCGTGATATTATACAGTTGAAATTTTCAGAAGGTGTATTTCTAGTATAAAACTAGTTTAACTAAAATACCGGCCAAGTGCGAGTCGGACTCGAGCACCGTTTCTAGTTTCCGTACCTATAAAAACGGCAAAAAAATAATGCCTGTTGCATGGGAGATTTATAGATAATGGTGTACGGAACCCTTCGTGCGCGAGTCCGACTCGCAATTGGCCGTTTTTTTCCCAACGTGAGGATTTGTATGACTGTAAAGAGGGCGACAAACGAGTCGGCCAGTAAGTATAATACACTCGGGCGCGGTTAGCGATATGTGCATTCTTTATCGCGACGTCTGAACTTATAAAACTAACCCGTATAGTATAACCCACGGCACGTAACTCTAGCGCTGAGCGAAATGTGGAAGGGATAGCTGCGCATGGGTACAGTCGCGCACATGTGACAGAGAGAGACAACAGTCCCTCGTGTTCGATGTAACAGAGAGAGACAAGAGTCCTTTGTCCCTCTAGCCACCCTGTGATAACCAATTTTTGACTTCTGCGCAATAACGGTCAGCGCTAGAGTTACGTGCCGCGGGTTATAAAGCTGAGTATTTCTCGAGACCACGCGCCTGACCCGACGGCTATAAACACATTTAATCTTTTGGTACTTTAAATGTATCATTCAGTATTGTATTATTTAGCTCTACAGTTATCGGATGTCTAAGAATAGATGGCAAGAAAAATAAGCACAGTATAAGCTCTCAAAGAACCTTCTCATAAATTATGTGTCAACGACCAGATAACAGCAAACTTGGACTGTGTGTACAGTAATTAGGTAGCCGATTACATTGTCTTAGCTTGTTAACAGATACCTTCATAAAGTCGATAATTGTTTAATGTTGTTATCGTGCGTTGAACTCCGTCTATCACATTATTGATCCGATTACAAAATTACCATTCGTAATGCATTGATTTATGAGATCTGGGGACACAATAATGTAAATATAAACTTTATATTGATACACATCGATACCTTGATTTGCTGTTATTGTTCTACTATGTATTCGTGATCTGATAAATATTAATCGTGAATCTCATAAACACATCTCAGGCCCAGATCGTAACAAACAACATTTTCCATGGAACGTATCGGATTTTTTATTGCATAAATCAACAACTTGAACGAGTTGTTTCGAAATCAGTATACATCAGGGTCTTTCGGTTCCAGTGTTCATGTCTGTAATATCACTAAATCCGAATTTCACAATATTCAATTCTCAATGCGGAATGGGCACGCGCTAAATTAGTTAGTTCACTTACCAATTTAACAAATCTTAAGTACCTACCAATTTGAAAATATTCATATTACAAATTTCTTATAAGTTACCATTATTTTAGTGCGTACTTTAATCAAGTACAAAATACGAGTATAAATAAGTAGGTTTAGCAGTTCAGTATTTTCGGCTGAAGTGCTGGAAATAACAATTACTTTGTAACGCGACAGTACACGTTATTTCAAAGAAACTCCCTTCGATTGTTGCATCGGCCCGCATAATACGTTGTAGAACCCGTTCGCATAACACTAAAGAGAAGTATAGAAAATATAAAACATAAATAAATGAATGTAGTTGTAGTTTTTATACAACTTTACTACATAGAACTTCATACATATAAAGCCCCCTAATGCTTGCTGACCCTGATATGATTGGCCAAGGTATGATCTTGTGACGATACGAAGAACCGTCGAGATACCATAGGGTACCAGACGATATACTGAACATGATGATACATATGATGGATAGACTCTCAGGCTTGACCACCACATGCAGCAACTAGAGACGAAACTTGGAGAGATAAAATGGAAGATTTTAGCGGTATGTGAAATGAGGAATATACCGTCATCTAGAGTCAGGCCACTTACTTTATGTATTTTTATATTTCAGTGAGGGCATAAATAGAAGTAAGGATAAAGCTGACAAATCTCCTTTGAAGAACTAAATCTATTTAGTTTATAAGGCATGTCTATTAAATGTTTTCCAGGGCCTCTCGAATCGTATACTTTCATGTGTTTTTAACACCATAGAGCACATACGGTGAAAGTCTGAACAGTATAACGAACCTATCCTTTTTGCATTGTGAGAGTGTTCTAACGTAACGTAATGTGGGCAAGGAAGGACCCTTCAACACAAGAACAACTTCAACTTTGAAATATATCCAATTATGGGACTGAGATAGTGAGATGATATATCTTCAGAACTAGTCATTAGTACACTGCAAGAAATGTTTAAGTAGTTGGATGGGGAAGGAGTGAGCATGTGACCTGCGGAAGACAGCAGTAACTGGATGCAGAGTGATAAAATGAACATACGGTAAGTATAGAGATAAGAAGAGGAAAAACAGTGCCTCTTTTTGTATGCCCAGTACTTATTTATAAAAATCCATTTTTTGTATGGGATGTAAAAAGAAACTATAGGTACTTACTCTATTCTTGTCCCTCCTTAAATCTGGAAAATTTAAGTGCCTCTAGTAACGGTAGACACGAATGATATAATAATATATGTATACATATACAATAACTCTTTAACTAATCAGAATCATTGTTATTCCCAATCGTGTTATTAAGTCTTCAACAACCACATGGATTCGACACAAAGTTATTAAGCGACTAACAAAAGATCAAGGTTACAAAAAGATATAACTTTTTGCCTGTATTCGTGACTGAAGTTGAGCATAAGAAAAAATTGCGTGTAATTTTAAATAACTAGGTTGAGAAAACGCGAAACCGACGGCGCAGCGCAACCAAAATGTAAGCATCTCGACGTGTTATGTAAATAACCTAATATCGTGCAAGAACAAAGGCAAAAAGCTGCATAATTATGCTTAATCTAGTTATTAGGTGCTTTTGTTCTTTGTACTGCCTCGGATCCAACTTTGCTTCCTTGCTTTTTGTGGCATTGTGCGGTATAAGCGACTGCCCCACAATAATATTGGAGCAGGTTGCCTGAAGGCCTTTGACATAGCCTGTTGCCCTAATACCACATACTGGGACCATGCCTTGTGAATTACGAAGCTCGTTGCTCTAAACAATACGCAGTCATCGATGCATCATACATCTAGATGATGATTATAACTATAGAATTAGAAAGACTGTCAAACTACGTTTTGCGCTGCATCGGTGTCTGTAATTATTTATTTTCTTAATTTCAATTCCAACAGATCTAATTTAAAATTTAACGGAAGTGGTAACGGCAGTGTCCCTGGCTATAAACAATTTATCACATATAATAATGAAGAACGTGATCGTGACCCCATATAATCATGTATTCGGCTTGCCAGTTCCCATTAAGGTACCAAAGCACGCCTATGGCTTGTTCATCATGATACGGAACACTAAACTCAGAATAAAATTATATAACGTATCTACCAAACCAAGGCCATGCGGATATGGCGAAGCTAATATTAATTTGGTTTGTTGCTAGCCTACAAATTAAGAATAAATCTAGTGACGAACCACTAAGACAAAAGAAGCACCCAAAAAAACAGGGAGTAAAGCACATCCAAAGTGTTACAGAAAAACGAAAATCTGCCGAAGAACGTAGCCATTTGCCGTTCAGCTCTAATGCTTAGCTTCGCTGTTTTTCTTATCAGATTGATCGAACAGGAAAAAGGAAACATCATAAACTTTATGTGTTCTAAATTACAAATACCATTCGAGGTATTTATTCTAAGGCAATCAGTCATCCATCAGGAAGCTTTAAGATATAATCAGATTTTAATTCTGGTTTGTTCAGTTTGAGCTTCGACTGGGCTGTGTCTCGAATGTCTCAATCCAAACTGAACAAACCAGATTGAAGTCGCAACTGCTCGAGGCGATGGATAGAGAGACCGGTCTGCAGAAGCGGGAAGGAACATTATGTAACGTCCGCGATAGTTGTTGCTGTGGTAATTTATACGGCACAATATTGGTAAGTGTTACGTGGATTGAGGTTAATCAGCATATCTTTTTGGGCCTTATGATGAAAAGTATGCTTGATAATATACGATGGACTGGATACGTATGTTGATAGATGACCAAATTTTAGTAACCTACCGACCTACACACATATGTTTACAAACAGTTTTTAGTCAACAAAGTGATCAAATCTTACTTGGATGGGACAAAATTAAGTGTCATTATGTACAGTAATCTATGTATAGATAGACATATTTATTAAAATTATCATTTGTTTATTCATTATTATATATAAAACTAGCGACTGCCCGCGACTTCGTTCGCGTAGTAGGCTCGGCCTTCAGCCTCGCCATAACCTCTTTCTTGGTTTTTCTTAAGAAACACCTCCTTATAATAATTAACACTACAAAAAAAGAATTTGCGAGATTGTTCCTTCCGTTCTCAAGTTGTAACATGCTATAGCAAGACCAGGAGAAATAGGGGTTCATTTTTATATATATAGAAGATATAGAAATAGGCCTCCATTAGATGGTATTTTAAAAGTAAACTAACGTAGACATCCATAATAGCGACCTTGATACTTATATGAAATAAAGATATTGATAATTGATCTCGTGTTCATTTTGGTTAGGCTTTCACTCACGGTATTGATAAGTAGTTAGATAGCAGACCTCTGAACGCGTTCAAAGGAAACTGCTTATTTCGTCACTCTCAGTGAAATGAGGACACGAATCCATTAACGGAGGATTGTAGCAATGTTTGCGGTGCAACGAAAGGCAAAGTCCGCGTATTAACGTTCAAATCAACCGATTGTACAAGAGCTATTACTGCTTTATTTCCGTTCGTACCTTACCGATCGGTGATATATTGCAAAAAGGATTGCTAAATAGTTTTTATTCAATCTGGCGCGTAAAAACTATCAAGAAATACAGTTTGAGAAGAGTCTTACCTCCTAGTTATGTCATTTAATTGACACCACCCATGGATCACGTCATAACATGCGTTGTAGAGTACTTTCCTACGAATTTCTATGTCACTAGAACTATACAATTCAGTGAATACCTACCCGGCTTACTAGAAGACCTTAGTTTTATTTTATAATACTACGCAATTCTCTAAAATCTGCTCTAAATCTCCATAATCTAAAGTAGGCAGTAGAACGCCTTCCTATTGTCTGTGTAAGTGTGTAAGTAAGGCAGCATCGTGGTGTTGAGGTATTATCTAATACTCTATCAGTGAAAGTGTGTGTGTGTGCGGCGGTGACGTAAGAAAACCCGGTGCGCGGGCGCAACAGGCCTGTTCCACTCTCACTAGTCTCACGATCGGTGCTGATATTCAAGTAACTTTATAAAACTAGGAAGTTTTACATTAACTGGATATTTAGTAATTCTGTGTTATAATTCGCATTTAAGGAAACTCGTATATCTAACGTCAAAGATGTATTAATGGACGCGTTGATGTCTTTTGACCGACAAATTCACGCTTGCGTAATTATAAAGTGGTTTTACTTTTATTACTGAGAGAACAATAAAATACTCAGTTTATACATTATTGTACTCATAACACATATTAGTTAAAATTAGATTATTCTAGCTTATTAATTGACCTAACTTCGCGTTACGCTATGTTAGTATCGCATCGTAAACTTATAATTATGTGTTTTTTTTATATATTTTTTTGAATTTTATTTGAATAATGTATGAGACTGAGGATTGCTATTCTAGTTCTTGTTATTAAAATGTATACTTTATGGGTGTGTGGTCAAGAATAAATAAATGAATACACAGTATTCGGATATGCAAAACACGTTGACCACCACGTGATTGGTTATTTATAATTCCGTAACTTGATTGGGCTCTTCTATTGTCTACTGACTTCTGCCGGTGATAGCTTAGTTGTTATTGATCGACCTTGGTATCGAAGCGTGAAGTTCCAGATTCGATCCCAGGTCTCTCCCAGGATCTTTGTTCTCGAGTTTTGGATATATGTGATGTAGGTACAGATAATTATAGAGCAGCAGAGTACACTCTATGAGTTAAAGAAGTATATTGGAAGATTTGGAAATAAAAAAAATATGTTTAGTCTTATGTATATACATATAATAATATACCTAAGCACTTACAGAGCAGTGGACCTACAACAAATACTTTCAATAAGTAACGTAATCGTTTCTTAGCGTATATCGCTCTTACGGAACGATACGATTAGGTAATCATATCGTTCCGTAACCTATAAAATTTTAAGTCAAAAAAAATACAGACTATAAAAATCGACCTAGTACCTACTAGGACACAGATAACTGTTAGTTTTTTAATTCCGTCATTCCGACGAACGGGAATAAAAGTTATTTACTTTCATTCATTTACGTTAGCAATACGTATACTTTTCTACCGACTTCCAAAAAGGAGAAAGTACTCAATTCGACTGTAATTTTTTTTTATGTTTCTTCTTTCATTATTCGTACCTTGGTATATTAATCCTTATCTACTCTAATAATAAAGAGGAAAGATCTGATTGTATGTTTGTAATGAATAAACGGAAAAAGTACTTAACCGATTCAAAAAAGTCTTTCACCAGTAGAAAGCAACATTATGCCTGAGTAACATACGCTATATTTCATCATCATCCATCACCACGCAGGTGAAACCGCGGAGCGCAGCTAGTAAGGTACATTTTATCTACTCTAATTAAAAAAGAATATGTCAGTATCAGGAAGGAAACTAGTACGGTACAACGTGGTTCAGACGTAAAGGTGCGATGCTTCCGTGCGGAAGTAGCACGAGCTATGACACGTGTATAGCGGTATAGTTACAAATACTTAATGGTGAGGTACTTTAATTTATGTTATTAACCTTACAGAGACAGTGAAAGAACGCGAACACTTCCTCAAGAAGCCGGAATGAGGAAGCCTTTGGTACAAAATTCTACTAAATCTTGCCTTAGGAATTAATGTGCATAGGAAGTCTGGTGAGACCTTTATTATAGCTTGGCACTTAGATTGATTTATTCATACTCATATTCATTTTATTAATAAGTAAGTACGTAATTGTTACAAAAACATAAATGCCATAAAGTAACACAAAATAATGGACAAAGATTAAAAAACATTCTCAAAAATTCAGTAGGTAGTATTTTTTTTAGGAAATGTGCCCAGAATGCCGGCTAAATTTCCACGTTGAATGTTGTAATTTGAATGAGTAATTTTTGTGGAAAATATTAGCCAGTATTCTGTTCACTTGACGCTTCAACAAACGTTTCTTTTTTTCCTATTTATGTACCTATATGGATAACAAAATAAATCAAAAATGCTGTTAGAAAAAGAAGTAAACACTGTTAAATATAAACATTATTATACAAATAACCCTCTTTAATCATAAATAATGACACAAAACGAAAAGTACTAAAGACACTAAACACAAATGGTATATTCAAAAAGCCATACATTATTTGATTGTATTGCCATTGCTATTGGTTTATAAGTGAACAGTAATAGAAAATGTATCAACTTACATTATATGTTTATGTAACACGTATGAGGTGAAAATATATCTTTATATAAAATATAAAAATGTACCCCAAATTCTCCTGGTCACGCTATAACCTGAGTTGGAACGAATGGAACAATCTCGCAATTTTTTTTATGTGTTAATAATTGTCAGGAGAAGGTTCTTATGAATGAAAAACCAAGAAAAGATGGGAGGTTATAGCGAGGCCGAAGGTCGAGCCTACTTCGCGAACGAAATCGCGGGCAGTCATGATTAATATGATTCTCAATCATGAAAAATATATTGAATTTGTTAAGTGCTTTATGTATTTGACTGTACTTTTAATTCAATATGTTTAGATACTCACTGATTCACTGACTAAACACGAAATCTCAAAAACTCCAAGACATATGAAGCTTAGGCAGGCAGAAAGTAATATTAATATAATATGTGTACCTATAGAGGTTAGAATGTATCAAAGTCCTACATTTTTATCTAAAGACACGAACAATCTGGATTTGGGTAAATTATTTTAATTTTAAAATCTCCTTCGTGCATATAAAGGCAAATTTAGGGGGGAAAACGGGGGGGTGAAGTCTGTATGATTGTTTTTATTTGATTTCTGATTCTTAGGGTTCAGTACCCAAAGGGTAAAACGGAACCCTATTACTACTACTTAGACGTCCGTCAGTCACCGGCTGTATCTTATGAACCGTGATAGCTAGGCAATTGAAATATTCAGATGATGTATTTCTGTTGCCATAACAACAAATACTAAAAAAACGGCAACTTGCGAGTCGGACGATAATTCATAGAAAATGGTACGGAACGGAACCCTTCGTGAGCGAGTCCAATTTGCACTTGGCCGGTTTTTTTTTAAATTTGAATATCAAATCTAATTTAGTGTGTATTATTCTGAAAAATTAAATACTTATTATTACAATTATTAGGAATTAAGGTGTGTTGGTATTAAAAGCATATATACGACCTTAAGCGCTCTACTTTGAATAGTAAGCCGTCGACCGAGGATAATATGAGAGGTTTTACTCGCAATGGTCCAATCTTATTCCAATGGGTCTATGGAGAGACGATGACGCTGCAGAGTTCTGCGCAGTGAAGTGGCACAGCACGCACTGTTCAATTGGAGTTGCCACGCTCTGGTGGCCATCTATTTTCAGTTTGATCACTTTTTGCCTAAGGGCGATAGATACCTGTTTGTTAAATAAACGTAGCACTTACAGTAGGTGGGAACAATATCAACTACGATACAATAACAGCGTGTATATAAAAGCTCAGTGTCATTTGGACTTTTGCGGTGGGCAGGGGTGCGGGCGGTGGGTAACGACTAAGTGCCGATTGTGATTTGTTTGCTTTCAATTTTAGCAAGTATCCTAGTTTCATTCGTGGACTGTACCCATGAATTATATTTTTAATAAGAATAATAATTTATAATTGTTAACCATGCAACTATGCATATGCAATTCATCAACGAGAGGAAATCCCACAATGTTTTTAACTTGCTAAGCTTAAGGTGTAGCCATGCTTAAGGGTTCCGTAATTGTTCCAAGAAACGCAAACAAGGATGTCTACAAGTACTACGGGCGGTATTACGAAATTCAATAAAAAAAATAGCTTCAGTTAAATTTTAAAATTGTGCAATGTCAATATAATACGTATTTTTTTTACACATACAATCGTATGTGTACAATGTGTGGTATCAAATAAAAACTTACTAAAATAAAATAAAAAACCAATGGTTCACTCTACTCCACGAACTTTACGACACAACTTTTTTCGATAACAAAATCACATTATGGTCGAAATTATTGATGGAGTTTTGTACTAAGGTCTATCCATCTGGAAGATTGTAGATTTCTACGTGACATAGTTTAGAAATGGCGGCGAACATATTGCATGTTATATTGACGGTTCATATTTGACAAACGGTCACATCATACAAAAGTGATGTTTTATGCGAAACGTAGTTTTATTTCACCTGCTCTATTTAATGATAGATAATCCACACTAGGTGGCGTTGGTAGTGTAAGGCGGTGCAGAGAAAAAAACACATCTGTGTGGATCCAACTCCTAAAATAAATGATTACGATGATTATTTCATAACAGAATTCCATTTTCAAAGAAATATTACGTAAAATGTCACGCCTTTACGTGTAAGTAACTGTTATAAAGCTGTAAAGGTTAAGCTGATAGGACGGAAAGGCAGAGAAAACGATTCCTTGTAGTACTGCTGAACCATAAATGTGCACAATTTTATTTACTGAGGTTCTGCTTTTGAAGGAAATCTAAAGAAGTAGCCAATACATTCACCACTTAAAATACATATTATTATAATACGAAAGTATGAATGTTGAATATGTGCATGTATGAATGAATGCTATTCACCTGAATTTTTGAATCAATTAATAAATACGAATTAGGTAAAGCTACATTTGTGCCGGAAAAATCTTTTTCAAGCGGGTGGAGCTGACGCGTGGAGTGCAGCTGATAAAAACACCAAATAATAACACATACATAAATAAGTAACAAAAATTACATTACCTTAGGCTGTGCTGAAATCAGTAATCAATTAAATGGTAAGCTCCATAAAAGACGTTAAAATGTATTACAGACTTAAATCACCATTTGATATTTTAGGTTATGAGGTACTAAAATTAAGTTCAAAGGCCAAGTTACCTAACAAGTACCAATTTAAACTTCGACCTACACGTGTTTCACGCTTACCTACTAATTTACGGAACGTGTAACATAAGTGTATGAATTTGTAGTAAAACAAATTCACGGAGTAAAGCTGACCATAAATGTTCAATTAAATTAAGCAAGCCAAACAGTCACTTTAAGGATGGGTGGCTGCTAATGGTATTTTCAAGTGCTTTTTTTTTATTCAGAGGTCATAACGTAAAAGCAGTCTTTTGTCGGTCCTGGATGTTATCTGAGACTATGACACTGGTCTATGCGCCAATAACCACTGCAACGTCGCGATGAAATCCATAGCATTTTGGTAAGACACTCTCTACTAATTCTAATGGCCGCTTGCCTAGCCTAAGCTCCTCCACCTCAAGATTGGAAACCTTGACCGCAGTACCTTATAGTTGGGCACCAAAATGTTATGTTACAGCCCCTTAGACCTGCATTGCTATTATCATTAGTGCCTACACTAAATAAGAAAAATAATAACTACATTCGCCGGAGTGTAGTGATACTTTGCCAGGTCATACTTTATAGATTATATATTTATTTCTATACTATTTTTCTTATTTTTCTTATTTAGTGACCTACGTACTATTAATAATTAAACGGCTGTATCATCATATTTATAGTATTATTCCGGTTATTGTCCTAAATAACCAGGCGCCATTCTAGGTCCAGTGTTATATTTACTTTCGAACGCATCATCACAGACCATCAAGTGGTCAAACACCTATCAATTTTATAATTGATAGGTATTTGAAGAGTTGAAGTGTGTGTGTGAACTGTGTTTTGGTTTGAAGGTATGGTTTGCCGGCAAAATTCCAGGCACATGAGACTCAACAGTGAAAAGCTAAATGACTCAGGGCGCAGTACAGTTCGTCACTCGTAAGGAACTGCATTTAATATAAGCAGTGGTTACTACTTAACACTAAGTAGGCCTGGTGCTTGTACCGTTTCCTTCTTCTTAAAGTGCCTCTCCAACTAGTGGAGGTTGATGATCAGCGTGGTACAGTCCTTGTTTCTGGTTCGGCGGAACAACTCAGACGCCCCCGATATTCCAGTCCACTCTCGGATATTCTGCAACCACGACATCTTTCTTTTCCCCACCTTTCTTTTTTCAGAAATTTTACCCATAATTATCAGCTGCAGAAGGTCATATCGCTGATGACGGATGACGGGAATGCTATGCTGAATACCTTTTCCTATATAACATAAAAAAAAGATAATACCTCTGAAGTCTCGTCATTTGATGACATAAAAAGCTACTATAGGTAGGGGCTTTTAACTTTTTAATCACATACATGTGATTAAAAAGGTAAAGTGATACATTCTCCTTGTCAAAATATTATCATTATCCGCAAGTAGCTGGCTCCGATCCATCACCCCCGGATTTAAGCATGTTTGCGGAGGAGCGATAACTTACGGCGACAGCGAGGCTTTATCAGCTTCCTTTAGAGCTTTCACGTAAAGAAATAATAAATACAGATAGAAAAAATATTTGTATTAAAAGGGATTTTTGGGAAGTCAGTTTAAGATGCCAGGGATTTTTTCAGCGGGTCAATACTCCACCCTCGTCGAAAAACATTTATTACGAAAATGATACCACAAACCAGTTTATCAATACTTTTTCACACTCCAACCCCGAATTAGCCAGGGGTCGAACCTTTGACCCGCCCTTGGAAGGCGCGGTCGTTACTAGCTGAGTAAATAACTATGCGTATTCTATTTTTTTATTAATTTCACCTTTATTGCTACCATATGATGGCACTATAAAGTCAGTATAACACCGAATTGCACTCACTACACGGAAATATTCTCCGAGTGTGTGGTCTTACATGCTACAATGCCGTTCAAACTTAAACCATACAAAAAATATGTTTATATGGTATACATTATCAGGACAACCTGATAATGGTCGCAGGATGACGTTGGATGCAGGCCGCTTCCTTTTGGAAATTCGTGGGGGAGGCATATGTTCAGCAGTGAACGTCCTACGGCTGAGATGATGATGATGATGAAAGAAGTTGCTCTCCAAGAAGACTCTTTCTCAATAGGCAATAAAAGGTAGATTAAAAGGCTCAATTTGATGAGTCGAAAAATTTGCATAACCAGGCAAATGTAATTAAAGTTACCGCAGTGTAAAGTTTCGCAAATAGCACAGAATAACTTTAACATAGACAATAGTCAAAATGGGATCTGAATATGATGTGAGAATTGATTGATGAGATGATGATGAGAATTGCCACATTTGCGTTCTTTTTTCTAAATCCTGGATTTAGAAAAAAGAACGCAAATGTGGTAATTCTCACTAATGATAATAGCAATGCAGGTCTAAGGGGCTGTAACATAACATTTTGGTGCCCAACTATAAGGTACTGCGGTCAAGGTTTCCAATCTTGAGGTGGAGGAGCTTAGGCTAGGCAAGCGGCCATTAGAATTAGTAGAGAGTGTCTTACCAAAATGCTATGGATTTCATCGCGACGTTGCAGTGGTTATTGGCGCATAGACCAGTGTCATAGTCTCAGATAACATCCAGGACCGACAAAAGACTGCTTTTACGTTATGACCTCTGAATAAAAAAAAAGCACTTGAAAATACCATTAGCAGCCACCCATCCTTAAAGTGACTGTTTGGCTTGCTTAATTTAATTGAACATTTATGGTCAGCTTTACTCCGTGAATTTGTTTTACTACAAATTCATACACTTATGTTACACGTTCGCTTTTCGCGTTCGCGTGATAATCTTACGGCTCACATCCTGACATTTACTCATAAGTAGGTATTTAGTATCTACCAAGTGTTGTTTGTTTTACCTATAAAATAAGTAGGCGCACTCGTATTATTTACGAAAGAACTTAAGTCACTCGATCTTTGAGTAAATGGACAATGACTCTACAATATTGACGGTCGACTGAGTTTGTGAGTCATCGTTGAAAATCGAATTTTCAACAAAGGTTCTCGAGATTATATATCTGCCCGGAGGTATGGCATAAAGCATAATTGAAGTCAAGGACTTTGCCATTGAATGTGCTTTGTAATTTATGGGTGGAAACTGAAAGTTGTCATGGTTTCAATGTTGCTAATTAATCAGTGCACCTATTCATCGACACAGGTAGGTACTATGCTTAATCAAAATGAATAGACTTTAATTTTTTTTATGTTGTTAGATGTTATTGAGGTGACGAGGCGGACAACACCGATTTTAAAAACCAACAATGTTATTTGATGCAGAGCCGCGACGACTTTTAGAACTTGCTGCAGTTAGTCTAAACCGAACAATGGCAGAAGTCTACATGTTTAGTATTGTCATGATTCACGGCATTAGACATTTGCAGCAGAATCCAAACCTTTGGTTACAGATCTTAATATTATACACTTACCATTTAGTTTTTCTTTAACTTTTTAAGCTTTTCATACTACAGTTACAGCTCTTAAAAGAAAGATACTGACAAAATCTCAAAGTTAAAAAACCTATATACCAAAGTAGGTATTTGGTATTGACCTCTTGTTATAAGTTCTACATAACATGAAAATGAAATGATTTATTCTCAAGTGATCTGTGGGAAAACCCGCATCCCAATAAAATATGAGTGTCAGCAAAATAGCCATTATGCAATGGAACGCATGACACGTTGACGCAACGCTTGTTTTCGTGGATCGTGGTAAGTGTGCCGCGAGCATTACTTTACGCAGTACCTTGTAAGTATTCTGTGGTTATAAGCAGTAACTGTTGACTGTGCTGCGGCCCCGGTCAGCCGGTGTCCCACTCAGCAGCGGCGTCGCTATGACATAACAGAGCTTCCGCCATACAGTGAAAGGTACTTCGCTTTATGTCACAGTGGAGCTTGCTGCACTCGTAACTTGTATTCGTTCGTGTTGAAATTGAATACTTATCTCATGTGGGTCACCCAATTTTTGTTCATATTTTATAATGGCCAACCAAATCGAAGCGATCTGCGCTGTGAGAAAATAAAAATAAACTAAAAGTAGTACTATCACGTGTTATGTGCTAAAAGATGCGGTCAATTTGTTGGACCGCAAATAATACCACCCTAGTGCTTTTGAGTATTCGTTTATGTATTTTGTAATTTCAATCTTACTGGGGTTAGATCTAATATATTGTTCTATTATCTCTATCGACTAATAGAGCATTCTCTCTCTTCTCCCAGCTGAAATCCTACACAGTAAAATTCTTAATCCAAAATATGTTTCTTCTATACCTACCCTTTCTTATCCTGCTTTACTGAAATATTGTTCCTGCTTTAGGTTTTTTTCATCTCCAGAGTAAAATAAGTAGCTATTTTCCAGGTATGCAAAAAGTTTACCATAGTTATAGTAAGTATATTTGTGGTTCTTGCCCCTGTAGCGGTGGGTGTTGCTCGTCTTCCATAATGATCTAGACGTGCTGCACGAAGATATACTAGCCTCACATTAACTCTACAGGCTTTAAACAATGTTAAAGTATAATTTATATCTCTGACTGCATGTCCTAATATAAAATAGTACCCATAATATCATTATATAAACATTTTTTATTTAATTAAAATTTATTGGTATTTTTTTTTAACCGGTGAAATGCGAGTGGGACTCGGGCACGAAGAGTTCCATACCAATCTTTAAATATCCCAAACAACAGACATGATTTTTTTGTCGTTTTATAGATAATAACGGAGAGTACAGAGTTTCGTGCGTGAATCCGACTCGCACTTGGCTGATTTTTAGTATTTGTTTTATAGCGGCAACAGAACACACATCATCTGTGAAAACTTCATCTGTCTAACTATCACGGTTCATGAGATACAGCCTGGACAGGCAGACGGACAGCGGAGTCTTAGTAATTAGGTCATGTTTTACCCTTTGGGTACGGAACCCTAAAAATGGAATCCAGGTTGGAAAAATTGTAGGAAGCTTCTAAAGGTATTTTTTCTATACCCATCATTATTTAGCATCAAATCTCACACCTACATAAGAAATACCAATACGTACATACAAACACTTCATTTAATTACAAGTTCTGGTGCCCGTAGTAGTTTTCCAAACTACATCCTCATTAGCTTCTTTAAATTTGGGATCATAAATGAAGTAAATCTTTAGTTATAAAATACAACCTCGTTGGACAATATCAAAAAGTTCTGCCAAGCATTAAGCTCGTTTTTCTCGACAAACCAGTTTAAACCAGCGAATTGTAACAAACAGTTCAGATAATAAATGTGAAATAGGAGCCTGGTACACAATGACAATGTCGCAATTCTAACTAACATTCAGCAAGTATTTAGCTAAACTAGCCACCTATCAGAGCTGGTAATGGTAGCTTTAAAACTTGTACTTCTAAATCAGAACCGGAATAACAAATTGAACTGGAATTAATGTGACAGGTTTTGGTTGCACGAGTTTTAGGTTTAATTAACACAACAGGCACTAATCTACCTTTATATTTTAGGCTTGGGTGCGTTTACCCGAAGAAAGGCCAATCATCATTCAACAATTATCTTAAAACACATTTAAAAATTTGATCTAAATTATAGGTTTGGTATTTGAATTTGTGGTTTTTATTTTTATCGGGGTCGATTATTCGATTGTGCCACTGTTTTACAAATTCCGTCATTGCCTTTTATAGTTGATATTATTAAACCACATACCACCGTGCCTAAGATGAAAGTCTACATGATCTACGGAGCCAAATATCAGCCAACATCTATTACGACTAGACAATTTGTGCCAGCGACTTGAGTATACATAATTTAATTCAATTCAAACTCATTTAATTCAGACCTAACTCCATACAATTAAAATATTACACAAAAGTTAACCACATTAAACCACACCACATTAAAAAAAGCAAATGTCACAAAAAATTAATAAACACATAAAAATAAAACAAATGTCATCTTAGTCTAAATTTAGATTTGAATCCAGCCGTGCGATTCTCTAATGATTCGTCGATGCGCTCGTCGACGAGCTCACCGATGTCAAATACTTAAGAGATATCGCCCTTGTACATAAGGTTGTTTTTCCAACGTTTCTTGTCATCTCGTCATTTGTTTCAAAGATTGTTGTCAAAGATGCAACGATGTTTGCTCCTAGTGAATCGCACGGTAGTGTGCTCAATATGCAGCCTGGTCCAGTGCTGCATTATTGCGGCAGTCGAGATCCATCCTCCAGGCGAACAGCTGCAGGTTACATAAAAGAATTGTATCTAGGGTATCTGGCGGAGGAAATACACATACACCCCGAGCAGGACGTCAGTGTAGTACTCATGGCGCCCACACACGAATAAGAATCTTAATCTATTTGTCCTACACCATCATTCACGTGAACTTGTGTGGTAAAGAAAAACTAACTTTCCATAAACTTTGGAAAAATGCATGATGGAACAAAAATGTTTAGTGTTGTTTTGCGTTATAACAACTACATAATTTACACTGTTGTTAAATGGAGCGAGGAAGAGAGCGCAATGTATTTAGTGCACATTAGTTAACAGTTACTGTTACAAAGAATGGCATAACTGTTAGGTCACAAGTTATCGTAAACGGAATTCCGTTCTTTTGTAACATAATACTTGTTACGTGCTCATTACTTAGTAATAAAATTGCATTAGAAACAATTTCGAAACAACTTTATAGCAAACTGTAATCATGATCAAATTTTACTTTTAGCTGAACACGCGTTAACGTTTTGATAATCATGCTAATTGTAAGAGTTTGTATAACAAAAAAAACATGCATAATAGTTTTTTAATTGGCATTATACGAGTATTAATAGTGTTAGGAGATAGGTTACTATACCTTTTTCTTCCGTAAAGCAGTAATATAAGCAATACTGCGTTTTGGTTTCAAAGTATGGTTGCTGGCGAAATTACAGACACATGAGACTTATTGTATCAAGGTTATGGGCGCAGTGCAGTTCGTCACTAGTGAGAAAATGCATCTGTTCTAGGCAGAGGTTAATTAACATCCGGTAGTTCTCGTGCTTGTACCGTTTCCTAATAACATACAAAAGGTATATTTCAAAATTTACTTATTAATTGCAATCAAAAGAGTGACGAATAATTACTCTTCACAAAGTCCGTTTTATAATATATATAGGTTTAAATGTATAGTCAAATCTTCATTCAATTCAGATACGAATCAAGAGAAAACACATCAAAGAAACACCCTGCTTGATGTGCCTGTGGGGCTCAACAGTCTAATAGAGAACTTATCAAAATATTTAAAAATAATATTTGTTCTAAACTACTAGGTAAGTATACATTTATAGCCCAAAAATTATCAACATTGTATATAGTTTTAGGTACCTACTACATAGTATAGATATATATATATATATATATATATAGGCTATAATAAAGTAGTAAGACTACCTGAAGGAAAACCTCACCTCTTCTAATGACAATAATTGAAGCGTCAACCAGAAATTGAAGCTGAAGTTTTTCGTGAAAGTGCACTATACTCGTTGTCAATTGACGACAGTGATCCAGTCGCAGTTGTCTAATTACGCTTTTTACACTGTACATACACTACTACTGCTCGTACGTAGATATCTGACACTACAGTGGTATCTAATAAGACGGAATCTTCCCACTGAGTAAAACAATATTATTTGGCAATACGAGTAATTACTTACAAAGTTGCTCATAGAGCAACCTCTTGCAACGTTATATTGATTGAGGTTGTCGCATTGTTTAGACATTGATCTTTCAATAGGTCCAAATTGAAAACAATCAAGAGCAAGTCTAAAATATACGATCGCATTACATACGAAAGACTCTCTTAATAAAGACCAGTTTAGTCATCACTTTGGAGTTGCTTCAAGGTCTTTATGGAATCGAGGAAAAGTATATGCCACTTTTTTGCTCGACTGCCGTGCCTCCAGATTTTGATACACCTCTGCGTCGATACACATACTCGTATATAGGCGTAATTTTATGTTTCGGTTCTAAAGAGGATTCATTTTTAATAACAGTTCTTCACTTTATCCTTCTTTTTAAGTAATGAAACGTTTGAAACCAATAAATGTAAAAATAAAAGTATATCATCCAATGATATTACGTGCGCTGATCCTGCTTCAACTTTGATAGTCTCAAACAGATATGAATATTCATAAAAGAAAAATGTTTCTTCTAATTATTTAGTTTGGTTTATGAGAAAAGTTCGTAGTTAGCATGGTCGCGGTAGTCGGTACAGGCACATGCGATCGGTTTTGTCTCTATTGGCGTTCCTAAATGGAGTTTCGTCGGACAAATATATTTCTCCAGGGCCATTGTCACTCCATCAGTTGAGATGTGTGAAAACATCCATACCTGAGTTTTTTTAAATTCTGGCCATGTTCGTCTCAAATTTGAACTGGTCTCTTGAGAACCCGTTTTCAACAATGGCTACCGGTTTTGTGAAGATTTGATGAGATGAGACAACACATCGCTTCATTGAGTTTACGAGTAGGTATGTGCTTCAAGATTCTCCAGCTCTCTAAGTGGGAGCATTTTTGATGGTTTTGTTTTTCGGCAATGCTTTAACTATGCCAAGAACGGTCTGTAGAGGTTTTGCCGACAAAGCTAAGAGGAAGCGAGGTAATTTACGACGTGGTCAGCTCAAGACTTGCTGGATGTTTAGTGCTGGATATCTATCAATTACTTTTTTGGCTTAATACTTGTAGCATTTACTTTCGGCATAATATTAATTTGGAATATTTGAGTCATAATTGTGGTAAGTATCGCATTATCCTCAATTGAAGTAAACTAAAAAAATTACTTAAACTTAAAAATTTATTCGGTTATGATAAATAACATTGCAATTATAAGTAGAATATACAAATATACTTATGTTGATAGAAATGCAGTAGGTACCTACCTTAGGTAACATTGTACACTCAAACAAAGAAACAAAAAAGATCATAAGCTTTTCAAAATGTTGAAAACTATGTCAGTTCTTAATCATAAAGTAAAAATACACCAATAAAGCATTTCAATTGAGTCAGTGAAATGATCACGGTCTATCACGGTGGCTGGCGTATACAAGGACGGGTATGTCACGTGAGGCACACATGTAGACATGACCCAAGAATAGAGCAACACAAAGAGCTGACCAGAACTCCAATTCAAATTATTTTAAAGCAGTCAAATTTCATATCTAGTTTCAATGTTAAAAATATCACTAATGGTATCTGCTAAATGACACAAAATGTCGAAAACAATTATCAAAAACCATATGTTTTAAATCAAAAGTCGTTTTTAATGGGACTGGAAGATTATCGAAACTTACAGGGTCAATTTATGTTTCTTCAGCTTCTTGCTAGGGTTTATAGAGGCAAACTATATTTGTTAAGTGGATTAAGGGTATCGTAATGATCATTAGCACATTCGAGGTAATTAAGTCGCGGCCAAATGAGTACACCTATTCGTAAGTTTGTATAGAAAATATTAAAAATATAGAGCTTCAAGGAAAACAAAACACTGCATGACTAAACCCTTATGTGATGTTGTAAGTTGTTTAACTTAATCAGCTATAGTTATACTGATCATAGCTGACGCTCAAAAGGATAGAAGATGGAATGATAATACGAAAATTACTTCCAGTTTCCCTTCTAGTTGTTCGTCCGCATATTCATGTGCTCTACAATCCCGACTAGGGTCAATTGTAGCTAATTGTAGCCGACTGGATGCGACGTTGTGTCGATGCCCTAGCAATTTGTATTTGTAGTGCGATTCCATTGTCTTGACTGGTTTGTGTTTACTGAAATACTCGATATAGCTTCATGAATCAATATGATGTCTCCGAATCGACTGGAAGAGCTTCTTATGTCAGACTTTTAGACAACAGTGGCCGTAGCACAAACCATTTGCGAAAAAGTGTTTCTGTCGTATGCGTCAACGCGTCACGCTTCTACGTACAATAACTATGAGTTATCTGTGTCATAGTTACTCTAGATAACTGACAGTTTGTACTGTATCACATGAATGACGCGTTACGCTACACTTACGAAGTTATTTGTGCTAGGGCCATAGATAGTAAGGTGGTGATCTTGCTAGCTCAGGAATTAATAAATAAAGCCGTGATACCTACAACATTTTTAATCAACCAACCAATCTACCATTCTTAGACTATGCTAACTAAATTTTGTTTAACTCAAATTGATGTTGTTCTGGCCGTATATGTAATAATAACTATAGAAAATAATGTACGCCTTGGTTGAAACCGCTAGATGTAAAATAACGATGATGATGATGATGGTGATGACAGAAAAACAGGGTTGGGCAGTATTTGAATTACTTGTAATTAAAATACGTAATTGAAACACAAATAAGTACGTATTAAATATTTGTATTTCAATAACTTCCCTATAATGTAATTTGTAATTAGTACTTCAAATACTAAGAGGCTGCAAAATACATTTTAACATTTAAATACACTTAACCATTATTTAGCGATTGTGAGTTTGTGAGTGACCAGTAGAAAGATTGTTTTATTTAGCAGGTTGTTATCACTCCAACAAGAGGCTGTTTGTCATACAGTACATTCAAAAATCTAGTGTTCATGAAAGGAAACTCTGGTTTTAATGATGTAATTAATCTTGTTTTCCTCTACTTTTCAGCCCGTGCTAGTCTAGATTACTTATTTTTAATATGTATTTCGTATTTCAATTAAAAATAGCTAAAATACTGTATTTTGTATTGTATATTTCAAACACCGTACTTGAATGTATTTTGTATTTCGTATTTTAATTACTTGCGATACAGTATTTTTCTATTTGTATTTTAATTTAAGCAAAGCATATATTTTGTCCAGACCTGGGAAGTACTCTATGTCACAGGATTTATGGTAACTAAATACCAAATTTCATTATCAGAAGGCAAAGATCGGTTTTACCAAACCTTTAGTCAAAAACTGATTATAAGATTTTCACGACCAAACGACCACAAAGAGAAAAATATGCTTTCATGATATGAATGTGATATATACGACCACAAATTTGGAAAAAGTAATATGAGTAGATTCAACGTATCAAAATGCAGTCAGTATGAAACACAAACTTGGTCTACCAAACTCAAAATTCTCATCTAACGTGTTACTTTTCTACATAAAAAGTGTTGACCACTAAAAAGGTGAAGATATGAAACTAACTTGTGAGAACTTCGAATAACGTAGCTACTTAACTTTCGTGCCTTAGAATATTTTTTAACATTACTAAATGGTATTTCGTTCAGCGATGCTACAGACGCGCAATTAAAACGACAATGATACCTAATATCCGTCGCTCTATGTGTCCATATTGGAGGGCATGATCGGGGCGACGATATTTGAAATCTTTAGAAGGCTTTCATAATCATAACATAGAGATTTTGTACTATTTTTCATAACGTATAGTAGTAGTACTTATGATAACATTTAAAATGGGATACCAAAGTGATTCGATTTATACTTACTGTGTGGGATGAATCACACATTAAATTTTTCCGCAAAACTGTAAGGTTTACGAGTACCTAACAGCCGTGCGATTCTCTAAGAGCAAACATCGTTGCATCTTTGACAACATCCGTGAAAAAAATGACGAGTTAACAAGAAACGTTGAAAAAACAACCTTAACAAGGGCGATATCTCATAAAGAATTTGATATCGGTGATGTTTGACCTACGAATCTTCGTAGTGTTTGACGAATCATTACAGAATCGCACGGCAGTTCGTTTTGACGTCATACGTCTTGGAGATAGGTAATTTTGACTTGAGTTGTTAATGTAACTATCGATATAATTATCATTATGTCTGTATGTATCTACATATATGTACAAAGAGATAAGCAAACTAATATCTATGGTAATGAACCCCGTGCAATGCCATGTATGTAAAATATTCTGAGAATACTAAGTGACACTGCACAGATGAGTGAGCCCTCCGGCAAAAGACATGCCCGAAGCAGTAAGTTTGTAATTTATATGAATCTAAATCATTTGTCCTAACACTGCACGAATAACTGCGTAAGTGTAATGTAACGTGTCGTTCACGTGACACAGTACAATCTGATATTTATCTTGGGCATCTGGATTCAGATAACTCATAAACTGTACGCAGAAGCGTGACGCGTTGACGCTTACGATACGAATGTTTTCGCAAGATGTTTGTGCTATGGCCTCTGATGGCATAAACGTCATGCCTGTTCATAACAGCTATAACGCTTTGTTACTCGGGGTTTTTGAACGGCTCTGCACCCAGACCTTGGGTCTACTTTACGTGAACGTTTAAAACATATAGATGGCAAATGTTAATAATTGTATACTCGTATATATTTTGATTTAACTCTCTACAATCAAAGATCAAAGTTAATGCGCCATACACCTATCTAGGGCTACCAAATCCACAGTATAGGTAATTATTACACACTGCTGCTTGCAGGCTAAATATCTGCAATATAGCTGATCTCAAACGAAATCGAAGCAGAGTACTGAAATCTACTGTGGCTACCTATTCGAGATTACAGGATTAAAGGGAATACAAATGTAAAAATATGTCATCACAATAATGCTCCAAATCTTGACCAACGCACTACCAACAAAGTTAATTTAGTTCTAAATATGTCGGACATTTGGGGTCATCTGATCTTGTCCCATAACCTCAAAACTGTGATACTTCCGCATGTCTCCAGATCTTGATAAATAAAGTAGGTAACCCTATCGTTCAAAATTAGCTTCACTTTATAAGTATTCGGAATATAGTCTGACAAATACCTAACACATCTGATGTTGTTCCCTGACCTCAAAATCTGCTTCCGCAAGCCTCTGGGTGTTTCGATAAATGAAGTAGGTAACTTACCCTGACGTTTAAAATATCAGGAATGGCAATGGACGGTATCGGTTACAGTTCATACAATGTTGCCAATGTTAACATAAAATATAACTATTATTATTGGTTTTAAAATTTAGTTTCCAGAGGTGTTCTTTATAAAGGTTACCTAATTTAGAACGTCCCTGCTGGCTGAGCCGACCGAAGCTCGTATTTCAATGATAGACACACATAAATGCTGCAACATATTAGAGTTTATACATACATCTTTGCCTCCTTTTCGGGGATTAAACGCCTGATATTAATGAAATCAAAGTTTAATAATGTTCTTTAAGGCATCACGAGCAAAAGTGTGTTTGCAAACAATTGGAGTAGTAACTGCCGCACTTGTGGTATTTTCGATTACTTAATTAGAATTAGTAATTGTTTACAAAGTTGAAGCCGTTGCAGTTTTGGCCTCAATTTGTTTGTTAATGGTTGCTTTCACACAATTAACTACATACCTATTAGCAAAACTTCTCTGAAGCTGCGCAAAGCGCCGAAATGCATTAACTGCTGTGCATCTCAGTCCGCGAATTTACTCCTTCGCCTGCCTTTGACGCGTTACGTAAGGATATCACAATAGTACATAAAAGCCTCAGGATTTTTATGTAATATTGCTATTGTCATTATCCTCCTTGCGTCGTATATCCTCAATGCTGAGGGTAGTGACCTCTACGGAGTATTTTTTGGTAGACCACATCACGCCACGTTGATCTATCCTCGGCAGCGTGAATGGCTTCACATACGGTGGTGTTGAGTACGGTACGAATTTGGTCTGACCATCGCATGGGGGATCGACCCCATGATCTTTTTCCTTCCACCTTGCCGGTCAGCAACAATTTCTACATGTTGTTGTTGTTCCGTGCTATATGGCCAAAAAAGTCGAAAATTCTGCGGAGGCATGTGGTGTGTAGTCTTGCATTGATTTTTAGTGCACTTAGTATAGATTCATTGGTGCAGCGATTCATTGTCATTATAATCTTAGATTAATGATCAGTAGATAAAAAAAAATATAGTGAACAAGTCATCAAATTTTCTTCAAAAACTAACACAAGAGCCAGCCAGTCCTCTAGCTCGAGACTCTCCTCAGATCATACAAACAAACCTTGTTTCAGATCTTGTTTTTTGAACAGTTTATCTTAATGCGAAAACTGAAGCGGTTCGGTATCCAAGGATACCTTATAAGATGTATCCAATGATATGTGAATAATATAGGATAAAAGTATCAGTGGTTCGTGGATGCAGCAATTTCAGACTTCACATGATATCTTCTACTATCCCGCAAGGGCCACTGCTAGGTCCACTTTTTTACTCGGTGTTCTCTATGACATAAGCTCATAAAATGCTGATTTTTACTTATTTCTCACGACAGTTATTTTACAAAATTTGCAATGAAAACGAATGTATGTATGTAGTAGCTCCAGGATAACTCAGATAGGCTATCTAACTACTATAAAAGTAAAAGTTTTACGCGTACGAATGACAGTCCAATTACATTTCCTTACAAATATAACAGCGTGATTATTAAAACAGATTGCAATGTACACTTAGGAAAATCTGGAACAGACGATATCGTCGTACGTTGAGCACAAAGCGTATACAAATTTAGTTTTCTTATACCATACCTTCTGCTAGTCTGGTATGCCTGAAATTATTAAATTTTGCTTATATTCGTGTTTTGCCTATGCTCGATTACAGTAGTTCAGTGTGGAATAAATAATACGTTGTTTATGAACAAGCAATATAATCTTTTTAAAAGAAATTCATTGGATGTTGCTTATGACACTGCGTAATAGACGTATCTTAAAGGATATGTCACTTTTTTCAAACACCTTCTCCGGGATCTAAGAGTTATTAATTATTTTCTAAAATAATAATAGTCTTGTGTACGCCTAGTTTTGGATTAATTCAAAAATCAGTTAGTGGCGAGCCCTATTATTAACTTGCAAGTGAGACAATCGAAATACATTTCAATTGCTTACATTTCCGATTGGTTGAGTTTGAAACACATTTGTTATGATTTCTAAGATAACTGATGTTCCAATTAAGAACCTGCTCTCGAATGCCATACTCGCTTACATTTTCTAATGAACATGTAATGATTTACAAAATCGTATGCTTTGCTTACCTATCAAGCGCTCGTAGCGGAGCTCAACATGGCGATCTTAACCGATCAACAAGTTAAGCAACACTTGCTGCGGTCAGGACTTGGATGGGTGACCGCTAGTGGCATTATTCAACTGAGAGCTTCCGGGCTTCGGCGGGCATGAGCCGTCGGTCCCGGTTGTTAGTCTTAGGACAACAGTCGTTAGGCTATGTTGAAGGCCTTTGGGCGGCCTGAAAACTTTGACATGGGTTGGCCACTAACCTATCCAATCCACCAATCCGCGCTGGGCCTGAGTGGTGGATTATGGCCCAACTCCTCTCTCTGAGAGGAAGGCTCGAGTCCCAACAGTGGGAACCAAATGGGCTGATTAAGATGCTTTGCTTATGAGGGAAAAGGGATCTGTATCACATATAATTACAGATCGAAGATAAATACTTATGATTACAGTCACACTCAACAGCATTTTAAGTAATATACCTCATTATGCATACTAGAAGGCAGCCCTCGCTGTACTTAATAGAGTAATGATAAACTTATGTTTGTGTATGACGTATCTAAATATTCAAAAAGTTTGTGAAATCATACCGTGGCACGTCAACATTTTTAAACAAATAGTTTTTTATTGTCTTATTTATATTTAGTTATATATTTATATTTATGTAATGTATTATTACGTGAGCAGACTTACGCCTTTCCATAAAAGTTTCTCTGCACTCATTACTACGAGATTTAGTTATGATTCTTATTTGTCCTGTTTTTTTACGTGCTCCAGAGTCCTTTACACCTTAATACAATAATGCTTGCGCTTCGCACTATTGCTTCCCGGCAGAATTTTTGGTATTGTGGATTTACCAACCAAGTCGGCCTCTTGTACAAGAGGTCTATAAGTAAAAGCAGTAAATAAAATTTATTTATGCCCTCTTTGATTTCCACAATACCCACCGAATAAGGTAGAGCTTCAACCTAGCAACACCGGGTTCAAAACGAGTTCGCATCCATATCAGTACAACGAACATAGTTTAAACAATAGTTACTAGGTGATATCGGGCACAGCACTGGCTGAAGGGGTCGACGAGCTCCGATAAGGGGCTATCGGGTCGGCCTCGACTCCCGATGTCTCAACAATACTAAACATTTCAATTTATCAATGAAATTATCGACAGTTACGATAAACTTTGAATTCGGAGAGGATAAGAATTCGAAACCTCCCATTTCATTCTTGAAACAAATCACCAGAAAAATGATTTAGCTTCGGTATCCGATTCATAAACAAAGGCAAAGTCAGTTCGGTCAAGCAGGACCATTTCACAAGTTGGTAATATCGCCCATTCATATGATCGTTTACCTTTCAAATTCGTTTCATCCTAATTCATTTCCAAAAGTAACCACAAAGGTAATGTCATTAGCGATCCGCGGTGATCAGTGTTTTTAGTATACAATTGTATCGATTAGGGATATTCCGAAATATGATAAAGGATTCGTTAATACAGGGTTAATTTATTTATTTATTTTTTATTATTTTTCTTTTTAATTAATCTATTTTTCACAAATTTCATTAGAATTCGTTAAGCCGTTTCACCGTGAAGAACTCACAAGTTTTGTGGTAGTGCACTTATAATCTTTCCCACTTTTAATATTAGGGTTATTGGTGCGATGACCCGACGAGTTTCTATCAGCATATTTAATTTCCCAACAAATAATCTAATGATGCCATATTTTTTTTAATACAAAACTACACAGTACAGACTCTTGGACCGTACAATTTTTCGATTTTTTTACATCATTTGAATATTGATACATTTTACGTTTTCTTTCTCCAAGCATTTATTGTGGGCGAAATCTTATACCAAACACGTTGATAATACCTAATACTTTTTTCTTCTATTGACTCGTTGTTTTTAAAACCTTTGCTTTTACTTTAGTCAGATGACATAATTTATATTTTATTTTATAGTATTGAGACTCTGGCCAAAGGATAACATGTTTTCTGGTTGTGAGAACGCAAGGCGCCTAACTCAATCTCGTAGTTGGACGCATCTCTTAAACTTCATCGACACTCTGTGCCGCATTAAATTTTTTGGTATTTCTTTTCTTGTTTAATTTGCACAAATGTTTTGATGAAACACCACAATATATATTATCAAAAGTAATTACTTACAAAAATAATTAAAGTTCGTCAATCTCGCAGTTTAAGGGGACATTTTTCGTTTGCACGTGTAAATGGCTTTAAATTCAAACATACAAATAACAAACAAACGGCATCATTTGTCATACTCCGCAGGGCTATTATGTATCTCAGTTGCTAACAAATGTTGATTGAAATCTTGAAAAATGGCGGACCTATGTCAACTCCAGTAAGGAAAAATGTTAGTAAGTTGATCACTAAAGCTGACAAAAGTGACATAGAGCGGGCATTTTTTCAGATTTCAATCCACATTTGTTAGCAACTGAGATACATAATAGCCCATATGGTAACTGTGACAGGCCATGTTAGGAAGCAGTGCGAGGATAGTTTGGTGTTTAGAAGAGATAACCAGGAGGTAGACCATTTCGGAAAAATCTTAGCAATATATATAGCATAGCCTCCATTTAATACTTTTACGAGACAGAGACGATGCACTACAAATCTCTATCTTAACCTAATAATGTATACAAATATAAATATAAATTATTACAAATATAAATTTTTGAATTGTATTATAAACTAGCTGTCCTTGCGACTCCGTTTCGCCTTATAATATAACATATAATTAACATATCTTTGTCCCGGCCCGTCTAACTCAAAGGATACATTTTTTTTAAATAACATAAATTAATAATTGTCTAATTAGTTTTCTTAGTCTTGTTGTTTGAGTTTATCCAGCAAGCAAACAATCAAATCTTTCCTCTTTATTAACAGTGTAGATGTAAATTACATTATTTAATATCAAATACTTTTGGTAGAGTTTGGTAGAGAAGTTTTAAATTTATTTTTTATATCTCATTCGGTAATATTCTAATTATGAAATGAAATACAGACTTTTATTGGCATATTTTATTTACATACTTATATAAGAAACTTAAAAAATTAAATTAAAGCATTATTCTCCCAACAATACAATGCTTTAAAACAATTTTATAATTGTACAATGTGTCCCGACCAAGGAGGTTTCAATTCAATTTAAGTACACATTATCTGTGGTGAGCGCGCTGCGTGCTACCGCTGGTTCGGAGCCAATAGACCAATAACAGCCTTTTTCCACTGATACTGATATTGGCAAAATTGTGGTTACGCCGTACAAGCCATACAAACAAGAAGAAGAAGAAGACTTTTTCCATTTTGGCGCTATTTCGTACATACGAATTTGAGTAATATTTTGTTGGATAAAACTTTAGTAGCAAACATGTCATAAGATTAAATAAAGTAGTGTATGCAACTGCATATAATTAGGAATTAAAACACTCGTGTAATCTTATTTTGAAACTCGCCTGCGGCTCGTTTTTTAATACCCTCTATTATATGACAGTTGCATAAACTACTATTTCGCTATAGTCCTACTATCAGAAAGAAATTAACGAGGTCCAAAACGACATTAACAAGTATTATCTAAACTTGATACGTTAACTTACTTAACTTGATACGATCTGTAAAAAATACTCTTTCACTTACCTATATTATACAGTCGCAATGGTGATTCTAAAAAGCAAAAGCGGATAAAAAGGTTCCATTACAAATACGATTTGCCTTTTGCGATAAGACCACTCTTATATACATTCTTCGTTGACCATGGTAGGAATTAATTAAAATATTACGTTACGGACTATGTAGTCCGTATGAATTATTGTATTACATAACTAAGGGAATTATATTAACGAACGTTATGAGGTCAATCCCGGTTGTTGCTTTAGGACTTAGGACAATGTTACAGGCGTTAGTTATACCTTGTCGGAGGCATAAGGGTGGTCTAAAAGCTCTACCATACGCTATAGAATTGACATATACTCATATAGTCGTCCACTACACTCAACCTCCGCCAATGCGCACGCGTGGTAAATTATGGACTCCATTTTTCTAACTGAAAGAGTTACTTAAAGAGTTACAGTATGAGAAAGTAAAATAATTAAACTTCCACTAAAACACTTCTAATTCGCTACCTAGATATAAGACAAAGACAAGATATAGATACATTTTGTATTAAGGTAAAGGTATCGATTTTCGATTGAAAGTTTATAAGTACCTATCATCATTACTAAACTGTGTTTTATTTCATTAACCTGTGTTTTGTTTTCTTTCAGACAGTGATTGCACCTAACGGCACCTCTATTCACTACTAGGCAATGGTTCGCCCTTGTCGTTGTCTAGCGCTTTATGCGCCCTTGTTGCCCCTCGGTTGAGTGTTGCGTGCACTCACCAACAGTCCGGTGTCGCTTTTAATGCCCGTAGTGGTAAAAAGCTCTATGTCCTTCATAAAAAAAAGATACATTTTGAACGCGATGACTGCCCAGCGGTGCGAGCACGGATTGTCGATAGGATAAAACTATCGGTAAAAGACAGCCTGCGATATATAGCTATCGCAGCTAGACGCATACTAGAAACAAGGTAAGACATTTATCCTGAGATCCATGCTCGCACTGCTGGGGTAGCATGGGTCGGTAGCTAAACCATCGTTTAGCTGGCCACGGGATCAATCCACCTCTGGCTTGAGGTTTCGGTGAAGGCGACCTCGTGATGTCATAGTGGTACTTATTGCGTCTGTCAGGCTAATCCCACAAGTTTGAAAATCTGAGCACCTATCAGTGAGTTCCGGCAGATTTTGAGAGTCAGTCCCTATTCTATTGTGATACCACCTTCGAACGCGTCATCACTGGCCATCAAGTTGGTGTAGTGGTAGTGGTAGTAGTAGTGGTCAAACACTGGCCTATCAAGTGCAATACAAAATATAATATACATTTTCAGTTTAAAACTGTTCCATATAGACATGAGAGAAAACAAAACATCCAATTTTACGGTTATGTTCCGGTAAAAAAACCTTACAGTCTATTTAAATTTCCTATGAAAACTTGTATACGATTGTGAAATTATATACTCGCATTTGTTGCTCTAATAATGTAATTTTCATCGTCATAACTGCAACCCACTTTAAATTCGATAAGCACATTATTAAAATTAATGGTGCCACGATAAGCCCAATATTAGTATAAATAATATACTTATCGGCCATACGAAAGCGAAAACAATTCGCAATGTAGTTTGGCCGCCAGATAAAACTTGTTTTTATTAAGACGTTACCAGTTTCCTGGACATCATAAGTAACTATGTACGGGTATGTTTTATTATACAATTTATTGTTTTTAAATACGGACGTTGGACATGTAAATTTTATTATGACGTAGATACTATAAATATCACAAGATACAAAGTGAAAAATAATCAAATTTGCATATAAAATGTCATGAAGTTCATATTGCGCATATCGACGTTGCAAAATAAGTGCTTATTAACATGATGATTATATTGATTATGATTATAGTTTATTGATTATCTGTTATTGAGGAAGTTAGACATATTATTATAATGGCATTTTCAATCTCATACTAGTCATAACCCACGATTAGTAGGTAATGTATACATATTTTTTATACATAGGTATATACGTATGCATGATTTTAAATGTTATGAAGTTTATCAAAACGATACTTTATCATGACAAAACATTATAAAATGATGTATTTGATCTAGAAATTATAATTAATAAACTTTAAATGGACAAATATATGAAATCTTCATAATATATTCTTAACTTATATCTTTCTATAATGTATTGAGGCAATGGCACCGAAATGCAAACAAATGGAGTCAGTCGGTCGTTCCAAACCAAAATGGTATCTAGATGCCGACCGAGCTTATGTAATATCTCGCTAGACTACTATCCGGCAGGCAAAAAATTCCAAAACATAATGGCTGCTCTCATTGTTTCCATTCGCTGTTGACGCGATTTATGAGGCAGTTTAAATGGCCAGGCCTACTTTAGGTCCAAACCTAAAAACATAACTTGGCGAATGCGCGCTTTGTTCTCGACCCAACTCTGCAGGCGTCGTAGATTTTTTTCCGGGGACCCTTTTGTTTTTAAATTACGTAGCCTTGAATTTGGAAGCAAACAAAAAGTTCGAAGTTTCGATGATGAATCGTTGCCTATTTTATTTTAACGAGGGCCGTCCTACGTGGTCGAACACAGCATGCCGTCAAAATAACGTGTCGTGTGATACATTACCGGCCCTTCGCAATAAGTCTTGAGGTTGATACTCCGGCGTCCAATCCGGGCGGTTGGCAAAAGGTTTACTGCTCACGTTTATAGGCCAGGCCAGGATCCTCGATCGTGGGTCGTAAAGCGGCGCTCGCGCAGGCCGACGACGCGGTCGCGTGATCAAACCGGTTGTTAGGGTAACATTGTTCATTATTCAAATTAGTGCGTGCTGTAATAATTCGAGTCGAGCCTTGCGAGCTCCGATTAGGCGCTCCGGGCTCCGCGAGTCTGCGCTCCCTCAGCGCCGATCATATTGCTTCAAAACTGCAATTCCGTACCAACCTTACGACTTGCTCGTTACAAAATTGCATGCAAATCAAATAGTATTGATGTTGGTTTTATCAAGATGTACACATTGATTGTACCATAACTTTGGTTTTTTATATTCAATTTGATGTTTATCAACGCAATTGTGTATGAAACTTTTTATTAAGCTTCACAGTCAGTCGCAAGAAAGAATTTCTTGCAATAGCTTTCGAATGATATGAAGCACAACTGCAAATCCTTGCAGGTAGATTCACTGCGTGTATATTTATCCTTTAGTATAGAATAATATTCACGTGAAAGTTAGGATGGGATGTATGGATAGATGGATGTTTGTTTGTTACTCATTCACGCAAAAACGGCTGGGCCAATTATGATTAAATTTGGTGTGGAGGTAGATAAGGCACTGGATTAATACATAGAGCACTTTCATCATCATCATCAGCCATCACCAAGCGGCTGTAAGCGCGGGCGCAGCTAGTCCTACTAATATTATAAATGTGAAAGTTTGGATGAACGGATAGATGGATGTTTTTACTCTTGCACGCAAAAACGGCTGGGCCAATTTTGATAAAATTTGGCGTGGAGATAGATGAGGCGCTGGATTAATACAAAGGATACTTTTCATTATCATTATCCATCACCATGAGGCTGTAACCTCGGGGCGCAGGTATTTAATATTACAAAGACGAAATATTTGTTTATTTGTATTGAATAGGCTCTGAAACTAATGAAACAATTTGAAAAAATCTTTCACAATTATAGTCCTACATTATCCCTGATAAACACAGACTATATATTCATCACCATCATCATTCATCACCAAGCGTATGAAACCGTGGAGCGCAGCTGGTCCCATATCTTTTAAAATTTGGAAATTTGTTATTATTTATTATAGTCTAAAACATATAATGGAGAATCTACTTCCTCCATGTATCAAACATTTCTTTTATAAAGATAGACAGATAGATAAACTCTTTATTGCATACATCACATTATAAAGTACAACAAAACAAAGAAATAGGATAATATAATAGAAAAACATTAATTACTCAACAATGAAAAACTTTAAATCATGTTTCACAATATGCGTTCTGCCAGCTGTTGTGCCAGCGACCCAAGGCTTACTCCGCTATGTGAAGGAGTTAGGCTGGCTTGAGTAAATGCTGGCAGGGGGGAATGCACAAAACACCCCAAGCGGGACGTCAGTGCAGGCCTCATCGCCCCCAAAACGAATAAGAATAAGAATGGGCGTTCTTATCGCTCAGAGCGATTTCTTCCAGACAACCATATGATAAAGTGCCACTACCAAAAATTGTATGTGCTAGTTGTCTCCAAAGAGTTCATTAAAGGTTATCTGAAAGTAAATAAACGTCAGTGGAGCCATCTCCTATACTTAAGTATCTTTTGATTCATTTAGTTAGTTAGATAGTTAGATAGTTAGATCTCGGTTAGTAATTTATAATGAGTGTACTTTAGTTTCTTACGGGTTATATCAAACCCTGTCCTATGGGCCCAGCACTAAAAACTGCGTAAGTGTAACCTAACGCGTCGTTCAAGTGAAACAGTACAAACTGACATTTATCTGAGGCAACTGTGACACAGATAACCTATAGTTTTTACATTAACGCGCGACGCGTTGACGCTTACGATACGAATACTTTTCACCATTTTTTTACGCTATGGCCTCTGAGCTATATAATTTTTGTTATCATCACACTTCAAACTATCATATAGACGAAAGCTTGTGAGTGTGTTTGTATTATACATATATGTGTTACTTCTTCATGCTGAAACGGTTCAACCAATTTTGATGAAATGTGGTATGTATATGTATTATGAGGCGGTGCAATAGCATATAGGACCCTTTTCATCTTCATCATCATTATCCATTACCCACCACTCTGATAAAACCACGGGGCGCAACTAGTTTCATATACGTGTAAGAGGACTGTATTTTTTATTTTTTCACTAATTGGCCGAAGTAGAAAATTTTCCATAATTTCGAACAGGTTACTGTCGATATAAATAATTACAAGCGTTGCAATAATGATCATGTCATACAACTTCATACAAGCTATACTTCCTACTCATAAGTTGTCTCTGTACGGTATTATAATAAATAGCCTATGATCATGACCGGATTTAGGATTTATAAGGGGCAACTTTTCTAACGTTACAGGTAACAATACAAAATTATGAATACTAAAGTCAAATTTAGGTATCCCTCCTTCGCATTACTCGGCTTTGTTTCTTTAATTTTTGAAACACAACGTGCCCCTTTTACCCTCCTTTCATCATCATCATAATCAGCCCATTTTGTTCCCACTGCTGGGACTCGAGCCTTCCTCTCAGAGAGAGGAGTTGGGCCATAATCCACCACACGGGCCCAGTGTGGATTGGTGGATAGGCTAGTGGTCAACCCATGTCGATGTTTTCAAGCGCCCGAAGGCCCTCGACATAGCCTAACGACTGTTGTCCTAAGACAAACAACCGGGACCGACGGCTTAACGTGCCCTCCGAAGCACGGAATATAATATAACTTCCTTTAGTACATCCAAATAATATTACATGGTATGGCAACACCACGCCGCCCTTTAGCAGAACCGGTCCTAACTTCCTTATGACTCTTATTATCAGAACTTTTGTATAAACAGCCACCCGAACAGCCGAGACCACGAATCACTACAAAATGGTACCAATTACACAAATATTGTAGATGTCATCAAAATAATATCATGATATGGAACAACACAAACAGGTACACATGGTCTTCAGGTCCCAAACTAAGCAGAGTATGTATTATGTACTATGGTAACCTGTTAACTGATATAGATACATATCTACATATAAACACCCAAACACAGGTCAAACAGACATGTTCATGTACACTAGACTTTGTCCGGGTATCGAAACCAAGTCGAGCGCCTCAGAAGCAAGATTGCTATCAACTGCGCCAACCAGCCAGTCAATGCCAAAAACCACAAGATGTATCAGATAACAATAACAAAAATAACAAAAAAAATGGAACCGATTTTAAGGTAAAAATTTTTTTCAAGCTTTTTAGTGACTGCTACTTACGGGATCGATTGTCATTCACCGTCAATGCTGATATCGTCTAATTATCAAAATAGGCGAAACACTTTTCAGTTATTAGAGTGTAACTCAAAAACTGCTTGATCAAATTTGATGAAATTTAAATGGAACTACCTGGGAAGTTTAATCTATTTAACAAAAAAAAAATGATGAAATCCGGTTCATAAAGGACGAAGTTATCCGCGGACACACATAAAATATATATATGTACGGTCGAATAGAGATACCTCCTCCTTTTTTGAAGTCGGTTATAAAATCTAACTCCTAAGTAACGCTCGATAAAGCAAACTCTCCTTTCTGTTGCCGTACTCGACACTGCACACTACTGAAATAAAAGTTATATGAAGTAACTAAAGCCAACATAGGTCGGTAGTGTAGGTACTAATGATCGTCATTAATTTACCATTAACCCAACATATCCTATACTATAAGATTATTAACTTGTTATGGACCTGATACGGAGCTAAAAATAATAGGTACTTCTATTTAACTATAGGGTCAATCAATGGATAGGTAGGTGATTATAACGAGCATATATAGGTACCTACTAAGTTAGTAGCGTAGCGTCGAACAGATTTCTTGAACATTTAAAATATCTTAGTCTGAACCACGCGGGAAGGAAATGGACTCCGCGCCACTCAGGTTAAAGATGAGGCACCATGCCGATGCGCTTGTACTAAATCACGTGCCGCACGCACACAAAGTAACATCAGTCTATGTAAACCTTACGAATTTTATGCTGTGGTAACATCATTGCTGTGACATTATTAAGCATATAACGCTATACTATGTGAACATAATATATAAACATAAACTGTGATTATACTAATATAAAAATACCAGCTGCACTCACTCGGCCTTATTAATAAACTTGGCTTACACCCGGAGTAGATTTTTTTATTTTTTTTTATTTTTTTATACAGGGTTTTAATAAAATGCCACCCTTATAACTAAACAAGTATGTACATTATATCTTAAACTGCTGACGATCTACTTTTGAGAGCTGTATGGTACACATCGAACAAGGCTCTGGCATCCTGTGACTCAGGGTCCGACAACACACTGTTGCAGCCCCCCACTTGCCACAGGACATGCTCACTATTGAATCGTTGACGGCGCAATGCTTCGTTCCAGGCACACTCCATTAAAATGTGGTACACATCTTCAATCATATAACGCTATACTATGTGAACATAATATATAAACATAAACTGTGATTATACTAATATAAAAATACCAGCTGCACTCACTCGGCCTTATTAATAAACTTGGCTTACACCCGGAGTAGTTAAAACATCTATCTGTAAATTTTTCGCTTGCAGTAAATGTCACGCGAGAAAGCAAGACAAAGCATGTTACGCCTAATATAGGTTTACGCAACGTTTATAATAAAGGCCACTTGGTATTATGTCGCTTTAAGTCCGACGACGTTTCGAACGTATAAGACGTTCTTCTTGAGGGAGTGTCCACGCGCGACGCGATCTCCATACGTAACATTTTTTTAAGTTCTAAGAAAGGTAATGTATAGTACTTTGAAATACTGAAAAAATCAAAACGTACGGGAATAGTAAACAATGTGATGATTCCATGAAAAAAAATCACTGAAATCGGACAATGTTAAGGGGTAGAAATGAGTTTTTTCTTTTAGTACGGAAAGTACTAAAACGATACTCACGATAGAAACGGAGATAATAAAAAAAGTATTAATTCCGCTAGAGAATGCTAATAGGCAGAGAGTTGCACAGGGCAGGGATATCTATCTCCAAATTTTCTACATGCAGGAAGTATGCAACTGCAACTTATAAGTTAATTTTTCGACATGTTTCACCTGTTCGAGGCATCATCAGGAGACGTTGCTGGCCGAGGGCTATAGAACGAGAGCTCTCCTTCTAGCGTTGAAGACGAAATTTACAGAATAAACAGCTGTGTTTTTATCCTCTATGCATTTATGCGGGAGGGAGGGTGTTGCACACTGCATCTCTGCCTTAAGCATTTGTCCAGCGGAAGTGTCATTCAATATTTTCTTTTTAATATCTTATTCATATGGATTTCCGCAAAGTAACACATCAATAAATTATATGTACTGTTGTCGAGTCGGGCCGCTTACGTGGCATGCACGACGTTGTGCAGCATAGCTTGGTGCTTCACTGTTGATATGAGTAGCAGTGGTTTCTAATAAGTCTTTTTTATAGTCGCTGGTGTTTTTTGAATGCAGTAAATTGTGTGGAAATAATATGATGTGGAAAATAGAGTGACTGCTTCTAATCGAAAGAAGCTTAAATGAAAGAAAGAGATACATTTACGTTTTACCGACCCAACTTAGTAGGATATTAGTAAAATGATTAACTACAAAGAAGTGTTCGTTTAACCAAAGGATACAATTTTGACAATAATTATATAGGCAGGGTATCATTATTACCGGTATCAAAAAGTGGCAGTTGTTTATCTCGCAAAAAATTAGAATCAAAAGCGATTTTAATATCTAGTTTGACCACCTCTACGTTAGTAACCTACATTTTCAGTATATACGTAGTATCTTATAGTCTGTGCTCAGTATATATTAAGTTAGACAGAACCACAGAATCGCCCTATTTACATAGTTCATCTATGGACAGAACATTTATAATTTTACTGAGACTTCCAAACTTCATGTTTCAAAAATCATTCAGTGTCAAGGTCAAAGTTAAATGTGCCGCGTACTCAGGTCTCACATTGACTCTGTCAGAAAAATGTCAAGTAACATTATTTGTAAAAGAAATGTACAATACCTACATTTTATCGTGGTAAACGGATTCTTGTGCTATGAAGGCGATAAGCTTCGAGACTTTTAATAAGAAAGTGTTTATAAGAGCGTAATTGACATCACAAGTATATAAATGATTTGTCATTGATTTTGGAAACCCCGAAAAGCAGATGGAGGAGAAGACGAAAAGCAAGTAGGTAAGTAGTATAAGATTTGTAGACCATCGTAGCTACATTACATCCACAGCTAAACTTATTCGATATTTACGTTATAAATATAATATCAGCCATCCCTCTGAACTGACGTTCAGAACGACGTGAAGAATCAGCCATTAGCTGGCAGAGATAGGTTGGAGGGTTTTTTTTACAATCTCCCGCTTAGCAGGGGTCTACTGATATATGAGTGTCATAGCACAAAGGAATGCTGTCGTCCATTCTTAGGCGATCTCCATTACCAGTTCTCATGATATCCGTGGTATTACTCATACATATCGTGGTATAATTACAACAGTACAATATCTATCCGAACAAAAATGTTTTTCCCGAACTAGAAACATTTGAAAAAGATTAAGAAATATCGGGTCTCTAAATAAATTGATCGTCGAATTTGCTGAAAGCTTGCTTTAGTTGCCCATAGAATTCACTAAGTACCTATTTATCACAGTAAATCATTTATCAGATAAAAAGGTAAGTACATACCTATTACGAGTACCTACATATCTAATATAAATAGTGAGGTAGTGTCTTAGGTAATGCCTGCATAATATGCTCTGGAATATAGAAACGCTCAACAGTAACTCCTAGAGTGAGAATTACATATAAGTTCGAAACTGGTCGAATTTCCGGTAAATATCACACGAGTCCTAGCCGGTTCCTAAAGAATAATATGTACTTATTAATATGCGTAGGTTTATCAACAAGTTTTGCCCTAATTACGCCGGAAAAATAGATTAATTAATATGTGTTTGCTCCGTCTCCCATCAGTAACTTACCTACTACACTGTATACATAATTAGATAGAACTCACTGTAATTAAGAAACTGCGGAATAATTACGGCTGAACCACAGATTAAACAACAGTTATTATTGCACGATAAATATGGGTTAGCTAAGCAGTTAATCACTTGTTTACAATGTGCAGGAAAACTGCGATTGTTAGTCAACGTGGGCGGAGTTGAACTTGATTAATTTGAATTAACATAATAATAGCATAGAATAAATATAAGCATAGTATCTAGGGACTAAAACGTATTTCTTCTTTATTATAATATTACATAATGTAATATATTATGTAAAAATATATTATATAATATAAAAAAAAAATACTTTACTGACGGTGAATGATAATCGATCCCGTTAGTAAGAAGAAAATTGTTTTTTTACTGAATAATGTTTAATATGCAACCGCGCGGTGATGAATGATGACGACGATGATGATGATGATGATGATGATGAAAAGTATCATTATGACCTCGTTCTCGGGATATTTATCTCCACATTTCATCAAAATCTGTTCATTAATAAATCCGTTCAAATATTACGTAAGCAGATTTATTACAATTCCCCCCCCATCCCCCTTGTCAGCAACAGTAAGCAAAGCTCTTACCCCTCCCCCCATGCTTACGTAAACATTTTTCAATTAAAAAAGTATTTTTTTTATATTGTTATAATTATAATTTTAAAAATAAGAAAATAGTTTAGGATAGAGATTAGATTTTACTGATACAGTATTAAACATAGAGTAAGGGGCAAAATTATTATTATCTTACGAATATAACAAACATATTTTAAATTGTTATGATTGCTGCTCAGTGTTGTGAGTCTGCTCACTTTCATACAATTTTGGAATGTCTACGTCGTTCTCATCGAGCCATTCAACATCATGGTGCTCTAAATTTTGAATAATGCACATCAGTTCAGTACCTAGCACGACGAGCAGCGACTTTTACAGGTCTAACTTTCCTATCAGTGTGCGTGTTTACTTTTTTTATAGATCTTCTCGATGCGATTCGTTTTCAAGCATAGACAATGTGAGGGTTGCCAGTCGTGTAAAAAGTAAATAACTACCGATGACGTAATCATCATCTAGACTCCCCTTCCCCCCATGTCACCCAAAATAAGCAAAACAAAGAGTATGTATGATGACTATGACTTGTCCATTCTACATTAACGATATTGATGTGTTAAATATATATACCACAATCTATGACCTATAATAGGATGTTAGAGGTCAAAAGAATAAGATAACAGTTGATAACACAGTTAGTTAATAGACTTTGTTTTTCACCTCTTTTTAAACTAAGTATCTATCCAAGCAAGAGGGCAACTTGAATGGCCAGCCGTGTGCTAATAGTAAGTACCAAGCTTCCTCGTAGCAGTTGATGTGCCACCAGCCACAGCCCTCATGAGACCAAATTTTCCAGCTGATGAGACCAAATTTTCTTATTACCATTTCCAGTTATCACCATTTTTTCATCCATCCATACACATGCGTAACAGTTCAACAATACAAGTGCAGTGGGCAGGGCACATAGCACGCAGAACAGATGGCCGATGGGGCCGAAAGGTTCTGGAGTGGAGACCACGTACCGGCAAGCGCAGCGTAGGTCGTCCACCGACACGGTGGACAGACGACCTGAGAAAGGTCGCAGGACGACGTTGGATGCAGGCCGCTTCCAACCGGTCCTTTTGGAAAATCATGGGGGAGGCCTATGTTCAGCAGTGGACGTCCTACGGCTGAGATGATGATGATGATGATGATGAATACAACACCAATATAGATAGTATCTGGGGTAGTGCTTGTGTAGGTATCTAATACTCGTAGATACACTAGCTCTACCGCCCATAGTGACACTTAGTTTTAAGCATTTAATTGTAATAAGATATTTTTTGTATACAATTGTATCGAAATGATTTATGTGTAATATGGTGTTACCATAAAGAGTTAAGAGGATTGCATAGCTAGTACTTTCCATGCTAAAAAAGAAAACTCTTTTCTACCTCTTAACATTGTCTGATTTCAGTGGTTTTTTTTTTTCATGGACTCATGACATTGTTTACTATGCCCGTACGTTTTGATTTTTTCAGTTTTTTTTTAAGTTCTAAAAAGGAAATTTATAGTACTTTGAAATACTGAAAAAATCAAAACGTACGGGCATAGTAAACAATGTGTTGATTCCATGAAAAAAAATCACTGAAATCGGACAATGTTAAGAGGTAGAAAAGAGTTTTCTCTTTTAGCATGGAAAGTACTATAGCAGCGTTTATAAGTAAAGCCGTATACCTACAAGCTAGTTTCTTAAGCTATACTTATGTCTATTCAAACTTCTTAATCAATCTATCTATCTACCCCATGGTTTCACCCGCGTGGTGATGGATAACGATGACCATGATGATAACAATGTATCCTATAGTATTATTCCAGTGCCTCATCTATATACTTACGAAATTCATTAAAACCCATTCAGTAGTTTTTGCGTGAAAGAGTAACAAACATCCATACATCCACACATCCAAACTTAAGCGTTTATAATATCCCGTCCGGTGAAGCTGTAAATGCTGGTAGAAACAAACAGCATTAGTCCGTGCGAAAAAAAAAGTTTATAATATTACTACCACTTTAATACGATAATTGTTTTTTCATATCATAGTTTCATAATTATTACGTACTAATAATGTGCCTTTTGAGAAGAATATTGCCAATGTGCAATGCCCTCAGTTATCTAGCGCTTTTCTTCGAGGTGCTGGATGTAACAGCCACTTCGAAGCGCGTGTGAGTACTTCGTTGCTTAATACTAGCTGCTCTCCGCGGTTTCACCCGCGCGGTGATGGATTATGACGATGATGATGAATCTTATATAGCCTATGTTACTCAGGGTGAATGTAGCTTCCCTATGGTGAAAAAATTTTTTAAATCGGTCCAGTACTTTTTGAGCCAATTCGTTACAAACATACTTACATACAAATTTTTCCTCTTTATAATATTAGTATAGATAGATAAAAGAAGAGATAAAATTATTCAGAAGGGGAATCACGACCCTCAGTAATGAAGAGCACGACGCGACGACGACGATAGATAGATAGCATAAAGCGTTTGACGAACCTATTTGCATAATGATTTCACATACAATAGATATGCAACAGTGCCCTTCAAGGGCGTACACAGTAGTGTGCACACAGTACTGTTTTGATGGAGGCATGGTATCTGGGACTGTGGTAAGACTAAGATCGAAGAATTATGCATAAGTTTAGAAGCCAACCTGCTGTAGGTACCTGAGGTGAGTTTTCTCGCCACTTACATTTTGCATCTTTGTTTAGTTTGTATCTCGACGACGTCAAATTGTCTGTGGAGAGCAATCTTCTAGAAGATGCTTTGAATAGATATTTTGACGACCGATTAGGTTTGGTTTGAATCCCAACGAGATTATAAATTGTCTGTGAAGAGAAAACTTCTAGAAGATGCTTTGAATATACAATATTCTGAGGATCGATCAGGTTTGGTTTGAATCCCTACGTCGTTACAAATTCTCTGTGAAGAGAAAACTTCTAGAAGATGATTTGAATAGATATTCTGATGACCGATCAGATTTGGTGTGAATCCCGACGAGGTTACAAATTGTCTGTAGAGAGCAAACTTCTAGAACTAAAAAAATGAAGTGGCCTATCAGGTTAATAAGTCATTATTGCTCATATCATCACTACATAGTTTGTAAGATGCTGGCGTTGGTCTTTTTAATCGCGATAATCTAGAAAGGTTTATGATATGCTACGCATTGTGTAGATAGATAGATAAACTCTTTATTGCAATACCACATTATAAAGTATAGCAACCAAAGAAATAGGATAATATAATAGAAAAACCTTACACAATAATGAAGAACTAGTGTAGGTTGGCCAAAATATTTTAGAAACTTGACTATTTAGTCGGGCTAAATCAAGTCAATTACATTGTAATATTTGACACAAATACAATTTGAAAAACTTAATACCGACTTCCATTCTATTCCGTTATTGTAGTGTATCTCAAAAACTACTGGACCGAATTTGATGAAATTTAAATGAGACCACACGGGACCAGCACCAGCTCGCAAATAAGCATAGAGAATCGGTTCACCCAGTCGAAAGTTATGAGGAAACAAACATAAAAAAATACAGTCGAATTGAGTACCTCCTCCATTTTTGGAAGTTGGTAGAAAAAGGGCCATTCATTTTAGAGTCTCTTTCGCCCAGTACTTATAGTTGCTACAGCGCCCTAAACATCCTAAAACAGTAATACTTGCGCACTATTGCATCGCAGCAGAATTGGCACGTTGCCAGATATGTGCGTACGAAGACGGTGTTTTAACTTATTTTAGTACTAAACTTAACTTTACATTGTTTTTTTTATTTTTTTAATATTACGTATACCTACCTAATTTAATGTTATTCACACCAATAATACCTATTATAATACCAGCGGTTAGAACTTCCTCATTTGTTTAATTTTGTTTGATAAGGAATTAACAAAATTATAAAATACTTGTTGTTATAGTCTACGAATAATAATAAGTCAAGAACAGTAACTGCGTTAAAAAAATGACCCAACAAAAGTCGTGTTCAAGTAGGCGGGGCTTAAAAGTCGTGTTCAGTATGTCATCAGTCGGACATTTTTCTTGCAAGCGAGCACACGTGAAATCTTCGCATACATTTTAATTTTTATCATTGTGAACTACAACTGTGAATCATCATGCCAGCATGTGTTGTGAAGTGGTGCAGGATCCATACAAGATTAAAATGTCCAGGAATCACTATTATTAGTAAGTAGTAGCAAAATAATAATTATATTCAAAGATGTACAAATACGTATACAAACCGAGATGGTCAATACTATGCAAAAGAAAGTCAGTCTATTTTTGTTTAATGTATATTTTTTTACAGAACTGAATATTGAAATGTAACAGCAATGTATTTTGCTTATTTAGTTTTAGCTTAGTTTTATTTTCATTTCCTTGCCGATCCAGTGCAGTAAAATAAATGCCTCTCTGCACTTAAACTAGAAAGACAAGAGTATGACTAGACGCCTGTGAAAACCAGCATTATATACTTATTCCGTTCATTTTGAAGAAATAAATAAAAAAACAAATTGAAAGAAGTTGTATATGTACCGTGTTACACAAATTTGCAGTACCTCCCAGTCTGTATAGTTAGTGCCTACTGTTTTTTTGGTTATGTTATTATGTATATCAAATCTTATATTAAGTGTAAACTTATCATTTTTACGCTGATGATTCGTCCCAAAAAAAACATCAACATCTCTAAAAAATACTACAGAAAATGAACAATTAACAGTAATAACCGATTACCTGCAGTTGCATAGTATAAGCATTAAAAAAATAACGTAAGTACGTTTAATTTTTCAAGCTAATGAAAATACACACTTTGCAAATTTTGAAGTGGTTTACTTGAGTTGCTCATAAATCTGTCAGTAATATCAACACAATGCTTTTCTAAAATAATTGATAATGAAGGTATTCTGCGACCACTGAAAAACGTCCACCAGGCAAATAACGAATATCCTATCCTACTTCCTACTTATATCCCACTAATATCATAAATGATGTGAAAGTTTGGATGGATGGATGATTTTAATGAATGTTTGTTACTCAATAACGGCAGAACGGCTGAACAGATCTGATTGAAATTTGTCACAGAGATAGATGATAGTCTGGAATAGCACATTTTCATCATCATTATCATCTATCACCACGCGGGTGAAACGGCCTAATATTTTTGGGTACAGCATAGACCAAATAACAAGATCTCCGCCGATGCCAAGATCATAATGATGACTTTCTTTCTGACAATAGAGTTCTGTCAAAGTTGAGTCAGTTTCTGATAGATTATATAATGCGTTCGAATAGCCCCAAGTTGGCGAAAAATAACACTAAAAACGCTCACAATGGCGTTCGAATTGGGAATTTGTGGGTGAAAATGTCTTTTACGGCTCTTTTTGTTCAACGTTCGCAAAGCTAAAAAAGAGTTATTTATGCCACCGAAAAGTACAATTATTAACCCACGTCCGGAGCTGCGGTTGTTTTTGATCGTTTTTTGACAACTATCTATTTGACAGCACAATCGTGCGATTTTAGGTCTTCAGGCACGGTTTAGAGTTCGAGTAGAGTGTGGGAATAGCGGCAATAATAACGAAGCTTTACGAACGCTTTAACAAAAGAGCCAACAATTGCAACGTCACCAATGCCCTCATTGCTAAACGAACGTACCTCAAGTCAAAAGCACGCAATGATTTTGCCAGCTCGATACACTAGACGTGCTCGGCGATAGAGTTGGCATGTCATCCGTCTTTGTTGTTCAGCCGACTGTAGTCGAGCGATTCCGCCATCACGATGGAGGTGAAACATCAATCTAGCGGTCTTGAGTGAATCACCCGCAATACTTACATGTTATTTTTTAACACAACATAACACACGGTTTTGCCTATATATCCTCGAAGGGGTAAGCAGCGGTGTTTTCAACGACTACATTTAAGTTTTTTTTTTGTTTGTGCCTTAAGTTTGTGTCGATCGCTATTATTTTGACAGCTCGATAAACTAGACTTAAGGGGGATCAAATGTAACACAAATACCGTCAAGGGTGATGAAATGAAATAATAGTTTTTTTAATGGTGATATATGTGTATGTACTCGTAAGTCCTGTCTTTTATTATTAGTGTTTACTGATTGATACACTAAGTATTTACATTTTCTCTTGGACTTCTATTATAACAATTGCGTTTGATAATGATAGATGGAGGTCTGGTCAGGGTGAGGCCTTGGAGAAGACCGTAGTCGTAGTCGCGGGCACCAGCTAGTTAAATATAATTTTGGTAAAATGAATATGCGAATTTTTTTAATCTCACTTCACTACATTGCGAAGAAAGAGTCTCTTCTAATTACTTCTAGGCGAAAACTTAATAAATTAATCATATTTTGGCGGGACATAAAGTTCACAGAATTTTAAAAAGTAACCGATATAAAAAACCAAAAAAACATTGTTTATATTATTGACTTGGTCCAATTCACTTGTTGCATTACATCGTCCACGCCGCTACGACTAAGTTGTCATAGTAGACGTTGCAGCACGCGCGTGGACCAATCCCTGCTTTCCTTCTGAATTTAAACCAATCACCGAACATGCCTATTTGTAACCTCGGAAGTAATTCGTATTTGGAATCATACGTCGCTTTTGTTTGAAGGACCACTTTTTGTGTGGAATTTGTTCTGAATTATGCTTCCTGACTTATTATTATTCGTAGGTTATAGTACTAAACTTTCAGCATCCTGCATAATAATATATGTTAATCAGACAACTATCAACTTACTGACTACTTCAACCCTACACTAAACCCTTGGATTTTACTGCCTCAACCTGTTCTAAGAAAATACAAATTCTTTAACCATAATTTAAAACCCGGCCTACCTTTTAAAGGATTAGCAGTACAGCTAGGTATATATATATCATGAGATTTTTTATTACTTAGGGATTGTAATTGGAAAAGCCGACTTAGTATTGTTTTATTGGAATATTGAATAGGCTTAACTCTACTATTGCTTATTTGGTGGCTTAACTCGATCACTATTTTTTATTCTGTGACTTACCAGCTGGTGTCCCGGTTTGTCCGGTCCTAGTCGGATGTCTGACCAACATGACTAATTAGTCTTAGCAGAACCCGTATGTTATTTTTATTTATTAACTAGGAACTATTTTTTGCTTGTGGTTATAATATAGAATGTTTGATTATTGAATAATTGGGGCGCGCGGCCCCGAATAAGTAGAACGTCTTCGCGATAAATAGGCGACAAAAGTGTGAAGAAAAGACCCCTCATAGGCAGACAGTAAATTGTCCCTTAGAAATAAGACGACACTTTACAAACTTTGCATCCGCCCAGTCATTATTCCATCAAAGGTCATTGGTCATCATGCGGCCAGACACAATAGAATTTTCATTGTTATAATATAACGACTCTTGAAGGGTTAAACTTACGCATATATAGCGTATGTCCAAGCTCAGAGACATGACCTCCACAAGCTGCAAGTGATTCAGAATCACTTTATGCGCAGGGCAGTGGGCGCTCCGTGGTTCCTACGGAACACCGGTTTGCACTGCGATTTCATACTCCCCTCTATAACGCAGTATATCAAAGACTACTCCCGCCGCTCCGCAGCCCTAGTCGCGGTCGAGGTAATTCACACACACACACGATTGTAGCCCTAGCCAGGGTGCGGGAAGAAGTATACAGCGCCAGTCGCGATGTATACTCCGGCCAAGGTAATGGCTGTCGGCGAGGTACTCCAGGTTCTAGTTGTAGCCACACTCAAAGTGCAGGCAGGAGTGTACACTGCGGCGATCCATGGTCGCGGTGTGGACTCAGGTCGCGGAATGGGGGGAGGCGGGGTAGTTCAGTACGGAGCCCCAGCCAAGGTACTGATTCCGATCACGGTGTAGGCTCCGGCCGTGGTAATGGCTGCGGGCGAGGTATTTTAGTTTATAATCACGTATCCCAGGTATACTCAGCCAAACATCGAGCTCGCCGGCGCGCTCAAGGCAAAAATTATATCTTGGTTAGATTCTCTCCAAATAGTCATAGAGTGAAAACTCATAGGGCCCACTTTCAACGGTACACTCAGGTACCGGGCGATTCTCTCCTACTCCATTCTCTCCTGGTGACGGCCCAAGCCGAGGTCCGTGCCTTAAAGGTGCCCTTGAGCTAGTCGCCTACTCCTCTCCTTGCGGCGAAGCGCCTTCTGCGGCCGCATCTGGCTGAGTGCCATCTGCGCTCGCCACCCATCCGGTGACGCTGTAAATGCCGGTAGAGGCAAAAAGCAAGTAGACCGTTCGAAAGAAAAAAGGAAGGAAGAGAAGAGGTTTGAAAGGGCACTGTAGAGTGCAGTGCCAATCAAACTTCAAGACACAGATGTGCGATACAACATAAAGCTCTGAATGGATCAGCAAATGTCATGTGTATTATTTTAAGCTTCACGTGTTTTGCCGCAGTTAAGAGCCGAACAAGCAATCATAATCGTTTCGTCATAGAACCTATGATAGAACCTCAGTCAACATTTATTTGGTATTGGATAATCTTTTCTAAGCTGACAACAAACTTGTGAATGGCTTGTAAGACTAATCGAAATCGATTAGAAATACTCGTAAAGTAAATGGAAAATTACCAGGTTTTAGTGATTTTATACGTATGTATGTATTGATGAATACTAATTTTGATGTACGGCATCCATGACAAAATATTGGCACAGAATAGAAGAAGTCTGTGATTAGGTAATAAGTATTTCTTAAGTTATAAATGCTTCAATACAGTTTGTATTATTTTGCCCTAAGTTTTTAACTAAGAGTACCAGGAACCACCTAAAATCTACCTACTCTACTGTAAGACTCTACCAGTCTTTTTAATGATAGCTCTGAAGTAGTGAGGGCCAGCCACTGATCTAGCGGTTGTGGGTACCTATCTACTTCGAGCTTCTAAATCTAATCTAATCTAATAAGAAAGTAGTGTTTCTGAAGAAATCCATAGCGTAACTTTTAGTACTTACAGTTACTCGTCTGACATTCGTCCACCATTAGACAAACATTTGTCACAAATAAAGTCAGACCCCATTTCAACAACAAGCTGGGGGTCTACATGGCGTGTATAATCTACGTTTCAGACTCAGAACTAACTATTCGTAAATAGTAAAAGTAATACAAATCGAATGCAGGCGCAACATAACAAAGCCCTCCTCATAATCTCCGGCGCAAGGCAATATGTAAGAAATACGGTAAACAGATGGAATCTGTCAGGCAACCAGCTTTAAGACAAAAAACAACAGGACCAGCAAGCATTCCATGTGCATGAGAGCACTGTGAAACACTGCGCAGAGTTCCATTTCGTTATAACCTACGCGATGAAGATAAACCGAGGAGGCGTCATTTCTGAACGGGCTTTGAGCAAGATTTCAAAACCTCGTATCAGCATCACAAGACCGGCTTAACTAAGTCTAGTGTGATCTTCAACCGCATGATCACTGTCTATCAAGTGATAGTGATCAAATGACAGCCTAATGGTTGTGAAGAGCCACTAGCTAAGTACCCAATAAGCCTTTCCTAAACACTTTTACACACATCAAATACAGCAAAGATAAGCATATGTAGCTTTGAATAATCAGCATCTACGGTAAACCAAGATCGTCATCTTAGTTCACGGTAGATAAATAAACAATCAATAGACATAAGTATAGCTTAAGAAACTAGCTTGTAGGTATACGGCCTTACTTATAAACGCTGCTAGTACTTTCCATACTAAAAAAAAACTCTTTTCTACCTCTTAACGTTGTCCGATTTCAGTGTTTTTTTTTCATGGAATCATCATATTGTTTACTATGCCCGTACGTTTTAATATTTCAGTTTTTTAAGTTCTAAAAAAGGAAATTTATAGTACTTTGAAATACTGAAAAAATCAAAACGTACGGGCATAGTGAACAATGTGATGATTCCATGAAAAAAATGAACACTGAATGAATGAACACTGAAATCGGACAACGTTAAGACGTAGAAAAGAGTTTTTCTTTTAGTATGGAAAGTACTAGCTATGCAATCCTCTTAAATTTAACTAACGTATTAAGTAGGGGGCAAAACAATTTTGCTGTGCGCACTACTAAATTACTTCACGGCCCTTATAATTTTAATTTTATTATTTTTAAAGCAATAACACCTGCTTATTGAGACCAAACTTTGCGATTATAGAGAGAAAAACACACATCCTCGGACGGCATATTGAGTATAGTTAGTAGTAGGTATACTCTTCGTCTCCACAGAATAAGTAACTCTATAGCTCCACTATATCGCGTCGCAGATGAGTGTACAGTTGCTAAGGTCGCAACAAAATCGTTAAGTAACCCACTTTGGTCAACGTACGTGACGAAACACGCTCAAACCTAGGTCAATATTTCTAGCAGGCCATTGGCACACATTGCCACAGATTACTACACCACTACAGATTGTAAATATAATTTGATAGCAGAAGCAGTTCTAAGATAACTCAAAATAACGCTTAGGTACTTAGGTACATTATGTCGTACAGTAGGTAGTTTTCGGAGTCGCTTTATTGTACTCGTAATTTAATTAGAATCTCATTTGTCTCTCTCACATTAGGCGATATCTGATCTAGATATCTTAGTTAATAAATATCTCACTGCTGCAATTTTACCAACAGTACCTAAATAGAGAGTATTTTTAAAAACAGACGAATTTTCTCACTTGGAAATAACACCTGTAAACTCTACAAACATAAGTAACCTTATACGAGTAAATATTGAGGTATTTGCATCTACTGTCGGTACTAAACATTGTTTGGTATGTTAGAATCTTACTTACCCAATGATGTTATTTATAAACGTACTTACCCCCTTATTATTACAGTATACCTATACATAAACAGCATCAGATCAGAGTCCGACTTCTCTCCAAATTTTGTAGTCACATGTTATGAAATTGTCTCTTGCAAGTTGCAATGACAAACGCAAGTATTGTATCACGTAGGCCATTTTGGATAAAGAAGAAATTTAAATAAATTTTGTGTATAAGTTTGTTGTCGCGTGCTCAATTCTTTATTTTGTCCTTTTAAAACTAGGATATACCTACATTTTAATCATATAAATAGTGCGTTCGAATATATCACTTCTGATCGTTTCTTGCAAAAATAACGCTAAAAACGCTCACAAGGGGCGTTCGAATAGGGAATCTGTGAGTTGAAAATGTCATTCATGCCTCTTTTTGTTCAGCGTTCGGAAAGCTAAAAAAGAGGAATTTTTGCCACCAAAAAATGCAATTTTTGACCCACGTCCGGGAGCATGGTTGTTTGTGATCGTTATTTGACAGCTATGTATTTGACAGCATAATCATGCGATTTAAGGTCTTATGTTCAGCCGTGCGATTCTCTAAGAGCAAACATCGTTGAACCTTTGACAACATCCGTGAAACAAATGAAGATATGGCAAGAAACATTGGAAAAGCAACCTTAAGTACAAGGGCGATATCTTATAAAGTATTTGACATCGGTGAGCTCGTCAACGAATCATTAGAGAATCGCACGGCAGTTGAGCGTTCGAATAGGGTATGGGCGAAAGTGGCAAAAGTGGCAAAAGTGGCAAAGATAACGTTTTTGAGCTTTACGAACGCTTTAACAAAAGAGCCATCAATGAAAACGCCACTAATGCCCTCATAAGCTAAACGAACGCACCTGAAGTAACAAGTCGTACCCCTGACAGTAAGCGCCTCACCTGGCCATTTTCTTCATACAGAGTCCTATTGAGCCAAACTCAAAAGACCAATATGTCGAAGGTCACCTCAACACATTATAATACAAGTACAATTTGAAACATTTAATAACGACTTCCATTCTATTCAGTTTTTGGAGTATATCTCAAAAACTAACCTAAATGGGACCACACGGGAAGCACCAGCTTTCAAACAAAAAAAATATTTTGAGAATCGGTTCACCCATTCGAAAGTTATGAATGAGGTAACAAACATAAACATAAAATAAAAAACAGTCAAATTGAGTACCTCCTCCTTCTTTTGAAGTCGGTAGAAAACAATATAGGTATTATAATCTAACTCGATAACATTACTTCTATTCTTTGTGTGGCACTAAACCTGTCAATACGCTGGTTTTTATGTGTTAGGAAACTGTACAAGCACGAGGCCCACCTAGTGTTAATCTCCGCCTAGAACAGATCCATTTACATACTCACAAGTGACGAACATAAAAACTAAAAATAATTAATAAAAATAGTGTAAAATCTGAGTGAACAATGCATACTTCATCCCAAACGGCCCCTAGGTATAGCTTAGCATCAGACAACATGGCTAAGACTATCTTCGATTGACTATTGAAACTATAATGAGTGCTATAGGCGTAGCGTAGGCTTCTCTGCTTTCAAGTACACAATGCAATGCTTCATGAAAATTTTGAACTCTAATTTATAACCTGACATCATCATAACTTAACATAAACAAATCGTAAGCTAGCTTTGCATTTGCACTCTAATAAATATACAGTTTATACACACTCATTGTTATTTCTAATTATCTGATTCAACTTTTTCTACATAGCGCAATGTAGGCAGTTAAATTGACTATGACGTAATAGCAGTTTTGCTGTCTGTAATAATTCATTCATTTTATGCTGTAAAAAATCTACGTCATTAACATTCATTGTTAAAGTAATATAAAGTGCTTACCTACCCGCATCATCGACGTCTAACTCACGACTTCGTGTAGCTTCAACGTACTAGCTACAAAGTTGTTCACGTCAGACATAGCTGATCAGGAAGCGCAAGAGAACTTCCCGATTGGCCAAATACGTAGCCTATTGAAAGTAATTCTGGCTGCACTTGGCCTTTCATCTCTTAATATTAACCCATTAAGTACGTGACGTCGATCAAACAGGTAATTAGTTTTCGGGGAGATTTGAACTCTATGTTCTCAACTATAAGGCGTATGGATGTAAGTTAAAGAACCCGGCAGTGTATAGGAGGTCAGCATCTTCTCGAGGCTGATCTGTGTACTGCCCTTTAGGAACTTTACACGCTGCCGTAAAGGGAAGGCGGCTTAGGGCTGTCTTCATACCCGGAAAACTAGCTTTATGTTCACGTTTAGTATTCTTATCGCTATAATCCGACCATAGTTGTAACTATTTCAAAATTAGTGTTGGCGAATAGTTTCTTTATCAATTATAAAGATAACGAAACTTACTTACAAAACGCGTTTATCAAATTATATTTGACTTGCAATTGCTACAATGCAACATGTGGGCGGCAACCCTATTGCAATTGAAGTGGTTGTTGTGAAATATACAGTACAAATTGACTTGTTTCTTTGTGTCTGTAATAAATAACACAGATAATGAGCGGTTTCATATCACTATGGTTTAAAATCTGATAGTGGGATATCGTAAGTCTAATCGTTGAAGGAAATGTGCATCATCTATTTCGATACGGCATTTCCAATTTTACACGTGTATGACAACGAGATCTCGTTACAAAAGCAGCGTGATTACATTTGCTCCTTACATTGTATTGTATTTACGCTTCTTTAGACATTATAAGTACCTACTACCTATACACCTATCTATTTTGTGAGTTATGGATGGCACTCTGCATTATAGCTACAAAGAGTTACCAAACGTTATATTCTCCCGTCATGAATGAAATAATTTTGCGTGTTTAGTCACGCGATACATAAATATGGTTTTTAATTATTTATTATACGTTGCAAATGTTTCATTTGCATTAAATTTGTTTTTGAATTATATATTTAACATAGTAAGTCATACTTAATAAATGGTTTGAATAACTCAAACTCAACGGGTACTCTTATATGAACGTGAATTATGAAATACACACACGATTCCGGTCAGCGCGCTCGAGTGGGACGGACGTGCGCTCAAGTGCTCCCCGAGAATATTCCGATCGGCCTAAAAGTGCTTGCGCTTTTAGTGCCGGTTACCTGTATCGTTTCGATTGAAGAGGATTCAGTGTTGGACTTCGCTAATAGTGGATTTTCTGTGTGCAGATTCGACGTCAAGCCACCGCTTCGTGTACCGTTCGGCGCACGGAGGCGTTCGGCTCGGCTCGGCTCGCGTCGCAGAAGAAGCGCGCTCTTGTAAGAACGCTTCGACACATCAATCGCCTATTGTTCATTGTCTAATCAAAACCGCTCTTCTCAGAGCGAACTCTAGTTTCGATTTTTAATTTTTCAATTTTAAATTTCCAAGTCGAGTCAAACAAATCCACGCTTCACGTGGTCTTCTGGACGATCCTTGCGGTGTTAACGCCACCCAGTTGGGCGCGGACCCGGTGCGTCAAGCCTTTCCCTCCTGAGCGTGGGAGGGAACGGCTAAAACCGGACGGGCCTGCCTTCACCGGCCTTGGGGTCTCCCCTCGCCGACGGCAGGTATCTCCTTCCCACCCTACCCTATCCTACTCTCCTATTCTCTGGGCAAGTGTTTGGTTGGAAGCCGGGTTTTACTCGGTCTTCTCTCCTCGCCCCCGGAGCAGCTAGGGCCTCGCGTTTAGGCACACATCCCTCTGCACAATAAGACTGGCAGAGGGCACACAGTAGGGACACCTAGGCACTCACTCTCCCGCCTGTACCCGGCGGGAGTGTCACTCACCCCTCACTCGCATCTCGAGTATTCCCCTCGAGATGTCTCTACTATCTCCCTCCCCCGCTATGAGCCTCCCGCAAGGCGTTTCGCCTCAGGCGTTCGCCTCGTGGGTGTCAAATTGCTACCCGGACATGCTGTCCGAGTATCTCCAGTCCAATAGGGACTTTAAAGAGAGACCCCGCTTCACGGACTCCCAAATTCCCTCCTCCGGCTCCCTCCCTCCGAGGGCGCCCTTCGGTTCTTCGGCGTTCAAGCCGTTAGATAGCCCTCTCTCCCCCGACCCTGCGCCCTATGCGCCCCGCGCTCCCCGCGCACCTTTACCACCCCGCGATCGCTCTCCAGTCCTTCGGACTGAGTACGAACGCGCCTACGATTCGGCATCCAACTCGGAGAATGAGATGGATGTAGAGTTCTCCCGCTCCCGCGCTAACTCTGTTGGCAACATCTCCAACGACGGGTTCACTACCGTCGGAAAGAGAAAGCGCGTCCCCAAAGCCGCCTCAGAGGCTCCCTCCCCGCCACCCAAAGCGGCCTGCACCGCCCCGGGAGCGAAGCCATCAGGCTCTCTCGCTCCCACCTCCCGCGACCCTCTCGCTCACTCCGATGCTCCCGCAAGCATCGCCGCGTCTCAACGCGACGTCTCCTCTCAAGGAGCGTCAGTTAGACGCGAGAAACCGCCGCCGCCGCTGTTCCTTCAGGACAAGGCGAAGTGGGACATGGTCTCACGACTTTTGACGGATCGTAAGATCCAATATACCAGCGCCCGTTCAACCCAACTGGGTATTAAAGTCCAGGTGCCTAGCCCAAGCGACCATAGGGCGCTTACTCGACTTCTCAAAAACGAGAGCATAAGCTTTCATACTTATGCTCTCGAGGAAGAGAAGGTTCTACGCGTTGTCATACGCGGAGTACCAAAAGAGGTGCAAACCGACAGTGTCCTCGCCGACTTAAAGGCGCAAGGCTACCCCGTCCGCGAATGCCACCGCATGTACAGTGGCAAAGATCGCAAACCCTACGACCTACTATTGGTCATCCTCAATCGCACGCCAGAGGGCAAAGCGATTTTCAATATTAAAACGGTTGTGAACCTCTCGGGGATCACCGTTCAACCCCCATTCCGAAACCGAGCACCTGGCCAGTGTCATAACTGCCAATTGTACGGGCATGCCGCCCGATTCTGTTTCGCCCGCCCGAGGTGCGTCAAGTGCCTAGGGGATCACGGGACAGCCCAGTGTTCTCGCACTAGGGACTCATCAGACCCGCCTAGTTGTGTCCTCTGCGGCACACAGGGACATACCGCCAACTACCGCGGTTGCCCTAAGGCACCCCGCGCACCCAGTGGGCCGGCTAGGAGGCCTATTCCCCCTCCTCGCCCGGTCACTACCCGCTCACAAGGGAACGGCCCTAAGCCTAACCTTACACCCGCACCGCAGGCAACACCTGTTGTTCCCGCGCCCGCGCCCGCGCGCAACGCTTGGTCCAAGCCCTTGAGCATGGTACAAGCAAGCGCCCCCCTCACCCCCGCCCGCCCGCCGGCCCCTGCCAGCGCGCCGGCTCCTAAGCCCAAACCGCCGCTCTCTAGGCCTCCAATGGCTGGGCTCATGGACGCCCCAGGTCAATCTGACCTGGCGGCCGACATAGCCCTTGTCATGGACTACGCGATGGTCATAGACGTGGACGAAGTACGTGCATTCGCGCACAAACTTCGTACTGCCACAAACGACCAAGACCGCTTGCGAGCCACGCTCACACACGCGGGTCTAATCAGCGCAGTGAGGCGCTACGCCCTCCCCAGCGTTTCTTAGGTATCATCCAATATGGATAGTACACCGAAACGAATTAAGCCCCACTCAGTCACCGTAGCGACTTTCAACGCTGACGGCCTCTCTAGTCAAAAGGACGAAGTTCACGAATTTTGTAAGACCCATCAGGTCGATATCCTATGCGTGCAGGAGACCTTTCTGAAACCAGGTACAGCGAACCCTAGGTTTGCAAATTACCGTTTGGTCCGTAATGATAGAGTGGCCACCCCAAAAGGTGGCACTCTCATCTATTACAAAAGAGCTCTGCACTGTATCCCAATTGTTACTCCACCACTTAGAATACTAGAAGCCTCTGTTTGCTTTCTAGCGATGTCAGGTCATCAACCTGTCATCATAGCCTCATGTTACCTCCCCTCTGGTAAAGAACTATTACAGACAGACTTGGAAGCCCTCTTCTCTCTAGGAAGCTCCGTCCTTCTGATCGGTGACTTCAACAGTAAACATGTCATATGGAACTGTACTAGTAACAATAGTAATGGTAAAATCCTTGAAGGATTGGTCAGCCACTTAAACTTTGATATTCTCTCCCCTCTGGAGCCCACAAGATACCCCTATGTTGACAACCAACGACCAGACATACTTGACATAGCACTTCTCAAGAACGTCACCCTCCGGTTGCGCTCTATAGAAGTGTTACACGAACTGACTTCAGACCACCGCCCTGTATTGTTGAAATTAGGCCCCGACCCGACGGACATAACCCCTATCACTAGAACGGTAGTGAACTGGAAGCAACTGGGGGAATCCCTCCAAGCTATCAGTTCACCCGCTCTCGATAGAATCCCCGATGACATACAGACAGTAGAAGACGTGTCAATTGCGATCGAGGCTCTCAGTGACCACCTCCGCACCGCAGTAGGTGAATCCTCAAAGCAGGTCCAAGTGGCGGATGGTCGCCGCTTTGAACTGCCCGAGGGTGCGAGGAGGTTACTGACAGCTAAGAACGCCGCCACTAGGGCGTATGACTCGATGCCAACCCCAGAGAACAAAGCCACCATGCGCTATTTACAGCGTGCTGTAAGGAAACGCATGAGTGAGCTGCGTGATCAAAGGTGGGACGACAAACTGTCAGAGATTGAGCCAACTCACCAGGCATACTGGCAGTTGGCTCGAACTCTGAAATCTGACGGACAACAGACAATGCCTCCACTCATTAGGCCACCTCCCCTCTCCATAGCGTTCCTTGACGAAGACAAAGCCGAGTGTTTAGCTGATAGCCTTGAGGCTCAGTGTACTCTAAATGTAGATCACGTCGACCAGAAACACCTCGATTCGGTGGAATCTGAAGTCGAACGTAAAAGCTCTATGTCCATCTCTGACCTCCCACTCCTCCCACCGGTAAAATCATCCGAGGTTGTGTCTCTGATCAAGAGCCTCAAGACCCGTAAATCCCCTGGTGCTGATGGTATCAGCAACAAGGTGATTAAACACTTCTCAGTCCCACTAGTCCATTTCTTAGTTAGCATCTTCAATGCGGCTATGAGCAACTGCTCCTTCCCAGACACTTGGAAGCATGCCATTGTCATTGGTATTCACAAACCAGGCAAACCGGCAGCCGAGCCCTCCAGCTACCGTCCCATAAGTCTCCTCAGCTCTCTGGGGAAGATTTACGAGCGGCTCATTGTGAACCGACTCTGGTCCCACGTTAGGTCCAATAACCTCCTTCCCGATGAGCAATTTGGTTTTAGAGCCAAACACTCTTGCGTCCAACAAGTGCACCGCGTAACGGAGCACATCCTAGGCGGTTTCAATAAGAAACCAAAGCCCCAAGGGACCATAGCTGTCTTCCTCGACGTAGCGAAAGCGTTCGACAAAGTCTGGCACAACGGCTTGATATTCAAGCTGTACCAACTGGGTGTGCCAGACCGTCTTGTACTCATCTTACAAGACTTTCTCAGGGATCGAACGTTTAGCTATCGCACCGAGGGAACGCTCTCCTCCCCGCATCCCATTCACGCAGGTGTCCCTCAGGGCTCTGTACTCTCACCCATTCTCTTCTCGCTGTACACCAGCGACATCCCACGATCTGAACCTAATGTTCAGATCGCTCAGTTTGCGGATGATACTGCAATCTACTCTACTGGCTGGTTCAAGGTCAGGCAGAGATGCGCCATCCAACGAGCCATCACCGTAATCGGTGCATGGTTTCGTAAATGGCGGATTGCAGTAAATCCTAGCAAAAGTGCAGCAGTGTACTTCACTGAGACCCGGCGAAATCTCATGCCGTCACTCATAGTCCTATTCGGCGAACCCATCCCTTGGGCTAAATCTGCCAAATACCTGGGCGTCACCCTTGATTGCCAACTCACTTTCGCGAAACACATCCAGATTGTTCGCAATAGGGCGGCCTTCATTATGGGTCGTCTTAATCCCCTCATAGGCAAAAACAGTAAAATGTCTCTTAGAAATAAGACGACTCTTTACAAACTTTGCATCCGCCCAATCATGACTTACGCATCTGTAGCGTTCGCCCATGCTCAGAAACACGACCTCCACAAACTTCAAGTGATTCAGAATCGCTTTATGCGCAGGGCAGTGGGCGCTCCGTGGTACTTGCGGAACGCCGAACTGCACTGCGATTTCACCCTCCCCTCTATTACGCAGTATATGAAAGACTGCTCCCGCCGCCACTTCGACAAAGCTCCCCACCACTCGAATCCCCTCGTGGTCAAAGCGGCGAACTACTCCACTGACATAACCGATCCCCACTTCCTTCCCCCCCGTCGCCGTCCAAGGCATATTTTGGGTGACCCGGACGACCCCATCGCAGCCGTTACTTCGGCAGCTTTAGCGTCGTCCCAAGGGAACCCCGGTAATGGTTGTAGACCCGACCAGGGCTGTGATCCCGATCGCATTGTAGGCTCCGGCCGAGATCTTCTTCGCAGCCCCAGTCGCAGTCGAGGTAATTCACACTCACACGATTGTAGTCCCAGCCACGGTGCGGGTGGGAGTATACACCGCGGCCCCGGTCGCGATGTATCCTCCGGCCCAGCAAATGGCTGCGGACGAGGTAACACTGGTTTTCTAAGTAGTCCCAGCCACCATGGCTGTGGGCGAGGTATTACACTTTCTTATTGTAGCCCCACCCAAAGTACAGTCATGAGTGCACAACGCGACGATCCTGGTCGCGGTGTGGACCCATGTCGCGGAAATGAGAGGAGGCGAGGTACACAAGGTTATGATTTAGTGGTAAACACAGTCAAACACCGAGCTCGCCGGCGAGCTCGAGGCAAAAGTTATGTCTTGGTTAGATTCTCTCCAAATAGTCGTAGAGTTAAAATTCATAGGGCCCACTTTCAACGGTACACTTATGTACCGGGGCGATTCTCTCCTACTCCCCTCTCTCCTGGCGACGGCCCAAGCCGAGGTCCGTACCCTAGTGGTGCCCTTGAGCAAGTCGCCTACTCCTCTCCTTGCGGCGAAGCGTCTTCAACGCTCGCCTTAGGCGGTGCGCCCTCTTCGCCCGCATCTGGCTGAGTGCCATCTGCGCTCGCCAACCGTCCGGTGACGCTGTAAATGCCGGTAGAGGCAAACAGCATTAGTCCGTTCTAAAAAAAAAAAAAAAAAAAAAATGAAATACACACTTTAACGACAAGCCTCAATTTAAATTACTTACTAGCGAGAAGTACTGGCTAGACTGTCGGATTTAAAAAGGTCAGATGGACGGGTCAGGATCTTTTTTTTGTTACAAAAATTACGTGGATTTCTCTAATTTTTACTGAAAAATACGGTATTACTCACGTAATACTTGTCGGATGGAACCGACCATAGTTTATCCAGTGGTTTTTTTCAAGGAGTGTTCGAGTGTTCGAGTGTTACGACTGTTAGCAATGCGCATGCAGTGAGACATTGACGCGGGCGTCCGAACACCCCTTGAACTTAAATAAAGACGTTAAAATGAGAAGACCTTATTAACTTTATTTAAACCGGGGCAATTTCTTAACTAATATCAAACATACACGTTCGGTCGTATATAGATGTAGATTACAGTAGTCTAAGTCTGAAAATTTTGTGTAAAAGGGTAATTAGTATAAAGTTGAAGCAAGGAACAGTTTGTAGACCAATGTGCTGCGACACTAACAGGTATTACGACAATTACAATTATAAATATCAGGACAATTACGAATTACAATTATAAATATCAGCGACGAGTAAAAAGACAAGTCAAGTCAAAGTCAAAATCATTTATTTAATTTAGGCATCAAAGACGGGCTTTGATGCCTAAATTAAATAAATGATTTTGATTATGAACGTCCATTTTTCATTAAAATGTACTTTAAAGACTCTACCGCCGCGTTCCATTCGCGGGGCCATTCTTTTTATATAGATGTTTACAATGTTTCTACTTAGGTACTACAAATATTAAATTTTATGGGTGGCAGAGTGACAGCTTGCCATAAGTGGAGTATTCCAAGCATCTTCATCTTCTTTATAATGTCGAACTTTCTATTAAGCTTTTTTATTAAAACGTTTTTTACAGTCAACTTGAATTTGCCCTCTGTGAGCTCAGTTATGTGTTTTGGGATTTTATTGTAAAAACGCACACAATTTCCTAGGAATAACTTATTAGTCTTCTCAACTCTAAAACTAGGTACAGTCATCCTATTTGTATTTCTAGTATTAAATGTGTGGTGATCACTATTTAACTTATATTTATGTATTTTTTTTACGAACATACATTATATTTTAAAAAATACATATAAGGAAGACAATGTTAATATATTGATTTCTTTAAATAAATCTCTCAAAGATTCACGGGGACCCATTTCGTGTATAGCTCGAATAGCACGTTTCTGTAGGATAATGATGGTCTCTATATCAGCCGCTGAACCCCATAGCAATATCCCATATGACATTACGCTGTGGATATATGCAAAATATACTAACCGCGCCGTAGAAGCGTCTGTTAGCCCTCTTATTTTACGTACCGCATATGCAGTAGAACTGAGTCTCCCAGACAGTGCATTTATATGAGGACCCCATTGTAATTTTGCGTCAATTTTAATGCCTAGCAAGACTGTTACCTTGTCCATTACGAGTTTAACTCCATCAAGCGTAACGTTGGACTTCAAATATGGAACAGTAGGCAAAGAAAACTTCAAACATTTTGGCTTTTTTTTACTTTTTAGACCGGTATTATCGGTACCTAGTAGTTTCGGCTAAGTACCATCCCTACTTAGTTGACATTTCACCTATCCTAACAAAACACGGTCTGGCTTGTCATTCATAATGCATTCGTACTGCTAAGCAATGCAACTATTTGCCATCTTCATTGTATGCTTACAAATACAACTTGAAAAATCTTCAAAGGGTTCATAGTGTCGGTAGCTATTAGATCTGAGAGCTATATTTATACACATTTTGCAAGGTCTAGCGGTAATTAGGTGAAGTAAATATAGCAGGCAGAAAAAGAAGAATGTGATTTTATTGTGTAAAATATAAAATGTCTACAATCATCAGCTTTTTGGGTGTTATTTACGGTATGTTTAGAGTACTTTAGAGATAGAGACGTTAGAAACATTTGCTTTCATCTGACCATTTATATACAATAATAATCATATGGGTTAACATCCACACAATACCTTCAGGCCCCAAATCAGGACGAGGCTGTGTTAACTTGATGACTGATATACATACTTTATAGATATGTATATGACACAGGTCAAACAGCATGTTCATGCACACAATTGTTTGACCTGTCCTGGAATCGAGCCTGGGACCTGCGGCTCAGAAGGCAGAGTTGCTACCAACAGTCAAAATAACTAACAAAATAACAAAGTATGTATCATGACATTAATTCCTTCCTTACTATGTGGATCTATCGTATATATATCGTATAGAGCACTGCACTACCACATAATGCACCAGTACCTCTCAACTCATGGTTGCCAACTCATGGTTGGCAACATAAATGTCATCTATAAGTCGATACTCGATCTCGCCTACCTATTAAGCTTGTGATTGGCGTACTCGCTGTCAGTTTTAGTTCTACAATTGACCGCGAGTTGGCATTGTTATTTTTTTTCATACAGTTTTTCGCGGCAGTCGATATCGAGCATCGATTGGTGTCAATAATGTAAGCTCATGGTAGACCTACTGCAAACTGTGTACATGGTAGGTACGTAGACATTATCTAGACAGCATCACAAATCCGCCTCGAGAGAGAAAGTGTTAGCAGCAAGGTATTAAAATACTTAAAATGCATCGCTAGGTTCATTGCATCAGTATTCAGAGCAGTCCTTATCGGATATTAGTCGGGTTGCATACATACTTGCAACACTTTCGTACGATTAGCAAACCCGCATTAGTTTCACTAAATACCTTGATAAGTTTGAACAGCAAAAATAGCGTTTGCTGCCCATAATTGCAATATCTAAATAGAAAACTTCGCATGGTTTATTTCAACTGATAAACATATATAACCATGACCATTTGAGAACACTAGTTTACTAAAGTTGTAAGCCTGTAAGCTAAGTGGTTAAAGTTTGCTGCAGGAACTAACACTCCGCGTACATATATTATATATACATAGTAACAGTTTATTCATTAGTTCGATTCTAAGTGGTGAATTAACATCAGTACCTGGATGACCGAGGGTTTTCTCCTGCAGCATTATCTTCGTGCATCGGGCGGTGACTACAAGCGGGTCTTCCTCGGGGGCTGCGATATAACCATCTGATGTTGTTCCCTTGATCACTTGGGAAGTGTCGTTGTTATATATGGCTGCTTTTGCCTCCTACAGCCTTACCCCTAACGACTTATCGTTTCCCCAGCGATGCAAGATTTTTTTTTTAGAAAGTCTTTGATCTCTGGTCGCCATTTCGATCGCTAAGAATTCAATGAATGCGCTTACGGCATGGCCGAAGGGTTGTGACACCGCCCGGAATGAAACTTGGCGGTTCGACCTGTCCCATGTTGGCTCTCGATCGGTGTTTAACTTTGTCCTTTGGCACCTTTCATGGTCTGGTGAAGTCCTCCACTGCTGAAGCTTGGCGGCCTGCTCTACTAAAGTTTTGATTCATTTTTGAATGCCCTCGGTCCGGTTTATCGCCTGGATTGGACGTCCGCTCAGCTGATGACTTTTGTTGGAGGCGTTCGGAGCCCGATGGTGCTTATGAGTGGTGGTCTTTGCGGGAGGTTTCAGGAAGCTCAGATCGTCACCACGGTTCTCGTACATAATGACTTCGTGGTGTTCTGAAGCAACTATGTACCCCATCCGATCCGAGGTTTCTACTCCTAGGCACTTAATCACCATTGCGTCCACGCTGATTTTACGTGGAATTCGGGCTCCACCTTCTTCTGCCTCTATCAGCTTTGAGAGCACTTCATACGCCTGAGTAAAAGGAGTCTTTGTGTTTTGTGATCCACTCGAATAGTACAATTGTCTTATTTGGCAATCGCACTGTGCAACATGGGTGATCTGCTATCCTCGACTCAGGCATCGCGTTGTTGTACTTTTTGCGCATCATGATGTACACGAAGTGCTCCAGTGAAGTATATTTGGCCATAATAATATGGGTTATGAATCTATTAAACTTTATTTAGAAATGTATGTTAATCTACATTCTACAATAGTGTACAACTTATAGAAGTTGCATGCACGGATCGCAATTTCACGTTACACCTATACATAGTGATTATTGACGGCAATATATAAAGCAATAAATAAAGTCATATTTTTAATATACTTTTGACGCGATATAATACTTATTATATGGTATAATATAGTGGTCAAAAGCATGCCTATGACACTATAATATATAAGCATTAATTAATATTAAGTTTGTGAATGAGTGTGTTTGTTACTTCTTCACGTTGAAACTACTTGAAACGGCTAAATGGACGTTATTTGGAATTAAGATAGATTATACCCAGAAATTATGCATATTAAATATAATTACTTATAGATATGATAATGACTCTAAAAAAAGTTAACCTTGAATGGTTCTGCTGGTTTTTCTTTGGTGGGGTACCACAGATCAGATATACCTGATTAGTGGTTCTTTGAGGAACCTTAATAATAAATTAATATCGCAATCGATTCGACCTTTTTTGGCAGATGTGTGCTGGTTGTAAGGCTAAGAGCAGACGAGAGACAATCCGCCGGTTACTTTTTGCCCGCAGTCCTGTTACAGCTCCACAAAGTCACAGTATTATTATTCTCCTACATAAGACTGTGACAAAGTTGTATTTAGCTCTCAATACGCAAATAGTTTGTGTTTATTCGGGGATTGATTTCGTTCGTATTATACTTACTAATAAGATATCGAATAAAACGCAATAATTTTACTTCGCCTGCGCTGGTGATACAGCCACATTGCTGCATTGGTTGCAGCTCTCGTATATACCTTTTGCTGTTTCATAGGCCACCAATAATCAGCATAGGACTGCAGTTACTATACTTTTAATTTCTAGGCATGTCTCATGCTCAGACAAAAAAAAAATATTTTGTCTGAGGTCTCATGTCTTACTCTTTAGCTGGTAGCCTAATAAGTACTTGCCATTTCAATTAAAATATATTATGACTTCGTGACTACATTAAATTCAATGACGTAAGACGCAATAGAGATGATAAGCAATAAATATGTAGGTATGCATATAAGTAGTGAATTGTATGTGTATGCAGTGTCAAGTAAATGTTAATAGAGTGGGTGGGGTAACTCTTAAGGCAATAATTTTGCTTGGTCCGCCAAATGGTAAATACATTTTTATTTGAAAATGCAATGATGTATCATCAATATCAGACATATCTATACTTATATACTAATATTATAAAGAGGAAATATTTGTATGTATTTTGTAACGAATTAGCTCAAAAAGTACTGGACCGATATCAACAATTATTTTACCATTGGAAAGCTACATTCACTCTGAGTAACATAGGCTATATAAGATTCATCATCATCATCATCATACATCAGCGCGCGGGTGAAACCGCGGAGAGCAGCTAGTTTTATATATATCTTGCATTGTATTTTATTTTAGATGTACGCATTGGAGACGGTGTTAGATAACCACCAACCACAAACCCCGTCGAGATCCGAATAGTAGGTAAGAAGCGAGGTAACACAACTTTTTTTTGGTGGTAAGACTCTTGTGCATGAGGAAGTCTTAGTTGTTAGTGTTGGCACCACGGATCTCGGTCTCGTTCTTCCTAGATTTGGTTGGCACCACAGACCGATGTAAGAATATATTGGTCTGTGGTTGGCACCAAGTTAGCACTTTTACTAAGTACATGCATATGGTACTGCATTACCAGTATAATGCGCAAGCATTACTGGTTAATTATGCAATTAGTAGATAGATAAACTCTTTATTGGAACACCACGTACAAAAAAAAACACAAACAAACAAACAATAATTTTGTCAACTACAAAATAAGCGAAATTGAAGAACATAAAATTAAATGTCACAATAGGTGGGCTTATCGCTCAGAGCGATCCAGACAACCATGCAATGTATAGAGATAATATATTATATAATATGTACTGATATTAGATGTTAAAGTTTGGATGTATGATGTTTGTTATTCAAATGCATAACGGCCGAATGGATTTGTATGAAATTGGAGTAGAGGTGGTTTGTATCCGGGATTAACACATAGCCTATTTTTTATTTACATTATTCATCGGGTGTCCCCAAGGGATCGCGATTATCTTATTCTACGTGAAATAAGTTACGAACTAATGCTAGTTATATTATTAAATTATTTTATCGTTCCAGAACTTAATTTCAAATTCAAATGTATTTATTAGCACAGTAAAATGTTTACAAAGTAGGTAGCAATGAATCCAAAGACTCCCGAACTAGTATAATAATAATAATACCGCAGGGGCGGCTTTGTGGCGAGCCGTCGGTGAGTGGCGACACCGTGGATTCTGATTCTCCCTGGGGCTAACTGAGACCCCTGACCCCCGGCTTGCCTTAATTGGCCGTCTGGGGGAGACGCAAGAGCAAGAAACAAAAAGCTCCAAGGGTGGAAGTGTTAAAGGGCATAACGCCGGTAGTAGCGCTCTAGTGAAACCGCAGCACACCTCTCAACACCCTTCAGCCATCCACACCATTGTTGCCCCTTTTTTCACCATTGATGGTGGCTCTTATGGGGGGCCCGTTTAGTGGGTGGCAAGTCACCACCTGTCTAAATATTTTAAGATGAGACTGAAATTGGCAGGTGCCGTAGTCTCGTCCATAGCCCACTATCTCCCGTACCACTAATAAATACATATCAATAGCCATGCCATTTTACCCATTTTTGTAATAGATATACCATGTAACCATCCATCCAAAATGTTTCTGTTTTTATACTACATTGTATTCTTATACCAAACGGGCCTCTAAGTGTTGGCTACAGCCCCACTTATGCCCATGTAAAGGACCGGGTGAAACCCGTGAAATATGTCAAATAAAAAGAATAATAATAATAATACTGTGTTTCGGAAACCAATGGCTTATCCCAATTACACAAAATACAGTTTATACTGCGCCAAAAAGTAAGTATATAATATTGCATCTTGATTTAGCTAAGTTGTACTTGTTAAGCGCAGCAATATATAAAAAACCTAATCTATGGGAAATGTATGAAAATCCAATTGCGATTACGTTAAATTCCAAAGAGTAACTTTATAAATGTTTGGGGTTTCCCAGTATAAGCTGTCCGACACCGAACTCGCCAAAGAGCTCTATGTAAAAAAAAGAGCTCATGATTTCCTACGATTTCGCGAATCTTATACATTGACATTAAACAACACTTTTCAGTGAACATAGTCACGGGTAGACTGGGTAGAGATTGGGTAGAGTCTATCCAGTCTACCCGTGACTTCTATATGTTCACTGAAAAGTGTTCGAAACGTCAGTATAAAATAATATAAAATTATACGCTACTGGATCCGTTCAAAGTTGTTTAATTACATCAATCTCATGATTAGGCTATCTCCAAACTATCATCAATCAATCTTACGACCCGCTCTCTATGTTTATCTTATGCAACGGGATATTTCTTTCCGATTCCCCAAAGTCAAGCCTATGGCATATTTATTCTTATGCCTATGGTTATGCCATATCAAACCGAAGCTTGGGCTAAGCCTGCAAATGGTTGAGTGTCTTGTTGGCACAGAGTAACTAATAGGAGGTATTAGCCACCCGGCCGGTGTATTGTAAATTCTCATAGTGGTAAACAACAATATTCCATACTTACTAAAACAGAAAAGGTGCCCATCAAACTTATCGACACGATGTCAGGTTACATTAAGATCTTTGATTAAAAAAATCCTTATGTTCCTGTAATCTGAGGACACGATTGTAAAACTTTCCTACATTTGGGCAATACAAGGAAGATGCGTCGGACTAATTATCTGACGCAACTTATTGGGTCATAGATACCTACATAGAATAGAATTTAAAAAGAAACCTCTATACACATGTCAGTGTCGTCTGTCCAATGTTTGCACACAATGTATTATATTTCCAAGCGCCATAATTTTAGAAGTAAGCATTACGTGACCGACACTTGACACTGACCCACTCACAATATCATATTATAATATTCATGCATATGTTTAAAAAAACGTCACCAGGCGCATTGTTTACGGGTTCTGTATAATTTGACTAAATAGCCGTGTCAGGGATTTTGTTATCAGCTCAACGGTCCTTAGTAACTCGCTTAAGGTTTAGCAATATCAGAAATTAAAATGTTATAAGCAATATTTGAATCAAACAGAATCAAAAGCTATAATGTCCGCTATTATGAAACAAGTTGTAATCTATGGATGCGAATAGTAAAAATAATTTTACTAAATAATTTAGCACTTACATGGTTTTGATACTTAAGACCACAGACCATATATCCACATATATAATGGTCATATATATATGGTCTGTGCCTAGAATGTTACATTATAAAATGTCTGAGGCATCTGTCGTTAAACTAGGCTCATCACCTGTGTCCTCCCCATAGTTCCTGAGAGAGAAAGAGTACTGGCTCCTATATTAATCGAGCTATTATTACTAATTTCTCAAAGCCTATATTACGGATCTAGAGCCTAGTTTAAGTGCTCTGACAACATTTACAAATATGTAATTGATGTAATGTCTTGAGTCAATACGTACATTTATTTTCATTTTAATTTTACATACAAAGTTAGCCCCTTATCTACCGACTTCCAAAAAGGATGAGGTACTCAATTCGACTATTTTTTTTATGTTTGTTACCTCATAACTTTTGACTGGGTGAACCGATTCTCAAATTTTTGTTTGAAAGCTGGTGCTTCCCGTGTGGTCCCATTTCAATTTCATCAAATTCGGTCCAGTAGTTTTTGAGATACACTCCAATAACTGAATAGAATGGAAGTCGGTATAATTTTTTTTCAATTGTACTTGTTAGTACTACGCTTAAATAATTTAGACTTAAATCCCGGGTCTATTAATGACAGTTTTATATAACTGCATATCTATACTGTTTAATTTAAAACTTAAGTTATAATTATTATTATTATTTCTTTATTTATTTTCTTCTCTTAAATTTACATTTTATAATATTTGAATAAAACAATATAAAATTATTATAAAAACCTAAACCTAGCTTTCCGCCAGTAGCGGGGCATAGCCCAAGCTACCGGTGGTCAGGGCTGCAGAGTGAGGAACCTCCTGACGATGCGTGCCGTGTCAAGGAGTACTGCCTTCTGTATCTGACCCTTGATCCAACCATCAAGTGAGAGCCTCTAGAGATGTTGGTCGAGACTCTTTGCTATAAGGCCGTTTGCGAAACAACTATCGGAACTATGATCGTTGAGTCCACATCCCACATGGCGGTAATCTCGTGAGCCAAGTCAAGGTACTTGCTGAGTTTGTCCTTCTCGGCTTTCACGGGGTTCTTGTCATGCGGAATGGTTATGTCAATGAGCACTGCTCGGCGCAGAGATCGATCTACTATCACGATATCAGGCCTATTGGCAACAATAGTCCTATCCGTGATGATAGATCGATCCCAATAGAGCGTAGCACGACTGTTTTCAAGAACTGGCATAGGTGCATATTTATAGTACGACACTTCTGACTCGACAAGATTATATTGAAGGGCAAGTTGCTGATGGATGATCCTGGCTACTTGATTATGTCTGTGCAAGTACTCTCCGTTAGCAAGATGAGAACATCCAATAACATTATTATTATACCCCCCGAAGGTTACAATCTGGGTGTCTTCAAATCACGAGTGAATCGGTTCCTTCTAGGCAAGCGTGCTCCAACGTAGACCGCATCATCGCTTAACATCAGGCGTGTTGGTAGTCAAACGCAAGCCTATTTACGTATAAAAAATAAAAAAAAAGGTAAGTACATTAGATAGAACATTTTACCTATACGAAAAATTTTGAAATATTACACCGGCATATGCAGAAAAAACAGCAAAGCCCCTTTAGCGTATTACAACAGAAACTAATGTATGGTACAAATAAGCAATGTCAGGCAGTGTTTGTTTAAACTCCAGCAGAGTCCGTAGAAGCCCGATCCGAAAGCCTTACTTTGATGCTGTTAATATGGCGGTTGTACGGATGTACAGATTTGACGGGAATTTCAGTGTGTCTGTGAACCTTTTTTTTTTTTTTTTTTTTTTTTTTTTTGTCCCGGGAAAATCTTATATAGATACCACCGCCCCCGGGGGGAGCACGGTGGTTATGTGGGAGTCCGTATACCCACTAAAAACCCGGGGTGATCCTCCAAGCGCCTTTATGTCGAGACTGCAGGAACGTTTTGGCAATCGTCAGCGGTCACGACGACGCTAATCCCCCAGCAGAGAATCACAACGCGATGGGATTAGAGTTGACTAAGCTCTAGCCCCGTCTTCTTAAGGGGCGCACGGAAACACCGCGCGCGCCGCCTCGGGGACACTGATGTTACGACGACGGACGCCCCCGCGTACGCCGTCTCAGTCCCCAATCATGGAGGTCGGAGAAGGGCGTGAAAGATTAACCTCCGACGCCCTGGTCTCTTTCTGCGGATCGGGAGCTCGGATAGTAATTCCCGCTCCCTTTCCGCCACCTCCTTCTGCCCCATCACCTCCTCGCAGAAGGAGAGTGCCTCCTCCCATGACCTCTCAGATCTCAGCATTGATGATATTAATGCTGGGAGAGAGAGGTCGTTTCCCACTGCAGCGATGAGGGCCCGTCGCTCGCATGCCCATGCTGGGCATAGCTCCAGCGTATGCTGCGCTGTGTCCTCTACACAGTCGCAGTGGTGGCACTCGGACGTCGGTTCCCTCCCGGCTATGCGGCAGAGGTACTTTCCAAAACACCCATGTCCGGAAAGCACCTGAACCAGCGGAAAGGTAAGCGACCCGTGCGCCCTATCGAGCCAGTCCTCGAGGACTGGACGGACAGCATTCACGGTCCTACTACCAGCTGTGGGGTTGGCTAGGCGTTCCTTCCACATCCCAATCAAGGCCTGGCGAGCTTGAAGCTTGCAAGCATCGACCTCCCTCGCTGCCGGGTTTTCACCTCGAAGGCTGAGGTCTTTGCGCCATTCAAAAATGGCCGCATTGATCTCCGCCTCTAGATCCCAGGGAGGGGATCCCGCCAGCACACACGCCGCTTCGAAGGAGATGGTTCGGTACCCTCTTATCACTCCGACTGCCATTGCCCTCTGAGGTTTTCTCAGAAGGGCTATGGTGCGGTTATTCAGAGCCTCCGACCACACGGGCGCTCCGTAAAGCGCCATTGACTTTACCACCCCCATATACAGCCGGCGGCTACCCGATGTGGGGCCACCGAGATTTGGCATCAGGCGCCTTAGCGCCGCTGCCGCTCCCATCAATCGGGGTCCCATCCATGTGAAGTGCTGCTGGAACTTCCACCTGCTATCGAGATACAACCCAAGATACTTTATCTGGGGCTCTACCTCGATCCTCACATCTCCGATAGAGATGAAGGAACCCCTGGGTGGTGCTCGGCGGGGACCATGAAAGCAAATGGCTCCCGACTTGCTGAGCTCCACTCGGAGTCCCAACCTCTCTATCCTCCTCACCACCTCAGCCACCGTCATCGTAGCAAGGTGGGCAGCCTCAGGGTAGGTCTCACCCCGGGCAGTCACAAGCGTATCATCTGCATAGCAGATTACGCTGGCGCCCGGAATGAAAGCCCCTCGTAGCACCCAGTCATACCCGATGTTCCACAGAAGCGGCCCAAGGACCGATCCCTGTGGGACACCACACGACATCTGCTTCTGCAGGACTCTTCCCTCCTGTCCCGTATATGATACAAACCTGTCTGATAAGTATGCTCCAACAATCCGACTTAGGTAAGGGGGCACACCGTGGAATTTCAGTGCCTCCCCTATACAAGCCCATGGAAGAGTGTTAAAAGCATTGGCGATGTCGAGTGACACCGCCAACATCACTCCGCCTTGGGCCACCACCTCGTTTGAATAGGCCTTGACTCGCTGGATAGCATCGACGGTAGATCGGCCTGCTCTAAAGCCGAACTGATTGTCTGACAGGTTCGGACCCACCCCGCGTAGGTGGCGGTTAAGGCGGCCAGCTATAACCCTCTCGAAAAGCTTGTCCGCCTCATCCAGCATCACTATGGGGCGATACGCAGAAGGGGATTCTGCAGGTCTTCCATTCTTTTTTAAAAGGACAAGTCGGCCCGTTTTCCAGCTGCTCGGAAACTGGCTAGCCTTAAAACAGGCATCCATAAAACGTCGGAATCGGTCACCGAGAGACATGAGAGCTACAGCCCATGCACGTCCGGGAACACCGTCTGGACCCGGGGCTTTGTTTCTGCCTTTCAGCCTCAAGACGGCAGCCCCTAACTCGCCCTGTGTTACTTCTGGGACTTCATGTTCCTCCCCATCTCTTTGCGCCGGTTGTTCTGGCTCCATAGAAGGAGGCTGATGGTCCGCCCTATTAGGAGTGTCTGTGAACCTAGCATAACAATTTCCAGAATCTCCATTTTTGTTTTCGTAGTGCTAGTAGCATCCCCAATAGTTCTATAGTGCCCGATAGTGATTTTGAAAAGTTCACTGATTATTGACAGATTGATTTAAAAAAAATGAGGCGCATGCCGACACCCAGCATCTCAACAATATAAATTATAAGACCACAAATATGATTGAAAATACAGAGTTCTGTATGGCCTAGCTTGTACCGGCGATAATATTGAATATTTTATTAACAAAGTAGTTATTGCGACACAACTGTAATAGCTAGAAGTATGGTATTTCATACCTTTTTGTAGATATTGATGTGCCGTATAAAACTATAACTTTGCTCTATTGTCAACAGATTGCACAGTGTACGAGATATAAGGATTTATCAGCGTTACTATTGCATATTTTAAAATGAAATTAAAATTGTTATAATGACATAACTGTAATGTATAGTAAGACGTATGGTATCCCGGACTTTATTGTAGATATTGATGTTTTCTATAAAACTGCAGTAACTGTTCAGCGCAATATCCTAATATTGTCAATAGTTTCCGCAGCGTCGCGATATAAGGATAGGATGTTTTTTGGTATTTCTTTTTACACCTTGGGTTACATTATTGATATTTTCATTCGGATCCTTATAACTTTTTTGAAAATAGGTATTATATAGGCCTACAATATATATTAATATGTTACTCAGTAATAATGTAGCTACTTAACGGCGAAAGAATTTTTGAAAGCAGTCCCGTAGTTTTTAAGTTTATTCGTTACATACAAAATACAAATCTTTCATCTGTATAATATTAGCATAGACTATTAAGTCACTGTAGTAGACATCTGACATTCACATAGCCATAAGTAGGTCTTTGGGTATTTTATTCGCAAAGGCAAAACATATGATTTTTTTTAATTTTTAAGACGGGTAAAAGTTCTTTGCCACTAAAGTCTAAAGGCATAAGTACACCGGGTGGGCACTTAAATCAAATTAAATGTATTTTTATACATCAACTCCGTCACCTAACTGGCTTAGGTGTTGCCTACGTTACATTTTTGCTGAAACCGTCGCGTTTTACATATATACGGTCAGTGAGTACAATTTATAGTTAATTAAATTAACTGCAGTGGCCATACTTGTAGTATTTGATAACAGTATCAAATAATTAGGTTTTCCAGGAAATACGGCGGCAGCAACAGGAAACGTACATGAAGTCATAATTCCGTTGAGACGCTTTGTTGTTCCGTTGCCGCTTATATTATTTCCTATGATAAGGTTCATATTTATCTCATAATAATTCGTAGCGGTCGCCCATTTTTATTTAATTTACTAGCGATAGCCTGCGACTACGTTCGCGTTCTAGGCGCGGCCTTCGGTCTCGCCATAACTTCCCATATTTTCTAGGTTTTTCTTTCATAAGAACCTTCTCCTGACAATAAATAAAACAAAAAAAGGTTAATTTACGAGATTCTTCCAGCCGTTCTCAAGTTATAGCGTGTCCAGGAGAAATAGGGTTCATTTTTATTTAGCAGCGCCCAGCGGTTTCACCCAGTGATGGATATGATGATGATTACGATGGTGAAGAGTATCCTATGTCCTTTCCTGTTTATAATCTTCAGTGGAGATTTCACAATAAAATCTACAACAACTTTATATTGCAATATATTATAATATATACATGTTTTATTCCCTACGAACCGTCAAGTCACTAAAATCCATACTTAAATACCTAAGTACCTATTAAAAAATCGATTCTGTCTTCTATAAATCTATGTGCGGTCACGTGAATACTCGCGTATATGTTCGTGTATTATGTAAGTAGGGAATAATCACGAGATTATATTGTTCGCAGATGACGTTTACTGTTATTTAAAATCAAAGGCAGTTATTAATATAAAATTATGTTGACAATGCACTCGCTAAAGTTGTGAATTGGTTCAATACAAATAATCTCTCAATGAGAAGAAAACTAATTGTAAGTATAAGGTTCTTACCACCAAATATAAGAGAAGTTGAAACCAATATACAATTGAATGGAACAGGGTTGGACCTTGTGGAGTCAACGGTCTTTTTAGGAATTACTATAAACGCTAAATTGCAATGGGGTCCCACATTGAAAAAATGTCTAGCAGATTCAGTTCAGCGGCTTATGCTGTTAAAACAAATAGACCATTAACTGATGTAGACACAGCTAGAATAGTTTATTTTAGTTATTTCCATAGCGTTATGACTTGGGGATGTTCTGCAGATCTTAATTCTATTTTCATAGTGCAAAAAAGGGCTATACAAGCTCTCTACAGTTTAGCTCCCAAGTTTAAATATATAAACATTCTAACTGTTGTCTCTTAGTTAATCTATGAAAATCGTAACTACCTATGTCAAGAAAACCTCTTAACAGTTTTGAAAAAGGCACTGTGCTCATTTCATCAACACGCGGAATAAGCACAAGTTATCCGTACATGTAACGCGTCTCCATAAGTCATTCTTTTAAGGGACAATGTATGTACGATCCTATAATAAACTTGTTGTTATCCTAGATGCGCCTATTAATAAGTTAGGTACTAGATAAATAAACTTACTATATAAACTAAACTCCGGCAGACTATAATTTAGAGTATTTAGACAGTAATTTCGGAAAAAAATTGGATTAGGTACTTGCAGGATAAAATAGCTGGAACTGTTCCCAAATTTTCCGAATCACTGCATACAAAATACCTATAGCAATTAGCAAAATACAGCTTAAATGTTGCCAGGATGCAACGCACTTGGAATCTAACTCATGTAATAATTTCACATACTATAGTGCTACTCTTAAAGCCTAAACCACGACCTGAACCACGGTAATAATAATATTACCGTGCCTGAACATAGATGACTCACGTTGATAAACCTTAAACTGTCTTCTTATATGATTTCTGGATTAAATTGCCATTATAGGTAGATATTCAGACTATAACATTCTGAGTAGGTAGGTACCACCTACCTACCAGGTAGGTAGATAAAAAGCTAAACAAAATACTTAGGCGTCCTAATACAAGTCTTACTGACCATAGAAAAAAACATGGTCGTGCCAAATACTCAATAAAAACATCCTACTATTTTATGTGGATTAATAAATCCACTAGCGTTCTATTTGATCTAAAGAGGGGAAAAATGCTTTATTTCGTTCGTAATAACAGTAAGTACCTACCTAGGTAGTTACAATATACTTTATATTATCGTAAATGTATATAATGTAGGTATGTGTGTAGTAAGTGAGTAGGTACCTACCTACGTACCTACGGTTTATTATATTATACAAAACTATAACAATATATGTAGGTAATTACTTACTAGGTAGGTACATACCTACCTACCTATAGATACCTACCAATATTGTTGTAGTTTACATAGGTACCTACTTTACTACTACCTAGTTTTAGCAGATTTTAGCTATTAAAAATATTGAAATATTCAATTTATTTTATACTCCTGCCACGGCCACATTATTATTATATTATTATACTACCGTGCTCCTGCGCTGCGATTTTTCTTCCAGCTAATTTCACAACATCAACAACGCAGCAAGTTTTTTTTTTTTTTTTTTTTTTTTTTTTTTTTTTTTTTTTTTGAACGGACTAATGCTGTTTGCCTCTACCGGCATTTACAGCGTCACCGGACGGTTGGCGAGCGCAGATGGCACTCAGCCAGATGCGGGCGCAGAGGGCGCACCGCCTAAGGCGAGCGTTGAAGACGCTTCGCCGCAAGGAGAGGAGTAGGCGACTTGCTCAAGGGCACCACTAGGGTACGGACCTCGGCTTGGGCCGTCGCCAGGAGAGAAGGGAGTAGGAGAGAATCGCCCCGGTACATAAGTGTACCGTTGAAAGTGGGCCCTATGAATTTTAACTCTACGACTATTTGGAGAGAATCTAACCAAGACATAACTTTTGCCTCGAGCTCGCCGGCGAGCTCGGTGTTTGACTGTGTTTACCACTAAATCATAACCTTGTGTACCTCGCCTCCTCCCATTTCCGCGACATGGGTCCACACCGCGACCAGGATCGTCGCGTTGTGCACTCATGACTGTACTTTGGGTGGGGCTACAATAAGAAAGTGTAATACCTCGCCCACAGCCATGGTGGCTGGGACTACTTAGAAAACCAGTGTTACCTCGTCCGCAGCCATTTGCTGGGCCGGAGGATACATCGCGACCGGGGCCGCGGTGTATACTCCCACCCGCACCGTGGCTGGGACTACAATCGTGTGAGTGTGAATTACCTCGACTGCGACTGGGGCTGCGAAGAAGATCTCGGCCGGAGCCTACAATGCGATCGGGATCACAGCCCTGGTCGGGTCTACAACCATTACCGGGGTTCCCTTGGGACGACGCTAAAGCTGCCGAAGTAACGGCTGCGATGGGGTCGTCCGGGTCACCCAAAATATGCCTTGGACGGCGACGGGGGGGAAGGAAGTGGGGATCGGTTATGTCAGTGGAGTAGTTCGCCGCTTCGACCACGAGGGGATTCGAGTGGTGGGGAGCTTTGTCGAAGTGGCGGCGGGAGCAGTCTTTCATATACTGCGTAATAGAGGGGAGGGTGAAATCGCAGTGCAGTTCGGCGTTCCGCAAGTACCACGGAGCGCCCACTGCCCTGCGCATAAAGCGATTCTGAATCACTTGAAGTTTGTGGAGGTCGTGTTTCTGAGCATGGGCGAACGCTACAGATGCGTAAGTCATGATTGGGCGGATGCAAAGTTTGTAAAGAGTCGTCTTATTTCTAAGAGACATTTTACTGTTTTTGCCTATGAGGGGATTAAGACGACCCATAATGAAGGCCGCCCTATTGCGAACAATCTGGATGTGTTTCGCGAAAGTGAGTTGGCAATCAAGGGTGACGCCCAGGTATTTGGCAGATTTAGCCCAAGGGATGGGTTCGCCGAATAGGACTATGGGTGACGGCATGAGATTTCGCCGGGTCTCAGTGAAGTACACTGCTGCACTTTTGCTAGGATTTACTGCAATCCGCCATTTACGAAACCATGCACCGATTACGGTGATGGCTCGTTGGATGGCGCATCTCTGCCTGACCTTGAACCAGCCAGTAGAGTAGATTGCAGTATCATCCGCAAACTGAGCGATCTGAACATTAGGTTCAGATCGTGGGATGTCGCTGGTGTACAGCGAGAAGAGAATGGGTGAGAGTACAGAGCCCTGAGGGACACCTGCGTGAATGGGATGCGGGGAGGAGAGCGTTCCCTCGGTGCGATAGCTAAACGTTCGATCCCTGAGAAAGTCTTGTAAGATGAGTACAAGACGGTCTGGCACACCCAGTTGGTACAGCTTGAATATCAAGCCGTTGTGCCAGACTTTGTCGAACGCTTTCGCTACGTCGAGGAAGACAGCTATGGTCCCTTGGGGCTTTGGTTTCTTATTGAAACCGCCTAGGATGTGCTCCGTTACGCGGTGCACTTGTTGGACGCAAGAGTGTTTGGCTCTAAAACCAAATTGCTCATCGGGAAGGAGGTTATTGGACCTAACGTGGGACCAGAGTCGGTTCACAATGAGCCGCTCGTAAATCTTCCCCAGAGAGCTGAGGAGACTTATGGGACGGTAGCTGGAGGGCTCGGCTGCCGGTTTGCCTGGTTTGTGAATACCAATGACAATGGCATGCTTCCAAGTGTCTGGGAAGGAGCAGTTGCTCATAGCCGCATTGAAGATGCTAACTAAGAGATGGACTAGTGGGACTGAGAAGTGTTTAATCACCTTGTTGCTGATACCATCAGCACCAGGGGATTTACGGGTCTTGAGGCTCTTGATCAGAGACACAACCTCGGATGATTTTACCGGTGGGAGGAGTGGGAGGTCAGAGATGGACATAGAGCTTTTACGTTCGACTTCAGATTCCACCGAATCGAGGTGTTTCTGGTCGACGTGATCTATATTTAGAGTACACTGAGCCTCAAGGCTATCAGCTAAACACTCGGCTTTGTCTTCGTCAAGGAACGCTATGGAGAGGGGAGGTGGCCTAATGAGTGGAGGCATTGTCTGTTGTCCGTCAGATTTCAGAGTTCGAGCCAACTGCCAGTATGCCTGGTGAGTTGGCTCAATCTCTGACAGTTTGTCGTCCCACCTTTGATCACGCAGCTCACTCATGCGTTTCCTTACAGCACGCTGTAAATAGCGCATGGTGGCTTTGTTCTCTGGGGTTGGCATCGAGTCATACGCCCTAGTGGCGGCGTTCTTAGCTGTCAGTAACCTCCTCGCACCCTCGGGCAGTTCAAAGCGGCGACCATCCGCCACTTGGACCTGCTTTGAGGATTCACCTACTGCGGTGCGGAGGTGGTCACTGAGAGCCTCGATCGCAATTGACACGTCTTCTACTGTCTGTATGTCATCGGGGATTCTATCGAGAGCGGGTGAACTGATAGCTTGGAGGGATTCCCCCAGTTGCTTCCAGTTCACTACCGTTCTAGTGATAGGGGTTATGTCCGTCGGGTCGGGGCCTAATTTCAACAATACAGGGCGGTGGTCTGAAGTCAGTTCGTGTAACACTTCTATAGAGCGCAACCGGAGGGTGACGTTCTTGAGAAGTGCTATGTCAAGTATGTCTGGTCGTTGGTTGTCAACATAGGGGTATCTTGTGGGCTCCAGAGGGGAGAGAATATCAAAGTTTAAGTGGCTGACCAATCCTTCAAGGATTTTACCATTACTATTGTTACTAGTACAGTTCCATATGACATGTTTACTGTTGAAGTCACCGATCAGAAGGACGGAGCTTCCTAGAGAGAAGAGGGCTTCCAAGTCTGTCTGTAATAGTTCTTTACCAGAGGGGAGGTAACATGAGGCTATGATGACAGGTTGATGACCTGACATCGCTAGAAAGCAAACAGAGGCTTCTAGTATTCTAAGTGGTGGAGTAACAATTGGGATACAGTGCAGAGCTCTTTTGTAATAGATGAGAGTGCCACCTTTTGGGGTGGCCACTCTATCATTACGGACCAAACGGTAATTTGCAAACCTAGGGTTCGCTGTACCTGGTTTCAGAAAGGTCTCCTGCACGCATAGGATATCGACCTGATGGGTCTTACAAAATTCGTGAACTTCGTCCTTTTGACTAGAGAGGCCGTCAGCGTTGAAAGTCGCTACGGTGACTGAGTGGGGCTTAATTCGTTTCGGTGTACTATCCATATTGGATGATACCTAAGAAACGCTGGGGAGGGCGTAGCGCCTCACTGCGCTGATTAGACCCGCGTGTGTGAGCGTGGCTCGCAAGCGGTCTTGGTCGTTTGTGGCAGTACGAAGTTTGTGCGCGAATGCACGTACTTCGTCCACGTCTATGACCATCGCGTAGTCCATGACAAGGGCTATGTCGGCCGCCAGGTCAGATTGACCTGGGGCGTCCATGAGCCCAGCCATTGGAGGCCTAGAGAGCGGCGGTTTGGGCTTAGGAGCCGGCGCGCTGGCAGGGGCCGGCGGGCGGGCGCGGGTGAGGGGGGCGCTTGCTTGTACCATGCTCAAGGGCTTGGACCAAGCGTACAACGCAGCAAGCAAACACAAACCGAATTTATACGAACATACCCGAGCTCACATGAATTCTTGTTCCAAACGTGATCGTGCTGTTTTGATTTGAAAACAAAATCCAACCAATCCACCCGCGCCCGCTGCCGCTTCGCTCGTGTGCGCCGAGCCGGCCGGGCAGTCACGGACGAAGCAAGTCTGGTGCGCTCTACAACAACTAAACTTTACTTCGTTGACTCAGTGCGCGAGCAAGCGTGATACGGAATGAACGTGTGGTGCATTTTGCGCGGACATTGACTCTGCGTGTTGTTTTTTTATACTTGCGATTTGTACAACCAGAATTTAAACTTTTTGGAGTATAAAGTCGGTAGAAACAAAAAGTTTTTATTGTAAAATTTGACATAGAGACAGTTCGCGCAGAATTTTGGCCAAATATTGTGATTTTCCGTATAGACGCAAATTTTTAGTGAGAACTTCGAAACAAAGGACTGTTTTGTACATTTTCGCAACGTCTGCGAAATTGTGTTCAAAAAACCAACCGGACATAATTGTGGAGGGCGCAACAAATAAAATTCGTCGCTCTTGGCCATCTAGTTGGGACTCAATCTGTGGTCACCGAACGAAAAAACAAAAAAGCAACGACTTTACTAAATAATATCTAAATTACAAGAACTTACATTTTGCGGAGGTTACCTAAAATTCTCGTACTAATTTATCTAAGACTTCAAAATCATCATAAATAGTGAGTTCATCGACCCTCGTAAAAGCGTGCTTCAGTGGATCAGTTTGCTTATATTTTTTAAGGCGAAAAGCACAAAATCTGGATTGAGTGTCTAACTACATGATGTCTACTGCCATCATGCATCAGTCTGCGCTGTACGACTTTGGTGATCTGTTGTTGAAGGTAAGCCAACTTTCATTATTTTCGCACCCTAAACTTAAGTTTTAAATTATTTGGTAGGTACCTACCTAACCTACTTATATAACCTATATCTACGTGTTTGATCTGAGCGTGTATACATTAATTTGTATCCTCGCTGTCTTCATTGTTTTCTCATTTTGTTCCACTAGTTATTTCGAAGAAAGGTTTAATAACTTACTTTGAATATAGCCTGGAATATTTTAGTGTCATAAATCTGCCTTCAAATAACTCTAAGATCTAATCTAACTTATTATTATTTTTACCGCCGCGCTGCCGGGATACAACTACAACATGCGGCCGTCTCCGTTCTATCTTTCTCCGAAATTTGGTACCTACTTCGGTAAAATACCTATTATGTACTATTACCAGGACAGAATTACCGGACTGACATAGTTAGAAAATCAAGAACATCTCTTTGATAAAATATAGTTTGCACTATAAATACACACGGAATAAAAATAATAATACTTAGATGATATTGTGTGTAGGTTAGGTAGGTATAGGTACCTAGGTATCTATAATGTTTCGACTACATTATTCCTATACTGCCTAGGTTGCATTTTCGAATAAATTAAAAATATACAACAATACTTTAGTGTTATACCTACCTACTAAGTTTGTTCATCAAATCATTTATAAAATCGCAGCAAACTAGGTAGGTATATACCTACCTAATTCTCAAAAGTAACCAAGTCTCCTGTCAGCCTGTCCCTGTCGTGCACCTACCAGATAGGTACATAATGATAATTATATACACATAAGGTGCGTTCGTTTAGCAATGACATTGGTGGCGTTGCCATTGTTGGCTCTTTTGTTAAAGCGTTCGTAAAGCTCAAAAACGTTACTTTTGCCCACACCCAGTTCGAACGCTAAACCGAGCATAAGACCTAAAATCGCATGATTATGCTGTCAAATACATACCTAGTTGTCAAAAAACGATCATAAACAACCATGCTCCGGAAGTGACGATTTTTGGTTTTAGCGAAAATAACGCTAAAAACGCTCACAAGGAGCGTTCGAATTGGGAATCTGTGGGTGAAAATGTCGTTCATGTCTCGTTTTGTTCAGCGTTCGGAAACTAAAAAAGAGGTAGGTATTTATGCCATCAAAAAGTGCAATTTATGACCCACATCCGGACCGTGGTTGTTTGTGATCGTTTTTTGACAGCTATGTATTTGACAGCATAATCATGCGATGTTAGGTCTTATGCTCAGTTGAGCGTTCGAATATGGTGTGGGCAAAAATAACGTTTTTGAGCTTAACGAACGCCTTAACAAAAGAGCCATCAGTGACAATGCCCTAAAAGCTAAACGAACGCACCTTAGGTAGGTAGGTACTATTACGCGTATAAAAGAGTAACTTACATTTTTATTCTATGGTAACCTCATTGAATGCACAGAATAAATAATTGTCAAAAGTTATGTATCAAAATTTATTTACCTGGGTGGTGTGGGCTACCATCTAATTCGTTTATCATATGGATGCACACCTCAGGCAATTTAAAGGTAGAATAGTTTAGAATACCTACCTATAACTACTAATAGAAAGGTTTTCAAATACTTACCTACCTTTACCGGCCGTAAATTCTAAGCTGAAACAAAAACAATGATATTATCTAGCTAACACAGTGAATAAAATGTTCCGAAATGTATGTCGTAATATTGGCATATAAGTACCTAACCTACTATTACATATAGGTAGGTACCTACCTAAATAGGTAGCAGGTATTTATACCTATGATGTAGATGTAGGCAGTCGATCATGTAGGTATGTACAATGTTTGTTTCCAAAATAACAATAATAATACAAAGAAAGCAGATTTTCGTTATAACAATTACACCCATCAAAAAAACGATATTAAAAATATTTAGTGACACTTCCGCTGAAAAAATTTTTCAGCGGAAGTGTCACTAAATATTTTTTAATATCGTTTTTTTGATAATGGATTTCCGCAAAGTAACGCCTGAATCAATAAATTATCTAATTACACCCATATTGACCTATCTATGTTACTTATTGGAATAAAAAAAAACTGGTTCCCACGAAGTTGTTATTCCAAGTAAAGAGGGAAGTCTGTTTCTAAACGAAACTTTGTGGTAAAAGTGACTTTACCTACGTAATAAAATTCATCCTTTGCTTGTAACCTAAGCAGGTATAAGAAATGAAGAAAAGAAGATAGAAAGATGATTACTGTGACCATTACATTACGAGGGAAAACAAAGCGCTTTACAAAAATATGTCACGGGTGACAACAGCACGAATATACGAAAATCGTTTAAAGTACCTAGTCATTAAGTGTATAACTGTATACGTACAGACATAGGTAGGATAGGTTGGTAGAGGTACCTACCTACCTTAAATCTCACGTTTTGTAGGTACGATGTCCCTATTTAAAGGACTTACTTTACTAATAATGATTATGAAGACCCTAGCTTCCAAATGTCATCTGTCAAACAATACCACAGACAAACTAAGGACAAAGGAAGTTTTTAAATAAAAGCAAATTAAGCAAAAACTAACTAAATTATCAATCTTACCAATAAGTTGATATATAAATCAAAATTGTAGGAAATTAAATTGCAAACAACTTTGAATGAAACAATTGTGCCTGTAAAATTGAAAATAACGTGATAATGCAATAATATTTTACTCCTACCTATTCTCGGGTAGAAATCGTAAAATATCGATTACACGAATAAAAAAATAAGTACCAAAACTATACAAAATTTAATTTTAAGCAACTTTGTCTATCACAATTTTTAATGTAATACAAATTTACCCCCTCTTTTGGGCATAAATCAGAAAATATTGTACCTAGGGAAAAATGATGGGAACTAAAACTGTAGGAAATTTAATTTTGAACTACTTTTATAGTAACCATTTTTCGTGTGAAATTGAAAATAAACGAGTTATTCAATAAACCAAAAATTTTCCTTTAAAATCAAAATGGCAGATGACGTAACGGATCGTTTACCACGCAAATTAAACTGCAAGTGACCTTCCCGTACGTATTCCGAAGGAAAATTGCTACTAAAAATTGTATGTAGGATATCCTCGAATGTGTGACGATTTGTTATGTTGTGTTTAAAAATTAGATACAAGTATTGTATTATTTTCGTTGAAATTTATTTTACCAAGTTTTGATGGGTTGGTCGGTTAAGGTTTCCTGGAAGATATTGCAATTTTATAAGGCCGCCAATTGTAACACAATCTCTGTAATTCTTAAATTTAGGTTATACGGTTTTTAGCCGTACCATAGAAGTTCATGCGCGTACCAGTCAATCGTGACCCCAGTAATATACGAGACCATGTAGCATAGAGAGGTCAAGCTGCAATCTTGGATTTATGCGACGGATCAAGATAAAAAGTTAGTAAAGAGATCCGGGTTCTACCCATATATATATATATACCAAATTTCATCGAAATCTGTGCGGTAGTTACGCTGGAGGTATGGACACAGCCGACACAGGCCTATTACGTTACACTTACGCAGTTATTTATGCTAGGCACACTGTAGGCAGGTAGTAAGTATGACACGTAAATACTGTTTTTTGGGTCGGCTAGTAATACTACAAGAAACCCTTATAAAATAGCTCTGTCCGTCCACCTATTTTCCCCATGTTCTATTTACAATGACAAAACTATGTTCGATTTCTTCAAAAATGGACCAAGGGTAGGTAACTATCCTTAAAATCTCGGCAGGGGTTGCAAGACAGACGTGAGTGATGTTGATCATCATTATAGGCAACATTTCCGTGAAACATAACTAAAGCTATCTTAATAGGGATCAAAATCGTGTACCAAAGCCGGTTTTAAAACTTGTTTGCATGACGATTTGTAATTGCGAAACAAAACTAGCCGTATTCTTATAGCCCTAAGGTTTTTAATACTTCGTACGATTCAAACGCTACCTGCTTTGAGGTTTTTGTTAATATACTTTACGTAGACACTTGTTGCTTGGGGTTGTGGGGTTGCTCATTTTGTGTTTGGGTATTCGTTGCCTGACAAGTTATGATGGAACAAAACTAGAGGGTTGAAGGTTGTAATTTTTCATGTGGTGTAAAAATAACACGCATGGTTGATGTGTGTGCAGGTGGTTTGATGGTTTTAACGGCAATAAAATTCAAAACTTATCGACTTAGGTACGTAGATACCACATCTACTTACAAAGAATTATACTGTATCTATATATCGTCCCGCGGTTTCACCAGCGTAGTGATGGAGGATGATGATGAAAAGTATCCTATGTTCTACGATCTTCCCCAAGATATAATCTGTCTCATTGCCAAATTTAATTACGATCTCTTTAGTGGTTTAGTCGTGAAACCGTACAAACAAATAAAAAACAAACTCACTTTCGCATTACTGTAATATTAGTGAGGATAACAAGAGGGAAAGACCCGTTATTGTAGTTGAGTTGTAGTGTAAAGGAAACCTAGGGTGCCTATCCTGCCTCTCAATCGATTTGCAATCCTCCTCGATTCGTATTCCTCATGTCTAAGGGTCGGTACCACCTCCATCCATTATCCTCTCCCATACGATGTTTCGCCATCTACTCCTATTTTTGGCTACATGAATAGCATCGTAGGCGGTAGTGTCCAGTGCGGTTCGGACTTGTTCAGACCAACGCATCGGGCTACGACCACGCGGATCGCTTGCCTTCCACTTTGCCAGTGACAACTAATTTTTCCAGATTGTTTCCGTCTTTTCTGTGTCCGAAGAATTCAAGGATGCGTTTTAGGCAGGTACTTGAGAGCCTTGTGATTATTTTCAGTTGTCTTAATATTGACGCGTTGGTTCGAAATGCCGTCCAAGGAATTCGCAACATCCTTCTCCAGCACCACATTTCGAAGGCATCGATGCGTTTGCGGTCTGCGAATCTTAGAGTCCACGTCTCAGCGCCATAGAGGAAGATAGAGAAAACGAGAGTACGAACTAGTTCGTACGAAGATCGTAGGTATACCTACCTACCTAATATACCTACCTAGGTACTGTTTTATACGACCGCCGCGCGCCAGGTTAAAACTTGTTTAGCTTAGCTGGGAGTTCTGACTTGGGGGTTGTGCGTAATATATAATATATAATATGTAATAAACCAAATCTTATTTTACCTACATAGCAAGCTTCGCATCTGATAAATAATATTCTTACTTATGTACAGTTACATAATAGGTAAGTGAAGTAAGCATAGGCACATAGTAGGTAGGTAGGTATACCTGCACAATTAATATCACATTTGATATCCAATCAAATGAAATGTGTGCTGTGATTGTGTCAATCTATGAATCACTTCATGTTTTGCTGAGATAAATATAACATAAAAATACATACTTAATAACAAGTAATTTATTTACGTACAAAAACTGAAAAAGTACAAAACGACATTGATTAATTTTCTTACAACCATCTGATCATACAACACTATGTAGATAGATAGATAACTACAACAAGAGTTCTTTTTCATGTTTTAGGTAAATTTTATTGAAATTATTTACCTATCTGGTTCTAATAAGTAAAGTGACACTACAATACTTTGTTCAGCATGTTTATGACCCGTGTTTGTTCACTCACTCTCACAATATGCGATACTATTGTACCTTAATATATTTTGTATGTGTAAATGTATAATGTTGATAAAAAAACCTATTTCCCATCGTATAAATTTAAAATATTTAGCACCAGTGGGAATTTAGGACAGGTGCATCAAATTATGTTTTTTTTTTGTTTTTTTTCTATACTCGTAAGAAATCCCCCATTTAAACCGTTTTTGGGTCGTGAATACACCTACAACCGTCTACCTGCCGCCCAGTCTATTTACAAATACAACCGCTCGCCATATTTTTTCACCACTCTCAATCCGAGATAAAGGGCCTTTTGTGTCGAACTTGCTCTGTTCAAAAATCGTGGAGCTTCCTTGATTGTAGGTTCTATATAACCCCTGAACCACACCTGACTGACACAGGTTATTATTATAGTGTACCTAACGTCAGTGAAGGCTGCTTTGGTTACACAATTAGTGCGTTCGAGTAGGCCATTCGTGAGTGTTTTTAGCGAAAATAACGCTAAAAACGCTCACAAGGGGCGTTCGAATTGGGAATCTGTGGGTGAAAATGTCGTTCATGTCTCTTTTTGTTCAGCGTTCGGAAAGCTAAAAAAGAGGAATTTTTGCTACCAAAAAGGGTAATTTTTGACCCACGTTCGTATCATGGTTGTTTGTGATTTTTGACAGCTATGTATATGACAGCATAATCATGCGATTTAAGGTCTTATGCTCAGTTGAGCGTTCGAATAGGGTGTGGGCAAAAGTGGCAAAAATAACGTTTTTGAACTTTACGAACGCTTTAACAAAAGAGCCATCAATGACAACGCCACCAATGCCCTCAAAGCTAATCGAACGCACCCAATATAAAAATAAGTTATAAGTAAATAGTTGGGTGACGGTACTTGATAACGTAGATGTATGATTATTGTAAACAAATCTAATCATTATAAAGTAATCTATACTTATAATAAAAGAGAAGAGGCCAAAAAGTCTGTACTTTTAAGGAAACTAAAAAAAATTGGTTAGAAGACGTAAAAGTAACTACTGAACAATAATATGACGATTTTGCAAAACAATGTCTGCCTGTATATTCACGCATAACTTAAAAACTACCGCTGAGATTTCGATGAAATTTGATGTATGGATAGAATAGAGCCCGGAGCTCCCAACTATAAACTTTTTATCTTGATCCGTCACATAAATCCAAGATGGCAGCTTGATCTCTCTATGGTACACGGTCTCATATAAAACTGGGGTCTCTATTGACTGGTCGGCGCGCATGATCTTCTATATAGTACGACTAAAAACCTATCGCTATAACAATAATTTTCAATGTAAGTACATATTTATTATTACAAAGTAATTTGTCTCTTATGAAGAATTTCTTATTTTTTTGCATACTATGATTCACGTAAATCTTATAAATATACATATTATGTCAAATAATTTATGTGGCTCCGTCTCCCGTAGACTAAGCGAGCGAAGCCGCGTGCGGGACAGCTAATTATTAACAATATTTCTAATATGGAACAAGTGCTTTAAATGACAGAAACCGTAGTTAAAGCACTATAACTATGATACATTAAATGTGATAGTTTATAGACTTCTAACTTGTCCGCACATTCATGTGCTTAATAATACATATAATAGGTACATATCCCAACAAATAAAACCTACTTTTTATGTATTTTATCCAGAAAATTAATGCAATTGAATATTTGGTTTTAGTTCATCATTCTACACACATTATTCAAACATCCCACTTACGAGATAGAGACACGTGACGTACGACGGCGAGTCAACAGTGTCACAACCAATAAGGCTTGTTTGGCCCATTGGATAGCCCTAAGAAAGATAATTTCATAAGTTGTCTACTATTTAACTGGTCATTTGTTGGTCAGTAAGGCGTGTAATCACGTGGATCGGGCCATGCAATGCGCTGCGTAATTGGAGTTGCACGCAAGCCACGCAACGCAATCCACCAAACTAGGTGTATAGGCAATATTCACGAATCATATCAATCAATCAACACATATATATCTACTTAGTTCGGAATTCATTCAACCGGTTCTCTAGACTAGGCTGGTCCGCCCAGGTCTATTTCAATGGAAATGCTGGCGATTGGGATAGGCTGTATGGCAAAGTTAGATGAGCCTATTTTCCAAACATATCCGATACCAAAAGCAACATTATCGTCGTCACGCGACGCGATTAGCTCTCCACGTGTACCGATAATGGTTGATTGTTGAACCATACAACCGATGCACTATTTCGGTTCTATGCGTTGTTTCAGTTTTTACAGGTTTCACGGAGATTGTAACGTACGTCGTCGGCCTTAACTAGTTAGTTAGACTTTATACCTCTATAGACAGCATTGACAAAAATAATGTCATGTACCATGATGCAGCCCTGCGTGTAGAAATGCAGAACAACATCTATGTTCTTTGTTCGTTACATATGACATGTTTATTGATTAATCTTATTCCCACAGTGGTATGTGGAAAACCAGGCACAGCCTACTCCTACATATGATTAAAAACATATAGGTACCTCATAGCCGTGACCATTCACGAAACTCGGCTATTTTGACATATTTTTGAAGAGTTAGCTAACCACAGCTCAACAATATCTCAAATAATTGTAGAATAGTAAAGCAAATACAAGCTTTCCACACTTTTCGCAATCTAAACTCGAAAGGTTTCACAAACAGCCGGTTCTAGCCTCGAAGTCGACACCTCCGTGGTTTCCCAACAACCAGACGTTGCAGAAACCTTCGAGTGCAGCGCAAACAATAAGTGTCGATCGTGGGAGCTTGCCACCGCCACTTGAGCGAGCCATTCGTACACAATAAACGTAACTTTAGCCGTAGATTATTTCCTCTCATGCTTGATGGGCGAAATGTGATGCCGCTTGCAACTCGCGACGCCATTTTGCTATCTTGCAACTTGAATCCAGTCAGACGAGCCCTGTCACAATCTATCTAAGCGGAAACATTGTGGGCGTGCCGCTCGTTAAAATTGAATATCACACTGACATAGGTAGGTACAAGTGATTACATGACCTGATAACGTAAAATTTAATTAATTTTACTATTTAGGCTAACGAAATTGAAAGTACTTAGTCTCAGTATGGTCCTCTGGTTGGCTTAGCATCGACGTCCGTATTGAGATAGAGACGTTATTTAGTTGCTGAAACGCTGCGTTTGCGAATGAAACATCTCGAACGCAAATATAACCCTATTCGAGTCTGTATTCTTGTGTATCGCAAGTTGCGACTTACGACAGTAGTTCTGTTCATTAGCTCGAGTGCTCGCCGAGATGATTGGACAGCGCGTCAGGCCAAGAGGGCAGGCGCGGGCTGCGTAGGCCAAGTACAACGGCCGTACTCGTAACCGCCACCGAACTATTTTTAGCCCGACTCCTTTCTCCGACGACTGGAGTCCGGACATGAGTCAACCCTTTGTTCCTTCGAAGCGCAACGGCCTCAGCACACATCGATGAATGGTCAACCGTCGTCGAGGTGTCGTTTTACAAATGTATGAATATTGTTAAAAAATATCATTTGTGAAATGTTTCACATGTGTAGAACACCCCGCGCGAGCCCGCCAACGCCGCCATTCCTTAATGTGCAGGTCCGAGCCATTTATTGGCTGATATCGTGGCTTATATTAGATATTTTAAGCACAAATTTAGCTCAAGCAGCATCCAACCTTAGCTAGACAATAGTATGAAGAAATAATACTGTAGCAACAATTGTTTATTTCATATAAACCGACTGCCGTCACAATCTTGTAGAGTTTGGAAACGGTAATATTGTACTAGATAATATTACCGTGGTTTTGATAGGTATTTTATCACATATAAAATATACATAATAATTATTTTGAAGAACTTCGTATTCTGAGTAAGCTAGCGAAAGGAATTTGTTGGTGGATACTATGAATCCATTGTTTGGTTTTCAATACAAGATTTAGAATATTTTGATTATCTCTCTGTGATATCCGTTTTGTCAAAGGATTTATTAAATCAATAGAAATTTTATAAATTAGGTATATTATTAATGGTTAAAATTAAAATTGTTAATTTCTAGTACAGCGTAGTTCAGTAGTTCTTAAAGAGCATGATGTAGGTAGTGGTAAGGAGCTTTCTACCTAGTACCCCTTTGGCTAGCTACATCACCTTCAAGATTAAAAACCTGAAACAAAGATCCGAACACTAGCCTCACTATAAAAAATATTTAAAACAAGTAATTATCAAATACGAAACTGAGTAGAGACTTCTATTCCACTACCTTAGTACTGATTCTGCTACAATGTAGTCTATATCTATGTCTAAAAACAGTAAATTATTTTCATTATTATATCTTTATACGCGTAATTTTTTTTTTCTATTATTGAGCATTAACTCAAAAAGTTTTCATCGACAGACCCTGGACGCTTTTGGGAGCTTTCCTATCACCTATGCTACAAAATATCAAAAAGATAAATCCAATAAAAAGTTGTGTGTGTGTGTACACAAATAAATATATATAAACCGTCGACTATTTTGGAAGTCGATTGAAATACACAAAACCTCGTGTGAAAATAATATCTTGACGAATTTGACACACAACATGACAGATATAAAAAATAATTGGTGCTGATATTTCTGTTTGAAATCGATTGTAATTAGTAGTGTGTACTAGGTACAGTATATATACTTATATTTTTATTAATTAAGTAACGTAATAAATTATTAACTGAGTGAATATTAAGTGTCCGTCGAGAGCTCGCAGTCGCCGCTGCGCACTCGCCCTGAAGATGAGCATCGGACATGCTCGAAACTCGGGTCGACGTATTCGATCCCTAACCTGACTGTTTTGCCGGTTAATATTAATAGTTTAATCCTTCCTTTAACGTGATAATTAAAACAAAAGATTTATGACTGAAACTGACGTATATTGACGTCTCTGGGACGCAAAGGGTTAATATTATTGAATTACATACTTGAAACTAACCTACTACCATGAATGTATATTTTTTTAAATGAGACTATTTAAAAAACATATAGATATAAATATCACACGGCTATAAATTACTCTTGATACTTTATACGTCAAACCTGTTCTGTGAAAATTAATTTAAAATGAGACTGGTTTCCAGATCTGAGAGCTAATTAGTAGGTAAGTATGTATGATACGTTTATGTTAAATAAAATTTAAATAAAGATGACATAATTTGACCTTAGGTTTTATAAATTACTTAGTTGCTTCGTGTATTAGCATCGTATATCTTTGTTTTGTCTCGCATGCAGACATGGTTTTTGGCATTTCTGCGGGCGCCATAAAAGTTTTTAAACCGGTTTTTCATGGAAACGAATGTAAAAAATAACATCTCGTTTTAAGTGATTTAACTTTTATAGGCTCATTGTGTCATAATTGGGTTGAGTTTTGAAATTGTAATATTAATTTGGTAACCGCGTTCTTTTGGTGTGCGACAAGGTTATCTTGAAAGTTAGAATGCTCTGTACTATGATGTATTCTGTGGTGAGCTTAAGCTTACTGTCTCCCAATATTGAGATGCTTCAATGACTTTGCGGTACAGAAGTGTTGCTTAGCTATGTGGTCTAAAAATATTCACGTTACCTAGTTAGTAATGGATCAAAGTCCGTAAGCCACATAAATGAAATAAAATACTTATTTTTCGTTTATCGTTTGATTTCATTAGCACTACTTGTTCTCAAGTTCATGGCTAACCTTTTATTTAGAGTCGGAGCGTTAATCAATAATATTTTTTCCTCTGACATGGGTCCGGTATGTATAGTATGTACATACGTTCTAAATAAATGGTAGGTATGCTTCACGAGTAGTACAGCGATCAAGATGAGTTGATGGTTGCTGTGTAAATAGTCTCGTTAGGTTCGCGGCGCGTCGCTAATTGTTTCGGCAGAGCAAATGCGAGGGTTCATTGCCGGACAAATGGCATTGTCATCGCCCACGGCCATACACAACCTTCTCAAACACTTCTCTTGGACAACTGAACAAAACAGTCATAATATACAATACCATATATATAAGTTATATTGGTGATAGTAGATAGCTAAGACTATATGGCTCGCTCACGTGTTTCTTATGAATGAAGAAATGGTGGATACCACGATATTGCATTGAAAAAATGCTATTTGAATTACGAAGCATCAGCAATGCAGCATGTATATAATACAATATATGACAATAACACATGTACATATATGTACAGTGATAAGAAACATAATTATTTATTATTGTTTTCATCGATATGAAATATAAAAGCGGGGCCTAATTCCCGATTGTATATATATTATATCTTTAGAGAAGATAAGGGGCTTGGTAAGAGTACTATGTATTTATTATTATATCTTTACCGACCTTATTAGCTCTTAATATGACTGATAATATTACCGTAATACGCTACCGACCACCGTAAATTGCGGTTTCAAAATAGTGATCAGATGTTGGGTACATTTTCATCATCGGATCAGATTAATAATTTTGACAGTGGATACATTAAAATCATTGGATCAGTTCAACAATATTGACAGCCCTAGTTGGTAGTAACCTCTGCCTTTAAAGCGAGGGTTCCTAGCTTCGATCCCTGGAAGGGGTAAATGTTTGCTTGATGAGCAGAAAGAAATGTTAATGCTCTGGTTTTACTAACAGCCCCGAACTATAATTCCCTTGAGTAAGATTGGATGAACGTATTTTTTTTCATGTTACATCTAATTTAACATTTTTGACACTGCTTTCATAATGTAAATAAATAAATACATACTTCCGAAGAAACTAACAAGTTAATCTATATAAAATTAACCTCTGTTTCTCCTAGTCACGCTATAACTTGGGAACGGATGGAACAATCTCGCTAAATCTTTTTTGTTGTGTTAATTATTGTCAAGAGAATTCTTCTTATGAGAGAAAAACCAATTAAGGATGGGAGGTTTAGGGCACGGCCGAAGGCCAAGCTTACTACGCGAACGAAGTCTCGGGCAGTCGCTAGTTATTAATATATTTTGCTTATTCAACCATTCTCACCTTGCATATAACTTGACCTTTCCATGACGATCAAATTATTTTCATAAGACTCCGGTGTCAAATGTACCGTCATCAATAATTATCACGCTCATATTTTGCTGGTCAAGACTTGTCGGTTTCTCATTGATCTTTGATCCTCACAGACAAAGAATAGACATTAGTGAGTGTTCCAAGGGAGCAAGCAAATAAATAGTTGCCGTACTTATTTAGATAATGCATTATCTAAGGTCTTGTTGGAGTGCACTGCATAAACAAAGGGGTACTGTACTCTATCTTATCACGTCGCCTGATAACAGCTTGTAACGTGTTATTAGTGCTGTGTTGTGAAAACAACGTGGGCTATATTTGGATCTGCAACATAAACTCACTGTTCAATTTCCCTTTTACCTTTTTATTTACTAGCATTAATATTATAGGAGCCAAAGTTTGTGATTGAGTGAGGATGTGAGTGATTAAGTGTTTTATTTTTTAATTTATTTAATTTAATTTATTTTCGGATTTGTATGAAATTTTGAATTGAGATAGCTTCTATCAGCTGCCTGAGTAATTTACTCTGCCTGGAGAATAACATAGATATTCTGGATGGATCCCTTATTTTGTTTAAGAAAAGAGCTATTGAGGCTCTTACCCCCTCGTAGCGTATTTTTCGGATTTTGTTCAAAATTTGTTTTGTTATTTTATTTTTACTGTACTTCAGTACAAGGATCAGAGCTTAGTGGTAGACTTATCCATATTGTGTATAATCATGAATACATAATACTTTTATCCCAATTTATCATGTTTCTCAGTGATCGCGTCTCTTTATCCTTATTCCACGCAGATTGTCGCTGGCAGAAAGTAGTAAGTCAGTTAGTTAGGATAGATACGATACTATACTTTACGATATGTATATATAAGGTATATAAGGTCTTTGCTTATTAGTGCACAATATTGAACGGGGTGGTTATGAAATGAAAGTGAAAGAAAAAATTAATACATATTTTTTGTTATACAATCGCTTTAAAAATTACATACAACATAATATGGCGACTCGGCACAGCCAAACGCTCTCATAGACCCTTCTAAGAGATCGTTGGCTGTGCCGAAGATTCGACTGCAGTTTTGACACATATTCAAGACGCAGTTGCGTCACAGTTGCTGCAAAACGAGCACACCGCGTAACACTTTTAATACCATTACTTGCCATTGCACGCCGCGGCCGCGGCCACCTCTCGCTTGCCTACTTGGGCTCTTCCACCGCGCTTTACATAATTGACCGTAAAGTACACATACCGACATTGCGCAATACCAAAACAACATTTTAATATTCTGGTTACGTTTCGAGCAAGACAGTCTCGTGACGGTTCTAGTGCATAAAATGCATTGTTAATTTATTCTAACTTAGCACATGGTGACATTGAATGTTTTGAGCTTTTTGGCTTTGTAATTTAATTATGTCTGATGCTAAAGTGTAAGGTATGCATGAAAACTGTGTGATTGACCTTGATGTAAGGCCTCGCTTGATGGAATTGTAAACATAATATTCCTTTTCTCAAATTATGTAAAGAAATACCGGCCAAGTGCGAGTCGGGCTCGCGCACGAAGGGTTCCGTACCATTATCTATAAATGTCCCATACAACAGACATGATTATTTGCCATTTTTACGGAAACCTTCGTGCGCGAGTCCGACTCGTAATTGGCCGGTTTTTCTGTATTTTTTATTATAGCGACAACAGAAATACATAGTCTGTGAAAATTTCAACTGTCTAATCATCACGTTTCATGAGGTACAGCCTGGTGACGGACGGACAGACGGATGGACAGCGAAGTCTTAGTAATAGGGTCCCGTATTTACTCTTTGGGTACTGAACCCTAAAAACGAAATTTGTAAGTAAGTGGTTGTAATATACATATGCCTATGCCTACAAAAGGGGTCGGCACTGTTGTATAACCATTAAACACCTTTTTAGTCTCATGTATGTATCTAATGAACGTGAATGATATGTAAGAGATGAAAACATCTGACAACCTTCTATAGAGCTCTATAGAAGCCAGGATATATGCCAGGACGCTTCTTGGCGTGTATAAAATGGTTTGAAACAGAAGCTACATTATAGTAGCGGATCTGAACGAGCATGGTCCACATATCAATGTGAGCTCTGGCTGGCAAAAGTAAAAACAAACTTGCCGGAATTATCAGGTATAGATCTTAAAAATAATCGAGAATAATCTTTACTGAACACAATAAAATAACAGCTAAGTGAATTTGATACTTGAATCACTTATCTGTGATATTAGGTGAATTTCACTATTGATTTTGGTTATCAACGATTTTGTTGTATGGTGTGAGTAGGTTAGCAGGTAGGTAAGTATAGCAGTAGGTAGAGTAGGTAGCTAACTATGTAACTATGACATACCTACCTCATCACAAACATCAAGAATTACTGATCAGTTAAAGGTCATTACCACTAGCTAATCAAAACAAATAAAAGTAAACGTCATCATAAAGTTATATCACAAGCAAACATAAACATCGTAATAAGATGCTGTGCTCAATCCTAAGAAGTCGCATCGCCGAGTGTGCTCGATAGAGTGTAAACAAACAAAAAGTGCAAGTTGAGGTAAAGCCACAGTTTTATCATGCATGCGCGGGCACCGAGCATGACGAACAACATCAGAAACTATTATAGTATATGGCATACAATACAATACTTACAGTGCACCCGTATTTATTGGCTGCAGTGTAGGTATCCTATTTTTCATCATTAAAGTACGCAACGTTTTCAAACTTTCTTTTCGTTTTAGGGTTCCGTACCTCTGGCAAGACCCTATTTAGGGACGCTTAGATGTATCAAGTTGAGATTAATATCATATACCTACTTAGTTTAGCCTACCATCCCTTAGCGGTGTAATAAAGTTTCTTTCTTAGTTAACGTAATCAAAAATACAGTATCTAATGGTGCAAATTCTGACACTTACTAATAAATCTAAAAATTTGGCAACAAGCAAGAATCGATTATCGTTTATGAAGATCTCTTAATATATAATACTTTATTTTGTTGGGGATTCTATCGTGACGTATATCGATGTGTGGTTTTATTTTGGTATGGGTGATTTTAGATAGTCAAATTACACATCCTAGGACGGGATTTGACCAGCGTTTTCCGACAATCTGTGTCAGATACCATGACCGCTAGACCACCGAGGCACATAGCTGAGTATTAAATTAACGCTTTTGTTGATTTTAACCTTTTTTAGTAAACTTCAGTGCTTCAAAAGTCATATGTAAAAATTATAATGTAATAAAGTCCTTCATTCCAACTTACGAGTATCTTTTTGTTTTTTTTACGGAACCTTCGATGCCCGAGTCAGATAGATACGCACTTGTCCGGTTTCATTTTGTAATGATACGGCTGAGCGGAGAGGAGCTTCTCGGACCAGCATCAGAGCAATGGCATCAGTGGATGAAAACACAAAGGGAGAGCTGTTTCACAATCCGGCTCGAAGTGCCAACGCATTGTTAGCTTAAAAAGTTTTTTTTACGTCAAGAATTTTACTTGTAGATGCCTGCCATCCCACATTTCACAGTAAGAAGTTATATCGTAGAGAAACGATTTTCACATTGTAGGGCGGTAACAAAATTGTCAGGAGCATGGGTGTGGCCTGTGGGCCTAGCACGAATAACTGCGTAAGTGTAACGTAACGTGAAACAATACAAACTGTCATGTATCTAGGGAAACTTTGACACAGATAACTCATAGTTTGAACGTCCAAGCGTGACACGTTGACGATTACGATACAAATACTTTACGCAAATTGTTTGTGCTACGGCATCTGTTGGCCTAGCACGAATATCTGCGTAAGTGTGACGTAACGTGTAGTTCACGTGAAACTGTCATTTATCTAGAGTAACTGTGACACAGATAACTCATAGTTTGAACGTCGATACGTAACATGTTGACGCTTTCAGTACCAAGTACTAATACTTCTTCGCAAATTGTTTGTGCTACGGCCTCTTTAAAGGTAGGTATATTCGTCAGACAGAAACTAAAGAAAAATAAATGTGTATATGTACCTACTCGTACAAAACTTGAGTTGCGTATGTTTCGGTCGATTGCAGTTTGCATAAGCGCGGTTGCACAAGCGTGGAGTTAGGTATTACCTCTATTATAATCCGCGCGTGCTGTGATATCTTATGCGTTGGCGAGTTGCGATGCCATGCACAAAATGAACTTTCGAACTCTTTCACTTTTTATTTGTGCTCTTGTACATTGACGTACTCACTTATGACGATAAGGAACGTCTGATAAATGCCGTCCTATTACTAATTGTGTAAACATGTTCGACAACAATCGTGTTGATAGTCCAGCATAATTATTATTACTCATATTAGTTAATTATAATTAAATACGAGTACATTACAATACAAAATTGATACCATGTGTATCCATGTAGGATAACTGTACTGAACGACTTCACATTTTTATTAAAAACGATATGTAGTTATTAAATATTATTCATACTTACGTCACAGAATCAATATTAGTATTTTACGTTACAAAATAAATAAAGTTCGTGTAAGTGGTACTTCCTTACGTTTTTTGCTTTGGCTTAGACTTTATTAAGCGGACTTGTAAATACTGAAAAACCATTCGTAGTGGATTAACTATTATATGTTGAGTCAAGTAAACTTTAAACATTTGATGCGCAAAGGCCTGTTACTCAACATGGCGATGCGTGGTGGTGGATGCGTCAATTCCTCAATATATTATTATATAGTTAATTACTAATGTATACGTCCGGGTTCCACTGTCAGTTCGTAAGTCATTGCAAAGCCTTTTTAAATAAGTCAACCACGTAGCCATTAACATAGAGACAAAACAATTATTTACCTCTTTGTGATTAATTAACATTCAAGATATTTACAGCCAAGGAAAAATATTGTTTTTAAAATAGAATTACCTACATCCTAATTATTCGTGACACAATATTTTTTCTACTTGTTTACTCGAGTTATCTTCAATTATGGCACAGCTCTCGAATATCGTATATTTTACTTATCTCAATAAACATATTAATAGGATTCGTAAAAGGAAAAATATGTCCTCAATTAGCACATGGTACTGGGCACATTTGAAGCAATTATTTTGCGACATTTATAATAACAAAATACGAGTATATTTATTTATTTTACATAATCTAAACACGTAGAAAATGTCACCATTAGTAAACCACTATTATCTTTATTCTAAATCAAAAGAACCGATAGCTATTTGCATTGTTTAACACGTCGTAAATAATAGCGGTGTAAAATGTCGTAACGCGTGGTGAAGAGCCACCTACCACCAACGGATCAAGATCGTTTCGTCTGTTGCGAAAACACAATCCTTGGAACTGACGAAATATTAGTGGGTGGATGCGGCCACAACGAATTAAGAATAATTCTTATATTACTATAAGCTTCTGACTTAAGCCGGCGAAACTTAAAAATCCGATTACTTTTAAACAGCTGTTGCAGGTTTTTTTCAAGAGACTCAACGTATACACAATATACCTAGGTACTTGTTTTTTAAGTCTCACGGATCATTAATATTCAAATGAATACTTAGTAACTACCTTCATGCACTTTGGGTATGTTCGGTCGACTCATCCATTTGGCAATTCTAATTTCGTAGCTCTCGATCACGTAGCGTAGCTAAGCTGAACTCTATTTGGCCGCTTATAGATTGTGTGTCAATATTGAAAGGAAAGTAGCGCGGGCGGTCGTCGGTAGGTCATTGTCGAGCCTTACATAACCCATGTCATACCATCCATCGTGCCCGATTCGGACGCCGGCCGCTGGTTTTGCGATGTTTGTGTGCTACATTCGTTTCTGTTCGAGTTCTTTCGCCTACTGTGACATAACTAACATAGTGGAGCATTGACCAGAGGTTGTGTTGATTTTGAGTTTGTTTTTAACTTTTTATGTATTGTAAAGTTAAATAGCACCCACTTTTTATCATTAGCGCACCTCAAATCTACGCTCACAAACAGCACATTCCGATTTAAAGCCTTGAATATTATTTGCCTCGCTGTCTGAAAGTTGTGTAACTTTAGATACAGAATTCTGTCTTTTTGACTTGCATAATGGCCGTGCCGTCTCTAACGCTGATTGCAGCACGCAAAGTTCGTAGGTCAGTTTTCCCTCAACGGCGGAAGTGTAAAATGTCATGGAACGTTGTCATCGCCAAAGGCGGAATGGAGGCGTTGAACTTCGCAAGGCCTCTTGCGACTACTTCCTGCTCGGGCGGCCGAAACCTCACTACCATAAGCGGAGGACACACTATGCCAGACCGGCCAGAGCGCACGTTTTATCATCTTAACTATAACGTCATGTCACACAAAATTTATCATCTCATTGCTTGTGGTTTTCGCAGGAATTACTCTCAGGGTGGCATTTAGGATCTGGCGTAGTTTCCTAATAAGCAAGCTGTCCTAATAAATATAAAACTCTTTCCCCTCCGCGGTGGTGTCCGGCATGATGTTGAAGGCAGGTTATCATCCCTCTTTTTATTTTGAGTAACCTCCAAATGTGACATGATCAATATCTAGTACTTTTCACAAATCTTACTTAATTATGTAGCAATTCCATTTCAAAATATTGTTCAGCCATGTCCAACAAAGTTCAATAATTTTAATGGTTTTTGTTTCCTAAGATACTCACCATTAATGTGTAACGATCTTTAAAACTCCAATGAATACGCATGACTTAATCTGAGCTTGATAGATTGCACAAAAAACCTAACAAAACCTAGTTACGTAATGTTATTTTATTACCAACTTGTTGGTAGGCAGTTGAGTAGTGGGGGGACAGGGGGGAAGAGGCTCGGATTGACGATCACCACTATAGTTCTACTCGTATGTAGGTAAAGTACCTATGCCCACTCATATTTTCAATTATGTCTCAATATTATTCAATCTACACAGACCGATACTTCGACAGGTATGATGAGCGAACGAGAAGTATATATTAGTCTCGTGAAAATCATTAATGGCAGTGGCACGATACGATTATATGTTTTAACTGATTAATTTTTGTTTAACACTTAAATAGATACATTTTGAATGTAGGTTTTAATTGAAAGTCTCATTATTGACTAGGGGCCGGTTTCTATATATTATAAGAGATATAATTTTGACATAAAGCTACATTAAGTTTATTATAATAAATAGTGTTTAACCCCTAACTCAGAGGAAACCATAAAGCGTTTGTTAGAATCAATTTGTATTATAGTGTGAATGTGACTTTAAAAACTTAAATAATCTCTGGCACTAGGCTAAGACCAAAAATAAAATCAAAATTAGTACTAAGATTAATAATGATATTTCTTTCTGCTGGTTTTGTCTTTTATATTAATCATCTACAAATTTAAAATACCACCGAAACAACCTTGAAACTGTTATTAATATTATACAATTAACGTATTTAATTACCGGGAAATGTGAATATATAAAATATCTTACTCGCTCACCTGTCCATAAAAATATGAAGCACGCTGACTCGTTTTTGTCAGTTGGCTGTAACGTACGTAATATGTTTTATTCATTGAGCACGGAGTGGTCGTAATCGCAACTAGTAATGAGTGTGGTGCCTCAAATAACAGGTTGCGAACAAGTGGAACTGGCACTAACTGCATTATGTGCAACGATTGTGTGCGTTATCAAATCGGTGCGCGGTGCATCGGTGCCTAACACCGTGACCGACCCGTACCCGCGCGGTGTGCACCGTGCCCAAGGGTCCGTGAAATGCACACCACACGTAGAGAGTAGGTATACCCATTATCGAGTACCGACCTGACGGGGCATGCCATCATCGGTGCGCAACCAACTGAATTAAGTACAACAGAACTCGGTACCTATAGGTAGCAATTTACCTTAGTTTTGGGCTATTCGTTTTTACGGAACATTCACATCGTGAAGGTTACCACTAGCTAACAGTTTTTGTGGCGGCTCCCTTTTCTGTTTTTAGGACATTTCTGATACTTACGAGAGTATTATGAACGTAAACCATGCATTGAATTTCAGTTCAGTTCCGTGGTCATTGAAGACAAGGTCGATAATTTTCATTCGATATGTAAATTGTTTGATGTGATAAATAAAGCGAAGCGGTGCTTGATTCAAAGGTGTTTTCTTTACTTTGTAAAGCTCAAACCCGACTACACGTGGAGTATATTGCTCTCGCCATTATTGCAGCGCAGTACCAAGTTCAACCACTTGTGTCTTTTGAGCGTCAAGCTGGCAGACCAGTTGAAGATCCAAAGCGTCAAAAAATATCAAATCACTTGGCATGCGCGTCTCTTTACATCTTCGACCATATCTTCAACGGAAATGTTTAGAAGAGCTTGTTGATATACTAATACGTGAAATGCGATCCTATCGGCGCACTGCATGTCAAACATTATCTTTCTTCCAGCATAACATCCATACGTTATCGAAACTAGCTATCGAAAAAAAGTTCCACTGGTATAACTCCATTTACGCGTTTTTTTTGCCAAACACGAATGAGCTTTCAATGGTGGGTTTTCCTTTGAACCAAAACATTATATAATCTCTTAAAATGGGTGTTTAACCCCTTGCTAATAATACAATAGATTTCGCAGAAACAACCTACTGTTCTACGAACTGCAACTGTGTGGTTAATAAGTGTTCGAGAGAGGGTAGGTTAAGGAATACGTAATGAATCTGTTACCCATACAGCCCATACATAGACTAGTATCGTATATGTTTATTTTCATTACAAACCTTAAAAAATGGTTTCCCATTCAGGCTAGCTTTTGTACTCCCGCGAAACATTACTAAAATTAATAAGCCGCAAACATTCATTGCGCCAGAAAAGCAAAACAAAAAAGTACTAGGTCGGTCGTGAGTCGTGACTTAAAGGTAAATACTGCATGGAGTGAAAAATTTCATAATATAAGTAAGTACGCGCAAATTGGCTACTATTGCATCTGTGGACCCCTCCATTTGTTTGACTGCGGGAAAAGTCATCACCGTAACAAATAGGGTGGTCTATTCCATGACGGCGCGACATGGAAAAACATGTTCCGATGCCCGACCACGATAGAAAACTAGTTAGAGGCAGGCAATTATGAGTTTCCATAACAGTGACCACTTAAAAATTCAAAGCGAGCGAGTCTATTTATTTTGTTTTAAAGTTTATTTAGTATGTGTACGTGTTTATTTACCTCTTTGGAGCAATAAGAAGTAAATCGTCGTCGGGTGACGTACATTGATTATGTTATCTCAATGACCCGGGGGTCGGAGAGATAGTGGAGCTTGTTTTACGTTTACGACACACAGTTAGTTTGTCAATTTATGAACAATCGTCGCTCATGCTTTATGTACAGTTTGTTGTCGAGGAACGGCTAAAAATAATATCGTCTTAACTACCACATCCGCCTCTTGGAGATCGTTCTCTGAATGTGTGCAGCGAGTGCTATGCACATGTCGAAGATTCACACGATTGAAGACATTGTACATTTTTGTTTCGTTGTAAATACTTACAATATTTTATCAGTCTGACTCATGTCATTTTCTGTCATCTATTTTATGATATATATTGTAGGCAAAGGACGTAAAAATCTATCTGGATTCGGGGCTACTCGGGGCCTCGCTCGAAGTAGGTACTTTGTTACAGGTGTGATTTTACTTGACGGATATTACCTATTATAAAATTACTTAGGTTAAGTCATCAACTACAGTAGTATAGACACGGTTATTACTTAATAGCGCACGAATCTCGGATATGCTATAACTATTAAAAAAATGTATCTACATTCGTATTAAGTTTGAAGAATTTCATCCAGAGTTGTTGTATTTCATAAATAAAACAGCTTCGCTTGGCCAGAGGTTGCCACGAGTGATTAGTTAAATAAATAGAAGACTCCCCATTCGGGCGTTTTAGGCATTTTTAGCGCGCATAAGGGATATATTTTTTTATAAATCACTTGATAGTAAAGAAATTTTTTACTATACTTACCTGCGCTGGTGAGCTATGTGCTAAAACGAATGGAAAATTAAGGGTCGTCACAATAGATAGCCAAGTACCTATTTGTATTTATTAGTTTCGCAATGCATAAAATGAAATACTTACATGCATATTTGCCTTCGTGTTTGTGTAACCTAGAATTGCTGGTAGACTTGATATTTAATACGATTTAAATATAATATGATTGCATGCATATTGTTATTGCGTGAAGTATACAGTAACTGGGAAACTCGAGGCTATCACGCCGTCGCTGTCGTCCATCGTTTTATGAAGGCGTGCGGGCAGCCGTAATGTTGCTCTGGGCTGACCCGCATGCGCCTCCAACGAAAGTGAAACTAGACGTAATCGCTCGGTTGTTCTCTATTTTTGTTTTGTGTAGACCAGCCTAACAACTCGCCGAGCACGACCGGCTGCTCCATTCGGGACAATCCACCTTCTTACCAAGCGTATAGTTTCAATATCTTCTAATCAGGTATACTGCAACACCACCGACCGCATCCTACTATACCATGATACGATGACACGTCGGAGGGAAGGAAACAGATTATTCGACTAACTAAACTGCTTTTCATATTTCCAACCGAGACGCTGCAGTAATCTGACATTAACTGCGATAAATAAATCGATTTGCATGCGCTGCACGTACCCACCCATACCTACTTACCCACCCATTATAGTGCGAATTGCAAACCGTATGATTTAACACCCACGACCTTCAAAGAGCTATGCGAAACTATTCGTTTTTGCTTCGATGACGCTAGAAAGATCAGCGTCTTGATGACCCAAAATCACTCAATCTATTTTGTTTGAGACAATTATTAACTGGTGCGAAATAAAAGAAGCATATGTCGTCTGAGATGTGAACGGATGTGCCACATCTGTTGGGTCGGAGACATAATATCAAGTAATTAGCGGAGTAGCACTGGCGTCCAGCTCATGGGGACTACGGACGGGCATGTTCGCACAATGTGTCTCGCACATTTCACCGCTTCCGTTCTCTTTCCGCAATGAGAACAAATCCAGTAGTTATATCGGAATTTCCTTTTCGCCATTCTTGCTTGACTCTTTGCGCCAGCGGCCTGCGATCATTTATAAAATTAATAATGACACTGCCACAATTGTAGCAATGAAGAACGACTATTATACGGTGGAGTCCCGTCGAGTCCCAAGCGAGAAACAATAAAAAATAAACACAGCGCTGCCATAAAGCAGGCACTTAACTAGCCAAAAGAAGTTTAATTAACATTTTAAACTGGTTCTGGAATTTCATCCCAGCAGCGCTGGATATACAAAAATGGTGACGCGCGCCGATATTATTAAACAAATACGTTATATTACCTATAATAAAATTAATTAAGGTTGTTTTTAAGCGTGCTAAACGTTGATGAGCCCATTCGCCTGTTCTTCCGCTGAAGGTCGCCCGCTCGCTGGCACACCTACTTACCTTACTTTACAAGTGGCGACCGCCAGTTATGGTAAACGACCGTATGTAATTGAAGTTTTCATCTCTTGGCTGGTACGCGATGTAATTTGGGAGGTACAAGGTATTCATTTCGCATTTATTTAGAGCGTTAGTTAGTTGCGTTAGTTGACAGGGTGGAGTGAAAGAATTTCCGTTTTCTCTCTTGCCTCTTGACAAGGGAACCTAACCTGGGAGGTGGTAGTTCTATTGGTACTCGTAACACCACAGTGTCCTGTATTGTGTTCTAAGTATATATATAATAAGTACGCAAGCATTACGGTGCTAGAGCATGCAGGGCACTGCAACTTACTGGGCAAGTTCTTGCAGTACTCATAAACTAATGTCTCTCTTTGTGAAGACCCCACGCTGTGCCCCCAAATTTGTAGGCCCCCAGGCCTACAAAACTTAATCTAAAAGCACTGAAAAAGAGCGTACCGTACCATCATTGTTTATATTAAAATGCTTTTATTTGTATTTCTAATCTTTCTGCCAATGCCTTAACTAGGCAATATTTTTTTTGTCCTTACAGACCATATTCTACTTACCAGAGATGATTCGATTCTACTCGTTTCGTTGATGCTAATCTGTGTTACTAATGTATCCTTACTTTGTTCCAGGTAAGATTTACACTCCATGTCTACGCGGTACGAATACGATTACAGTAAGTTAACTTTTGCTTTTCTTTGGGGTCAACCAGATGCTCTAGTTGTCGACGGAAAGTAAAAATTGTTTCGTGGTTGAAATTGTGGAGGTTTGAATTGCGTTACGCAAACGACTCGCTGCCTATATAACCGATACTAAGAACTTTGAATTCTCTCTGAGGGTTAGTATACACATTGTACAGTCGCCTCCAATATAATTATTCTTTCTTTGAGTCGATTTCTGTCTGAGTATCGTATCTGATTTCTTCAGAACAGGGAGTCGTTGTGAGTAAATCAGTTGCTGCGTGGGCTTGCTACTGCATTTAGGTTACGGTTAGGTTGTCATATCATAAGTCCGAAATGTCTGGATACAACAAAATGTCAAAGTTTGGAGTCGTTGTCGGGCGAAACGCCTAAATACATTTTCGATTCGAAATTAGTTACAAAACTAAGCATTACAAAACTCTTAAAATGTGTGTGTTTTTACAAATTCCAATATTAATGTCAACGAAACTTAATTAATTCTCATTTGAATTATTAGATTCGTAATTAGTTACAAAACTAAGATTTACAAAACTCTTAAAATGTGTGTGTTTTTACAAATTCCAATATTAATGTCAACGAAACTTAATTAATTCACATTTGAATTATTTTTAAGGATTAAAGTATGTTATGTGAATATAAACTTTTGAAATGATGTTCAAATTTAAAATTAAAAGTTGTTCATGTCATCGCCAGCAATGGGCACATCAATAATGTCTTCAATAATTTGAAACGTAATTATTATGAGGTAGTTTGTATGCTAGAGACGAGACGAGCATGTCGTGCGCCTGATGTAAACCATTACGCTTGTCCATTACAATTGCAGTGCCACCAAGAGCTTAGAACTGTACTATTTCGTAGCACTTACTGTGCTCGTCACCTCTAGACATTGGGTTTTTTAGTATTTCGCCCAGTAATTACACAGTAACCTTCACATACTAACACAGTAGGTAATGCTTATGGACTAATATAATGCTTTGCGGTAAAATAAAACAAACCTAGATGATACAGGTTCTAGATTCGTCTGAGGAGGATTTCTCCTATTACTAAAAAAATATTAATTTTTTTTGTTATGTACCTCAACACATTTCGTGTTATTTAACTTTATTCACACATGGCTTAACATTTTAATACGGTTTCTAAACCTATCTGAGGTAAATTTTACTTAAAATATTTATAAGACGTACAGTAGTACAAACAACACTAAAAATATAGCAACAATTTTTTTTTGGGAGTCGCATGAAAATTCCACCATCTGGCAACCCTAGTTACTAATCCACTAATTATTTCATCGCATTGAGCAAACGTTGACAAACGGTCAGCCAGCCAGCCAGCAGGAGAATTTAAACGTACGTTTTTCGCCGTACCACTAGTTCAAAACAAATAGATTAACCGAGCAACACTGCCACAGTTAGCGACTATATTTTTCCCTACTCCCGCATGCGGTCGAGAGGTCTACCCCTACGCGGCGCATGCGGTCTTGAGGTGTCAACCTCAATGTTTGACGCATAAGCATATATGTCATAGACCTGCAGTGATTAGTTTCAGCTGACGTTTTTAGGGTTCCGTATCTAAAGGGTAAAAACGGGACCCTAATACTAAGACTCCGCTATCCGTCCGTCTGTCACCAGGCTGTATCTCATGAACCGTGACAGTTGAAATTTTCACCGAGAATGTATTTCTATTGCCGTTATATTATTAACAACAAATACAAAAAAAAACAGAATTAAATAAATATATACGAGGGCTCCCATACAACAAACGTGAGGTTTTTCTCGTTTTTATAGATAATGATACGGAACCCTTGGTGCGCGATTCCGACTCACACTTGGCCAATTTTATCTCCGTGCGGATTAGTCGTGCGTCTAAAATCGACCCGTGTAAATGCGACATCATCCGTACTACACCGAAGCTCAACGGACACTATCTGCTAATGAAACTCGTTGCTGCGTTGCAGACCGTTGCGTTACGCCGCCGCGCCATGAAACCTTCGATTTCTCCCATTATAACACAATGTAACGTTTGTTCGTCAAAACCGATTTCTGTCACAACTAAACCAAATATTTACGTAAAACGCAATTTTCACGATAATGACGCCAGTTTCACACTCGCTTAGATGGCAACTCCGAATTCTATTGCGCAAGACCTATTTTCGGTGTCAGCATTTGCTTTTGGCGATACCTTTTAGTAATCAAATTGGCTGTACCGAGACTTGTGGTTCCTATGTAGAGCGTACAATTATGCTTTTTCTTCCTTTATTAGTGGACTCGTACTTTTATACAATTGCCATACCTCAAGTTATTTAGATTAAATATTTAGTAACATCCACTGAGATTTTTATTCAAGTAATAAGAGTCAAGTCACAAACAACTCTTTTCATTAAGTTACTGTCCTGTCTAAGTCACGTTCTAGTAAAACTTTCATAGTCGATTAACGATGAAAACACAAAAACGTTTCATGATTTTGTACGTGTTGCCTACACTCCTGCACCATTACGAACACTTAAGGTTAATAATACACCATTATTACACTCTAACATTATTATATTAAACTCTAATAAACACGAATCTGGAAATTTAAACTAAAGCAGTGATAGCAATTATCAGGTTTTTCCCGGCATCCCATTCTGCTCTTTAATAAAAGTTATATCTATAATCTATAAATTTGATATTGCTTGTTCTGTGACAAAGGTTGCAGGCACTAAGACGTAAGAGTACGTAGTACATAATAATTATGTACAACATATTATAACTCAAGTGATGGCAGGTTAACATCCCCAGACACGAGAAAACTGACTCGTACAAGTTGTTATTGAATTCATCTATCATAAATTATACTCTCTCTTTCTATTCATTCGATATGTTTAATAACAGGCAATTTATTCATCAATGACATTATTGTAATGATTTTAATTGAGATTGAGTAATATGTTAAAATTAATGTTATTACAATAATAATCGTTTCAAATTATTTTGGAAAAATGCTTTTGAAAACATAACGTAACACAGTAGTGTTTTAGAACAGTTAATATTTAGCACTGCGTTGATCCACGAGAGGCTATCTAGTGAGTTGGTTTCCTTGTCTCCTACTGTTATTGTTTAGCATAGACAGCATAAGATTTTTTATCCATGCGATAAGATACACATGTCCTTTGAGTAGCACGTATTCGATCAAGAATTTCCTGTTATACGGTTTTCAGACTGTATTTGTGCAAAGTTTCTACTTACAACTTTTTGTAAGAGAGTACTCAGTTAATTGTTCTATTGTAATAACGAAAAGTTACCTATTAGCATCTATTTATTAGTGATAACATAATCTATAATGTAGATGACATTTTATGATCGCTGGTTTCATTGCGCATAACTACAAAATTTATAATAATCATGCGCATGGAAAGAGAATGTCCGTCACATAGCGAGACCAAGGTTTTGTATACAACTTATATGGAAGATCCCGCTACTGTAATCTGAATTGTCCTCGGATGGCACGAGTATGGCAACGCCGTAATTTTGGGTGATTATGTCAGTGGTTCCGCAGCGGAGTGCGTCGGCGTAACCGAGCTTGTGGAACAGGCCATTGTTTCTCGCCACGTAACGCACGTGGGCTCTCTGAGCTCTGGAGAAAGTAGCACAGCCAGCGGCAAGGCCGTCTCGTAGCTCTTCGACCTTCACATCAGCTTCCGGGATCCACTTACTATTTATAGCCGCGAACACCACCCACTGTACCATTACAATCCATTCAGCTGTCTTTGTAAACACACTCTTTGAAGGCTTATAAAAATGCCAGAAGCAATGGGAAGTCGACTCATTAGATGAGTTGAGACACAATCAAATCCTCATTGCTGATTATTAGATCGATTAGCACAGATTGCGTGACAATCGCAACGTGTGATTGCAACACCGACAGGTTGCAGTTGCGTGCGTCACGCGCCTCCAACCATGCCGTAGATCCGCACACCACAACTCACGTCTGCATTAGTGTTTAGGGTAATCGCTCACCTTTGTGTACATCGCCTTCACCTCCCTCACTCGCATACTCTGCATGAAATCATGCTTCGAAATCGAATCTCTACTTCTCAGTAACATTTACTCACAACACAACTAAATCATTTTCAAGTTCCCGTGAGGCTGTGACTCAGGGATTTACGAGATTCTAGGAAATAGGTGAATTAACATTTTCACGTATCAATTTGCTCGAACATGAGTGGCTGGCACTTAAAAAACCAGTGTCAGATGTAGGTGTACATAAACATCTCGTAGAGTTGATTCTCGACACGTCGATCGGCCCCACTCGCAATGTGGAGAATCAACACGCGAGCCACGACTTGCCAAACGAGTTATGTTATAAATAATTAATTAATATTTGGCCGGCGAACTCTTTGTGGCTCCAGCCAAGGTCACGACAGGCGATTACAAGATTAGAGATGCGTCTGTCCGATATATATTTACGGCTCCATTTTAGAATAATGTCTCGGTTTGACTTGAAAAGACACAAGAACACTATTATATTTCACTGAGACTGGGACACATATTTACCATCATAGCGCTGGGACGGTTCAAATTTAATAAAAATAAAAGTTCGGACAATATTTTACATTATGAAATGTATCAATGTGGAGATTTAGCAACGAATTAGATTCAATGTAGTGTCGTATTATTTACCTATGAATCGGCATCTTACCCTCAGATTATAAAATAAAAGCCTTTGTTTTATAATCTGAGATCTTACCATAACAAACCAAGTTTGTATATTGAATATTATTTTATGTTTATCGTCATGCTCAACTAATTAGTTTTGTAATCAATATATTCCTATTCTAATATTTAGTAATTTTATTATTACAAATATTTCATAATATTGCATTGCAGCCTGTGATTGCCGCAACGTCAAATTATTGTTGATGACACTTGTAATTATTTATTGTGTTTGATTTATCATAAATGTACTAGCGTATTGATGGTATAATGCCCATGGCATGACTATTGGTTGTAATATAGTCCTATAAATAAATTAAAAAGAACCATACAACAGTCAAAGCTTAAAGTGGGCCTCACTTGGACTGCGTAGGGAGTTTTGGTATATATTAATACATGGCTCAAGAAAGGTCCGTGTCCCAGCAGTTGACACGTGATAGGCTTTGCTTTGTTATTACGAGTATATGCCGTATAATACTTGTAAACTGGGAGATTTCAATACATTCGGTGTGCCGCAAGGTAAACCTGTTTGGTTTACGCTCATATATTATAAATCAGATAGGCATTGTTAGTAATTGTTAACATTACTATGCAATTATGTTATTTATTGTTAACGAATAAATCATTAAATGTGATATTTGAAGGTTAAAGGCCCATTTAATTAAATACCACTGCCGCTGAGTTCGATCATAAACACCTTTTATGTATAATGTTTTGGTGATTTTGTTACATTAAGTACCGTCCTATTGAGTTCATTACAGATAACATTAATGTTATAGCGTACCGTAACCCACTTACTTTCTATACTCAAAAACTACTTGACCGAATTTAAATTTCATTTGATGAATGATGGGACGACACGGGAAACCAAAACCAAACCTAGCCAAAACCAGCTTTCAAACAAAGAAAGAATTTTGAAAATCGGTTCCACTCGAAATTTATGAGGAAACAAACATTAAAAAAAACAGTTGAGTACCTCCTCCTTTTTGGAAGTCTGTACAAAACAACATATCTACTTACACGTTGTAAAGGATTTTTTTCAGTTAGATTTTCATTAACTTTATAAATCAGTTTTAATTACGTTATAAGTTTTTAAGTCTAGTAAGACCAAATCGGACAATTACTACGCGTAAAACTTACCGACACATCCATTTGTGTACGTATATTTCTATTATTTTTGTAGTAGTTAGAGCCACGCCAGTCAGCATATTTCCAATTTACCATATTATGTACATGAGTCAACCGCTTACTAACTTTTTACTATGCCGCAGGCCTTAGTACATAGTAGTAAAAAAACAATCTACCTACCCAAAACTGTACCGATTTGCACAAAGTATTTCCTTAAATTCAATTACAATAATGTCGACATATAGGATCGAAGGGTGTAGAAAAACATTGAATTAATAACATAAAAATATATCTTTCCTAACCGTTACATCAGTTTACTGCCCAACTCAAAAAAATATATAAATAACTTATTCACAAACCTTGACTCATTAATTGATGACACATTTATGTAACCATTTGATTCGAATTGCGAGAGAAACCTACCTCCATTTGAATACGGCCTCGATTCGTACAAAATCAAATTATGTATACATACACACCCGTTTACTTCATCAATTTTGTAACTATGGGCTCATAGTTCATTGTCTTACTTCTTATTAACCTTTGTCATAAGTTGAATTTGAATGAAACCAGTCGTTTTGTGCCATATGTGAGATTTAGTATTATTTTCAATGTTTGTTGTATAGCACGCGTGTGAACTGAACGCAGCCCTGACAGTTTGCGTTAATGTGGCGCCGAATGCATTCAGTTCACGAGTGTCTTTTTATTGCATTTTTAGATTCTCAATCGAACGAAGACCACCCGCTTTCCTGCCAGAATGCCTATTTAAAGGCCTATTTTAATATCCCATCTATCGAAACTTTAATCCTTACTCTCTAGTGCCAGTGGGCCGAGCACGAATAACTGCGCAAGTGTAACGTAATGTGTCGTTTACGTGAAACTTACAAACTGTCATTTATCTAGGGCAACTGTGACACATACGACTCATAGTTTGTACGCCAAGGCATGACGTTTTGATGCTTACGATACGAGTACTTTTCCGCAAATATTTGTGCTACGGCCTTTTCGCGAATGTACCATACTAGGTCTTTTTATTGTATTTTTAGATTCTCATTCGAACACAGGCCTCCCGCTTTCTTGTCAGAGTATCTATTTATATACTAAAGGCCTATTTTAATATCCGATCTATAGACATTTTACGCCTTACCTGACTCTCTAGCAGGGTACTAGATACCGTCGATAGGATATAGAAACGGCCGTTGTCAGTTCGGGAGTCATAACAATGCATTAAATTGCAATGCAACTAAGCACAAAGTAAACAATTGGTCCTTTGAAACGTGGAACACTTCATTGCTCGTTACTCTATTCTATGTAGTTGATTAACCGTTTCTTTACTGCGCTATCGAAAATTAATATTTAAATATGCACATGCGTTTAAATTGCAGTTTGCCGCGTTCAATTTATCAAGCACCATTGCTCCGGTAGTTTTCCACGTGCACATTGACAAGTAATGGTAGTGAAACAATTCTTATTTCGTGTTAATGTAAACAGTGTCACGATACGCTGCTGGCTGAATTAATGTCCCCAATTCAATTGAAGTGTTTCATTAGCACAAGTGGCCCCGATTGCTTGGTTGATCGAGACCGAAGATCGACGCGAAACTGAGGCGCCGCCGTACACGAGTTCGTACAAAAATAGTTCGCTACTGTTAAAAACAATATTCTTTATAGATTTGAGTTACTATGCTCCCTTTAGGGCGCTGCAAGAGCAAACTTTTAGGTATTTGAGAGGGTGAACCACTGGCCGTGACAGGAACAAGCGTGCGCGTCTGTAAACACGATAACCTTTACGGAGTAATTTTTTTTAAAATAAAAATCCACCATGGTAAAATATATGGATAAATCTTTAATTTTATAAATTACCTTTTTTCTGTTTACATAAAATATAGTAGGTAGTTGTCGTTTAAAATATTGAGAAATGCGATACGAAAGATTTTTTTACCTGTTGTTTTATTTAAGATTTTTTTTCTTCAAGATGCCAGATAGATATTGTGCAATGTTATCCCACTAATATTATAAATGTGGATGGATGGATAAATTATATAGTATGTTTGTTACTCTTTCACGCAAAAACTACTGAATGGATTTCAATGAAATTTGGTATGTAGATAGATGAGACGCTGTAATAACATATAGGATACTTTTTCATCATCATCATCATCATCAGCCATCACCACACGGGTGAAACTGCGTGGCGCAGCTAGTTATTATATAATTCTTTTTATCTCTTATCTATGCACTGTTTTTTCCTGTAACTGGTATGTCTAAAACGTGCGATATACGGATCTTTGGCTTTGGGTAGCGCTACTGTTTTGCCATATGGCACTTCAGTCTGTATTAAATTTATAAAAAATACTTTAGAATGCACAAGATATCTCATTACATAGCTTAAAAATCTTTACTAAACCCGATTCAGTTGTTGAGAGCGTTGAAGGATTAATAAAATTATGGCAATTCAGAAATTTGAATTTATGGAAATAATAATACCTACATGATAGGTGTTGTTCAAGTTTGGGTATTGGGAATCCGCCTAGGATAGATCTTTTAAGGTAACTCGTAATTGTAATTCTTTTTCCACACGTATACCAGAAACCACATTCATCACATCAGTGCTTCGTTTGATTTCTTTAACGTGCACTTGTTACGTTTAAATAAGGAAGTGGTCACAGACTCGGAGAAAAGTAAGGGTATTGACCGGCGGAATGGCATTGACAGTGTGTTACAATGTTGCAAAGTATCAGTTAAATCGTGCAGTATAGTCCAATTGCCTATTTTGAATTTTAAAAGCTGTATTTAGGCTTCATATTGTTGAGGTTCTTATGATATGATGTGCGTGCTTACGTAATAGATTGCATGCGTCTAATATTTACTTTATGGCATGGTGTACTTAATTGATCGTGTAAATCTTATGTTTGTATAAGGTTTTGCTCTCTGTTATTCATTTAAAGTAATACGTGTGCTCATATTTTACAAAGTTGTTGATATATTCGTATTTTTGGGAAACTATTGTTTTATTGTTCTCAACAGTCACCTCATCAGCGACACAGAATTCGAAGTCTGATGATGATGACTTTTGATTAAAAGCCTGTGGTAGTATCCTTTTACCAATACAACCAATCTCATCAATTACGTTAACATATACTCCCTAAATAATACACTTAAACATTCATTCCATGATGATCGATTACCAGCCACAATTATTTGTTGTTACATTAGTGATACGGGATACCCGCATTGTATCGCTAGGTTTGTGATACCCGCAAGACCTCCCAATCGAAGACTAAAATTTATTTTCGACCGTCATAATATTGGAATATAATTACGGGGACATTCTTTATTATTCGATTACCAGCCACATCAACAACACAACATTCGGCAAAAAGCTTGTGTTGAAGAGTTCATATATATAATTGTTTGTGATACCTGCAAGACCTTCGCGATGTTAGTGTTTTCCCGGTTGCGTTAGAAACTTAACCTCCCATTATGATCGCGGGTCGAGACACCGCACGTTTGAACACGGTGGCGTAACGCCAGCATTGTTGTCAGTCATTTCCACGTGCGGTGTAACTCGCCAGTTAATTGTGTGGAATAATCGCGGCATGGTTAGCCGGCACCTAACTAGCGGCGGAAAATGTGGGCATTATCGCGCTGTATCGCTACGTGCGAAGGACACTTGCAAATTACACATTGTACAATCGAACGACAATTTCACAGTGCACCAACACGGCTGCGGAACAGTATTGTCGAATGTTACTAGCTGTAGCGAGCAGCGCCTTTGTTGTACATATGTTTATTTAGTTGTTTATTATTAAACTGTCTAGCTTTTGTTGTGCCGTACAGTTCTCGGCGTCGGAATACTGTTTTTATACTTTAATATCCTGCAGATTCTGTTAGTTGAAGCTGGCTGGCGAGATTTGGGATCAACCTTTGCTTCTTTGGCGGTCAACAATCCTCAAATCCTTACAGCGGACAGCCATCGTTTTAGGATTCCGTATGCAAAAGGAATAACGGAGGTCCTATTGCTATCACTTTTCTGTATCTTCCTCCATCCGCCTATATGACAAATACTGGAAACAGCCATTTTTAGTTGTAAGCCCAGACCAAAACAAATATATTATGATTCTTTCGTGTAGAATATATCTACTCGTAGTTACAATTAAGTACGGCAAAAAGCTACCTACTAGGGGTTCTAGAAAGGCACAGTTTGAATCTCTACTTGAACGGAGATTTGACAGTAATACTATTAATACCCATACAACATTTATTTAGATCTTTACTCAAATCGAGATTCACCACAGAGTATGTTTCTTGAAAAATCATTACATTGGAAATTGAGTCCGTAAGCTTTTCTGTGAGTCTGCCTGTATGCTTTTTTATCTATGTACGGTTGCCTATATACATTGCCTTTATCTATGTACGGTTCTATATTATTTTCAGGTGATTTCAGATAACTTTATCGGCCTCTTCAAACCTCCCGTCTTTTCTTGGTTTTTCTTTCCTAAGAATTTTCTCCTGACAATAATTACCACAACAAAAATTATTAGCGACATGGCTTCCATCCGTATTCAGTTATAGCTTGACCAGGATAAATAGAGGTTAATTTTTATATATATGTAGATAGATAGATTCCCTAAAAATGCAGCTTCTAAAATCTAAGAATGTTGTTTATTTTGATTAATTTCGTTACCCAAGCAATACTGCTTTTTTAGATATTTTCGTTTACCTTCTTATTTATGGGCCATTAGGCCACTAGAGTCGCAATTTAACCAACCTGCATTACGAACCAATATCAGCACAGATCGTAACAGTTTCATAACTGATTTATTAGATGCTTGCATAACACTTCAGATAGCTAATAACCATGAAGTGTAGTCGGTTGTAATAAAAGCATCGTAAAATACGAGTAAAATTGTAATTGCTGCGTCTATGTATGCAATTATTTTCATTATGTGAGTAACTGGTAACGTCACTACTGCTTTGGCAGAGTTAGCAAAACAGAGATAATCTTTTGGATTAAATAGCGGCGTCCGTAAGTTTTCCGGGCAACTATCGAAGTGTAGTTTTACTTTCATGTAGGAAATGCTGTCGCTTTCGACGGAGACCGGTTGAGGCTGCCCCGGCTCGCTGCTTATGCCTACGTACATTATCTGTTGCTTTGTAGAACTTATAGCTAACTAATAGACTGGTTATGGTTACCGAATATTTTATATTACATCGGTTGAGATTTTCGTTACATTTAATGCCCACATGGTGTAATACTTGGGTTTTACATTTAGTATAAGTAGGTTATACTTATCAGTGATTGTTTTATTAACGTATTTCTTTTGTTATTTTCAGGTGAGTTCCGAAAGAGAGTTCCATGATGATGTGTCTCTTGTTGTAAGTTTAACATTAATATGTATTAACGATATTAGTCTCCCCTCTCTTAAGTCCATGCACTGTTGGTTATTAGACCTTCTTCATCGGTCACACATGCATAACACACTGATTTGATAGAATCCTATATTAGACCAAAACACGATCTTTATCTTGAGGGAGTATTAGAACAAACCAAACCTTTCGTAACATGTTTTTTTCAATTTTTGTCTTCTGATAATATAATATATACTAAATTAACGCTTAAACATACCTATTCGGCGTGTGTTGTGTTCTTATACTATTTGTCCGATTACGATCAAACGTTGTTGAGTCATTGTGAGCGCGGCTTAAAGGTTCCTTAATAAGAATATTTGTAGATGCTTTTGATGTAAAATGTAAATGTCTTCCTACTTTGTGAGAAAAACGTGGCATTGCAACGCATCTCTTTAATCCCTTTATATAAAGATTCTTTGCAACGCCTCGTTTGTAGATATCATAGAGTCGCTTAATAATTGGAAAAATCTATCCTGATTTTCGATTCTCTAATATATCTTGGCTGGCTTTCATACAAATTTGAACCCCCACTTCACCCCCTTAATTCGTCCCTGATAGAAAATATTTAGCTGACGTCAACTCTGAACAAAACACCTACTTGCCTGTCAAATTTCAGCTTCATAATTTTAGTCAAGTAGGTGCTTTTGCGATTTCTATTTTAGTTAGTAAATCAGTGAGTGTGAAATACTAATAATCCAAAGGATTTTACATAAACTTAGTCCGATTAACTAACAGTGTCAGAGAAATACATAGGCCCCAGAAGTGGTTGCTAGAACTGGTTTCCAAACGGAGGCACGTCATAATTAATCATCATTCTAACAACATTTACGTTTAACGTTGCCACTTCCAGTTATTCTTGGTTAGATTAGATATTATTGCTTAGATAATTAAGAGCTCACTTCGTTTTTAATATTTAAATGATAACTTTCTAGGAATATAACAAAGATTTTTTCCACTACATATGTGTCAAATCAAACCATAAACACAATATCACCAAATACTACAGACTAACCATGAAAAACGTTTTTGCCACTTTATTGTTATCTCAGTATGAGTCACATAAACCTTCCATTAACGGGGAAAGTAGATTATAACCCGGTAGTGTGACGCAACAATGAAAATTGCACGGACAAAGGAATTGCTACAGAATATTCGCCTGACGTAAGGGTCTAGTTTATGTCACTAATGACCACGCACGACACAATGATTCGAGTGTCATGACGTTCGTTACAAGTTATATCTATTAATTTGAGTTGATCATGGGAATATCATAATATCAAACATTGTAGAGGCGTGCGTTGGATACAATCATGGATCCTTGCAGTGATGCAGCGTTGACGACGTGAACAACATTGTTTACTTTTTGGTTCTGCAAATCGGGGAGCGTTTTGTTGTTGTGTCTATAAATAAGGAGGTGCTAAAAGCGGCTCCGGCCGGGGGACGTGCTTCCTCCTCTTTGAGCGGCCGGGGGGTAAACACGCTCGTGTTGAACGAGGGCCTTTGTTGACATTCGCTTTACGGCCTCGCCCGGCCCACCTCCTCGAGGGTTTTATGACTAGCTCAATAAACACGAGACTATGCGACGCACTCGCGCGCAGCCGACGACCTAAGCTGAATACTAACAAAGGTGAGCAAGTATGAATACGCACGATCACAACACGAACGACGTCATACTCTTATAATAAATCCATGCCAAAACATATTAACACATGTCAACGAACTCTACGATGCGATGAAAAGGCAATTTCTTTACCTGGAAAACGAGGCGAATAGATAAACGCTGAAGATTCTCGAAAACCGCGCGCGCTACGTGATTTCCTTTTCGCCATGTCAATGATTTACCCACTTCGTTTCTGAATATATTACCATTGTTCGTGTATTATAAAGTAGAAGACAATCGAGAGGCGATGGTAATATAAATATAGTCTGCCGGGGGACATGTGATGGCATTTATACCATACCGGGCTCGCTCTGGCATTGCAAGCACGGTATTGGTAGCCATCTGCATGCGCGGTGTATGCCACGCGTCCGGTCTTACTCATCTAACGCTCGCCCCAACTATGTGAAACATTGGTTGACCACGTATCACCATTTACTTATAATAATATAATTATAATACTATACATGTAGCTTAGCCACTCAACTCAACTCATCAGCCTTCCCTGAACATCCACTTCCAACCTTAAAGAGACACCTTTACAGAACACGTTAGCACAATAACATAACATTAGCTTCTTCAAAATTCTACGGATATGAAACTCAAATTAACACTGAATAACAAGCTTCTGTCATGAAATATGTGTAGTGAAGTTACTAATGCTGCTTATTTTATAAACGATAATCTATTGCGCTAAATAAAATGTACTTATAGATACCACATGTTACGAACGGTTATCTCTGTGGGAGAGCGCTGCATCAAACAGCTCCTTGTTGTAGTCTAATAATTAATTTTAAAATGCCGTCTAGTCTGTTAGCTCGTTATATTAGATTGTTCTTAATGCGTCACTTAATATCCATAAGTGTACATGTACCAGTCTCGCAGTAATTACTACGTGTGATTCACATAACGTCCATTGTTCGCGATTTGACTTGCACACAAAGCGCTTTAAATATTTAAATCAATTAAGTGAAATCTGTAACACTTTATTTCAACAGGAAAAGTGAGTTACAGACCGAGTTATTGTGCTGCAACAATGATCGACTTTGTCCCTGTATGCTAATTTAATAAGGAAGAATATGAAACAAAGACGCGATCAAAAACCGTAAGGTTAATGGCAACGCTGACATTACTTGAGGTTGCTGAAGACTGTAGGGGGACCGAAGTGTCTCCACTCAACTCGTTTTCGCGCAATCATTCAATAAAACATGATGGGATCAATCACGAAGACCCTCGGTTAACTCCTCGGAGAAATGAACCAATTCTCATAATAATAGACGTGACCGTTGATAACTTGTTGCCAGTAACCGTGCGGAGTTCACAACATATCCTTCATTCTGACCAACAGTTAAATGAGATGTTTATTTCCTGCCCAATGCGTTTTTATCATAAAAAGTACATATAAATATAAAACGCATTTGATTAAAACCAATTAATGGTCAATTAAGCAGTTCTCTTGTTTGAGTTACATGTCGCTGTATCAATTGTCGTGGACAGACTATCTTAATGGCTCGAATTTATGTCAGTACATTAATGACAGACAGTAAAGCACATTATGTTGACCTCTACGTGTCCGCATAAAAACTTTAAATTAATAAGAAAAGCAAAATAACCATAGGCGCCTCTTCGTTAGAAGAATATAATCATTACAATAAAGGTCAGTTGGGACCGGTTGAAATCGTAAATGTCGATATACTAATAGCTAAGCAACACGTTACGTGACTCAGTTGCAAAACCTCTTCTTGTTCCAAGAGCAGTTTGACTTTAAAATATAAATCGTTGAAGTCGCATATAACCAAAGCGTAACCCAAATCTACAGACTTTGTTACATAGGTGCCGTTGCCCTCAGAGGTCATCTGACATATATTTAGATTATTTAGCATCACTTCGGCTCCCAGCAGTATCGGCAGCAACGAAAGGTGTAAATTTTCACTGATTACGAGCGTAAATAAACGAGTAGCCATGGGAGTGTTGCTCAAAAGTTCGTTAACCCTAATGAGATCATGCTCAATTTGGTACTCCACGTTTACTTTACATGATTTCGAAGAATCATATTTTCAAATTTTATAGATGCATATCGTTAATTCGATAGTGGTATTCTGATCGTGCATTTGTATGTTCCGTATTTATTTGCACGGCGTCCGACGTAAAGAGTTGCACCGCGAAGGTGCCACATTTGTTTTGGTTAGCCGGTCAGTCAATGCCCTCTACTCGTTTATAATCATTTAATTTTCCACTTTACTGTTTACCCTTCTAATATTTTACGAATACTGTTTGGGATGGTATTGCTATGCTATATCATTAGGGTTCATATAGGTTCATAAGAATTAGCAACAGCGTCAGAGTAATCCAGACATTACGTCTGTAAGGTGACCTGCACACTGCACACTCGCATTGCACCTGATTCAGGTCACCTTACCACTTAAGAAGTATTCGTGCGCAGTTCCACAGCTCTCGTACAGCTTAAAATAGGCACACCATGTTTTATTATGCAATGTGCTGCCTCCGCGGTAATGAGGAGCACAAATACATTTGCTCGAGCCGTCTGCGTGTTTGTCGCGTTGACAACGTTGCCTGCTAACTCGAACCATAAACATCGCACCATGAGCACGAGACGAGCGCGATCTCCGCTCGACTCTTTGGAAATTTTCGTTACAACATCTTTTACCCAAAAATATTTATTTACCAGACAAACACCCGTTACAATGTTATGGATTAGTTTGTTGCCCTTTAGAGTGTAAACTGTTGACGTGGGGACTGAAGGCTAAACATGTTTTATTATGATATTTATGATGCACTAGACGGGCAGGGCGCGGGCGCAATGGCCGTGGCCATTTGAAATCGACAGTGATTACAATTTTCCCTGGAGGCGAGTTGCGCTGTGCAACGTCCGATGGAAAGCAACGTTTAACCAATGTTATGCTCTGATAACTCTCTAATTACGAGTTGGCTGTTTTCCGTCGACACTTGCGCACCACCGACTGCTAACTTAACCCCTGGCTTTTCACTGCAACATTTCACCCGCGATTGCACCGCTACGCTCATTTGTTTGTTACACTTTCGCCTTTGACGTTACTGGAACTTCAACAACCAGCCGTGCGATTCTCTAAGAGCAAACATCGTTGCATCTTTGACATCATCAGTGAAATAGTAATTTGACAACGGAAAAACCTTGTCAACAAGAGCGATATCACTTATTTGACTCCAGTGAGCTCGTCGACGATCGCAACGACGAAGTATTCCTTAGAGAATCACACGGCGTGGCTTAGTCAGTAAGTTACAGGTTTCAGCCTCCATCGATTTACATGATTCGTATATATATTCTATAATCTGCTATAATATATCCATTGATGGAAAGATAGGTAGTTTAAGTTTAGTTATTCCTTTTCATAATAAACCACACTCGTTTTAAGAAATCACTTCAAACAATGTTATACTCTATGAAGGTATGAGGAAGGTGATTGTTCTAAATACAAAAGTGGTTGGTCAGCAATCTTCTGATAAAAATGAATAAAAATTAAGTCAATGGTGCTGGCTGATCATTGACAGAGTTTAATGATGTCTTATAGACGTACTTGAACATAAAAATAAATACATGATTTCTCACTTTCGTACAATGTGTTCATTTTAATGTATTAATGACAAATAAGTAATGTTGACAAACCTTATACATACATATAAAATGTCAAAGGATATATCTATATATAATTGAATGCGTAAATATTATGTGCAGTACCATAAAAACTGGCCATTACACACATAGTAAACAATGAACGCTCATGTCATGTGCCACTAAAAGCATTGTGTGTAATTGTTTACTAATATAATAACTCTCAACCGCAAAGGTTAGTTTTACTTTAACTATATATATATATATATATATATATATATATATATATATATATATATATATATATGTTACAATGCAAAGGAGTGTTATGTACTTTATAATCAATCCCGTGGTTTGTTTATTCCAATGGGACGCGACTTTGGACCACTCTATGTGGTACTTTTGAATACTTTCAAGAGCGGCTACGGGCAAGTTTTATGCCTGATGATAGGCTTCACGATGCCAATGATGCAAATGATCGCAGTGCTAAATAGTGCAAATATTTATGCTGTATAGTTTAGCGTGGCACCGAACTGCGTTTATCATCCCAAGGTTTCGGTGATGGGAAAAAATACTGTAAAAAACTCAGAGTTAGCACTTAACCTAAAGTACCTTGCGTCAGGTTAACGCAACGGTGTGGCAAGAGTTACACAGTTATTGATAAACTTGAACTGTTTGATATTTAGAGGTTTTGATCTCCTAAAAGAATAATTCTAGTGAAACATTTTGAAAAACCATGAAGATTGTATCGTGGGTTACACGACATTATGAATATCTCACAAATAATACACAAAATGAAGAAGTATAATAGAATAGAGTATAACCACAGTAGCTGTTTCCATCCATCCAGCAGGGTTAGATCCATGTGTAAAGTATTAAAGGGTGAACGCTGGAAGTAGCGCTTTTATCTAGTAAAAATGCAACACACCTCTCAACACAATTTAGCCATCTATACCAACGTTGCCCCTTACGTCGCCAATGATAGCGGCCATTTTAGTATGTGGCAAGTTACCCTGTCGTAACATTTTAGGATCAGAATAAAATTTTGCAGGTGCCGTAGTCTCGTCCATAGCTGAACACTAATTATATGTATAGTCCTAAAAAAATATACACAATATGTTACAATCAATGTAATATTTCCATGTATTCGTTCCCTTCATCTATAGGCTATTTTGATATATTATGAACCAACATAATGTTGGTGTTGATTATATCCCCACTGTGCATTTGTGAAGGATCGGAGTAATAATTCCGTGAAATAAATGAAATCATGTAACAATAAAAACTCTAGAGTTTGTATGCATGTTTAGCATGGTGTTTACGAGTCCCGGACGATACGGACACGAATAGAATATACAATACCGTGTCATTCACATCGAATGAAGACGCATACAATATAAAGAAAATACATAATATATAATAAATACATTTAGGTACTCATTGTATTATTTGTTATGAAAATAGCTTATTTTCCGTGTTTGGCTCAAAGCCCCTCCGACCTTTACGCTCCTCACTCAACAGAAATCTGGTTATACCTCCAGAGTTCTGGTATACGATGCTGTTGCAAAACTGCGTGGGCCGGATCATTGTCTTTGCGAAATAACGATTCGTCGTGTCTTCAATTTGTCACGATACCGTGCCTGTTTAAAATAAGACAATGAAGTCCGGACGAGCGACGACACGCCAGACTCGCTACGAATGTACCACAGATATCCGATAGATCTTGAATATCTACTCAACATACAGGCGGGAGTACTGTTACCTAAGACGACACGCATCGACCGTTGCCCTCTCGTAGAGAGGTGTAGGCAAACGGCCTGACGACAATTATGCCTCTGTCGGGCGCTGCAACAAGCGTCGCTTGAACAATAGTGCACAATCACCGCGATTGTGCCCGCCGCCGCCGTCGCGCCGTCGTCGTGTCAACTGCCTCTCGCGTGTACGCTGCTATTGTTATGTTGATATTCCGGAGCGCCATCGTACTCGACGCAAACACTCCACCGAAACAAATGACTACTAAACATTTGCATTCTTAAACCAAGACGATAACCGAACGGGGAATATTGATGGGAGGGAACTAGGAATTTTTCCAATATAAATAATTCATGCCGGCAGACCGGACGAACTCTGGTTAACGCAACATTAAAATTCTACTCCATCCGAAGGTCTAACAGAACCACTTTAAGCCTCGGTTAATTGGTAATATTAACCATTCGAAAACGTGGAGACCATTAGTGAAAACGAGAAGATCTCTGGCAGGTAGACGAACAAACCAGCCTTTTGGGATTCATTTTTTTGTTAACATTAGCAGGTACCCGGCGAAGCGACCCTTGGAGCCAGATTGTGTGTTTTTTCTACGACACCAATATAAACGGGGATATCGTAAAAATACGCGCTCAACTTTACAGTCCTTTTCAAATAAGGTTTATTTTAGGACCTTGAAAAATTGTCTGATTGTTTACATTCTATAGCTACGATCTCTACCTACACCTCTATACCCTCTTCGGCGATAACTGTCTATTGAATTTTGTCGTATTCATGCCCTTTCATCGTATTGAAAGAACGTTGGAAACTGCTGCCCTTATCGAGTATCACCAAAAACCTTCCTATTAATGTATGAAAAATACTTACATAAATTAATATATCTACTATACATCTCTACATAACTTGAACGTAACTATCGTAAATGGAAGACGCTATATAATGTTATTTTCACACGGTCCTTTAGAGTATCTAGAACGGTTTTATGATCTTTCGTGTTCACTTTTAAATCTGTACATAAGAAGTAAATACCAATAACAAAATGAGTGTCTATTTCTAATCTCCAGTTATATATTTTACACAGATAATATAGTTTTTGTTACAGTGCGATATGTAGGTATGTATCATTGAAAAACCATCAATCATGTTATCTTTTATTTGAATACTTGAAATTAGTATTCTATACTTTGATTTGCTATCACATCGCCCTTTTCAATTACTACTCGTATTATAAAACAATGGGCGTCAGTTTCGGTATAAGCTTTTCTTACCTGTTTACGTTTGATCAAGCTCATCCGAGATGTGTCCAGGTTATGTCGTCTACTGTCTAGCTTTACTTCTTATATCATCTCCCATGCACTCTACGTCTGCCTCTCATCAAGACGTGCCATAGAACTAAATTACGTACTCTCGAGGCACGTTTCGTATCTTTCAACATAATGTTTTCTGTTAATTTAACTTGGAGTTCTTGATGCTCCTTTTGCATGGTCACTCTATACCATGCATAACATAACCGGGCTCTCGTTTGTTTGGAACCTGTGCTCAAAGTAGTATTTAACAAAGGGTTATCAGTTTTCTGCTCACTAGGTAAGCACACATTATACTATAAATTTCTACTAGACTAGAAATTTGTGCGTCTTGTGATGGTACACGTGATACCTACTCACAACAGTTGCAGTGCTACCGAAACTTGGTATTATCAGCACCTTGACTTGGTCGCCTTAAGAATTGGTTTTGAGAAATAATATAAGCAGTGCAACATGTTCGGCACCTGCACTCCACACCAGAAGCATTAGTGTATCTATCGTGCACGGTTCGTACATACTGTTATCGTGTAATTAGGTTTGAAATACTGGGAAATGTAATATTTGAACGAGCGAAATCTAAATAATTATTGTCTCCAGGTTAACGCATGCAATGCTTGACATTGCGTAACGCAGTTCTGCGTGGACCTAGCAAGACTTTCGACTTAGAGGTTTGGGTAACAATGCAACTGACGCAAGCGAATGCACCTGTGGGTTTTAGCATCAGGTTGATATCCCTTCTTTCTCCTCACTATGTGACAAAAAAAAAAATTGTTAATCATCTGTTTGCGTCACAGATTTTTAGATCTGTTAGTACTTCACACAAATTAGCTTTATTAACCATAAACCGTTTCCTCTATTCCAGAACCAATCTCGGCCAGTGCAGACCATGAACACCACACTGAGCGGTGCCCTCGCACCCATCGCCGGTGCCGCAGTGACCGGCTCCGTGAACTGGGAGCATCCCGCGTTGACGCGCGCATCTTCCGTGCCGGCGCACCGAGCGCTCGTTGGTCTGCTCGACCGCCTCGGCCACCGCCGCCTCGAGCGCACGACTAGTGAGCCTGCGCCGCCCCCGCCCGCCACCAGTCGTTACAAGACCGAGCTCTGCCGACCATTTGAGGAAGCCGGCGTCTGCAAGTACGGCGACAAGTGTCAATTTGCCCATGGAGTTCGTGAGTTGCGCAATCTGCAGCGTCACCCCAAGTACAAGACAGAGCTGTGCCGCACTTTCCACTCGGTAGGGTTCTGTCCGTACGGACCGAGGTGCCACTTCGTACACAACGCGGAGGAGGCTCGGCGACGTGAGCCCCCGTCCCCGGGCGGCTCGCTCGCCTCGCTGTCTTCAGGCGGCTCGCTAGGTTACGGCAGCGATGGGTCCCGATCGCCGCGATCTCCGCACTCTCCGCACTCGCCACCTGCCATGTCACCGCCTGCGCTCTCGCCGCCCGCGCACGCCACACAGTTTGCCTTCCGCCGCGCCCAATCCCCGGATCCTGAGGAGGAGCGACTGCCCGTTTTCAACCGTCTTTCAAACGCGTTCGGCGACCTCGTGATTGCTTAGGGCACCCTAGCCCTACGCTCGCCTAGTCCTAAGTTAACTTATACCGAGCATAGCGTAAGGATCTTCCGTCGCCCTAGTGCCCTCTCGACGTCTTCCAAACCGCGGCCGAGCCGTCCCGCTCGACGCACACGCACACCCGCTCAACGAATGATCTCTAGTTTGTCGATGCTCTTATACTACTTCGCCCTGTAATTTATAAAGTAACGAAGAGTACTGGCGTCTCGAAAGTTTGCGGTGTGAATGATGTGATTATGTTTAGTAGTCGGCACACATTGTAAATGGCACCTTATATAATTAGATACCTATTTATTATTGTGTAGCTCGCGGATGTCTTCCCGATGCGATCCTCCGCCGAGCGGTGGTCTTGTAAAGTTAGCTCATAGTACATTTATTTATTTTGTAACTGCCTATCTGCGCTCGGTACCGTACCGCGAGAAGGCGCTCGTGATCTATTTTTAAGGATTTAAGGTAATAATTTATTATTTATTTCGAGTCTCTTAAATGTAATTAAATTGTAGCTAGCAGCTGCGATGCCGCACCGCATACCGACGGGGCCTTCGTCGACGGGACGTGGCTCGACTCGATTTTCGGCTGATTCCGCTCCCATGTTTCAATCTCTCCTCTAAATCTCAGTCCTTAATCTGCGGACGGAATCAGTCGAACTCCACCTCGGGAGCTCGTTGGGCCGATGTTTTCACACAGACTTTTCATCGTACCATTTCTACACTTTTTGCCTATTGTTGAGCTTCAATTAAGAATCGGACCCGTAGTTCTAATATGCGCCAGCGCACTAAACGCAAGTCTAGTCTCCATGACTAGCTAATCTTAATCATCCGCGGCTTATTTGAGAACTATCGGAGGGTCCTGTAGGGCGCTTCTCGCACGGCTATCCACGATTTTTTCGTTTTGCTCCTTGCGAGAAAGCCCGAGCTGGAACCTGTTTGAGGTTTTGGTGATTGTTTTTTTCGTCCTTAAAGTGAACCGTGCGCGCTGCAGCAACGTTCAAAAGGCGTCGTGCGGCGGTGGCGTGCGTGCGCTCGCAAAAAGCACCAGAAACATGAGTATCCGCCCGCCGAACTCCCGGGGTCACCCATTTCATATCTAGAAACCAGAATAAAGATTATGTATGTAATGACACAAATAATATATGATACCTAAATGATAGGAAATATAAAGGGCTCAGGCCGGACGGCCGGGCGAGGCGGCACTCTCTCGCGCGCGCTTCCAGCCGCCTACGTCCGCGCCAACAAAAATAGTGCCTTTACTTTATTACGAAATAAATCGATTATATTTAATTTTTAGTTTATCGAGATAGATTGTTTGTTTATTTATTGTATCCTTTTGAATATAATATTCGAATTGGCACGGTTATTGATTTTTGTACTTTGACAGAGCTAAGTGATTAGTTTCGACGTAGTATAGTTTCTTTTTTCTTGAATTTAAAGTGTGATATTTTATAATATTTATATAACAAAGTTTAAAGTTTTAATTAAGGGACCAATGTAAGTAATTAGGAGACATTCTGATAGAACCATCGTACGCTTTTGATTCTTACCATGAGACTGTTCCTCGCGCCACTAATGGATATTGTATTTTTGTAAACTACTTACCTTGTCAGATCTACCATTTTGTACTCTCAATAAACTGGCATTTGACCATTGAAGGTTTTGTGTTTATTTATTGTAGCCAGATAGAAACGAGCTGGTGATTTTGTTTGTTTACCTATGATATATTACGTTAGGTTGGTTATATTAGTTTCAGTCTTTCTCCAACTTGTAGAGTCGTTGCATGGTGACCACTAAGCGTTAATAATTTTGTACCTAAGTTAAGGAAAAATCTAGTTTATAAGCGTTTTCATAAAGTTCACGAATATTATTTATTATCAGTTCATTAAGAAGCATAAACCATTTAAGCTGATTTATTTAATTTCTTTTGTATTTAAACGAACATTTACGACTACTTGTAACTTACTGTTTAGTTATAGTTTACATCAGTCATTTATTATAACAAGGCATTAGCTTAAAACTCTAGTACCTATGTCATTTGTAGTTAAGTATTTAATTTTTTAATTTAATTCCAATTATAAGTTAATCTTCCAAATATTGACTACGTTTATTCTATTTTCTTATCGACAAAAACAAATTAAGGTTAAAGCTTGTGACATTTTCTTGTAAGTTTTCCTTATTTCCATCTGCATTTTTTATTTGAATTATAGTCAAAATACGTTATTATTTTGTTTTTATTTTTGTTTGAATCCCTCTCCTTTTCCTTTGTCTGGTAGAGCATATTTATATTACTTTGGAAATTCTCAGTATTACATACATACCTAGTTACTTAATATGAAATACTAGCAGCGCCACGATTTCATCCGCGTGGATAATGATATTGACGATTATTACGAAAAGTATCATGTGTTTATTCCATTCCAGCGCCTCAGCTATCTACATAACAAATTTCGTCTAAATCTGTTTAGCCGTTGGTGTGATTGAGTATTATTGTTTATAATATTTGTAAGATAAAGTAGATATACTTTTTGATTATTTATTAAAGTAGGTCACGAGTAGTACATACTTTTGTTTTATACAATCTAGCTATGATGCGCACAAGCTGTACATCTAATGGAAAGCACAACTTCCGCCCATTACAGTTGCAATGTTTACCCGTTAACTAAGGGTTAATTCACTCACTTTCTGCACTGCCCCTCAAACCGTTACAAAAAGCGTAATATTGTCATAAAAACTTCCGTGAGAACTCATAGCTATATGGTAAAACCGGCAAACACCACGTCTATCATCTAGTCGTTATTACTGGGACCGGTGTTTGGGCAGTATTCATGCCCATCCTCATGGAGAGCGTGGTCTAGCAGCGAGGGCCGCTAGTCGTGCCTAGATGATAGATGTGAGTGTGCCGGTTTTACCATTTAAAAACATAATGCATGCATGCTATATACCGCTTCGATGCAGAATATAGTATTTGCAATGCCATAATATCTGGCACTGGTAACAACCAAGACAGTTTCTTACTTAAAAGGCCTTTCAGTCAATAAATCAGGTTTCCTCGACTTACGATTCATATCCCGGCCATAGACCAAAATATATACATACTAGGAAAATCCCGGCAGCGGAGAAGAATTGGTCCGTCCCACCCCCCACCTTTGTACTACTGACTTCCAAAAAAAGGATGAGGTACCTACTCAATTCGACTGTATTTTTTTTATGTTTGTTACCTCATAACTTTCGACTGGGTAGACCGATTCTCAAAACCCTTTTTTTGTTTGCAAGCTGGTGCTTCCCGTGTAGAACAAGACTGCAGAGGCAGTTTAAATATTCAGATTAAAATTCAAGCCTTAAAGCAATTGTTCCATCGCTTTGGGTGTAGTACTGACTAGAATAGATTGGGCATCAATTCTAGCTATAAGTACCTACCTACTGCTTTATCTCTGTAAGGCATTGACAAAGGGCTACAATTAGCCTTAAAAAAACTTGGATGACACGTTAGGTCTTTTGTCTCTGGCGTGTTATTTATCAGTGAAGCGAAGAATCTATCAACATCACTCGGCAATCCCCGGATAGAAAAGTCGAGCACCGTAATGTGAACGTTACTGCGATGATGAGCTATAGTTACTCGTACATTATATACTTTACTTTCAACTTATATGGTAAAATTAGGTAAAATACGAACCCTTCACACTAAATGTAGAAGAAAGATAGATTGTTTAGAACGTTTTAATTGCACGTTATAAAAGTTACAAGTGAAGGAAAGTAATTCAAAAGTTTAAAACGTTGGACAAAAGGTACGTTCTGTTTTGTTGTTATTGTTATACCTATTATACTTACTACCTGCGACTCGCGGTTACACCCGCATGGTGATGGATGATGGAAGACGATGATAATGATGAAAAGTATTCTATGTGTTAATCCAGCGCCTCATCTATACCAAATTTCATCAACATCGGTCCAGCCGTTTGAGCGTGAAGAAGTAACAAACATACATACACACTCACAAACTTTCATCTTTATTACCTACTAGCTGCAATCCGCGGTTTCACCCGCGTGATGCTAGATGATGATGATAATGAAAAGTATCCTATTTGTCAATCCAAAGCCTCATCTACCTCCATATCAACTTTCATTGAAATTGGCCTAGCCGTTTGAGCGTGTAAGAGCAACAAACATCCATGCATCCATCCATCCAGCTATTCATCTAAACTTTCACATTTATAATATTAGTGGGATGACGTTACTATCTAAGATAAAGTTATCCGCATATTACCAGGTTCTTCAACATTTCGGGAATATTAAATTAAACTTTTTTAGCCTACGAATACATAAATAAATTCTTAGCTATTATAAGTTTTCATGGTATCGATTATTGACAAGATGAACAAGTAATTAGTTTTAAATGTAGCGCCACCCATGCCCATAACTGTCGCAGTGCTCACCGAGAAGAAATTGCCGGCACTTTACTAAGCTCATTCATCTGACACAAATCATACAGTCCCAGTAGCTTCCAGGTAGTTGTTACAGTCGGTTAGATTGAAAACCTAAACACACGCGGTTGTTTAGGTTTTTCCATAATTTTATTAGGGCTTGTAGGCGCGGAATATCCACTGTTCTGGTATCCATGGTACCTTGCTGGGGCGAGATAGTGAATGCGAGAGCGACCCCGTCTCGCCCCACCATGGTGGAGGACTGCTCACGGGGGGGTTTTAGTGGGTCTGAGCCCCACATACCCCTTTCCGTCACCCTCGCGGCGGAAGGGAAGTGGACAGCATTACCCACACTCAAAAAAAAAAACACGGTACCTCGTGTAGAATACTCGTATCAGCTAGTGTCCTACTGCAGGGACCACTTATAGGTATTCGCTGTAGGATATTATATACCTTCTTGCAATAGAGTTTGAGTGACGTACACGTCACTAGGTAATCGTACATCTCTGAAGGTTTAGTGCTTGTTGTCTTAGCCCTTCATTCAAAACTACGTACTATGTTATTAAAACTCGCGTCATTATAACTTGTGTAATGCCTTGGCCACACCGAGGAGAAACGCCGTTGATTATCGCGTTGTTGAACGTTAACTGTAGATGTACCCCTAATCGCAATAATTCGACAACGGCATAAACATTGCCGTTGAATTTGGCCGATAAATCGGCTGGCGGTATATTTAGGCACATCAAAGAGATTTAACGCGAGATTTATTGCGTTGAAGCGGCCATACCAACGTTTGTAAGTGTTCACCGTGCTAAGGGATCGCACGTGTGAACTTTAGAAGAATTAAAAAAGAAAAAAAACCCTAATGGGTTATTTTATCACAGAGCCCACTTAAATAAATGTTTGAAGTCCTGTAAAAAATAACACATACTCAATATATGATACAATACATTAATATAATACAAATTGACACCCATTAAATACAATGTAGCAGCGTTGACGTCCATCTTGAATTATTGCCAATTTTATCGGCAGTAAAATTGGCGTTCACGTTCACGGTACCAGTGTGGCCACTCAATTTTTCGCTATAATTACGATGTTGGGTATTGACGTTGAACCTCGGTGTGGCCAAGGCATAACAATAAAACGGGATTGACGTGAGAGTACGTGTTGTCGACATCACGATCGCCAATTGTTTCCAATTGTCTCGCACTCATCCCGACCCCATTGGAAAGCAACGACGAGCGTACTACACTCAAGATCCTGAAGAAGGACAGACGAAGCTAAAACAATTGCCGATCGTTATATCGACAATGGGTAAGTCTCACGTTAATCCCGTTATATTAAGGCGCGCTCGTACCCTGATTAGAGAAAAAGCAGAATTTTTAAACACCTAGTGTAACGAAACAGATCGATAGTATATTATGAAGAAAATACTTAGGTTAGAAAAGGAATAGGAAAAGAGTAATAACCGAATAGAATTTATAAATATAACTCTCTTTCTGCACAAAAAAAAACCCTAAATAGGTCCGCAAAAATAAACTTTCACGTCCAAACTCTCAGAATTTTCAGCGATAACACTATTTTTTTTTAAGTAATACTTAGCCAACGTATAGTACTAAAGTAATAACCAGCAGTTTTTTCAATTGTGTTAGTATTTATCGAAAAATTTAAAGAAAACGTACAAAATTAACGCATTTTCGCATTACATCGTCCAATCTAACAAGCGATTTTCAACCTTACGTAAAGCATCGTAAATTATTTTAAAATTGGGGTTGGACCGCGTCTTAATACAAAACTGCATATCCGTTTCTTGGCTATATTACGAATAAGCGGTGCCGCAGCTGTGAAACTAGAAAGAGTAAGAACATATTACCTACACAATTATAGAAAAGGATTCATAGCCTTACAATTTAATAGTTAATAATAGGTACAGGTTTCTTCCATTTACCTATCTCCACGTTCTATGTAAAAGTCATTCCTATCAGTAACATTTCCACGAATACCCATTTCAATCCTACAAAATTCAACAGTGTTTATCAGCCGTCACCATATCGCGTTTAAGAAAGTAAATACTATGTTAGTTCAGTGATAATAATAATTGCTGCTGGGTGTATACGATAAGGGTGGTCATTATCTAATGTTTGTACAGAGCACTGATTAGATTACGAAAAAGATGAAGCCATCGAAATTATTAAACCAGTTCAATTCCACGCCTGTTAAAAAGTTTACGTAGGTACAGAATAACAAATAGTAACTACAGATAAGAACTGCAGTCCTGAACGTCTCAAGGATCGCCTATGACTATTATGTCAGAGTAGAGTAAGAACTCTAAAAATGCTATAATAATATATTATATGTCTTGATTTAGTAGGTATTTTCATTTTATTCGGGAAACGATACATTCTCAAGAACTTAAAAATAAGTATTTTGTAACTAATTTTCTCATATTAATTAACTAATTTTAACTTATTTGCTTTATACATACAAAACAAGGAAAAACCAATAAACATTTCTTTATAATAAAAAGAAAGTGTCACAAGAGTACATTAAACAACATAATATAATACCTACCTACCACATTAAGCCTACCTGTTGTAAAATCACATCAAACCAAGTTTTGGAAATGAGAGTGCGAATTTTGTATGGAGATGAGTTAAATAGGTCAAATTCTAGTATTTCTTTTAAATGATTTATATATTTAGAGATCTAATAAAAAAATAATTTTATCTTTAGTTAGTACTGCTGTGAGGAGCTTGTAAATAATAGGGAATTCGGAATACGGAAATCGAACGGATCTTGTAGGTACCCTCACTCCTATCCTGGATCTCCTGGATAGGAGATTTGGAGCACTATATTATTTATCAATAATTCAATCGATAGAGTTAGAGATCGAATAATGAAATCGATAGTTTTCTTTTCTGTTTATGGTAGTTAATTTTTGAATCACTGATAGCAAAGGTTAATAAGGCAGCCAATCCGACGGCCGCTAGTTCGATCCCTACGTCAGGTAACCCTGAAATCTGGTGCAACATTCAGTGCAGGTAACATTGTGATGAAATCTTCTGCCTGGCGAGCTATCACCCTCAACTTAGAAAACCTGTCATGTAACACCTGTTATGTTCCGGCAACTGTACTTGAGAGCCAGTCGCCATTATAGATCTAGCGTGACCTTCGACCGCATCATCACTGACCACCAAGTGACATAGTGGTCAAACACTGATTTATAAAACGAAATTCCAGAATATGTTGCACGAATGAAAGCATCCCTTTTTCTCGACTACGGACCTCAACTGAAATTCTTATACCTATTTTAAGCTAATTTCAAACGACAGTGAATTTCGTTTACGCTATTCTTACCTTCTATAGTGTATAAGTGTACTACACTTTGCTGCTTACTCGATCGTGTGTTTACCTTTATGTTTTATATTCGGAGGGGAACTCCTTGGAGTTCGGAGTTTGGAGTTTGGAGAAAAAGGAGAGCATAGGTTATAGCCATGATTACAAGTAGGTTAATTTTTCTCATGAGTCAAAAGGTAGAAATTTCTGAGTGATTGCGATAATCTAACTCCACGTGGTGAATTTCGCGGGTAAATAGTTTACCATAAATTCTAAAATCGGAAAAACTTAACAGTCAATATTCATATACGAGTAGGTATACTTACAAAAAAAAAACAAAAAACACAAAAATCATAAAAATTGGTCCAGCCGTTCTTGAGTTATAAATGGTGTAACTAACTGTAACTTGTATTTTTTTTTGTTTAATACAAGTTACAGTAAGTTACACCATTTATAACTCAAGAACGGATGGACCAATTTTTATGATTTTTGTGTTTTTTGTTTTGTCGTATCTCGGGGAAGGACATAGAACATCTTTAATCATCATCATCATCAATCAACATGCGGGTGAAACCGCGGGGCACATCTAGTACCTAATATATGCATGCAAGGGCGTACCGGCGTATATACGATAATAAATCACTAGTATCCATATAAATTCACATAACACGTTCACAAATAAAATACACTATTTACTGACTCTATTATTTGTCTGTTGTACAATCTGCATTAAACTGAAAGTTATTTTATTTACTCTCAGATAGCGACATATTCCTCTCATTTCCGGTGTACTCAATACCTCAAACAAATTTGAGAAAGTCACGTTTTCAAGGGTAGTTGTGAAAAGGAAACCGCCAGTTTTGCATTCCCCACTCCGACCGTTCCGTGTTGATGTTTATTTATGGGATCAGTCGAAGGGCAAACGGACACGATAAGAGTTTTTATTCGCATGTGGTATGTGCATAAAGATTACGTGCTAAATTATGTAGCATTCACGCGATGCCAATGTGTTATTTACGACTGGCTAGAGTTAAAAATAATAAAATGGTAAATTTACGTTAAACAATAGCGGGCCGAGCACGAAAATCGGTTTAAGTGTAACGTAATCGCATCGTTGAAGGAATTTAGTGCAAACTGTCATTCATCTAGTACAATTGTTGCACAGATAACTCTTAGTTTATTCTGAATACGTAAACGATACGATAACGTTACATTTTAAGCAGAATTTCGTGCCCGGCTCATAGAAACCAGGACAGGCTAGCAGAGATGAAAAAGGCTTTCTTGTGGAGCTGTGCGTGTTATGACAATATAAATATAGTTCAGTTGCAATCAAAAGTAGAAATTTAAAAAAATGGGGCGCCTTTATGTCACCAACTTACTAACATTTTTGCGTACTGGAGTTGTCGAAACTGACATAGAGATGCCATTTTTCAATTAACTTAAATAAAAAAAACATTCAGTATTCGATTGCAACTGAGATTGTGGCATTTAGCTCTGCAGAGCATAGATAAATCAGACTATATTGCAGAGCTAAGGGACGGAAAATTCAATTTGGGTGCAGCAACTAAGTAAAATAAAAATATTATTTAATATTTAATATGCTATTTAAAGACAAAGGTTGCGAAAAACAAAGATTAAATATTTCATGGGTATGTACTTATTTGTTTTTATGGTAATCACACACTAATATTATTAAGGCGAATGTATGTTAGTGTGTGTTGTATGTTTGTGGCTTCTTCACGTTCAAACGGCTGGACCAATTTTGATGAAATTCTGTATAGATGTAGATGAAGCGCTGGATTAACACGTAGGATACTTTCATCATCATCATCCATCATCACGCGGGTGTAACCGTGGGGTACTGCAATTACTAACATATAATAAACCGCGTAATATATTATTTAATAAATAAAAATCCTATATAAAAAAAGTATACTTATTAAATATGTATTTGAATCCGTATCAATGTGATCTTGTAGTTTTTTTGTGAGTGATTATGTCTGCTGGTGATTTTCGTAACAACCTGTGCGTTATTGGATAACCAAACCAATAAGATCGGCGAACGGCCATCCAAATTATACAATGTGGTAACCTACAAAACAATTAATTTTTTGGTCATTACGCGATATTATATTTAATTTTATCTTCAGTTACTTTTCATCGATATAGGTGACGGTTTTAATAAGACCATTTGATTAGAACAATCCCTGATTATAAATCTAGTATATAAAGTGCTATCAAACTGCTTTATTAAACAGATAAGAAATAAAAATAAGTAATAATGAAGTTCCTAAGAAGTGAATAAAAATTACCAAACACCTTAAGTTCTATCATAGGGGTAAGCTGAAAACCAGCCTTGCGTAGACACTCGTGTTTACGCAGCCAGTGCTGAGCTTAACTCCGTTTGCTAAAAATAAGTTTGTTTTTAATCATTAAGTTAGTTGTTATCATTGTTAGACATTAATATGTTTTTCTAATAGTTCTTGATGTTTTTGTGTGTATTTTTTGGCAATAAAATAATTTCTATTCTATTCTATTCTATTCTATTCTAGATCTTCCCTGTGAAAAATACCTGGCTATGCCAATGACTAACAGTAGGCAGTTATAAACATATTCAGGGCTGTATTCCAGAAGTACGCTCCCCAGTCAACCTAGGCTTGAGTACGTACAGATCTGAGTATGTTTTGTGTTTACCGCCTGTCAAATCTCAACTCAAGACAAGATAGATAACTGAGCGTCTTTCCGGAATACCAGCCTGAGCGCCCTATTCTATCCTTAATCTTATTTTAACATGGTATAGTCAACCAGCTATGGAAAATTTCGAGTAAGCGTCTACATGTAGAAATACCTATGTACTTGCTGATACTGTGTGTTAAAAAGTTAATAGGGTTTACGTGATATTAGGAAATGATACTCATAGATATGGTAAAGATATTGACATAGATATCGACCTATCTTTTCATTAGGAAGGTACAGTGACTGATAATAATTTGGTATCGTACATGCGGTACATTGCCACATTATGAACGTTGATAAATTTTTCTTTGTAAGTACACGCCTGAAATTTTTTCTTTCTATTTGATTTTTTGAATAATCTTTCGTACCTAAAACGAAGTTTTGGTCACATCAAAGATGGGTGTTTCGTGCATTCTACACAAAGGCAAGAGAAAACCCTACCGCCATACGCGGAGAATCCAACGAGTCTAGTGGTTTATATGCCTTATCAACCCGTCTAGTGGTTTATCTCCACAGATACATAAACCACTACACAGGTTATTAGCATTTAACATATACTAGTGGTTCTGTGAAACAATAGTCCTCGCGAACGCTTATAACCATGCAATAATAACCGACACTTTTCCCTTTCCACTGGCTTAGCAAAGGCATTTCATAGTTTTGAAACCAACCTGGTGAGAAAGTAGAAGATACCCATGACCACCTCTCTCCGCCTAACACCAGCGCCACTTACAACCCCTACCGTAGGCTATTACATCTTGTATAAACTTAAGTTCTTATATAGTGTGCCACTAAAATTTGAATGAAATCCGTCGTTATTAGCGTTAATACGCTACCGCAAACTTCTCCGTTTTTTGCTCCTATTTTCCCTCCCGTTAAAAATCACGGTCGACTTAATAAATCAAGGAACTTGTGTGTCAAATTTCGTCAAAATCTGTCAAAAATAAAACCAGACAGACAGACGGACAACAGCATTTTTTTCCCAATCTCGAAACTGAGACGCTTCGCTCGCTCGGTCTATTATAGAACAATACTATTGCTAGTAATACGAGTATAATGAAACGTTTTATCACTACTTGATTTTAGTATCGCGTTTGACAATGTAGAATTTGACCTCTTACTGGCTCCTCTTCGCTCCTTAAACGTATCTCTTTCAGCTATTTATTGGTTTTATAATTACCGGTATGGGCGCCGGCAGCGTGTTGACGTTGATGATATTTTTTCATCTTGGTGTAATACGTCTGCTGGTATTCCTCAGGGCAGCGTTTTATCCCCTTAATTTTTTACTATATTCATAAAATCTATTTCAAGTGAATCATCTTCTTCCTATCATCTCTATGCAGACGACCTACAAATTATATACATATAGGCTCCTTTATATCAGTTCAAACTCAACTCTGACTCAACTTAATGCTGACCTAAGAAAAAATTCTAACTGGAGTAAATCGTAGGGTTTTAGCATTAATCCTCTTAAAGTTCAGGTTATTGTAATTGGTGGCTCCAGAATGATATCAAAAGTTTCCACAAGTCCTTTCACAAGTGATACACCTGTGGTTACCTTTAATGAAACAGTCAAAAACTAAGGTAAACTATTTGATAAACAATTATCTTGGGGTGAACAGTTGGTAAGTTTACGCATTAGCAGGATCGCTTAGGAGATTGCGTAACTTTCTATCAACGTCCACCACAATTGTGCTAACAAAATCCCTTTTAATTCCAAAATTATATTACGGCGACGTCTCATAACTGGATTTAACCGAAGAACAGCTGAACATTTATATGTATGCTTGTATATATGTATATATGCAAAATGTAGTATTATTACCTATATAACATGTAAGTATTATATTATATATTATTATAGGTACGTCTGTATTGTATTTTAGTATCTATGCATTATGTAACAAATAGTATTTTATTTTTGTTCTCGCTTTTCCACTACTACCGAAAAATTATTGTGCTTAAGATTACTAATTGATTTGCAGCAAGGTTGTCTGTAAGAAATTGCTATAAGCCCGCCCATTGTTCATGTGTTATGTTGTATTTATACTGGTGTTCAATGAAGTGTATTTGAATTTGAATTTGAAATCGTCTATAAGTCGTATAGTGTAGAACATAGTATTCGTATAGTATATCGTATATAATGTATTTGAATTTGCTACTGTAATCAGGTACTTAGTCATAGGCGTCCTTACTAAGGTCAGATAAAACGTCTGTTTCTTAAACTATCATAATTTAAAATAACCTAATAGCAAAATAACCTGGCGAGTAAAATGCCTAAGTTATTAAATAGCCACGAATGTTGAATGGCCGAGTAACAAAAAGTGTAGATCTAGCGTATTTCATTTCCTAATCAATTATTCTCGAAAAATAACTTTACCTTTGTCCTGGATATGTCAGGTCAATGTTCATTCATAAATAGTACCTATCTAATTAATTCTCCAGCATCTGTTATAAACATTACAGTTATTATCGTTAGCCGGCAGTGTTGGCAGCGTGCTATCAGTCCACAATCTAAGCGCAACATTCTCTATTTACGAGTATGTGTAGTTCAACGAACTGTGTATCGCTCATTTAGCCATAAACAAAGTTTATCGAACGCCTACCTCAAAACAATAGCACAAACAATAGGCCTGCGACATTAAACTCGCCTACAATTGCCGCGCGCCGCCGCAGCTGCCACCGCACCGCGCCGCGTTCTGTGGCATTTTTGTAAAGAATGTAAAATCCATAGTTCACTTGTGTGAACACGGATATAACATAGGAATGTACTTGCGTTGCATATGAAAAAGGAATTTCTTTTTAAAAATATCTTTTAAAATTCTGTGTCATGTGAAATTATCTACAGGCACCTAGAGTGGATATTCCAGAGTCATTGTTTTTATCTACTTATTACCTCTCTTCTTCTTCTTCTTAATCGGGCACTCTTGACAGAGTGGTCGTAGTTGGTAAGATGGTGGCACACGGTAGGTACCTACTTATTACCACAAACACTAATATTTAATATTATTTAATATATAGAATGCGAAGTGAGATGCTTAATATTTTACGTTCTTAGTTGTTACTTCTTTACGATACTTTAAACCGATTTTGTTAAACCTTTGCATTCAAGTCAGCTGATAAAGGCACCAAGGCAATACGTTATTCATAGATACACAAGACTTATAAAAAGATGAAATCGTATATTATTATGCGACTCTACCTTGAGCTCTCTATAGCTCTATTAATCCGAATTATCAGGAATGTCCTGGTATGTTTGTGAAAAGCCCGTATTGCTTATACCAGGCCACTGAGAAAGTTTTGCCAAAAAAGGTGCTTATGTGTGAAGCATACGCCGATTATAATTATTTGAAAATGTATCTCATTTTCACGAGTAAAAAGTAATTTACAAGTAAAACACTATCGTTCGAATTTTAAATTACCCTCCCCATTTTTGAAACCTAAATTGAATTACTTATTATTTTAAAATTAGTATTTACATTTATTAATACGTTCGTGCCGCACAGCATCACCGAAGCTCAGAAGCTGGCTGGAAACTGGAATGTACCGAGATCCACCAATACTGCTTCACCACGAGAACGCACCCGTGCACGTAGTGCAAGTAAAACCATAAAATGGGAGCACTCTGTATATTTAGAGTAAAATATGATTAACTTCCAGATCATGAGTGCTGGCTGATTAAAAACAATAAAACCACAAACGATGGATCGAATGTATCTTTAAAAGTCCTTCAGAAACCGACTGAACCTGTAAGCCAAGCAAAATATTGTAGGCCTGGGGGAGGTAGGAATTTGGATTTGGACGGGATGGGGTGTACCAATTTCACATGCTCTTTTTTACATCTAGAACCTACTTTGTTATCTTCATCCATAGTATGTTAATAACAAAATCAAAACGCATGAACGTATACCAAAACTATTCCAAAAGTTTATACTAAATATTTAATACCAATGAAAACGCTTTAGATTAGATAGGGGTCTTAAGATTGTTGTGGCACATAATTCATGTACAAAGCAAACATACAAGTGTTAAAACAAACTCGCGGCACTTGTTCAAATATCCGTATTGTCCCCATTTCGTTTTTACCCGACTGCCAGAGAATGCTGTGCATGCATTGTGTCACTGAATCAACCGTGAAGAACGTATGAACATGCCTAGTAAACAAGGATGTAACTTACATTTGTAAATAATAAATATATATTATTATATATGGAAAAGTCTGTATGCTTATTTGTTAATAGCTCAATCGGGCCAAACGCTTGACGAATCTGATTGCAGTCTCAGAACAAGTGCTAACTTTTTATTACGGAAAACGTATTACTTCCCCCGTGCTATTTGCGGTCAAAAGTAAAAAGTACTTATAAGATAATCTACGTAAATTTGAATTTACATTGAAACATTTAAAATATACATATTAATAATATACGTTATACTGATTATAAACGATCAAATAATATCAATGATATTTATTCGGGTAAGTATTTGTATTACTCTTACGAGTTGGCATAAATTTTATTCATGTAAAGTTAAATTTCGTTTGCGAATTTCGCGTAGTTTTTAGGATTCCGTAACTCAAGAGGAAAATAAACCTTATTATTACTTATAAAACAGACTCAGGCCTTTTTGTCTCTCTTTATGTATGTGTGTATATCTTATCGATTGGAAAATTATAAAATGATAAGATTCACGGTTTCTTAGGGCTGTAATATCAAGTTTCTAAGCCGCCGTAGTTTTAAGGCTGCATTCCAGAAATACGCTCAGTATATCCACGCTTGGTACTGATCTGAGTAATTTGTACAATATTTACTGTCAGATTTACACTTAAATCAATATTTACGCTGGGTTATTCTAATTCACACGGAAACCACTTTCTGAAATATCGGCATGAGTGGATTTAATTAAATCTAAATCTCCGGCAAATGCAAAACTAAAGGACCTACTTCCCGCTGAAGTAGCATATTGAAATTCAGCGATCAGCAAGGTCTAACACAACCTTGTACAAGTAAAGGATTGAAAAACAGAACTTTGCTAGTTTGTAGTTTTTCTCTGATTTTTGTAAGTGTCTTCTAACTACTAAGGTCTTGTCTAACTACTACACTTACCCTTAGCCTTCAGTAGAATTTTGAAACCCGTTAAAAAGAACCATTCATTCAATTTCATTATCACACTTTAATACAGTTTAAAATGTTTTTCCACAATAGTTTCAGTACAAAAGTGTCTATACAAACAGAGAAATGAAGTGACACAGCTGCAACACTGCCTTTATTTTGTCAGTGCATACCATTTCCTAATGTTTGTAGCGAACAAACATGCACGTTTTATTATGTCATCCCTACTTTTAAACAGCCTTTTGTAATCCTACAGGAATTTTAACACGTGTAGATAATCATCTAAGCAGTTAAAATGTCTTCGAAACAACTAGATAGATAGAGGACGCTTGGACGTTGTTTCATCACCATTACCACGCGGATGAAACCGTGGGGCACAGCTAGTATAGATACTTGTATTATATGGTAAATTTGATCCGCATAGTGTTACTAAAATATTTTTACTAGGGTGTTTGGAGGTGCGTAAGTATTTACGTCTCGTTGCGCACATACGGTCTACTTAAATCTTAGAATATATATAAATATAAGTAAATATTGTGGTATCAGTATATTGTGTTCAATTCATTATGTTATACTAGCTTAACTGTGGCTTCGATGGCGTAGTCCACGGGATACAAAAGCCACAGACTCGGAGCCACACAAATAAATTGAACAAATATTAGAAATGATGAGAAGTATCTTTTTAGGATTTACTGCCGCGTTGGTGTAGTGGACGTCTGATGATGCTGTAAATACCGGTAGAGGCAGCATTTAGCCCGTATAAAGAGAAAGAGAAAGAGCAAAAAAATGGCGTAGTGGTAGAAGTGCTGCTTTGTAACCTCGAGCTACTGGGTTAAATCCCCGGGCTGGATACTTGTTGACATTTGTTGACAAAAAAACCCAACAGCAATTTGCTCTGTATATAGCAATAAAAACATATCTAGCGAAACGTAGGTGTTTAAAAACTTTGCCTAGCTCTTCGGTGACGATTAGGTAATGCTTATCCACACATATTATTAAAATTGCGCTCCCGCAAAGGGTAGTATTGAAAAAATAAAAACACATGTTTCATTATTTATTACCTGCGCCACGTGGTTACACCCGCATGGTGATGGATGATGACAATGAAAAGTATGTGTAAATCCAGCGCCTCATCTACCTCCATACCAAATTTCATCAAAATTATTCCAGGCTTTTGCTTTGAGAAATTATTACGTAGTAGCTCGATGACCTTTTGAGCGTGAACTAATAACAAACATACAAACACATTTCTCACAATCTTTCGCCTTTAAAATAATAGTGTGTTGTTTTTAAACTTTATTTGTAGGTACCCAGTTTAATATAACCAATAAAATAAATTTGTCGGTAGCGCTTGACGAGTCAACATCTCCTGAGGATACCTCGTGTAGAGTAGAGGCAAAACACGTGGCGAATCCATGTTGGTTGTTTGGGTTGTTTTGTATGTTGCATGAACCTATAAAAAGTTTTTAAACTTATTTTTATAGGTTGTTATTCTGTATACTTCCTATTTGCATTTTATGCGGGAGGGACACACTGCATCTCTGCCATAAGCATTTGTCCAGCGGAAGTGTAACTAAATATTTCTTTTGATATCGTTTTTAAAATTATTTTCCGCAAGTAACGCCTGAATTAATAAATTATAAAACAAATCCATACAAACTTTGGAACTACCTTGTAACTGTGAGTTAGGTTCCTAAATACTCTGTAGTTCCTTCTCGTTATTCTTCGTTATTCTTGGACATTCTGCTGGTGCTTCAATAAATTGCAATTTATAAAGTTGCTGTTTTATTCTAGATACAACATGTATTAAATATTGAAATTGAGAGAAAAATTTCAATGTTTGAGATCGCTAAAGCAGGCGTTAGTGCTTTAAAAAGTAATACTATGTATTAAATAACTTAAATACTGCAATCAACCTAGAAGTGAGCTGGCTTTACTGTGTTAGGTCGACAGCCCATATTGTAAGGGTTGCACGTCATAATGTCGAAGAATGGTTACAGATATGATGGCAGTGCACTTTAGGATAGATATGACTTATAGAGCCCATCCTTTCTGGGATTCCTGAGGTAAAATAAATAAAATCTGGGACTACTTCGGACATAGCATAGCATATAATATAGAAACCGCAGGCCCGAACTGTAATCGACCGAGCGAGTGCAAAGTACGAGCGAAGCGTCTTTGCAATAACTTGTCCGGTTGTTCCTTCTATAGTGGGCCTAGCAGGAATGATTGCATAAGTGTAACGTAAGGTGTCGTTGACGTGAAATACTGCCATACTGCCATGTATCTAGGGCACACTGTGACACAGACAACTCATAGTTTGTACGCCGAAGCGTGACACGTTGACGTCAACGATACGAATTCTTATACGGAAATTATTTGTGCTACGGCTTCAGATCGATTTTTCCCTAACCGATTCTCGTAAAATTTAGTGAGCAGATTCGATATTTTTTTATATTTATAGTTTTTGAACTTTTTATAACTTCAAATTAATTCATAGGTTTTTATTATCCTAAAATGAAACTAGATGGCGTTGGAATTTTAAGATGCGCGGTGAATATGTATTCAGTTTAAGAATACTACTAATACAAAGACATACTTGCGAGGCTGTAGTGTTACGGCTGTTACGTCCCCTTGGTATACGCTACCATCAAGGATAGTGTATACACTAAACATGAAACACTTTATAAATAAGTATAGTTATATGAAACATAAGATATGACGTAGCAAAGTCTCACTTGGAGTGCCAAAGGATGTGTAAATGGTCCATGTAACATACTGCTTCTATGAGTTTTACTTCTTTAGTTGAACTGTACCTCTACCATGAGTTGGCAGCATAATTATCATCTATAGTCGATACTCGATCTCGTCTACTTAAGCTTGTGATTTGTCGTGTGTTGCGTACTCACTGTCAATTTTAGTTTTACAATTGACCGCCAGGTGGTACTGTTCTTTTTTCATACATTTTTCGCGGCAGTGATATTCTCGATTGGTTTCTCGATTTATTATCGATTGGTGAAAATGTTGTAAACTACCATGAGTTTACAACATTTTCACCGATGACTACTGTTGAATTTGTCGAAAGGACTTTCTACATGTATTCTAAACCGGGCGATACCGGGTTATTCTTCATTATACCTTGACGCCACACCTCGTGTTTACATATCGTGTTTACATATTTATTCCTCAATAGCTAATTTTTTCAACATTAGGGTTTTAGAAGTAGAACGGCTCTTAGAACCCCAGTCTCACAGTAATTCTACTCCTGTCTCTATCGAGCTCGAGCTATGTTCCTTATCTCACCCCCAGAATTTCCGTACATGTCTACCACATCAGAATCCTTTTCCTCCTCGAGCTGTGTCCGGCGTTAGCTCAATGACCAGATTCCTTGTAACTGACTTCAAATAAGGAGGCGTTTCTCAATTCGACTGCGTTTTTTATATTTGTTAACTCAGAACTTTCGACTTGGTACCATGTGCACAATATTGCACAATAGGTATTTTGAATTATCGTGGTACCGACTTCAATAAGTTAATTCACACTTCTTTAGTGTTGAAGTCAGTTCCATTTTTTTGTTAAAGTTTTTTTTTCGTTTTTATCATTCAGTTTCCTCTGTTAATCAAATTTAAGATATCCGCTGGCCAATTTCGAAGATGTGGTTTAATATGAAATTACAGAAAGTTATATCAAAAACAGGTTCAAATAAAAAAAAGGAATATGTGTGATCCATATATATATACAAATGTTACAAGGTCTACAGCTCACAGAGATATAGTTGTATAAAGCCAGAATTATTCTGATATCATACTTTTAAAATTTTAGATAGACATAGTCAACATTTGGCAGGATACAAATGCGCAAGCTGCTGCCTTATTGTCTAACTTTAATGAGAATGAAATGTCACTTCATTCTCATTCTCATTGATGGTTCCAGCCAATAGGCTCGCAGGGTTTAGCCCAGAATGGGATTCAAATGTCAAAATGAAGCCCATTCCCATTCTCCTTAAAGATAGACAATAAGTCTGCTGGTTGGGCCAGATAGCTACTATTAATGCTTATATAATAAATAACCTAGAGGCTCCATCTCTTAAGATAGTTAAATGCATACTAAGTTTAATAAATCATTCACTAAGTTATGATTAGTATTCACTTAGGATGTAGTGTAGACCATGATTCTATAGATTTTTGGAGTTCCTGTTATTTCGGCACAGGCACGTGCACCATGTTCACGGGTAGACATCATATAACTCATAAGACATCGTACCATTGACTGTTTGTCAATAATAGATCAAATTTATTATAGTGCTTATATGGAGTACCTACCACAGACTACAATTCTATGTACATCTTATACATTAAACATATTGCGACTTACGGGATGAAAACCGTGGTATTTATTTTAATGAGCTCCCGATATTTCGACACTGTTGCAAGCGCCATGATTGCGGGACGACTCATCTTATACATTATTACAATAGTATTGACAGTGAAATCGATCTTCCATGCGTCGGTCGGTAGTTTCCGAATGTTTTGTCTAGAGCATGACTTCTCAACCACATATGAAATTAGTGTTTTAAAAGAAATCTATAAACGTGACTTTCAGCATAGCGTATATCGTGTCATTTGCATGCTGTGTCTACTCCTAGTAGTTCATACATACATACATTGCAAGTCAGTTAATCTTCCATATTTAATAGTATGTGTAATTGTATGAAACAGTTTTGTAGACCATTTAATACAAAAAAATTGTATGGAAACTATCTACTGTGATTTATAACACTTGCAGCAATTAACGATATCGTAAAACCAGATCTAATTCTCGATATGTACTGTCTTTATTGGATTGCTTGCATATTACTATGTTATCGTCACATATTACATTTATCAGTTGTAATAAACATACGCGTTTTGTAGTACGGCATGGTACTGTAACTCTCAGGGATATTTACCTACCCTATGTACGAACAAGAACCCTGGGGTATTTGACTATCGCCACTCTACGTTCTTAAAAGTCATTGCAGGTACCTATACAATACAATACAAAAATTCTTTATTGATAACTAATTATATAAAAAATATAGGATAAAAAGGCTAAAGTAGATTGGACAATTGACGGCCTTATCGCTATAGCAATTTCATATACAGGCAACCTTGCTTGTATACTGATAGACGCTAGACGACTTAGTGACCCTGCTTTGCGAAGCGCGGAGTTCCAGGTGCAATCCTTGGCTGAGGCAAATATTTGTGTGATGAGCAGATGTGATTGGTCTAGGGTCTTTGATGTTGTGATGTGTCATTGCGTATGTCCATGCCTCTCACAACACGGGGAATCCTAATACAGGAGTGTGTAAACGTAGATGTAACAATATATATGAATCTAATTGTAATAGTCGATAATGTACCGTGTCACAGGTCTCAGGTCATAACCTCCATCATCAGAAAACAAACACGAAACCCACCGACATGTTTTGCTTAACCTCTAACTAGCAGCGCAAGATAGTGTAGGAGTAATTATTGAAAGTGTGCCATTTCATAATATAAACTTATAATTACTCCATCACTATTTATTCCAATTATCGACTAATTTGTAATCACTGCACGCTCGAAACATAAACGCCCCGCTGTTCCGTCCACATGGAAAGTGACCCCATAATACGTAGTAGGTACTAGTATATATTTTATTCTATGCCCTCAGGTAAATTTTTGGGGACAAAAGCATATATAATACGTGTTATTCGAAGTCATTATTTACGTACGTTAAATCGATCGTAAAATCGTACGCTGAATCGATTTCTTTGGTAAAGCCACCCAGACCAATTAGAATGATAGTTGGCGAAGTGGGTAGCAACCCTACCTTCTGAGGCGCGGTCCCGCGTTCGATACCCGGACAACTCATTTGTTTGTGTGTATGAACATGTCTGTTTGATTTGTGTCTGGGTGTGTTTATGTATATAAGTATGTACCTATATCAGTCATGGTTCTGTGGGCCTAGCACGAATAACTGCGTAAGTGTAACGTACCGTGTCGTTCACGTGAAACAGTAGAGCACAAACTGTCATTTATCTAGGGCAATTGTGACACAAAGAACTCATAGTTTGTACGCCGAAGCATGACGCGTTGACGCCACGATACGAACACGATTTTGACAATTGTTTGTGCTACGGCCTCTGAAGACCTTCTAGGGATGTTATACAAAAAATCTTCCAACAGTATCCACTGGTCGGGTGAACCGTATTCCGAACTTAAATTCTTTTACATTATCATAGACTAATAATGTAAATATGAATATTTGTATGTAGGTACGTGTAAGTGAGCGAGGGAGTGAGTGCAGGTTTGTTACGCCTTCATGCTAAAACAGCTTTATTAAGCTTTCTTATGTCGGTTTTTCTTTAATAACTGCTCAACGGATTTGGATTAAGACTCAGTAGCTAAAAATATTTAATTTAGGTCACTATAGAACTAATTTTAATTAAGATAATAGTTATCAAACTTTAGTCCTACCCATGCAGAGTCCAATAAACTCTAGAGTGCCCACCAGGGTTTCATGTTGTTAGTACATATTATAATTGATTATGATTAACATTCGATAGCATATACCCCGAATTAACAAGGCTTTTTACCTTAACTCTAATGTTAATTTCCGAGAGATAGCGATAATGTACTCTGTTGACGCTTGTCTACTTACATTACAATGTTTACGATATCCAAAAACAAAAAAAAACATGAATAAAGCACATACCTATCTTGTTAAGGACATCCCCTTATCGTTTTTGTTTCTGTGGATGTTGGGAATAAATTACACTAATTTTGTGAAAAACCCGATCAGGTGCGAGTTAGAATCGCGCACCGAGGGCTCCGTACATTAAGAAAAAGTATCTCACATTATTGCTCTCACTCGAGGACTTGACATTTGGATGGTGCTTTTATCTTGGTGGGTAAAGCTGTACTAAATTCAAGCCCTAAGAAGTGATAGTTAATTTAACATAAAACGTGGTGTTCCTTAATATTTTTGACAGGGATGACTTAAGGGGGGTGAAAAGGGGGATAATACTTTATATGGGAAATTCTCTGTTTTTAACTTACAGGTGTGAAATTTTATATTTATGTAGTTATTTTAAATAAAAATGGTGTTCCTTAATATTTTTGACAAGGATGATTTAGGGGGGTGAAAAGGGAAACGAAACTTTGTATGAAAGATTCTTTCTTTTTGAACTTTTAGATGTGAAAATTTGCATTTAAAATGAAATATGGTGTTCTCTAATATTTTTGACAGGGATAACACACACGCCTTTAAGTTATCTTTGGGGGGTGAAACTTTGTATGGAAAATCTTTGTTTTTGATTTTTTTGTTGTGAACTTTTGTATTAATGTGTTTGATGTTATTGAAGCCAATATATTAACTGAGCCTTCGTGCCTCGTCTAAAATTAATCCAAAATGACCTTCCGTTTGGATTAAAGATGGCCCAATTAAGATTTGTTTCGCGATGACTATTAATAAGTCACATGAACAAACTCTGAAATTTGCTGGAGTTGATTTGATCTTTTGTCAAATATCACAAGCGAGCAATAGTCATGAACATATATAGTCATGAATATATATTGTTACAATAATAATTCATATCTAGAAAAAATACCCAAAGCGGACGAAGTCGTGCACTAATGTTAGTTAGAGACATATATGTTTACGGTTTTCAGATTGTTATCCTTCATATTTGCTGTAAGATATTTCGAAATTTAATGATACTAGCTAGGTCAACGGTACGTTCGGTATGTACCTAACCACATATATATTTTGATTCTGTGTTTGTTTTGTTGTGTGATATCACAAAATGTGCGAAAAAAGCAACATAACGGTTATATCCTTTGATCGCGGTTACTAACTAGTTCCCATTTTTTTCACAGCTAAAAAACCGAAGACCCGTGTATTTGCACACATTTCTACTTGACACCTTATAGAAAGGGTCTTGACAGACAAACGGACAACATAGTAATCCTATAAGGGTTTCTTTTACCTTTTGAGGAACCTTAATAACCAACTGGTTACCTATAATGCTTCTATAAGTAGATACACGGTACCCTTTTAAAGGTGTGACAGGCAGTTGGCGTAGGCCTACTAATAGGATTCCGTCGCCTCGTACGAAACCTGAAGAAAAGGGCTCTAGCTGCTGAGAAGGAAAAGTATGCAAATAAGGATCCTATGGTGTGAGGATCTGCTCATACTGATAGTGCGAAGACTGCTTGGCCTACCCACACTTCTTAGGGCCGTATTCAATTAATAGGCTCCATAGTCATTCTAGGCTTACGTACAGTAGGGCTATTATGTATCTCAGTTGCTAACAAATATTGATTGAAATCGAAAAAAATGTCGGCTCTATGTCACTTTTGTCAGCTCCAGTCATCAACTTAATAACATTTTTGCTTACTGGAGTTGCTAAAAGTGACACAGAGTAGTAATTTTTCAAGATTTTAATCAACATTTGTTAGCAAATGAGATACATAATAGCCCTTACGAGTAAATTTTGTAAAGCATTTACTGACAAATCTTGACTCAAGGCGAGATTCACAAGCACATTGCGCTAGTACCTACCTCGGCCACCTCTTTGTGTATCGTAAGTTGCATTCAAATCATCATCATCATCATCATTATCAGCCGGAAGACGTCCACTGCTGAACATATGCCTCCCCCATAGAACGCCACTTGGACCGGCTACTCGCTTCCTGCATCCAGCGATTCCCCGCGGATTTTATGAGGTCGTCGGTCCACCTAGCGGGGGGCCGGCCTACACTACGCCTTCCGGTGCGTGGTCGCCACTCGAGAACCTTTCTTCCCCATCGGTTATCAGTTCTGCGAGCGATGTGGCCTGCCCATTGCCACTTCAACTTGCTAATTTTGAGAGCTATGTTGGTGACCTTAGTTCTCCTACGGATCTCCTCATTTCGGATCTTATCACGCAGGGAAACCCCAAGCATAGCCCTCTCCATTGCTCGTTGAGCGACTTCAAGCTTGTTAATGAGGCCCACAGTAAGGGACCACGTCTCAGTGCCATAAGTCATCACTGGCAACACACACTGGTTGAAAACCTTGGTTTTCAGGCTCTGAGGTATTGGGGACGAAAAGATGGATCGAAGCTTCCAGAACGCTGCCCATTCGAGCTGGATTCTTCGTGCGACCTCCTTGTCGAAGTTGGACCTACCTAATTGGACAGTCTGTCCCAGGTAGACGTACTCGTCTACAACTTCGAGTGTATCGTTTCCAACAATTACCGGTATAGGTGGAACATGGACATTGGACATGATTTTCGTCTTATCCATGTTCATCTTAAGACCAACCTGTTGGGAAACTCTACTGAGGTCGTTGGGCATGGTGCCGATATCCTCGAGCGACTCCGCCATTATAACTATATCATCGGCAAAACGAAGGTTAGTGATGTATTTGCCATTAATGTTGATGCCACATCCTTTCCAGTCCAAAAGTTTGAAAACATCCTCCAATGCGTTAGTGAATAGTTTCGGAGAGATGACGTCTCCCTGTATCACACCTCTCTGCAATGGAATTTGTTCCGTACTCTGGTCCTGTAATCGGACTGACATAGTGGCCTTGCTGTATAAACACTTCAACGCTTCGATATACCTATAGTCAATTTGGCATCGCTGCAAGGACTGCAGTATGGCCCACTTCTCGATAGAATCAAAGGCTTTCTCGTAATCCACAAACGCTAGACACAGTGGCTGATTATACTCTTCGGTCTTCTGTATAATCTGCCGTAGTGTATGAATATGGTCTACGGTGCTAAAGCCTCTTCGGAAACCGGCTTGTTCAGGAGGCTGGAACTCATCAAACCTGCGTGCGAGACGGTTCGTGATGACTCTCGAAAACAGCTTGTACATGTGGCTCAAGAGCGATATGGGCCTATAATTCTTCAATTTATCACCTTTTTTGAAGAACAGCACCACCACGCTCTTGTGCCACGTTTCCGGTGTTTTGCCTTCGAAGATGACAGAATTGAATAACTTCTGGAGGACTAAAAGTATCGGTCTACCACCCGCTCTCAGAAGTTCAGTCGTATTTCCGCATTCAAATATTTAAATATGTATATATGTAGTTAATGCGACTTACAAAAGTGAGTATACAGTTATAGAGTGATTAGAAATATTAAAATTATCAACGGGATAACTATCCCGTGATTCATTAACATCGGCACTGTTGCAAGCGCCATGATCGCGGATCACCCACCCGTAATTCCTCAGTTCATCCGTGATCATGGCGCTTGCAATAGTACCGAAATATCGGAAACTCATAGAAATTATACTTGGTAACTATCCCGTGGTTAATTTAAATATTTATTTCTAATGTTTGTGACCATGATAGTCTAAAAACTTATAAAGAGATACAAATAAAGATACAAATAGTTTATTGACATTAAAGGTAGGTAGGTACATTATATATTTGAATCCATAGGCTCCCGGGCTAAGTAGTGTGATTTGTGTTTCAGGAGCCAGTGGCTTCTCCCATAAATACATATATATATATATATATATATATATATATATATATATATATTTATATATATATAGTTATAGTTATAGAATGATCACACTAATAATATAAACGCGAAAGTTTGTAAGTGTGTAGGTGTATTTGTTACTTCTTCACGCTCAAACCACTGGACCAATTTAGATGAACATTGGTATGATGTAGATGAGAAACTGGATAAACACCTGAGATAAACACATAGAATATTTTTCACTATGATCATCAATCACCACGCGGGTGTAACCGCGGGGCACTGCCAGTTGGAAATATAAGATTAATAGACATACTTATAACAATAACAAAAGGTACTGTAATTTAAATTTTTAACAACGTTTCACTAAAACGCTTTACTGAAATCTTTACTTACTGTTACTATTTACTATAATATTATAAAGAGGAAAGATTTGTATGTAAGTATGTTTGTAACGAATTGGCTCAAAAAGATCTGGACCAATTTAGAAAAATTCTTTCACCATTGGAAAGCTACATTCACCCTGATTAACATAGGCTATATAAGATTCATCAGCATCATCATCATCCATCACCGCGCGGGCGAAACCGCGGAGAGCGGCTATTACCTACTAAAGTAGGCATGTGCTAACTTGTTAATAAATGTACAAACTATTGTTTTGTATAAACAGGAAAAAACGTGAGCACACCAATACGATAAGGCTTACCAAGCAATTATATTTTTTTAATAAACGCTTCAGGAAACATATCCAGGAAAATATTAAAAATTAAACTAAGCAAATTGCAATCGCTGGTGACGTATAGCGTAGACCTATAGTTAGTTGAGAACAATGAAAAAAACAATCAGCAACAATTATAGCAATTTTCAAATGTTGAAGTATGTAAAACACCACCATGTAACATCAATGGCGTTAGACCTCAAGAGGTGACCTCGTTCTGTAGTAAAAACAAGTGCAATTTAAAAAATTTAATACCGACTTCCATTCGATTACTTTGGTAAAAATCAGTTATTGGAGTGTAACTCAAAAACTACTGGATCGAATTTTATGAAATTTGAATGGGACCACACGAAAAGCACCAGCTTTCAAACAAAAAGGAGGAGGTACTCAATTCGACTGTATTTTTTTTATGTTTGTTACCTCATAACTTTCGATAGGGTGAACCGATTCTCAAAATTATTTGTTTGAAAGCTGGTGCATGCCGTGTGGTCCTATTTAAATTTCTTCAAATTTGGTCCAGTAGTTTTTGAGTTACACTCCAATAACTAAATAAAATGGGAGTCGGTATTAAATTTTTCAAATAGTACTTGTTTAATGATAAGGACCTTCTACGAAGTATTACAAAACATTCAAAAGATGATTGAAATCGGTAAATCCGTTCTCAGGTATAGCGTGACCAGGAGAAATAGGGGTTTCATTTTTATATATAGATAAAGATTCTAATACTTACCCAGATGTCTGGCACATAGTGGTTGGTGGTCCATACTCATCCTACTAATATTATAAACCGCGAAAGTTTGTATGTATGGATGTTTCTTACTCTTTCATGCAAAAACTACTATATGGATTTATATGAAATGTGGCATGTAGATAGATGAAGCGCTGGATTTACATATAGGATACTTTTTCATCGTTACCATCCATCACCACGCGGGTGTGACCGCAGGAAGCAGCTAGTATATAATATACATATCCATGGTCCATATTCCTGTTCTTGTGAGGAAAACCCATGTTCCAACACTGGGAATGTACCCAATGAGCTGATAAAGCTCAGTTTCTCAGTGACAAGAAACGGGTAACTCTTAACTTCGAATTCTCGTTACTTACGACGACTCCTCTATATTGTATTTCTTTACGGCGATCCTCTATGTAAGATCGACGTTAAAAAAAATAGAATATAGAGGAGTCATCATTCATCATTATCAGCCGGAAGACATCCACATCTGAACATAAGCCTCCCCCATAGAAATTCTATACGGATAATGATCTATGATAGAATAGATCAGATAGATATAGATAGAGAGACAGATACAGAGGAGTCATCATAATCAGCCCATTTTGTTCCCACTGCTGAGACTTGAGCCTTCCTCTCAGAGAGAGGAGTGGGCCCATAATCCACCACGTGGACCCAGCGCGGCTTGGTGGATAATTTAGTGGCCATCCCATGTTGAAATTTTCAGGCCGCCTGAAAGCCTTCGATATAGCCTAACGACTGTTGTCCTAAGACAAACAACCGGGACCGACGGCTTAACGTGCCCTCCGAAGCACGGAAGTGCTCAATTGAATAATGCCACTAGCGGTCACCCATCCACGTCCTGACCGCAGCAAGTGTTCTTAACTTGTTGATCGCTAAATCAAGCTCCGCTACGAGCGCTTCTCAGAGAGGAGTATTAATTGATTATTATTCTATTCTCTTTATATACTTGAGTACAGGCAATATCATGAAGCGGACAAATTAAAAAAATCCCATACAGAGAAATAGGAATACTACGTATGTCTAATACCAGGCAATCATGAACTACTAGCGGTAACTGAGTAGGAAAGTAGGTACTTTAGCTTACATTACACATAGATGAGCAATATGGTCAGTAATATATGGTTAATCTAATGTATATGTAAATAAATAGGTAACTATAAATATGTACAATATTTTCGTTTTCAGCAGAGTCGGGCTATATCAGATAACACTGTATGTAGGTTACTGCCGGTCCGATATTACGCCAGACACTCAATATATCAGCGAGCTATTATTAATGTTATTATGCTCGGTTATTACTAGGTATAGTTAATATAAAATGTTTATAATTAAGCAGTGCGTAGTATTAAATAACTAGAATATAGAGCTGTTCTTACGTAGGTTTACGAATGCGACTTGAAAAGACTAAACTTGTCAGGACCATCAAACAGAGAAAGGTTGCGTACTTAGGTCATGTTTTACGGCACAACCGGTATCAACTGTTACAAACTATTATGATGGGTAAAGTTGCAGGCAAACGGAATGTTGGAAGAAGGAAATTGTCCTGGCTCCGCAACATCCGACAATGGACCGGGATAAGACGGGCTACAGATCTGTTCAGGCTTGCCCTGAACAAAGAGGAGTTTAGAGGGATGACCGCCAACCCCCAGTAGTAGAGGGGCACCCAAAGAAGAAGATACGTAGGTAAAGCCGTTAGTAACTGTAGGTGTATTTCAAATAGTTGCTACCAAGGGTGCTAAAATCTGCGAATTATTTGGGACCGAGTCTTGAACTATTTCAAAGGAGGTCTCACCCACATACAAATAGGTAACCTTCAATGTATAACAGTACTTTTCAGCGAACTCCTAGTGCCAGTAGTAGAAACCAGGTGAAACATGTGGTTTTACTGCTGAAAGACTCTTCTACGCACCACAGCGTTGCGCCAGAAATTTCTACTTGATGCCAAGCAGTTGTAATTTGAAAGGTACTGTGCCAATAAAATAGCTGGGCAAATGGAACTAAAGACTGATGTGGAGTACTGCAGAAGTTTAAAGCTCTCGCTGCTATTACTGTAATGCTAGACATTCTGCTGCGATGTAGTAGTGCGCAAACCTTACTAAAATTTAATTTATATTATGTATTAATTGCGGATCGTCAGTCCATAGCTATGTCCTATGTCTAACAAAACACAGACGGTATTTTTGACTATATAGACTATACTTAATGATAGGGTAGCAGTCCATGCGGAAATATAGTAATCTACACAGGTAGAACACCGGGACCGTGCCTCTAAAATTAGACATATATTATGTAATGGTAAACCAACCGACAACGACGAATGTATGACGAAGATACGGATCGTACCTATCGTAGCAAATAGTAATTCGCGTTATCTTACCCCTCAAAGTCAAAGTCAAAATCATTTATTCAATTTAGGCATCAAAGACGCACTTATGAACGTCAACTTTTCATTATAATGTACTTTAAAGACTACCGCCGCGTTCCAAAATATATAGAACCCACCGAGAAGAAGCGGCAAGAAACTCGGGGCCATTCTTTTTATATGGATGTTTACAATGTTTCTACTTAGGTACTACAAATATTACATTTTATGGGTGGCAGAGAGACAGCTTGCCAGAAGTGGAGTATTCCAAGCATCTTTATCTTCTATATAATGTCGAACTTTATAGTAAGCTTTTTTTATTAAACCCTCCGTAACACATGCATGACTCTATGTATGTACCGCTATCGGAAGCAAGAAGCTAATTCCTATTTCAATATGGAAGCTACGGAACCCAGATGATAAACTTGTCAGCAACTCGTTACTGTTTCCTTCTTCATATCATATCGATATTTCGCGATCGTGGCTCAAACTCTCAAACATATAATTATACAAATATATAGCAAACATAATATAGGACATAGACGTTATTGGCAAATTTTCTTCACGCAAGGATCACTAGTAATGAAATCGTAATTAAAATGGATGTGCACAAGCCCTAAATATGTATTTTAAGGGCACCGGAAAACGACTTAAGCCCTAGTTAAGAAATTTATGACTGTTATGTTATGACGATGTTACAATATGCTAACAAGTGTAATAGTAACTAATATAAAATAGCACAAATATATGAGGCAGGAAACATGAGTTCAATGTGGTTCAAGCTTCTAACTAAACACCAGGGACATAAAGATATGGCAGTTAGTCATAATGAACAATCGAGGCTGACTCAGAGAGACGTAAATATGGCTCTGCAGTCTGTATACGACTTTGTTTACAACGTGTTATAGTAAATGTAAAGAGTAACAAGTTATTTACTTTATTTCTTATATATATGGTTTGTGTGAAATATGTAAGCGACATAGCAAGTCGTGTATCAGATTTCTTATCAATAAATGAATTAACTCTGCGACTGTACGGATGAGCCTAAACAGTTCGTATAGTGTAAATAAGTTTACTAGTAAACGGTGGACTGGCCGATTGGCACAGTTGGTAGCAACTTACGCGTAAAGCCTATCACACACGACTAAGATAATATATATTATAGCGTCGAATGTACAAGTTATGTTAACTTAACCCACCACACACGGCGCAGATACTATAATATATTGCAAGCGTACATTCTATCGGAGTCCGTCTCGGGCGCCGCACGTCTCGATCGTTCACACTGTAATATACAGTGTTCATATTTTTTATTTTGCGATGATTCGTATTTTGTTGCTAGACCTGTTGGACAGTTCCTCAGATGATGATTGGGACTGTGAATATGATATAACCGTCATACTAGCTAAAAGTAAAAAACGAAGAATCTGGATAGAAGCTCACATAAAACACAGTAAATACCGTAGTGAATTTAAAATTTACAATCTTTCAGAAAAAAAAGCTTTTTCTTACATTCATATGGTTATTTGCACGATACCTGCCAGTTTTTTAATTGTTTGTCTGTCTGCCTCTATAATCCGGGTAATTTCTGAAAAGGCTGGACAAATTTTGATGGGGTTTATACTGAAAGCATTAATATAAGGGCCACGCGAACGAAGTCGCGGCTGCAGCTAGTCTTATAATATAACATAGCCTTATTTAATCAAGAACACTAACATCGATTTAGTAGTTGCCTAGTTTGATTGATCTAAAAAACCTATGAAGGTTAGGCTCATAGTTTTTTTTTTATTTATTCTAATAAGATAAAATTGTCATACCGCTAGTTTGGTTAGTAGATAGAAAGTCTCATTTTTTCGTTGTATTCCTTTGTTTGACACATTCGCGTTAGTCAGACGTTAGTTTCATTTTTATTTACAAAAAATAGTTCTACAGGTTCGAAACAAAACAGGTACATAAGATAATGTGAAGCTTTATTAGTTTTTATTGTGAAAATATAAATTTGTTCGGTAACTGAAGACCAGACGTACATTTACTGCAACGGTTTTGTCAACATCCGGTATTTGATCTTATGATCAGTATCGGACACTATCTTAAGATGTCTTCATTATCTGCAGTATTCTTAGCGTATGTTGACATGCCTTTCGAATATCGGTGGCATCTTAAGCTACTCTAAGTCAAAATATTATAGTATATTCACCGTGTGTGGTCGCTCATTGAATTATATGGTGAGCGATATGTCCGAATCTGATAATATATATTTTATAGTATCTTCATCGTGTGTCGAATCACCCCGGGTTTGGCGGGGATGTGTAAGTGCATTCCTGTCTGGTTGTGTAGTATATAAGTAATTAGGTAACCATAGTACAATCTCTAACTAGTTTGGGACCCGAAGACCTTATGTGGATGTTGTAAAAAACATACGTTCTTAATCGTTAATTTCTTCTCTATGTCTGACAAGCTCTAATACTTCTATTCTATCTGAATTTTATTTTAAATTAAGAGTTAAAACTTACGTTATACCGTAGGTAGGCACACTTATAGTTTTGGGTATAGGTAGGTTGTTTAATTTGCTAGGAAAACTTGATTCCCACATTCAAGAATCCACTCAGTCAGTTTTACTACAGTAAGTAAAACTTATTGGGAAGTTGGAAACGTTTACAAATCTTTGTAATATTCATATCTGAATCGTTTATAAAGGAAATCGCCACTGGCCGGTATTTCAATTTGTCTGTATGTTTGTATGAAAAAGATTAAGGTTTCATACAATATCTTTTTCGGAAAACTCTACATTCCATGGAAAAACATGAATGCTGTCGCGGGTCTGTCAGCAGTATATCTATAGTTTATTTAATACTCACAATCAAAGGTTACAATTTTGTTCACAACAAATGAGACAAAACAACAGACTTTATATACGTATGAGATGTACAAGTAGAGATGAGTAAAAAGCGCCAACGCCAAACAGACTGGCTCTGCGGCTTGCGGTCTCGACCGAGAACTGGTCTGCGCCTGTTAAATTATTTTTAGTGAGCCACTTCGACGTAAATGCACTCGGGAAGGGTGAAACGTATAAAACAACTAGCCGTACTTAGTTATACTATATAAGTAACAAACGTGCTTTTTCCGTAGCTTGGTCCGCGATTATTATAATACTACGGAATGCCGTTGAAATAATGATTGCACCGAATTATTGTTCTTTATCGAAGCTTCAATTTGTAATGAAAGTTTGAGAATATAAAATGTTGAGATAAGTATGATGTTGTATAACGTATTGTATAGCCGTAGAATATCCACTGCTGAACATATAGATGTCCATTCTTAAAAAAAAACACACGCATGTCACATTTATATAGTAATATAGATATACTATACCATAAACTAGTATTCACTCGCGACTTCGCTCACGTGGAATAAGTTTATTGTGATCCGTCGGGACTCGTGATTCTCCTGGTAAAACAAACCAAACCATAGAAACGCTGGAGCCATTGACGCGATATTATACCTAAGGGCCTAATATAGTAGTACCCCTATTCCTTTCCTCCGAACCCTACCCTAATTTGACCTTTCCGTGAAGGTAACCTGATAAAATGAACAACATAGCACTTTCTATTGCCCGTCTGACTAGCTACTACTCTCAAGATTGAAAACCTGCCACGAAGCGCTCACGGTGTGCTGGACGGCTGGCTTGAGACCAGTCATCATCCTCAGTCTAGTGTGATACCGCGATTGAAGTAGTGGTCAATAGCAAGCCTACCAAATATAAAAGAACTGATTGCCCTTAATCCCGGCTAAGAACCATTAAAAAAAAACACCGCACTGCCAATATAGATAAGTACTCGTATATTTGATCACAGCTTTACGAGATAGATTTGACCCTGAATTAACACACACTGGTTTGTATTCCGATGCAACAGGTAAGCTATTATTCTTTTTTGCGGGTCAGTTTTTTATCCTAATTCAACGAGAGGGATCTGTTTTATTCTGATTCCTGAGGTAATAAATGATGGGTAATTCTTAAGGGATCGCGACAAACTTAATCCATGGCGAAGTCATGATCAGCAGCTAGTTAAATACATGTTTAATTGTATTTCTCTTTTCAAACACTTTATAAGTTTTGGTAGAAGAAAAATGGTTTCCTCAGACGGACCTTGTACCGCTTCTTCTGAGTCACAGTGTGAGATGCCTTGACTGACCAATTGGCCACAGAACCACCGGACAATCCGAACTCATCCTCATATTCCGCAGAATCGGCATATCACAGCTCAATATCGTATAGGCATGCGCAAGCCAAAACTGCTTACATGCAAACTGCATGCAAACATAATCGACATTTTAATACTATTTTGACGGTTTAACTTGACGGTAGGTATAGTCGAGTATCTCGACTACCTACTCGTACCGCGTGTGACTCAGACAGTGTCAGATGCCTTGACTGACCACTTGGCTACAGAGCCACCGGACAATCCGAAATTATCATTATGATTATTTTTATTACCGTTATGGGGTACGATGGGGAAGAAGTCGCGGTCGTCTATTGACAGCTCGTCATCTTTTTACTATCCTTAATTAGAAAAACATGGATAACAGGTAGAGTTGCAACGCAGTCGGACCATTTAGCTCTCCTGTTGCGCCACTGAGCTTTATTGTCTTCGTCATAAGGTTGTTTATTATTGCCCAATTCGACCCGTTAATGCAATTTTAATATCGGCTGTAGCGCAGCTGGGACCAATTTGCCATACATGCGAACTAGTGAATTCATTATACAATTTTCGTATTCAAAAACTTCAAGGGCTAAAATTATGAACGGTCGCGTTCAAAAGTGGAATGAGATTTTGTTCGATTCGAGTAACTTATAACTATGAATATTAAAAAAAATACATAGTTTCAATAAAATAAGCTCACCAGCTGTGCATGTAATTTTTTTTATAATTCATGACGGACGAATGGTCGCGTTGGAATGTTAAATATGCACATTTATTCGTATTCACTTTTAAGCATTTTACATACTAAGTACGTAATCTGTCTTCATTTTGCTATATTTGTAAACAGGAAAATAAAAATCATTTTAACATTAGGATATAAGCACTATAGTTGTGCAGCAACGTTCTTCTTATACAGTGTATGGTTTATATATGAAGTTGGGCGTGAAGTACTTAGTGCCTGCTTTAGGGGACGGTTGCATAACCGTCCTGGGAGCTTTCGCGTCCGCAGAAATCACCTACCATAGCCCTGCCCCCATGATGTTAACTAGACTAGTAGTTGTTGTAACTACTCAAGTGACTCGACTACTCGACTAGGTCAAGTCTTCACCTACCCAAGTTGATGAACTCACCGTAGTCAATAGTAATAAATCTGAAAAAGTCAACGAGTCTCAAAGTATACATGGTGGGCCATTTAGAACGGTCAGTATGGGCAAGTCTGAAACTATAAGACATACAAAAATCTCTTCTTAGGAACCATGTCATCGATTTTAGTGACAATAAAAACTGCATACATAGCTTAAATAAAATTGGACTCAGTTCGGTAATCGGACCCGGTCGTATTGAAAATAAAACTTAAGCACTCGTACCTACATAATTTCTATTTCAATATCGATCGTGTATGTAGGTCATACTAGTAGAGTAGTACTCATACCCAAAAGGCAAGTTTTGGATCCGTTTCTGACCCTAGGGTCTACCAGGAGTCTCAACTAGTAGGAGCTGGTGAGCGCAGCACACGGTCAGTCCAAGCCCTTAACTTATTAGTTCTAAGATTGGGTGGCATTGCAACTGCAATGGTGATTACAATCCCAACTAGAACGAAAGTAATCGTAATAATAAAGGCATGCCGCCTAGTGTAATGGGTAGAGCACATACCGATGTAAAAAGTTTAAAACTAGAACGGTAGACCTCGCGAGCAGTCTTATCAGCGGCAATCTTGACCAATTTAGTTAAAGAATTCTATAATGTTGTTGGTACCAAATGTTCTTGCCAAATATTATCAAAATCGACTAGTTTTTTAACTTCACAACCTATTATCTCAGCAACCACTTGACCAATGCTACTAATATTATAAACGTGAAAATTTGTGAGTATGGATGTATGGATCTTTTTTAATCTTTCACGCTCAAGCGGCGGGGGCGATTTTGATGAAATTTGGTATGGAGGTAGATGAGGCGCTGGATTAACATATAGGATACTTTTCATCATTATCATCATCCATCATCAACAGGGTGAAAACGCGTAATATGCTTGGGCACAGCATATACAAAATAATAAGATCTCCGCCTAGTAATGATGACAGTTCTGTATAAGTTTGTGTCAGTTTCTGATAGCTTAGTCACATTACAGGCGAATTGAGTACCTCCTCCTTTTTTTGGAAGTCGGTAGAAAAACAAATGTCTTGCCACAGCTTTGATATGAGCATCCACACATCTCATAGATGCATCTATACCAGCAATTTTAACAGGCATCCTACGTCCAACTGGCAATATGTACACTACATGTTCTCCCTCATTCCACCAAGAAAAGCTAAATACAGTTTTATACAAAACTGGTAATAATACATAATGACCACTACACTAGCCTTTGTATACGAATCTGAACAAGACGAGGGGTAAGGATAAGGAACCAACGTGATAGTAGGCACCTACTGAAAATTACAGGTATCTATAGGTAGCATTAAAAATACCTATTCGATTGACTGAGCTTTTATTCAATTAGTTACTTACACAAAATCTGTAATTTTTTTGTTCTAAATTATTAGTATATCCTTCCTATATCTACCTATGTACATAATAATCAAATGATGTTATATATAATCTTATTGATAAAATGACGTTCCCACTGCTGGGACTCTGGACTAATCTCAGAAAAATTAGTGTGAAAAATAATCTGTGTGTTCTGTTGATAGGCTGTTGTCCTAAACTTTTTGCTTTAGAACCAAAAACGAACAACCGGAACCGAAGGTTAAATGTTCCCTCCGAAGCACAGAAGCGTTCAGTTATAAATGTCGCCAGCGGTCACCCATCCAAGTCATGACCGCAGTAAGAGTTGCTGCTTTGTCGTTCGACAACGACAAGCAAGCTCCACTGCGAACGCTTCACTTTAAATCTATATCTGCACCATAACAACATAAAGAAGACAGATTTGTATTAATGTATGTTTGCACCGAATAAACTCAAAAAACTGTCATCCAACACCATGCGGGTGAAACCGCGGAGCGCAGCTAGTATGTAAAGACGAGCCAATTTGTTAGAAGGAAGAAGTAGTAATTTTCTTGCATTGTAACTAGCCTCCAAATCATATAATGAGTTTACATTGGTTTGTTAAATTAATTATATTCCGTGGTAACTATATTTTTTTAATATTATCCAGTAGTTGACCGCTATTTCACCTACACAAAAATGTAATACACATTGTAGGTACTCCATTTAATTATTTTTCTTAAATAATTCACATGTTCAACGAAGCTGTTATTTTAATGAAAAAGCTGATTAAATAAGATTAAGACCAAATTTATAAGTAGGATGCAAAACCTAGCAACAATGCAAATGAAGTAGGTAAATAGGTCATGTTACGAATACGTACAATTACTTACCTAATTCAAGTCTTTCACCCAGATACTATTTATTCGATTTTAGGTAACAATGACAAAAACTATTCATACCTACTTGAAGGGGGCACATTCAGACATTTCACATTTAGACATATAGACAGTCCTTATATTTTTCCTCTGTCCAAGTGGTTTTTTTTCTCGACTGCAACTTTGAAAAAGTAGGCATTTTGCTACTATGTCATTATGCGATGTAGTCATAATGCGAAGTAGAGAATATGAGATGTTGATTATTTTTATTTACTGCATAGGTTTTTTTGCATTGTAGGTATTAACAACCGGACCCTTATATATACTTATGTCATTTAAATGTGGTAAATACAGTCAAAACTACGTAAATATATACCTACGTAATGCACTCTGAATATTTAGATAATTTTATATCTGATATTTTTTATTTCTTCCACATAGCGTGTTAATGCACATGATAAGGTTGAGGTTATCTCAAAGAGGATCAATGAAACGTAATCAGTAATTTTTAGAGTACTCGTTATTATAAATATTATTGTCGATAGACGGAGGCACCCAGCTGCAGGATTACTATTGGGTTGAAACTTGTAAACATTAATTTGTTGTTGTTATAAGTTTTAGAGATTTTTGAAAGCTAGTTATGTTTATTTAATCCATGGCGACGTTATCAGCAGCCGCCCGCTAGCTGGCGAATTTTGTATTGTGTACGTCACAGCATAAATAAAAGTAACAATCTGCTCAATCTTTGCGTCTCAAATTAAGTACGAATATAATTAAGAGGAATAATAGTATGTTTAAATAAATAACATCTATATTAGAATCATTATTAATATGTATGTGGTAGGCATTAACAGTAAGTTTATGCTATCTTATGGTTGTATGTTACTACCGCCAATAAATAATGTACATATTATTTTATTTTCTATTGCAGCTAAATCAGATTGTTTATTAAAAAATTAAAATAATTATATAATTTATTTAAATTTACAATGTTTTCTCATTATGCCTAGGTGATTCAAATCGCGCGTCTTTTGCCACCTGTCGTTTTGCACATAAATTCCAATGAATTAACTCCGAAGAATATCACAGTAAAAGCTATTTTATTACAAAATGAATACATTAGGACTCTAAAAAATTTGTACTAGCTCATATTAGATAATAAAAACAAAATAAAAGTTTAAAAGCAACAAAGATAATCAATGGCATATGATATAACCGCGGACCGTCCTTCGCTTTTGACTTGCTCGCTTGCAGACTGCACTATCTGTGTAGAAGTTGTTCTTTTGCTCAAACCTTGCACTTTAATACCATAGAGAGATGAAACATAGCTTATAATTTACGTACTTTTCAGCTACCACACATGGAAAATTTCATAAAAATCCGTCAAATAGTATTTAATTTACTGCAAGATTTTAATTTTCATATCTTATTCCGGAATCAAAAAATACAGTTTATGTTAAACCTTAATATTAGTTAGTTGTCTCGTAGTTTCAGAGTGATGCGCTTACTATAGACAAACAGGCAGACAGATAGACAACATTGTAAATAATAAATTTTCGCCCTCCATGTCGATAACAAAGTTCACCACTATTATATAATTTCCCAAAAATATGTAATGTACAGATTCGGCTCAGTTAGTTTTATTATATGTTATAGAATAAGATATAATCAAACTAACTGAGCCGAATCTGTACATTACATATTTTTGAGAAATTATATAATAGTGGTGAACTTTGTTATATGTTATAGAATAAGATAGATAGATACAATTATAGATTCATTATTACGTCATAACGTAAAAGCGAGCCTATATATAGCTTCCATATTCAAACATCTCTGGTGACAAGTGGGCATTAATACTCGTAGCATCAAGTTATAGTTTTTATTAAAACCACACTGCGCTTGTCACTTCGTTGGTTTTTCGTCGAGAATTTAGTTCTTGAGTCTCATTTACCCAGTAATTTCATATTCTACAGTTCTTTTAAAATTTAAGCACAGTAATGCTAAATTAGATAACAAATAGAGGCTTTTAGCGGTGATAATCTCCATGAAAGATAGAGTCAGAAAAATCTTGGCCGTATCCTCATCTGACTGAGACTGAGGGACGTGATTTTGGTATGTAGTCTGTGCCACCATTTTCCTCCAGCTCTCTATCTTGCGCCATTTGAATGGATGATTGCAAGGTGGCCTCTGTTGCCTCTTGAGTGGTGTGTGTCCATCGCGTCGGATAGCGGCCCTTGCCTCGATATCCTTTGAAACAGCCGAAAGCACACAGAAAAATCTTACCTCTGGTAAATTCTTCGACCACTTTCCTGTGTTATTGACGATGTCACCATGGCCTAGTTAGTGTCCCCTAGATACTTGAAGAACCAGGTACATTATGTGTGGTCGTATAACGCAATATGAGCCAGGTAGAGGATGCGTCGTGTTATGTGTCTTATGTGCATCCGTGCGATGCTCTAAGAATAAACATCCTTGCATCTTTGACAACATAGGTGAAACAAATGGCGAGATGACAAGTAACGTTGGAAAAACAACCTTGTGTACAAGGGCGATATCTCATAAAGTATTTGACATCGGTGAGCTCGTCGACGAGCACAACAACGAATCATTAAAGAATTGCACGGCTGCATACTGCGACGAAAGAAATCCTTATAAGGCACAATATAAGCGAATATTTTTTTATATGATAGCCGATACCGCTTTTTCTCACAACTGTATTCTCATCGTACAGAAGCATTGCATCTTTGACAACATCGGTGAAACAAATGGCGAGATGACAAGTAACGTTGGAAAAACAACCTTGTGTACAAGGGCGATATCTCATAAAGTATTTGACATCGGTGAGCTCGTCGACGAGCACAACGACGAATCATTAGAGAATCGCACGGCTGAATACTGCGACGAAAGAAATCCTTATAAGGCACAATATAAGCGAATATTTTTTTTATATGATAGCCGATACCGCTTTTTCTCACAACTGTATTCTCATCGTACAGAAGCAAGAAGCAATTACATTGCACGACCATTGAATTCCTTTCGAAACATCTGTTAACCTTCGCTATGTACTGCGGTTTTGTTCGTAAAAAGAAAGTCGCATATCCTGATTACAGTGCGAAAGCCTTTTGCTTGAAGAATTAGGGTTTTATAATTGATGATATTTGTTGGATGATAGACAGAACTAATAATATCAATAATTATGTAATAATGACTAATTCATTCCTTGAAATACGAGTATAATAAGGTCTGTAGCTCTACCATGAGTTGGCAACATAAATGTCATCTATAGTCGATACTCGATCTCGCCTATCTATTAAGCTTGTGATTGGCGTACTCGCTGTCAATTTTAGTTCTACAATTGAGCGCAGGGTGGCGCTGTACTTTTTTTCATACATTTTTTAACGGCAGTCGTTAGCGAGCATCGATTGGTTTCAATGTTGTAAACTCATGGTAGGCCTACTGATCACACTGATCAAGCTATGCCCTGCTACCATAGTATGCAACTGTTATTGTCATCCCAGATACACAGAAACACTATCTTATTGTCCACTTCGTGCCATATGAACAGGCATACTAATTTAGTTACTATATTACAGGACTAGAATACAGTAATAGTCTACAGCGTTGCCCGTCTATTATTCCGCCTGTCCTGTTAAAAGACTTCATCTTTTGAACTGTAAATAGGTAGTCAGTCAAAATTTTCACAGAAAATATGTTGTTGTGCAGATAATCTAAAACTAATAAAAAATGAAATTTGTTCATACTTCGGTTTGCAGTGTTTTTTGTTTTAGCTGTATCGTAACTCAACACGGTAAAGCATACAAGTACAAATTGGGAGTACTTAGTTATAATGAATGCAAGCTAACCAACAATAAAAATAAAAAAGGTAAGGGAGTGCCAGTAGGCTTGCACAAAAAATTTACTTTGACAGGTTTGACAGTTTTATTTTTAAAACAGTAGTTTTTAAAATAATGTACATTTATTTACTACTAGCTGCGCCTGCGGTTTCACCCGTGTGGTGATGATGATTATGAGGATGAAATAAAAGTTTTTTTTCATACTGACTTATGCTGTTTACCTCTACCGGCATTTACAGCGTCACCGGACGGGTGGCGAGCGCCGATGGCACTCAGCCAGAAAGAAATAAAAGTAGCCTAAGTTACTCCTTATAACACGAACTATCTGCTAGTGAAAGTCACGTTAAATCAGACCAGCCGTTTCAGAGATTAGCCGGAACAAACAGACGGATAGACAGACAGACAGACAGACAAACATTTTAAAAATTGTTTTTTTTTATGTAAGTACCGTATATACTTTCATATGCATTTAGTGAAAAGCTGTTAACTTGGAATTATAAACAGACATTTCAATTTTATCTATAGTTATAGAAGACGATGTATAGTATAGTAATATTATATATTCTGTGATACTGTGTGGTAGTACAGAACCCTTGTTCTCGAGACTGGGTATTACTTGCGCTTGCTTTTATTTTCCGTTGTTTCTGAGTTCGTGATTGAGCAAATTTCGCCTTTGGGTACGTGGCCGTACGTGATGTGCTTCGGGGACTTCAGTAAAGTATTGGTTGTATTAAAGTATGGTAAAAACCTCCCAAATTAGGCTACACGTTTTTTTTTCGTTGGATTCTGCTCATTATTTTCCCAGAGTAAAACGTAACGTAAGTTTTAACGTAAGTGTGTCTGAATTTAGTTAGGTAAAGTTACTGATGATTTGTTGTTGCACTATCAATGCTACTATTTTGCTTACCGAGTGAAGGGAAGAGTGTAGAGTTTTTTTTTCATTTATTTGAAGGGAATAGTAGCAAGTGAAATTACTGGGGGACACAAAAACCCAATATCTTGAGGTGACGAGCACAGTACAATGAGCTTAGCACTTTATCCTATCGTTGATGTCTACTGTACAACTATTATTTATCTAGTACAACTGTGGCACAGATAACTCATAGTTTGTACTGTATACGTTAACGATACGATTACGTTACACTTACGAAAGTTTTAGTGCTCGGCCTACAGTACCAACGCTGGGCTGCAGCTTGCATTCGCAGGTATCGTACCTACTTACCATTAGGTGCACGTCTTTCCGTTTCGTCACTTGAAAGTATAAAGTGAGTACATAATATTGTTATACTTACGTATACTTACCATATTTGACTGAGCTAGTGAGTGAAGCGACTCTTCTTAAACTGTACAAATTGGCTTTTATCTGTCCTTATGTTTGTTAGGTTAGGGTGTATGTTGACCTTCCTGTACAGGTCGCATTTTTCAAACAATCTTGATGAAACTTGGTATGTATGTTCTACTATTCAATATATTTTTTTGTTGTCAGCGATTTCTGATTTGGTTTTGATGTTCTTTGTTGGTGGATTCAAGACTGGGCTACCGACTTCGTAAAGATGGTGAGATAATTTCTCATCTGCTGTTAAATGGATGATCTCAAGCTGTTTGCACCGAAGCACCAAGACCTGATGAACCTTCTGAAAATTACTGAAACTTTCAGTAGTGCCATCAGGATGGAGTTCGGGGTAGATAAGTGTGCGGTCATGCATGTGCAACGGGGGAAGGTTGTAATAACTTATAATTTATTAAAATGAGCTTTTCCTAAAAAGAGGGGAAATTTGCTGCGGCACTATTTACCTACCGAATTTGATAAAATTATGTACACACATTAAGTACCTGACTTTACGAGGAATTGCGGATATGAATATAATTGGTCATGTGGTTGCCGAGATAAAAGCCTTTAAAGGTCGTAAAGTTTAAAAAGTGGATGTTTTTTATAGCTCAGACAGCGAAAAAATTCCGCTGATAAGGACTGTGCTCGCGAGGTCTAAGTTCCGTTCTTAGAACTACTAGTAGGTATATAGATAATAGGTTAAATGTTTCAGCCCTAGTTCTTAGCAGCGTACCCGACATAAGTGCACATGCAGCACAAGTAGCATTGCCAGCTACCAAACGTAAAACAAGTACAAGCGTTTGGGTAATCGACCAGACGCGTTAAATATGTTTTGGAAATTCTAGGCGGAGCCACTACCCTTAAGCCTTAAGTGCTTAAAATTATTACTTACGTAATTAAATACGTACACAACAAAATTAAATCATATTACTTAGTACTTATCCATTACCTTCCTGCTTGCTTGGTAAATACCTGTGATGTTCAAGTATACTGTTCAAGTTAATGACATGTCAGGGTTCGCCAACCGAGCCGCTATATGCGGGCCGGTGCAAATATAGAAGGAACTAGGTAGTCGCATTGAACTAAGTAGTGTTCATACTCGTGCGCGACATAGAAAGTCTGTTAAGTCAAAGTCAAAGTCAAATCATTTATTCAATTTAGGCATCAAAGACGCACTTATGAGCGTCAACTTTTCATTATAATGTACTTTAAAGACTCTACGGACTTACCGTAAAGTTATTCCTAGTAACCGAAAATTCAAAATTGGACATCTATATATAGAATCATGAAATTTGGCAAGCAACATCTTACAGCACATAAGTATAAAGAAAATATCCTAAAAAACCGTAAACGTGTAGTTTAATAACAAAACAGCGAATTTACTATTACAAAGTTATTATTTGCGTATGGTGCAATAACCGCGTCCAGGGATCAAACGGCAAATCAAATCAAATATTAATTAGTCAGAATACAAATAATAAATATTCAGAACTTATGAATAATTGACCTCAGAGTATTCAACCTGCAAGCAGGCGTACAAATATTCATGTTTATTGCGAAATTATATAACTCAACTTACTTATGTCACAAATCTCACAATAAATATTCATGCGGATATTCTTTCACGCTGTACTTAATAACAATTGTTTAATAACCACGTATGCATTCTGGTTTTATTTAAAGCTAAGCAAAGTCCTCAAACATTTAGTTTGTCTTAAGTTAGAGCAGTAATGTTAGAGGCTTTCTCAACGTGCGGAACTTAGGTGTGCGAGTCCAACTCGCACTTGTCTCGGGAAAAACTTGAAATAATATTAAAATTTTACTGAAATATTGATTGATTTTATGTGATTGACCTCTGCAACTTGTGTCGCAGGTATCTGAAAGATATTATCTCATGTGCGCAAGAAGTATATTATATATCCTACATTAAAACACGTTTTCTTTTGTCTATGTGATATTAATATGTATAATGTGAGCATAAAGAAGCATTGCTTCATTTTACACTAAAAAAAAAGAAGGTTGCCTGCCATATATGCATGTATGTATGTATTTTTTTTTCAAATTTAGACAAAGCAGCAATATCAATGTGTTAATATGTATGTGTTCTAAAAATAATATTTATAGAATAGTTGGTCCGCCAGCGGCTTCGCTCGCATCAAAAAGGAAAGTAACATAACTATAGCAAACCGGCCATCCGGGAACACATCGAAATATACACACAAAATTTCATCCATATATGTCCAGCCGTTTTAGTGACAAACACACGTAGGTAGAGAAAAATAAAAAAAAAAGTGAAAAAAAAAGGTTGGTAACCTAATTATATAATAAATATAATAAGATTACCAACCTTTTTTGATATAATTAAATAAAAATAATCCATCCGAATTCTTTTTTGGGTAGAAACCGTAAAATGAGATAGGAAAGATAGGAAAAGGGATACACTTTGAAACACATATTTACCATAAAACATTTTGTGTATTAACCGACTATCATTCCAATTCGGTTCTTATCAAGCAATAAAAAAATCTTTATCACACATCACTATCATAGTTTAAACGCTTTTTTATCACCCATATCGTACGAATATATCGAAGCGGCATTAATGTATTGGAAGAAGATTATTTGTGTTTTCTAGAGAGGCCATTTACTAACAAAAAATAACATTCTCATTTAATTGTTGCTTGTTGCCTTGCTCTGTTTGGGTCGTCATCATCATAGGTTTTAATTCGTCATTTTTTGTCACTTTTTAATGGAGATAAATGAAAAAACATTGAGGGGTTGTAGATAAGTAGTAAATTCAAAAGATAGGCAGTTACTTATACTAACGCTCCAGGCCAAACGATAGAACGGTAGTCTAGAGCAGAAAATTTAAGAAAAGAGTAAAATGGGAAAATGAAGTTGATACTTTGAATTAGGTTTGGTGGAATCTAGATATGAAAAAAATAATATAAATATAAAAATGAATCTCTATTTCCCTTTTTCATAGCCTCACGCGTGAAGCAAATATTTTTTTTTGTGTTAATTATTGTCAGGAGAAGGTTCTTTATGAAAGAAAAAGCAAGAAAAGGCAGGAGGTTACGGCGAGGCCGAAGGCCGAGCCTACTACGCGAACGAAGTCGCGGGCAGTTGGTAGTAGGTCTCATAAAAGGGAAATCAAAAAGGTCATATAATTTTTAAATAAAAAAAGTGTTTAAATTTAAATATAGAACAAAGAATATACTTCTTGCGCACATAAGATACTTAGTATCTTTCAGATGCCTGCGACACAAGTTTCTGCAACGTGTTAATCACATAGAGTAAATCAATATTTTAGTATAATATAGTTTAAAAACCCGGCCAAGTGCGAGTTGGACTGGCACACCGAGGGTTCCGTACATTAAGAAAGCCTCTAATATTATTGCTTAAGACAAACTTTGCCGTTTGATCCCTGGACACAGTTTGCATCAACCGTAAATAATGACTGTTACTTATATAAATTTGGTGTATTTGTTATTAAACTACATGTTTACGGTTTTCAGATTTTTCTTTATACTCGTGTGTGCCGCAAGACATTGTTTGCCAAATTTAATGATTCTATGTCAAGTGAAATTACGCTGTAGGTTTTGATTCCCTAGTGAAAGCGCAATATATCCGAACATATGCGAAATAACCGATCATATGTATAGATTGCGTTGACTTACAAGTTCGTTTTCACGTCTGAAAGAGACCGTAGACCAGAATATTTGGCATAAACCTCTACGCGTTCCTAGGAAAAAGAATCTTAACGGACAGACAGACTGACAGACGGACAACAAAGATGACCCTATATGGGTTCCCTTTTCTTATGCGGTACGAAACCCTAAAATAATAATTAGTATAAATAAATCATAATAAAATCAAATAAATAAATTAAGTATCTGTTTGTTATGTCACTAAATGCATTTGCATTTATATACGGTAGGTACGTACTAACATACAAAAACTATTTTAAAAGGTTTGTTTATCTGTCTGTTTGTTCCGTCTAATCTCTGAAACGGCTGGACTGATTTTAAGAGGACTTTCTCTGGCAGATACAGTAGTAGCTGATGTTATATTATAAGGAGTAAATTTATTTCATCATCATCCATCACGCGGGTGAAACCGCGGGGCATAGATAGTAAAAAATATTACGTATAAGTAATATAACACCCAGTGTTATCAATATATAAATTATCAGAGTGTATATAATATTATGTAATAATATGTGTTAATAAAGTTATGATTTAGGACTCGCGGGATATTTTAAAAAATATTTTCTTTCCGACCAGTCTCACATCATGCGTGCTCTCGCGTGTTCCTAAATAATAATTATACTATATCTGTCTACTCAAATAACAATTATTTTCTTTATTTGGTACCTTATCTGCAATATAATTGCGATTATAAAGAAATTGAGGTTGTTGACTTCTTTTTAAGCACAATGACCGTTTTGTTATTGATATGAATAATTAATATTACCTAGGTACCTATAATATTTAAAATTTTTGATAAGAAACTCGCTGTTTCAGACGACTTTTATTGCTTGGATTTACTTTTGTTATTGGGACATTGGGTAATCTACCATAATAATAATTGAGGTTACTTTATGTGGATTACATTAGATTCTTAGTCAATGGTAGATTATAAAATGTATGCGTCAAATAAGTGTACCTAAATATGTAGCCCTAGCTCGAAGAATCTGCAGAAATATGTTCATATTGCCAATATTATGTTGGTCGCGCGCTTTTCAGTTGTATATAAACAACTGAAAAACGCAACTTATTATTATTATTATTATTATATGTATTTAAGTATGTATATCAGTCATCAGGTTACCATAGTACAGGCTATGCCTAGTTTGGGACCTGAAGACCTTTGTGTGGATGTTGTCCCATATAAAAAAAAACTTATTAATAATTAATTAATAATAAATAAATAAATTATTATTGATTAATAAATAAATTATTATTGATTAATAAATAAATTAATTAATTATTAATAATTAATAAATTAATTATTAATAATTAATAAATAAATTACTAATAATTATTAATAATTAATTAACCCATGAGTCCCCGTTACGCTCAGGGTTCAATATACCGCCCAGGACGTAAGACACTGCTTTACTTCCTGGGTGCATAATCTACTATTACGTTAACGATACCCTACGTTACACTTACGCGTAGGTATTATTCGTGCTAAGCATACCGATCTAATTTTTATAAACAATTTTTCGTACAGGTTACATACATCTTTTTTCAACAATTGAATCTATCATTCAATACCTACTATTGAATCAATAGGAAAAAGTAATACATACAAGCGTCTAACATAGTGTGATTATTGAGCAGTTTTTTAATATTGCTTTTTAGGACTTTTGTACATTTAACACATGTCTGCCCCATCGTGTTTTCTAACACTACTAAGCAAGAATACAATAACTAAATAAAATTAATACTAAAGTTTAAAACTATTGGAAAAATGGCCAAATGCGAGTAAGGCTTGCGTTAGGGATAAAATACAACAAATATATTGTATGTATGTGGTATGGAAGTACGGAACTCTCGGTGTACGAGTCCGACACGCACTTGGTCACTTCTCTGTAAGTCTTCTGTTAGTATTTCTGTCTATTAGTTATACTTACTGTTTGTTGTAGGAAGTTGATGTCGTAAAAATGCATGCTAAATACACGAAAACGCATGTACAATGTTTTACTATATTTTAAAGTTATGTATATATAGGTAGTATTTTCACTTGGTTCTGGTTTGGGCAAGCTGGTAGCAGTGTTATTATTTATTCTTATGCTAGTAGTTAGTTTTCTTTGGTTCTACAATAATAAGAGTCATAGCAAGCACTTCGTTGCGAAGTGTGTGCCTTTACTCTTTCAACGACGTGGTTGCGTAAATTAAACTACAATCCCGTATCTTTACGACCCTTTGTCTCGACTGCTGCCAACCGTATTGCTCCAGTACAGTCAGTAAATAAAACCCATGATGAAAATTCTGATTTAGCAAACGACACCGTTGTTATTTTATTCATTTCTAATAAACACAAACTTGTACATCTATAGGATTAACATCGCCCGCGAAAGTGCGTTAGTATCTCTAGTAAAGTCGGTTAGTGCATTCTATGTTATTATTATATTCTTCTATTTCTATGCTTTGAAATAGAAATTGAAACAGAAAATTTTATTGCCAAAAATATACACAAAAAAAAACATATACATAAAGAACTATCACAAAAACATATTAATATGTTTTTGTGATAGTTCTTTATGTTAGACATTAATTAATGTCTAACAATGATAACAACTAACTTAATGATTAAATACAAGCTTATTTTTAGCAAACGGAGTTAAGCTCAGCACTGGCTGCGTAAACACGAGTGTCTACGCAAGGCTGGTTTTCAGCTTACCCCTATGATAGAACTTAAGGTGTTAGTACTCGAGTAGCTGCGTGAAGCGGATAGTTTTACTCTTTATTTTTCTTCAGTTCAAACAGTTGATTTGTTATGTTTATGTTATACTAGGTGTGTGTGCGTGTGTGTAGTGGGTGTGGAGTGCATGTGAGTGTATGGTTGACGTGTGTGTAATATTTATTATTTGGTTTTAAAGGTTGCCTCAAAATTATCTGTCTGACGCTTAAGTAATAATGTTTTGAATTTAAGTTTAAAAAGATCAAAATTAACTTTTTTCCTCATAGGAGGTGGAAAATTATTCCATATTTTCGTGGCGCTATATTTGAAGCAACCTTTAAAGCTAATAGTCCTATGCTTGGTATCTAGTAGAGGCCGGTCTGATACATAATTGTTATTTCAAATCATTTATCCATTACTCCAATACACTACTTTAACTGAGTCTGCCGACTACGAGGTTGCAGCTTATGTATCAAAGTGATCGAAATTATTGCTCAACCGGATTTAATAATATAAGATCCTGTTTACAGGGGTAGGGGTCAACTGTGGCAGGTCCACCCCTGCCCGTATATGACTACTATACTATAATGGTGTTATTGTTGGTAGGTTAGGTATTAAACAATATGCACTAATGTGATTAATCCATTGATTCCATAATCTAAAAGCGTAACAGACTGTTTACAAATTGTTAGGTAAGTACAATAAATTCTTAATTATTGGCGTATTAATATCGATGACCTTCAGTTTAACATTATGTGCTTGCTTATATAGGTTGTATTATAGATGAAAATATTTTGCATGTTGTAACTGATGGGTTCGTCAACGGAGCAGCTTTATACGGGCCGATGCAAAACAAGAAGTTACAGTGGTTTAACGTCCATACTAGCGCGTGTTACATCTTTGCTGTTATATCCATTAAATTGCTATTACTATTACTACGTAGTAATACTAGCTCAATGTGTACATCCAGGACCTTGACTGAAAAAGCAAACAAATACAGTCACATTGCAACAAGCACATTAATACTTAAATAAATAGAAACTATTCTTTATAATTAAAAAACTATATCTTTTCAAATCTTGGTATGAATATTTATAGAATGAGCCAATATTATCATATTTTATTAATCTTATTAATAAATCAATTTTGTTATGAAATGTTTTTTTTAGAGAACTATTTATATATAAATTTATATACCTACTTAAAATAACTAAATAAAAGCTACGATTAAACTAAAAGATGAATGTATAAAATATACAAACATGTACCTACTACAAAACAAAAACGCCGTCGAGATCACCACCGTGCGGCAGAGTTCCCAGAACAATGGCAGAATTGCCCCGCTGTATAGCAATACTTAACTTTTGAGAAAAGTATGTGCCAGCTCTAGGATCCCCCGAGGCGAGGACTAATTTAATTAATAACATCTTATTAATTAATGATGTTATTAATTTTCTCATAGGTCACACACAGCTTATAATTATTATATATATTATAATTATTATAAGAGTATTCCTTAGAGGAAGACTCTTATATGCAGTGACATTCTTTTGAGAGTTACATAGGTATAACTATAGATTACTATACTATAGTATAACGTATAACTCACGATCACGGCTCGGTATGACTACCTTTAAATAGCCTCGCCAGTGGCCATATTTGGCTAATAACACAATTGATTTCAAAGAAAACATACTCCGAAAACATACTTTTTTCTTTTTAGTTTGTACAGATATACCTAGGTAGTTTAAAGTGTATTCATCGGCTTATGTTTTTTTATCTAAAAATCAACTTTACTAAAGTATTATGTATGGCATGCACTTGCGTATATAAATTGTCTTGGTGCGCTCTGCTGTAGTGTACATGACCGATAGGCCGGTCGATGACCTCTTTATCAGCATAGGTTTGTAGTTACATCTTCACATCGTAGAATTTCTACGTTTTCATAGATACTTCAGTATCTGACTATTTTTTATTGTATGCAGTGAGTGCTAGCTGCTCGTCACGTAGGTTTTTTGAAAGGGAGTTTTTTCATCGTTTACCAATGTCAGCCTCGTAAAGCAAGATATACATGATAAGGCTATGGCGTCATCCAATAATATATAAAGATAATGAGTAATCTGGGCTCAGCCGGAGAGGGAGAAGGGCAGTGTTGCAAACCCTTACTTTGGCATCAGCACCAGCTGATTTCAGTTTGAAGAAGCACCCGTTTACACATTCCACCCACAAACACCATGCTGCACTTCTTCTACAATCCGTACAACCAGGCACTCGCCTGGTGTTAACTTCATCATAAAAAATAAGCTTGTGCATATCATATCGAACCATGAGTTATGAGGTAGTTCACATTGGATAGTGTTATACCAGATGTCTAGGATCTATCCCATTAGAGTCTCAGGAGATAGATAATAAGCGAATATTTTCGTATATTAGCGTTCAGTGTCTAAGGCTTAGACAGTGACCGCTCATCAAAATATTCGTGCTTCGATACACTTCTTTTATTTTACCCAATACTAAATTGTATAATCATCTGTACAAAACTCGTTACGTAGGCAGGTGTGAAGCGTTGAGACACCAATAACATATTCTGTGAATTAAAGGATCGTATTCGCACAGAAATCCAAAACATCTCAACAGAAACATGTAAAGCTGTTATCGAAAATTTCCGCTCTAGATTGCAGCAATGCCAGAATAATGAAGGACTGCATATGGATGATGTGATTTATAAAAAATAAATTCCCCTTTTGTTTACTATCGAAAACAATAAACAATTTTGATCTACTGTAATTAGTTTTTTTTAATCATCATTCCAATTATAAACGGACTTTTGGTCCACCCTGTAATTAGGTATGTTTGTGACCATGACTGTCATGGTCACAAACATACCTAAGACTTTAAAATTGTATATACAGATTAACAAATAAATTATCAAATTGTCTAGGCTTGATTTTACTTTGAAGTTTATTTTAATACTTACTGCTAAATGTAGAGGACCAGTAAACACTACGAAGATTGACGTTTAATGTGAAAAACTGAGACAATTTTCTTGGCTAGACATTTTAATTGGCGAAGAATAAATAATGGATGATTGTAATCACGGATAAACATGCAGTATTTTATAAGTGGTAGCTTCATATAAGTAAATCATTTATCAGCTTAGGTTACCGAGCAAACAGTACTCTGCATTTATACTTATTTAACTATACATTATAAATATCCGCCTAATGCATCAAGTACCTAGGTAATGACTTTTACGATGAGCATCTGCCTCTACATAGAGCAGTAGGTAATAAATATGTTACTATTCTGAAAATGTATTCAGGCATATATGAGAGTCTTGCGTTGCGAAGACGGATCTATATAGGTACCTAGATCCGTGTTGGCAACCTAATTTTAGACGTCACGACCAAGGATCTATGGATCTAACTCTCGATTCGATTGCAAAGATCATTCCGATAAATCAATCAAGCAGCTTTCTGTATGTTCTCCGTGTAAGTAAAGCGAAAGGATTGAAATACACAGTCATAATTGCTCGCGCTACAAAAGGCGCTGAATAGGCCCCCAGCAAGAAAAGAGAACACACAAAGTAACAAGCCAACAAGCACACTCTCGCATTAATAATATTTTACAGAAAGTTAATCATCATCATCATCTCATCCGTAGGGCGTCCACTGCTGAACGATATAGGCCTCCCTATGATTTTTCACAAGAACAGGCCGCTTTTTATACAGAAGGTTGATTGCAGTGTTAAATTACCCTACTCTTTGGTGCTAAGCGAGACGTCATCGACGCGGGTGTCCCGAACACTCCTTGAAAAAGACCACCGAATGTGGTCGAAACTATAGTCGGAACTATCTGATAAATATTACGTGAGTAATCCCGTAAAAAAGAAGGTTGATTGTTCCTTATTATTTTAAAACTAATAACTTTCTACTACTTCTTCAGCAATGTCACAATGCCTATATGTTATGGAAACCTGTAACCGAAAGAAAGTCATTATGTACATACCTAGGGCTGTTAGTGATTTTCTATATTTTTTTAGAGTTGTGTTTGCTGAAAATTCACGCGTAATTGTGTATTATTAATTATTAATGTGATGGTGCTTGTGGTTTAATATGTTGTCTTGAATCACACTTGAAAGTTTCAGTAACACACACCCTATTATTAGAACCAGACGAGTCAACAGACTTATAAGCAACTACGACTTAACTCTGACTATTAAGTAAAATCTTACTTTAACTTACTATATATTTACAAAATTAACAGGCAAAGACACTAATAATTACTGTTAGTGGGGTAGGCCTAGCTAATTCTCTAGATTAGAAGCATAATTAGTAGTTTACCAACTAAAATATAACATATAACGCTTCGCGATTTCGCTGTTCCTCCAGAGGTAGGCAAATTTGTGAAATTTTAGGTTTTATTTATGTTAATAAAGTTGAAAGGTCTGATGGGGAACTTCATAAGTACCAAACTATCTTAGGTATATACATAAAAATGAACCCCTATTTCTCCTGGTCAGGTTATTATTTGAGAACGAATGGAACAATCTAGCTAATATTTTTTTTGTTGCGTTAATTATTGTCAGGAGAAGGTTCCTATGAAAAAAAGTTATATATACAAGTTATGGCGAGGCCGAAGGCCGAGCCTACTACGCAAACTCACGGGCAGTTGTTAGTCTATATTATAAAAATGAACCCATATTGTTCCTGGTCACGCTATAACTTAAGAACGGCGTTATCGATTTCATTCATCTTTTTTTAATGTTTTCTAATACGTCGTAGAAGGTTCTTACATTAAAAAAAAACAAGAAAAGATGGGAGGCCATGGCGAGGCCGAAGGCCGAGCCTACTACGCGAACGAAGTCGCAGGCATTCGCTAGTATGTAATAAATAAACCTACTACTTATTACGTAGGTACTAAATTAAATAAACTAGCGCCTGAGAGACAACCAAAAGCAACGTACATAACATATTTACTACGTTCATACTTAGTCAAACTCATGTAATTTTAAGTAGGTGTTACAATGAATTTGCATAAATACTTAGGAAATAATAAAACGAGCGGGTTTATATCATCCGGCGCCAATATCAACATATAGTATGAATTAATATAAAAAACTTGCTCCAAAAAACGCCTAGCATACGGAAGCCTGGTTGGCTTACCATCGACTTGTAACAGACTTTGTAGAGTAACCGTTCAAATTGTGAGTATTTAAGTGATTTATCTCAAAAGCTTGGAAAATGGGGAACCACTACCAAGTTTCTTTCCCGTTTAAAAAAAACAGATAAAACAGAGAATAAAAGTACACACCAACAAGATTTTTTTCCAATTATACCTACACTTTTATCAGAAAAAATATGATGTTAAATATACGAGATGTGCCCTTTTAGAAATTAGGAATACACAATTAATTGAATTTGTGAATAGAACGTTTTATCGCGTATACCTACACAGTACACACATTTTAGTTGCAAGTATAAGCATTTGTTTTTTTCATGATAATAATGTAGGTATGCTTATATATATAAATATGCTTAGTATTACACACACAGTATTATAAAGATCACAGTAAAATAATATGGTATCTACCTAACTATCTAGACTATTACCTACTAACCTATAGGTAACTATTATCAGTCAGAAGACGTCCACTGCTGAACATAGACCTCCCCCATAGAACGCCACTTGGACCGGCTACTCGCTTCCTGCATCCAGCGGTTCCCCGCCGTTTTAACGAGGTCGTCGGTCCACCTAGCGGGGGCCGGCCTACATTTCTTCTTCCGGTGCGTGGTTGCCGTTGCCACTCGAGAACTTTTCTTCCCCATAGGTTATCAGTTCTGCGAGCGATGTGGCCTGCCCATTGCCACTGCAACTTACTAATTTTGAGAGCTATTTCGGTGACCTTATAGTTCTCCTACGGATTTCGGATCTTATCATGCAGGGAAACCCCAAGCAATAGCCCTCTCCATTGCTCGTTGAGCGACTTTAAGCTTGTTTATGAGGCCCACAGAAAGGGACCACGTCATACGTCATCACTGGCAGCACATATTGGTTGAAAACCTTGGTTTTCAGGCTCTGAGGTATTGGGGACGAAAAAATGGATCAAAGCTTCCCGAACCCCATCGAGCTGGATTCTTCATGCGACCTCCTTGTCGAAGTTGGACCTACTTAATTGGAAAGTCTGTCCCAGGTAGTCGTCTACAACTTCGAGCGTATCCAACAATTACCGTTATAGGTGGAACATGGACATTGGACATGATCCCATCGTCTTATCCATGTTCATCTTAAGACCAACCGCCGATATCCTCGAGAGACTCCGCCATTATGACTATATCATACGAAGACACAACGAAGGTTAGTGATGTATTCGCCATTATTGTTGATGCCAGATGCTTTCCAGTCCAAGAGTTTGAAAAGACCTTCATAGCGTTAGTGACCAGTTTCGAAGAGATAACGTCTCCCTGTCTCACACCTCTCTGCAATTTGTTCCGTACTCTGATCCTGTAATCGGACTGACATAGTGGCCTTGCTGTATAAACACCTCAACGCTTCTATATACCTATATTTAATTTGGCATCGCTGCGAGGACTGCACCATATCCCACTTCTTGATGGAATTGAAGGCTTTCTCGTAGTCCACAAATGCTAGACACAGTGGCTATTACTTAGCAAGGAGAAAATCATCAATAATATAATTCTCCTTTTACTAGGATATTAAGTACCTACCTATAAGTTTAGTAGGTATTGCAGTTTTAGGGAGAAAAATACACACCCTCGGACGGGATTCGAACCTGCGTCATCCGATAACCCTTGGCAGACGCCATGACCGCTAGGCCACCGAGGCATACCGTCCAAGCATTTAATCAAACCCTCTCTATCTATCTGATTTTATCAGTCCTATGGTGGCGGAAGTCGCGCATATTAATCCCCTCCGAGGATGTGTACTTTTCTACTTCTACTTCCAAAAAGGAGGAGGTACTCAATTCGCCTGTAAGTTTTTTTTTATGATTTTTACCTAATTAACTTTCGATAGGGTAAACCGATTCTCAAAATTCTTTTTCATTTCTCATACTCGGAAAGTAGTGTTGTTTTGATCTGATTATTTGGTGGAAAATGCTGCTTCCCTCCATATAAAGAGGGAAAATTCATACAAATTACTTCCCACCTAAGAGCCGGAATGCCGGAAAAACTTTAAAAATAGAACTGCTGTCAGATGTGAAGAGTTTTTTTAAAAAAAATGCTGCGGCCATGTGACTTTCTAAACAGCCAGTGTGAACTTATCGCAAACTTCTTTGAGCGGAATAAGCCGCAACAATTACGCGGTGAGTTCCATATTTAAAATTTAAAAAGTCGACGTAAATTGGCGGGATACTAATCTGTTATGTTAGGTATGGTTATGTATCTGTGACGGAATAAAAAAAAAATAGGTAATAATATTTTATGCTAAGATTTGAATATTAAAAATGAGTTCAAGCGATTCTGATATGTTGACACCAGATTCAATTAAAGATAAGGCCAATTGTGTTATTGAAAATCTTTTGCTAGAAATCTCAAAAGAAAGATATATTAAACACACAATGATTTTATGAAGTGTCGTTTCCCGAAGAATCGTTTTCCGAAAGTGTAATTCTTACATATTTTTATGGACTGTGTAAAACTACAGCCTTCTACGCTATGGAGCCGATATTCAATGCTCAAGAGTACACTTAGTGTAAAGCACAATGTAAATTTGAAAAAAAAAAATAATTTAACATCATTTTTGAAAAGACAGTCTTAGGGGTTCAAGAGTAAGAAATCTAAGGTTTTCAACTCTCGTGAAGTGGATTTTTTTTAAATGATGCTCCTGACGAGATATATTTGGCAGTGAAGGTAAGTTTACCTAAGTATTCCTGGATTTATTATAAAAATTAACGTATTTATTACACAAATACTAAAAAATTACATCTTTTTCACAGGTGGTATTGATACTCGGTATAAGCGGCGCTTGCCGAAGCAGTGAACTCAGAAATTTGTTAATTAAGGACATTGAATGCCAAGGCCAATTATTACTAGTAAAACTGACTAAACCAAATATTGAGCGCTCGTAAAGAAATATCAAAAAATAAGGCCCAGTGATGTAAAAACGGACCATCGCAACTATCAGAAGGGAAAATGCTATAAACAAGGGATCGGTACAAATAAAATCTCAGGTATGCCGAGCAGATAGCAACATATTTGAATTTACCAAACTGTGAGCAGTTTGACATTGTTATAGACGAACGTCAGCAACGTTTTTAGCCGATTCTGGAGCAAACATGACAACCTTAAAAATACGATGGAGGCTGAAAATCCAGCACAGTCGCTGAAGGCTACATTGAGGATTCAGTCCAAAATAAAACAAAAAATTCAACCAAATTAACTGAAACTATAAAATACGCCCCAATTCGCCTCAGCCGACAACCTCCAGGGAGTATCCGCTATGGAATCCATCGTCTGATGAATTATACCAGAGTCTCCTACTTTAACAGACATCCAGAACAGCCAAAATTGTCATAATATATCAAACAGCATAAACATTCCAAACAAAAATGTAACTTTTAATTTAACGAATTGTCCTAATTTGACAATTAATTTTAAATAGGTACCTACTACTAATATTATTATATATTATCAATAAATAGTTTAGATAAACAACTAGTTTTATTTTCCTCATATTCAAAATGAAAAGTAGAGTGTTTAACACGGGTAAAAGAATCAATTCCTACTCGGACTATAGTCTAAATACCTCGGGAATTGATTCTTTCGACCCTCGGTTAACAATCTAGGTACTATTTTTGTTTGAAAGCTGGTGCTTCCCGTGTGGTCCCATTTGAATTTCATCAAATTCGGTCCAGTAGTTTTTGAGATACACTCCAATAACTGAATAGAATGGATTATAAAATTTTTCAAATTGTACTTGTTCTCTCTAAAATTGCAATGATTGGTCTCGCTAAGCAAGCGTTACTGCTTTATAGACCATATAATAAAAAATACTCAAAAGTATACCTAGTTGAGTTTAAGTCAGTACTTTTCCAAAGTGTACAAAAATAAGCCTTCAAATATATACAAACAGAAGTTAGCTTATCCGATAGGGCCCGTACGTTCCTCTGATATCAACCAGCACATATGCCTACAGGGAAGTCACTGTGTGTATATTTGATCAAGTGTCCTTATCAACACAACGTCGTTGTCCGATGAACGGGGTCTTTTACAACCGGGGCACCCTACCGGATACAAAGTGAGTGGCATAAAGAGATCATTGGCAAGATCTCACTCTGTCATGATTAAAATGCCCACGTGGAAATATTATTTACTTACTAGTTAGAGTGGAGACTAGAGTTTTGTAATCGGACTCGTACATTTAGTACGAATCAAATTCCATACAATATGTGCGTGAAAAAGTCCCGATAATCTCTTAAAACATAATTCCGTATGTTTTGTTTTAAGTATACCTCTATCGATGATATGAAATTGATTGCGAAAATGCGGTTAAGGATAAGGTTGAAGAGTTTCTGTGCACAAACTATAAGATACTAGGTACTTTCTGTGGTCTACTCGTATCCATGGTAACTTGGAACCCACTATATGGACAGTTTCTACTAATCTGTTGTTGATCTTGTCCACTGAAACTATGTTGTCAAGGGTCATTGTCATTGGACAGTTCAAGTTGAAAGCTCTCGGGGTCTTGAATATGGTCACGAGTAGGTATATCGGAGTGTAGATTTCATGAGACGCAACCTCTCAAGGTTGACATTAAAGTTCAATGTGCCGCTTACCATCCGGTTATCTCTACCGGTTTTGACCCTGTTAATTACGGAGACATATCATTGAATATTTGTCCCTTGGTGGTCATAATGAATCAATGTGTCAATGAAGTCAATCTCATTTCTCGTGGAACCATCGTGACTCAGCCAGTTCATTTTCCTGTTTGGCTTTGAAAGAAAGAGTTAATCTTAAAAAGTTAATTTGTTCCGTTGCCCATAGCCGATTTGGCCCACTTTTAATCACTTCTCTTACCCAATTTCCCATTGAAGCCATAATAACAAGGAAGTGCATTTCATAGGTATGTTGTATGGCCTGACTAATGTCCTCATACAATCCTCCACCTCATCATCCGGGTGCGACTTTGTCGGTACGTATACCTGAATGGCCTTCAGCGAATATCTTTTGGATATTCTGAGTATTAGGTATTGTTACATCTCTAGTCTATGACATTGCATATTTAATGTGACATTGACAGATGTCAGTAACCGAATGATGTTGCCGCGGTTTTCTCTCTCGCCCCTTCCCTTGTTTCCGATTTTACCACGTGCATGTTTAGTTTTGTTGGCTATGTGAAATAAATGGAAATATCAAGCTTCCGATGGTCGGCTTTGACTTCACCACCACAATAACAGGTATACTTACGACCCTGTTGGAAACGGTATCGATTTTATAATGTTGTTGATAAGGGACTTGTGGACGAGAAACCCGACACTTTCTTGAAACTGTTGGTCGCCCTCTCGGTAATAGAGTAGGCTACCAAGTTTCAGGGTTATCTTATCCTAATCCACATTTCGAACTTCAGATAACCCCAAGACGTCCTAGTGTAACCAACTCATTTCTTCTTCCTGCTCGCCAATCTTCTCGTCTGTAATCATTGTGCGTATATGTTGTGTCGTACCAGTCGCCGTCGTTGGTGGCGGTAGCCGGGCGTCTGTCGAGGATTCTTAGCACCCCCTGGCGCACCGTTACCATGGCTGCTACCACAACCAGGAAAAGCGGGGTTGCCAGAGACTGGAGGCCTGGTTCTTATTGTTGATCCCTTTACTGTAGAAATCTGGCACACTGGCGGCATTGAGTCAGCGAAAGCGTTTTGTGCTGCCTCTGAGTGTTGAATATCTTCCCACTTCATTTTTTTTTCTACATTTAGAAAATAGTAAGTATATAAATCTTAATTTATTTTTTTATGTATTTATTGATCTAATAACGTCAATTCAAAGACAATTACAATTAAATCACAATTATTAAAATTAATATTAGTTAATTAAAAAAAAACAAAATAACAATGAAACACATACTAAATAATTCACAAAGTCATAAAAACAATATAAATGTAAATACAAATTATTCGTTATTCATTTGAGATTGATGACCAGTCATGAAATTAAGTAAGGTTATCAACCTCAAATGAGTTGTCAGGGCTTCTTACATTACTATTCCATTGGTCAGGTACATTTTCACAATATTTCCTAATATCTAAGATCATGTTTGTCCAATCGTCAAAAAATAAATCACAATCAGTGCTGGTAGCAAGGAGCTCATTGAGATGGCGGCGTGTGCGGATAAGAGGCGACATCGAGCGCGCCACAGTGCTATTTGTTTTCACTGCAAACAAGTTGCGCGGACGACAACGCCTATTCGCTGGGGCCCACGGATTGTCAGGCGCGAATAGCGTACAAACTAACGTAAGTAGCTTCATGGAATCAGTCGAGCCTCTAAGTATCTTACAGATTAATGTGAGCTGATCTATCACTCTTCTCGACTCTAGTGAGTTATACCCCAACTGGCCCAGCAAAAACTTAGTAGGGTACAAATATGGATAATAGCCGTACAATCTTTTGTACAACGACCTTAGAAAAACCTTTTGTACCTTCTCGAGCATTCGGGCGTAGGTGACATGGTGCGGGTTCCAGACGAAAAAATCACATCGGACGGGATTCGAACCCGCGTCTTCTGACTGTCCGTGTCAGATGCCATTGATTGAGAGTTAAAATTCGATGCTCGGACCCGAACCTCGGTGGCCTAGTTGGTCAATGGCGTCTGACACGGAGAGTCAGAAGATGCGTTCGAATCCCGTCCGAGGACCTGAATTTCTCTCTTTATAAATTTCAATGTTTGAGATCGCTAAAGCAGGCGTTAGTGCTTTGTAAAGTAATACTATAAAAAGTATATAATTCTGTTGTGGCAAGGTCCGGTGAGTCAAGGTAAGGGCGGGTGATGGAGAGTCGAAGCTGTAACTCTTGTAGCTTTGCGATGGTCTGTCGTGTGAGCTTGCGCGTTGTCGTGGAGAAGGAATGGGAAAGAGCGATTGACTTATGTTGGTTGTTGAATTGCAAGCTTCTCCATCATTGTTTGCAATTCTTGGCAAAAGACATCTGTCGTTACTGTTATACCATTCGGTAAGAAGCTGTGATATATAATTTGGCACTGGTCCACAGTCACCCTCATCTTTACAACATTACGGTATTAGGAACACGGCTCTCAACCTTTTGACTTCATATTTAAATGATAGAATTCAAAGGGTTGACATAAATGGTAAAAAATCGCCCGGCTCTATAATCTCAATGGGCGTTCCACAAGGTTCAATACTAGGGCCGTTCTTGTTTTTAATCTATATTAATGACTTACCTTATTATGTAGAGAAGAATCACGAGATTGTATCGTTTGCAGATGACACTTCACTGTTATTTAAAATTAAAAGGCAGTAATAAACTATGACGATGTTAAAAATGCATTAGCTAAAGTTGTGAATTGGTTCAATACAAATAATCTTCTCCTCAATGAGAAGAAAACTAATTGTATAAAGTTCTCAACACCAAATGTGAGACAAGTAGAATCCAATATACAATTGAATGGAACAGGGTTGGACCTTGTGGAGTCAACGGTCTTTTTACGAATTACTATAGACGCTAAATTGCAATGGGGTCCCCACATAAAAAAATTGTCTAGTAGGCTTAGTTCAGCGGCTTATGCTGTTAAAAAAATTAGACTATTAACTGATGTAGACACAGCTAGAATAGTTTATTTTAGTTATTTCCATAGCGTTATGACTTATGGCATACTGCTCTGGGGATTTTCTGCAGATATTAATTCCATTTTTATACTGCAAAAAAGGGCTATACGTTACATACAGTTTAGCTCCCAGAGTTTCCCTTAGACAGAAGTTTAAAGACATAAACATTCTAACTGTTGTCTCTCAGTTTATCCATGAAAATCTAATGTATGTAAAGAAAAACATTAGCAGTTTTGATAAAAGGAGTGATGCTCATTCCATCAACACGCGAAATAAGCACAAGCTATCCGTACATGTAACGCGTCTCCACAGAATAAGTCATTCTTTTAAGGGACAATGTATACGATTCTATAATAAAGACTGTAAATTTAAAAACAGTTATTGTTCAATTTGTAAGAAAAATAACCATAAAGAGGAAAATTGTTTCTTTAGGAAAAAAGGTGATAATAAAATATCTAAAAATGTTGCTTTTCTGACACAGAAATCTAAACAGAGCTCAGTAAAATTCGTAGTAGACTCTGGAAGCACGGTGCATATGACACATGACCCTGGGATCTTAAGAAATTTTGAAGAGAACGATTCTGCAGTTTACGCAGCCAACGATGAAAAAATGAAAGCAAAAGGATTTACAAAATACCTTATTAATACCAGACCTAGCGCAAAATCTTTTGTCTGTTAATTTTGTTACTAATAATGATGGTTCTGTGGTGGTCACAAAGAATAAAGTGGAAATTTACAAAAAATCTAATTTAATCTTAACTGGAACAAAAGAGAATGGCTTATACACAGTGAATTTAGAACATGATCTACCAAATGAAAATAAATCTTAATTCATCATCATCATCAGTCTGTAGCAGTCCACTGCTGGACATAGGCCTCTCCAATTGCACGCCACTTAGGTCTATCTTGGACTTCTCGCATCCAGTTTTTGCCAGCCGTCTTGCGCAGATCGTCACTCCACCGTGCCTACACTACGTTTGCCGAGACGCGGTCTCCACTCTAGAACTCGTTTACCCCAACGGTTGTCGGTTCTACGGCTAATATGGCCAGCCCACTGCCACTTCAGCTTGCTGATCCGGTGGGCTATGTCGATGACCTTGGTTCTCTGACGGATCACTTCATTTCTGATGCGATCCCTCAGAGAAACACCGAGCATAGCCCTTTCCATAGCCCGCTGAGCGACCTTGAGCTTGTGGACCATTCGAGCCGTCAGTGTCCACGTTTCGGCTCCGTATGTCATGACGGGTAGGACGCACTGATTGAAGACTTTCGTCTTCAGGCACTGTGGAATCGGCGAAGTAAGGATTCGACGTAGCTTCCCAAACGCTGCCCAGCCCAGCCGGATTCTTCTATTCACCTCGTTCTCAAAGTTGTTTTTTCCCAACTGCAATGTCTGCCCGAGGTACACATATTTTTGAACAACTTCGAGAACGGCGCCGTGTATCGCAATCGGTTCCGGTAGAACATGTTCGTTGAACATGACCTTGGTTTTGTCCAAGTTCATCCGTAGGCCGATGCGTATAGAAGAGTCAGCCAGGTCATTCAGCATCTGTTGCAGGTCCTGCAGCGTCTCTGCCACGATGACGATATCGTCAGCAAATCGCAAGTGAGAGATGTATTCGCCGTTGATATTAATGCCACGTCCTTTCCAGTTCAGCGTCTTGAACATATCCTCCATTGCATTTGAAAACAATTTCGGGGAAATAACGTTCCCTTGTCTCACTCCTCGATGCAACGGTATGGGACTTGTTTGCTGATTCTGTACTTGGACGGACATGGTGGCGGTTTCGTAAAGACATCTCATCACTTGGATGTATCGCCAATCTATCTGGCAACGCTGCAGGGACTCCAGAACACACCAGATTTCAACCGAGTCAAAGGCCTTCTCATAGTCCACGAATGCTAGACACAGGGGCTGATTATACTCTTCGGTCTTCTGTATAATCTGCCGCACTGTGTGAATGTGGTCTATGGTGCCGTATCCGCTCCGAAACTCAGCCTGTTCCGGTGGTTGGAATTCGTCGAGTCTACGCGCAAAACGGTTCGTGATCACTCTTGAAAACAGCTTATAGACGTGGCTTAGAAGGGATATGGGTCGATAGTTCTTCAGCAGGGTCTTATCTCCCTTTTTGAAGAACAGGACGACCACACTCCTACTCCACGCCTCTGGAGTTCTCCCTTCGAACAGGACAGCGTTAAAAAGCTTCTGGAGCTCCCTCAGTACGGGTTTACCTCCTGCTTTTAGTAGCTCTGTTGTAACGCCATCCTCTCCAGGGGCTTTTCCATTTTTAAGCTGTCCAAGAGCGATCTCGATTTCGCCAATACTGACTTCTGGCAAGTCTTCGGTGAAATGGCGTGTTAACGTGGCTCTAGGATCATTTTCGGGATCCGGTCGAGATGCATGCGATGCGTATAATCGGCCATAAAAGTCCTCCACCTCCGAAAGGACTGCCGGCTTCGAAGCAACGACTTCTCCACTAGCTGTGGTCAACTTCGTCAGGTGGCTTCTTCCAAGAGATTGTACGAACACCTTTGACCCCCGATTCTGCTCGATCGCTCTTTCGATCGAAAGAGTATTGAAGCACCGGAGGTCGTGTCGTACGTTCTTGTTGATCTCTCGGTTTAGAGTCCGCTTTTCTGACGAAGTGATGGGTGGGTTTTCACGTCGTTCCTTCATTAGCTCCAAAGTCTCTTCTGAAAGCGTGGACTTCTTGCCCTTACGTTGCATGTAACAAAATCTCGTACCTTCTTCCCTGAGGACCCGAGTCACATTTTCGAGGTTCTGGTTTACGTCTGTGGTGGTTTCCACGGCAGCGAATTGGTTCTCCAGGTTTAACTGGAATGTTTCAGATCCTGCCATGGTTTGGAGCAGTGTTGGTCGGAGCCTGGACTTCATCAGATGGACACGTTGCGCCTTGAAGTTGATATTCAGAGAGCCTCGGATAAGTCGGTGATCGCTACCGGTATTGAACCTGTTGATCACGGAGACTTCTCTAAATATGTGCTTTTTATTCGTCATGATGAAGTCAATCTCATTTTTAGTCCTAGTGTCGGGGCTTATCCACGTCCACTTCCTTTGGGGCTGTTTCTTAAAGAAGGAGTTCATCAAGAAGAGCCCCTCCCGTTCGAGGAAGTTGACGAGCATTTGCCCCCTATGATTTCTGCGTCCAAAGCCATGGTATCCTACTACCGATTCGCTGAAATTCTGTACTCCCACTTTAGCGTTAAAGTCCCCCATGACAACGGTGTACTGGGTCTTTGTAGTGAAGTGGAGGGCCCTCGATATGTCATCGAACATATCCTCCACTTCATCGTCCGAGTGTGTCAAGGTCGGTGCGTACACTTGCACCACCTTGAGGCTATACCTCTCGGTGAGCTTTACAATAAGGTACGCTACCCTGTTCGACACACTGGACACTGGACTTCCACAACGTTGTCAGAAAGGGACTTGTTTACCAGAAACCCAACGCCACCTTGGGATTGTTGGTCTCCCTCTCGGAAGTACATAAGGTGGCCCGATTCTAGGGTTAACGTGTCCTCCCCCTCTCTTCGGACTTCACTCAACCCCAGTATGTGCCACCTAATTTTCCCAAGTTCCACCTCGAGTTGCGCCAGATGCGAGTCAAGCCTTAGCGTGCGTCCGTTATACGTCGCCAGGGTCAGTTGTTTGTGGTGGCCTCCCGTAGCCCGGAGATTCTTAGCACCCCTCGCCCTGCCGTTACCATAGTCGCCACCATGACCAGGGATAGCAGGGCCGCCGGGAACTAGGGGCCGTGGCTTTTTGTTGTCCTGCATTGGAGGAGTTTGCCCGTAATCGCCACGCTGGGCAGGCGGGTTGGCGATCGTAGGGCGTAGCTTCTCGCACCGGTGACGCTGCTGCCCGTCACCGGCCTGTTGCATTTAGCGACGCCTGTTGGGATGGGTATACCGCCATCGGTCGGTTGTCAGAGCCTCGTTCGATTCGATCGATCAGCAGGATGCACCGCGTGCAGGTGAGGTTGACTTGGGTCAAAAGATGTCTCATTCTTCATCTATTATCTAATCAATTCAACAACCATAGCAATTTTTCATGTAATATTGAAAATTAACGAGTTAAATATAAGCTAAATAGTGATCACCACACTTTTAATACTAGAAATACAAATAGGATAGCTGTATCTAGTTTTAGATTTGCGAAGACTAATAAGTCATTCCTGGGAAATTGTGTGCGTTTTACAATAAAATCCCAAAACACATAACCTTACTATCAGCTTCGTAAAAACCATGCAAGTTCCGTGCAGTTCTTAAACCTGACATAAACAGTTTGAAATGATGAAATTATACCATGACGCTCATTTAGGTGAACTGTTTGAATTTTGTTTTCTCAAACGTGAACGGATAATATTGTCTCTGGCATTCTAACAATTTACTATAACCAACATTGCAGACGCCTAGTCGTTTCTAAGCTGATAAACTGAGTGGATTAAGAGCGACTTGTTAACGAGAGTCCATCCAAAAATCAAGTGAATGGTTTTTCTGCGGTTCTTGAATAATATGCCTGAGCAGGCCTGCTTTAAAGTTGTCATGGTACGAATAAACCGGGCAGTTGTCTAGAAGTCCTGCTTTAAAAGCTCATAGTAAGGCCCCTGAGCTCACCGAGGGCAAATTCTAGTTGACTGTAAAAAACGTGTTAATAAAAAAAGCTTACAGCTATTAAGCTTAAGCTATAAAGTCCGACATTACCTATATAGAAGTTAAAGATGCTTGGAATACTCCACTTCTGGCAAGCTGTCACTCTGCCATCCATAAAATGTAATAGGTATTTGTAATACCTAAGTAGAAATATTGTAAACATCTATATAAAAAGAATGGCCTCGAGTTTCTTGCCGCTTCTTCTCGGTAGGCTCTATATATTTTGGAACGCGGCGGTAGAGTCTTTAAAGTACATTATAATGAAAAATTGTCTAATAAATTGTATAATAAAATCATAAGTGCGTCTTTGATGCCTAAATTGAATAAATGATTTTGACTTTGAGTTGTTTAACAAAGAAAAATTCACCCTCGCTTTCGGTAATGATTCGGAAAACAGCGATCTTAGGAAAAAAATTGACAGGAATCTAAATTGTAAGAAATTCAATTCCTAACAACTTTTGTGTAACTATTTTTCGTGTGAAATTAAAAAAAAAAGTTATTCAGTAAACAATAATGTACCCTTAAAATCAAGATGGAGGAAGATGCAACGGATCGATTACCATGTAAAATAAAATTTAGATTGCCAGTGACCTTCCCAACGAATTCTGAAGGAAAATTGCTACTTAAAAATTTTCAAGGGATGCCCTTTTGTTGCGCTAATTCGACTGGGCTAATTCGTTTATTTACTATAAATTCCTTTTTTTTGTCTAAGTTTTTTTAAGATTACTAGCAATCTGGATTGCATATTACTAGTAGTCTTATTAACCCCTCCAACTAAGCTAAATATGCTTGTGTCTGGAGTCTGAAGTAGGTTCACGTCGATACTGAAATGCATCCATTTCGGATCGAACTCACGACCTCTCGATCACAATTGAAAATTATTATTTTAGACAGGTACATGGGGCGGCGCAAATAAAGTGGCCTACACTCATAAAAAATATAAATCCGGCACTGCTACCAAGTGATGCCCTAAAAAATAAAACACCGTAAGAAATGTGGGTTAATATATCAAATAATAAATATATAAAAATATAAAATATAATATATAAAAAGCCTAATATATCAAATATGCAAAAGTTTGGCTCTACTGTTTATGCAAAACAGCTATGTCTAGAAGCTAGAAACTAATTATGATTGGATACACTAATAATGGGTACAGATTGTGGTATTCCAAGGAGAGAAAAATAGAAATATCAAGGGACATAGTGATCATAAAAGGTGAAACTGAACAACAGAAAGAAAATTATAATAAAAGAAAAATAAGTAATAGTGAAATTTATAAAGAGACAACAGAAGACCAAGAAGAGACCATGAAAAATCAAGAGACTACAGAAAATCAAGAAGAAACTACAGAAAACCAGGAGGACTCTACAGAATACCAGGAAGAAAATTCAGAAAACCAGGAAGAGAGAACAGAAAACGCCATCCATTACCATCATTGTAAAGCATGAAAAATACGTCATTTAAAGTATTGCAATATTTTAAGTAAGCTTGTATACTTTATCTTTGCTTACTCATATTGCGTTCCCCTTGTGAGCGTTTTTAGCGTTATTTTCGCTAAAAAAAATATTATTATTATTATTATTAAAATATTGCAATACTTTAAATGACGTATTTTTCATGCTTTACAATGATGGTACAAGCTCAAGGGCCACCTAAGATGTGGTAACGTCTGCCTAGAAGTCAGATGCATTTTGTCACAGTCACGTGACGAACTGAACTGCGTCTGTAACCCTGAGTTGTTAAGTCTCATGTGCCTGTATAGTATCGCCGGCACCTCTTCAAGAGAAAATAACTGTTTCGCGGTAGAAATAGGCATGGTGGCAGTACTTTCCCAGGAGGAACTCATTCACAAAGAGCTTTACTGCTCTAAACCTCTCCTTCGGTATTGCGCACTATAAAGCTGTTCTGCGTCGTGCTAAATGTGGTTTTTTAAATTTATGCATCATTTAATATGTAACATTGATATTTATTTGTCGACAATGCGACGATTTTACAAAAGGACTGGTTAGAAGTAAAGTCACTCAGTCGAAACTACTCGTTCCGGTCTAGCATTGCATTCATATACTGTTGAAAACTTCTTACCACGAACCAAAAAGTTTAGCAGTTCCTACCTCTGTCGTGTAAGTAAATTGTGGAATGCTTTGCTGGCGTACGTATTTCCTTGCAGCTATGACTCTGGGTCTTTCAAAACTTAAATATTTGAATCCCAACTTGTGCACCTAATTCCAAATGTCTTGTAAGCAGCTAAGTGTCATCCAATAACCTTCAATGCATTTAACATTTTTTGCTTCAACACCGGATGCTTTTACAAACTTTACTGTTCTTAATTTTTTTCTAAATTCAGTCCATGTTTTCAGATGATTTGTCTTTGACGTGACATTTTCCCTGATTTTTTTTAATGTCTTGTGGGCCAAATGGACCATTTGAGGCATCAAATAGCATGTCCAGGTCAAGGACTACTTCACCAGTTTCCATCATTTCTTTAGATTTTTCCTAATTTTTTTCCGCCTCAGCCATCAGTTTTAAAACAGCAAAAACAGTACGGCTCAACATTTGCGCCGCATACTTAACTAGCATTTTTGATTTAAATTTGGGTTGTATGTGTATAGCGGATATCTTACTTAGATACAACAGCGAGTTGTTTTTTGCTTCTACTTGTTGAAGGAACACCTTCAACAAGTAGAAGCAAAAAACAACTCGATGATGAACTCGATGACCAAGGAAAATATAAATTAATTTATATATAAACTAGCGACTGCTCGCAACATCGTTTGCGTAGTAGCGCGGCCTTCGGCGTCACCATAACCTCATTTTTTTCTTGATTTGTCTTTCACAGGAACCTTCTCCTGACAATAATAAACACAACAAAAACAGAATTAGCGAAATCTTTCTATCCATTCACGCGTTATGTATATAGATAAATGTAACATTTTACAATATTTAAAAGTTAAAAGTTCTTTTATCGATCTTATATATATACATATATCGAATTTATCAATCGACAAAATACCGTACTCTCACTGCAGTACCGATACTACCGATTTAACAAACTATTACCAATTATATAACATTTAAAACCTGAAATATTACATAATTGTAATTTTAAACGTTTAGTTAAATACAACAAAATTAGTGGTAACAGACCACTGTTTCTGTTGTTGTATTTGACTTGACGTTTAAAATTACAGTGGTTATAGACCATTAATTATGTTGTCTACATCGAACAAAATCAATAACACTTAAATTTAACATTAAAGAAACTCTAACTAGCTTCACTCCAGTCATTTATGGTTAGTTAACAAACTAATTAAACTTAGGATTGATAAAAAATGCCAATAATTCTAATCTGATGGCTAATTTTAAAAATTTTCCACCTCGTCATCAAGTTAACGTTTATAATTACAATTGTGTAATACATCGTTTTTTTACGGTACGTATTGGCGTAATTTGAATATAATATTCGCTTTTTCAGTATACATTTCACTATCTAAATTTCATGCACAGTGTGCCACAAACATATGTTTGACAAAGACAATAATAACCTGATCAGATCTTACAATCTGGACATATTACTAAATAGGCATACATAGTGTAACAAAATTATGAAATGATATTATTGAATTACGATGGCTTAATGCTAAATTAATTTAATTGTTTACATATGCAGAGAAATCAATAGGACTCTAATATTGAAGCTAAAATCGCCAGAACTTAAAGAAATTGTAATCGCGGCATTAAAAAACAGAATAGAAAGCCCAGAGGAAGACGGTGGACAACAAAGAACAAAATTTCGGCCCTCGCAATTTATAAGAGATCACCAAAAACCTATCGTTGTCTTCAACAGCTAATGCCTTTACCAAATGAAAGGACTCTGCAGGTATTTTTAAACAAAATTTCCATAAATACAGGGATTAACAAAGCTTTTCTTGAGCATTTAAGAAAACTTTCGGATACAGAAGAACCTAACAACAAAATATGTGTGCTTGCCTTCGACGAGATTGCATTAAAACCGCGATTAATATATAACCAAGCTACAGACTATGTAGAAGGTAACACAGACTATGGCATTCCAGAAGAGCGAGGTTCTGAATTGGCTGATCATGCCCTTGTATTTTTGCTACAAGGACTATGAAAGAAATTTAAACAGCCCTTAGCATTTTATTTTGTAAAAGGGACAGTCAGCTCTCAAAAACTTGCCTTAATCATAAAAGATAGTAAAATGTGTTAAAGAAGTGGGGCATCGAATTCTCGCCACAGTTTGTGATCAAGGTTCAACAAACATGGGAGCACAGAAGATTTTAAAATCCGACACTAAAAAGGCAGAAAACGCCATGAATACTTTTAGGTAGGCAAACAGTGTGCATGCAAAACAAAGTGATGGCATGTTTTATAATTAATTGTACATCGTAATAAACTTAAATAATTTTGAGAATAATTATATTATTAATTTTAATTGGAATAATTTACTGTAAACAATTTCAAAAGACGTTAGACTAATTATTATTGGCAAATTATTGTATCCGCGCCGATATATATATATATATTGTTAGAGACGAAAATAGCCTAGTAGACCGAAAAGTATAAAATGCGGCGCGCAGAGCGCTCGTGGCTCACTCTGCCTTCAACCGTCGACAAGTCAACATCTCAGAGTTCGTTATTGCGGTGAGTCAATCCTTGTCGTGTTTTTGTATAGTGCAAACACTGTCGTAATGATTGTCGGTTATTAAATTAATGTTCTGGTACTTGTAGAGATAAATAACTGTAAGGTTAATGTTCCCGCTGTGTTAATACTTTTATACGGCAATGTTTTGTCTTGTATAACTTGTATGCAACACGAGAAGTATTGATCACTATGATTGACACGTCACTGTGGTATGGAAGTACTTCAGGATTTAATTATAGGTATGGCACAAGAGCCATTTATTCCTAACTCGGCGCAAACTTTTGACGCGGGCGCAGGTCGTAACACTCGGGAGCAATCACGAGGGCGCCACAGGGCTCCTTAGGCAAGTTGCAAGCTGTCATTGGTATGTATTAATAAAGAAAAATATCACTAAACTGTGCGAGTGAGATGTATGTAAGGCATGGAATGTTTTTCTTTGTTTTCTTTGCATAGTGTGGTGCGGGGGTGACGGAAGTCCAGAATTTTATCGTAGTACGTCGACAGATATTAACACATTCATTTGTTTTTAACTATTACTCACCTATTGTTTTTTATGTCTAAAGCTATTTGTTTTGAATAGGCATTGCTACAAGAACCTTTGCCATGAACGCTTATGTACATACATGCCTGCGCCGGCGGCACAGGAGCTAGCCTTTTTTATTTATAGCTCATGCTCATAAATCATTAAATCTTATTAGTTGTCACACTGAAGAAAGTAATGCTAATGTTTTAAGACGCTACCGTGATACATTTTGTGTGTTATAGAAGAATATCTGACTGACGATGGCCCAAGCTGCTGCGCCGTGCACCTCTCCGAGCTGTTGTCCTGAGTGGCTCTCCGAGCTGCTGTCCTGAGCGGCTCTCCGAGCTGCTATCCGGAGAGGCTCTCCGAGAAGCTGTCTTTGGTATGCATTAATAAAGAAAAATATCACTAAACTGTGCGAGTGAGATGTATGTAAGGCATGGAATGTTTTTCTTTGTTTTCATTGCATAGTGTGGTGCGGGTGATGGAAGTCCAGAATTTTATCGTAGTACGGCGACAGATATTAACACATTCATTTGTTTTTAACTATTACTCACCTGTTGTTTTTTATGTCTAAAGCTATTTGTTTTGAATAGGCATTGCTACAAGAACCTTTGCCATGGACGCTTTTGTACAAACATGCCTGCGCCGGTGGCACAGGAGCTAGCCTTTTTTATTTATGGCTCATGCTCATAAATCATAGAATTTTATTAGTTGTCACACTGAAGAAAGTAATGCTAATGTTTTAAAACGCTACCGTGATACTTTTTGTGTGTTATTAAAGAATATCTGACTGACGATGGCCCAAGCTGCTGCGCCGTGCAGCTCTCCGAGCTGCTGTCCTGAGTGGCTCTCCGAGCTGCAGTCCTTAGTGGCTCTCCGAGCTGCAGTCCTTAGTGGCTCTCCGAGCTGCTCTCCTGAGTGGCTCTCCGAGCTGCTGTCCTGAGCGGCTCTCCGAGCTGCTATCCGGAGAGGCTCTCCGAGAAGCTGTCTTTGGTATGCATTAATAAAGTAAAAAATCACTAAACTGTGCGAGTGAGATGTATGTTAGGCGTGGAATGTTTTACTTTGTTTTCATTGCATGGTGTGGTGCGGGTGATGGAAGTCCAAAATTTTATCGTAGTACGTCGACAGAAATTTACACTTTCATTTGTTTTTAACTATTACTCACCTATTGTTTTTATGTCTGAAGCTATTTGTTTTGAAAAGGCATTGCTACAAGAACCTTTGCCATGGACGCTTATGGACATACATGCCTGCGCCGGTGGCACAGGAGCTAGCCTTTTTTATTTATAGCTCATGCTCATAAATCATTGAATCTTATTAGTTGTCACACTGAAGAAAGTAATGTTTTAAGACGCTACCGTGATTTTTTTTGTGTTATAGAAGAATATCTGACTGACGATGGCCCAAGCTGCTGCACCGTGCAGCTTTCCGAGCCGCTGTCCTGAGTGGCTCTCCAAGCTGCTGTCCTGAGCGGCTCTCCGAGCTGCTATCCGGAGAGGCTCTCCGAGAAGCTGTCTTTGGTATGCATTAATAAAGAAAAATATCACTAAACTGTGCGAGTGAGATGTATGTAAGGCATGGAATGTTTTTCTTTGTTTTCATTGCATAGTGTAGTGCGGGTGATGGAAGTCCAGAATTTTATCGTAGTACGTCGACAGATATTAACACATTCATTTGTTTTTAACTATTACTCACCTATTGTTTTTTATGTCTGAAGCTATTTGTTTTGAAAAGGCATTGCTACAAGAACCTTTGCCATGGACGCTTTTGTACACACATGCCTGCGCCGGTGGCACAGGAGCTAGCCTTTTTTATTTATAGCTCATGCTCATAAATCATTAAATCTTATTAGTTGTCATACTGAAGAAAGTAATGCTAATGTTTTAAGACGCTACCGTGATACTTTTTGTGTGTTATAGAAGAATATCTGACTGACGATGGCCCAAGCTGCTGCGCCGTGCAGCTCTCCTAGCTGCTGTCCTGAGTGGCTCTCAGAACTGCTGTCCTGAGCGGCTCTCCGAGCTGCTATCCGGAGAGGCTCTCCGAGAAGCTGTCTTTGGTATGTATTAATAAAGAAAAATATCACTAAACTGTGCTAGTGAGATATATGTAAGGCATGGAATGTTTTTCTTTGTTTTCATTGCATGGTGTGGTGCGGGTGATGGAAGTCCAGAATTTTATCGTAGTACGTCGACAGATATTAACACATTCATTTGTTTTTAACTTTTACTCACCTATTGTTTTTTATGTCTGAAGCTATTTGTTTTGAATAGGCATTGCTACAAGAACATTTGTCCTGAGTTGCTCTCCGAGCTGCTGTCCTGAGCGGCTCTCCGAGCTGCTATCCGGAGAGGCTCTCCGAGAAGCTGTCTTTGGTATGCATTAATAAAGAAAAATATCACTAAACTGTGCGGTTGAGATGTATGTAAGGCATGGAATGTTTTTCTTTGTTTTCATTGCATAGTGTAGTGCGGGTGATGGAAGTCCAGAATTTTATCGTAGTACGTCGACAGATATTAACACATTCATTTGTTTTTGACTATTACTAACCTATTGTTTTTTATGTCTGAAGCTATTTGTTTTGAATAGGCATTGCTACAAGAACCTTTGCCATGGACGCTTATGTACATACATGCCTGCGCCGGTAGCACAGGAGCTAGCCTTTTTTATTTATAGCTCATGCTCATAAACCATTGAAACTTATTAGTTGTCACACTGAAGAAAGTAATGCTAATGTTTTAAGACGCTACCGTGATTTTTTTTGTGTTATAGAAGAATATCTGACTGACGATGGCCCAAGATGCTGCGCCGTGCAGCTCTCCGAGCCGCTGTCCTGAGTGGCTCTCCGAGCTGCTGTCCTGAGCGGCTCTCTTAGCTGCTATCCGGAGAAGCTCTCCGAGAAGCTGTCTTTGGTATGCATTAATAAAGAAAAGTATCACTAAACTGTGCGAGTGAGATGTATGTAAGGCATGGAATGTTTTTCATTGTTTTCATTGCATGGTGTGGTGCGGGGGTGATGGAAGTCCAGAATTTTATCGTAGTACGTCGACAGATATTAACACATTCATTTGTTTTTGACTATTACTAACCTATTGTTTTTTATGTCTGAAGCTATTTGTTTTGAATAGGCATTGCTACAAGAACCTTTGCCATGGACGCTTATGTACATACATGCCTGCGCCGGTAGCACAGGAGCTAGCCTTTTTTATTTATAGCTCATGCTCATAAACCATTGAAACTTATTAGTTGTCACACTGAAGAAAGTAATGCTAATGTTTTAAGACGCTACCGTGATTTTTTTTGTGTTATAGAAGAATATCTGACTGACGATGGCCCAAGCTGCTGCACCGTGCAGCTTTCCGAGCCGCTGTCCTGAGTGGCTCTCCAAGCTGCTGTCCTGAGCGGCTCTCCGAGCTGCTATCCGGAGAGGCTCTCCGAGAAGCTGTCTTTGGTATGCAATAATAAAGAAAAATATCACTAAACTATGCTAGTGAGATATATGTAAGGCATGGAATGTTTTTCTTTGTTTTCATTGCATGGTGTGGTGCGGGTGATGGAAGTCCAGAATTTTATCGTAGTACGTCGACAGATATTAACACATTCATTTGTTTTTAACTATTACTCACCTTTTGTTTTTTTATGTCTGAAGCTATTTGTTTTGGAAAGACATTGCTACAAGAACCTTTGCCTTGGACGCTTTTGAACATACATGCCTGCGCCGGTGGCACAGGAGCTAGCCTTTTTTATTTATAGCTCATGCTCATAAATCATTAAATCTTATTAGTTATCACACTGAAGAAAGTAATGCTAATGTTTTAAGACGCTACCGTGATATTTTTTTTGTGTTATAGAAGAATATCTGACTCACGATGGCTTAAGCTGCTGCGCCGTGCAGCTCTCCGAGCCGCTGTCCTGAGTGGCTCTCCGAGCTGCTGTCCTGAGCGGCTCTGAGCTGCTATCCGTAGAGGCTCTCCGAGAAGCTGTCTTTGGTATGCATTAATAAAGAAAAATATCACTAAACTGTGCGAGTGAGATGTATGTAAGGCATGGAATGTTATTTTTTGTTTTATTGCATAGTGTAGTGCGGGTGATGGAAGTCCAGAATTTAATCGTAGTACGTCGACAGATATTAACACTTTTATTTGTTTTTAACTATTACTCACCTATTGTGTTCGCGCTAAAGCGCGACGTCACTTCAAGAGCCCCCGCGCGCATCCCGCCGCCCCCGCGCGATAAGACGATCGCCGGCCGGGCAAGTGGTAAACGTCAAGCGAGGCGGCTCTCGCCCGCGTCCAGTCAACCGAAGTGTATAGTCGCGTGCGCACGCCAATGTTCGAGATCCGCTCCGCACCGCTGCGTTAGGATACGACCTGATCCGCCCCCATCTTTACCGGCGTAGAAATACGTGTGCGTCCTAGTGCACAAACATAACACCAAGTGATACAGGCATCCAGAACACTTAAGCACGCAGTCCACAGCCGGACGCCTAACCCGAGGACTCTTAAGGTCATCCGCCCGCACTACCAAGTCACCCCGACTTACGTAAGTACCTACTCGACTTCCCTAACTATCGTATGGTTGCAGACAATCTGCTTAACCATATTGTTTTTTATGTCTGAAGCTATTTGTTTTGAATAGGCATTGCTACAAGAACCTTTGCCATGGACGCTTATGTACATACATGCCTGCGCCGGTGGCACAGGAGCTAGCCTTTTTTATTTATAGCTCATGCTCATTTTTTTTATAAATCGTTAAATCTTATTAGTTGTTACACTGAAGAAAGTTATGCTAATGTTTTAAGACGCTACTGTGGTTTTTTTTGTGTGGTATAGAAGAATATCTGACTGACAATGGCCCAAGCTGTTGCGCCGTGCAGCTTTCCGAGCCGCTGTCCTGAGTGGCTCTCCGAGCTGCTGTCCTGAGTGGATCTCCGAGCTGCTGACCTGAGCGGCTCTCAGAGCTGCTATCCGGAAAGGCTCTCCGAGAAGTCGTCTTTGGTATGCATTAATAAAGAAAAATATCACTAAACTGTGCGAGTGAGATGTATGTAAGGCATGGAATGTCTTTCTTTGTTTTCATTGCATGGTGTGGTGCGGGGGTGATGGAAGTCCAGAATTTTATCGTAGTACGTCGACAGATATTAACACATTCATTTGTTTTTGACTATTACTAACCTATTGTTTTTTATGTCTGAAGCTATTTGTTTTGAATAGGCATTGCTACAAGAACCTTTGCCATGGACGCTTATGTACATACATGCCTGCGCCGGTAGCACAGGAGCTAGCCTTTTTTATTTATAGCTCATGCTCATAAACCATTGAAACTTATTAGTTGTCACACTGAAGAAAGTAATGCTAATGTTTTAAGACGCTACCGTGATACTTTTTGTGTGTTATAGAAGAATATCTGACTGACGATGGCCCAAGATGCTGCGCCGTGCAGCTCTCCGAGCCGCTGTCCTGAGTGGCTCTCCGAGCTGCTGTCCTGAGCGGCTCTCTTAGCTGCTATCCGGAGAAACTCTCCGAGAAGCTGTCTTTGGTATGCATTAATAAAGAAAAATATCACTAAACTGTGCGAGTGAGATGTATGTAAGGCATGGAATGTTTTTCTTTGTTTTCATTGCATGATGTGGTGCGGGGGTGATATAAGTCCAGAATTTTATCGTAGTACGTCGACAGATATTAACACATTCATTTGTTTTTGACTATTACTAACCTATTGTTTTTTATGTCTGAAGCTATTTGTTTTGAATAGGCATTGCTACAAGAACCTTTGCCATGGACGCTTATGTACATACATGCCTGCGCCGGTAGCACAGGAGCTAGCCTTTTTTATTTATAGCTCATGCTCATAAACCATTGAAACTTATTAGTTGTCACACTGAAGAAAGTAATGCTAATGTTTTAAGACGCTACCGTGATACTTTTTGTGTGTTATAGAAGAATATCTGACTGACGATGGCCCAAGATGCTGCGCCGTGCAGCTCTCCGAGCTGCTGTCCTGAGTGGCTCTCCGAGCTGCTGTCCTGAGCGGCTCTCTTAGCTGCTATCCGGAGAAGCTCTCCGAGAAGCTGTCTTTGGTATGCATTAATAAAGAAAAATATCACTAAACTGTGCGAGTGAGATGTATGTAAGGCATGGAATGTTTTTCTTTGTTTTCATTGCATGGTGTAGTGCGGGGGTGATGGAAGTCCAGAATTTTATCGTAGTACGTCGACAGATATTAACACATTCATTTGTTTTTAACTATTACTCACCTATTGTTTTTTATGTCTGAAGCTATTTGTTTTGAATAGGCATTGCTACAAGAACCTTTGCCATGGACGCTTATGTACATACATGTCTGCGCCGGTGGCACAGGAGCTAGCCTTTTTTATTTATAGCTCATGCTCATAATTCATTGAATCTTATTAGTTGTCACACTGAAGAAAGTAATGCTAATGTTTTAAGAGGCTACCGTGGTTTTTTTTGTGTGTTATAGAAGAATATCTGACTGACAATGGCCCAAGCTGTTGCGCCGTGCGGCTTTCCGAGCCGCTGTCCTGAGTGGCTCTCCGAGCTGCTGTCCTGAGTGGCTCTCCGAGCTGCTGTCCTGAGGGGCTCTCCGAGCTGCTATCCGGAGAGGCTCTCCGAGAAGCTGTCTTTGGTATGCATTAATAAAGAAAAATATCACTAAACTGTGCGGTTGAGATGTATGTAAGGCATGGAATGTTTTTCTTTGTTTTCATTGCATATTGTAGTGCGGGTGATGGAAGTCCTGAATTTTATCGTAGTACGTCGACAGATATTAACACATTCATTTGTTTTTAACTATTACTCACCTATTGTTTTTTATGTCTGAAGCTATTTGTTTTGAAAAGGCATTGCTACAAGAACCTTTGCCATGGACGCTTATGTACATACATGCCTGCGCCGGTGGCACTGAGTGATCCAGAGAGGCTCTCCGAGAAGCTGTCTTTGGTATGCATTAATAAAGAAAAATATCACTACAATAAAAGTGAAGCCTGGCGCCCTCTGGCTTATTTTAGTAGGAAACTAACTACTAAACAGAAAGAGTGGCCAACATACTACAGAGAGCTTCTTGCTGTATACGAAAGTGTCCAACATTTTCGACACATTTTGGAGGTCCAGCATACAACCATCTACACAGACCACAAACCTCTCATATACGCCTTCCAGCAACGGCGAGAAAAACTTTCCACCAGCTCAGCTAAACCAATTGAGTTTCATAAGCCAATTTACTACTGACATAGTACACATAAAGGTTGAGGACAACATAGTGGCTGATGCAATGTCTCGCATAGAGGCAATAACACTTACAGAGGATTATGCTGCACTCTCAAAGGCTCAAGCAGTGGACAATGAGCTTGAGAAGCTCCGCACCGACTCCTCATTCATATTTGAACAAATTCTCATTCCAAGAACAGATATTAGCATCACTTGCGATACTTCTACAGGCAAGCCGAGACCGTACCTACCTGCATCTTTCCGCCGATCTGCTTTCCAACGACTGCACAACCTCAGCCATCCGAGCGCGCGCGCTAGCGCACGCCTGGTAGCTGACCGTTTTATCTGGCCTCTTCTCCGCAAGGACTGCAGCTCCTGGGCACGATCCTGCATCTCATGTCAGCGCAGTAAGGTATCCAGACATATTTCCTCACCACTGGGTAACTTCCCCAGTACGTCTGCACGGTTTCAACATGTCCACCTGGATATAATCGGTCCCCTTCCTTCATCCAGAGACTATACATACTGTCTGACAGCTGTTGACAGGTTCTCTCGTTGGGCGGAAGTATGGCCTATGTCCGGTATTACAGCAGAGGAAGTATCAGATACCTTTGTGAACGGCTGGATAGCACGCTTTAGAGTACCTCTCGTCATAACCACTGACCAAGGGCGACAATTCGAGTCTACGCTCTTCACACGATTACTACAGGTTTGTGCCATTAAGAGGATTCGAACAACCAGTTATCATCCGCAAGCAAATGGTATGGTCGAACGCCTACATCGCCAGCTGAAGGCGGCACTCATGTGCCACGCTGATACATGGAGTAAGGCCCTACCATTTGTTTTGCTTGGCATTCGCACAGCACTGAAGGAAGACTTACAATGCTCTTCCGCCGAAATCCTTTATGGCGAACCTCTGCGGCTTTCCGGAGAACTTATTGTTTCACCATCACAGGACTGTGCCAGTAATACACCAGATTTTGTCAAACACCTACAGACCAAAATGGCCAGCCTTCGTCCCATCCCAGCATCACGGCATTCTAAACCTTCAGCATTTGTCTTTAAAGACCTGCCGAAGGCAACACATGCTTTCCTTAGGGATGACGCTGTAAGACGGCCACTGCAACAACCATATACGGGGCCTTATAAAATCTTGGAAAGGACCGCCAAGACTATCACCTTGGACGTTAGAGGGAAGGAGCATGAGGTGAGCATTGACAGGGTTAAACCTGCCCACCTGGAACCCGAGAGTGATCCACAAGATCCTGAGGACACCGCATCAATGCCTGCACTCGGAAATACACCTCGCAGCTCTACACCAGCATTGGCGTCGTCGGCACCTGCAAGCTCGTGCTCTACGCCTGCTACTGCATCTCCTCAGATTGCTGTTGGTCTGCCTCTTGATCCACCATCATCAACATCTACTCACGCATCAACTACCCCACCTTTAACTACGCGAGCTGGACGCAAAGTAAAGTTCAGAGATATTTTAGATTTATAATGACAAGATAATTATTCGATTTTAGTTTTAATAAGTTTCGTTTTTCATCTGGTTGTATCACACCATATTTTTCTCCGTAGGGGGGTGATATGGCGTCTGTGCATGCCATTAGTTTATAAGTATGGCAACAGGCGTCTGTACACGCGTTATTTTGTAGCCTGGAAACACTGCCAATAGAGAACTTCTTCTGGTTCGAACTCTTGTCGTGGCGTACACGCATCTCTCATTATTTTGTAATTTATCAAGTTTAAGTTCTACTGTACATACATATAAGTTATTGTGGAATTACAGTAATAGTCCGATACCTGTGCATTTAATTATTCCATAATTCAACTCGACGAGATACTCATACATGCAACACGCGCATTCCTATACCAGTCAGATTCTAATGATGGAAATCTTATTATGCCAGTCACCAAGTAAATGCCCAAAAATGTCTCCAAATCCTCTTTGGTAACTGGTTTCCAGCGAGTCAAACGACCGCCAGGATTAGCAGCAACAGATTGTTCAGCGTACAGGTTTGTCTGTTGACCATCAAGTCTAAGACTTCGTCATCAACCAATAAGCGAAATATCGTAAAGACATCAGCATTTCTGGGAATGTGATCAATATGAATAAAGTTTTCACAAGTAAAATTTTCACGTTGTAATGGCTGGATGTCGTAGTTCCAACCTTGATTCTCGTCATGTAGTTTCATCTGATAATCTGTAGTTGGTCTTGGAGCTGAATTTCTTGGTGCTCGAGCAGTTGAGTTTGTTTCAACGCTACTAGTTCGGTCGTCGGAATTGGAATTTGACAGTGCGGTTACATCACTAGCTTCAGTTCTTCGTACTTGAACAGTCGTGTTTGTTTCGTCGTTAGAATCGGAATTAGGCAATGCGGGTACATCACTAGTAAGTGTACTGGAACTTTGTGAGGTTACTTGGTTGTAGGTACTTGGTTGTGGTTGCAGTAAATCCAACCTTTAGAGCATAGAGTAAATTATATATATGTAGATAGAGACATCAGCTTAAGAAACGCTCAAAGCGTCATCTAACGCAAAGTGAATCAACTAATTTACGTGACGTCATACCACGTGACCTGATATCAATATCATAAAATTATTAATATAATGAAATATTTCTTTATTTTGAACAGCATTAGGTATACTGTTCAAAATAAAGAAATATTTCAATACCAAGTTTTTACCAGCCTATGGTTAATTAGGGATTACTCGTTATTTTACATGACGATTTAGACCTTGCCCTTTGTTCAGTGCTCATTTCGGTGGATGGTGAAAGGTGGAGTGCTTACGGTTAACAGAGGCAACTGGTTCTAGTATGATGCACGTCACCACTGGTAAGCAGGTAACTCGCCGCGTCTCAAGTCACTGAAATTAATTTTACCACGAGATTAACACAAGCACTTGGAAAGGGCAGGATAAGGTAGTTGGCTGCCGTACCACAATGCGCGCGTTCTTTGAAGTATGTGGCTTCTTCTGATGTGGAACGTAGCCTCCTCCAGCTGATATTTCGGATGAACTTTTCGGTCTCGGACCGCGAAGTCTTCTCGTCAAAAATACCTCAGTGCCTCAAGACAAGAGTCTTGACGTGGCTAGGTACTGGTAACACACATCGACCAATGTGTGTTACCAGTGATGACTTATGGCACTGAAACGTGGTCTCTTACTATGGGCCTCATAGATAAGCTCAAAGTCGCACAACAAGCTATGGAGAGGGCTATGCTCGGGGTTTTTCTACGTGATCGAATCAGAAATGAGGAGATCCGTAGAAGAACGAAAGTCACCGACATAGCTCAAAAGATTAGCCAGTTGAAGTGGCAGTGGGCAGGGCACATAGCACGCAGAACAGATGGCCGATGGGGCCGAAAGGTTTTGGAGTGGAGACCACGGACCGGCAAGCACAGCGTAGGTCGTCCACCGACACGGTGGACAGACGACCTGAGGAAGGTCGCAGGAGGACGTTGGATGCAGGCCGCTTCCAACCGGTCCTTTTGGAAAATCATGGGGGAGGCGTATGTTCAGCAGTGGACGTCCTACGGCTGAGATGATGATGATGATATTTAAAATAATTGACTTGACTTCATAAAAAGATGGTTTTTGTCTATGGTTTCTGTGTTGTGACTAAACCGATTGTCATTTTTGCGAGTGTCTGTACACGCTAGTGTCATAAACCGTGAGGAATATGTAGGTTGTAGTCTAATATTTATAAGGTCAGTAATAAAAAAAAAACATCAGTATTTGAAAACCCCTCCAGGTTTTGTATCCGCCTTATATAAGTAATGACTAGCTGTGCGCCGCGGGTTCACCCGCGCGGTGATGGATGATTAATCAAATATAGTGTATGTTACTCGGGCATAAATCATATAATAATATAGCTCTCTACTGGTAAAATATATTTTGGAACCGGATGTAGTTATCGCGCTTATCCGTTAAAAACAATCAAATCTTTCCTCTTTATTATAAGTCTAGATAAGGATTAATTAACAGCAAGGTTATGCCTGTAGTAACTAGAAAGGAGTGATATATCCGGCATTATTTCAATTCAAACAACCAATACATTATCGCGAACTCGGATTAAAATCTTATATCGCATGTATTATTTTTTTAACATATTTCGTAGGGAACCATAATGAGTAGTAATGAATTCACCGTTTGCCATGCAGCGAGACAGGCCAGCCGTTAAAAATCGTAACAGACTCGTAAGGGATAGGTACAACATTTAGGGCCCTTGGGTGAACCCTGTGTCTTTGTTTTACCCTTTTTGGTGATACCCAGTCACAGAATGGTATTTAGTACTGTTAAACATCCCACTAAACATGAACCTTACAGACTCATTGCTGCAACTTGAACTTAGATTAAATGCGTTACTTGAGCCTGTCACTTCTGCACATGTTTGTGCAACTGAAAAATCTACGTTATGTTTCAACGTTTTTCGCAACGTTTAAAACAAATCTATGTCCGAGCAATTGAAAGCTTGTAACATTGAAACCTACTTACTTGAACTTATTTCTCTGTCCTTAAGGTTTGCTGGAAAAAACTCTCTTTAGGTTTAAGCTCGCCTATGTACATGGCTTTATCTAATTCATCCACTATATCTGTGTTTTGTGTACAATAAAGAATATGAGAAAAAAACCGTCGAATTGAGTAGATTTGTATAGAACTGTACGAAACAGATGAGGTGGAAACGTTTCGGGAGCGCTTCAGTGAGTTTATAAAAACTGTTTTTCGCATTTATTTTATGATGTGGACTGACAAAAATAATCAGAAGAATGTAGAAAATGATCCGAGTGAATTATGTTAGTATCAACAGTATCCTAGTTCAATCGTATGAAGTTTACTCGTACGAGTCCACTCGGTCCGAGCAGGCTCTGATCGTGTCAACGCGGCATAAGCGTAGGATCAAAATATCTGAAGTAGAAATTAAATTTTAGGGTTATCAGATTTATTTTTGGGGCGATTGTGTTTTAGATACATGAAAAACTTGGCAAACTGTACAGGCTGGCAGCACCAACCTGGAACTAGTGCGGTCGAATAGATCATTTCTGATCGTTTTTGGTGAAAATAACGCTAAAAACGCTCACAAAGGGGCGTTCGAATAAAGAATCTGTGGGTGAAAATGTCGTTCATGACTCTTTTTGTTCAGCGTTCGGAAAGCTAAAAAAGAGTAATTTTAACCACCACAAAGTGCAATTTTTGACCCACGTCCGGAGCATGGTTGTTTGTGATCGTTATTTGACAGCTATGTATTTGACAGCATAAGCGTTCGAATAGGATATGGGCAAAAGTGGCAAAAGTAACGTTTTTGAGCTTTCCGAACGCTATAACCAAGCCATCAATAAGCTAAACGAACGCACCTTATATGTCATGTCGACTAAACGTCAAAATGTCAAATGTAAAGTTTGTTTACATCTGCAATATAATATGACTCAAAACTTTTCGTGGCGATGTGGTGATACTGACTAGGTATAATATATCATTTTATCAAATCAAGGTCAGAACATTTGTATTCAAATCAGTTGGCTTCGCCTCCTATCAGTGCTGTAGCCGCTCACCCATTTTCTACCAAGTGAATAAATCTCAACATGGCTTCTACAATGCTAAAATTTTTGAAGTCTGAAGTAAGTAGTCTGAAGTCTGAAGTGTTTTTCGCAATTTCAACGTATTTCATGACGCTGATGTATATGCTTTTCCTTATATTTATTTTACACTACAGATATTCGATTGTATTAACCACGGATATTTGAACGACGGTACATGTTGCATAAAAGGACAGGCATTTAGAAGGATATGTGTTCAATTTTGTTTCCATTGACTTATATTATTAGATACTGTCTGTTCTGTACAGGCCTCATGATTGATATCCATATGCTTGTTGTGCAGTAGAATATATAATATAAATATTTTAATTTAGAGGTAATATTCATGGCTGGTATCAAACAAAATTTCTTGTGCAGTCGAATATGATTGTACCTTTATTTCATCATGTTCATTACATTTCCACTAATTTCTTATATTTATATATTAATGTCTAATTCTCTGTTCTTGTTGTAATCCTCGTATTAACGTAATAACAATTTTATTATGGCAAATAATTATGAATTATTTGGATCATAGTAAAGAATCCTTGATAGATTATTTTGGGATAAATCTTGAATTAAAAGAGCTCTATGTGTTCTAATTCACTGAAACAGTAAACATAAAAAATTGGATTTGTGAATTGCTACAATTGTTGCCATGTACAGTCTCCTACAATAAGATGTATATATGCATTATATTTCAAAAGAGTATCAGTATTTAATATCTCATAAAAATGGACCATAACATTACTCTAAAATAATGTTATTTATATAATATTACTGCTTAACATAAACTATAGTACATTTTAAGAAAATTTGTGGACTTTATTTGTGGCAAACTTAGTAGAATGTATACATATATGCAGGCGACTGTACCTCCTTATTACATATACAATATATGTACAATACATTATACTGTAAATATATATTTTTAAAGTTTGCCTTAATTTTTTCCAAGCTAAATACATGTCTCTAGAGGAGATGTCCATGACATTTACATTGGTCTATCATTTCTCTGGGTGGTGCCAATTGGGTTGTAGAACTCTTGAAAGAGTCCATCTTATCTATTACCACCCCAGTAACGATTCTGTTTCAAAGCTGTAGTATAAAAGTAGTACTTTGGTAATGTTAAGAGTACTATATTATTGGAAGTGAAAAGCTGTTATCTGGTTGATTGGGAACAGCTATATCATAAGATTATTGCAGAGTAGTGCTGTTTTACTTTGCACTCAATTGTTGTAAGCAGATGTGACTCTTTTATATGAATGAATGATTTGAATGATCTGCCCTTTGCATTAGATAGGTAGATTAACACTATAGGCCTTACTTATAATTGCTGCTTAACTTTGAATGACGTTATTTAGTCTGCAAAGGAAAAATATTCTGTGCCATACTAAATGACGTTATTTGCAACTTTTATAAGTAAGTCCATTTAAGGCAACACCATAGTACAGAAAAAAGATACAAGATAGGTAATTTTGTCTACAAAACATTAAACAAAACTTAATATATGTAATTAAGTGTCACAATGGTCGGTCATATTGCGCAGAGCGATCTCTTCCAGACAACCATGAACGAAAAGAAATAGTTATAAACTATAATAGTATATACAAATAGGTACATTATTGCACTTGTACGGCATACAACATGCACTAAGTTAGTTCTAAGGTGTTTCATGTCTTTGTGCAGTGCCTTCAGGGCATACCCAATCTTCATCATCAAGAGCATTCTTTCAGAAAAGAAATTAAGTTTACAAGTGTAAACTCAAAGTTCAGCAACTATAAGTTGTCATTATTTCGTACTCATTAATAATTCGATGTATATATTTGCTTGCAGTCTCATCTAGTATTACGCAGGAACTATAGCAGCTCAGCACCAGCCACAAAACTGTACATTGATGGAAAATATGTGGATTCTAAGACAACAAACTGGATTGAACTAACTAACCCTGCTACCAATGAAGTCATTGGCAGGTAAGGATCTTCAAGTTATTGGTTGCTTTCAGTAATTTGTTTAATGTAATTTAACCAACATTATAAATCACAAGTGACTCTTGAGATTTCAGTGCATCAGGGAAATTTAGTGTAGCTATACCAAATTTGATGAAACCAACTACAAGGGGTCAGCATCAAATTGGCAAAAAGTTTTTGATATTTTAGGCAATGCAAGGAATTAAAACTATCATGTTTAATATTTAACAGGCATTATTTATTTTACTTCATTCTTTAGTTTGTAAATGAGTCGCGCTCACAAGTAAGGATTTGAATAAACATTAGGAATGACCACACAGTATGAATAACCTGTTTAAACCTACATAATCATAGTACATTTAAATAAATTAATATACCCTCTACTTTAACGGATATGATTTAAAATGTATGAAAAAGTGAATATGTATAAAAAATATTGTATAATTGTAAATTATATTTTCATTATCATTTGAGCCTTTTTTCTCATTGATTGCCATATTAACCTCCACACTTTGGATAGACCAACCAATTTCCTTCGTTTGTTTCTTCTTTACTCACGCGACATTGGCGAATTCGGTATGCTAAAAAAAATTAACCTATGCCAATTCCGAAACCATTTCGAGATTTTATGTTACAAACCCTTATTTTTCTACTCTGACCTTTTAAAACGATAAGATGCCATTTATTTTAACAAAAAACGATGAAATAATTCGACTTTCATTGACCTCTAAATGACGTCACTTTTTTGCACTTTTGTTTTGATTGAATAGAGACTTACGAATTAGTAGGTGTCACTGTCAAGTGTTCTAGCTTCTTTTTTTTTACTCGCGTGCTTTACTTGGCTCCTCAACGCAACTACATATTTGTGCAAAAAAGTGACGTCATAGGATTCAAATTTTCAAAAAAATATTATAAAATAACTACTGAATATAAAACAAAAATATTGAAATTAGTTACTTATAATGACCTAATCTACGAAATAAAAATATAAAAAAAATACCAAAAAAAAACTTTACATACCGAATTGCGCAACCCCTCTCAAGCCATATAAATAAATAAGATTAAGATTACCTCTAGGGTAAGACAATGCTGTCTAGCATAAAAATGTATTTTTTTACCACCTTAACATCCTTCTCGCAAGGTTGGAGCAAGGTCTTGTCTTGCCTCCACGTGGTGCACCCTGGTAACTGTTTGGACCCGGTAACGCAGGTGTCCAACAGGCTAATCTTCTGCCGTCGCTGTTTACGCGCCGTCGCTGCGACCAAGTCGGTATGCCGAAAAAACGAATTGAACCGTCAGGGGAAATAAAAGGCCCTTTTCAGGGCCCCCCTACGGACCCATCTGTGGACCTCTCTGAGGTTCCCACAGATATTGGAGAAGTGTCGGATGCAGACTCCATCTATGGGATGGTGTTACGGAGTGGAGCGCAGACTGTGGATGGAGAGTTAAGCCGTCGAAAGCGCCCGGCCTCTTCGCTCCTCGTGCCCGAGCATTTAGACTCGGACACGGAGACCGAGGGGACGGCGTCCGCTAAGGTGGCAACATCTAGAAGAGGGAGGGGAAGGACTGCTAAAGGGGGTCCTTCAAGAGAGGAATTCCTCAAGCCTTCACCGGTGCCATCGCCGGTGGCTTCGGATGGAGAGCTTGGGGACATTTTGCGGAGCAGACGCTTCAAGAAGGGGTCAGTCGCTGCAGTAGCCGCGAACTTTGCGACAGAGACTGGTAGTGAGTCCGACGCTGTGCTGATAGGTGACCTCAGCGGGTTGAACGCCCAAGTACTGAGGGCACAGGCAGGCGAAAAGTTGGCCTGTATTCTAGAGGTTGCCAAGAAGTCGGGCAACCTCAAGGGGGAATTCGTCGGCCGGCTGAAGAGATCCGCGTCGATCCTGAGGGAGGTGGTCGATGCCCTAGCCAGCAGGAGTGAGGTGGAGGAGACGCGGCGGCTTAGGGCCGAAAACAGCCGCCTGCGACTAGAGGTTGAGTCTTCCAAGGCGGAAGTGAAGGCACTGCGTCGCGGCTTTAGCGAAGCCAAGTCTGAAGCCGCTGCCGCTACCACTGCCGCCGCTGCTGCTGCTACCACTGGGATGCATGCACCTCCTACCACTCTGGTGGGGGCTGAATTATTGATGGAGGAGCTGAAGCGCTCACTGACCATAACGTTCGGGGAAATGCTCAATGCCCGAATCGCAGTGGTCGAAGAGCGACTTCCGCCCACCCCAACGATCCGCCCGCCCCTCAAGGCGGACGCTAAGAAGACGGCGGTAAAGGTCGTGCCACCCAAACCGCTGCCCGAGCCCGCTCGCAAATCTGCCAGTAACACGGGCAAGCGAGTAGGACAGGTCCTGAAGGCTACTTCGACCCCCACGGAGGCGCTGGCCGTAGGGCCTTCTACCTCTACCTCTGCTGGAGCCACCACTTCCTACGCCGCAAAGCAGGCAGAAGGTTGGGTCACGGTTGGGAAGAAGGGCAAGGGCAAAGGTAAAGGCAAGGGTAAGGGGAAGTCTTTTCCCCCATCCGCCATACCCACAACTGCCCCTGCAAATCGTGCTTCGGCCACGAAATCTAAACAAAAGCCGAAGGCAGCCGCTACCCGCAAGACTGGGACGGCGTTGAAATCCCCAAAGTCCGCAGCTGTGGTGCTTTCGCTACAGCCTGAAGCCGGGGGTAACTTATAGCGCCGTCCTAAATATGGCGCAGGAGAAGGTGGATCTCCAGGAGCTGGGAATAAACCAGCTCCGCTTTCGCCAGACGGCCACAGGAGCCAGGATGTTAGAGATCCCTGGCTCACAAAATGGCGAGAAGGCAGATAGACTCGCAGAGAAGCTGCGCGGCGTTCTATCTGAGGTAGCCAGCGTCACAAGGCCCGTAAAATCCACCGAATTAAATTAATAAAAATTACGGGTCTAGATGATGCGGCTACGAAAGAAAAGGTGGCACTGGCAGTCGCCGAGGCGGGTCGGTGTGACGTGCGGCTGATAAAGGCAGGGGAGATACGCCCAGGCTTTGGCGGTGCCGGGTCCATACTTGTCTCCTGCCCAATCCCAGCTGCTAAAGCGCTGTTGGAGCAGGGCAGGCTTTTGATAGGGTGGAGCTCGGTACGAGTGGTGGCATTGGGAGTGCGCCCTATGCGCTGCTTTAGGTGTATGGGGCTGGGGCACACGCGACCACAGTGCCCCGCATCAACCGACCGGGGGAATCTGTGTTTCCGATGCGGAGACGCGGGCCATTGGGCAGCTAGCTGCAAAAGGACTGACCCTCGTTGTGCAATATGTGCGGAATCAGGTAGGCCTTCTGGCCACATAATGGGGGGACGCAACTGTGCCCCTCCGAAGACGAAAGGGGCAGCCAACAGGACCCAAGCCACCCCTCTAGCCTTGAACAAGGCCACACATGACGCCATGCCCCATCCGGCGTGCGAGGAGGTTGTGATGTCTGACTAATGGATCAAGTCCGTCATCACAACTTCCTTTAGACGAATCTGAACCACTGCGCCGGGGCTCAAGACTTGTTTATGCAGAGCTTAGCGCAGTGGCAAATAGATGTGGCGGTTGCTGCGGAGCCGTACTATGTTCCCCCACATCCCTACTGGGCGGGAGACTTGGATGACTCCGTGGCCATTGTGGGACGGACGGGTAGTAGCCCTCCCCTCTTAGTGGAAGAGAGGGGCTCGGGATATGTGGTGGCTAAATGGGGAGAGTATTCTGTCGTCGGCGCCTACTTTTCCCCCAATAGACCCGTTGCAGAGCTAGAGGTCTTTGTGGACCTCTTGGCTGCAGCGGCAAGGAGACAGGCACCTCGTCAGGTTTTCATACTGGGAGACCTGAATGCCAAGTCCCGAGAATGGGGCAACCCCTCCACTGATTCTCGCGGTGAGACTGTCAGCGAGTGGGCAGTTGCCACGGGACTGACCCTGCTGAACACAGGGTCGGTCCACACGTGCGTGCGGCACAATGGGGGGTCCGTGGTAGACGTTTCTTTTGCCACTCCAAGTGTCGCAGCACGTGTCCGTGACTGGAGGGTCTTGTCGGAGGTGGAGACTCTCTCGGACCACAAATACATAAGGTTCGAGATCTCCACCTCCCACAACCAAGCAGGATCGCAGCGCGTCATGCGAGCTGACTGCCCACGCTGGACAATTAGTCGACTCGATGTCAAACTGGCGGAAGAAGCGGCAATCGTCCAGTCGTGGCTGGCTGCCCCCACACCCTATGAAGTGGATGCCGCGGCAGGTCACTTCCGCGAGGCAGTGACGGCCGTGTGTGATGCGGCCATGCCGAGATCCCGGGGTTGTCCCGACCGCCGAGAGGTTTACTGGTGGTGCACGGAGATAGCGGATCTCCGAACTGCCTGCTCTAAGGCGCGGCGGCCCTACACCCGCTGCAGGAGACGGCGCAATGGCCGCACTGACGCCCAGTTGTCAGCTGAGGAACTGGCGGCTGAGGGCGTGCTGTACAGCGTGTACCGCCACGCAAAACAGGAGCTGCAGGTGGCCATCAGGCAGGCCAAGTCTCGGGCTTGGGGTGAGGTGCTGGTGGGCCTCGACAGAGACCCCTGGGGACGTCCGTATAAGGCCACCCGGAATAAATTCCGTGGCCAAACTTCCCCTGTAGCGAGGGCCCTAGAGACAGAGCTTCTTGACAGAGTACTGGATGGGCTTTTCCCCGCCATGAGTAACCACATCATTCCGACGATGGCGCGACCCTCCCACGACGTGTTGGACGTGGCCTCGATCCCACCTGTGTCGGAGGTGGAAATTGGGGTAGCAGTCGGCCGCTTGCAAGGCAAAAAAACCGCACCGGGTCCAGATGGGATCCCGGGGCGGGTCCTCACGATCGCCTTGAGGAAAATGGGTGACCAGCTTCGGGATTTGTTCGACGCGTGCCTCACGTCAGGGCAGTTCCCGAAGCTGTGGAAGGACGGCCGACTGTGCCTCTTACGGAAGGAAGGCCGCGCCCCTGACTCGCCCTCCGGGTACAGACCAATCGTACTGCTGGATGACATGGGCAAGCTGTTAGAAAGGGTGGTAGCCTCACGTGTCATCCGGCACCTGGAGGGTACTGGGCCTGGCCTGTCGGAGGCCCAGTTCGGGTTCAGAGCGGGGCGATCTACAATAGATGCCCTGCTCTGGCTCAAGCGGTGGACGCAAGATGCGGTCAGCAAGGGAGAAAAGGCGTTGGCAGTCTCGCTAGATATAGCCAACGCCTTCAACAGCCTCCCGCATGGAGCAATACAAGAGGCGCTCCGCTATCATGAAGTGCCCTTGTATCTGCGGAGGCTGTTGGCTGACTACCTCCAGGACCGCGAGATCCTGGTGGAAGGCCGTGAAGGTCTGAAGCGCCGTCGCATCTGCTGCGGTGTTCCACAGGGGTCAGTGCTGGGACCACTCCTGTGGAATGTAGGCTACGACTGGGTGCTTCGTGGCACGCTACCCGCAAGCATTCGGGTCGCGTGCTATGCGGATGACACGCTAGTCGTAGCCAGAGGGAGTGTAACACTTTTTACCGTCTACCTATAGTAATTGTTTGTGAAGTAGGTAGTTAAGGAAACAGCCAAAAGGTTAATTAAAGTTTAAGTATATTAACCGCTAAAATAAGTAGCAGCACGAAATAACCGGGTCGGGGTAAGGTTGCGATTGTGGACCGAAATGTGCAGCGCGACCGTACGAATACACTGGCCTGGGTTTTCCCGCGCACGGAGATCGGGTGCGCTCTGTCGGGTAGTGGCAAATCCTGGCGTCGGGGAAGACGAGAAGACCAACGCGCGGAGGCGGTGGAACAGCAATCGGGAATGGTAGTACCCCTGGTAGCAGGGTAGGCCCGATGCCAGTACCGGTGTGGCGTTGGTTCCAATCGTGCGGGTGAACCCTGGAATCCGCAATTATCCGCGTCTTAATAAAAGTCCACATCTAGTTTGACTGCCACACTCAATGTTATTGCGCGGAGCGACACCAAGCAGTGAGGTCTAATGCAGTGAATAGAATCTAAGGTGAGGCAGTCAAACTTGTACAGAGTATGTAGATAAATAATATAGCAAGATGAAGGGTACCTACATAATACATGATAGAAAATCGAACAATCTTTCGAAGTAGCACACACGGTTATAATTTTATAGCAAATCAAGGAGCACGACATAATAATAGGTATACAACCGTACATAATATTAGATAATAAAGTTACTATATTTCTAAGAGATACTATTATACTGGTGACAGAAAATTATTGGAAAAATATAGCAACGCTTAAATTAATATAACAGTATATTTAAAGTAAACTATTCAGCTACATTTATATAGTGTATTTCTAGTAAAATTAAAAGGAATAATTTTACTGTTAAGTACCATACTGCTGATATCCAGAAAATTATTGATGAAATATAGCATCGCTTAAATTAACATAACAGTATATTTAAAGTAAACTATTCAGCTACATTTATATAGTGTATTTCTAGTAAGAGTAAAAGGAATAATTTTACTATTAAGTATCATACTGCTAATATCCAGAAAATTATTGATGAAATATAGCATCGCTTAAATTAGCATAACAGTGTAGTTTAAAATGTGAGTAAACTATCCAGGTACATTTAAATAGTGTATTTCTAGTAAAAATAAAGTGAGTAATTTTACTATTACCATTCTGCTAGTAGGTACCCAAAAAATTGTAGATGAAATATAGCACAGCTTAAATGGCATAACATTCCAAATGAGAAGATTATAAAAACTATCTAGGTACATTCCAATAGGGTCAAGAGAGACGTGTAATGGTGTAGTAAGTAAATAGGGTTTAGTAGGCTATAACCATTAACAAAAGTACGTTAGATAGATTCTAACAATAAAACCAAGCGGCTCCATATAAACACAATATTCATCTAGTAGTAAGAATATTGTGGTTAAGACTTGAAAGCTAACTGTCGTGTGATAAGATGGCCGTTTAATCGTACGAAACGCCGAACATATTGGAATGTACTCACGTCATGCTTGCAGGCGAAACTACAGTAAGAACTTGTTGAAACACTCACCCAATTCGGGGTAATCACACAACACTAGTTTTCTATTATAAATTAAATTCCAATAGTTTTAGAACTATAGTGGAACGTAGGATTGTATTTTGGAAATTAAAGTAATCGCGAAGATAACGTCCGCTTCTGTCTCGGCCGGTTAAAGCTGTCATCCGAAGTCAACCGATCAGTTCAGTGCTCTTGCCAGTCACTCCTGATTGGTCAGAACGCACGAACATAATAACGTTTGCGATTACGCAGTCTTCGAATCTTTAGCGATGTTGACTATTTTAATAATCACGAGTGTAATGAAACTATTATGGTCATTGGAGATATGTAGGTTACAGGAGGAACCTCCGGGAAGTAGTGCGGTTGGCCGAGGTGGGCACAACCCTCGTGATCGACCGCATTCGTGCCCTAGGACTGGAGGTTGCTGTCTCCAAAACCGAGGCCCTACTATTCCACGGACCTCGGGCCCCTCCAGGAACGCGAATTATCCTGGACGGGGTCCTCGTGCCGGTTGGGGCCAAGATGAAATATCTGGGCCTCAGCCTGGATGGGAGGTGGGCTTTTGGGAGCCATTTTGCCCAACTGGCCCCAAGAGTCGTGAGAGCTGCAGCCGCGTTGGGAAGGCTGCGGCCCAACGTGGGTGGTCCGAACGCCAACTGCCGCCGACTGTACTCCGGAGTGATCCGGAGTATGGCCCTTTACGGGGCACCAGTCTGGGTAGACACCCTCGGTCGCAATAATCGGAGCTTGCTGCGACGTCCGCAGCGAGTCATTGTGACTAGGGCGATTCGCGGATACCGGACGGTGTCATGGACGGCGGCATGCGTGCTGGCCAGTGATCCCCCCTGGGAGCTGCAGGCGGAAATCCTTGCCGAAGTCTACCACTTCGTGGCGGCGAGGAGATTCCAAGGAGCAGCCCCAAACTGGGAGGAGGTCACACGCATGCGACGGCAGGCGCGAGCCACTCTATTGCGGCGATGGGAGGAGGACCTGGCTCCGCCGGTTCCTGGGCAGTGAACGGTGGAGGCCATCCGTCCGGTCCTTCAGAGGTGGGTGAAACGATCTTTCGGGTCGCTGACCTTCCGATTGGTGCAGGTGCTCTCCGGACACGGATGCTTCGGAAAGTACGTGCACCAAATCGCAAGACGGGAGGCGACCCCAGCCTGCCACGAGTGTGGGGCGCCGGAGGATACAGCGCAACACACGCTGGAAGTGTGTGCTGCATGGGGCCCGCAGCGGCACACGCTTTCAGCGGAAATAGGCGGAGATCTCTCCCTGCCGAGCGTGGTAATCTCCATGCTCGGCAGCGAGAGATCGTGGCAGGCGGTGGCCACCTTCTGCGAAGCGGTGATGGCGCAGAAGGAGGCTGCGGAGCGGATCAGGGAGAACGATGTCCGAGCTGATCCACTCCGGCGCAGACGACCGGGAGAACGGAGGAGACGGTTCGCACGTCTCCTCCCTCCCCCGTAGTGGGGTCACTGGCGAAGAGTCGGGGGACTCTTCGTCGGCTTGCACGGCTCTACACGTCTAGGGGGTGACCTTGGTGAGCAAGGTCATCCCTTCACAGGCGCTGAGGCCCGGTTAAGATCAATCCGGGCCTACCGCTGGGGCGAGATGGTGATTGCCAGCGCGACCCTGTCTCGCCCCACCTTGGCGGAGGACTGTTCACGGGGGGGTTTTAGTGGGTCTGAGCCCCACACGCCCCCTTCCGTCACCCCCGTGGCGGAAGGGAAGTGCACAGCATTTCCCCCCTCAAAAAAAAAAAAAAAAAGGTCTTGTTACTGCCCCCTGCCATATTCCACAATCTGGAGTCCAGATGTAAGGCAGTTGGCGTTCAGTCCACTCACATTGGGCAGCAGCCTCCCCAAGGCAAAGACTTAATCTGTCCGCATCAGGACAAAAAATAACAATATATTTATGAATGAAACTTGCCTCGAATGAGGCTTGCTGCTTCTGACAGATTAACCATCTGTTATAATTTCATTCTGATTCGACATGTTTAGTAATTATGTGTTAGATTTTATAAAATTAATATTACTTTATCACAAGGACAGTAAGATAAGAGCTCACATTACTGTGTATTACATCATTGCTTGAACCAATCAGTAATTATATTATCTTATTACACTTACAACTTAAATTGAATCAAAAATGTAGGTAATTATTCAACTTGTTTTTGTTTAGCTGCGTAGCAACTCAGTTTAATCAAAGATTTGTTTTTTTGCCTTATCATTTTCTTTAAATCATGCATATTATGACTTGATTGCTGATAACACTAGATTGTTATTTATTTTTATCACATCGCATTCTTGTATTTACTGAAGTGATATATTATTTACCTATGATTAGAATAATTATTGTGTATTATGAAAACTTGTGTTATCTCTCTGTGACGCGGTATTTGGCGACACAATTATACAATTACTAGGTGTGCAACGCGGCTCTACCATTGCGTAAAATTACAGTTCCTTATGAATAATTTTTTGTAGACTAAAGAAGCATATGTGTTAATACTGATTATATCTTATGTCCATTTCAAATATCACTCAAATCCGTTGAGGCTTTTCAGCGTGAATAAGTAACAAACATACTCTCTCACAAATTTTCGTATTTAAAATAATCAGTGTGATGTATGATGGTTGATCTACATACGCAGACATACTTTATTACATTTATTGAATATAACTATAATATACAATTTTTACCAAACATGACATTTAAAAAGTATATATATATATAGATGGTTGTATGGGTATGTTGTGGTATGTATATGGGTAACCAATTTGGGACCATATTGGTTAAAAGTTACCCTTGCACTCTATATCAATGCATGCACAACTTTTTTCGTTTTTTGAAAGTTGGTTAAGAATTTACAATATTTGTTCAGGGACTTGTTTCTATAATACGTAACTGCGTCTTTATTATCTAGTTTTGATTATTAGTGCGTTAGTGAGTTTGACATAGATGTAGTCGACTTTCTCATCAGGGGGATGCGTTGTAGGGACTCGTGGAATATCCCATTTGTAAAGTAGACATTTTGAATCAGCGGCACGAGCATGGATTGCCGATAGAATAAATTTATAGGTAATAGTTAGTAAGGCTTCAAAATCACTGGGATTTATCATGCGTCTTTCTAAGAGCTTTAGTGATATCAAAACCATCAAAATACTTTATTGTACTTTTGTTAAGAGTCACCTTGAGTACGCATCCCAAATTTGGAACCCGTGCTATATTAAATACATTGACCGCATTGAAGGTATTCAAAAACGGTTCTTGAGATACCTATGTTTTAAACTTAAGTTATCCTATACTTCTACTCAATACATTGACCTCTGTAAAAAAATCCACTTTTTACCACTTGAAAATAGACGTGCTATTGCTGATTATTTAAATATTTTATTTATTTTTTTATTTTATTTCTTATGACATCGATTGCCCATATTTACTTAGCAAACTATCTTTTAATAATCGACGTAAATTTGGTAGGTTTAATGATACACTTAAGGTTCCTTTTGCCGCTACCAACTATAGACAAAATTCATTTATTTTGCGAGCGAGTAAAACTTTCAATACATTCTCTAAACTAATGGACATTGATCCATTCGTTATAAGTATTCCGAGGGCAAAGCGGTGCTTAACCGTTAACTTCTTTAGTACTTAGGTAGGTTTAATGTAATATTTTTAATTATCTTAAAATAGTATTAACTTTTTGTTGGTTTTGTAATAACTTGGTTAGTTATTTAGTGTTCGCATAATTATAAATTTATTAAGTCTCTATCTGTGAAAACCTATAATTGGCTTTCCGTTTTGTTTCTAGTTGTTAAAGAAATTTGTATAGCTGTTGGTTTTCCAAATATAAATAAAAAATAAAAAGCCCGCGGTATAACTATCGCAGCTGTATTCATACTAGAGACAAGGTATGTGGGGGCTGAGGCTGGTTCGGGCTGAAGAAAAGGCTTCTTGTTCGATTTGTTCTTCATTCTTTATTTCAAGTTTACACGTGGACTGTATTGTACTGACTGAATAATGGCTTACAATTCTGCTAACAAGGTAAGATGGCTAATAAAACTTAGTTTATCGACTCTACTAGTTTGTCGTGAGATCCATGCTCGCATGGGTTGTGTGTAAAAATTACTGGGTTCAAAGGGCACTAGGGCCATTAAATATTTATGTTGTAAAAATCTTATTATTATTATCATTAATGATATACGTTAGGATGCGATAAAGACTACAACCCATTTGTATTTCTATCTTAAGATAGAAATACAAATGGGTTGTAGTCTTTATTATATTAGTAAATAGGTAATATGCAAGGAAGAAATTGGTCAAACATTCTACTCAAGCCTTCAAAGACGGGCACATTCTTCAGCAATGAAGTACCCATGTGATGAATAAAAATAACTAAATAGGTCATTTTTACATTATATTTTATTTATAAATTTAATTAATCTTCCAGAGTACCTGAAACAACTCAAGTAGAACTGAAAGCGGCTTTGGAGGCAGCTAAGCGTGCGTACAAAACATGGAGCCAGTCTACCATAATGACCAGACAGCAGCTTATGTTCAAGTAAGCGTTAATCATAACGAGCATAATTATTATTTACACTATTTGCCGTTCGGTCGCATTTAACCCTTGCACCTTAAAGTTTCAAGATATGAGTAGGTAAATAAAGTTCTAGCTGTCCTCGCGAACTCCTTTTTTTCTATCTTTGTCCCCAACTATCCCGCGGGATACAATTTTCAATAATAATACAAAACTATTTATCAAGAAAACACCGGGAAAAGATCAATAATACACAAAATGTTAGTTATTTATTTTATCTTTTATATGCTATTGTTTTATATTTATTTTTTATATGCCTTCATTGTATGTTCCTTCTTAAACACTTACGACAACGAATAATCCAATCATCAAAACATTTTTAAACGCTTTTCCGGAATTGAGTAGAGTTGAATTCTCCTTTATGTCTTCTACCGAATGTAAACTGATGCCACGAAGTGATAATTTGAGTTTAGGAAAAATTGAAGAACTAAAGAAACAAGTAAGGAAAGAAGTCGGCTCGAGGACATATTTACGGTGGTTGCTCGATGGTATTTGTTGAGATTTTGGCCAAAAATTCTTACACAATGATGCCCTTGTGTGACGGCACATATCGTGGTGCAAAATCCAAGAATCTGTTTTCCACAAATCTGGACGTTTTGCCTGAAACTCGCCAAAACGGAAATAGTTGTGCCAATGTAACAACGAAAAAAATACAATGACGCTCGTTGAATTTCCAGAAACTGAACCCCTATAATACACAAATCATAAAAGTTACGTAGGTTCGTAAAGATCGTCATGACTAAAATACAATACAACCAGCAATGACCAAAATACTACAACAACAATTTCTAATCAACTAAAATACGAGGGTCATTTGAAAAGTTCTTAGCCTAACATGGTTAAAGTCATTGGTTTTTTTAAAACTACCCTCATTTAGTAGTTACATTATTTGGCAACAAGTATGCACAGTTTAGTTTATTCACAGTAACTCATTGTTCGTTTACACGTGATACCGTAAGTCAAGTCAGAGCTATTTTTGAAAATGGATAAAATTGAAATAGTGCAGTGATAAAATACCTGAATTTGAAAGGTTTAACTCCAAAAACTATACATGAAGACATGTCTGGTACTTTGGGTGAGTCCGCTCATTCGTATGCGACTGTTAAAAACTGGGTGGCAGAGTTTAAACGTGGTCGTGAGACCATTCAAGATGAGCCCCGTAGTGGCCGGCCTTCGACTGCTTCCACTGATCAAAACAAAGAAAAAATCTGTGATTTAATTTTATCTGATCGAAGATTCACTGTCGAGGAGATGGCTAAGACTGTAGGCATCTCATCTGAGCGAACATATCTTATAATTACTACTGAACTTGGATTCTCTAAGGTGTCTGCGCGGTGGGTACCGCGACTGCTTTCAGTGGAACAAAAACGCAACCGACTCACAACTTCTCGCGACTGTTTAGAGTTATATGAAGCTGATCCAATAGAATTTGTTGAAAGATTTATAACCATGGATGAAACCTGGGTTCACCACAATACACCCGAAACAAAAGAACAGTCGAAACAATGGAAAAGAGCAGGATTGCCCACCCCAAAGAAGGCAAAAGCGGTTTTATCGGCGGGCAAAGTCATGGCATCCGTTTTTTGGGATGCAAAGAGTATAATTCTCGTGGATTATTTAAAAAAAGGGTGAAACAATAAACTCCGATTACTATTGCAACATGTTGCGTCGTTTGAGAGAAGAAATTAAAGAAAAACGTCCAGGTTTATTAAGAAGAAAAGTCTTGTTTCATCAGGACAATGCGCGCGTTCACACCTCTGTGCAACCCATGGCAGAAATCCATCAATGCGGCTTCGAATTGTTACCTCACCCCCCATATTCACCGGATTTAGCACCGCCCGACTTTTATCTGTTCCCAAAGCTGAAAAAAATTTTAGGTGGTAAACATTTTTTTTACAAATGAAGAGGTCATAGCCGTGGACGCTTATTTTGAGGAGTTAGACGAAGATTTTTTTAAAACGGGTATCGAAGCCTTACCGGGTCGATGGAAAAAGTGTTTTGAGCTCGGAGGAGAGTATGTTAAAAAATAAAAAAAACTCAAAATCGTGTGGTTTCATTAAGTATGTTAGGCCAAGAACTTTTCAAATGACCCTCATACAACCATACTGTAACACCCTATACCGCTATTGTAGGCCGATCGAAAGATGCCGTTGAGTGATAAACATTTTAAATTAGTATAAAATCTATTTGATTTAATTGTTTGTGCTATTCTTCTATTTCCTTGTTTGTCTTTCCCTATACCGCTATTGTAGGTCGATCGAAAGATGCCGTTGAGTGATAAACATTTTAAATTAGTATAAAATCTATTTGATTTAATTGTTTGTGCTATTCTTCTATTTCCTTGTTTGTCTTTCCCTATACCGCTATTGTAGGTCGATCGAAAGATGCCGTTGAGTGATAAACATTTTAAATTAGTATACAAATCTATTTGATTTAATTGTTTGTGCTATTCTTCTATTTCCTTGTTTGTCTTTCCCTATACCGCTATTGTAGGTCGATCGAAAGATGCCGTTGAGTGATAAACATTTTAAATTAGTATACAAATCTATTTGATTTAATTGTTTGTGCTATTCTTCTATTTCCTTGTTTGTCTTTCCCTATACCGCTATTGTAGGTCGATCGAAAGATGCCGTTGAGTGATAAACATTTTAAATTAGTATACAAATCTATTTGATTTAATTGTTTGTGCTATTCTTCTATTTCCTTGTTTGTCTTTTTTCTACCGATTTCCAAAAAGAAGGAGGTACTCAATTCGACTGTATGTTTTTATGTTTGTTACCTCATAACATTCGATAGAGTGAACCGATTCTCAAAAGTATTTTTTGTTTGAAAGCTGGTTCTTCCCGTGTGGTCCCATTTAAATTTCATCAAATTAGCTGACTAGTCGGTATTAAATTGAAAACTAGCAACTTCAATACGTATGTAAGATGTATGAGTGTGAAGTAAATTTAGAAATTAGTAAAGGAATGTTCTATTCCGAAATAACGTCTTAAACATACCGGAAGGAGTTTTACACCTATTCCGGCCGTTGTTATGTTCAGTTAATTAAATTATTATCCATGTTATTGTATAATAACTTATGTAATTATATATTTAATTATATTTATACATATGTTTTAGATTCGCACGTCTGCTGAGAGAAAACCAATCCAAACTGGCAGCCAAAATAACAGAAGAACAAGGGAAGACTCTGGCCGATGCGGAAGGCGATGTACTTCGCGGCATCCGTAAGTATTATTATGTTAAATAAGAATTATTTCCGGTAATCATGTCTTATACGAAATACAAAAAACCGAAAAATTTCTGCATAATAAATGTGATTAGTTATTTTCCTGTTTAATGTTGTCATTTAGCAGACGTGTCGTAGTGTAGGTTTAAGAACTAATAAGCTGACTAAATGCAAGATGTGTTTAAGTGAAGCTCAAATTGGGTAGTTCTAGGAAACAAAACAATAATGGCGCGTCAGAACAGTGTTCTGGAGTCGCGGGTCCAAGCCCGGTTTCTTTCAGTTTTTTCTTTTCATAATTGTAACTAAATAGTTCAAGCTCCGCATGCAAAAAAACAATTGTTATCACCTTAAATTCTGGCATGTCAGCACACATGGCAACACCGACAGAAACAGTGAGTTACGTGTTATTTCTTCACTAATAAACGTTTCATAATAAACAAATTTGATTGGCCGTTGTTTCTTCTGCTCGTTTCGTTTTATTATTACTTACTAGCTGACACGCCAGCGGCTTCGCTTGCTTGGTGTAGTGGTGGGAGCCCGCTTTGAGATTTCGAGGTCATGGGTTCAATACCTTGGTCGGACTGTTATTATATGTCTGACAAAGAAATTCTCAATAGCAGTCTGCAGGCTGGAACAGGGCCCCCTAGATGGCAACAGGCTCGCCCCTATTACATGGGACCCAAAAATATTATCCCTCTGGCGTAGGTGTATCAAACACCGCTGCCACCCCTTCGAGGATTTAGGTGTGTAATGTTAGATTTCAAAATAACATGTATTTCATTATGTAAAACGATACGTATATCGTTCAAACAAACTTTATACGTAAAGTACTCTCGGTGTAGTAATGCAAAAACGAAAATACGTGTTACATTCTCAATTATAATTATTCTATCCATATACCAAATTTCATCAAATACTGTGCCGTAGTTTTGAAGTTATACGTGAGCATAAAAAGAGATTTTATTCAAAAATTCATATTCGTGTTTAGTAGATAATTTTACGTCTTATATGATCCACATTTTTATTATTTTTATTATAAATTTATAAATATAATCTATAACATATAATAATTATATGTATATATATGTATATATATATAGATAATAAAATTTACATTTTTAATTTTTTTATAACTTTAAATTCTGCCATTTCCAGAGTCAGTGGAACATTGCTGCAGCATTACCAGTCTTCAGCTTGGTGACAGCATTCAGAACATCGCTAAGGACATGGACACACACTGCTATAAAGTTCCGCTAGGTGTAGTCGGAGGTGAGTTAAATTATTACAGCATTACTTATACTCTAGTACTAAGTGACGTAATATAATTTTTCATCGCACATGCTCGTAAAGTGGCTCTTATTACATCGTTTTTGGCTCGTAATCCAAGATTTTAAGCACATGTGAATTTTATTTTACTTTTACTGCACAAATGCGTTATAGAATTATCCCGAATAAATACAATTTGTATCTCGTTGTATGCATTATATGCATGTAAATGTAGCAATTTTAATTTATCCAAGTAATATTTTATTATTAAACGACTTTGTTTCTTAGTCGACTTGACTGGTTAATACTACAAAGAGTTTTTCTGTGCATAGCTAAAACACTACATATTTTCAATAAATAAATAAAAATGTATTAACTATATATAAATAAAAAATCAAATTGTTCATAATTCACAATAAATTAAGACAAGCCCGCTAAGTTTCTTGCTGAATCTTCTTAGTCGTGGTCGCGTTTCGATCCGGTTGTACTTTAAGAAAAAATAAATGTAAAATGATAATTTGTAAGTATCGCCGTAGGCCGATACAAAATAACTGATTTGATTTGATATGCAATACATATGAAAATATTCGCTTTATTGTACTTTTTAAATTCGGCTGAATGTCAATGTCGTTCGCGCCCTAGCTTTCCACATCGCGCATTTAGCAATCGCAACGCGTAAAAAAAATGTTGCGCGCCATTTTTTACAAATATTCGTTATCGTATTTGTATATATTTCAACAAGATATAGAATACCACAAAATTTTATATATAACGTAAACTATACAAATGCCAGGAAAACCAATTTGAAAACTGTACTCTTAACAATTGTTTCTGCAATATAAAGGTTACAATAATAATACGACGTTTTTAGATTAAGCGATTATTGTAGCTTCAACAAGCTAGACCTTAATGTGGGCTAACTTCATTCTAAAATTTTCTAGAAAATTAAGCACAACTGAATAGGAGTGCGTCCAATTAGAGATCTAGGTATTTTACAAGATTGTAAACGAACATATAATGGGCATATTAATAACATAGTTATAAAAGCATCACAGGCCCTCGGCTTTATTATGCGCGTATCTACTCCTCTAGTATAAAAACACTTAAAATTTTGTATTGTGCCTACGTCAGCAGTATTCTGGAATACTGTTCCCAGGTTTGGAGCCCCTTCTATAAATGCAATATCGTACGCATTGAAAACTTGTAACGTAAATTCTTAAGATTCCTGCAATACCGATGTAGATTCTTTGACAATGAATACGAGCAACGATGTAGACGTCATCACCTGCTCTCGCTTGAAACGAGAGGAACTATAGATGCATTATACTTTTTAAATTTCCTAGATACAAAAGTTGACAATGCTGAATCGAAATGAAATGATAATATAGCTACTCTATTGCATTGGGTTTATTACCTGTAATGATAGATGTAAGTTTTTAGATAAATAAATAAATAGTATTATACTGCTACGCAATAATGTTACTAATTTATACCTAAATGTGAAAACTCGTAATTGGCTCAGTTTGTTCACGAGAATGTCGTTTTACCTATAATGTATATAGGCTGTAAGTTTTCCTATGAAAATAAACTAAAAATAAGTACAATTTGAAAAATTTAATAACGTCTTCCATTCTATTCAGTTATTGGAGTGTAACCCAAAAACATCTAGACCGAATTTGATCAAATTTAAATGGGACCACAAGCGAAGCACCAGCTTTCAAACAAAAATAATTTTGAGAATCTGTTCAGCCTATCAAAAGTTAATGAGGTAAAGTAAAAAAAAAACAGTCGAATTGAGCACCTCCTCCTTTTCTACCGACTTCCATAAAGGAGGAGGTACTCAATTCGACTGTTTTTTTTTTCCGTATATATATATATATATATTTCATGTTTGTTACCTCATAACTTTCGATTGGGTGGACCTATTCTCAAAATTCTTTTTTTGTTTGAAAGCTGGTGCTTCCCGTGTGGTCCCATTTAAATTTCACCAAATTTGATCAAGTAGTTTTTGAGTTACACTCCAAGAACTGATTTTTACCACAGTAATAGAATAGAAGTCAGTATTACATTTTTCAAATTGCACTTGTTGGAAGTCGGTAGATAAAATACAAGTGTTATTTCTTAGCATGTGTGATGAAAAACGTCGTATGACACGCGTGTGGGATGTACTCTATAAGTGGAATAAGGTCTCTTACGACGCATGTCTACCGATCAGTACCACCTTATCTATGTTTTTCTGTAGTGTCATGAATTGTTGAAACAGGTGTTGCTGCCTTCAATTTCCCCGTAATGATTCCCCTGTGGATGATTCCTCCGGCACTGGTGACTGGCAACACTTGCATTATCAAGCCTTCTGAACAGGATCCTGGTGCAACACTCATGATGATGGATCTCTTGGAGGAAGCAGGAGCACCGCCCGGCGTTGCTAACGTTAGTTATGATTCCTTTATAGATATAGAATATTTAACGGACTTACCTTTTACGTGGACTCGCTATATAAGGTCTTTGATAATTAACAATATTGAACGGTGCAGTTTGGCATCGATAAATGTAGGACTATTATGTATATCAGTTGCTAACGAATGTTGATTGAAATCGGAAAAAATGGCAACTATATCACTTTTATCAGCTCCAGTCATCAACTTACTAACATGGTTGCTTGCTACTGGAGTTGTCGAAGCTGACATAGAGCCGCCATTTATCAAGATTTCAATCAACATTTGATTGCAACTGAGACATATAGGCTATGTTCGGGTAAGCTTCGAAATCACTCGCGCCGTTTGTACACCCATTCCCTTATAAGCCCACGATCATCGTAAGCGAGCTCGTACGTCATCGGTGACGTCATCGAAAACGCTCGCGGATCGAAGGTGGGTTTTCGCGGTCTTTGCGAGCTGTCACTGTCAAAGCATCAAATAAGACAAGTATAGGATTCTTTCGATTTTTGACAGAATATTTGGCGCCCATTTCGCGACCGCGTAACCGTTCCGTTTGGGTTGAACATTGCAAGCATTGATCCATAGCGGAACGCTAAAGTTCGACAGAGGCGCTACTGTTGTGAGCGTTGATGGCGCTTGCCGGAACGTACCCATAATAGCCCTGCTGGTCACGAAAGTCACAGTATAAAAATGCAACAGTATGGAAACTAAGCCTAGTTGATCAAATAATTATCTATGCCCCAATGAAGCTATAGGTTTGACACTTTTAATGTTTTAAGGTATTGTTTTTTTTTAAATAATACATTCGTTATTCTGTTGTAGACATTTAATCTAGTTAATTCTAGTTTACAAATAAAATGTATGTAGGTGTATCATGGCGTCGGTTAATCTTGATAGTTTAAAATACGGAAAGCAGTTTAGTATTGACACAGAACCACTTATAGATCTTGGGATTTTTGTGGGTTTACTACACTAACTTATCATTATAGCATAACCTTTTACAAGTTTTGGCGGGAGCGTACGTGAGCCGCGGTTGGGCGCGTGGTAGGCGCTGCAGGTGGCGCGGGTGCAGTGCTCATGTTTTCTCTGCTCTGTTTTCGGGTGTTTGGCACTCATTTTCGGGCTGAACCGTACTGCGTTTCAACCTCAAAAATGCGTTCGATACCTTGTAATTAAAAAACATTACATTAAAAATATTTTTATTCTTCATAAATTACAAATTATTGACTCCGAAAAAAGTTGATAATTTTGCCCAGCCGCCATTTTCGATTTCAATTTTGTTAGCACTATCGGCTTCAACGCCCTCTAAAACCATAAAAACGACACCCAAGATGAAAAAGTGGATAATTTCGTGCAGATGCCATTTTGCATTTGTACTTTGACAGGACTATCGGCTTCAACACCCTCGAAAACAATGAAAACGAGGCCCATGACTATAAAGTTGATAATTTTGCGCAGACGCCTAATTGGATTTCTATTTGACAGCACTATCGACATCGAAACCCTCGAAAACCATAAAAACGACACACATGACGAAAAAATTGATAATTTCGCGCAGACGCCATCTTAGACTTCGATTGTCAGCACTATCGGCTTCGACACCCTCGAAAACCATAAAAACGACACCCAGTACGATATAGTTCATAATATGTTATAATCTATTGCATCCGCCATCTAAGATTTGTATTTTGTGTTACGTTTTACGAATTTATTATGATTTATGATCGATCATACAAGAACACTATTACCATTTTTAAACACATAGCAGTCATATTTTAGACTGAATAAAAAAGGTTATGATGTAAAAATAGTTTGTAACACTCACTACTGACGGCACCGCGAGAACCGCTTAGGGGTCTCGTCGATGCGCATGTTTATTTCAGTGGGCCGTTTCGAACGATTGAAGGTAGTTTCCGTACTGTTCTATATATATCTACTGTGCGAAAGTGAAAGCAAATATTTTTTTTATTATGAACCCATATTCATTGATCCGCTAAGAACGATTGAGACTGAACCATAGATTCACTAACAGTTCAATGCACTTTGGCGCTGATACATCACAGAATAAATATCAGTTACTAACATGACTCGTGTAACTAATTGCTATAGTCATCGCATTACCAACTGAGTCGTAGGGCCATAAACGTCAATAGGGATAGAAATGTGCAACGCGTCCTAACATGTTATCGATAACTACCACTACCTGCATTCGACCCGCATTAGCGCTCGCTTCAAGATCATTCAATTTTCATTTTCAAATTCAGAGTCATTCAAGATACCAGATGTTGAAAGCCTCCTTCATAAAGTTATTGGTAATGTTACACAGGAAGACTGGGTCAAGTGTGTGAGACATGCCGAGGAACTTCTTTAATCTATCCATTTAGATTATGTATCACGAACCAAGAACTTGCGCACTCGTGAAATGTCGCACAGCTGTTTTCTGTGCCTACGACTAGTAACTATACTTTAATGCAGGGTTCCTCAAACTTATTATGTCTACTGCCCACTTTGAGAATAAGTTATTTTGTAGCGCCCCCATTTTTTCACCTAATTAAACACCGCTAATTAAATTAAATTTATATGGCTATATTAGCGGAGAGTTGAACATTCATTCTAAACGAGACTTTTACTATAACCCGCAAGAGTTAACTTGAGACCTGATGCAGTAGGTAGTACACAACGGCGCTCAGGTCTCCAGTAAACTTTTGTGGGCTACACCTGCAAATGAGAATAATAATAATTAATGCAACGCAACTTTATAGTATTCAGACAGAGTATCTTTTATTCAGCCTCTACACAACGCCATTTTGTTTGTGGGTCTCTTACTGCGCCCCTTAAGCCTGCAGCACCTACAAGGGGGCGTTATCGCCCACTTTGGGAAAGGCTGCTTTAATGTATTAATATGCTATAATAATTAAAGTGCTTTGCTTTACCAGCGAGACACAGGAGCTGTGTGCGTTCTTACAATAAAATTTCAGAAAACACAACACGACAAGTAAATTCAATTTATATGGCTTTTCTATACGAGAAGATAATATTACAATTTTCAGTATGTCCTAACATAAATGACAAAAAAAATCTTATTATCAATAAGAATATAGTTTTTAACACTTAAAACCTGGAATCTGTATTTTAGTCAATGTAAAAATAGAGCTATGTTAAAATTGTCATTTTCATGGGTAAAATTAAATTAAGTTTACAAGTATTTTTATGGTATTTTAACAAAAAAAAAACATTTAAAATTAAAATTGATAACTTTTATGACCTGTGCAGCGATTAAGGCATGTAATCGTAAAGAAGGCAAATATGTTTGGAGCACGACAGCTCTGGCATGTAACTGTTTAAGATTATTTTCCTTAATTATTATTATATAAAAAAAATCCGTGTTAGTTATTGTCAGGAGTAGGTTCTTATGAATGAAAAATCAAGAAAAGACGAGAGGTTATGACGAGGACCAAGGCCGAGCCTACTACGCGAACGAAGTCGCGGGCAGTCGCTAGTATTATTATAATAATTAAAATAATATCATCATTTACAATTAAATAAAGCCGCAGGAATAAGATAGCTTTCTACTGGTGAAATATCTTTTAAAATTGGTTCAATAGTTCAAGAGATTACTTCCTACAAACTCACTAACAAACTTTGCTCCTTTATAATATTAGTGTAAATTAACGTTCATCAGTTTCTTTGACAACGTTCATCAACATCTTTGATATCTATAAATGGAATAATTGATATTGACTTGATGTTTTCATTGTTGATCAGGTAGTCCACGGCACACACGACACTGTAAACTTCATCTGCGACCAACCCGACATCAAGGCGGTTTCTTTCGTCGGTGGTGATGGAGGTGGCAAGCATATCTACACCAGAGCCTCCGCTGCTGGTAAACTACTGCCAGATTTTGTAACAATAAAACGGGGTTAACGTGAGACTTACGCATTGTCGATATCACGATCGACAAATGTTACATTGTTGTTAATTATAGTATACATTACAGGCATTTGACCCGAAACAAAATAAGTCTCATAGAGTGTCTAAGAGGCATTAGTCATAACCTGTAATTTTGTTGGCTTAGATATAAGATAAGAGTAAGAATTTTGAAGAAAATAACAACTTCTTTTAATAATACCTTTGATAATAAAATAACCTTCTTAGACATTAATCGGTTAGATTTCTTCATGAATATCGTTCAGTCTTTAGTTAAATACCGAAGTAAGTTTCATAATCAGTGTGCAAATCTTATTTTTACAGGAAAACGCGTCCAAAGTAACATGGGCGCGAAGAACCACGGAGTAATAATGCCAGATGCGAACAAGGAACATACGTTGAACCAGTTAACCGGCGCGGCCTTCGGTGCGGCCGGGCAGAGGTGTATGGCGCTCAGTACTGCCGTTTTTGTTGGTAAGTCGCATATTTGGAAAGTTGTTTTATATAACAGCCATAGAACGCATGTAGGTGCAGATTGCGGTGTATAAACAACTATATTTCGCCCTCTGTATCTGATGCCGCAGCCCGTTAATCGCTTTCATGGCTTACGATACTGAAGTCCATTTCCGCTAGAACAAAATATTAAAAAGCGCGATTTCGTCAGTTGGCGCTTTTAGCGTGCGAATGAAATCGGACCGACGGGTAAACAAATCAAGCAAATCTGACCTGTGTGGCATAAACAAATGTCAAATTTGACATTAAGCTCAAGACACTCACGCCTATTTCATGCACGTATTTCATTTCATAGGACTTCGGCTACGTTCCGGGAAGTGCCGAAATCACTTGCGGCGTTCCATACGGCATCGATGACTTCGCCAAAAACGCTCACGCCGCGACCACGACGCTCGCGGTTCGAAGGTGGGTCTACGTGATCATTGCGAGCTGTCACTGTCACCCAAAGGGAACGGCAAACCGGGGCGCGAGCAGCGAGAGCAGTTGTGAGCGTTGACGGCACTTCCCGGAACGTACCATTCGTGTTAGCCTACGGCTTGCCCGCTCCCACAATTTCGAGACACTTGAGTGCACTAAGAGCGTATTCGGCTGCAGTTATATGTTTCCGTGTAATAGGTACTAAACATATTGCCATCTTATTCCATAATCGACTTTATATTGGTTCCTATATGGATATGAGATATACAGAGGTCGAAAATAGTCACTAAAGTCAGTAGAAGTCAGTTTTTTCACTCAAGTCAGTAAAAGTCAGTTTTTACGAGAAATGGTCAGTAAAGTCAGTATTTCAGGGCCACGTTTCCATAAAAGTGGTGTTTTTTGTAGATTGAAGTGTTAGAGTTGTGATGTGTCTATTGTGTTTGAAGAAAGTAAGGGCTCATTTTATTGAACATTTTTGTAACCCTTGTCTACTCATCCAACATATTTTTTGTCTCTGTTTAAAAAAAGAGACCAAACCTTATATATGTGTATCTTACTTACAACCCTGTAAATGTTTTATAGAATAATTACTACGAGTAGCATACATTTATCTAACAGCAACAAACACATGCATATTTCAATGGTAAATTGGTCAACGAAGTACTTAATACCTCGAGGTTTGGTCAGTAAATAGTCAGTATTTTAGGTCCTCGCAGTCAGTTAAATCAGTATTTTCCACCATGAAATCAGTTTCGACCCCTGGATATGGAGATATGATTTCGTTTCTCTCTTAAAAATTGTAAGATTACGGACCAGAATTTGATGCTTTGGTAATGGTTCTATAGTATTCATATGTAGCAAAGACGTATGTTTAATTGCACTGCAGTTTCGAGTTTCTGGAATATTTTCGATAATGCGTACGAAGAAGCAGTGGACACTTTTAAAGCCTGTATAACCATACATCTTGAAAACGTTTGGTTCTTGAAAGTACTATGTTATTTACTACGTACGTCGCGAATGTGCTTTTTGCCGGATTTAACGAGGCTATAGAAATAATAAAATTGCCATAGGGGTGGTTTGTCATGCTCTGTTAAACTGACCATACTTTTGGGCAAATCATACAAAATATTTGTGTATAAATTCGAAAGTGTGTGTGAGTAACTATTTGTGTATTACTCTTTAACGCTTTAACAGTTCAACGAATTTGGTTAAAATTTAGAATGTAGTAGCTTATACCCAAGTTTAAGACGTACGGGTTTTATCACGATGCTAAGGACAGCTATTTTGCGTTCGACTTCTTCCTTTATACGTAAATCTACAAAAACACCCGAACTCTGGCAATCAACCTTCAATTTGTTAGAAAGGGATACATTGATCCTTTTATTCCCCTCTCTGTCGACTTTGGCCGTTCTGTATAAAATACTACCTGCGCTCCGCGGTTACACCCACGTGATGATGGATGCTGATGATGAAAGTAACCTATGTGTTAATCCGCCTCATCTACCTCCATACCATGTCATCGAAATTGGTCCAGCCATTTAAGCGTGAAGGAGTAACAAACATACAAACACTTAAAAACTTTCGCTTTGTAAATCAGTGTGATGTCATTAAGGTTTGTTTTACTTTTAATTATATTCACACTCCAGTCATGTAGATCCATGACTAGGTTATTTTGTCTCTCTGATTAGAAATTTAGAAGATTGTACTTTTCCTTTGGCACTATTACTTATTTGATGGAAACTCCTTACATATGAAATTGGCGTTCTATATGGAAAAAAGTCAAACAAAAAATATCTGACAATAAATATTTAGTCAATTTAAGTACATAAATAAATAAAAAAAAAAAATTGAGTAATTTTTAAGTATTTTTTATATACTTATGCACTTTCGCCATTTTATTCGTAGTTCATTGATTCCATTGTTGAAATAATTGTAGGAGCGAGAATCTATCAAATCTTTGAAGACTTCATACACGCATTTGCGTTATCTAATGAACACATTTATCTGTGGGTCTAGCGTTGTCCTGAAGCAGCAGTGGACTAGATCAATTGATCAGTCTGAGTTAATGAATAGCGAGCTTTTCCCTAATGGTTTGCAACAGTTGACAATACAGATCTGCCGTAATCGTCTGGCCAGATCTTAAGAAGCTCTTGTATATGATACCAGCGCGGCAGTGCAAGTACCGTAATAGGCGTTAAATTTGTCGATTCGCTAAGATAGATAAATTTAAAGAATCGTATCGAGCCCTAGCAAGTATGGAAGTCATATCGACGACTTATACGATCGTTAAATTGTCGACAGTATGTCGATTATTACGAATTGTTTGCAATCCACAATGCGCCCTTCTATCATTTGAATATTCCTACGAGCATTTCACTCCTCTACAATCAAAAGAAGGCTGAAGTATTTTTTTTATTGAATACTAGTTGCGCCCCGCGGTTACACCCGCATGATGAAGGACGATGACGATGTTGATGAAAATTATCCTATGTGTTAATTCAGCGCCCCATCTACCTGCATGCCAAATTTCATCAAAATTGGGCCAGCCGTTTGAGCGTAAGAGAATAACAAACATCCATTCGGCCATAAATACAAACTTTCGCATTTATATTATTAGTAAGATCAAACGCAACTAAACAATATCTCCATTCCCGTCGCCTATAGATAAGCTCGTCGTTTTCAAAGCTGACAAAACAATCGTTAAAATCGATTAAATAGACGATATCAAACGTAATTTAACAGTGTCATGCTAGGATTTCCGTCATAATCGTAAAATCTTATCGAATTTGTCTACCGATAGCTTAATTTTGTTACTTACTTGTAATGATTGACAAAAGATCGATATAGCCAGTTTTTTCGAAGTATGACGAATTCAAGATTCAAATTTATCGATCGGTAAGTTCGGTACTTGCACTGCTAGTCCAACAAACACTCACCAGTACTTTTTATCGGAGTCACCTTTCGCTTGTGGCAGAATTTAGCTTCTAAACCTCTTCCTAGGTTATCCTGGGTTCAACCACTGTGAGATTTTTCTCATTTCCAATACGTTTCAAGTGAATTGAAATTGTTTCATCGCTCACACCGAAGCCTGCCGCTAACTCTGACGGAATTTGGGATGGATCTGCTTCCACGATTCTTTATTGTCAATTATCTTCGGTCGTCCACGAGGTTTGTTCTGTAGGCCAAAAATCAAGTGGCGTGAAAACAATAAATTCTGAACACAAATACACAAGCCTAAATTTGATATAAATTTGAATATGGAATTTCTAGCCAAACGTCATATTTTTGGGATCATAAGTGGCCATTTTGACAAAACGCCAATTTCTATGTTGTACCTAATATGAAGGATATTTGAAGATTTATTACTTTTACTTTAACGTCTTTTCTTAAATGGTTTCTTAAAATTGTGCTTTTATTTAGGCGAGGCCAAAGAATGGATCCCAGATTTGGTGGTGCGTGCTCAAGCCCTGAAAGTTAACGCAGGTCACGTGCCTGGAACCGATGTGGGACCTGTCATCTCTGTCAAAGCAAAGGAAAGGATCCACAGACTAGTAGAATCTGGTGAGTTTCTATACATATTTTTACTGTCATAATATTTCTAGATAAGGCCAAATCGAAACAATTAATTAATTGGTAAAAAGGATTAAGAAGTCTTTTGTTATATTTGCCGAGCCGTTTGTTCTCAATAGATAGATCTTTTGAGAACAAATGAACGGATGAATGAGTTTGATGGTTGAACTATTGAGTTTTTTCTCGTTTTATGTTTATGTTCGACTGTCGAACTTAGTTAATCAAAAATCTTCGGTTCGAACTACATTAAGCCTAAAGTGTCTAGCGCGTCACCGGCTGCTGCCGCGGCACGCTCGGTTCGCTCGTTCGGCTCGCGCGGTGTATGATCACTCCTTGATCGCTCGTGACTTTGCTCTGACGAGATATTGGGCAGCGCAGTACACAGAATTTATGGTCGATGGGGCCGGAAGGTTTAGGAGTGAAGACCACGCACCGGCAAGCGCAGTGCAGGTCGCCCACCGACAAGGTGGACAGAAGACCTGATAAAGGTCGCAGGACGACGTTTGATGCAGGCCTCTTCCAACCCGTCTTTTTGGAAATATATATGGGACACCTATATTCAGCGGTGGACGTCCTACAACTGAAATGATAATGATGATGAATAGAAATTATGAATATTTTATCAGAAGACCTAAAAGCGTTTTTTAAATTCTAACTACTGGACATTTTTATATTATATCCACGAAGATTTAAAAATGAGTCACAGTATACAGTAGTCACAGATTATTTTCTATCTACAGGAGTCAAAGAAGGTGCCAAACTAGTGCTCGACGGGCGCGGTGTCAAAGTTCCTGGCTTCGAAAAGGGCAACTTCGTCGGCGCTACCATCCTAACAGACGTCAAACCCAACATGGAGTGCTATAAAGAAGAAATCTTCGGGCCCGTTCTCGTGTGTCTATTCGTCGACACATTAGACGAGGCTATTCAGCTAATCAACTCTAATCCTTACGGAAACGGTACAGCTGTTTTCACAACTAATGGAGCTACAGCGAGGAAATTCGCGAACGAAATCGACGTTGGCCAAGTTGGTGTAAACGTACCTATTCCTGTTCCCTTGTCTATGTTCTCGTTTTCGGGGACAAGGGGCAGTTTCTTAGGAACAAATCACTTCTGCGGAAAACAGGGTATCGATTTCTTTACTGAATTGAAAACGGTCGTGTCATTCTGGAGACAGAGTGACGTATCTCACGCTAAGGCAGCTGTTTCTATGCCTACGCAACAATAAGTTACATGCCATATAAAATCAAGTACTAGATAGACCAAAAGCGTTGTAGTAGGGTATGTATATAGTTCCACTCATTTGGGATTAATAAATAATGTAGAAAACCGAATTAATTTTATGTCAGTGGCACGTTGCAGTGCAAGTTTATCCTTCAAATGCGTCACTCACGCAATTGCGTATCGCACAAAAGTTTACAGAACACAATTATAGTTTTTACAGATAAAAGTTATTATCTTTGTAGAAATGTGTAAATCAGTTTTGAAATTTTTGTCTGCGGTACTCGTACGCGCTTCTCGCATTGAAGGATTCGTTAAACTTGTACTGCGCAGTGATTCCATTATGCATAATCCAGTATTATATACGAGTACAAATGTTACATGTATATTTTTGTATAATGATTTTTAAAGCACTAACGCCTGCTTAGCAATACCAAACATTCGAAACAAAACAAAGGTTTGAATCCCGTCCGAGGATGGATTTTTTCTTTCTAAAATTGCAATTATATAAAACAAAATGGTCTACGATTTCATAAGTTACCGAACTACTTTGCCCTGTAAAAAGCTTAAAGTCCTAGCTGTGACCTTGAAACGCCCTATCGTTCTTCAGTTTTGGTGTACTTAGTACTGAATTGTTAGAATTAAGGATAATTATAAGCAACTATTTTTGTATCCAAAGTGCCAAGCGTCTTCCATTTTGTTAAATATTTTTGATAAAATATATGTTATTTATAGGTATGGTTGTATTTTTATGGTCACAGTCATTTGTTGGAAACATATTTTTTAGGATTATTATGTTAGTGTTAGTTTGTATCAAAAGTGCCAATATTTTTGATAAAATATATTATGTTACGTATATGGTTATATTTTTATGGTCACAATCATTTGTTGGAAAAATATATTTTAAATTATTGTTTTTACGTATATGTACTGTGTTTTATGTTTTATATCCCATAACAAGACTTTTATATGAATTAAAAACTTTACAACAATTAATACACAATACCTATTATTACATAATATATTTAATAATATATACTATAAAGTCAAAGTCAAAGTCAAAATCATTTATTCAATTTAGGCATCAATGACGCACTTATGAACGTCAAGTTTTCATTATAATGTACTTTAAAGACTACCGCCGCGTTCCAAAATTAGAGTTCAATAATTAAGTAGAGTAAGAGTTAAAAGATATAATTGTGTTCAATCGAAAATATAATAGTTTTATATTCCAAAACAGAAAAATTACTTTATAATGTCCTCTGTACCATTCAAATTTGGTATATAATAAATTATATCATCTCAAGCTAAAATATAATAACTTTCTATTCCAAAACTGATCATATATTATACATTGTCTATCTTCGGTATTTAAATTTGGTATAATAAATTCTATCTTAAACTAATATAAAAACAATTTTATATCGCAAAACAAAAAAAAAACAATATAATATTGCAACTATTGCACTATCGTATTTCATAATAATTGATTGTATAATGTTGGAATGTTATATGAGAATCAAACTATGTTGTCTAAATACGACAACATATATTTAAAATTGGCGCCATGACTCACTGCACGTGCATAAACAAACAACATCTTTGTGAGATCATGCTACACAAATCTTACATCATATATATCCCTTACCACAATGATGTAAGGATCAATATCGATTGTGCTAATGTCTATAAAACCTTGTAGCAACATCCTTTGTTACCACCACGGTCGTCATTCGAGTCATATACTGCGTTCAAATAGGCCCCTGTTGGCGAAAATAACGCTAAAAACGCTCACATGGGCGTTCGAATTGGGAATCTGTGGGTAAAAATGTCGTTTATGTATCTTTGTTAGCGTTCGGAAAACTAAAAAAGAGTTATTTCTGCCACCAAAAAGTGCAATTCTTGACCCACGTCCGGATCATGGTTGTTTGTGATCGTTTTTTGACAACTATGTATTTGACCGCATAATCATGCGTCTTTAGGTCTTATGCTCGGTTGATCGTTCGAGTAGGGTGAGGGCAAAAATTACGTTTTTGAGCTTTACGTAAGCTTTAACAAACGAGCCATCAATGACAACGCCACCAATGCTCTCAAAGCTAAACGAACGCACCTATTGTCGCTATCAGCGCTCAGTCTAATCCATTCTAGTTGCAAACGACCATCGCAAAGGAAATATAAAGTTTAGTGTTGTGTAAATATTACTTATTGTTTGATATCGGAACGGTTGTTATGATTGTACATAAATAAACTGACTACATTACATCCTGCGTATCTTGTTACTTTAACGAAGGTAGTTGGTGGAGTGTGACGCGCGATGAGGCGATATTTGGAGGTGTTCGTGTTTATAGTGTTGTGGTATGGAAGCTGCGGGCTAACACCGCAGTGTAGGAATGAGAAAGGGGAGCCTGTCGATTGGTAAGTTGTAGTTTTTGTTATTTCTTTAATTATATTAATAAAAAAAAAATATAAAATATTAATTTAATAATGAAAAAAAATGCCAGGTATATGCGTTACATTGTGTTCCTTTATATTTTAAAGAGTACAATGGGAAACTTTGTGTGTTTTTGGTATGACCATTATTAACAGAGATATTCCAATTAGGAAAATGTTTATCCTTTGTGACGTCACAACCTTTGAATGAATCGCGTCGTGAAATGTTTACTGCACAAGAAAAACGTTAATAACGCTACAAAAGTATGTTGTATTTGTATCATCTATGAAAGGTGAAGGAAGGTTTTACAAATATAATTTAAATTTGTATTTTATAAAATTCATATTTTATACCTGTTAAAAAAATTATGGCAAAATTATTTTTTTTGAGAATTGTAGATTTTTTCAATGATTCAGGGGTGGGTAGTTCTGCCACCACACCTTTTCGTACCGTGAAACAGTAATGTTCGCAATACTGTGTTTTGGTTTGAAGGTATGGTTGGCGGCGAAATTACAGGCACTTGCATTTGTAGTTTTGTGAGATCAATCGAACCTATTCATCGGCCATCTTTTCTGAGATGTATTTTTTGTTTAGTGGTCCACGCGATCTGCGAAACAATACAATGAAAATAATGGAGCGCCTACAAATATATAATATGTCATTTATTCGTAGTTGCCAGCCAAGTTTAGAAAGGAGTTTCTGTAATTCAAGAATATTTTTGACAAATAATTTACAGAAAGGATTATAATGTTTAGAAAATAATTTAAATGTATGTTAGTATAAATATGCAATCTGGCATTAATTGCTGGATGCTAGCCAGATTAAATTACATGCATAAAGGTTGAATTTGAATTTGCATACACTTTTTTACTTTTTAGTTTATGTTGATTCGAAGAAAATGGGCAGTACCTACCAGGCTACCAGGTAGTCAAAAAAGTTCTCGAAATAAAAGGCACTCGACTGATCAAGCTTGAAGGACCTAAAATAAAAACTCAACAAATTTCCATATAGTTGAACGTATTTACTACTTACCTATTTAAATGGTTCAGATGGAAGCTAAAATACCAATTCATTGATAACAGTAGATATATGTGATTTTCCTGTTTTGTAAACAGTGTTAAAACAAGATACGCTAGTGGTATTACGTAATATATGATAAATACATGTTTCATGTCCCTTCACATGGATTTCGTAAAGCTTATGCTGAATAAGAGATAAGGTGGAAATAGGGTTAGCCTCGCCGTCATTAGAAATATGGCTTTTTCGTATAAAGTCCATAGTAATAACGCACACATCCTACATATAATCGGGTTCTAAAAAAATGTAGGAATTTCATATTTGATACCGTAGCACAAAGCCTTCAGCTGTATTCAAAGTGCATATTCGATATTTTAAATATTATTTTGACGGTTTAACAGGAAATGCTCTACTGTACCTACCATTTCGACCTGTTTCGTGACTATACGGGTCACTTCTTCATAGAGCCAAGGGCAATTTTTGCTTGCGCGCCTGCACGAGATACTCGTCTTTACGAGAGACACTGTCAAAATAATATTAAATTATTTGCACGCCTTATAGTAATAGTACAATTTGAGTTTTAGGACTGTTTCCGGTAGACTTATGTTTGTTGTGACGTATGTTTTTAATTTTAGGTTCTACATGTATAAACTGCCTCGCGAAAGGAACCACCTAAACCCGTTGATTCGCCGCGGGGTGGCATATATGCACCTGACGCCGTCCAAACTTCGGGGAGGATGGATTATGTCAGACATGTCTATTAGCGACCCAAGGTCTATGCTGGGAAGAACTCTGGCGCCTCTATATCAGGTATTCAACTTCATTAAATGTTGGCGACATAAGCTCATTGTCCTAGAACGTATAACTGCGTAAGTGTAACGTAACGTGTCGTTCACGTACAACAGCACAAACTGCCGTTTGTCTAGGCTAGGGCAACTGTGACACAGATAACTCATAGTTAGTACGGCGAAGCGTGACGCGTTGACGCTTACGATACAACTATTTTTTTCCAAAATTGTTTGTGCTACAGTCTGTTGACCTCTTCAGGATTGCCGCAATTTTGCCAGTGCCGCGTGGGAAGAGTAAAAAATAAGCGGAGGAGATTGGTTGTTGGAGGGAAGACTAATGGGCATGAATAATTAAATTTACGTCGAAGTATTCAAACCTAAGGATGACAAACAGATAACATAGGTACATAGAATGAAACGAACAAAAACAAATGAGTAGCTATATTACTAGGTAAAATTAGAATTACATTAGAGTAAACTACATTATAATTGTGTTAACATATACATTTATTACGCGAACGAAGTCGCGGGCGCTCGCTAATATAAATATGAATTTTCAGGTGACTTAGGCTTAACTCAGGGTAAGAGAAGAGTATAACTTTGTTTCCTTAAAATATCTCACATTTTCAGCTGACTTCCGTAAAAGGTATTTTTATGTGTATCATAAATTTTACCTTGTGAATCGATATTAATTTTTTTATTTGAAAACTGGTGCTTTTAATGTGATCCCATTTAATCAAGAACTTACCTGTAGTTTTTCATAATAATTTATCATGAACATCTTTTATTGAAGTTGGTTTCAAATTTTGTAAAAATGTACTTATTTTTTCCATTGTGTTAAATTATTGTCGTGCTGTGTCGTGTGTCGTGGTTTGGATTGCATTTGAACATCGTCTCTATTGTGTAACATACAATATTTGAAATATTTTATTCAATCTCAAGTTTTATCATGAATTAAATTAATTACGTAATAAAACAAAGTTATATAATGAAGGATTTACCATCGCGCTTCGTATACGAGGCAAATGACCATGGAATACTTAGAGCGTTTCCTTGCTGGGTATGACAGGTACAACCCGGAACGGTAAGCAAGACCATTTCCAAGTTACTCAGTCAAAGGCCAATCTCTCATAAGAAGCCGATGGCGTTACTGCCTCAACAACCTGTTGACGTTCAAATAAAGAGATCAAAACGGGTAACCCTAGAACATTTGATAATAACCGTATAATCACAGTACTAAATGTCCCCCCTACTAGTAACAAAATATCGACATACTTTATCACATCATTTTTGTTATAAAAACTAACGTGGTTTTCAATCATTATTAACTAATAATCTCGCTTAGCACCAGTGCTAAGCGAGACGTCATCGACGCGGGCGTCCCGAACACTCATTGAAAAAGGCCACCGAATGCGGTCGAAACTATAGTCGGACCTATCCGATAAATATTACGTGAGTAATCCCGTATTTTTAATAAATTATCACATCATCATCATAGTCGTCATTTTCATTGCTGAAGGTCATGTCTAGTCTGAATGGTTGACCGCTCGATGTACTATGCTTTTCCACGTGTTCTGTCTTCAGCGTTCTTAATAGCTTTTGTGATTGACAGGCCGGTAAGCTTCTTTACTGCGTCTGACCATCGGGTAGGTGAGCGACCGCGTGGTCTTTTCACTTTATCACACGTGCAGTAAATTTATGAATTTCAATTTGTTTCAGGAAAAGAGCATAATATCTGTCGTCTACAATGATCAACCGCCGGCTCCTGAAAATCAACCGGATATTCTGCAATCTGTTGCTGAAATGTATTCTAAAAGCAAAAGAGGTAACAGACACTGTTTTATAACTATTTTTAAATAGAGTACTCCAAGCATCTGTGTTTTCTAAATTATGCACCATGTCATGTATGGCACCAATGTCTTACTTCGTACATAATAAGGCATGTTTTTGAAGAATGAAAATGGAATTTTTGTCAGCAGCTGAACCTCAGAGTAAGCAAGTATTTGGTTATCTTATTATAGTTTCAAGCGTAACAGTTAATGTAGTGATTGATACTTCAGAAGTGTTGGACGGTTTTGCACTTTTTTTATCAAGCTGACCTGACTGACGTCATATCCGATAGAGGTATTCCCGTATTTTAAAGTTTCTCAGGCAACTTTTACAATTTCTCATATCTTTGCTTAGAATATTACAATGAGTCAGTTGTTTTCAAGTTATGCATTTACCAAGGAAATTAATTTAATTAAACAAATGAGATTACTCATTCATCACATCGAAATGCCTATTTAATATGCTGTAGATACAGTTGTTATTCATCATCATCATCATCATCATCATCATCATCATTATCTCAGCCGTAGGACGTCCACTGCTGAACATATGCCTCCCCCATGATTTTCCACAAGGACCGGTTGGAAGCGGCCTGCATCCAACGTCGTTCTGCGACCTATATCAGGTCGTCTGTCCACCGTGTCGGTGGACGACCTACGCTGCGCTTGCCAATCTGTGGTCTCCACTCTAGAACCTTTCGGCCCCATCGGCCATCTGTTCTGCGTGCTATGTGCCCTGCCCACTGCCACATCAACTGGCTAATCTTTTGGGCTAGTCGGTGACTTTCGTTTTTCTACGGATCTCCTCATTTCTGATTAGAGCACGTAGAGAAACCCCGAGCATAGCCCTCTCCATAGCTCGTTGTGCGACTTTGAGCTTAGTTATGAGGCCCATAGTAAGAGACGATTTTGTTGATTAAAAGAGCATCATCTAGCTAGAGGGATACTGGCTCTTAATACAGCCTTTCATAATTGCAGGGCAAATGAAACTAGCTGGCATAAAGAAGTACAAAAAGTTCAAGCTCGGCGACAAGTATTACGACGACTACGATCTAGCCGAGATGTGTAAAATGCATTCCAAATTTATGAAGACGCGCGTCGAGAGCGGACATACGAAAGGAGTGCTATTGGGGGACAAATTCACATCGCTGTGGTTGGTGCATTCTGTGCCTAGGTTCCCGCCATTGCCAGGAGGTAAGTTACTATACAAATAATATAATAATCTATAATAACCAAAACGGTGGTTGCACAAAATATCCGTTATAGAAATTACAATAACGATGTTATAGTAATCGTAAGGTAACGTCCAGGACAGATAAATTGGCCTAGTAGATCCTGTGCCCGAAAGGTCCAAAAAGAAAAGGGTGGCTGTCAGAAATAAACCGCAGGACTCTTCAAACAGGCAGGCTGCTGAAGTAACCTCCATCTTGAACTTTCACTTTTGGCAAATACGTTCAAAATACGTGTTTTGCTTGAATTGAAATACAAATTAAAAAATACTGTATCGCAACGCAAGTAATTAAAATACGAAATACAAAATACATTAAAGTACGATATTTGAAATATAAAATACACTATTTTAGCTAGTTTTAATTGAAATACGAAATACAAATTACTAAACAAGTAGTCAAGACCAACACGGGCTGAAAAGCAGAGGAAAACAAGTTAATCAGTATAACCAGTAGTAAGTAGTATTACAAATACTAAATACGTATTTGTATTTCAATTACGTATTTTAATTACAAGTAATAAACATGTACGGAGGACTGTTTTTTATCACTTCACTACGCAGTACTTTTGATAGAGTAAAGCATATGCTTGTTATCAGTACCTCTAGACGTACAAAAATGAACATGTATAGACACATTATAAAATACTGAATAACATATCTTTAAAATATAGCACTACAACTCTGGGGCTCAGCATGCAACTCCAATGTCCAAATGATACAGAGGGCTCAAAATGGCATCCTGAAAACTTTATCAAATGCTCCATGGTTCTTAAAAAGTACTGAGTTGCATAGTGAACTAAGAGTCAACACGGTTAATGACGAAATAACAAAATATTCGACAAAGTACAAGAAACGGCTTAGTAAACACCCCAACCACCTGGCATCACAATTGACCATTATAAATTATCCTAAGAGGCTAAAAAGACGACACATCATAGACCTATCAAAGGCAAATGATTAAAATTGACGAAAAGGAGAGACACTCGATGGAGTACTACTCCTACATGAGCTTGCCTGCAAATCACCTGCTCAAAGTTAAAAGACTGATCGCAGATAAACACAGAACAAAAAAAAAATATAGCATCATAATGTTCAAGACTTGGTGGTGTTATAATATGTTTCTAGCATTTTTACTCGATACGAAAAAAAAGAACTCAATAATTTGCATCATACATTCGAGATAGAACTAGTATAGTACATTTGTATGAGGTTAAGTGGCGCTCTAGGAGTAGGTTGCTATTACATCTTTTTCGAAGTGACGCTTTTTAAAATTAGCACAGAGCCTATAATAAAGAATGCATTAAGTGATTGAAGTACAATTAAACACATCCATATTTCAGTGATGCACAGCTTCAACTCATCATCATACGACTACCCCACAACCGGCATGAAGTATGGCCAATCTTTTCTCTGCGTGTCCGTACAAACGTCAACCCTCAACCAGATCGCAACTCAACTGAAGTACAACGAGCCTCTCATTACCTACTCGCATATCCCGCAGGAGTTTGAAAATGAACTGCCCAATTTAATAGACGTTGTGAAGAATAAGACAATTGATGTTTCACCTTGGTAAGCTGTCCCTTTTCATATCATCCTTTCTAAGGACATCAGCCACTTATATATCCATTTATGTAATCTACTCTTTGATCAGCCATTCTCGACTAATTTCTGTAAGCATAGACAAATATTTGTCTTTGGTGTAGGTGCATTTTTGTATTGGGCCAAAAGGTCAAAAAATTTGGTAAAAACCGGCCAAGTGCTAGTCGGGCTCGTGCACGAAAGTTTCTGCACGTATCTATCCAATACAACAGACATGGGCGGCAACATAAATTTCAACTGTCTAACTATCACGGTTAATGAGATATAGCCTGGTGACAGGACAGCAGAGTCTAAGTAATAGGGTCCCGTTTTGCCCTTTGGGTACGGAATCCTAGAATGGCTATCGTCTACGAAGAAATACTTAATATTTTTTCGTAGGCTATCGTTGAGTTAGTTTATTTTTCTAGATTAGTGTTATTTCGAATTGTGACGTGTAATATTGGTGGAATATTAACCGTTAAGTGTTCATAACGGTGCGTGCACGAGTGTATGCGAAGTGTACAAATCGTGAAACGTTGTCTGTGTGCTTTCTTCGTCATCCCCTTATACCATTTTTGTAATAGATCTATCGCTTTACTGGAACGTGACTTATACTGGACTGTGACTTGACGATAGACTTGTTTGTGACTGTGACTTGACCCCTCACTATCTACTATCTCTATCACTTGATGCAACTATAAATATCTAGTTAGTATATAACTTGTGAAATGGCAGATGTAGAAAACGTACGAGTCCAGAGAAGCACACCACTATTTTTTCTCATTTTTCGCATTTTAAAATAATGTAGTATCTTTTCTCCATTTCAGGTATCACATAGAAAGTTTTGAAACCCTTGTAGGTCGCAAGTTCCTATCGTTTGCCAAAAGCGCCATGTTCAACGACGATCTGTACAGTGGTTTGGTGGCTGAGGTGTTGCAATCAGATTTGTTGGTGGAATCTTGGACCAATGGACCGGGTACTCTAGACTCTGAATGCAGTCGAAACTTCCAGTAAGTTTTTTAATTTTTATTCATAATGACTCATTAAAAAGACTCCCTCTCGCCTGATGGAAAGCGGAGATGGAATCAAGAAGCGATGGCCATCAACCACACACGTTGCAGTTCCTGAAAAGGAGGTTGATTCCTGCGAAATCTATTGTATTGTTGGCCAAATATGGCCAATCGCCAGTCAACGAGTTATGGCAGCCGCAACCTGAGAGTTTCAGAGTTGCTAAGTGTTATTATGATAACAGTAATATTAAATATTTGTTTCTTTTCTCTTATATTGCCGGATTTAGATGCCCTATGATTTAAAGATTAATGTACTCAACGAATAGCATAACATTTCTATCTAACGTACTGCGTGAAACAAAAGAGCAATAGTAATGTAATATGTAATAATAAATAATATGGGACAAAATCCACACAAGGTGCCAAACTAGTGTACTATAAAATAGTGCACCATGTACTATGGTAAATAAACGTATACACCCCGACAAGTTAAGCAAACATGTCCATGCACACAAATGTTTCACCTGTCCGGGGCTAAGAAGGCTGAGTTGCTTCCAACTGAATTATTTGACAGTCTAAGTAGTAAGCACAGTTAAATAACTCGTATTTGCCAAAGTTTGCGTGTCCATATAAATACCATCTGGATGTCTTCAAGGCAATAAATGTACTCTGGACAGGCATAAACTATCGTACACTTGCACTGCACTATCACTTATCATCAGCGGTGCGAGCATACATTGTCGATAGGAAAAAATATCGATAGAAAACAGCCCGTGATATATCGGTCGCAGCAAGATCCTATACTAAGGACATATTAAGGTACGATAGCTCGTAAAAGTCTACGAAGATATAATGTCAGGAAGCATAACTCAAAAGAAATTCCACACAAAAAGTGGTCCTTCAAACCAAAACGACGTATGATTCCAAATACGAATTACTTCCGAGGTTACAAATAGACATGTTCAGATATTGGTTTAAATTTCAGAAGGAAAGCAAGGATTGGTCCACGCGCGTGCTGCAACGTCTACTATGACAGCATAGTCATAGCGGCGTGAATGATGTTATTGATTTAGCACGACTTTTATTGGGTCATTTTTTAAGGCTTTTACTCCTCTTGATATTATTTCTGCGTAGGTAAAAGTCAATTTATCGCCTCGTCAAATTTATCTTGAGACCATGCTCGCACAGTCGGTGAGATGGTGGTTAAACGAACGATAAAAAAGACTGTAAAACACATCTTAACCACAAACGTTGCAGTTCCTGGAACGTTTGTTATAGAATAGGTTGATTTCTGCGAAATCTATTGTGTTATTTGCCAAATATGGCGAGTTGCAATGGGTTAAGCATATATTTTTCAATTATGATTATTTCAATTACAGAGTAAGGAACATAGAGCGGTTAAAATTCCCAATGGCGAAAATGTCGTTCACATCACACAATGATCACTCGAAATGGGCGGTGGCAGTCGCTCACAAAATGCACAACAGTCAAGATACGAAGGTAGCTGATTATTGGGTTTGCGTCGGAGATATTAACAGAGCGGTAAGTTTGTATTGTACATACAGTTCGAGGCACGTAAGTTGAACCAAAATGGTGGTCGTCCGCGCAAGTACTTGAATTGTATTGACCTTGTCGCAAAGCTTTTTCCAGTCACATGGTCCCATTGCTTCAACTCTTTCGTTCACTAGCTCTATAACACGAGGCACACTCCACCGTACATTTTTTTTTGTTTTTTTTTTTCGTTTTTATGATATTTTGACAGATATATAAATGTCGAAGAACTGAATCCTTTGTGCACGAGTACTCCAGGGCCACGCCACGTCAATCGAACAATCACACTCCGCCCCTCTCTGGGCTGAGAGGGGCGGAGTGTGATTGTTTGGAGCAAATGTCGCTGCGATGCTATTGTTACGCACGGTGGCGACTTGCGCCGCAACTCATAGCGCACTTCGATTGAGATCCAAAACATGTGTTCTGAGCATTCAAGGTCATAGTTCAACTTACATGCCGCGATCTGTACTAAGTTTCATACAACCCTAGCTCGTTTCCAATTAATCCGCAGACTTTTGCTGTCCCTTCAACTTGGGCGATAAATATGAGTAAAACCAACTAAAATATAGGGTGTTTGGTAGAGGGACTGACATACCAAATGAGCGTGTTCGGGGGCCCACTTGGAGAATACAAGTTGGCCAAAAAAAATCCCAGACCCCCAATTTTTTTAAACTTTTTTTTGTGAATTTTCCCTTTTTCTCCGAAATCGTACCTATTTACCACCATAACATTTGTAAAATCTGTTTTAGACAGGATGTTTTTAATTGAATTTGGTCTCTTTACACCTTCAGGCCAATCCAATTCAAAATCCAGGTATCCAATTTTGCTTTGCTTGGCCTGAAGGTGTATAGAGACCAAATTTAACTAAAAACATCCTGTCTAAAACAGATTTTACAAATGTTATGGTGGTAAATAGGTACGATTTCGGAGAAAAAGGGAAAATACACAAAAAAAAGTCAAAAAAAATTGGGGGGTCTGGGATTTTTTTGGCCAACTTGTATTCTCCAAGTGGAACACACTCATTTGGTACATCCCCCGAACACGCTCATTTGGTATGTCGGTCCCTCTACCAAACACCCTGTATAGGTGTATATATTCTTTAATTAGAAAGTACTGTCACTAACAAGCGTCACGACCCAGTATCGCAATTTAAATTACCAGTAAGATACTATATACATTGAAAAATAAAAAAAAAAAGCAAACATGGTTTCATTGCTCATAAACTTTTTGTTGTTGCGTTGTTTTCAGTCCTTTAGATTTTAGTTATACTCTTAGTCTAAGAACAGTATAACTCTTTGTGAATGAGTTCGTCCGGGGTAGTATTAGCACCATAATTTTTCGTACCGTGAAGCAGTAATGGTCGTAATACTGTGTTTTGGTTTGTAGGGCATGGGTGCCGGCGAAATTACAGGCACACGAGACTTAACAACTTCATGTTTCAGGGTTACGGGCGTAGACAGCTCGTCACTTGTGAGGAACTGCATCTGGTTTACCTGGTGCTTGTATCATTTCCAAATGAGATTAAAAAAGTTTTGATCTAGATTTTGCAACTAAGTTTGACAAACACTTTTGATATCAGTCGTTATCACGATTGTGGCACTAGGGTGTTTGACTTCTTGTTACAACAACATAGGACGTAATCAATTGGAAATATCGATTTGTGACTCATACTGAACTCTCTCTCACATTACTAGAATTCAAGATTTCTTTATATGCAGCGTCTATCTATCGTGATGTATGGTAGCACCGTAGTACAAGAAAGAAGGATGTACTAACTGTTGTCTCTCAGTTTATCTATGAAAATCTAATGTATATAAACAAAAACATTAGCAGTTTTGATAAAAGGAGTGATGCTCATTGCATCAACACGCGAAATAAGCACATGCTATCCGTACATGTACCACATCTCCACAGAATAAGTCATTCTTTTATGGGACAATGTATACGATTCTATAATAAAGTTCCCAATGTTATCCGAGATTTGCCTATTAATAAGTTTAAAATTACTATAAAACTAAACTCGGTCAAAAAGGTTATAACAAAATTTCGGATTACTTGGAGGCTAAAACAGCTTAATCAACAAATCTATCTACTCGTGTACTAAGATGTCAAAGTGTAGCGTGTCTTGCCTTACTGGTACCATTATTATGTTCTCTTTTGTAAGGCAACACACTGGAGCTAAAAATAAGCGAACATTTGTTATATCATTTAAGAAATTGGTGATACAGTCTGACATTATATAGAAGACAAAGATGCTTGGAATACTCCACTTCTGGCAAGCTGTCATTCTGCCACCCTTAAAATGTAATATTTGTAGTACCTAAGTAGAAACATTGTAAAAACATCTATATAAAAAGAATGGCTCCGAGTTTCTTGCCGCTTCTTCTCAGTAGGCTCTATATAGTTTGGAACGCGGCAGTAGTCTTTAAAGTGCATTATAATGAAAAATTGACGTTCATAAATGCGTCGTTGATGCCTAAATTGACTAAACGAGTTTGACTTTGACTTTGACTTTGGAGCGGATTGAACATAAGCTTCTTATCCATTGATTTATATAGTAGCTAGGAAGCGGTCATTTCCGTATATGATTTGCTCATGTTTCATATAGATAATGATTAAAGGCCAGATTGAGAAAACTCGATTTGGTCGAGTCAAATACGGTCCTACGTCATTGCGCTTATAATTTGTAAAAAAAAACGTTTTAAAATTAATGTTGAACATATCTGGCGCTGACGACCGTCAATTTCAGTTACATAAGCAGACCACCGAAGAAAATTTATGATACTGGCATTTAGGGGTCTCAAGGAATAAGCTGTACTGTTGCTCATGCTTCTAGATGCATGCATCTGACGGAAAATGATTCACTATAATAAGCATATAATAGTGAATCACTTTCCGTCAGATTCCCTCTAGCAAGAGTTTTAATTATACGCTTTTAATTATATAATTGGGTTCCTACTTTTTTCATTCAACTTCTGGATGCCTGCATCGTTAATTTTCTTATTGTTCAGAAACATTCTGAACAGGAGACTTAATAGGCAGACATGAAATTTTACTATTCATCTCCCTACCTATATGAAAGCTTTGGGCACATTATATTATTTGTATTTTATTATTTTGATTTTATTCCATTAATTTACTGTTGAATTTTCCTTACAGTTACCCCAAGAATCCCGCGGTGGAGGCACCGTTTGCACATCGGGCCCTATCCTCTGGGGAAATTTCGCACACCTCATCGAATCAGTGCAAACGTGTAATAACTGATAATCTATCGCACAAAGACTTTTCCATTTTAAGTAGTTATGTCAATTTTAAGTTAGTTATAAGTTTCATTTTATAAAACCATTCCAATGTAAATAAATTAGTAAGGTACTGAGATAAGCAATGTGTTCTTTTAATATAAGGGAAAAATAGCTTGCAGAAAGCCATGCAGTGTTTATTTTTCTTATTAATTTCATCTACGTGTCTGCTCTTGATCTTTTCGTTCTATGCTGAGATTGTCTAACCAGTGGAAAGCTCTAAGACCATTTTCTTATAGAAACATAACACACCACTGCAGACCAGCGGCCTTATTGTCTATATCTATATATATCTTTACGGAGAACGGAAATGGGCTTTATTTTGACATTTTCAAATGTCAAAATTAAGCCCATTAGTTTCGTCCATGAGAATGAAGTAACATTTCATTCTCATTCAAGTTATACAATAGGCGGCGGGATACAAAGTAAGCGTGGCTCTGATTGGCTCGCACAATGACACAATAACACCTGATGCCTTTAAACTACCACCTTTTACGAAAATATTATAAAACAGGAGCGTTTTGTAATAAGTTTAGAATAATCAGACTACCACCAACACAATAGAGACGAACAATATTATTTGAACTCTGTTTAACATTGGAAAAGTTATACTTTGTGTAAAAAGTCACGCCGGAGTAAGCGAATCGAATGAATTACTTTCTTATGACGCCATCACAACGCCTAGCGTGTTCCATTACTACTTTAAACTAGCAATAGTCGTGGTGGTACCGAATTTAGTAGTAATGTTGAAAAATAACTACTTTAAGTGGTAGTATACGTTTGGCGAGTGAGGTGTATCAGTATATGAGCTGTCAAGTGGTTTAATTGCTTTGTGTTACTAAGTCAGAAAACTTTTAATCCGTGAGGGGAAGTTAAAGAATATTCCCTCCGCCGCCGTCGGAATGCGAATCGAAGAGGCGAGGTAATCCGGTTTACTAGGTGGCAGGCCTCTTGTGCAAGATGCTGTCTGAGTTGGTACCACCGCTGTGCCAAATGTTCTACCGCGTGAAGTGAAATTAATGGGCGGAAGAGAAAACAATATCTTGGGGTAAGGAACGCATTGTTGTGCAATAGTAGGTACACAAACTACAGTTCTGGGTTCTAAGCTCTTGGGTGGGTCTACATGGTGCAGGTCATGGGCAAGCGTAATGCTTAACATAATTGTTATTGGGTAATGGTTCACTTTGGACCACTGATGGTCTATGGAAAGCACACGAAGTGGTCCGCGAACAATTTGTAGTTAAACAGTTGTATGTACTTATATTTTATTTGTGGATAAAAAAACTCTTCCAGTAAACCACCAATGTAAGTTAATACTTACATTGGTGGTTTACTGTATAATTATTATCTCTAAAAAGTTGGTGGTCCATGGGAAGACGAGACATTTTTAATGTCGTTCTACCACTAAAAGGTTAAGAATCACTGCTGTGCTATACAGCATAATACATAAGAAAGTAATTTCGGTATAACACACTCGCAGTGTAGCTTCGCCTGGTCGTTCTCAGCCAAGAAACCCTTGCAGCGGTCAGTAGTTGGATGGGGGACCGCGGAGTGGAATTATCAACTGAGCGCTTCCGTGCTTCAGACTGCACGTTAAAGCGTCCCGTAGCAAATGCTGCACAGAACCATTTCCATCCCGATGTTTGGAAGCTATATATATATTTCGCAAAATATCTAGTGTAGCATTACCCGCTTTCTTTTCATCAATTTTCAGTACTCAAAAGTTAGTAAAGGCAATTTTATCGCCTTCTATTCAAACTATTCAAATTAGTTAGGTACCTACCTATATGACTGAGGCTTTAGAAACTGGAAAATAGCTTGTTCAAGTCAGGCCCTGCCCAAAGCTCTTGCTGCTCAGAGGCAGTGGGACGGGCCGCTCTGTGAGTTAGAACTTGAAAACCTGATCAATTAAAGTAGTTTCAAGTCGATTTTGGAGATCAATACTTTCCGAATAGCCGTATCCCTACGAGTAAATATATCCCTACGTGGAAAATGGCAAGATATTCTCTTATGCAGATGATACTGCTCTCATTTTTGTTGGTAAAACGTGGGAAGAAGTAAAGTTGCGAGCTGAAAAAGGTATGAGGACGGTGACTAAATGGTTGCAAGATAACCTTCTTACTCTTAATGTAGATAAAACAAAATATCTAACATTCATGAATCCACGTAGTCCAACACCTAAAATTGTTATAAAGGTTCACTAACTGTGTGTCTAACATTTGTCTATGTCCAAAACTCCAAAGTGTATCTAACATTAAGTATCTAGGGGTAACCGTAGACAGGAGAATGACATGGAAAACACACATTGAGACACTAAGTAGTAGAGTAAGAAAGCTTATTTACATATTCAAAAACTTAAGAGATATAGCGGATAGGAAATTAATTATTGAAGTTTATAATGCACTGTGCAAATCAATCCTTACTTATTGCAACACATCTTGGGGTGGAACGTCTAACTGTTACATGATAATGATTGAGCGCGCACAACGCGCAATACTAAAAGTTGCAACTTTTAGACCATTTTTGTTTCCAACATCAGAACTTTACAAAGATTGCAGAGTACTAAACGTTCGGCAACTATTCATACATAATATCATTATGCTTCAACATAGGAATCCGAAACAAAACACTAATAAAAGAAGAAAAGATAAAGTGTTCACTATACCGAAAATAAACACAAAATATGCGAGGCGATATCTTCCTTTTCTAGGCCCACATTTATACAATAAAGCTAGCAAAATAATTAATGACCTCAATACATTTAATAAGAAAGACGCCAAAATTGCTCTTTATAACTGGCTGAGGAATCTAAGTTATGAAGATACTGAGCAATTACTGAAGGTAGTTGAATAGTTAGTAGTTTATTTTTTTGAATAGTTTTTTTTTATTATTTAAACACCTTCGCATCAGGCGCGTACCACACACACACACACACACACACACACACACACACACACACACACACACACATACATACACACACATACATACACACACACACACACACACTGGGTATAACTAACTCGCAAACTCAGACACAAAACATAAATGATAAGAATGTATAAAATATTTGTAATACTTTTAAATAGTTAACTAGGTACTTTATTCTATTTCACTTTTTATTTTCAAACATTATAATGTAATTTACACACATATAGTTTATAGTCATGTATCTCACGGTAAAAATGTAATTACATCCTACTGTAACACTTGAAGGGTATTCAGAATCTACAACACAAGAAATCATTTCTTAGTGTAGGTTCTGTGCGACAGCAGACTAAGTTAATAGACGCAACACAAGCCATGGCTTTTTAGTAATTAATTGTTATTGTGTATTTTAGTTTGTAAACAAATTGTATATTCTTATTTGTGAAAATAAATAAACTTATAAACTTATATAAAACTTATATAGTAGGTGCCCCTTGCCAGGTCCCTCACCGTTGTGTCTGCGGTGAAATAGTGGATCGGTTCGGCCACCACGCACTCTCATGCGTAAAGAGCGCGGGGCGCATACCGCGGCACGCCAGCTTGAATGATATCATCCGTCGGGCATTTGTCAGTGCTACAGGCTTATTCTCATTCATTCGGAATCGGAGACGGAAACGGTCTATCCGTCTCTGTCATCCTAAATGTAGATGACAGAGACGGATAGACCGTTTCCGTCTCCGAATCTTTTCCGAGTAAATGAGAATAACCCTGCTGGAGTCCCGTCAGTTTTGGAACCAAACGGATTGATGCGGGATGACGGCAAGAGACCAGATGGGATGACTATCGTTCCGTGGAAGATGGGACAGCCCCTGGTTTGGGATGCTACATATGTGGACACACTGGGGCCGTCTCATCTCCCTGGGACGATTGATCGGGCTGGCGCTGCCGCGTCTAAAGCGGAAGACCTCAAACGTCATAAATATGTGTATTTAAACAGAATGTACATGTTTGTGCCGTTTGGGGTCGAAACTTTAGGCCCATGGGGGCCGTCCGCTCTCAACTTGTTTAGGGATCTGGCGAAACGTTTGGTTGAGGCGACGGGTGATCGAAATGCTGGCGCCTACTTTAGGCAAAAACTTAGCATTGCCATCCAGCGAGGCAATGCCGCCAGCGTTTTGGCCACTTTTCTCTCCACCATGGGGATTATAGTTTTTTTTTTGAATAACTTGTAAATTAATAAAATATAATACAGAGTTATTATTTAAGAAATCAGTTTCTAAAAAAACTATTGATATTGGGAAAATACCGAGTTTTTGCCTACTACAGCTACAATTTGTTTTGAAATTGTGTTTACACTAATTCATTAAACGTCAAAGAAGTGATCACGTTTAAATTTCAAAGGACCTTTTCAGCAGAGAGGCGTGCGCAGAAGTGACGCGGCAGTGGGCAGCCGCCTCTCGAATTTGAACCAAGCAAGTGACTTACTTTGTTATGCCAAAAATGATAAAAGAAGGGGAGAAAACGATTTCTTATACATACTCTCGAACAGAAATAGGACTCTCGCGAGTGATACATAGTCATTTATACTACACATACGACGATAGTTTATTACATAAAGTTATAAATTATATTAATTTCATCAAATACTTACGAGTGGAAATTTATAAGTACCTATACCTACTTACTTAGGTATACTATGAAAATTGTTTATGTTTATTTTATGTAACATTTTATTTGCAAAAGTAATAACAAACTGAATGATATTGATTTTATTTGTTTTTTATGACCGTAGAGTAGAATGTATTATTTATTTTCATTTCTAGTAGGTTCAGTGTTATGTGATTTGGAACATAGTAGCTGGAACTACCTTAATCTACACTGCAGAGACAATGCCAACTCACCTGTGGATTGGTAAAATGTTTCATAGTTACCGCTTGAGTAATTTTACTTTAGCTAAGGTAGCTTCATTTTGTGTAGGTACTTAAGTACCTGCATGGATAGGCTAAATGTATCGAGTTAAAAGTTATCCTTACTTGAAAATATGCATTAATTAGTATTTAAATACAGTCGTCCGAAATATGATGTAAGTATTTCATTCCATAATTTTTACAGGCTTTCATTTCAAAATACGACAAAATAAGTCATTTATTTATTACAAGACATGTATAAATCTCATTAAGTACTTATGTTTTTATGACTATTTTACTATATACATTTATGGAATACAAATTAGGTATTAGAGATTAGAAAATTATAGAATCTATTTAGGTATATTGTTGCCGGCAACTGTACCTACTAGGTACTAACATGCAGTGTTTTACTGTAACTAAAGGTGGATTCTGTACAAACCGCCAAGCGGCGACGGGGGATTGGATTTTGAGGGCGGTCGGAACTTCACCTACATCACTCCGAATACTTCGGGAAAATGGCAACCCTCGTACAAGTTCATCACCAGCAATTCCATGTTACAACACACTTTGTCTCCTTTGTTTCGAGTAAGTATCTTAAGCCCTGGTTAATCAGAATCAATTGTATCTAGTTTTGTGTGGTCTATGGGCCTCCATAGGTACCTAAGCTCACAGTTGCACGACGAGCTATCGAGAGGGTTATGCTTGTGGTTTTTCTACGTTGATCGAATCAGATATGGGGAGGTTCGTCGAAGAATGAAAATCGCTGACATAGCCCATAATATAAGCTAGCTGAGTGGCAGTAGGCCGGGCACAAAGCACGCAAAACTTATGGGCGTTGGGACTGGAAGGTTCTAGATTGGAGACCACGGGCCGGCAAGCGCAACATGTCCCCCTAAAAAGTGGACAGACGACGTTAGATGCAGGTTCCAACCGGTCCTTTTGGAAATGTATGGGTGAGGCATTATGTTCAGTAGCAGTGGTTTCGAAACTTTAAACATAACGGAACACTACCCAAATACCCTTTTCTCAAACATGCATGGGAATATTGACATTATTTTCGAAAAAAGAACACGCAAGTTATCGAATTTACGGACAAAGAAAATCAAATCCATTGCCGGAGCATTTTATGAATTTGGAACATTACAACGCTTCAGCAATGTTGTATGAAACGGCGGCGTGCTGAAATATTACCACACCCACTCAGAAAGTGGCTCATTACTGTACTGTGTTACAGTTACAGTTAGTGGTTACAAAGTTAGTCAATACTCCTTTAAATCTGCGGCGAGAAAAGTTATATGGAATTTCATTTCTGCTCTCCGTAGCAGGGCAGAAACGGATTTTATCAATCTTTTTTGCCGGTTAAAGAAAGAAAAAAAAAAATTTAATTTAATAATTAAATTTAGTTACGACGGTTCAGAGATTGGAGATTGATTGTACTCCACTAGATTTAAGATCAGAAGCCAAATTGGCAATGGAAACCTGTTTCCAGTGAAGTCAAAATATTTTTTTTTTTGATTTGGCAAAAATATAAAAAAGAGAACATTTTTCCGAAACAGTATTTTATTTATTGAGATTCTACAAACACATATAAATGTACCGGGGAAATCGATGACATTTTCTTTTAGTAATTGCCCCAATATGACTAATTAAACTTTTATTATTAATTTTAAATTAATTGCACCTACAATTTAAAAATATGTTTTTATTTCCCTGCATTCTTTTTGAGAAAATCTCTTGTAATGTACACAATACAATGCAACATTTATTTGCTAGAATACAAATGTTTATAAGGTCGCGCAAACGCGCTAGTTCACCTCGTGAATGCGACCACAAGGGCTGCCAGCAATAGCAAAAGTAAATTAAATTTTATTAGTTAATTAATAAATAAACTTTTTAAACAAAATAAAAAAATAATATAGGTCAAACCTAAATTTTTTTTTATGGTTTTGACGATTTGGTTTTATTTTGAATGAAGATTTTGAAGTTCCTACTTGAAATCTTACATTGAAATCTTCAATTATGTGGCTAAAAATACTACAAATAGAGCATTTAATAAATTTATGTTTTATTTTTTGTAATAAAGCTATATAAAATCCCAAATTGAGGTCATTAAGAAAATTCGTATCTGTCGAGTAATATAAGTACATTGCAAAAATTGCAGACATATTCAAAACTTAACGACTCACAAGTCTAAACCTAAATCTAAAGTCCAGTCCAATCTTCTATATTATATAAAAGCGAAAGGTCACTCACTCATCACGAAATCTCAGAAACTACAAGTGCTAGGAGTTTCAAATTTTGCATGCGGGTTCTTTTTAGGACGTACCTAGGTGCTCACTAAGACGGGATTTTATGAAATTCAACCCCTAAGGGTTTTTATGGGGTTGAAAGTTTGTATGAAACTTCGTTACTGCGAGTGCTAAAAGTTAAAAATTTTGCACGGTGTTTCTTTTTAGGACGTAGGTGCTCACTAAAACGGGATTTTATGAAATTCAACCCCTAAGGGTTTTTTTGGGGTTGAAAGTTTGTATGAAACTTCGTTACTGCGAATGCTAAAACTAAAAAAAATTGCACGGTGTTTCTTTTTAGGACGTAGGTGCTCACTAAGAGGGGATTTTATGAAATTCAACCCCTAAGGGTTTTTTTTGGGGTTGATAGTTTATATGAAACGTGAGCACCTACGTCCTACTTCGTGCGAGTGCTAAAAGTTTGAAATTTTGCATGGGGGTTCTTTTTTGGACCTAAAAGGCGAGTCTTTTGCAAACTACGGGGCACACTTTCAAAATTTATTAAGCCAGTACTGCCTTTCAAGACGACCATCTAGTTTGGGCTTGTATAAGAATTTTGTGCACATCCGCCTCAACAAAATACTGGAACTCCTCTCACTCTGCCTTTTACTGCTGGATTTAAATATAATAAAATTATAAATATTTAGCATCTGTGTGAGCAAACAGGCATGCATGTATACATGATAATACCCAGGATAAGAGTAATGTAAAATAGTATGATTTTCCATTTAACGGGGAATTTGAGAATTTTAGGCTCAAAATTCCCATTAACGTGAATTTGCAGCTCCAACGGGGATTATGGGACTAAAAGTGTCAATTTCAAGTGTGATTTTGGATTGTAGGTTAATTAAAAAGTTCTTAGTATTCACCGAAATTCAAATATGTGCAACACCGAATTCGTGGGCGTAGGTATTATTTTTAGCTGGTACCGTACTATTGGGAGATTTCCCGATGCATAAATTTTATGCGTATATATTTGTTTATGCTGGAACCTTGCTTGAGGATTTGTGATAAAGAGCGTCGGGGCATGCATGCATAGACTAACATAATATTAGTCTATAGTATACATGCATGCCCCGACCCTCATTACCACCAATGACACTAATCCTCGAGCAAGGTCCCAGGGCGATGGAGAGTACTTTAATTAACTTAGGCTCACCTAAAAAAACTCTTAAAATGTATGCCTCTATACAATTTCAGCCAACATACCAAGATCATCTAGCGTCGTTGGTATACCAATCGAGGGAACCAACGAGCTCGCATCCAGGCTCTGCTGCTATGGGAGTATTGATGGCAGACGCTATGGGAGGCTTGTGGGTGGGACACACCGTGGCTGGCCTACTGGATTTGACTCGTTAGTTTATGATTTTACTATAATAGCAATAATTTATACAATATTAAAGCGGCGACCCGCGGTACACCCGCATGGTGATGGAAGACGATGATAATGATGAAAAGTATCCTACGTGTTCCAGCGCCTCATCTACTTCCTTATCATAGAAATTGACCTAGCTGTTTGAGCATGAAAGAGTAACAAACATCCATCATACATAAAAAAAACGCGTTTTTAATATTAGAAGGATTGTTTTGTGCCAAAGGTTTCCTGAAAGTTTGGCCGACGATGGGAGACATGTGGATGGGATACGCCGTGCATGGTAAGAGCCGGTTCTACCTCACATTGCTTATTTTCAGCCTTCATATCTTCAAATATACTTCTCCTTTCACTTTGAAATTAACATACGGCAAAGTTCTGGATATAGTCTAAATACCATGTTAGGCGAAAACACGATTCAATTAAATTTTCTCGATAGAAAAGAATCTCAAAGTGGCCTCCAACTCAATGAATACTTTTAATAAGATCTTGAAACTTTGCATGATAATTGAACTTTATAAAATGAAGGTGTTATGTTAGCTGAGTTTTTTAAAAGACCTTCAAATTAATTTTAAAGAGCAAATACCTAAAATATCAAGCGCTAGACTAGAAGCATTCTCAGAAAGGCTGCTGCTCGGCTAGTGTTGTCGTTCTAGAGACTTTGTCATGACATGAGGAGTTAGCGGAAAAAAAAATGACAAAAAATATTTAGAGACTTCTAGAGGATTTTGAGCCGTCGCATATGCGAATTTTTTCTTAAAAATATTTGAAGAATAATTTTTTTTAAGACCCCTACACCTTAACAACCATAAACATCCGTTCTGGCACACCTTTTCTTTTGTTTTGGCGTTCCTTTAAACGGTGATCCTGTTAGTTTCTAGGTAAAAGTAGCTGCATACAAAATGCTATAGGAATAAATTCATTTAAGGATTTATGTGATTTTGCTAGCAGTTAGCACAATATTGTCACTTCCGCACTCAAATGCAGAAATAGAAAGAGTTTTTAGCACCATGAATATTGTAACGAGCTAACTCCTAAAAGAATTTCAGAAAAAACTTTGAACTCCATTCTACTCATTAGAAACCAACTAAAAAATAAAGATTGCTCGAGTTACGATCTGTCAGATGAAGTAGTAGTAGTGGAAGTGTAGTAGTAGAATTCAAGTCGGAAAACCGATGCCCAAAGTAGCTGGTGTAGGCATTGGAGAAACCTTCAATTCCAGTGCCAGTGATACTGAATATCCCGTTGACATATGTTTTGATTTAGAAATATAGGTAATAAATTATGTAATTCTTAGAAAACGTAACAGTTTCAGATTTTTATCATCCAGAATAGTTGTTGTGATTTTTTAAATAAATATGTTGATTTTGTTTGTTTGTTATTTTTTGCGAAAAATGAAAATATTTGCCAAAACTAAACGATCGGTGCCCCTAAAAACCCCTAGTTATGAGGCGCGGACTTCAAGATTAGACTTGAGCGTCAGCGATACGATTTAGCGACTACGAGCGGATTAAAAAAATATTTATCCATATCTAGCGGAATTTTTCATATTGCTAGGGACTCTTAATTTTGTAGAACGGCAACAGTGCGCCCGGCAGTGTAGCCAACTTGGGGGTTTTCCCCTTAAATTTAGGGGGAAAGTACGCGCACAGGGGGATTTTTAGGGGCCTAAAATGTTTAGGGTTTTTTTAGGGGGATAGAATATTATGTTGAGAGTTATTTTATGACTTTATAACTGTGCTTTAAACCTAGACATTATTATGAAAAAAACATACACTGCAAGATGAAACGCTCGCATCGCAGCTTGACTTGGCGATCTTAACCGTTCAACAATGTTAAGCAAAGCTTGCTGCGGTCAGGACTATGATGGTAACCTACTCCGAAGAGCATGTTAATTTGTTGGTAGCGGTTTTTTTGCTAAGTTATAATATTATGTAGCTTGTATCAGATATGGTATCAAACATTTGATGAGCCGCACGTCATAAATGACCAATAGAAGTACAGTTGGGGCACAAATTACAGAATAGGAACGCTCGGATAATGACAATGTGCCTCTTTAAATTAATAGAAACTCTTAATGTTATTCAAATTCTACTATGACTGTCTAATAGTCATAATATAAAGATACTTAATATAAAACTGCATTGCACACAACATGCTGAAAACAGATCGTGTAGTAAATTCAACTTGTAAATCAATATCTGTTTGCGTTTGCAAATATAAAAACTTATTGTTTTAACAATAAACTACCTTTTTTTATCTAATCTGTGTGTTAGGCCTTTTTGGTCTGATTTTAGGTCATTTTAGGGGTTTTCAAATAATTTTAAGGGGGAATTTTTTTTAATGTTGGCTACACTACTGGCGCCCGGCCCCCGATACCCCCGACTCAGTCTCGCTTCGGCTTTCAGATGAGGAGCATGTGTCGCTTGCGGTGAATTTTAGTCGTCAATATGGGCCATAATCGTTAAGGCGCGCTCGTACCCTGATTAAAGAAAAAGCAGAATTTTTAAACACCTAGTGTAACGAAACAGATCCATAGTATATTATGAAAAAAATACAAAGGTCAGAAAAGGAATAGGAAAAGAGTAATAACCGAATAGAATTCATAAATACAACTCTCTTTCAGCAGAAAAAAATCCTGCATAGGTCCACAAAAATCAACTTTCACGTCCAAACTCTCAGAATTTTCAGCGATAACACTATATTTTTTTAGGTAATACTTGGCCAACGTATAGTACTAAAGTTATATCCAGCAGTTTTTTCAATTGTGTTAGTCGAAAAATATAAAGAAAACGTACAAAATTAACGCATTTTCGCATTACATCGTCCAATCTAACAAGCGATTTTCAATCTTACGTAAAGCATCGTAAATTATTTTAAAATTAGGGTTGGACCGCGTCTTAATATCTTTGCGGCGAAGTAGGGGCGAAATCTAAATTCAAGCTGGGGTACCATATCCCCTTGTTTCTGGTTTTGTTTGGCAGACGCTCTGTAACTACAATAAATACGAACCTTATCATATCAGGTCAGGCTAACAAATTACGAATCAAGTAGGTAAACTATGGTAACATCCTCGTCCGGTCGGTATGGCACCAATGCGTGCCAGAACATAATAGTTTAAGATTTGAACAATAAGTAATCACTCTATCTGATTTAACCGTCTTACGGGGACGGAGCGACATCTATTGAACAGCTTTGACAGCACTTTCCAACCGAAAGAAGTATTTTTAGAAATACTTAAACTTTCGCATTGACGTCGCAACTCTTTATAATTTTTATAGTATTACTTTTTTAAAGCACTAACGCCTGCTTAGCGATCTCAAACATTGAAATTTATAGAGAGGGTAATTCACATCCTCGGACGGGGTTCGGACCCGCGTCTTCTGACTCTCCGTGTCAGACGCCATGACCATCTAGGCCACCAAGGCTCGAGGTCCGAGCATGATATACTATTTCGTTATTTAGTTGACAGAGCGAGCGAAGCGTCTTTGCTTTAACTGGCCAAATTGACACACATAGGTACGAGTACCTCCTAACTGAAGACACGGTAATAGATAATACTTATCACCGTGTAGAAGTGGAATTTCGAGTAGGTATGTGCATAATAGGTCAAGTGCTTTCCGATATAATAGGTTGTGGTACTGCGAAAATTTCCGCTGATACGACTATGTGCTTGCATGGTCTAATATTCACAGCTGTCCTAAAACAAACAGGTATTTGTTGGTAGTTCCACGCTGTAACCACGGGTTATAGCCAAATGGACCGGGGAAATACCACACTCCCACATAATACCGACGTGAAGTGATATAGCTTTCTATTGCGTTTCAGTCGGTTTGTGGGAGTCCCGATCCATCCTCCCCCTCCCCCTCCTTTCCCCCCCATCCTCCTTCCACCCTCACCCGTTCTATTCCTACCTGAAAGTGAAAGGTCGGCAACGCATCCTCGAGACTTCTGGTATTGCGAATGTCCGTAGGCAGCGGTATCACTGATTTGTTCCCAGTCGCCTCCACGGGGTTGCCACCGGAGGCAAATGGGAATAAAAATTCCCAGTCGCCACCGGAGGTGAATGGGAACTCATTGCCCCCACTTCATTTTCGCTGTACATTGCTTTGTTTCTTGTGAAGAATAAAATAATAAGGAAATTTATTCCAAACCTGCATTTATCTAATTGATGATAACATTAAAATAAAGTTTCCAACATAGAATTTTGTTATTTTAGCTTTTAAATCATGCGTATCCTTTCGCTTTAAATGTTTTTTTTTATCTATATTACGAATAAACTCATTAGTGTGTGTTTAGAATAATTTATTAACGGCCGTTTTCAATAACCTATCTATCGCTGGTTTACCATGAGGTGAGCTACCTGCTTGTTTGCCAACATATCACACACACACAAAAGAAAACCAGCGGTCACCAATCCAATTCGCGATCGCAGTAAGGTTTAATTGTTTAGTCTTGTTTATCATTTGAGAGCAGTAAGGACAGTTGTGCCGTTGTTGCATTGTCAAGCGCTTCAACAATCTGCAACAGCGTGGCCATAAATCGGGCATGCAACAAAACATATATGTCATTTGGGGCAAATATTTGTTTCTAAATGCTCGAAGGGTGCCTACTGATTCGGTACCGGTATTTGAAAGTTAAGTTCTTGTAAATTATATATTCCGCCTATATTGCTTCGAATCTCATCCGAGGGTACGTAGGTAATTTTTCTTCTTAAATTCCAAAATCATCATCAAGTCATTCATCAATCAAGTCTTTCTTGTGAGCCCACTAGTTAGTTCCACTGATGGGGCCACATGCCCAAATATACCATTTTACCTCTATTTTTATTTTATAAATAACCTTGTCTGTATAATTTATTATTAATTTCAGGTGACCGCTTATATTTTCCGGAAAATGAGATCCACAACGGGCACATGATGGTCTGCCTATCCCTAAATCTGGATACATTGAACATGATTTCTAACTCGTTAAGGATGATTGAACCAGAGATCGTAGGTTTGCAAGTACCAAAGAGCCTCAAGCTACAACTGCCTGAATGGGTATCTATTAGAAAACCGTATAAGAATAACGACACGTTAGTAAATTTTACTGATTTTTAAAGCAGTAACTTCCGCTTAGGTTTTGCCTTTTCTACCGACTTCCAAAAAGGAGAAAGTACTCAATTCGACTGTTTTTTTTATGTTTTTTACCTCATAACTTTCGACTGGGTGAACCGATTATCAAAATTATTATTATGAATGGTGATGGTGAACTGAAGCTGGTGCTGGTGCTGGTGGTCCCATGTGGTCCCATTTAAATTTCATCAAATTCGGTCTATTAGTTTTTGAGTTAAACTCCAATAACTGAATAGAATGGAAGTCAGTTAATTTTTTTTTCAAATTGTACTATTATAACCAAGGCATGCTAATGGATCCGAAGAAATATGGTTTCTCGCTTGTTGTTGCAAAGTTCGGTAAGGTAGGTTAATAGCAAACACTTGGCTAGAGGCTCTAGTTAAATTTTATAATTTTATAAAATATGGCTTAACAATAATAACCTCTTCTCGGTTTTGGGTAGGATTACGACTTTGTGTGGGTTTATGTGCAATAAGTACTCCTGTGGGCCGAGCACGAAAATCTGCTTAAGAGTAACGTTATCGTATCGTTTACGTATTCAGCACAAACTATGAGTTATCTGTCCCACTATTGTACTAGATAAATTTTAACATTAAAAACTAATTTTCGTGCTCGGACTACTAAGCCTGAGACTCTGTATACCAAACCATAATAGGTAGTAACTGAATTTTCCAAACATATCCTATACTTTATGATGAAACTAAAGTTATTTTACTTTGATCCTGCTATCAATCTTTCCTCGAGTATCAAACACACTTATTGCTTTCATAATATATAATATTGCTCAATCGACTGGACGAATTTGGAAGCTGCAATGGAAATTACTTGTATTTGTATTTTCTACCGACTTCCAAAAAAGGAGGAGGTACTCAATTCGACAGTTTAAAAAAATATTTTTACCTCATAACTTGCGATTGGGTAAACCGATTTATTAAATTATATTTTTTGTTTGAAAGCTGGTGCTTCCCATGTGGTCCCATGTAAATTTAATCAAATTCGGTCCAGCAGTTTTTAAATTACACTCCAATAACTGATTTTTACCAAAGCAATAGAATGCAAGTCGGTGTTAAATTTTTCAAATGCACTTGTTTTTCCCGATTTTAACGACTAGTCGCAAATGGGTCATGGTTATGGTCACGCTGTTCTACAGACGAGTCCCATGTAGTAATAATAATGTCTGATACCTGAATAATGTGTTAAAACCAATGTGTAATAATGTTTGAAAGTTAGAATATAATGTAAACATCTAATCTTTGATTCACATATAATGTAACAAAGTTATCCGCCGCGTCTGCCTGTCTGTTCGCGATAAACTCAAAAACTACGGCACCGATTTTCATGCTGTTTTCACCAATGGATGGTCTCGAGAATGGTAGCACAAAAAAATTTTCAAGTTTTCGTATACATTGGCTAAAATATAATTATATTTGATGGAGATGTCGGAAAAAATAAGCCGTCGGGAGCTTTCAACGAAAATGCTGCCTTTGAGATATAAAATGAATGTATGGTGTATGGTGGAATTGTATATCTAGGTGTATATAGGTCTACAGATAAGTTAACGATAGCATATGTCTATCTCTTAAGAATAACATACTATATCCATTATTATACTTTAAAAAAATTGGTAATTATGAACCGTTAATTGGAAAGCTATTAACACAAATACGGTATTGTGATTTATATATTTATATATTCAGGTATGTTACACCCATAATCAAAATCATGTATATAATATAATTGTTTAAAATTAATTACAATAAATTACAAAAGATAAAAAAACACAAATAATATAAAAATAACTAATAATAAAATATCATAATATCTGTAATAAATAAGTCATGTCACAATTAATAATACAGTTAATGTCAGTCCAGTGTCAATCATACCTTCTCTCCGGCATGGGTACTGCAACATGCCTGTCACAGCAATGCCGGAGAATAGGGCAGTCTAGTCTGCTAGCGATCATTTTCAAGATAATGTTGGAGCTGGCCCGTACCCTGCGCACCAAGGACGCGCCCCGCTTGCGCATGGTCGCGTGGAAGCAGTCGGTACGCGCCTCAGCGAACATGCCCGAGGCGCTGCAGTATCGGGGCAGCCCCAACATCATCCTGAAAGCGTTGTTATACAAGCCTCGGGGGTCACTGTAATTTCGCTTAGTATAGTCAGTCCACAGGCTGCAGGTGTACAGTGGAGTACAGTACGCTCCAAAGAGCGTAATTTTGACCTCCCGTGAACACGGCGAAACCTGCGGGCTATCATGTTGGCTCTAACCGACAGTGCTCTCCGTTCCCTCTCAATGTCTGCATTGTCTTTGAGGTCGGCAGTTACTATGTGCCCCAGATACTTAAATTGCGCAACCATCTCTAAAAGAACACCATTGAGTCGTACCGGTGGCACATTCAGATGACGTTTTGTACCGGACTCAAAGACCATGCATTTGTTTGGATATGTTTTTCGATCTATGATCATATCTCGGGGAAGGAAATAGTATACTTTTCATCATGATCATCATCATCATCAGCCACCATGATGGTAAAAACGAGGGGCGGACCTAGCGTTAAATTTTTATGATTTTTGTGTTTTCGATTTGCCATATCTCGGAAGGACATAGGATACTTTTCATCATCATCTATCACCACGCGGGTGTATATAAATTGTTCTTTGTGTATATTTCAGGAAGAATCACAAAAAGTTGGAGTTCTTGACGCAAGACCGTTTATTGATGGCTTCGATGGTCATACGTAGGCCGGGCGACAGGCGGTGCATTTATAAGGCCTTTGCTAAGGATAAAAAAATCGTGCTAGACGTGTATGGCCACGAAAGGAGGAATAACTTATGCGAAGAAGGTTACAGGTAGGTTCTAATTATATCACGTAAAATATCCAACATGCTCTCAAGAAGAATGCTTTGTAGACATAGAAACATGAACTGGATGGCAGTATCTGATTGCGAAAAAACACTGACTTTGTCGTCATTGTCGTCTATTTGACACGATGAATTCCTTTTTACAAAGATCAGCCCATTAAGGCCCAACTGCTGGGACACAGGCCTTCCTCTGTGGTAGGTATTATGAGACTTTATTTAGGACAAAGGCCCAGTGTGGCTTATCAGCTAAACTAGCCAGTTTTCAGTTTAGACATGGTGGAACACCGCAGACACCGCAGTACTTTTTTAACTTAGGTATATCGTAAATGCATTTATCTTATTGTCCCTATGCTCATCTCTGAACCCAATACGTCTCAGAAGAAGAGCTTTCCACTATGCAAACAAAATAAAAATAAATTTTATATTATTCCAGCGTTCGTAACTTAGATGCAATCTCCCTCAAGTACGCCGAAAATATTTACTACATTAACAATAAAACTGACCGAGCATGTTTCGCAGTCAGCACTGCAGCACATTGGCAGAAACTGGGCGATTCCAAGCCTCAATACTGGGCTTGTACCAGCAACTTGGAAATCGAAGACCGGTCTGGGAAAGGAGGGCTTATACTTTGTCTTGAGGATTACCACGTTTGGAGGAGCTTTGATACTTTGAAAATAAAAGAGCCGGAATGCTAATGAATATTCTTATTTTACTTTTAAACCTTAACATTCAAATTCAATTAAATTCAAATTATTTATTGACATAAAAACGATTTACACATTTACCTTATGTCACAAAATCATCATGAAACAATCTAATTTCAAATTTTAACACATACATTACAAGTAAAAATACATTAATCAATAATTCAAATTCAAAAATCCAAAAATTTAAATAATAATGTCATAAATCAGTAAAAACATAGTGAAAACCAAGTGAGATGTCACAATTTTGAGATCTGTCCCACTGATCAGTCAAATTTTCACAGTAAGTCAATAAGTGTGCTGAAAGAGTTCTCCAATTCTCAAAAAATAAATCTAATTCAGTGTTAGCGGAAAGGAGCATTGAAATGACAGCGGGCACGAATTAAAGGAGACAGATCGTGCAACAGTACGACTTTGATTTGTGCGAAATAGGTCACGTTTCCGACCACGTCTATTCGCAGGAACCCAGGGGTTGTCTGGTACTTCCAGCGTGCATAATAAGTTATGCAGCTGTAGGGAGTCGACTGACCCTCTGAGCACTTTGCAGCAAGTAGTCAGCTGGTCCAGCAACGTCCTCACATCCAAAGAGTTGTATCCGAGCAGCCCAAGAAGAAACTTTGTCGGTTACATATAAGGATAATAGCCATAGAGCTTCTTATAATAAATAAAAGAAGTAAACATATTTTAGTAAAAAGTTTATTGTTTAATATACTCGTACAACATAAACATTATTTACACGAATAATATAAATCGTTATACTCAACGACCATACAAAAATGTAAGCTAAGCCATGAAACCTTGACAAGGGCTTCACTGGATTCTTATTTTAAATAAAATAGTTCCATAGACAAAGTTATATTTTTGCAATAAAATATATCATAAATTGGCACCATGCGAGCTTGATAATATTTACAATTCTCACAAATTAAAGCATTATAGTTATGTTGCTTTCTAATATAGTTCGTAATGTGATAGGAATCTCCATCACCATAAATAATTAAAATAGGTACTGCCCCATAGAGTAGAAAATTGTTTTTTTTTTCAGTACCTAGATTTGGCACAATACATCTGCTATCCTGTGCCATCGAGTATGGGCGAGCAGGTCGTTCGAAAATAACAAGCTTATAATAATAATGAATGATAACTAAGTATGTAAGTATCATAAAATGTAAAATGACGATGAAATGTACAAGTGAAATGAAGAACTATATTTTGAAGAAGTATATATACTATATATAATTCGTGATACGTGAGTGATATAATTGATTCCTTCACCGAATTGAACATGTTTTTAAAGCGTTAGAAACGAATGGTAAATGACTTTGATACTTGAGATAGGCCCAAATAATTGTAAGAATTTAAAAAGTATACACACACGATTCGAAATTCGATGCACTAGGTTTATTTTTACAGGAATTTGGGCCCAAATGAATCAATTGGGGTATAAATAAATTCTAGTTGTTATAAACGGCTTCAGAGCAATATAAGTAATTAATTTTATTAGTCTTCGGTAAAGGTCTAAACATATTATACATAGTTTATTTAGAGCGTAAATATGAGCAAATGAATATTTGCAAGGGGAATCACGATGTTTTTTAAAGCCAGGAGTCATTTGGAACTCGTAAGAAACAACTTGTACATCCATTCATTGTACATTAGTAACACGGAAAAGCACTAGACGAATTGAATACAATCAGTACTTGCTGTGAATATAACATTTTTCTTTGAATACAATTTAAGTAGGTAGGTAAGCTATGAAAAACATTCACTGTAGTGCACAGAGTGGGCCTAGCACAATTTGCTCAAGTATAACGTAATCGTATCGTTGGCATATTCAGTACAAACTATCGTTTATATAGTACAACTGTGGCACAGGTAGTTTATACTGTATACGTTAACGATACGATTATATTACACTTACGCAGATGTTTGTGCTAGGCCCACTATATCAACTTCATATAGGTAAATAGTTGTAAGTGTATCTTAAAGGTTTGTACATTTATATGAAAATATTATGACATTGATTAGTTAGACTTTTGTTATATTTTCTATTGATATATGCATTATATATCAATAGACTATAAATACTCGATACATATAATTTAAGTTACTTCCAATTGTGTTCATCACATACAGCTTTATCAAAACAAATCCTGTATATTCTAGTCTTCAGTGCGGCATTAGACAGAATCTAATGTTTCAGTTCCTTGGCCTGCTACCCTAGATGATGGATAAATAAGTAGTTAATGTTTCTGTAACCATTGATCAAGTGAAAACATAAAAAAAATTAAGAAGCAACTCTCAACGAAGGCATTCTCGTGAACCAAGAGTCTTGCTTCATCTTTAAGTAGTAGGCATCTCTCGGTGATGGAGCGGTGAGCGCGTCTTCTAGAACCTTCAGAGCGCTGGTGGGGAGGACCTTCGCGCTGTATTCTGCTGCTTCTCCTGGCATAGTGACAGCGCAGCTAGCTGTGCTGGTGCTGACGTCAGAGCTTGGGGTTTCCGGACGGCTGGAATATGTTTTTTTTTAAAAAAATATAATTTGATTATAACTTACGTACATAACATTATAAAATCAGCACATTCATTCTCACTGATAGGGGTCTTCCTCTCAGAAAAAGGAGCATGGGCCATAATTCACCAAGCAAGCCAGGTGGGACCTGGTTGATTTAGTATAATGACCAACCATAGTCAGCGTAGTTGGAATCTGTACCTACCTAATTCGTTTCAACAGGTGGTGGTGACGTGACAGCGACCCAGTAGACCGACAGACCCTTTTGGGTCGCTGTGAAAACTGTTCCATTGATGTTGTTGTTGTGAGAGAATTATTCCTATTAACCATGTTAAACCGTTTCTTTATAAGTGGCATAGGTTTTATAATAATGACGTATAGACTTATGTGGTATAACCTAGATCGACAGATTAGCTATAGGGCTGTGGTATAAGTCTTATACGTCATATTGATAACTGCAAAAAGAAGACTGGTCGCATCGGCAGGTAGGTATACTTAAGTTTAGGGTTGCAGAACAGAAAGTCCAGAGTAGCTATGTAGAAGTATACCGCGTGTATCAAACAGGTGTAGTAGGTAAAGTAATACTGAAAGGTGCCAAGATTTTCCTCATCAAAATTTAATTTGTTTAGGTGCAATTATTTTTAATCAAAGTTAAAAAAACCGAATTTTAGGCCAGCCTTTTTAGACATGGTCTATTCTTGGTGTTTGTTCGGGATCAATGCACCCTGCAATCCCCACATCACCTATTCATTCATCTCCTTTTACTTAGCCTGCATGTACCCTCTCCTCGCACCTACTAGCTCATGCCCAGCTTAGGCCCTTTGTTTACTTAGTCTACGTTCTGGAGATCATTGCCGTCTTGAGTATTACAAAAACTATGGTTACTCATAACTCGGAATGTTTACTACTTCCTAGGACGCAGTAGTTAGGTCCCAATTGTATGCAAACTTCTGCGTGTGTGGTTTTAGTATTCCTATACCTTTTTGTTACACGTATATTAACATAACATAATATTAACCCTAATATCATAGCTATTTTGGCACTGATGTAATTACCTATTTATATCAAAATTATCATAACACTATTTACAACATAATGTAGCTAATTTTGTATATGAGCCTTGGTAGCAGGATCTGATAGATTTACAAACCTGGCAGGTTGACTAGGGGGCAGAAGCTGCGCTGGCGGAGCGTAAATCTCGCTCGCAGACAGGTCCGGAGCATGCAGCAGTACAACATGGAGTCTCTTGGACTTGAGGCTGGTTCGCAAGGCCCGGGCCGCGCCCCAGGTGCCCCACCGAACGGCCGCGGCTCCAGCGCTGGTCTCGCTCGTTTCACCCGCCTCCATTCGGGATAGGCTCTCGCACGCAGTATCAGATGTTAGTCCTGTAATGGAATTAAATAAGGCTTACATATATAATAAAGGACTAAGATAACATAAGTACCTAGATAGATATAACCATCCGAACCCGTTGCAACTGCTGTTCTCTAGCACAGCAGTAATAGTAGCATCAGTGCACAATCGTTACTGTTTCTGTAATCTTTGCTTTGCTGTGTAAAGTTAAGGTACTGTGGGAAGTGGAATTCCTGGCCGAATGAGAATCATAATTCAATGTTAACGAATGACGATAACAGTGCAGTTAAAATGCAAAATAGTTGTTCTGCATGCCAAAGCATACCTGACCCATGATAGAAAGAAGCATAGCCACTCAAAGGTGCATCATGGGCAGTCGTATGACCTCAACCGCATGACAAAGTAGGTACCTACTTAGCAATACATAGCAACAGCTTGGGCAAAAATGCGTTCGTAAGTCCAATTCTCCTCTACAGGTCGCAGCATAAGTTAAGCTGTTGTGACCGGTGTGTCTATATAAATGTACCTACCTATCATTCATTCATTCATTCTCAACCGACCCTGGTGAAATTTTGTGAGTAAGTTCGATCATTACATAGAATTGAATTTTTCGGTCGATTCAGTTACGAAATTTTCCGAATTGAAGTTTTTAATTTTGTTTTAAGGTTCGCAGTGAATATTTATTCAGTCAAAGACATACTCACGAAGTCTACAGTTCACAGAGCTACTTATAATTAAACGTATAGTTCATATAATTAATAAAGACTCCATAAAACATTTAAAAAAGTTGAGACTCCAAGCTGCCGTGTTCATTCTCACCTCCCCATACGATAAGTAGATTTATACGTAGACAGACCTACTTTGGATGTAGGTACATACATATAGCAAATATTTTGTTATTCATCCTCGTGGTAAAAATTAGACTTTCGTGATTATGAATTAAGTGGAAAGGGGACGATGAGGACACATATATACCCTATAAAAAAGATAGTAGGTAAAGAGTGGTAGGATATAAGAAAATGTAACTATACGAACGTGCCAGGTAGCATATACTATACACACTATTAATCATCATGTGTCGGTAGTCAGTTTCCCGACTGCAGTCTGCTCATGAAATCGTCTGCTGCGTCTCGTAACAACTTACCGATATAAAAGAGCCTGCCAGCATGCGGATGGTCGGCGGCCGCGGCTGCCAGCAGGGGGCTGAAGGTACGAGCGACCCGCAACGCACCCAACACATTACCACGAAGTGCGCTCTCCCAACATGGCGCGCCACCTCGTCCGCTGCTGCCAGCTGTGTTGATTACTGCCCAGATACCTATAGGAATGGGACAAAAAATGTTTATTTTCAACACACTTGCTCGTAAAGTGGCTCTAATGTCACCGCAATTAGGCACATAATGACACCTGAATTTAAACTGTACTTTTTCATTGCTATTATTAACAAGTGAGTATATAGCTTTTTTATTTTATTGGTTGAGTTGCTTTGTTTTTAACAAGTTTCGATACAAAAAGATCGTGTTCAATAGTACAAATAAATAAATTTAAGACCTACGAATAAATAATGTCAGGAAGCATAACTCAGAACAAATTCCACACAAAAAGTGGTCCTTCAAACCAAAACGACGTATGATTCCAAATACGAATTACTTCCGTGGTTACAAATATATTTACATGTTCGGTGATTGGTTCAAATTTCAGAAAGAAAGCAGATTGGTTCACGCGCGTGCTGCCTCGTCTACCATGACAGCTGAGTCATAGCGGCGTGAACGATGTTATTGATTTAGCACGACTTTTAATTAGTAATTTTTTAAGGCCGTTACTCTTCCTGATATTATTTCTTCGTAAGTACACCTATTGCTTGCTCATTTCATGAGACTTCGTATTGAAATAGATAACTTCAACTTGTACGTGTAAATAAAACTTTCACTCAAATATAACTTTTGTTTTCTCTGTAATAAAGAAAACTTGAAATTCTCCATTTTGTATGTGGCAAAAACGCTATCCGCGAAAAGCAAAAAAAAAGAAACCTCATTCTTTTAGTTGCAGAATGTTGAAACATCTAATGGCGATCGGCCCTATGGCCGATTCCTAGTATATATTTTGGTCTTTGGTCTATGATTAGATGCGCGCGCCTATGGAAACTGATTAATGTTTTCCGCTACTAAATAAAATGATTTTTTAGTATTATTTTCTTCACAAGTGTGTTGAAACAGGTCGTATGATACACGTGTGTATTGATGATTACCGTCCTCGGCTCTCATAAGAGGATTGCATAGCTAGTACTTTCCATGCTACAAGAGAAAACTCTTTTCTACCTCTTTTTCAGTATTTCAAAGTACTGTAAATTTCCTTTTTTAGAAACGGAAAGTACTAGCTATGCAATCCTCTTAAGAGGTAGAAAAGAGTTTTCTCTTTTAGCATGGATCTCAATGGCGTCTCAGCGGTAGCCACCAACATTACACACTTGTTGCATAATGTATACTACTATTACCTGACTGCAAGGATGTTATGTATTTAAGGAGTACGCGACCTACATGCTTGATGGATTTTGTAGGTGTTATGGGTGCCACGCGTGTGATTTAGGATTAAGTAGAAACTTCTGAATTGCTACAAAACAAAGATCTTCCATTGAAGGCATGTTTCTACTAGGTACTTAGTCGTACTTATACTTACGTTTATGGTTCTAAATATAAAAAGAGCATTTGCGTTTTACGTGAGCCGATGTTTCTTTTCTATGGCAGAACTATGGGTAAAAAAGCACTTACCTACGAATTTCCTAATACCTATTGCTAAAATTACTAAGTCAGAATACAGAAAATATTCTGAGCCAACTAATTTAGTTGATAGGTACGTTACACCTTGTAATGGGTCTTTGTACAGAAATAATAATTAGTAAGTAGGTACCTACACTAACACTTTTATTTTCAGGAAACAGTATATTTTTAAAATTTATTGTTAAATTGCAATTGACATGTACTTATAATTACGCCACTCCATTAATAAAACACGAATTATATTTTATTTTATTGAATGCTATTAAAATTATTTAATAAGTATTGGTTGTGGCTAAAAGCGCCATCTAGTGTTAGTAGTGGCAGTAGCGGAATGGAAACCCGACCCGAGTGTGTCCCTTGATTGACGAGCCCACTTAGCGCTTCAACTTGGTTAGTCACTTAGTAAATATAGATTGTGCCAATAGATGGCGCAAGGTTATATGTTGTGTTGCGTTTTTAAATGTTTGCTTATTTTATATTTTTTATCACCTGGGTCTATACATAACCAAACAAACCAGGTATTTTTTTGGGTTTTGTCTGGATCCAGGCAAACACATACTTACTTATTAGGTACTTTATACATTAGCATACTTACTTACTACTAGGTACTTAGTAATGTTATTTAAAGGTACCTAGGTACCTAACCTATCACGTGCGAAAGTTTGTGTGTTGTATGTTTGTTACCACTAAGCGTTATAACGGCTGGCTGGATTTAGATGAAATTTGGGATGGGGAAAGCTATGCCCAGGAATCCTACATATTACGTAGGATTTTTAACATAATTCAAAGTGTAGGTAAGTATATATGTAGGTAAGGTATCGTCTATAACTTTATTCCAAGCAGATGAAGTCGTCGGCAGTATCTAGTTTGTTTTTAAAAATACGCCTAAAAAAAGTTTTCGTACAAGATTATGTGACACAATATTTCAACATTATATCACAAGCACTGCTGGTGTAGTGGTATCATGCAAGATTCCCATTCTTGCGACCCGGGTTCGATTCCCGGGCAGTGCACTTCTCTTTTGTATCCTTGATTTGTAACTTTTTATGGTTTCGCTGATATTGATCCTAAAATTATTGTGCTTAATTATAAAAACAATGTTTTATAATATATTTTCATTCGTGGGAAACTTTTAATACGTTAATGATATCATATCAGCCTGTATGCCTTGCACTAAAATTTAGGTAAGTACCTACTTATGTGTAACAAAATCATATGGTTGACGTACAATATAAAGTACGAACTATCATTTATCTAGTACAAATGTGGCACTGGTGACATATTACGTCAACGAAACGATAACGTTACACGCACCTTAATATTCGTTCTAGGCCCAACTGGCACTAATAAAAAGAGACTTGATGTTGAGGTCTTCTTAGTCATAACCTGCTAAGCTTAGGTACACATAAATATATTATATCTACTCGTATCAGATCTCTGCTCGAGCATTTATCTGTAAAAGACTACGAGTATACCTACGGTACTATGGTTATATGTATATCTCGCATGAGACGCAATAGTATATTTCATTACAAGTGGGGAAAGGCTGTCATTGCAAAGAGTTCCGACAATGTACACCCGAGCCGCGGCGCAGCCGAAGTCGAGGGTTGACAGTCGGAACAAGTTGCGATGACAGTTCCGCACGTGTACTGAACGACTATTTTTAATACAGTTGCGAAAAAATGAAGCAATTTAATAAAATAAACTCGCTAAGAAAATTTCTGGAAAATGGCGCCAACCGTAGAATATAAGCAGAGATTTTTTTTTTCTTCACCCATTCTGGTAGGCAAAGGGAACTATGCCCATACAGCCAAGTCTTCAGTAGAATTTTTTTATTGATATGAAATGAAAATGAAATTTAATGAGATGAAATGAAATGAAACCTAACCTAACACATTCAATCAAATCATTAAATCTGATATTGAAACAAATTAGTAGCTTCTTTTTAGAAATAAACGTATTTGCATGAATCATAAAAACTTCTATGATTTTTTTTAGTCATGGTTTGTTTTTCTTTTTAATAGACATTATTTTGACAGTTGGGAAAGAGAACGCACGAGTTCAGGAAAGGTAAAAAAAAAGCACGAGTATGTAATAGCCCACAATACGTCCCTGCAATACGCCACTTTTTGAGCAACTGTATTAAAAAGTTCTTTGCTATCATAAGCTTATCAGCCCAAGTTTGATAATCTTAAACCAACATTGATAATCTTAGGTTGAATTGACGTAAACACGTTACTGTATGGAATGTTTGATGAATGGAATACTATAGATAGATGATTGTAAGAAAAAATGTGGCAGCCATACCATGTTCACCAGCCGGCAAATGCTGAGCAGTGGCCCTCGCAGCTGCTTCTAATAGGTCTTCTCTTGCTACATCTAGTTCTAATGTAGCCAGTCTAGGCGGAGGTTCGTTTTCAGGCGTGGCGGCGACATGGGATTGTAGCCACGAGTCTGCTAGCCTAGCGCCGAGCCCTCCAGTCCGGCACCCGGCTATCACTCGCCAACCACGGCTGCTTAGGTACGTAGCTATCTAGAGAACATAAGGGAAAATAATATTACAATTATGTTTAAAGAACAGCTACAATTACACATGAACAGATTTAGTCTGTACATTCACACACTATACCTAGATATATTTAATATATTCATTTATAGGAACTATAGTCACGATAATAATTGTACAATTGGTCTCAGTAAGTACTACCTATTATAATCAAGTAATATTATAATCAATAATTTAAGGTACAGGGCTGGTTAATAGTATACCTATGTCTGTGATCACCCTGATTTTACAGCGGGAATCCAGTATGAACTCATGACTAACACCGCATACAATAACAAGTACTTTTGACTGATTTAGGTAGTCAAAAGTACTTTTTCTCAAAAATGGTATGTAATGTTGCCATAACATCTCTAAAAAGTATCTAGATAAAGGAACTTTACCGTAGACTTATCACAACTGTCCAGTAAGAAGCGATATTTTAAATTCGGAATCTCCTACTGTCCAGTAAGTAAGTACTTACTGGACAGTAGGTCATTAGATCTGGTAAAAAATGTACCAAACACAGATTGGAGTGTAGCCATAAACATGGTTATAGGAGGGAGGCTCCAAATATCTCTCTTTTTGGTATAACATTTTATGATATATATTTTATGATTTTATGAGATAGATATATTTTTGGAGCCTTATACATCCATTTTATAGTCTGTGACACTTAACGCGACTCAAAAAAGTATGCAGGATGCGTTTTGTACTTAGTAATGTTGTAGAAGTATAGTGTGGGATTTTATGTTTGTATTTAATAATTTCAGTTTATAAATCATGTTGGATTAACCTTTCCATTCTAAAATTAACATGGAGATTCAAAAACAATAAATTACATTTTTTTACTAAAACATTCATGTAATGTAAAAGAACAGTGTTAGAACAATGTTCAAAACTAAACGCAAACTTTTTGGTAAAAAAAATGACTGGCAGGATTTCTCATTCAATTGCGACAATTGTGTTTTATTTTACCGCGTGAACATAGATTATCCCAAAAAATGTGTTCAAGCGAATCTGATTCGGAAATAGATGCCCCCCCCCCTCCTGATTTAAAAGCTGAGGCCGAATTATCACAATCCAATTCACTTCTTCCAAAATCCAAGGAGCGATATATGAAAATATATGAAACATTTATGAAGTGGAAGGTAGAAAAACAAAACAACAGTTGGTCTGAAAATACCATTTTTAGAAAAGCATTATACAAGCCTCAACCAGTAAGAAAGCCACCCTGGCCTCGTATATAACCGGACCTCCCCTGCTGTTCGGTCCGGTGCTCATACTTGGCCAGGAAGGCTTTCTTACTGGATTCTGCAGTAATGTACTATTTCTCAAACATGCTTGGAAATTTAAACATTATTTTGACAACCTTCTTTGAGATGCTTAAATCGAAATTGCTGTACTGGCCAAATACATGAGAGCAGCGGCCAGCAAACGTTGTATGAAAATCCATATCTGTGGTTTAGCGGCCAAATAAATTAATAGAAGGTAGATAAGTACAACTCAAGTCCTTTATAGTCTGATCTAATATACTTACTATAAACTATGCTCATATCTGTCGTGTAAGTTAAAAATGGAACGATTTTTTACTCAGCAAACATGGCAACCAAGGACGTAACTTATCAAAACTTTATTTAAATTTCGAACTGGCTTGCAAATAGAAACCTGTTTATTGAAAAACGTTAGGTACTTCACTAAATTAAATAAAAGTTCTGCCTAGGTACTACTCAGATTTAGTTTCCTCGCATTATATGAGAAAAGTAGTTAACAAGCCTTGGCCACAACTAGGTTTTGAATCAAATGCCAACGATAGACATACGTATGTGGGCCGAGGCGAAGCTGAGGCAATTACATGTTCGTTCATCAATCCCTCTTGCTGGCCGCTGCAGTAATGTAGGTACCTACTATTGACTGCAATATAGATACATATATAAATACAGCATCTTCGTTGCCGATACACGTCTCGATAATTTTGATATTTTCGCTTTGTTGTTGTTTTGTTTTTTTAATATTTATTGTTAAGTTTAGACTGTTTACTGTTAAGTTTGGACTGGTTTGCTTGTTATTAAAATTGTTGTAGCTGTTAAACTGAAGTCATGGGAAAAACAATACACAGCGAATCAAGAAATTTAATCTTGAAAGTGCTCAAGTTTATTGAATCGGAGAAAGCAAATAAACAGTACACCATACCTGTAGACCAAGTGGTGAAACGAACCTGTGCTGCAACTGGGATATCAAAGAGGACTCTAATGAAAATTAAAAATGACGCCAAAGTCCAACCACCTAGGGCGCTAGTCCGACTCCAAGTACTAGTAATAATTTAGAAACCCACCCAGAACCAAAATTATCGATACCGGGTAAGAAGCGTAAACGGGTCGGGTCTTGAATCGAGTCGCCTGAATTTGAGGATTCTGCTACTGTGGAATGGTCAAGGGGCTTTGTCTTGACCCTCCCAATTCGATTTTGGCTGCCGGGGTTACGCGAAAGTATTTTAAATTATTTAAAGTTTCTGTAATTTCACACGAAAAACATGCGGATGCGTGAAACGGAACGCAATATCAGGAAATATTGCATAAATTTGAACGTCTGCTATGTTTATTTTCGTGAAACGAAACGTTTTGATCGCTATTTTTGAGGTTTGTGGTGTTTGACGTATGTGACGTTGATTTGACATACACGATTCGCATTATTCCGTTGCTTTCGAGTTTTCGTGAATGTGCTCCTCTGTTTTTTTCTACGATTTTTCGACGACTTGGCTTCTCTCTTAGACACCGATTGGATTTCTTCCCCGTACAACCTTGGCTTACTCACTGGACACCGTTGGATCGCTACTTTGGACGACTTTTGCTGGCTTACTGGACACCGATCGTTTTTGGCGAGCTATGGCTTCTAGAGAAGCGCCCTCAGGCACAGAACCCGTGCCGTCAACAAGTTCCGGGGTTACCGGGACGGAAGCTGAATCCCGACGCTCTGCTGGACGTCATTTCTACACGGACGAAGTTGTGAATATGTGGAATTTGGCTAAGGTTATTCGATGCTTGGGATCCACTGAACAGTGTGTGCAATTTGCTGAAGACAAGGATATGATATCTACTGAAAAACTGTGTCGCACGCATCGTAAACCCATGCATCTGGCCAAGTCAACCAATAAAACTTTTGGCTCATGGGTGTGCACTAAAGGGCAATGCAAACAAAAATCGAAAGTATCAAGAACCAACGGTACCTTTTTCGAAAACATTCATGTACCATTGGTGCATGTTTTTTATTTAATTTACGCTTTCGCCCATAAATGGAGCTACAATATGACAATAAATGAGGATCCATATAAATCAGAAAATAAACAATGCCTTAGCCGAACCACCATCAGCGACTGGTTTAACTACTGCCGTGAAGCAGTGGTGATATTCAAATTGGAAAACAATGAAAATAAAGGAAAGATTGGAGGCCCTGGGAGAATCGTCCAGATAGACGAGTCAAAGTTTGGAAAGAGAAAATATAATAAAGGTAATTAATTAAGATTTCACTAGGTTAATGTTATTTCTTTTTACCACCCAGAAACTGTTTTATTAAGTAGAAACTAAAGTTTTTTTTTTTTTTGTTATTGTTGCAGGACGCCATATTGAGGGCCATTGGGTTCTAGGAATGATTGAAGATGGGTCCGAAGATCTTAGATTAGAAGTTTGCCCAGATAATTGCCGATCAGCTGAGGTGCTGGTGCCTTTAATTGAAAAAAATATAGAAAAAGGCACCATTATACACACCGATTGCTGGAAGGCTTATGACTGCCTAGCTGACCATGGGTACATCCATAAGAAAGTCAACCATTCGGACCCAGATAATCCATTTGTGGCCCCAGATGGGGTCCATACCCAGAGAATCGAATCTCAATGGAGAGCAGTGAAAAGGTTTTTTAAAAAAGACAATTATAATAATCCGTGTGATTTTAGTGATGCTATAGTTGAATATTTGTGGAGGCGAGATCTATTCAAGCAGAAAAAAGATCCCTTTGTCGAGTTGATCAATGTAATTAACTATGTTTACAAAATAAAATAAATAGTCCTACATAGTTTTGTGAAAATTATTTTCCTCTCTTACCCACCCAGAGACCAACTCAGACCGGTTAGGTTGAAAGTAGTCAGAAAACCGACACAGAGCACCCCGACTCCACCTATTCTTGTGGCTACTACCCCTAGAGTGTTTATAAATAATGCGGGAGCCAGAAGCTCAAGGGAGGTCCTGAAGGGAGGGCCTTCGTTTCGCTACGGAGGTCGCCGGCTCGCTTCGCTCGCCAGCTCCCCCCTTCGCTCAACTCGACTTCATGCGGCGAAGCAACGTTCAGGGGCGACCGCTAGAGCTTCTGGCGGGAGCCCACCCGGAGTCCAAGTCAGACCGGTTAGGTCGAAATTAGTGACAAATCCAACTCTGACCCCCCCCCCCCTCTCCCCCCCCTAAATTTAGGTGTAAAAGTGTTAGTAGAGTAGACAAAATTATCTTTGATATTAAATTTTAAAAAACACTACGCGGTTCCGGCAGGGGGAAATGGTAGGGGGGGGTTCCCTGCCCCCAACCCCCCCTCCTACCCACTCCCCCTCCCCCAAAGTTAAGTGTAAAAGTGTTTAAATAGAGTAGAAAAATTGATCTTTGATATTAAATTTAAAAAAAACTACGCGATTCCGGCAGGGAAAAATGGTGGGGGGGGGTTTCCCCTCCCTCCCCCACCCCCACCCCTCCCCCCCCCCTAAATTCAGGCGACTCGATTCAAGACCTTACCCAAAATTAATGTTTTTTAATAACAAACCCTTCATCAGTAATAAATTGATTTGAAAAGGTTAGTATTTCTTTTTTACCTCCACATTTCTCGAAAAAACTTTTTTTCACACCGTACCCAGACCGCCGATATGACGTCACGAGGTCAGGTGCATAGATATTGTGACCGGGTTGTAAGTATTACCTATATTTATGGTTCTATTCTCACGTTCTATTAAATGTTGTACGCATTAGGGTTCCTTGTGTCATCTTTGTCTGTGTTGTATTTAAGGGTTTTTTATACTTTCCAGTGACGAGGCTGGCAAGTCGTGCTCCTGATGATACTACGCCTACACCTGTTTTAAATGTTTATCGGGACTTATCACGTATTATTTAATATAGTTAAAAATATGTACCTTTCGCTCGACGTTTCGACCATGTTACAATGGCCGTGGTCACGAGCTGACTAGTCAGCTTTAAAACATGTGCTCAAATCGCGAAAGTTTAAAAATTACTACGCCTACACCTGCCCACCATAGTCGTAGTTAGCCACCACGAATTCAGATAAATCCATGTTCGAAACCCAGCATAGAACTAAAATTGGAAACACGACACTAACTCCACGGCGCTTATCAAGGTTTTCATTATTGAGAGTAATTTGTCCAGAAATGTTACTTGCTCTGTAGCAACAGTGCCCTTCACGTCCTAACATAGTAAACCTAACGCGCCGTTACTTAGTGGCAGAATATATGGCACTATTGTGGGACGAATCAAGACGGGCTCTTCCAATTCTCAACATTCAAATTTAATAAAATATCTGGTTTTCTCTGGTAAACATCTTAACTTAGCAATCTATTGCTACGTATTTAAACTATAAACAATCATGAGCTATGATAAAAATAATTTTTTTTTTAAATCGGTAACTATAATAGAAATTACATAATTATGATACGAGTAATCTCTAGTATTATAAAGCTGAAGAGTTCGTTTTTTCTACCGACTTCCAAAAAAGGAGGAGGTACTCAATTCGACTGTATCTTTTTTATGTTTTTACCTCGTAACTTTCGACTGGGCGAACCGATTCACAAAATTCTTTTTGTTTGAAAGCTGGTGCTTCCCATGTGGTCCCATTTAAATTTCATCAAATTCGGTCCAGTGGTTTTTGAGATGCACTCCAATAACTGAATAAAATGGAAGTCTGTATAAAATTTTTCTAATTGTACTTGTTGTTTGTTTGGATGTGTCTTTTAGCCATAGCCCATTTATCGAGGAAAGCAATAAGCCAGGGGTACTGACGAAACCGTGTGCGATCTAAGTAATATGTTAGACTCTCATAAGTTATATGTTATCTATATGTATTAGACATATAGATAACATATAACTTATGAGATATTTAATAAGGGACATAAAATTGAAAATTATTGTCAATACTTGTAATAAAATTATTGTCAATACTAATGCAAAGTCAGCTTCATCAAAATGACCAATCTTAAAGAATCCAATGTTTTTTGAACGAATGTGTGAGCGTGGTGAGAACTTTGTTTACTTTTTGTTTGTTTTTGTATATTAACGGAGCCAAACATATATGTTTTTTGCCTTGCCACGATCGACTAGAGTAATAGCCGCGATCGATCGGTCGATCGCAATCGACCGGTTGGCCACCCCTGCTATAAGCTATACAACCTCACCTCATGCTATGCGAGTGAAGCCGCTGGTGGGTCAGCTAATTATATCTATATAATATCTAGGTATATATAACTGTGATACAAAAGTTAAAAGTTCAACCTGTTTTAATATGTAGCCTTTTACTTTACGATAAGATTTCAAAACCAGTTCTTCGTTGATATACTCGTATACGACAAGAATCTTGCTAATATAAAATATGAACTAGTATAAAATAATTATTACACACATAGATTTAATTGAGCGGTTTCCTTGCGCAACCTTGGGCGTTGAGAAATAACCAGCGAGCGTTACTTGAATTGTGGTTTTGGTAAAATGGAGCAAACTCATTACTGTTGCTTACATAATTGGGAGGTAGAGCCTATAATTAGCGAGTGAGCTTACTATTTTTATTGCGCTGTTAACTGTATAACATACTTATGAACATTACTTAGTTGGCAAGAGTAAGCAAGCCGTCACTAAAGCCGCGTTTTGACGATAAAACTTGACTCATAAGAGTGCACTATGACAGACATCCTACTCTGAACAATTATTGTTCAAGTGCACTCGGGTACACGGTTTCTACGTTACAAGTACCACCCGAGTGGCCGTCAGAGTCAACTTTTATCGTCAAAACGCGGTTTAAGCAAGCACTGACATGGAAAAATTAATCTCGGTCAGTCAAACGTAACGCTGATTTTGAGCGGATTTTATAATACGTGAGTTTATAAGTAAGTATAATGACATAATAGGCTTTCGCGATTTATAAACATTGAGCATAAAGAACTTTAAATGAATGAAATCGCGCATATTAAAGTAAATGTGTTTGAAACAATTGTGGTATCTATAACGTCGGCTAATTAAATGAGTAGAGGCGGTTAATAACAAATTAGTATGACATCATTCAGGTTTAATGCTCTTATTACAATAAGAGTACGCGAGCGCTATAGGTAATAGCTAAAACGCTACAATAAAAACTTTTTACATAAAATAATAATGATTGAAACACTAAATCAGCATTACAATAGCGGTGAGAGCGAAGCGAGCGTAAAACTCTCTAACGTTATAAAATGTTATAATTGTCAATTTGACATCTGTCACAATAACGTTTATCCCATTACAACTATGAATACGATGGTCACTAGTAATAAAAATCTATAGGTACCTAACTACGTATGTAGGGTTACCAGATAAAAAATCAAAAGTCTGAGAAAACGCCTGATTTGCATTGAAAAATCCTGAGATTTAGTTGCAGTTAAGAAGTTATCTCTCTAATGTACTCGTAGCTTTGAAAATCAAAAATTAAAGAAACCCCTTACCTAAAAGGTGTCTTCACACACTAAATATGATAAAATTAATTAAGTATCTACTTGGATAAATGGTGTTGATTTTAACTGAGCAATTATTATTAAGTTGATTACCAATTGCTCTACCAGTAAGGAAAAGTATTTTTAGTTTATTTAATTTTTTATTAAAGATATCTTAAAAAAGTACTGTATTTAATTGAAAATTCTAAAACCTGAGATTTGCAAATCCCGAGAAGAGGTCAAAAATCCTAAAATCTCAAGATCATCCTCCATATCTCAGGTAAATCCTCAGATATGGTAACTCTACACGTATGGTGACAATGGCAAAATTGTGGTGGCTCATCCACAAAAGCCAAAAATCTAGCAACTCTATCTGGAATATGAACAACTGGAATACTGAAACTAGACGTAATTCTCAGGCACTACTTTATCCAACCATAACTATGAAGGCTACCGTGCTCGAACCAAGTAAATCATAGCAGATGTCTCGTTAGTTATTTAAAAAAAATACAGTAAACTTAACACTATAGCACAAAATTTGAACCAACCTGCAAACCAAGCGCAGTGTCCACAGAAGTGATTAACACAGTCTTCGCGCTATCCACGGGCAACACTTCTGCAACTCTGACTTTCCTCAGCAGATACAGTAGTAGGGCTCCGACGATGGAGCATAGGGCAGCCAATTGCAGCCCCAGAGACAACCACGTGAGCGCGTCCATCGTTCACTTAGATCGCAAGCATTGTGATACCTGAAAATACGGAGATATTTGTTACAGTTTATTAAATTCTATCAAATGTGAAAATCGTGAAAGAGAGCACCTGATGGTAATAAGCACCACAGCTGTCTACAACAATTGGTTGGGTTGAGGGAACTTTTCATCAGCATCATCCATCACCACGCGGATGAAACCGCGGGCAGTAGGTCTATCACGAGTTTACAACATTGACACCAATCGATGCTCGATATCGACTGCCGCAAAAAAAATTACGAAAAAAAGAACAGTGCCACCTCGCGGTCAATGGAAGAACTAAAATTGATAGGGAGTACGCCAATCACAAGCTTAATAGGAAGGCGAGATCGAGTATCGACTATAGATGACATTTATGTTGCCTTGATTGGTTGGAATCGAGGGTTTCAATCTGAGCTCTTGATTTTTAATGCACTGAGCTTGTCTCCTCCTCCTTTTGAGCGTCATTTGACTAGTCTATTCACTTTTTTAAACAGTACTACTAACACTACTACTACTACTACGACTACTGCTCACTTAGTGGTTGGAAACCACCGCAGCAAGGGTGAATATGTAGCATGTGTTACGAGCAACAAGACGCTCAAAAGCCCTGTTACTTCAAACCTAGTCAGATTCCACACCGAGCTACTTTTTTTATTATAAATGCAATGAGTAAAGAATAAATAATAATTATTGCTTTTAGGACTAGCCGCATGCCATTTACAAACTTCATATGAACTCAATGACAGCGTTTGTTTATAGTGACAATCCGACCGGCAGTTTACTAAACAACGATAACAATGGCGATTAAATCCGGTGCTAGGTATTGTTTGATTGTTTTGTTCAAAGATAAAATGGCTTTCCCACCCATTGAGCTGATTGATACTTGCAAAATATAAACATGTTGGTAGGCACGCGAAGAAAAAGCCGTCCTAATGTACTGCACACCACACAATAAGTAATAGATATTATAGTATGATAGAAATATTACGAAACAGTGAAAGGTCGAAAGCTTATGTCATCATTGTATGGAATTATCCGTGCACATATCTGCCTAACTCTAAGAGTAACCATCGTTACATCTTTGCCAACATCCGTGAAACAAATGACGAAATGACAAGAAACGTTGGAAAAACAACTTTATGTACAAGGGCGATAGTTGATAGATGTTAGATAGTTGAAAGAAGACGAGCCGATGTCAAAATGCTTTAGAGAAAGCATTTGACATCGGTGAGCTTTGGAATCATTATAGAATCGCACGGCAGTTTGGTGGCCTCAATGAATGAATAACGGAAAAAGGTTGCGTAAGCTGAAAAAAGGGCATGTCTATAATTAGGTAAAACAACAAAAAGTACTAAAAAATATAGAAAAAATCATTGATAACATAACATGACTGATTCAATTAAAAACAACATAATATAATTATGTAAAATTATTGTTTTATGCTTTTTAAATCGTACGTTACATACACATACAGAAAATACCGCGAATAATACTTATTGCATTGTCAACCGCATTTCAAGCTATTTTTAAAGATTCAAAAACTGATTCCAGGTTGTCTCTAGCTGATTGGAAAATTAGTTTAATGTGTCAGCAGCACACAGTTCGGACCTTAGATTTGAAAAGAAGAAGTCATTATCATCATCGTCTCCGGCGTAAAACTTCCACTGCCAAACATATGCCTTCTCCATAGATTTCCATTAGGACGGGTTGGAACTGGCCTGCATCCAACGTCCTGCAACCTTTCCTTGTGCGTCGTCTGTCTATCTGGCCGGTAGACGACCTACGCTGATCGTGCCGGTCCGTGATTTTCATTCTAGAAACTTCCGACTCTATCGGCATTTCGTTATACGTGCTATATGCCATGCCCTCTGCCTCTTCAACTGGCTATGGCTGGACTTGCCGGTCGGTGACTTGCGTTCGTATACGGAACTTCTCATTTCTGATTCGATCATGTAGGAAAACCCCGAGCATAGCTCTCTCCATAGGACAGATTATTTTCATAGCTATGCTTACGGCATTAAACTATATTGAGTACCAATTTAATTGTATATTAAACTTGTCAACGATGCTAAATACGATACTAACTGTAATAAAAACAGATGTAGACAACAAACCTGTCCTCATTAACTGATACATGAACGCAGAGGCTAAACTAGGTTACAAAAATTTGCTTTCTATATTGTAAACATCCACTTTTTTTTAAAGATTTTTGGAAATTTCACCCCTAAGTGATGGAGTGAACCGTGAACCGAACGAAGACTCTGCAGGGATTGATATGAACGCAAGTAGAGCGGGTGGCTGTCGATAGCTTCATTCATACTCGTATGTAATATTATGTGCGATGGGTTTTGATTGCCAAGCGCCGTTTTCTCAGTATCCTTTGTTTGCAAATACAAAGGAAAACATTTAGCTCGTACAAGGACAGTTAGTGGACATAAAACTGAGTTTTTAGACGCAATACAAGTAAGTAGTAAACAGGCTTATTCTGTTCGAGAAGAAACTAATTGATTTTAGCTTATTGTTTATGAATATACGAAACCAAGAACTGAAAACGCTACGAATGAGATAACTAAAATATAAATATAATAATAATACAAACTAAAAAGGAATTAATACATTTGCTTATTAACAAGATTAAGTTATATGTACCTACATCATGGCTGAAATTATGAAACTGAATGGTGCTCAGAAAGTGGTGTTGAGTGGAGGAAATGAGAAAAGTTAAAAAGGTAAATTTGTCAAAGGATTTGGGCATTCAGAAAGGATTCATAGAAAAAAGAGTGACAAAATAAGTAAGAAACAAATAAATACCAGGCGAGCGTTAATGACCAGCCGGAAGGGTCACTAACACCTCGGAGCGTGCGTATCCTGACCAAAATTGTGAACATTGTGGAAAAATCCAGCTCAAGAGGACATTAATTGGACAAGCGTATATGATCAGAAGAGTTGCCTTTCATCTCATGCTCACTGTTGAAGCAGAAGAAGTATGTCTTGATTAACAGGCTTAGCAGGATCATATACTTGCGGAGTTGAGATCAGTGGTATGGTATCTTCTTACCCTTCCGGAAAACAGAAGTAATAACAAATACGTAAAGGTGCACCTACCCAAGAATTACAACGTCAGCTTAGTTTAGGAGTTTAAAGAAAGTATTTTGACCATCATGTTTTTTACCTTACACTTTTTTATTGTTTTACCACGTATTTATTGACTTGATTTTTTGTCTGTTTGCATTCGGCACACATTTTTGGCAATCTATTTTAAACTAACTTCTTGCTTTCATTTATTTTTTCAATTATTTTTATATAGAGATGATGACAAAAAAAGGTGTTCCCCGTGGCAACTTCTACCTATATCGACTTACAAAATACAAGTTTACATCCATTAGGATTTGACCTGTGAGGCATCCATGATTTCCAATATTTAGTAGTACCTATTCAATGGCCAATCGTGTGGTCGCGGTCAAATTGAACAAAATCAATGTAACGAGTTATTCCGTCTCCGTAAGTTTTCTCCTGAGGTTTCTCCACTGCAGCTATTATTATATGAAAGTCCTTCTTTAGTAGCGTTTAACTCTAAGTACTTCCGTTGTGATCGAAGTGGCCAATAAAATGTTATGAGCTACGAGCGTACATTCATTTGAAAAATTGCTTTAGAAATTAGTTAGATGAGTTGGATTTTCATTGAAATGATTTCGAACCATTATTACTACCGTCTGCATATGAAATGTGAAGTCATGAAGATATAAATAAACAATTTCAAAAAGAATAAACCGATTTCCACTCTGATTGATCATAATCTACGAAGAAATATTGACCTATATTTCATCGTAGATCATAACTCAAAAATGTGTCCATCTAGAATGCGGACCAATTAGAATATATGTTCAATCTATCCCACAAAAGATTCGAGGCGAAAACATCGAGTAGCGTACATAAACAAAAAATGTAGGTGAAAAAAAAAATATTTTTGGAAGTCGGTTGAAACGTTAATATTCATCCGATGGCATGAAGTTTACGACTATTGTGTAATTCAATTAAATAAATGTTTAAGTATATATTTATTGATGCGTAAAAAGTTTGCCCGATATCTAAACTCTACCGCGTCGTGAGATCGTACTCGTACAATCTAATAACCGAAGAAGTACGTATTCTATGCCCAAGAGCTGATCAAAGATCGCAACCACCGCCTACAGAGATTAAGGTGATAGTATCCAGGCCTCGTAAACCAGTTCCAAATGGGACTTGCCGGGGACCCGGGCCCATACATTCACGGGTAACGGGCACTGTCCTTTATAAAATGGACGATGGTTTAGTGCGACAATTTACCTCGACCTTTGTAGTAAATTGTGGAGGAAATGGAGGTCTGGACTCCGGAGGAATTGAATTTGATTTTATGGCAGTGCTATTTTATGGGAAAAATATTCGCTTATAAATCTATAAAATGTTTGATATTTATGAGGTGCCTATGTACATAGCAGTACTATTTCTTCTGTGGCTTACGATAGGTTCTTTTTTATAAGCTCGATCAAATTAAGTCTCGACGGTTGTTTGATGAACTCGTTCTTATAGCATAGGTAACGTTTGATTGTATCTCCACAATTTCTAATGTATTAGTGAAAAAATAATAGATTGTGTCACAAGGAACCAAAACAATGAATTGAGGGCGAGAGCGATTGTTTGAATCCAGAGCGTAGCTAGGAGTCAAAGAACCTAGTATGTCTCGAGATTAAATAATTTTGGTACCATGTGTCACCAAAACGTTGGTATCATGTGTTCGGCCATTCATGTTTACTTCGCCCTCTATGAGATAAATAAATAAAAGATACTCTTAGTAGTGACGTATATTTATGTTTATTTAACCAAATTACAAATTTATATTTTTCTTGACTTGTTTGTTAGTAAAATGTTTGTGACAGTTTATGCGTATAATTTTACACTTTCTGGTGTTAACGTTTCACTTTCACAGCTAAAACTTATATTTTATTCAATTTGTAAACAAAATTTATAAAAACAAATATCCGCGTCTTTTTAAAGCTACGGTCAAACATAGGAATCCTTTCCTATGATCGCTCGTATAAATACTTACATACGATATAATCGTACATGGTCAAACACATAACTCTCCTTTTGGGGTTCACCGCAGTCGGGTAAATAGCCACTATTCATCATCGAATCACGTAAAACAAACGACCCTGATCTTCCTGCTACACAATCAAAGCATACAGAGCATCTCCCACGTTTTTATCTGTGTACGTGTTGTATCATATCGCGTTACGATAACAATCAGCTGGCTGACGGTGATGGCATCGTTTCTTGACTTTATCTAACGTAGGGCTATTGTTGTGGTGATATTGATTTCAGTTTATGAACATGATCATCCCCCGATATAATCCAACTATGTAGTGGAAATGGAAATGCAGCCAGCATTCTGAGCACTTTTCCTTCAACAAATGGTTTAATAAATTTTTAAGTGTCTTTTAATCTTTGTAAGTATGTACCTACTATGTAGTTATAATAATATTGTTTTTAATGTATAATAAATTAGTTATCGCTATCTTTTGGAAACTACTCATGGAATCGGGATAGAAGTAGCATATGTGTTAATCCCGGGTACCACACCATCTCCACTATAAATGTCATGCAAAACCGTTCAACCGTTTTTGCGTGATTGAATAACAAACATTCATACATCCAAACTTTCATATTTATAATAGCGTGATGCTGATAGCTGTGCTTAGCATGCGTTGCATTGTTTTTTTATTTTCAAGTTATAAATAGATTTATTTATTTATCTACCGACTTCCAAAAAAGGAGGAGGTACTCAATTAGACTGTATTTTTTTTATGTTTGTTACCTCATAACTTTTTACTAGGTGAATCGATTCTCAAAATTCTTATTTTGTTTGAAAGCTGGTGCTTTCCGAGTGGTCCCATTCACCCATCAAATTTCATCAAAGTCAAAGTCATAATCATTTATTCAATTTAGGCATCAAAGACGCACTTATGAACGTCAATTTTTCATTATAATGTACTTTAAAGACTACAGCCGCGTTCCAAAATATATAGAGCCTACCGAGAAGAAGCGGCAAGAAACTCGGGGCCATTCTTTTTAATGTTTTTACTTAGGTACTACAAATATTAGCTCCAGTGTGTTGCCTTACAAAAGAGAACATAATAATGGTATTGGTAGGGCAAGACACGCTACACTTTGGCATCTTAGTACACGAGTAGATAGATCCTGGAGTGATCAGTCCCATCAAATTCGGTCCAGTAGTTTTTGAGATACACTCCAATAACTGAATAGAATGGAATTCGGTATTAAATGTTTCAAATTGTACTTGTTTAATAAGGCTTATCAATAACAATTACTCTGTACATAAGTACTTACACTATATCTTATTCTAAATGAGTGTGGCAAAATGTACTGTTTTTTAAGATAAACACAGCATGCATTAATTCTTATGTCCGATAAGCAAGAGATATACATCCCAATAAGAAATAAAATCATCAAAGAGTGTAGGATTGGAGAATTTGACCTTGACGGCCAAGGTCAAAATCTTTCTATATTTGGCCAAAGAGTCGCCAAAATCTATACCAAAGATAGATTTAGATACCAGATAAACAAATGTTGTTTGTCAAGTTGTCAGGTCACTTTGGAGGGAACAAAGTATCAGCAAGGATTATTAACCATACTTGGTATCAGAAAGAAAGAACTAAAGACAAGTTGGTGCATCCCTATGGTTCAACTATAGATTTCTTTACCCACTATGATTTAATTTATTTATATAGTGTACTTTATTATATTTCTTTAATTTATTCCGTGCCTTAATCGTGTTTTAAGGTTTTGCTGTCATCTTAAAAATATAATACGATTACGTATAAGGCATTTTTGATTATTTAAAATTAGGTAAGTTCTCTTTCTCAGCATGAACCTATGACATAGTGAAATGATTTATGGCCGCACGACTCAGTTGGTAACGCGGTGACTATAAGGTAAGCGAATTAGACTCAAAAGCCAATGGAGCCAACAATCGGAGTGAGTCGTCCAGTGCCTCGCTTCACTTCAGTTCATAGCGTTGGATAGCACTGCAAGTGTTATGGGCAGGGGTGGTTACCATGAGCAGTTAACTTTATAAAAAAGGGTTCGTGCCCGTGAGTATACCTTCATTATATTCGCACACGCAACAACTCACCGAAGTTTGACCGTAATCAGTATAATTTACGTATAATAATGATGGTCACGATTAACGCCGTTATCTGCCAATTAGGGCATAAGAGCTATTTATTGTTGCGCTTCAGTTGTTGTTGATAAAATTATGCATAAGGAGATACGCAGTGAGGATTATTTCTTGTAAGGAATTTGATGTCCGGGTAAAAGCAAGGTAGTTTAAGAATATTTGGAGAGTATACTATTACACCTATTATATAGTATACTATTAGAAATAACTTATAAAAAATAAGTGACAGTAGTCAATATCTAGGTACACAATATAAAAAATCTTGATACTCAAGATCCTATGAGACTCTCGGAGAATACGTTTGTATGAAGAAAACGCTAAAAACGCATACCTATATACAACGTTATAGAAAAATCCTGACAACCTCATAAGGTTGACTTTACAGCATAACAAACACCATTAGTCGAACGTTTTTAGTAATGTAAATATTCTTTACTCCTAAAAATAAAAAAATAGACCAATAGATCTAAATAATAGTCGTACAATATAAGAAGTTGCGCGACTCAGGTGCGTGGCCTACAATTTATTTTATTATTCTACTCGTATTATATACTATTTTATTTTAGGTGTTGTGTCGTAGATGTCGTAGTTGCTTTCCTTTTAATACGCAAAAAATACTTCATCATCATCATCATCTCAGCCGTAGGACGTCCACTGCTGAACATGATTTTCCAAAAGGACCGGTTGGAAGCGGCCTGCATCCAACGTCGTCCTGCGACCTTCATCAGGTCGTCTGTCCACCGTGTCGGTGGACGACCTGCGCTGCGCTTGCCGGTCCGTGGTCTCCACTCCAGAACCTTTCGGCCCCAACGGCCATCTGTTCTGCGTGCTATGTGCCCTGCCCACTGCCACTTCAACTGGCTAATCTTCTGGGCTATGTCGGTGACTTTCGTTCTTCTACGGATCTCCTCATTTCTGATTCGATCACGTAGAGAAACCCCGAGCATAGCCCTCTCCATAGCTCGTTGTGCGACTTTGAGCTTTTCTATGAGGCCCATAGTAAGAGACCACGTTTCAGTGCCATAAGTCATCACTGGTAACACACATTGGTCGAAGACTCTTGTCTTGAGGCACTGAGGTATTTTTGACGAGAAGACTTCGCGAAGTTTCCGGAACGCTGCCCAGCCGAGTTGGATTCGACGATTGACCTCTTTCTCGAATTTGGACCTGCCTAGTTTGACTGTCTGTCCCAGGTAGATGTACTCGTCAACAACTTCGAGAACTGAGTTCCCAACTGATATTGGGGTAGGTACAACATGGGCATTAGACATAATTTTCGTCTTATCCATGTTCATCTTAAGACCTACCCGTTGGGAAACTCGATGGAGGCCTTCGAGCATTGTACTGAGGTTTTCCATCGATTCTGCCATGACTACAATATCGTCGGCAAATCGAAGGTGAGTGATGTATTCGCCGTTAATATTAATGCCAAGTCCTTGCCGTTCCAGAAGCTTGAAGGCGTCTTCCAATGTAGCGGTGAACAGTTTCGGAGATATATCGTCTCCCTGTCTCACGCCTCTTTGCAATGGAATTGCCTTCGAACTCTGCTCCTGTACTCGGACTGACATGTAGGCGTTTTTGTACAAACACTTCAGCACTTCAATATACCGATAGTCAATACGGCACCGCTGGAGAGACTCAAGCACTGCCCACGTCTCGATCGAATCAAAGGCTTTCTCGTAGTCCACAAACGCTAAACAAAGAGGCAAGTTATACTCTTCGGTCTTCTGTATAACTTGCCGTAGCGTGTGGATGTGGTCTATGGTACTATAGCCTTTTCGGAAACCGGCTTTTTCCGGAGGCTGGAATTCATCAAACCTGCGACTGAGACGGTTCGTTATGACCTTCGAAAACAGCTTATAAACATGGCTCAAAAGCGAGATGGGTCTGTGATTTTTAAGTGTAGTGTTGTCACCTTTCTTGAAGAACAGCACCACAACACTTTTGTTTCATGCTTCTGGCGTTGAACCTTCGAGTAAGACGGTATTAAAGAGCTTCTGAAGGACTTTAAGTACCGGTGTTCCACCCGCTTTCAGAAGCTCAGATGTGATACCGTCGTCACCAGGCGCTTTGTTGTTCTTAAGCTGTTTCAAGGCCATTCTAATCTCGTACAGGCTGATGTCCGGGATATCTTCGGTATAATGTCGGGTCAGCTTGGCTCTTGGGTCTTTGGCCGAGCTGCTGAACAGGTTTAGCGACCGAGGTGTATAGCTGTCCGTAGAAACTCTCTACCTCTCCTAATACTTCTGCTTTGGTCGACGCAAGTACTTACTTAAAGTACTTACTACAAAAGCTAAATGCTTATTTATATTTTATGAAATAATAAGGTTTTTCGAAAAGTCGTAAAACTAATGTGGTTTGTTGTGATGTACTGGAGGTACCCTTAAGAGGTTGCTAGCATTTTTCTAATAGCCCTGTATATAGGTAAGATACTAATCCGTGGTCCGTCATTATTTCCTCTTTGACAACATATGTATGTATATTATGACGATTACTATTGCATTCTTATTTTTGAATTTTTGTTCTCAAACGCTACAATAGAAATGTGTGCTGCCATATAGAGCCGTATTCACTAGAAGTACCTACGCTTATAGTGAATCTAGGCTTCAGTCTAAGCAAATATCGTATGGCATTTACTGCCAAATCTATATTCAAATCCAGTGTCATAACTGTGGGCCTAGCACGAATAACTAAGCGTAACGTAACGTGTCGTTCACGTGAAACAGTACAAACTGTCGTTTATCTAGGGCGACTGTGACACAGATGACTCGTAGTTTGTACGCCGAAGCGTGTCATGTTGACGCTTTTGATACGAATACTTTTTCGCAAATTGTTTGTGCTACGGTCTCAGAAAGTCTGTTGGGAGCTCCGACAGTATTCTGTTTAGTTCATTTCTATCATTAAAATGTACTGCCCAAATGTAACGATGTGCTAGTGTAGTTTTTACTTTTATCCACACCTTACAGATCAGATTGTGGGCGGTTTATATTTAAAGCTTAACTAAACCGCGCATAACGGCGCTGTGGGTAATTAATTGTTACGGCTCTGATGTAGGTTGCAGGCAATGTTTATGATTAACTATGGCTATAGAAATAAGCCCGCATACATACAGTTCAGTTATACCGTCTTCCTTAGCTGAATGAGAAACTCTTTCCTCTTTCCAATAAAAGATAATAGGTACACATTTATCTTTGAAGTATATATGAAGTATATATCAGATTTTGTGGTGTCGTTTTACTTACTCCGTGTTCCCTTCAACTTTTAGATCATTCGGAGGTATGTTAACCACGTGTGGTCTTACTAAAGCCTTAAGGGTATTGAACATTATCGTTATTAATTTTTGTAATAGAGTAATATGTGCCTAATCTATCTATATATATAAAATTAACCCCTATTTCTACAGTCACGCTATAACTTAAGAACCCGGCGAATGATACAATCTCGCTAATTCTTTTTTGTTGTGTTAATTATTGTAAGGAGAAGGTTCTTATGAAATTAAAAACCAAGAAATGAAGGGAGGTTATGGCGAGGCCGAAGGCCGAGCCGAACGAACGAAGTCGCGGGCAGTCGCTAGTATAATATAAAAATTAATCTCTATTTCCCTTGGTCATCGCGTTACGCGTGAATGGATGGAACAATTTCGCAAATTATTTTTTTGTTGTGTTTATTATTGTCAGATGGTTCTTATGAAACAAAAACCCAGAAAGATGGAGGAAGGCCAAGCCTACTACGGGATCAACAACGTTTTAATTTTGTTTAAAAGTGGCCTTAAGAGGATTGCATATCCAGTATTTTCCATGCTAAAAGAGAAAACTCTTTTCTCTTTTAGCATGGAATTATTTAGCAATCCTCTTAAGTATTTACTCTAGTGATTATGTGTGCTCTTTACTCGTAATAAGATTATTCGAGTAGTTTTTTTGGCTTGTTTTATAATTTTGGCTCGTCCTTTTTGAAACAAAATTTACAACTCAATAAACTACTCATTGTACTATTATTTGTCTAGCCTGAGCTTTAATCCAAACTGCAGCTTCAAAGCTCTTTTGATGTGCCGTTTTATTTCTAGTATCCGCTCGTACATACATTCCCCTGCTCGTAAAACCTGCGTTATTCTATGACTAAACTACAAAGAAGAGAATACAAGCTTTCAATGGACGCTATTCTAAAATTAACATATCCCGTTGGCAAATGCCGTGGATTCCAGTGTCGCTACATGTCCATTTCCATAAAGTGACATGATCTCACTAATATTATAAAATATGTGAAAGTTTAGATGGATGGATGGATGGATGGATGGATTGATGGATGCATGAATGTTTGTCACTCAATCACGGCAGAACGGCTGAACGGATCTGGTTATAATTTGGCACAGAGATAGGTTATAATTATAGCTGGAGTAACACATAGGCTACTTTACATCATCATCATCCTGCGCAGACGTAGTCGCGAGCACCAGCTAGTAAAGAATATTTTTGCTTCGTTTAGTTTTTTAGTATGAGAACAAGTGGCTTTCCTATTATTATCCGACGAATATTACAAAGGCGAAAGTTTGTATGTATGGATGTATGTTTGTTATGCTTTCACGATCAAACAGCTGGATCATGGATTTTCATGAAATTTAGTACGAAGGTGAGATGCTGGTTAGTATGAAGTTAGTATTTTAGTATGAAGGTGAGATGAAGATGCAATGTGGTTCTGGATTAAAACCTCCGCGCAACCGTGAGGCGCAGCTAGTTTTTAGTATTATTTAGACGGTTTAACTTACGCGGTAGGTATAGTCGAGTATCTGGACCGGTTTCGTGACTTTCCGGGTCACTTTTTCGTAGAACACTTGTGCACCCGGCTACGTCCGTACTAGTACTACTACTAACTACTATTATACTAGTACGTAGTAGCAATCTAATACTTACGAACGGTTCAGCAAGTGACAATATGGCCAAGTAATTTAACTGATGACAAGCGTCACGCCTGCCCGTGATGGATTAGTTTGGCCATTTTGTGTTTAATTGGAAATATAATATAGCGTTTTACAGCTGCTGCCAATACTGCCATAGTTATTCGTTTTGTTGAAAATTCTTGTATTCCTTACCTTTGCGTGGCTAAGACTTATCGAATGAAATCTACTTATCTATACGAAAACATATCAAACGCGTCTTCTTGTAAGTATATACAAGCTATAAACGATCGAGAGAAGAGTTTGAACAAAGATAAAAAATGAAAGCATATTGAAGTCGCGACGTTTTACATTTTTTTTGTATATGATTATGAAGCACTAGATAAATAATGCAATTAAAAAAATATATCCTCGGGCGGAATTCGAAGCCGCACCTTCCGACATTCCGGATCAGAAATGCTATAACCGCTAAGCCACCAGGCAATGTTTCTCTCTATTGGATTTTAACCGTCGTATGGAGATGAAAAAAAATCGAATTTTTCTTTCTAAAATTTTAAATAATGGTTTTGTTAAGAAAAGGTCTCATTTAACAAATTACAAAATAAAATATCTTAAACTTTCGAAGTTTCGAATGTCTATGCAAACTCCGCTATACAAACGATAAATAATACCTATACGCCCCTAACATTTCGGACATTTTAATAATATATAGCAGTTTAATTAAATAAGGATACTGGCAATCATGTAAAAGTTGTAATTCCGTTTGACGTGGCCACACGACGTATTCTTGTGTTAGTAGCAATGAAACAGTTACACATGTTCCTGGAACTCGCAGTTGATTTATTTTAGAACTTATTTTAGCCACTTGGCGTCGTGGACTAATAATATACCTAAATTACACGTTGGAGTTCGTTGCACCGAGTCTCCGTACAGTGGGTTGCATTATGTTGGACAAGATGAGTGTCCGCGCGGTAACAAAGTCTGTCGTTTCCGGTTACGCTTTTGATGACGTTATTACTAGCTATAGCTTCATAATAAACTTATGTTTTGTTTAGTGTGATGTGTCGTAGTAGTGGTGTGATTTTTATTTTTTTTATATTTATTAATTACTAAATATGTACAGCCCATATTATCAATTAACAATTTCTCACAAAGTTTATCTACAGACAATAAAATTTATTATACTATCATCATCATCATCTCAGCCGTAGGACATCAACTGCTGAACATATGCCTCCCCATCATTTTCCAAAAGGACCGGTTGGAAGCGGCCTGCATCCAAAGTCGTCCTGCGACCTTTATCAGGTCGTCTGTCCACCGTGCCCGTGGACGACCTGCGCTGCGCTTGCCGGTCCGTGGCCTCCACTCCAGAACATTCTGGGTGGCCCCATCGGGTACCTGTTCTGTGTGCTATGTGCCCTGCCCACTGCCACTTTAACTGACTAACCTTCCTTATTATACTATAGATTTTCAAAATCAAATAGACAGAAGTTCACGCAAGTTAAAAAAAACGTAAGTGTGGACGATTCTACTTTTTTAAAGTATGTAAAATAAATAAATAATATAAATATAGTTTTGTTGTTAGCTAAGTTGGTAGAGTGATTCCGAAATGTTTGTCATAAGGAATGGTAGATTATGCACCATGGGAGTAAAGCAGTGTCTTACGTCACGGACGGCATATTGAACTCTGAGTGTAACGGGGACTCTTGAGTTTAATTAAATTCCCGAGCGAAACGAGGGAGTTATGTATAGTCCTGAGTGAAGCGAGGGGTTAAAGCCGCCCAAGACAGGCTTTATTCTCGAGGTGCATACTCTACGTTTCATACCTACTGAGAGGCAATAAAAACTTAGACCTTTAAAAAAGCAGTTATTTAGTGAAAAGTAAAACAAATTAATAGTTACTATTCAAATCGGACAAACTTGTCCAGTTATAGAGGGACAGAGCAATATTTTTAGAAGGAACATTTTATGGAAACACTGTTTTAGACTTTCGCGGTTGTGTATTGACACTGTGTATTGTTCCAAATTCACATATCGCGGCAAGTAACTTGCACTATGACCTTGAATGCACAGGGAGGGACCGCGGGTTACCATAGCAACGCGGCGACCAAACAATAACACTCCCTGTAGTACAATCGCTCCTTTTTTCTATTTTGTCTGAAATCTGTCACCGTACTAAGAGTTTTCCTACAACTAACGTTCCAAATCCAAATCACTTTACGCCCATGGGAGTTTCATAAAACATTACATGCCCGGGGATGTAATGCCTTGCTTTACGTCGAGATTGCGTGATATGTAATTGGACATTTACGAGAGGCGGTATGAAAAAATATTTGCAATACAGGTCTTGGATATTTGACATATGCGCGTTTATGTCTATGTCTGCGACACATGCAATGGATTCTTAGGGTGTAAACGTCATTATATGTGTTCTTATATTTTACAAGCATTTATTTATAAGTAACGGGATACATGTCTCGCACTCATGCATCACCACTACGGCACCATCAAATCTAACTCTCTAACTCAAACTACCTTCAAGCTCCCACTTCCATTACGAGCCCAATTAGTTGATTGCTAACCAGAAACACCCAGCATTTTAATGAGGGATAATGATCCATCATCGTATGCAATCAGTACAATAGGCATGTGCATCAAACTCTAATATATGAACACGCAATAGTGATGTGTGCTTCTCACAAAACATACTTAGACGTTTACGCTACTGCGTGGTATCATTTAAACTATGGGGGCATTTTGGCTAGAACATTTTGGTGACGTGGTGTTGCTACATTTTGAGATAAAGTAGATATATATTTTTATATAATAAAGTTTTACTGTGCGTTTGTTAATTTGTGTGGATATCTTTTTTGTTTTATTGACAGTAATTAAGTATTTTGATCTGATTATACAATTAATAATAAAATATAAATACATATATTCAATTAAAGCATATAATATAATAATATATATATATTATTACAAAGATAAAGGTGGTTTGTTACCTAATAAAAAAATGTCTATACTACGAGTAACTCAAAATAAAACCAGTTAGAAAAGTAGAACTCGCAATGCCTTACAATCCCTTATGCAATGATCGTCATTTCCTCCTCTCCTGGCTGGGAAGCGCAATAAAGTTAACGAAGAAGCCCGTAATTTTAAATCGAAGTTTCCCCTCAATCAATAAATGCGATCGCCTAAAAATATATACATAAAAGAACTTGTACCTACGCCAATATTGTCAAAATCGGTTGAAAAATGTGACCTTGTGTTGTGACACCTGAAAATGACCTGCCGTGCGATTCTGTAATGATTTGTCGATGCGCTCGTCGATGAGCTCACCGATGTCAAACACTTTATGAGATATAGCCCTTGTATTATAAGGTTCTTTTTCCAACGTTTCTAGTCAAGAAATTTTTCTTACGGATGTTGCCAAAGATGCAACGATGTTTGCTCTTAGAGAATCGCACGGCTGTAGGCGAGCACAGACTCACTGACAGACGTACAGAAGCATTTTTGGCCAATCTCAAAACTAAGACGCTTTGCTCGCTCGGTCAATAAAATTGCGAAAGAGTATAATTTTCTATATACAATAGTGGCATCATTTTCCATATCATTAATTGTTTGCTTACGTTAAAATTAAGGCGGGGTAAGATCCTAATAAATACAAACTTCCACATATTTACTTGAATCAAGATTTCGTAAGCATTAACTTTCGGTTAGACAATGCGAGTCAAAGCTGTTTAACAGTCACTCCGGCCCCATGCGACGGTTAAAATCAAATAAAGGGATATAATTCGAAGTTCAGACGGTATGTCTCGGTGGCCTAGTGGGCATGGCGTTTAACACGGTTTTTCAGAAGACGAGGGTTTGAATCCCGACCGAGGATATGTATCATGTGTATTTCTCTCAAAAATTGCAATGTCTGCTCTCGCTAAGCAGGGGTTAGTAAAAAAAGTATGTCCTAATGTCACTTAAGTCATGAAACTAGTTGAGATACTCTTGTGTCCACTATGCTACTATCTGCACGTTAAACCGTGTATAAAAAAAAAGTTTAACGTGTTACGTTTCCAAGTTCATGTTATTATTTATTCAGTGATAAGTGCGTATACTCGTATGTGACAAGTTCTTATGAAGATCTAATTGAATACGCAGTGTTTTCTGTTACTGACTTGTATGAAATCGGTACGCTGACCAGCGAATCGTTGCAGACCGTTCAGTTGGTTACCGTTGCCCAACGTTCGCTTATAAGTAAAGTAGGCATAGTTTCGAAATCTATACGTGTACGAGTACGTGATCATATGGATTAATAACTTAATCAGACCCAGTTTGCTAATAGAAGTCTTTGCCAGTATGTATAGAGCCTTTTTTAGGATTGAGTAGGTAGGCATAGGCATAGATAGTAACTAGATACAAGGGTTGGATTAACTCAGACTATTTTTCCATAATAATTTCTTTCTAGAATTGCTTCTCACCATCTCTACCAGTCGGAGTCGACTAAGACATATATGGCAATACATCACAGACCAATATATCCACGGATATATTGAAGACACGGCCTCCTGTATTTTGCCGGTAACGAAAGAGCAGCGAGTGCGAAGAATCTACGGAAGATGCCCCGCTTACATCCTATGTACAAACATATCATGGGCCTGATAACACACAATATCGCATACTCTGGGAGCATGAAAAGATGAGCGAACTGGAGCTTCACGCTTCTGAACAATATGTAGATATATGCTGTTTTCGATAGTCATTAGTTCATTCAGCCTACTAAACAAGCCGGTTTCTGAAAAGGCAGCATATACATCCATAGATTATACAGAAGAGTGAGGAGTAAAATCGGCTATTGTGTCTACCGTTTGTAGGCTATTAAAAAGTTTTCGATATAATCGAAATCTGAGCGGTGCTGTAGTTCTTTCAGCAATAAAAACACCATGTTAATTCGATTACAGGACAAGAGCGCGGACCATAATATGCAGAAAGGCGTGAGACAGAGACATTAGCAAACTGTTTATTAGCACGAGACATTGGAGGATATTTTCAAGTTCTTGGACTAAAACGGACTTGTTATCAACATCAACAATACAATATTTGGGCCAATTTTTAACTGTTCATGAACGCATTGGAGGATATTTTCAAGTTCTTGGACTAAAACGGATTTGTTATCAACATCAACAATACAATATTTGGGCCATACTTGGACTACCAATGTACTTTGGACATGGCAGATATTGCCTTCTTCAATTAATAATGATGGGAAAAGTTGCGGGAAAGAGACGAGCTGGTCGCAGGAAGAAATCATGGCTACGAAACATCAGGGAGTGGACAGGGGTTGCGAGTGCCGCTGAACTTTTTCGTCTCGCAAAGGATAAAGATGAGCATGAAAAGCTGATTGCCAACCTTCATTGATTGAAGAGGCACCGAGAGAAGAAGAAGCTCAACAATACATTACCCACCTTCATTTTGCCAATGATAAAGTCATGGCAGAGTTACTTGAGGAGCCAATTGGTGGCTCTTAGAAAAATACTTATAATTACAGTTTACATAGAAGCCTTTGGTCTTCGAATAAATATTGACAAGAGAGAAACTATGCCCAATGTTCATGCTGTACCCGTCCTATTAGGATACAAAGCTATAGGAACCACAAGATTTTAAATTTTTAATAAACGCGAAGCCTAAAAAAATCTATACATTCAAAGTATTAAGAAGGTTGTTGGGATGGACTTCTGATACAAGTTATATCAGATTCCAGAAACAAATGTAGATTAAAATGATGAAAAAAATTCGCATGATTATAAATGTACCTGCCTAATAAAAATAATATATTATTTACATTAAAAAGCAGACATCCATGATGAAATGATATTAAAGGCTTTTTATTCCGTTATGTCAGTCGTTCTAACAAAGACGTAACAAAATAATTACATATTGTAAATTACATCTGTACACTTTTATCTAAGAAAAAAAAGCGTATGTTATTATGGGTGTGATTAGTTAATCAAACATGTCTGTCCTCTTTTTTGTGAATGTCAGATTTAATAGATTGCATTGTTATTTTATCACATAATAGTAAGTACAGGTACATACTTATCAGCTGACCATAATTACTGCGTCAAAGTTGCATAAGTACATAGACTAAATATTTCTAAAGGCTGTATGCGTAACTTTTGCCGTGAGTATTGTCATTTCACTTTTAGCGTGAAAAAAAACAAGGTCTTGGAGCGCATCTGAAAGGATTAGGTAATCTAAGTGGAAACATACGTGAATGCTAAAATGGTGTTTTGCAGAATTACATATTTATTTCGTGATCTGTTTTAATTATTTTTACCTGTAAATGTGGCTCCATACATCTACCACAAACCATGGCATCTTTACATTCAATACTTGAGAGACTAGTCATCATCATCCGCAAAAATCTTAAAACATTTCGTCTGTAGAACCAATTATGTATTATAAAGTAACCATTGATCTTTTCCTGGATTTTTATTGGTACGAGTAAATCGCTTTCTTTTTAGAAGAAATGTCTTAAGATTCCTGCCAAGTCCGTGAGGACATGTTTCCGCAGACAATGAAAGATTTATGAACGAAACTAGTTCTCCAGATAGCTGCTATAGCTCTTCTGATCCGAAATAAAATCCTTTAGAAGCTTATCGCAAGTGTCAGTATTTTTCTAGCTTCGAACTACTATTGTCTACGGTTTTATACAGTCGTACAAAAACACGTTCGCTTTTCAGGTAGCAATATTTTTGGTCACGGGTTAACAGGTATCTTTCTCTAATCTTTTGGGCAGGCATAATCCATTCTAGATAGCATAATCCCACATAATTATATAGTTGTCAAACGCTTACTTAACAATAAAAAACGTAGAATCAAGGTTCAGGTTGGAGTAGTTTTTGATTTTGCAGTAGATAATTTAAAAGTTGCTGATTATATATACCTACTACGTGCAAATGATACTTTTTAAAATGAAAGTATTTTGTCTAATGAAAATATATCTAGGAAGGAGGTTAAGATTTCGTCAGCAGCATTTTATTTCGCCTACTTGACCACTCGGCCAATTACCTAATGTGTAAACATAGTCGTGTGTACCGACCGTGAATCTAAATTTAAACAAATTTTATTTATTTAATTAAATTCTTGAGCGGTTTAATGAATGTTAATACTTGTTAAAAGTGAAATTACTCACGGCGAAAGCACAACATGTAAAATTGAAAATTATAAGGCGAATAAAGTGGATTTGTGTAATACGCAAGTGTGATAATTCGTTTTAATTGCGTGGCGGTAAAGATTTATTTAGATTTATTTATTTATTTAGCCTTTGTGATTTTAATACACGTTGATGAATATAATATTTGTATGGATTTAAGAACAATGTTGGTGAAACTAACGCATTTTGATGTTTTATTAAGATACTTGACCATTTACTTGAACATTGGTTTAGTTTAGATAATAGAACCATAAAGTTAAGGTTGCATCTAGGGCTCAAAATGATAAAAATATCAATAAAAATACCATACCTAGTTACTCAATCTTGTCGAAAAAGTACATAAAAGCACGCAAGCAAGCAAAATCATATCACCTAACTTAAGCATTCTTCTTAGAGTGCCGCTCAATTAAAGCCTTGAGGACTAGCGGTACAGGGTTCGCTCACAAATCTTTTGTTGTTTACCAGAACACATCCTCGAGGAGTAAGGGAGGTGACAAATAGCTCCATAAACCTTCTTTGTCAGCCAGTCTGAACAGCTCCACTGTACTTATGTCGTTCAGTCCTTGATGTTTCGGAATCATGACATCTCTCATTCACCATCTTCAGTTTTAAGGATATTTTTTTTCATTATGCAATTTTGATTGCTTACTACGGTTATAGGTCATTTTAGTTTGATTTTTCTTTAGCTAATGAAGATTAAGCTAATTTTTTTCGATTGCCCTACATTGTGTTTGCCTCTGGCCATGGTATATATTTACAGCGTCACCGGCTTCATAATAAAAAATTGATGCTCATTATCAAAGTGGAAGTTACGTATATCAAAGCGTTGGTACAAAAATCGGCAATTCAACAGATTTGTATACTTTTTACTACGCAATACTCTCACCACACATGATGTTGTTAATTACATATACGTCAAGAAAAAAAGTCGACGTTGGTCACAATACAAACTTCAGACATACCTACGAACGATTACGGTAGGATCTTAATTATTGCATATTGTATATAAATTCTTGAGGTACCTACATATACCTATGTAAGTTATACCGTGTGTGGTACTGGGTTAGAAAGAGATCTTTTCCTAGTAAAAAATGTGGCATAGTGAAAAGTGCATGCGTGATAAGACATGTAGAGCTAGATGGTCGTTTGTTTTAATAAAATATGGAAATATGAGTGAAACAAAAAAATATAGGAAAGAAAATAGAATTTAGATTTGCTTCTTTTCGTCTGTTCCATAAACAAACGGCTTGATTTCAATGGCGGATAGATCCTATTAGGTATCTGAAGTTAAAACAGCGTGATGATAATTCCAAATAATTTTAAAGTAAATTCTGTTGATGACGTTTTTATTATACATACATATCTGAGATTTTCAAGTATTCTTTTTTACATGATTTTTAAAACACTTCTTTAGCGAGACCAAACATTGCAATTTTCCCCATACGACGATTAAAATCAACTACAGTGTTAAATTTGATCCTCGGACGTTAAACCTTGGTGGCTTAGCGGTCATGGCGTCCGACGCGGATTGTCGGATGACACGGGTTCAATCCCATCCGAGAATGTGTAATTATTGTCTCTAAATTGGCAAGTTTTCTAGACGTCTCTGATCCTCTACCATTTTATCGCTGCGTGGCCGCGTATGGTGATGCCCGCGTCGCGAGTGAAAGTAGCGAAAGTGCAGGATCGCGAACTCCGCGGGTTTCTCCTGGACATTCGATTGTATTGACGTACGCATAATTTCTGTGCCTAGCGTGTTATTTGTCAATGGTGCTTGACAATGCGTCAAACAGACACCTGAATGGCAGTTACGGCTGTTCGTATATAATAGCTTATGAATTGCTTAGGTTTTGTTCATGTGTTTTAGTTACTTACAGAGAATGGTATATTTATGAATGAACAAGATTGAAAGCGTTGCTCCCTTCCTTTTAAATCTGTGGTTGGTCCCAAAATGCAATACCATAAAGATACCGTTTTAAGTCACAGTAATTTGATTCACACAGCGTGCTTATAGTAGTATATATATGCGAAAATTTGCGAATGAGTGATGACGTATGTTAACGTGTATGTTTGTAACTTGTCCATACTGAAACGGCTTACCTATACTTATACTTAAGATTAACACTGAGCCAATTTATATCCCGATTCATGGAGTAGGTACTTTGTTCCTGAGATATCGCGATTACCTTATATCATACAGACCAGAGCTATGGAGAGGGCTATGCTCGGGGTTTCTCTACGTGATCGAATCAGAAATGAGGAACGAAAGTCACCGACACAGCTCAGAAGATTAGCCAGTTGAAGTGGCAGTGGGCAGGGCACATAGCACGCAGAACAGATGGCCGATGGGGCCGAAAGGTTCTGGATTGGAGACCACGGACCGGCAAGCGCAGCGTAGGTCGACCGACACGGTGGACAGACGACCTGAGGAAGGTCGCAGGACGACGTTGGATGCAGGCCGCTTCCAACAGGTCCTTTTGGAAAATCATGGGGGAGGCCTATGTTCATCAGTGGACGTCCTACGGCTGAGATGATGATGATGATGATGCAGACCAAGTCGCGGGTTGAAACTAGTTGGTAGCACACAAAATAAAACTTTAAATTACCATAAGTAGCAATTATAGAAACTAAGCATGTATACCTAACGATGTAAAAGTAACTCAAGTCTAATGATTGTGTTGAGTGGACATCATTTAATTACTTTTAAATTAAATTTCAATCAATTTAAATTCGATATTAAATCGTATCGTTTGATTTGATTGCTAGTAATGTACTCACTTTGACATTTAATGTACCTATGATTATGAGTTGCATAATTTAGTTGTAAAGATCGTTGGGTATTCGGCAACATGCGCCTGGTGAAGCGACACAGTTGCAGTGCTTAGAAGTAGTAAATGTTGATCGAGCAAATGCTGGCCATAAAGTTTAATGTCTAAATTTGTTAAAGAAACAAAAGTCGTAAATTATGTATAAGTAATACATATGCCCTTTTTTAAAAATAATTGAGCTCAATTGAAAAAAAATCATGTCTTAAATGCAATACACCTTGTCTACCTATAGCAGAATGACTTATTCATTCAATAATCTCGTTTTTTCGTTCTCACTTCCGTGCTTCGGAGAGCACGTTAATCCGTCGGTCCCGGTTGTTCGTCTTAGGACAACAGTCGTTAGGCTATGTCGAAGGCTTTTCATCCACCAATTCGCACTAGGCCGCGTGGTGGATTATAGCCCAACTCTTCTCTCTGAAAGGAAGACTCGAATCCCAGCAGTGGGAACACAAATGGGCTGATTATGATTCTGTATTTGTAACGAAATAAAACTAAATTTCTATTCATATTTGTTGTACGGACACGGCCTCAACAGATTTGTTTATTACATATGTATAGATAATATGTAAGCGATGATGCAACCGATGCTTTCACCTTTGCCTACAAATGGTATTGATGACACACCGTTCATTAGAAAGCTGTTCACAAATAATACGTGTAGAGAAAAAAAACTTATATCTTGCGCATTGACGAATGCTGATGACAAGTACTTCAAAAAAAGTTATGCGTGATCATACATAAAAAAATATATACGCGTCGATTTGAGAAGCTCCTCCTTTTGGAAGTCGGTTGATAAAGTGCAGGCAGGGGTTACATTTGGCAAAAGTTGCCATTGCTCAAATCAGATTTCTTATGTGTAGTTCTGTTATTGCCATGATAGGCCGTGTAATGTTGCATCGAAGTATCAGCCAATTTATCAACGTTTAACCAGCTATAACTGACTAGGCGTTGATTTATTGTCCAACGACCTTAACAGCATTATTGGTATGTATAGCTTAAGCAACGGATTACTGACACAAAGTTTATAAAATTTATGAAATGGAGATTTTTTTATTTCAGTTAGTTATACATATTTATGTATAGCTAGTCCGTACGTACATGGAGTACAGGGAGCTTCCACAAATTCCACTAATTAAATTGCAATCGAACCGTAGCTGAACGGCGACTTTTATGCGTTTTCTTAATCTGCTCTCTAAAAACAGTCCAGCTGCAGTTACGTTTCTATTGACGCCAGCGATCGATCAAAACTTTATGTTCTGCTAACTCGATAGATCAGTAGTGTCAATTATACATATACATATTTATTAAAAAGTAGCTTTTTTGTTATATGTATTTATGTGACGCTAGAATCCAATTTGTCTATAGCCAAAGTATCCGACTACCGGAGTTGAAAGTTGCAGCCGTATAAATTGTTGAATGTTGTGAAATGACAGAATTGGCCTCCTGTACTACTAGAGTTTGGAATTGCTCTGCCCCAAGTGCCCTAAGTACCAACTAGAAGCTTTGAAATACATTGGAAGGATGATAAGAGGATCCTTGGCATCAGCTCGTCAAGTGTTGACGCCAGGTTTCAAAGCTTGAATACCGGCGCAAAGATACTTTCTATCAGTTGGAATTCGGCAGGAGTTTATTTAAATTGGTTAAAGTAATTCCATCAATATCATTTCATCATCGGACGACCAGCATTACGACAATACACTACAGCTATCCATGTATTGTTATAGTGTATGGTTACCAAACCCCTGAAATGTTTTGCTTCCACTTTCATATTTCTAGTTGATTTTGTATTGAACAATATATTTTTATTTAAAGGTTTTCCAGTTGGAGATAATTTATGTTCGAGACCCGTTTTTCGGCTAGTAAAACGTGGGAATTCGAGGTGAATGGAAATTTTAAATTATTGATCATATTTCATTCCACGATAAAAATCTTAATAGGTGTGTTGTTTCTTTTAAAAATAATAACCATGAGAAAATATGTGATGCCTTGTGACATCATCAGTAATTGTAGAGCATTTAAGATACACAATTTTAATTAGATAGGTATATCTTCAATTTATTTATTTGTTGTATCAAATGTTTAGTTGGCAGATTAAAAACGAAGATATTCAAAAGGTAGCTTATCACAATTTAAAGATGCGTAACTGTCAATGGACAGAAGTTCGTGTCTTGTAACTTACATTAAAAGAGATCAACTTCTTAGCGAATTTAAATATATAAATGAAACTATTTATTTCTTCAATTCGTTCATGATAAAACTCTTTGTCAATAAATTGGTATAGCTAACTGCCGTAACGAAACCTTAGTAAAGTCGAGAGCAACGACCTCGAGGTAATCGTCCTCAGAGTGTGGGTGGGACTCAGATGGAGAGGAAATGACCTACATTCTGCATTATCATAAAGGTATTTCTGTTTATTTTATGGTAATGGGATGTGGGGATGGTCTATTATTTTATGGCATTGATGATTATATATCATTGATGACTATAGATATCATATTAGGTATTAATTCTTTATTTGTTATGCTTAACAATGCAGATGAAATTACAAGAATGAGATGAAATTAAAAGGGTCTTTCAAGCGGGGTGTGAAAAAGCATCTGTCAGGTCATCATAGGGGTGGCGATTAGTGCAGCTTACGGCTGCACTAATAGTCATTGCTTCAGGCGAGAGGGAGTCACTTTGATGATCCATTATAAAAAATAAGAAGAAAAAGTAACTGTTTACAGATAACATTACATTATAATAATTATAACTGTTTACAGAGAACAATAATAGTTTATTTTATAAATTACTATGTATTTACTTCTATTGTTATATGTTCATCACCTTCTGGTGGAGTGTGTTCGGAGCCAGCAGATGAGGTTGCAAGTACGTTCTGAATTTGGTTTAATATTTTTTAATTTACTCACTACCATAAAAGTTGCATCCTAACCGTTAAATTTTTCAATCAGTCAAAAAATAAAAATCAAAAATAAAAATTAAAGACTTCAAACATAAGCCTAAATATCAACAGCATCAAGTAAATCGTGTATTCAAAAATATAATGGTAGTTTAAAAATATAATTACCAAACGGAAACTGTGCCTACGCTCAGCTTTGAACCTTACACCCATCTCGCAGTAGATATTGTAACATCTTCCCTTCTACTGGCTGAAGCTATTAGATTTCTCATTATGACAAGGTAAGACAGTGTAAAAGTATTTATGTAGGTCTATGTGTCATCTGCATTGAATGTGAGGTCCCACGTGTGCTTGATGAATTAATCTGTGACGTAAGCTCTCTATTGTTTGAAAACAAATTGAATAATGCACAATAGAATGTATTACAACTGAACTACTGTTACTAGACTGACTATTTTTATTTAAATATCTCAATCCATACATCATCATAGTCCTCTAAAAGAAGTCATCTGCTGCAACAAGTGGACATCAACCCTCATTGATTCATAAAGGTGGGGGACTGGTTTAATCTCCACGCTTGGCTGGCGTCTGGATTGCAGTTGGTGTTAATTGTATTCATAGGAATCCTGCAGCCGTATCTTTGTTATTCTTTATGACGATGCTCACAGCCGCATCTGCAAGATGCGAAATAGGGTAGGCCAGAGAGTAACGCCGGAAGCGCATTTTATATTTATTTAAAAAAAAGGAACTTCTGTGAAAGCCTGTAGGTAAGCTATTTGAATTCAACCTATTCTACGTGGTCAGTGCTTTTTTATATCAGTCAGGTCAGTAGTTTTTTTATGGGATGGGTTGGCAAACCAGCAAGCAGTTCACCAGATGGTAAGTGATACAGTCGCCCACGGACATCCGCAATATCAGAGGTGTCGAGGATGCGTTGCCGACCTTTGAAGAAGGAAGAGATAAAAGGGGTGAGGGTGGAGGGGGCGGAGTGGAGGGAGGAAACGGGCTTCCGGAAACTCCCACAGACCTACTGAAACGCAATAGCAAGCTATGTTACTTCACCTCGGTGTTATGTGGGAGTGTGGTACTTCCCCGGTCGTGCCGGCCCATTCGACTGTAAGGTTACAGCGTGGCACTACCACCAAACAATTTTATACATGTTGCTTGGTTTGTTATACATGGTGCGCTTGTGCTTTATTAAAAGCTACTAATCAATAAAATACAAAAGTAACTGGTATTTTCGGTGACAATTTGAAGCTAGTGTATCGTTATTGTGCAATTGGAGAGGCCTATGTCCAGCAGTGGACTGCTACAGGCTGATGATGATGATGATGATGATGTATCGTTATTTCTTATTATTCGACGTTACGTAACAAATAATAGCAGCAATATTAATTATTGTACTTACTACTTTGGCTTCAAATAGTATGAATTAGACGTGTGAGAAATATTCACATTTTTAAAGTATTGTTGGGCCCAGAATGACAAATAAATAGTTAATAATAGATATTTTGGGTCAGTAAACAAAAAAAGTTTAACCTAGAAAGTTTAGTCATTATTGTATATAAGAAAGAAATTGGCAGTGTATCTATAAATGACCGTAACTTTTTGCACTTAAATAAAGTACGTACTCTAAACAACAGCACAGATAAAGGAACCATAATAAATCAACTTGTTGATGCGGAAGAAGATTAATAACATCGTTTATTTGTTCGTTTAGAAATGTTACCGTAATGTGATTCTATTGAGACTGGCCGAGAGTATGTTAGACTTCTACTTTTGCGAAATGAGTACTTAACTAGCTCTTTCACTATGCGGTAGGCCTCTTGTGCAAGAATTAGTGAGCGACAGATGTAGCAAAGCATTCGTGATTTCTAAAACACAATATTACACAATACATTTTCTTTGGATATAAATAGTTGTTTTTGTTATTTATACCAAAACAAAAATAGGGCTTAAATTAGATAATAATAAAAATAAATTATATAAAATACTATGTATATATACCAATAATTATGGGAAGAAAATAACTGCGTATTATATAATAAGCTACCGGTAATTGTAAAAAATGTAGACTCATTTGGTGTCTTCAAATCAAAGCTAGCTCAACACATCTTGATCATTCGCTTCTAAAATAATCTACCTGTATACCTACAATGAGTCTTCATGTTGTAATCAACGGACGGTACAAACGACGGTAAAAACACAAATATTGTTGATACATTTTTTTGAATTCTCATGTAAGTGACAATTATTGTCTTTAATGAGTAATAAAGATTATTTGAACTGATGTATTTCGGTATTTATTCAGCTAACCTTTGCTATTGACCGTACTGCCGCAGCGTCACATAGTATGCTGGGAAGCAGTAGTTCGCATATGTATACAGCGTGATGGACGGTGCTTACAATCAGGCACAAACCCGTTTATTTAGTTGACTGTATAAACAGCCAAGCAAGTGTCGAACTCGCACCCCATGGGTCTGTACTTTTGTGTCACCATACAAAATACTTATTTTAAGTGTTTATTAAAATTCATTATTTAATTAAATAGCACCGTATTGCTTATTCCTTGCGGTATTATTTGTGTGAAACTTGAGCTTTCAACGGCTTTCATTCACTTACCGCGTAAACACCGTGTAATGCCAGTTACGCGTACCGATTGACCGCTCACATGGGGGTAATTTGTAGTTTTCCTCGGAGGCCTTTTCCACATCAATCATTTCTGTTAATTGGTCTATAACTGTATTCTGTTATGCGATATTGACTATCGCAGAAAAAATATATATTTCACATTACATTCGCCTAGTTATCTCACTTATTGCAACTGCGATTCACACAGTAATACTAAAATTAAGTTATAAGGCTTTGACGTGTAAATTAACATATTGATGAATGTGTGATTATGAATATGAATACTTAGGTTCTCTGTTCTATGTACTTCACTTCAAATGAGCTAGTCCCAAGTTTCATCTTGTTATTATGACGCGTTGATGGAAGACTTTAGGCGATATGGTATATTCATCTTTAGGCGATATGCTATATAGAGTGTTTGGTAGAGGGTCCGACAAACCAAATTTGCGTGTTCGGGGGCCCACTTGAAGAATACAAGTTGGTCAAAAAAAATCCTCGACCCCAAATTTTTATTAACTTTTTTTTGTGAATTTTCCCTTTTTCTCCGAAATTGTACCTATTGAGTTAAAATAAGATTATCATTATCAAAACGGTATATTCGTCTTTAAGCGATATGCTATATTCCTCTTTAGGCCATATGGTATTATCGTCTTTAGGCGCTATGGTATAGGTGGCAAAAAATATTCTTACGATGGAATTGGAACCCGAACGGTTTACAAAGTATCTATTGTTTTATTAGGTTATTATATTAGGTTTAGGTTCTTGAGAATAAAAAAATATATTATTAACCTAGTAAATGTAGAGCGGAATTATGGTGCTAAAAAGCTTTTTTATTGTATACTAGCGACTGCCCGCTTCTTCGTTCACGTAGTAGGCTCAGCTTTCGGCCTCGCCATAACCTCCTATCTTGTCTTTTTTTATTGTATAAATACCTTCTACGAAGAAAATATTAATATATGTAAAAATAAAATAAAATATATAAGAACAAAATTTAAAATATAATATAAGAAAGAATGGTTGTCTTGGAGATAATTATATGTCTCTTCCTTTTAGGGTTGAATCTACATAAATAGACTTGACTGACCCCGACTTTAAATAGATGAGTTGTTATGTATTTTTCGCTTTTGTGTGCCTTTTGTGGTTTTGAAGTCGGTTTAATATTGTTTATTATAAAAATAATTATATATATAGATCAGTATACAAAACTCAAATAATACTCCAGAAACCTCCAAACAATTACACTTTAGAAGAGCAAACACGAGCATTCGAAATAACTCAAAGGAGATCGTAATCGGATCAGTGATCGACCAATTGGCAGGTCGTGGGCTTAATTGGTTGTGTTTGCGGCTCCGCAATTGATGGATGAGACTTGTTGATTAAATGAGGGTTAAAACCGTAGGCTATGTAGGTACCACAATGTGAGGTCCGTTCACACGCGTTCATTATACGATGCTGTGATACTTGAGGCTTACACGTTTTATTCGTTGTATTATCGACATTTTGGTATATTTTTTAGTAGCAGTGAGCAGTGAACTCTACCATACCTATTTCTACCCCAAAGCAGTAGTGTTCGCATGATGCATTCGTCATTTGTGACGAAATGCATCTGTTACAGGCAGAGATTACCGCTTAACAGACAGAACCTCGTGCTAGTTCCTTAACTATTATGATATAAAAATAACATAACTATAATTATTTTCATTTTACGCTTAACTATACATGCTATTTCAGTGCTCAATTGAAGTAAGAATGAGTTCTTTGTTATACAAAATAGCAGCTGGTGATTTCTGAAATGTGTGTTACCACCCTTAGGTACGCGTTGATCATCATATCAGCCATAGGACGTCCACTGCTGAACATAAGCCTCCCCCTGAAATTTCCAATGAACCGGTTGGAAGCGGCCTGCATCCAACGTCGTCCTTTGTCAGGTCGTCAGTCCACCTTGTCAGTGGACGCGTTGATACACCCCACTTATTGATCAAATTTGTTACATTAGGTATTGCTCGTCCGCTTAATTATAGCCAAACACTTTTACAGTAATATTCAGATGCATGAATTATCTACTAAACAGGACATATATACAATATACAGACGTTTCCGGTATCGTATTTCTGTTTTAGCTTACATTTACAAAAAAGTATTTTAGAGTGAAAACAATAGTTTATTAGCGTCGTGATAAGAAATACGTGTGATAAGAAACTCCAAAATAAGCAAACACCAAAACCCGCGTTGTTCATAATATAATTAACTTATTACGTATCCATTCTCGCAGTCTCTACGGGCGCGTAAAGACGAAACACTTTGCCGACGTAGGTAGGTATGTGTGGCATTCGTGAGTGAATACTTCACGTAGTTGTTAAACGATGTTCTAGGGTTGTCAAGTATAAGATACTAATATAAACCGATATATACGACCTTTTTGTTGCTACCAGTTGAATATTATTTTACATCAAACACAAATATAGTTGTGACAATAATATACAATTTAGAGATTGATGTTCTTAAAAATATATATGTATATATAAATTGTTGAATTTTATTTACCGAACATGAAATAAATAACATAAATTCGAAGGGCCCTCCATTTAACGTCTTGGGTTCCATGGTTAAAATTACCGCCACCACAGCGCGCAGCGCTCCAAGTGCTTATAGACCATATTTATTGGCATTAGACAAAAAAAATAAAGCAAAAAGTACTTTTAGTTTTCAAAGAGAAGAAAACTGTCCACAATGTTACACATCTTTATTTTTATATTGTCATAAGTCTACAGGCAATGTTAGGTACACGTTTGTAAAAAGTGAACTGTTGTGCCACATTGTGTTAATGCCGTAACGTCTGCTTTTGACCTTTTGATCCCGATTGAGGCCATACGACTTGCCCTGAGGCACCCCTAGCTCATTCAAGCACCACTCCCTCACATTCCAAGGTTTGGCACACATACAACCCATGACACGCCTTGGCGTTCAATTATGGACTATGTTTTTTCATCTATACTAGAGTAGAGTCTAATTTGGTTTTTACACGGGGATCGGGGACGCGTTATAATATGTTTATTATAAAAAACATATGAATGTACTCGTGATTCATTAAGTTTGAGACTTAATAATACGTTAAAAAATTAACGATTAACTGTTACCTATAGAATTGAAATATTTTTTAAAAACTAGAATTAAATAAAACCCATTGACTTTTTTTTTCTTTGAATACTTTGCGATAATTCAACTCAAAGAACGACACTGCTACTATGACTATTATTATATTAAATATTAATTATTTTATTACTTTACAGTAAGCTAGATTTTCAATTAATTTTAAATCTACGTTAAATAAATTAAATAAAGCCTATATTTATGTATTTATTTAAATAAAATACATGTTATTAGCAATAATTGCTACTTACATTTATTTACTACTGGCGACTGCCCGCGACTTTGTTCGCGTAGTAGGCTCGGCCTTCGGCCTCTTCACAACCTCCCATCTTTTTTTGAATTTTATTTCATAAGAACCTTCTCCTCACAATAATTAACAAAAAAAGAATTAGCGAGTTTGTTCCCTTCGTTCTCAAGTTATAGCGTGACCAGGAGAAATAGTGGTTCATTTTATATATACCTATAGATTAGTGACAAAACAATGTTAAAAACCATGCACATAAAAATAATGTTACTGATATATGTCAAGAATTATTAGTAGTAATATTTATAGTGTCCTTAAGTTTAAAATGTTTTGAACTTCGTAGAATTGAGGGAAATCAAGTATTACAACTGAGATTCTGTAATTTAATAAATATTATTGTATGTAAAGATTTATTAATTCCATAATATGTATATATTTTCTACAATACTCGTATTACTATACAAACTATAAATATTCTATAAAACTAGCTAGTGGGGCATGGCGTACGGAGCGTGGTTATAGGGCTGTAGACTGAGGAATCTCTTGACGATACGAGCTGTGTCAAGGAGTTCTGCCTTCTGTATCTGACCCTTAATCCAACCGTCTAGCGAGCCTCTTAAGGTATTGGTCGAGGCTTTTCACTATAAGGCCGTTTGCCAAAATGACTATCGGAACAATAATTGATTAATTGCTATTAATACTGTTTTCTGTCAACAATATTAACTCAATCCGACAGGCAATGATGATCTAAAAATAAAAAAAAAGGATCTTATTATATTTATAGTATGGCGCATCGCATAGTGATCGTTATCAGCATTATGGTTTTTCTTTGTTTTAAAAGGATTCTGGACATCAGTCTCAGGGGCGGACATGAGCTAATCATACAGTTTTTATAAAATCGATGTTCTATCAATTGAGCACGCATGGTGACAGGTGACTTTAGAGAGGAATTTCGTGTATGAGAGTAATTGGTCAAGTGGTCCCGAGATAATACTCGTAGGTTGTGAAGTACTACGAAAAATTGCCACTGATAGTGCTCGCATTGCAAGGTCTACAGTTTGCAGCAAAACTATTAGCAAGTCAGGTTTCCTCATCTCTTGCGATTCACGTCCTGACAGCATAGAAACATTTATGTAACTCCGTCCTCTCACAAGTACATTTACTCCTTCCATATCAAAGGCAACACTATTGCATGTGGAACTATCCAGGTTAAAGCCCCGTAATAGGCATCGCTGTTAATGTATACGTTTTTCTTTGAACAGATGTGTTTTAGTGATTAAATATAAGTCATTTACGAATGTTAATAAGAAACAAAAGCATTTAAATAATTCAGTACAGTTGTACATGAAGTCGGCTTATTGGCATTCTTTATATACTAATGTTTGACTACCATGCCACTTGATGATCAGTGATGAGGCAGTCGAAGGTGGTATCACGCTAGATCTAGAATAGCGACTGGCTTTCAAGGTCGGCTGCCGGAACAAACAGTTAGTTGCTTAGCGACAGGCTTTCAACCAAGACGGTGGTAGCCAGGCTATACAGAAAGTGAAAGAAAGCAGTAAGTAGGGCCAACCATCATATTGTGGATTTTTTCACGATGATTCACCTTCATCGACAACTTAAGCCTGAACTACGTTGGATCCAGCGGTCGTTTGATTGGCAGCATGTACTGCTTACCATCTTTCATCGCTAATATCATTAATAGTCATCAATTATCATACTAGTAAAATAAAATTCCTATTGAGACAACACTTAGTACTGAAGTATAGCCACTAGGCATACAAGAACATCAGGACAAGGAAAACGTGTTCAAGGACTCTGATATAGGCCTCCAGTAAGAGAAAAGACAGTTATGATTTCTAGATAGATACGCAGTAGAAGGTATACTTTGTAGTTTAGATCGAAGGTTTGTTAACCAGATGGCGATTAGTCATTAACAATAATGCGCTGGGTATTCGGTTAGGCAATTCTGTTGTTCTGTACCAGATTCTGGTGTATAAAGTACAATATCACAATGGATATCAATTTTATTGTTCACACAATTTGTGACATAGACAGTTAGGGTGCAAATAACTTAAAGTAAGTGAAGTAGGTCAACTATGGTACCAAACAATTAATATAAGAATGAAATATGTTTTATTGTTAGTATATGCCCCTCAAGCTGATAAATTAAAAAAAAATGTTTTGTGTCCCTCAGGCCCTTATCGTATGTGTGCCCTTCAGGCTAAGTAACTTTTCAAAGTGCCCTTCAGGCCTTCACAAATGTATTATGTAAGTGTAGTTAAGTAAAAAAAAATATGTCCTCCTGTATTCCTTTAGTAATTATTAAAAAAAATTTAAAGTGTAAAATATATGTAAACAATGCCACGGACCCATTGATGTCTGTGAACAAAAGCATTATGAAAAAAAAATGTTTTATTCAAATAATTCCAAGCCAATTGGTTCAGCTAGTCAGAGAAACCATAAGTTATTCAGACCGTGTGCGCTTCAATCCGTATTGAATTAAATCTAATTAGTATCATCATTAAACTATAACGGGGTATGCAACAAATCACGCAATTCTCCTTACATCACAGTGCACCCTAAAATTGAGGCGAGAAAGATTGGCAATCCAATACAGTGTTTCTAAACACCATCGGTCTATGAATGTTTATAAACGAGGCTGTTTAAATTATAAATCCAGTTTACGTACATAACAACATCAAAACAGATGACGTGAAACTCATCAGTACGAAACGCAACTATCATATCGATCAAAATGTAATAAAATTCGGGTGTCAATCAGAATTACTATTTATGATAGCTATTCTTAACATTTTCAAACGCCAATAATGTGGTCATTGTTTGGTACATACATTTCACAAGTTTTTATCCATAACCAAATCTTGCAAAATAGATAAACACAATTTCCTATCGCAATCTAAAAATTATACGCACAAAGGGAATGAAAAAGAAATGAATGTTGGACCATTAACTTCTTATCCCCGACGGAGGTCTTCTAATGTTCTAAACAGTTACTTTGCAAACGCTATCACTTCATCAGCGATTCAATCTTCACATAATAACATAACTGCGGTAAATAGCTTCAAATAAACCCGTGAGACGGTGCAATCATGAATATGGAGTCAAGGCCGAAGGTGCCAATGACTGCAGAACCATTCTTCTTTATGGCACTCGGGCGTCATTGTTCTGAGGTATAGAATGCGCGTACCTAATTTGCGGAAGTGCATGGAATGGAATGATATTCTAGCAAACCTCGACCTACTCGACTGCTTGGAGTTGACTTGATTGAAGAACTCTTTATCTAATAAATATTGCTTTTTGTAATCTTTAGCTGAATAAATGAATGCATTTTAAAAAATTTAGGTATGCTATTGTTCACCAGACAACAAATGGGTCCGTGACATTGTTTGCATTAATATTTTAAAGTTTCTAGCATTTTTTTTTATAAATTATAGTAAAGGAATACAGGAGGACAGTTTTTTTTTACTTAACTAGCCTTAGACACTATACATAATACATTGGTGAAGGCCTGGAGGGCACGTTGAAAACTGACAATATAATTGTAACAAGGTATGTTATAAATAAAACATATATAGCAAAGTATATAGTTATGATAATAGATTAACAATGTAATATATTAATGTTAATTTTAGTAATAAACCAGCCTCTAAATCGGCAACAAGTGTTATTTCTCTTTAATAAATTAGAATTTAGTTTTTAAAAATCTATATCAGTTCGCTCAAAACTTGAAAAGGTAGATAATGTTTTTTATTCGTATGATCTTTAAAATATCTAACTATAATTATGGATATATTTGTCATGAGCTCCTGTCCGCGTACTAGTTAAAAACTGTTTTAAAGGGTTCAGTACCTTCCCAGTTATGTGAGCACTTCAGTGAGCTCCCAGATTTACTTTTCTAACATCAGCGGATGAAATTTAATATTATGAACAGTGATATACTTCTGATGATCAAAACTCTTTAAAAGAATTGATTAAGGGTCAATATTGATCCCTGAAACCTTATTATGTGAATTGTAATTTCATATAGATTTGATAATTGTTTCATTCGTAAGTATATTATACTGTGTATGTATTTAGTTGTAACTGATATACGTTACGCATCAGGGAGTTAGTCTGTTATTTTCAAAGATGTGAGTTTAAAAGAGTCAAGGTTAGGGGCTCCCAACGGAAGGCATGTACTCACAACAAAGAGCTCTGTATTCTCGGATTCTAATTACGGGTTTCGTTTTATGGGTTTGTTGCTACGGTGAAAACGAATGTTCTTTTTTGTCGACTGCAAAAGTCCTTAAGGTGCTGTCAATTCATGAAGACGATAAAAATGAGGGTTTTTGAAGCAGTTTATCTCATAAGCAGCGATTTACTTAAATAACGATAAATAATATGACACTTCTAAGAAAATTTATTGTTTCAGGTGTTACTTTGCGGAAATCCATTATCAAAAACGATATTAGAAGAAATATTTTGTGACACTTCCGCTAAAAACAATGCTTATGGCCGAGTTGGGATGTTGACTCGTCGAGCCCTAGACAGACAGTCTGTCGATCTAGCGCTCGACGAGTTTCGGTTTTAAAACAGTTTTGCTCTTTATTCTTACTTTTAGCTTACTTTGGTCACGTCATGAGAAAAGAGAAGTACAGAATCTTTCAACTCATTATTCAAGGGAAGATTGCGGGAAAAAGAGGAGCCAGCCGAAGGCGACATTCCTGGTTGATAGATCTGAGGGAGTGGTTCGGCTGTAGTACCACCTCACTCTTTCGAGCAGCGGCTTGTAAAATAAAAATTGCTAATATGATGTCCAACCTCCGATAGGAGTGGAACCTGAAGAAGAAGCTCTTTATTCACAATTATATTTGTCATGAATTACATACCATAAAATAGCAATTTTTTAATATACATACACTGACGGATTCTGTTTTTCTACCAACTTCCAAAAAAAGGACGTACTCAATTCGAATGTATTTTTTTTATGTTTCTTACCTCATAACTTTCGATGGGGTGAACTGATTCTCAAAATCCTTTTTTGTATGAAAGCTGGTGCTTCCAGTGTGGTCCCATTTAAATTTCATGAAATTCGGTTCAGTAGTTTTAAAGTTACATTCTAATAACTGAATAAAATGGAAGTCGGTATAAAAATTTTCAAATTGTACTTGTATTGAATAGTGAACATTATTTTATTATGAGTTTTTGTACGTTTTTACAAAATGCGCTTGCTTGATTTCAAGTGAAAGAAATTGAAAGAATTCAAGCTCTGAGCTGACAGCGCCTTAAACATCGAAGCTAATCATTTTTAAACGTGTGTTTTTAAATGAGAATACTGTGTCTGAGTGGAATGCCCATCTACCAATTGGTTTCTCGATTACTATACCTACTCATGTCAAGGAAAAAAAAATTGGCAAAGCATTCATTTAATCAGCCTATACCTACTTACATAAAAAGTTTGAATTATTTACTGAATTGGCAACGCAAGTGTGTGTGATGTAAAAATGTTTTGTAATATTTTGATTTTGCCAAATAATTAAATTTGAGTTGAATATACGTACTCGTTTAATAAGTCCAGCAGTATCTTACACAATAAGTTGAATAATATTCTCGTTTTACTGATGACTTTGTCGGTTATGATGGATGTTTTTTTTACGGGTATAGAACTTTAAGTTGGCAACACTTTTTTGACTGGCGGCCATTTTGTCAGCTGTCAAGTGATTTACGTTTAGTTTGGTTCGGCATTTCAACATGAATAAACTGACACCTGAACAACGCTTCCAAATTGTGCAAATTTATTTTAAAAATCATGGTGCCTGATTTCCCTTCATCCCGATTATCATAAGCGAATTTTGTTTAGCGATGAAGCTCACTTTTGGTTACATGGATACGTCAATAAACAAAACTGCCGCATTTGTAGTTAAGATAATCCTCAAGTGTATGTTATGACGTCGTTACATCCAGAAAAGCTGACTGTTTGGCGTGCTTTATATGGCTGGTGGAATAATTGGTCCGTTCTTCTTTAAAAACGATGCTGACGATAGCGTTACAGTCATTGGTGATCTGTATAGAGCTTTTCCGTTCACTTTTTCGTTCATCAATTGAACAACCATGATGTGCAGGAGCTGTGGTTTCAACAAGACGGCGCAACATGTCACACAGCTCGTGCCACAATTGAGTTATTGAAGGAAACGTTAACCGCATAGTTTCACGTTTCGGACCCGTGAATTGGCCTCCAAGATCGTGCGATTTAACGTTGCTTGACTATTTTTTTGGGGGGATATGTGAATTCGCTAGTCTATGCCTACAAACCATAAACGATTGACCACTTGGAGAACAACATTTGCCGCGTTATTGCCGCTATACGGTCACAAATGTTTGAAAAAGACATCGAAAATTGAACCTCCAGATTAGACAACGTCCGAGCCAGCCGTGACGGTCATATGCCAGAAGTTATATTTAAATTCTAATGCCAGAAGATTATCTTTCAAATGAAGTAAATTTCATATAATTTTTAAAATCACATCTTTGTTTTATTCCATTTCAAAGTTCTCTCACCTCTAAAAAAAACACCCTTTATTACCTTTCGTGTTTAATACCTTTTTACATGTTGTTGAAAAACTTTGCAGAGTTCTGTTAATTTTGTGTAAAGTAATTTAAATACCATGAACTAGGGAAGACGGTATCACCTTGATACAAATTTGGACAATCGCTTCACGTAATGTTTCATATTAGACGGCCCCTTAAGATGTAGTAAGGGTGTAGGGATCTTACTATTATTTATTCTGTGGTAAGGGATAAGATATTAGCATTACTATATTGGTGCTACTTAATACTTATTTGGCAAAACTAGAGAACGGCTGGAGTTGGAAGTCGAAATCCTGCTAGTATCTGACATTGTTTAATTACAAGTTTTACTTTATTTTTAATATATTTTATGATATGTATTTTATTTTGATATTACGTTACTCACACAACTTTAGCAGCCGTGCGATTCTCATATGATTCGTCGTTGCGTTCGTCGACGAGCTCACCGATGTCAGATACTTAAGAGATATCGCCCTTGTACACAAGGTTGTTTTTCGAACTTTTCTTGTCATCTCGTCATTTGTTTCACGGATGTTGTCAAATATGCAACGACGTTTGCTTTTAGAGAATCGCACGGCAGATATTAGAGGCATGCGAGCTAGTGTACTTATGAAAGCGAAATTCTTTAGAAGATGAATGCAATAATTTGTATCCAATATTCTTAGTTCACCATAGACGAGACAGTAAAATGAAGCAAAAATAAATAAAATAAAATGAACTACATATTATACGATCCAATCAGTTCAAATTTGTTGTTTTTTTCAATAGTTTTAAGTAATAGTAGCACTCTAGCATTACAACTCTTAGTGAACGAGTTTACCCGGGGACGTACTGTCGCCAATGCCACCATACATATTTCTACTCCGGAGCATTAATTTTAGCATTACTGTGTTCAAGTTTGAAGGGTATGGGCGCCGTTGAAATTACAGGCACTCGACTTAACTTTATGACTCAGGGTTATGGGCACAGTGCAGTTCGTCACTTTTGATGAAATTGTGTGTTATGATCAGACGTCGAAATCTGCCGGTCATTCCAGGTCCGTATTCAAGTGATATGAGTTTTAGCGCCCTAATTTTAATAAATCTACTACAGTGACTTTGCTTAGTGTCCTAGTGACATTGTTGAACTTTTTATTTATTAAGAATTTCTTTTTCAGTGTTAAGAAATAAACAAATGATTTATACGAGGCCCCAATCCACATAGAGGGCCCAAAATAATATCACTTCAATGCGTACCAGGAATGGCCTGCAGATTCTGATGTCTGGCAGATTATGAGCATTCAACTACCAAAATAGTTATTACATAATATTTTCCGTGGTTGGAACAAGAAAAGGTTCCCCCTTTTCCTTTATTCGTCCCGACACGCGATCGTGACCGCACATGCCGTCGCGTCACTGTTTATTTCGTGGTGAGGAAATTACAACTTGCGTGAATGACTCGTGTTGTTGTTGAATGTTTCCTGTGTTGTGCATTTTCGCATTTCTATTTTTAGCGTTCCTTTGAATTATATTATAGATTTATAAAGACTTTTGTTATTCTGATGTTTGAAATTGACGCCTATTTGTGAAACATTCATTGTAAAGCTTTTATTGAATTCTTTAGTATGGTGTAGTTAATGTTAACTTTTTGTTTGTCGTGCAGGAATACGACTGTTTATGTTTAGCTTAGACAAATTGCATAATTGTGATGCATAATGATACATACATACTTTGACTTAAAGCCGGTTTCTGTGCTACATCTGTGTCTGTGATTAAAAAGCAAAAAAAATGTAAAGGACACTGTCATATTAACCATGAACGATTCAATAATACATGTATGCCAAATTTGATGTAGACTAAGGTTCCTATAATAATAATAATTATATAATTATCATTCATCTATCTTTCGACAGCTCTACATAAATGGAATACACAGTTCTGAACAAATTATGTCAAGTATGCTATTCCCAACTTGCAGAGAAAATCGGGTTATAGGAACCGGACATAGAAGTAAACGAGAATTATGTCTTGATTTTTTTTTTGAATATTTGTTAACAATAACTATCTTAGATTTAAATGGGCAAATGTAATATTTTGAACATTAATACATAAATAAATTGCAACAAACTTTTTTATGTTCGTGGAAGCGGGCGTGGATGGCTTCCATGCTATTATGCGAAAAAAGGTCGCGTCAAGGCTGCACCGTCTACGGGGAAGCTCCAACAGTGTTCTAAAAATGATTGCATCTCGCTACGAGTGTCATATCCAAAAATACAGGATAGACATAGTCACAGGCAGGACTAAGTAACTCTCGTGTGAAATATAACATACTAACATATAATTAACGTAAACAGACTACTAACACGCTATGGATTTTATCCGAAATAAATAATTTTTATTTTTATTTTATTTTATGGCTCACGCCTAAAGTAGTATTGCCTAAGTAACGAGACGGGAAAGTCACGCACTTTATACCATGCCAGCCATGCGATTCTCTAAGAGCAAATCGTTGCATCTTTGACAGCATCCGTGAAAGAAATGAAGAGATGACAAGAAACGTTGGAAAAGCAACCTTATGTACAAGGACGATATCTCATAAAGTATTGGACATCGGTGAGCTCGTCGAACAGCTCGTCGACGAATCGTTACAGAATCGCACGGCAGGACATGGGTTTTAATCAAGTCATCCCAGGAATTAAATTTACCACAGCGTTTTTACTAACACTTTTGCTTCGCAGCAAGCAATAGCTATACATTTTAGCACAAAAGGCCTTCCAACATTAAAACTATATTCTTTAGAGTACAAGAACACCACTCAATCATGAGCACCACCACATCCATTCGTGCACGAAATAACCCGAAGCTACGTTCGAAGACGTTCGTAATTACCTCTAGCTGAATACTGCAATCTTTGGAAATGCATTCCTGTTCAAATAACATGTAATTTGACAGATTATAAACGTTTCTTGCGATAGGCCCTATTATGATCTGAAGGTTGATAACGAGAACGATGAACTGAGCTTTTCCAAGGTTGGTGGTTTATTCTGCCATGAGGAATTGACTGCCATAAATGTCTAGTAAATTTTTTTTTTAAACATTGTATTATGTTAAATAAGAATATTTATTATAGATTTAGAAATTACAAAAAATGGGAGTTAGGTTTTGCATGTATTCAAAAGACGCTATTCATGTTTATCGTCATGTTTTTGATGATAATAGCATAATGAGGAAATCGACAGCATAGTGTTACGATACTGTGACTGTAACTTTCTAGTGCCCGCTTGGGGCCTTATTCGCTATACCATTCAAATACGTAACGCCCTGTGTTACGATATCTTCAAGGAATGATCGTGTAGTCAATAGCTCAATACCACGCGTACCAACTATGAAAAAACAACGATGCAATTTAAAGGAGCAAAGTACAAACGGCTACTTCATGAAGTGAAAGAATGCGATAGTGTTAACGCATGTCGGAGTAAACGTGAGCCTTATACTAATATAAAGATACCGGCTGCACTCACTTGGTGTGTATTATGTCGGTTTAAGTCCGACGATGTTTTGAACATAAAAGACGTTCTTCGTCAGGGAGTGTTCACGCTTGGAGATCGCATCGCGCACTGCGAATGCCAGTCCCCCGTGTCTTTATATTAGTATAATCTGTGATAATTCGCATAAGAAGTTTCTTCGCCTCTTACAATTAGTATACCAACGGCAGAGAGCTGCGATAAGTACCTGCGTAACGGTGCGTTCCAGAAGCTGTCCTTGATAGTCAGTCCCCATTGTAGGTCTGATTCCTTCACATGAATCATCAGCCACCGATGATCATGGACCGATAATCTCTGGTGACTATAAAGTGGTGAAACGCTACTCTATCAATTAAATATTCGTAGCTTCATGTTTCAGATAAAACATGGTAGTACTTTGTGGATACAGGCAACCTTGCACAGTGTATATCTTCACATGAAGCTTACTCATATAGCATTGATCGAACTTCACATCCAAGTTCGTTTAATCACATATTATAAAAACATAAATCTCCTCTATTTGTTTTATGTGTTGACGAGCATCAAATATAATAAATGGGCCGACTGACGTGTTCCTACCAATAGAAACAGAGTAGAATTATTTATGTATTTAGTTGATTAAAATTAGAATTAATTGCATTTATAATTAAAGCCTATCAATTACAACTGTTAGTTTCAAGCCTAGAGTAAATTCTTGGGCATCTAATTGGCCCATTATTTACGTAAGCGAAGAAACTAGTTCTATGCAAGATGCAAGTAGGTCAGTAGTATTGATGTACGCTCAATGTTTACTAACAAATACATTAACCATGTCCATTCTATCAGAATATTGTTTATCAACATTCTTTGAAACTGACATTGAGTTGAGTGATTTATCGCAATTATATTTCAGCGCTGATATCTAAAAGTTCAAACTAAAAGAAAGCGATGATACCGTAAATTATAGTGTTTGTATGTGTTTAAAATAGAAAGGGGTTACATCGTTATAAAGAGAACTGTCTTTTCTGTTACTTTAAAATTATAGTGGTCACTATATGGGCGTTGAAATAAGAGCACTTCGTCTGCCCGTCACTTGAAACTAAAAATAAAAGCAATATAAGACTGTACCTAATGTCAGTAGTCACTGCGCAAAATCTACCAATGATTTTGTTGTAAAAATATGTGCAGAGACCTCATGACATCAATCTACTCGTATTCTATCTGTAATTATGTTTTATACACCACTAATAAGTTTATACTATTTCTTTCTTTCGTTCATAGTTGTCTGGAAGAAATCGCTTTAAGCGATAAGGCCGCCCATTGTGAGTTTATGACTCTCTTTTACGTGACTATGAATAAGTTTTTAAGTTTTGCATAATGTTTTCTTGACAAACAAAATATACAATGTAAGTATATTTTGTTTTTTACTGTGTTATTTTTATGTACTGTGCTTTGCAATAGAGTTGATCTATCTATTTATGAACAGAACATGATTGTCCGTAACGTATCGTTCTCAACAATGAAAACTCACTAGATTGCTATTCACAACACCGACAAAAGGTCGGCCGTATGCCTCCAAATCAAGAAGGTCGTTAGTTATCAATTCATAACTGCGAAGGAAAATATTAGGATAGAAATACTAATGTGTCTTGCTTAATCGTGGTGTAATAATGCTATGTGCACTTCACTTTCAACTGCCATAGTCATCAACTTGGAGTAATTAACAACAGGACGCTTCCAGGCGTGTACCACTGAACGCTATCCTCGGCTAGTTATCGTCCAGTGGGCCTAGAACGTATAACTGCGTAAGTGTAACGTTACGTGTCGTTCACGTGCAACAGTAAAGACCGCAATTTATTTAGGAAAACTGTGACACAGACAACTCATAGTTTGTACGCCAAAGTGTGACATGTTGACGCTTACGATACAAATACTTCTTCGCAAATTGTTTGTGCTACGGCCTCTGAATAGTCACTGTAAATATCTCCAACCAACTCTAAAGATTTATCAATCTACTCGTAATATTCTAAAAAGAATATTAGTTTGATAGTACAGGTGCAGCTTATTACAATCCCAGTCGCCAGGTGAAGGAGGTTTATAAGATTAAATCTGATCATAACACTATTATGTCCGTGGAGCTATTTGCAATTTCAGAGGCCTTGTCATATGTAGCCACTTTGAACTCGAGACAAGTTGTGATTTTTAGTGATAGCCGAAGTGCTTTGCAGCATATCGCTCGATGCGCCTCTAGTCCACGGGTGCTTCAGTAGCGTATGCAATTGTAAAAAAGGTGTTATCTCTTGTAAACAGTGGAGTCGAGCTGAAGTTGCAATGGATTCCTTCACATGTAGGCATAAGGGGTAATGAGGAGGTTGATATGTTAGCAAAACAAGCTGGTACTATAGGTGTAGAAACTTATCATACCGGAATACACTGATATCCTAATTAAATACAGGTACAAAATTTATGAGAAATGGAAACAAACATTTAATGAAACATCACTGACAAAAGACATTTGGTATAGAACTATACAATATGAAACTCCCTGGTTTGCAAGTAGCAAGCTACGAAGATGTTATATTGTAATGGCTCATTGGTTGCGGTCCGGGCATGTCCCACTAAATACATTTAAACACCTTATGAGAGTGGCAGATTCACCTAATTGTGAGATATGCGGAACCATTGAAGACGTCCAGCACCTTCTAGTGGAATGTGTACGGACTCAACCGATGAGATCAAGAATGATACATCAATACGGGCTTAATCCAGTTGATGTGGGGGTGCTGCAGAGTGTCTTAGCCGATCCATTCAGTGAAACGGCTGGGGCGCTCTGTGGCATGACCTATCAAATAATTAAAAGTTAGCGTGATAAAATGATAGTCATCACGGGGCTGACATGGTCGCAAAGCGACAAAAGTCCCTAATAAATAAAGATAAAAAAATTAAAACTAATGTTATAAATATGTAATCAAATATGTATATGTGTTTAGATGGATGGATTTTTTGTGTTGATCGAATTAACGAACTATATTTAGCTAATTTCTATAGAACACAACATAGACTACACTCTATGTAATTTAAAATTACATAGAGATAAATGTATATACCATTAGGTATCGATATATCTCGATTGTATTAACAATCGCTTGGTGGCAGAGGAAGTTAGGGAGCAGGATATAGCTATACAGATTGCACTTCGACTACAGTTATTGTTTTGACAGCTTTGCATGCTTTAGGTACTCGTAAGTTGAAGTGTTGTATTTCGTATTTAGTATTTAGTATTCCGGGTAGCACATGTATATTATATGTTCCCGTATATATGTATATTCCCATCATCCCATCCCAGTTATCAATCCGATCTAGAGTCCAATCGGTGGCAGCGGCCGGTCTTATTTGACGATCTATCAATATTTATTATCATATATTTTTATTAATTTATATTATTATATCTCATCAGACGTTAAGGCTTCATAACTTGAGCGATTTTATAATATCAAATTGAAGTTACATAATAAAGAAGCTTTGTTGAAAAAGAAGCCTAGAACATAGTCACGTAGAATAGAATACATTGTTGTTATAATATGAAAGGGATACTGATCGGTAGCATCCTTTCCTGGAAGTGATTAGAAATCGATACTTAACGATGCTCATTAACAGGTTCCAGTAGAGTATTTTTATCTTTACATTGGATACTCGTAGATACAATTTCTAGTTTTTTATTGAACGTACATTTTACAGTGTACGTCTTCCGGCTGATAATGATGACGATAATGATGTTCATTTTACAATTCGCAAATGTTAGTAACTCGAGTATACATTTGTAACATTGGCTCAAGAGAATTTATTTATAGTCTATAAATTGATGCTACATTGTATTAGAATTCATTACAATCACTAACTGCATTGATCGGCTCTGAAATGAAGTATGGCTCTTCGGCTTTAAACTATGCATAAGCCTTTTGTTCCCGCACATATGCTGTCAAACGGCATTCCTCGCCTAGTCGATATGAGTTAAGCGCTTCTCGATCCACAAAGCTTCTCTATTATTCTCTACTTTCTGCTCTATCTATATCATTCGTTCTACTAACCTCTACTCTTTACTCTTCTACTAACAAAACAAGTTAATCTAGACCTTACTATGAGCTCTTAAAGCAAGACTTCTAGACAACTGCCCGGTTAATTCGTACCATGACAACTTTACAGCAGGCCTACTATTCAAGAACCGCAGAAAAAACCTGCACCTGTTTTTTTTTATGGACTCTCGTTAACATGACGCTCTAAATCCACTCAGTTTATTAGCTTACAAACGTCTAGGCGTCTGCGATGTTGGTTATAGTAAATAGTTAGAATGTCAGAGACAATATTATCCGTTCACCTTTGAGAAAAAAATATTCAAACAGTTCACATAAATGAGCGTCATGGTATGATTTCATTCAAAACTGTTTGTCAGGTTTAAGAACTGCATGGAACTTGCATGGTTTTTACGAAGCTGATAGTAAGGCCCCTGAAGATTGAAAATTTAAAGGCTCACTTATTCTATAGTACAGTTTTATTATTATAATATATAATGTAATAGAAGATCAGAAAACGACAAAGATTATAATAATGCAGTATACGTAATTATAAAATAATACACATAAGTTGACCCCTTATGTCGAAACCGTGTAGAGAGTACACATCTCATGTCATGCTCTAATTAATAAACCTCCAAATATAATTAGGCTTACCAGATAAATTGCTCGATTGCTCGGTCGTTACGTTGTTCATAAATGTATTAAGTAATTTCTTACATACTATTCTGTTTTTCTTGTTTGTTATTTATGATTTAAATCACTTATACCTGTATCGGTATACATAAATATATCTTGTATTAACCACACTTTTCGCCATTCCTGGAAAAGTAGTATAAATTCTTCGAAAGCTGTTGTATTATTGGCCAAATATGGCCAATGGCGGGTCTACAAGACATCAAAATAACTTTATAAAGAATTGAAATAAAAGTAATTGAAACGGGTTAACTCGCTTATGGTTTAATATTATAATCCCGACATTTCAAACATAATTTTTATAACTCCCTAAGAAAAAATACTGTTATCTAGCCTACCCACGACACGGGTATCATGACCGTAAATGGTCACTGTAAAGTTTATGAAATGCCGCGATAAATAGTATAATATAAGTTAAAAGCTGTTTTATAATCAGAAATCGAAATATATTTTATTTACAAGTATCTTTTCTGGCTATATTTTGATATTAAATCTGCCGTGACTTCGTCCTGCAAACTACGGATGGATCATTGACAGCTAAATAATATAATAGCCTATTAAAAGTATGTGCAAAAAAACAAGAGTCCTAGGAATTACCGTCGCACATATGCTAAGTTACTGTTTGCTTTAATTAAAAAACCTGGATTAAATTTTATCTTGTTTTACTGTTTTTATATTTTTTTTGATTACTTTAATATTTCTACCCTCAGACTCCACGGTCCGTGCCATTTTGTTTTATAGTTTATCGAGTCGAAGTTTACATTTAACAGTTATTTGACGGGACACAAAAATGAACCCCTATTTCTTCTGGTCACGTCTATAACTTGAAAACGGCTTTACCGATTTCATTCAACCTTTTTGTAAATGTTACTAAAACTTCGTAGAAGGTTCTTACATAAAAAAAATGAGAAGATGGGAGGTTATGGCGAATCCGAAGGCCGAGCCTACTACGCCAACGAAGTCGCGGGTAGTCGCTAGTTGTATATAATTACTTTGTTCGTAATCATACAATGCATTATCAAGTATAACAATTCAAATATTTTGGTATTTCTAAATTGGTTGTTGTTCAAAGTTTGTTAACCTTAATTAATGAGAGGATTCGTTTCTACAAATTTAATAACTGGCTTCCTCTCAAATTGAATCGTTTGATATAACAATTTAATAACTTGATGAATCATTGTCGACGATTAAACACCAGTTAAAGTCGATCGACGGATACGATTGAAGTCTAATTGAGCGTTAATAGATATGGAAATGATCTATCGCGATGTATCGATTATGTCAATAGACAGTAAAATCATTTTGATAATGTAGTGAAAATCAACAAACCCAAAGTGTGGGTTAGTATTTGCATGTGCGTGTGCAACAGGAATGTTAACTGCCTTTTATTGTTTTACTTTACATGAACACAAATAATTTGTAATGATGGTACGGAACAATTTGTTCCTATTTATACTTATTTACATTACTATTTTAGTTTGTGATTTCTATACACGCGATCGATTAGGAAGTAGAGCATTGATAACCGAGATGATGACCTTAAAGTTCACCGACTACACCCCATATGATGTTCTGCAATATTTAATAATAATATAATAATAATAATAATATATAACCGCACATAATAATATATAATAATAATATATAATAATATATAACCGCAGGGGCGGCTTTGTGGCGAGCCGTCGGTGAGTGGCGACACCGTGGACTCTGATTCTCCCTGGGGCTAAATAAGACCCCGGACCCCCGGCTTGCCTTAATTGGCCGTCTGGGGGTGGAGACGCAAGAGCAAGTAACAAAAAGCTCCAAGGGTGGAAGTGTTAAAGGGCATAACGCCGGTAGTAGCGCTTCAGTGAAACCGCAGCACACCTCTCGACACCCTTTAGCCAGCCACACCAACGTTGCCCTTTCTGTCACCATTCATGGTGGCCTTTATGGGGGGCCCGTTTAGTGGGTGGCAAGTCACCATCTGCCCAAAAATTTTAAAATTAGACTGAATTTGGCAGGTGCCGTAGTCTCTTCCATAGCCCACTATCTTTTTATCACTAATAAAATCATTTCAATAGCCTTGTCATTTTACCCATTTATATAATAGATTTATCATGTCACCATCCATCCAAAAGTTTCTGGTTTTTTTTATACTACTTTGTATTTTTTATACCAAACAGGCCTCTAAGTGTTGGCTACAGCCCCACTTATGCCTTTGTAAAGGACCGGATGAAATCCGTGATTTATTTTGAATAAAAGGAATAATAATATAATATGGGACAACATCCACACAAAGGTCTTCAGGTCCCAAATTAGGCAGAGCCTGTACTATGGTAGCCTGATGACTGATATTACATACTTATATATGATATTAAATACTTATATACATATAAACACCCCGACACAGATTAATTAGTGAAGATTATTATTAGATACTGTATTGTTATATAATATTTAGTCTATGTCTCACTAATGAACTATGTAGTTCATTAGTAAGCTTTTTTATACTTATATAGCTAAACTGAGTAATGGTATTATAGAAATAAAGCGTACAGTTTTTTCAAGTATATTACATGTCTAATTTACCACTTCACAATATGTCCGTTAGGGTTATGCATGTTTACAATATAGGTTGTATGGAACAGATCGCTCTGAGCGATAAGACCGCTCATTGTTACACCTAGGTTTTAGAATTGTACTTTTTAATATTAGGTGATTAATGTGGTGTCTCAATAAAGTGCTATCTATCTATCTTTGTACGTTGTATCCAAAAAAATATAATTTTGTTTCAAAGTTGTGTTTCAAAATTAATAAGCCTTCTGCAAAGTTCAATAATAGAAATGGCATGAAAAAGTGAATTAAGAATTTTCTTTCCAATATAAACCAAGAGATACATTCGTCGGTAGTCTGTGTTAAAAGATAACCGTCATGGCGTTACGGTGTTAATTACATTGTTAATTACGTTACGTTACGTTAATATTCAGATTATATACGACACTAGCGACTGCCCGTGACTTCGTTCGCGTAGTAGTATATATAGATATATATAAGTACTTATTAATAGATTTCCTAATGTATTTGTGTTGGAAAGTTTTGGTAATGTTTCGTCACTGATTAGATAACCGTTTCTAACCTCATACTGTAATTAGTCGTATATACATATAGGTACAGTAGTAGAGTAGGCATATATAAGTATATATATATATATGTATATACCTACTCATCTGAAGTCTCGTTTCATTCAAAACATTGTTAATGTTATAGGGAGCTACCAAAATATTGTGATAGCATCTCGTTCGCTGTTTTTAAACGCACGTACAAATGGCTGTAACCACATCGGACCCAGTCAAATGTTATCTTGAAGCGCTCCCAGTTGAGATTACCTTCAGGCCTAGACAAAAGATATTTCTGTTATCGTTAACGCCAAACGACAACTGCAAAATGTATGGCGTTGACATTACCTGTGGAAAAGTCACGTGACGTCACGCAAGTTCGTAGTCACATTTTTGTCTGTAGCCTAGACAAAAATCAACACGCCTGTTTGAATATTGTCTAGGCATGCTGGTCATTTTTCTTTCTATATTTCAAGATTTACCCGGTCCTTACAGTTACTGTTTGGATAGCCGGAACTGTTTACGGATACTGTTTGGATTTGAACGTGCTTTGGTGCCAAATCACACTGACTCCGCGAGGTAGGTTATGGTACATATTCCATCTGAAAGGATAATCCGTATTGCAGGAGTGGAAAAGTCTCCATACATAAGTTCACGAATAAGTAACTTATTATACGGAATACAGTTACTGGCTTATAGTAACTTGATTGCTCCATGTTCTCATACATGGATGACGTAAAAGACGACTAAGTGGTTGTATGGCAATTGTACCTTATCCTATCACACGTGATAGTTTTCTGCGATGAGATCAAGCCAAGAGCATGATGGGAAACACGTGGGTGTTTATACCTTCACATTTCACTCCTCCTTCGGAAATTTAAAAAGGTAATGGTATGGGATGTAAATACTACTAGGTACATATCTGTATCTATAGATATATAGATAAATATGATATTTTTACTGCACAAAAATTATATACATTGTACATAGGCGGACTTAATGTTAATTATAATTTTCTTCTACCGCGTGTTTACATGTAATAATTTACAAAAAAAAATGCTCAATTAGGTTAATTATTTTACAAGGAATGGTAATGTTGATAAAGTTTGGATTTGAAGGTTTCCAAGGAAAATACTTTGCGAATTTCCACATTTTTCATAGGTCTATTTAATACAACGTTTTTTATATATAATTATATGTCTCTGTCAGATCTGACCTTCCGACCGTAACTTCAAGGTTAGGGTAGGACAGATAAGATGACGCCACTCCGCTCGGAGAGGAGTGGTCGACCGGTTAATTAATTATATAGGTATTTAGAAGTCAAGAAGCGTGACTTGTTTACTGATTATTCCCTACTTATGTTTTTGGAAATGCCAAGAATATTATCGAGTTATAGTAAATTATCCTATAGTACATACTTAAATTACGAGTTACCTACTTAGCAATATTTGAAAAAAAAAAAAATATTGACACCACGTAGTGAAGGTCGATGCTATAAGATCTGTGTCATACTTTTACTGTCATTGGCAGAAATATTTACTAGGCTGGTCAAAAAATAATTATTATAATCTATCTATACCTACTATATACATAAAAATCAACCCCTATTCCTCCTGGTCACGCTATAACTTGTACGTTTATGAATACTAAATATTTAATCTGAGACAATGGGAGTATGCTCAGCACTGAGCTGCGGATAAACTTAAAAGTTTAGGCAAGGTTCATTTACAGCAAACTCCTTTTTCTCGAAGTTAGGTGTTATACTCAAGTAATATTTGGCAGGTAAAAAAATCATTTAGGAAAAACCCGTTCACAACTGAATTTTACCGAATGACAATATACAGGCTTCACCATTTAGTCGGGTCAGTATGGGCAAGTCACAAACTACAAGACATGCAAGGTGCGTTCGTTTAGCTTATGAGGGCATTGGTGGCGTTGTCATTGATGGCTCTTTTGTTATAGCGTTCGTAAAGCTCAAAAACATTATTTATGCCACTTTTGCCGCTCGCTCAACTGAGCATAAGACCTAAAATCGCATGATTATGCTGTCAAATACAAAGCTGTTAAAAAACGATCACAAACAACCATGCTTAGAACGTGGGTCGAAAATTACACTTTTTGGTGGCAAAAATTCCTCTTTTTTAGCTTTCCGAACGCTGAACAATTAGAGACATGAATGACATTTTCACGCACAGATTCCCAATTCGAACGCCCCTTGTGAAAAAAACACTCACGAAGGGCCTATTCGAATGCACTAATAAAGATATCTTCTTCAGAATGATTCATCGATTTTAGTGTAAAGAAAAACTGCATTCATAGATTAAAAAAACTGGAACTCAGTTTGGGAATCGAACACACGGCTAAGACTTTGAATGATCATTTCATACAGAATCTGATGATGTTCACCTGAGAGTCTACCTGTAGGCTTGAATCTACAGATATATACCTTATGATTGCATATCTCTTTATAACACTTTGCATCTATCTAGTATTATTAAAATACCAGGTATTCTTTGCTTTACAACACCTATTACCACATAGTTACAATATACGACATATTAACTTATTTATAATTCATATAACTTGTGTATTATGCATGCTATGCACAGACACTAGACGCATTAAAAAAGGAATAGAGGAAGTTTATATGACTAACCGTGTATATAAATAACTTTATTATTTATTCTATCGGATACTATTTACCTATAAGCTATATAAGCATGTGCTTGGTTTAGGATTGAATCATTTTGTTATAAATAAAATAAATGTACGGACGTGTAGATGTATGTGGATGATCATTCAGAACTGTTCTTACGTACTGTTTACGATACGGATACTTTTTCGCAAATTACTCTATCTATCTATGAACGTATGGGCTGTTATTTTTAAATGTATGACTTTATGGGAGTATATATTATGGTACTATGTACTGGCCACGTTAACAGGCACCGTCAAGCAATGACGGAGGCATTAAGGCGCTCTTCGCTTAACTCCGACATTAATTAGAATAACGGGCCAGGACTGGACCCTATGCGAACTAGCCCTACGTGGTGGATGACATATCTATGAGAAGAAGGCTAGTATCTAAGCAGTAGGAACGTAGACTGGTTTAATTGTTATGTTTTACTGTCATATAAAAAGGCTATAGATACATATGAGTGAGCCTACTATGAGTAAACCCACCGCGTCACCAAAACTTATTTCAATGTGTGTTTAATTATCTTCAATCTGATCAACAATACAGCTACAAACGCACCATGATATAAATATGTTCCCATGTTGAAATGCGTTGCTTTTACTCATGGCCAAAACTTTTTGTCTTCACCTTGACATAGCTCTGATGCGGAGTCAGTTGAAATTAGAATGTAATTGATCGCACGGATAGTCCATCTAACTATTTAGATTCATAATTCTTCAAAACATTTAACCAAGGATTCTAATATATTAAAATATAAATATATTACACGCCGAATAATGTCATTGAAATATTGAAAGAAAGTACTGGACTCCACGGTACAACCAAAAAGGTTAGCTACAATTTAAATTGTATCAGGTTTTAACCAGTTCAAGATTGAACGAAATCAATCCGCCTACAAGTACCTGTTCCGCTAGCCTTACTACTGATTATTATGTATAAAATAGTAACCTTGGCCCATACTGTCCTATTACAGTTTTTACCCAACTAAATTAATGTCTGAGAATGACAGGCATGTGAACAATAAATATTCATTCTGGATAGAGTTTTCCTACTGTAATTTCTTCCTTGTTTCAATGTATCTTTTTCCTACAGCTGGACATGAAAGTTGCTTGTTTAAGTATGCTGGTACTAATTAAATGAGGTTCCGAAAGATTTGTCCACATGCACTTTATTGTAACAGTTAACAAACTATACTAAACTATACCTTCCTACATATTTATACATATTTTTGATTTATACACGAAACACAAGACGTCTCGTACAAGGGAATATGGAATCGTCAAGTATTATAATTTAAACTTTTGTCCAATAATAATTTATTTAGGACAAAGACGTAATTAGGAGCATTAAGGGCATTGTATAGCTAGTACTTGTCCATATTAAAAGAAATAACTCTTTTCCCGATTTCAGTGATCAACACATTGTTTACACAGTGTTTGAATTTATAGTATATAGATATATACTGAAAAAATCAAAACGTACGGGCAGTAATCAATGTGTTGATTACCTGAAAAAAAATCACTGAAATCGAACAATGTTAAAAGGTGGAAAAGAGTTATTTCTTTTAGTATGGACAAGTACTAGCTATGCAATCCTCTTAATGTTGAGTATCGATGACACCTGAAAAATTGTGAAACTGTGTTGCTATACAAAAGTTGCAGTTATCCTTCTCAAGAAAGATTACATAAAGTTCCAAAGTAAACATATAATACATGAATTAATTATACTACCTAAATTATCAAGTACTACTTTCTACTTTTAAAATGCTTCTATTCAGTTGATGAATATTTGAATGATAAACTGTAATAAAACACAATAAACATTTAAAATTACTTAAAATAACTAATTACATAACATACACACTAACCTACGTTATACAACATAAATATGTATCTACTTGGGTATAATATAATCTATTTAGTAACTTAACTCCTTGCTAAAATGTTACGTAATACATTGGTAGATTTTTAATACAAATAATAGTACCTACATAAATCATGATTCTACGTTTTAGTTAATAGCTATTTTTTAACATGATTATGATTTTTTGTTATGTGATATGCAATAAAGATATTTAATATTTGAATTTGAAACTAAGCAAACTAATAAATGTAATAAAAATTCAGTAAATTCATAAAAAGGTTACCTACTATAATTACCTAAGTTACACAAATAGCTAACACTTGTTTACTAACATATTGTGACACCGTTCAGTTTAAGTATTTAACTGGCGTGAAATATTATTGTATGCATTTTTTCTTTTATTTGTAGTGTGGTGCGTGTGGTGTTTCAATAAAGAGGTAATCTATCTATCTAACTATATCTAATGTATTAGGAACAGCGAATTGGAAGCATGACATATTGTGTGTGTGTGTGTGTGTGTATGTGTGTGTGTGTGTAAGTGTGTGAGTGTGTGTGTGTGTATGTGTGTGTGTGTGTGGGTGTGTGCGTGTGCGTGTGTGTGTGTGTGTGTGTGTGTGTGTGTGTGTGTGTGAGAGAGAGGAACGGTGTATAAAACTGGAAAATAGGACATCAACTGTCACTTGTTTTAGCATAAAGCCAATGGATTTGATTTATCTCGGTTTAAAGAATTTTATTTCTCAGCTAGAAATTATTCATTTCACTTATGTGAGAAATTAATCTAGGTTAGTACATAATGAGCTTCGACATTCGAGTGACTTAATAACTTAAATAGTCTGACATATATAACTTCATTCAATACTATGATTCTAGTGCAAAAACAGGTAGTTTATGTAATTTGCCACATTACGTATATATTATATACACCTATACACGTATGTACATGTTGTACACGCGGGACACAATTTAAATTGTATCAGGTTTTAACCAGTTCAAGATTGAACGAAATCAATCCGCCTACAAGTACCTGTTCCGCTAGCCTTACTACTGATTATTATGTATAAAATAGTAACCTTGGCCCATACTGTCCTATTACAGTTTTTACCCAACTAAATTAATGTCTGAGAATGACAGGCATGTGAACAATAAATATTCATTCTGGATAGAGTTTTCCTACTGTAATTTCTTCCTTGTTTCAATGTATCTTTTTCCTACAGCTGGACATGAAAGTTGCTTGTTTAAGTATGCTGGTACTAATTAAATGAGGTTCCGAAAGATTTGTCCACATGCACTTTATTGTAACAGTTAACAAACTATACTAAACTATACCTTCCTACATATTTATACATATTTTTGATTTATACACGAAACACAAGACGTCTCGTACAAGGGAATATGGAATCGTCAAGTATTATAATTTAAACTTTTGTCCAATAATAATTTATTTAGGACAAAGACGTAATTAGGAGCATTAAGGGCATTGTATAGCTAGTACTTGTCCATATTAAAAGAAATAACTCTTTTCCCGATTTCAGTGATCAACACATTGTTTACACAGTGTTTGAATTTATAGTATATAGATATATACTGAAAAAATCAAAACGTACGGGCAGTAATCAATGTGTTGATTACCTGAAAAAAAATCACTGAAATCGAACAATGTTAAGAGGTGGAAAAGAGTTATTTCTTTTAGTATGGACAAGTACTAGCTATGCAATCCTCTTAATGTTGAGTATCGATGACACCTGAAAAATTGTGAAACTGTGTTGCTATACAAAAGTTGCAGTTATCCTTCTCAAGAAAGATTACATAAAGTTCCAAAGTAAACATATAATACATGAATTAATTATACTACCTAAATTATCAAGTACTACTTTCTACTTTTAAAATGCTTCTATTCAGTTGATGAATATTTGAATGATAAACTGTAATAAAACACAATAAACATTTAAAATTACTTAAAATAACTAATTACATAACATACACACTAACCTACGTTATACAACATAAATATGTATCTACTTGGGTATAATATAATCTATTTAGTAACTTAACTCCTTGCTAAAATGTTACGTAATACATTGGTAGATTTTTAATACAAATAATAGTACCTACATAAATCATGATTCTACGTTTTAGTTAATAGCTATTTTTTAACATGATTATGATTTTTTGTTATGTGATATGCAATAAAGATATTTAATATTTGAATTTGAAACTAAGCAAACTAATAAATGTAATAAAAATTCAGTAAATTCATAAAAAGGTTACCTACTATAATTACCTAAGTTACACAAATAGCTAACACTTGTTTACTAACATATTGTGACACCGTTCAGTTTAAGTATTTAACTGGCGTGAAATATTATTGTATGCATTTTTTCTTTTATTTGTAGTGTGGTGCGTGTGGTGTTTCAATAAAGAGGTAATCTATCTATCTAACTATATCTAATGTATTAGGAACAGCGAATTGGAAGCATGACATATTGTGTGTGTGTGTGTGTGTATGTGTGTGTGTGTGTGTGTAAGTGTGTGAGTGTGTGTGTGTGTATGTGTGTGAGTGTGTGTGTGGGTGTGTGGGTGTGTGCGTGTGCGTGTGTGTGTGTGTGTGTGTGTGTGTGTGTGTGTGTGAGAGAGAGGAACGGTGTATAAAACTGGAAAATAGGACATCAACTGTCACTTGTTTTAGCATAAAGCCAATGGATTTGATTTATCTCGGTTTAAAGAATTTTATTTCTCAGCTAGAAATTATTCATTTCACTTATGTGAGAAATTAATCTAGGTTAGTACATAATGAGCTTCGACATTCGAGTGACTTAATAACTTAAATAGTCTGACATATATAACTTCATTCAATACTATGATTCTAGTGCAAAAACAGGTAGTTTATATAATTTGCCACATTACGTATATATTATATACACCTATACACGTATGTACATGTTGTACACGCGGGATTACATGGATATGTTAAAAACTTCGTTTGCGGAAGACGAAAGATAACCATCTCTACCGCAATGCTTTCGTTTATCGGCTTGCCAATATGCATGTTAGCTACGAGTACATCAAATACTTACACAATACGTTACGCACTGAGCGATGTGGAACGAAAGGTGATTGTGAAAAGTTTTACTATTACATTAACTTTGTTTTGTTTGTTTGACCAAACTATAACGGAGCGGTTTTTTAGACATTTTTGCCGGTCCATTTAGATTAGTGGCAACACATGGACATTAAAAAATAAGATACAAAGACGTAACAATTTGATAATTGTTTACGGTGTTACACTTTTTTATTTTCTAACGGTCGGTTTTAATAATCTTTCTATATAGAGATATAGATATTGTACACTTTATAGAAGGATTTTCTTTAACTCTTTTAATAGTCAAGGAGTAGCTTACTGTTGTAGGTACTTAACACCTCAGACAAAATAGAAAAAGTATAGACAGAATGTTGTGAACAAAAATGTGAGGCCGGTTTTCTAAACTACATGTGCGTGCATTGGTACTGCCATGATAATTCAAATTAAATTAAAATTATTATATTAATATAAATAATTAATAAATTTACATTAAATCATAATTAAAACTTTACGTGTCAACGAGTCAAGGCGTAGTTTCGTTGTACGTGTTTGTGTAGTTATGTATGGACACGAGGCGTAGTTTCACCTCACCGGCGGCCTCACTTCTCTGTTCACAACATTCTGTCTTGACTTTTTTATTTTGTCTGAGCTTAACACTACCTAATGTAAGGACCTTTTTAAAGATCTTGAATACTTCTAAAGTCCACAGGGGAATGTGTGTGAGTGACCTTGACCGTGACGCCATTGTGGGCTCATTGGACTGCGAATATGTTAATTATGCATCATTTTTATACTTATTGTTTAGAAGATCTTTATTATGTGTCTAATATATATCTAATAATTATTTAGTCTGTCTAATAAATATTTAGGTAAATAAAAAGTTTCTGAGATGTATTGAAAAAGAAGATTTCTCAATAATGTAGTTTTCTTTTCGAGAAATACCTGTAGAGTGCTTTGACTTGATTTATTTTCTACAATTACACTACAGTGCAAACTCTTTAATTTTAGCATTTGTGTTCATATTTGTTTTATACAATCAACTTTAAACGCGTTGCAATTATTTTAGAGAGAGACCCACCACGAAAAACTTTGCTATCTGTTGAATGATTAAAATTTGAACGTCAACATTGAACAATTTTATATATAATATGTCGAACTTCATCCTGCTTCATCACATTAGGATTTCATAGTAAATAAGATGTGATGATAGCATCAAAAGTTTATTTACCGACATAATGTTGAATGTTATGTAGTTCTGCCATTTACAGTTACTTTTTCTTAAGTTACACAATTGGCTGTAATTTGTTTTTGCGCTATTGTCCACGAAATCGAATCAACCGGTGCAGTTTTTCTCCTGTTGCTATTGGTTACGTAATCTAATTGAATCTCGTTTAAAAGGAATAAAATTTTCGTATACTCTTTAGGATTTTATAGCGCATCCTATCTACTTTGATAGGTATACTCGTATATGTGAATTAACAGCACTCCGTGACTGCGCCTGTGCAGAATATCTAGGTACCATGCAAGAATACTGTTTCAAAATGAAAACTTGGTGCTATTTTAGGCACATTATCAATATTTAAAATTGTCAGTCAAATCAGTTCAGTAATTTTGGCGTTAAAGTTTAACTAACAGTAAATAAGATATCCTTTTGCATTTAGAATTTTGTGTATGTAAAAATAGCCATTGACTTATGATTATCGTGTACCTACTTACGTAATATAGTTAAGCCTTATTGATAGAGTAATAATGACTTAGATACTTTTAATAACTAATATGAATGTATCAACAGAACTGTACTAGATTATACAAACTCTTCAACCAGCACTACCCACTAGTCTAGTGTGCCAATTAAAAAAAACACTTGAAAATTCCAAATAATAGTTAAAATATTAAGATAGGATAGATAAGAAGAGGAAGTTAAGATAATTGTGTCAAATTGAAGTTTTTTTTATTTATAAAACTACAACACTACAGACTCTTTGGTCCGTCCCTCTTTTAGATTTAAATTTGTGTTTTTAAGATTATACATTTTAATTTTTCGTTCTCCAAACATCACAATGATTGTCTTAAGCTGTGGCTAATTCCTAAATAAACTAAAGTGAGTCCATTTATCCAGCAAGGATATATATATCCTTGGATATATTTTGCTAATATTATCGCTAGTTACATTTTGTTAGTTTTATAACTATGTTTCTAATGCTATTCTTATGCTATTGGCCAGAAGACCAGCCTCAGGTTCACGCCTTTGCACTGTCCTTTTCAACATAGCCTTCACGATTAAATTGAAGTTAGGAAGTAAAAGACGTAACTGACTGAACCACTGCACCTTCATCTTTAAGATTTGTGTCTAGATATTTTAATATTTACTACATACTGAATTGGAAATGATAATCCGTAGAAACTTTTTAACTTTCGCAATTAGAATACCTGTTTAAAAATAATAATAGAGTCGATTCGGATCGGATATATTTATATATCGTAAATGATAGACTGATATGGTATAGCGAACGATTTGTTTGTTTATTAGTGGATAAACTATAAAACTTTATAAGGCGCGATAGATATCACCAAGCTCCAACAAGTTGAAAAAATCTATCATATTCGAACACGAACTGTCAGAGCGTCCGGACCTCTACAGTTAGTCACACTAATAATGTAAAGGCGAAAGTTTGTGAGTGAGTGTGTTTATGTGTTTCTTACTTCTTCACACTCAAACAACTGGACCAATTTTAATGAAATTTTGTATGGAGGTAGATGAGGCGCTTGGTTAACATAAATGATACTTTTCACCATCATCATCGAACACCTCGCGGGTGTAACCGTGGGGCGCAGCTGGTCATTGGTGAAAGTTTTTAAGCGGTTAAGTAGTTTTTGAGTTTATCCATTACAAACTAACAATCAAATCTTTGCTCTTTATTATTAGTGTAAATTAATTTCAAAAAAGGTCATTTCCTATTGTTACATATCATCATATATAATTTACATACTTAGTCGTAAGAGGGAGTGAAAAGATCAGCTGCATTTTTATAAAAATATGAATAGATAACGTACACAACGTTTAGGCTCTTACTAACTATTCTAAACTGGCTTGCACATTGATTATCCGTCCTACTTCGGCTTATTAAATAATTGATACGATTAGAAGAACATACAGAAGCCTTATTCACTCTGACCACTCAGACACGGAACATGCCGTGTCACGATATTTTCAAGTTATGCTTGTGGATTCAATATATATTTACTGTCGTTCCTTGAATATATCGTAACGCGTTACGTTACCTGCCTTAGTGGTCATAGCGAATAAGGCAGGCGCGGATCCAGCCCACAAAAAAGTGTGTTGTGGTCACAGCCACCCCAAAAGTCAGCAAAGTGCAAGTCGGAGCCTTAACTCTCTCATGATCGATATAGTATCAAGTCGCTCGCCTGATGTTAAGCGTCACGCTTGCCCATAACAGTCCAGTGCCATTCAGAAAACAACAGTTCAAACCTCTGGCAATGCAATGCGCAATATACTCGAAATAAAAGATGTTCTAGCTCTGTAATTTCGCTAGAAATAACAAAGAATATAAAATAATTTCAAATTAATTTCTGGTATATTTTTTACATTATATAATTTTAACAAAGTATGTGTTTACTTAAATTACAAATACAAGCTTACGTTTCTTTATCGCGAAATTGTAAATAATTTCATCGATATCCAAGTTTTGTATATTTTATTATGGTATTGGATATAAAACGTCGTAATCATTAGCCTGTCGAACACGAAGTGTGACTACAGATATCCAAATCTTTTAGGGTTGTAGGCATGCCCATTGTCTACGAGCGGGATGAAAACAAGGATATATATTTCCAAAAAGGTTTCGCGAGCGGAATAAAATGCACAGGCGCAGCAATGGCTACCAATAAAGCACTGACGTAGAAACTATTACACGCATCGGTGGCGCGGCCGCGTCAATCTACCCTGTCCCGCGCCTACCTCCCTTCAGCTCCCCGCACCTGTACATGTTATCCGAACGTTAGACCATCTTTATTTGCCGATAAAGTACGAACGTTTATAATAATATATATAAAATGAAATTAAATATAAAATAGACCTCCCATCGTCCACATCCCCCACCCCAGTGCGTCAGCACTCATCATCTGTTGGCAATCGAATGACTCGCGCCGCTGACCTCCGCAGTATGCCAGACTTGATTTTTACTTCTACAACTCTGATGCGCCCGTCTCTGCCTGGCATCACTCTTTGTATGCGTCTTTCCGTCATTATTTTCCCAGCGCCAGTACCCTACGGCACACATGGCCTGGGTTGAAGAATCACACATGACATGTAGTTGTAAATTTTTGTAATTTAACTTTGTGTCAGAGACTCGTGCGCATGATTTATCTTTATCAGTTCGTTGCCGCGCGACGGGCGGTGGCGCCTTGTTGTTAGGTGCATTCGGTGCATTCGCTATCTCCGGTTCGCTCCGTTTCACACTCGCATGATAGCAACGAGGTAATCTAACAAGGTGAATATATTTTAATTGTCTTAACCAACTTAGCCATTTGCTATTTACGCCGTCTGGTAATTCGTCGTCCCAGGATAAATTTATTTTCCACATTTGTTGCAATAATAATTTGGCTTTTATTGTAAATGGATTTAGGAACCCGTATACATCGTATATAGACATAATCAATCTTAGCATTTCTCTTTTAGTAGGACGTTTCAGACCATTTATTATATTCTCAGGGATTCGTTTAAATGAAACATCGAACCCCAATGCGTCCTAATTTGGATACCAGATTAATCCCAGTATTCGTTCCCCATCACTTTGATGGCCGACTTTGAACCGTATTGCTGTAGTACATAAAGTCTCTTTTAGCAGGCTCTCCAACACAGCCTTACTGTTGCTAGTCCAGTTTCTTAACTCGAAACTACCGTGTTTGTGTATAAGTGCAATATCTTTTACCAACTGAACAACTGTTGACTCGTCGTCTATACTATCTATGTAGTCATCCATATAGTGCTGTTTACATATTGCATTTACGGCTGCGGGTTTCGTAGATTCGAACAACATTGCATTTTTGTTTTTTATAAATTGCTAGGCGTTCGTTCCAAACAGTAATGACGTCATAGCATAGGTCTTCACAGGATCATTAGGTGAGTTTCTCCACAAAAATCGTAGTGCGTTTTGATCATCAGGCTGTATTTTAATTCTCAGGAACATGTCGCGAATGTCAGCGGTTACAGCAACTCTGCTTTCACGGAACCTCAGCATAATTCCATATAGAGAAACAAGTAGGTCGGGCCCGGTCAGCAGGTAATCATTAAGACAATAATCATGACTTTTTGCCGCGGCATCAAATATTAAACGTAGCTTCTTTTTATTAGGATTATCAACGCCAAAATGAGGAAGATACCATATTTTTGACGTCGCTTGCATAGATGTAACTTCGCGAGCATAATCGTTTTGTAATAAATGTTCTATCCTTTCTCGGTATCTTTCTGAATAACCTTCGTTGGCCTTCAACTTCTTTTCAACTCCTTTCAGCCTATTAAATGCGTTGGTATACGATTCAGGCATTTCACAACTCTCGTTTTTCCATGGCAGACCGACGTACCAAACGCCGCCCTTCAACATAGACGTTCGTTCTAGATGCTCGATTGCTCGTACATCTTCTGCGTTTTGGCGAGGTTTTCCAGAGACACCCATCGCTTCTATAGTAAAGGAGCGACGAATTTGTTCGTGCAAGTCATCCATTTCTCGCATGGTTTCTAATTGACTCCTTTCGACTTTTATTGTTTCAGTCAGTAGCAGAGCGGAATGGCGAGAAGACACTTCCATTGATACGCGTCCATGCACGCACCATCCCAGAGGAGTAAGAGTTACGTACGGTCCAGTAGGGTCACTCTGGGTAACTTGAAGGGGTTTCAGTAGGTGATAGTTATCTTGTCCTATCAATATTTCTGGTTTACATTGGCCGTCGCATAACTGGTGTTTTATATTTTTAATAAAGTTATTGCACATCAGTTTTTCTAATGATATACACTGCGTAGGTAAGTTAAGTCCGTTAGCACTACGCGCCTGCATTGTAAACTTCGTACCGTCCTTGTTCGACACGCATAAATCCACTATATCAATGTCGCATACCATCTCACTGTTGTCCCACGCACCACGCACTTTCAAAGTTTGTTTACGTCCGTGCAAGCCTAACTTCGCGATCAGAGCGGTGTTTACCATGGAAATTGTTGCACCATCATCCAACAACGCGATTGTTTTTATTACACCATTAGGTCCATGTAAATTGATAGGTAATGTTTTTAGTAACACTTTACTACAGTTAGCATTGATATGCGTTACAGTTTCGTTTCGCGGCACTAAGTCCGTCAACCAAAATATGCTTCTTAATCCTCTCCAGTCTGGGTTTCGAACCGGCCATAGCACTGTCTCTGCACTTGTCAAAGTAACTGATGACATCAGACTAGGTATGGATAACAGACAGCTTACCATACTTACCTTACTTGACTTTAGCAATGCTTTTAATTCCGTAGATTTCGACATCCTCCTAGCATTGCTTCGCTCTATAAACATATCTCCATCGGTAATTGACTGGTTTCGAAGCTATCTATTTGGGCGACGCCAACGTATTCGCATTCAGGATACTTTCTCTTCTTGGTGTGAAACAAATGCTGGCGTTCCTCAAGGCGGCGTACTGTCACCTCTTCTTTTTGCCGTATTTATAAACTCTATATCTTTCTTTCTTACTTCTTCCTACCATCTCTATGCAGACGATCTTCAGATATACTCTCAGGCTCCACTAGATCACTTAGCAGATGCTGTTGATGAGGTCAACGGCGATTTACTTCGTATAGCTAACTGGAGTAGATCTCACGGACTTACAATAAACCCAATAAAAACTCAAGTTATCATTGTTGGAAGCTCCAGATTAGTATCGAAGATTGATTTCACAACTCTCCCCGAAATCGTATTTGGTGGTATATGTGTGCCTTATAGCACTCAAGTTAAGAACTTGGGAATAATCATGGATAACTGTATGTCTTGGCAACCACAAATCCAATCTGTAGCACGAAAAATGTTTGCATCAGCAGCCTCCCTTAACAGACTGCGTAACTTTTTACCCACTGCTACCAAAGCTGCACTTGCACAATCTCTCCTTTTTCCCGATCTTGACTATGCTGATGCCAGTTACATAGATCTCACAGAGGACCAGCTTAACAAGCTGGAGCGTCTACAGAATCTCTGTATTCGGTTTATTTTTGGTCTGCGAAAGTACGACCACGTTTCCGAATTTCGCTGTAAACTTAAGTGGCTCCCTATACGCCTTCGCCGGAATTCTCACATCCTCTCTATTCTGTATAACATATTGTTTAATCCTTCTACTCCCTTTTACCTAAAAGAACGATTTAGATTTCTCCAATGCTCTTCTTACTCTCTTAGGTCATCAGAAAACTTACTTCTAACGACTCCTGAACATTGTACTATATTCTACAACTCTTCATTCACAGTCCAGGCAGTTCACCTTTGGAATGCCCTCCCTACTAGTATCAAACGCGCGCAATCGCTGAATAGCTTCAAAGCTCAAGTAAAAGATTACTATCTCTCCACGTTAAATGCTAATCCCTGACATAATTCATTGATTGATATTATTTTATATTATTGATATTTATGTATGTGTAAGTATATATGTTCATGTATGTTTATAGTATAATATATGTATTATATTATTATTACGTGTAGGTAAGTGTAAGTATTGTTATATTTAAGTGTATTTTTATTAATTTGAATTTTACCCTTTTATCTAGTATTATCTAGTGTTACATCTGTTTCATGTAATACTAGGTAATAATATATTTCTTCGTGATGTTGCACCACCGTCCATGTCAATCATGTAATCGCTATCCATCCAAAGGTTGTCTGGAAGAGATCGCTTTTAGCGATAAGACCGCCCATTTGTGCCTACTATTTAAGTTGTTTCCTTATGTTGTATTTACTTTGGTGCAAATAAAGAGTTTTTGTATTGTATTGTATTGTAAGTCTGACGTCACACTCACTGCACTTGTGTGATGACGCTGTTCATTGTGCGTGTTATCATAGTGCAACAGCTGATGATGCGATTGCCCACAGTTGTCTTTATCACACACGGGTGCCGTACAAGATTCCCGTTTATGTCTTGACACTAAGCACTTATAGCACAAACCGTTACGTTTTACGAACTGCCACCTGTCCTTACGCAACGCTTTTTTAAACTTTTTGCAGTCCACTAGTTTATGTATATTGTTTATATTGCAAAATCGACATTTATTGTCACTATAAGAATCCTTTTGCACTAACACTGTATGGGTTTTGTTAACAGAAAAGTCACTTTGTTTACGTTTATAGTCATTTGGATTGAACGATAAATTCACTGATGATTTTGATATTTTTTCAGCTTCTTGGTTCAAAAACTCAGATAATACCATAAGTTTTGGTTTGTCGCCGCTACTGCCGATGAGCGGGTAACTGTAGTCGGCCCACTTTGAGATAAGTACTGTAGGTATTTTAGACAGGATAATTGATACCACATTTGTTCCTTTTAGGTACTCATCTTGACCGATGGCGAGCACGGCAGCGACATAGTTTCTAACCTTCACTGCAAATGTGATTATTTCTTTGTGATAGTCTGGCGACATGGGTTGAAGCTTGTTGATATCGTGTATGATTCTCGATATTATGATATCAGGATTTCCAAATTGTAGCTCCAGAGTGGACATCACAACATCCGGTGAAGTTGCACTAATAAGCAGGGCTGTTACTGCATTCTTTGCAGCGCCGTAAAGACATTTACGTAACCTCCATAGGTTTTCCTGAACGCTGAGTTGCACACCTTCGTCGACTCTTCATATGCCTTTTTAAACTGCAGCCATTCCATCGGGTCACCACCAAAACCAGGTAAGTCTTTCGGTGTACATAAGCGGCTCAGCATATGGGCATTTGAAACATTAGCTGTAGTGGCAGCGGTCAGGTTCTGGAGTGCGCTAGCCAACATATGAACTGTTCCATCAGTGCCGCCGTGGATAACTCCTTGCACCAGCGGTGGCGGCGGAGGGACATGGCCGTCCGTTTGTATACCCTGAGACGGGACAGCTTGTGCCTCCAGTTCTTGGTGACTTCGCTCTAGCCACTTCTCCACTTCAGCTTTAGTATGCTCTTCTTCTTGTCCTTCCGATTGTGAACTGTATTCTTCATTTTCCAATTCGGCCAAGTCTGCCGCTAGCCTTTTGTCGATGATTTCCATCTGTATTCGCGCTTTGGCTTCTGCTGCTACTAATTCCAGTCGTTTTTTTCTAGCCAACACCGATGACGACGCAGATTTCGTTCGAGATTTAGACTTCGATTTTTTCTCAGATTTTGAGGGTACGTTTTGGTCCGCGCTTAATTTCATGTTTTCGCTATTCATAATACATTTTCCTAATACTTTTGTGTCCTGTTTTTGTTCCAGATGTTCATCACGATCGGGTTGAGTCTTCGGCGTCCTGAAATTATCCTGCCCAGCAGCATTCACACTCGTCGAAGCTTCACCATAAAGTTCCTTGTTCTTCCGAGTTGTACTACGTGTATTCACCATTTTTCTCGGTGGTGTACGAAACATCCAGGTTCTGTAAGTGTTCGGCTTGAAGGACCACTTTGTCTACGAGCGGGATGAAAACAAGGATATATATTTCCAAAAAGGTTTCGCGAGCGGAATAAAATGCACAGGCGCAGCAATGGCTACCAATAAAGCACTGACGTAGAAACTATTACACGCATCGGTGGCGCGGCCGCGTCAATCTACCCTGTCCCGCGCCTACCTCCCTTCAGCTCCCCGCACCTGTACATGTTATCCGAACGTTAGACCATCTTTATTTGCCGATAAAGTACGAACGTTTATAATAATATATATAAAATGAAATTAAATATAAAATAGACCTCCCATCGTCCACACCCATCATGCCCACAACGGCGGATCCGCGCTTGGAATAAGGCCCCTGGTTGCTCGTATACTTGGGAAGTACTTGTGTTGCTACAACCGTCCACAGCGAGTCTTCACGTATCTAATGACATCACGTTCCACCGACGACGCCAACGACGACGCCTCGATGTCGCAAAACACCTACTTTTCCGCTTTCGTATTTTTATGCAGTGTTTTGTAGAGTTCCGTGATGTTAAGCATAGAGTTACCCATTAGCTGTGGTTATACTTAAGGCGCGTCCCATATGTCCCATGCTGCGCACATCCTGATCTTTAGAAGCTATTATCTCGTTATTCCAAGGACATTAAACAAAATAAAAAATATGACAATCTCCAACGTTTTCTCTACATAATACACGATTGAAATATCAATTCTGTCAGATCTGACAGGCCGGCTGGCGCAGTTGGTAGCACCCCTGCCTTCTAAGCCGCTGGTCCCTAGTTCGATCCCCAGACAGGTCAAACATTTGTGTGCATGAACATGTCTGTTTGAACTGTGTCTGGGTGTGTATATGTATTTAAGTAAGTATATCAGTTGTCAGGTTACCATAGTACATAGTACAGGCTCGGCCTAGTTTGGGACTAGAAGACCTTTGTGTGGATGTTGTCCGATATTATTTTTAATATATTATTAAAATTAAAGTAATTTATCTAAGAAATCAGTTACTAACAAACGACTGAAACTGGGGAAACCCACTGATTCCTTCCCTTGACGACCTTGAACTACAACTTGTTTGGAAATTTTGTGTACACAAATGGATTAACCGTTAAAGAACTTATTTATTCACGTTCGTAAAAAATATAAAAAGACCTGTATTTATATGTTTTGATGAACTAGAGATAGAGATAACTAGAGATGTGACGGTACCAAAGTGGTGATAGATGTAGCATCATCTAAATGCAGGCTCATAAAGAATAAGTTTCATACCGTCAGGTTTTTTAACATCTTAACACATAAAATTATCCGGTTCGTAGTAAGTACGAAGATAGGTGACAAACTAGTGCTGGTAACTAAGTACTTTTGCACTTAAATATAAACAAATATTTCAGCACATATACTGTTAATATTCTGAGAAGTAACACTAGGCAATATGTTTTAATAGCAATATTTAATCCAACCAACAAATTCTGTTAAGATTCAGAGTAATGAATAATATAAAATCTTTTATTTATAAACATTGTAAAATAAGTGCGAAAAATACACATTCTAGGATTGTATTCAAACCCCCGTCTTCCGACATACCGCGTCAGACGCCATGTCCACAATTCCACCGAGACACGCCGTCCGAACAATAAATTTTAACTTACTATTTGATTTTAACCGTCGTAATGGCGACGGAGTGACATCTATGGAACTGCTTTGACAAGCACTATCCAACCGCACTGCAATTGCAACTCGCTAAGCAGGCAGTGCTAATTTTTATTTATTATATTATATTTTTTTAAAGTATCGGGTTTAAGCTTTAAAACGTTAACGTTTCCCTTGCAAAAAGTAACTGGTTTTAAAATGCCTGTTTCGAAAAATAAGGATCGCCTCCTTGTAACCAGTTTTTACATACATAAAGTCACGACTGCTACCTGGAAGAGTGCACACCATGTATTCATTCAGAGGTAACACGATCCAGGGTTACCTCTTTTGCTTCACAGTATCCCATATAATGCTTTAAAGGGCAAATTAGGATACTTAAGGTCAACTTTCTCATGAAGATCCAGAATTAAGTAATTGTAAGTTATTAATTGGAAGTTTCTGATATATAAAATAAATAAATAAATAAATTTGGTCAGAATATATTCAATGAAGTCTTCTCCTTCCAAATGTTTTATTTTTTCTCGCATTTGTTTTGTCACGCATATTGACTGTTTCTCTATTGTGTATTAACATTGAATGATAACTCACCTTAGTATGTATGGCATTTTTATAATCGAAATTGAACTCGTTTTGACTTTTGAGATTACCGACTGACCTCGCTGGTCATATCTTTTAAGAAGGTTGGGGTCTGCTATTTCTGTACTACGCTTAATTATTATTATTAAAAATACGTATATAAAAAAGTGAGTATAATAATATATACACATATATATGAAATTTTTATCTACCTTTTGCGACATTATCAATGATGGTATGGCTTATGTATGAGGGTTTTACTTGATACATAGTTTAGGCTCCTTACCGTGGAAATTTAGCCTCCATATCGCCCTCCATGTTTTCTACATGCCCAAATCATCTCAAAAAACTTTCACTCCATTTATACAATATTAGAGTATGGTACCAGACTACGACGAAACCCAAAAGGAGGGTTATGTGTTTAACCTGTATGTATGTATGTTCATCCGATGTTCGCTTGTAACTACTCAACGGCTAAACCGATTTTGATAAATGATACGTCATTAGATTCGTCTTGATGGGACATAATTACCCAATTGTTATTAACCGGCTGAGTCCAAATTAGCTTCATTTGTAGGCTTATTATTTCCTTAGTCAGGTTATTAAACTTTTGTTTACTTGTTAACGCAACGTTATATGTTCTTATGTCAAATTGCTCTTACATATTTTGTTACATAAAAACCAGCCTTGATATTGTTCTGGATGACCTGAGATTCGCACGACAATGACTCGCGTCGCGGCAACATCTGTAGTTCATTCAACTTCATTCGCATCACTTTAGACCTCTTAATTTTAAACTTCTGACCTGGGCCTTGTTAGCTCGTGATTTTATAATCTGGATCACGCTTTGCTTCACTTAACGTGTTACAGTTTACGTTTTTCCCAGTCGTTAACTTTTATGATGGGTCTAATGACGTCCGATGGGCTATTTTCGTTTGTCGCTGTGTTCGAAATGGCGGTTAATTTAATTTTATGGTTACTTTATCATATTAAATCGCACACTGAATTTTGTTTCAGTAACGTGTAGTGGCCCGCGCCGCTGTGCACAACAGTGACTTCCAGACGAAGAACTTAAAACTAGTTCAAACTCGTCGAAGACATTTTTCGGTAAATATCACATGTGCTCTAACCGTTCTTAAAGTATAAATTGTGTATACATTTTTGTGAAACACGAGTTAAGTTTCACGTCTCTAAAATCCTTATAGAGCTAAAAGGGATTTAAGCAAGCTCTATCGTCCACTATTAGCTGCTAACGCCACAGTAACCCAACACTTATAGCACCACGTTCACCCAAGTGGGTACTAATATGTACTTATCTACTATTTAGGTGTACTTATTGTCAAGCGAGGCACGGCGCTCGACATCGCCGGTCGGACGCATTTGCTACGGGCTTAACGGAATCGGTACAAGCTGTAGGAGAATATCAAGTGGTTCTGAAACTTAATGACAATCGTTTACTGCTAAGGTTCTATTAGAAATCTGCCCTTATTCAGTCATAATGAAATATTTCTATTATATACTTTTTATACGCTTCATACACATATTACTCGTAACATATTCAGATATTTTTGTTCGAATAATAATATATCATATAATATCACTTATTCCACTACAAATCTGTCATAATATATTCCTAATAGAGGTATGCATGTAAACTAGATAGATATAGTTCCTGTAGAAAGCTGTATAGTTTTTGTTTTCGCTACAAATAATAATGTAAATATTCTTAAATAATAAGATCAATATATAAAATTTATTGATAATACATTAGATTTTGTTTCGGTAAATGCTTTTAAAATTTTGTCATATTGTTTTGACGCGTCATACGCCCAATCCTTGATTAGGTATAGTAATCCATTTCCACAATGCATCAATGATTTTAAACATCACCACTAGTTCTCTATACCACCACTAGTTTGTGCACGTGACTTCGTCCGCGTGAAATAAGGTTATAAAGATCCCTCGGGAGCTATCTTTGAATCGAGATAAAAAGTAGAACAAACCATCTCCACTCCAAATTTCATCCAAATCCGTTGAGCCATTTTTCCGTGATTGAGTAACAAACATCTATGCATTCAAACTTTCACATTTATATTACTAGCAACCGCCCGCGACTTCGTTCGTGTAGTAGTCTCGGCCTTCGGCCTCGTCATAACCTCCCATAGTTTCTTGATTATCTATATATATATGAGTATATAAAAGAAGATGTCCTGACTGACTGACAGACAACGCACAGCCTAAACCACTGATCGTAGAGACTTGAAATTTGGAGGGTGTATTGTCCTAGATGCGTAGCGGTGTACTAAGAATGGGTTTTTCGAAATTCTATCCCTAAGGGGGTCAAAAGGGGTGAAAACGTTTGTATGAATCTCCTTTGTTTTTGAACTTATAGTTGTGAAAATTTGTATTTGGATTGGTCATTAAAAATAAAAAATGTTGAAGTATTTTTTTTTGGACAAGTAAGGCGGTTGTGAAAATTTGCAATTGGACAGTTTAAATTGATGATTTCAATAATTATTGACAGGGATGACTTAAGGGGGTAAAACGAGGGATGTAAAAACTACTACATATTATAAACTGTAGAGGTCAAATTTCTGTACAGTGAAAAATCTGCTAAATACCGTGTCAGGGAATGTAAGGAGTGAAAAAAAAGTTCAAATTGTTTGTTTCTCTGTATGTTTGTTTGTCTGTTTGTACGGGCTAATCTCCGAAACGACTGGACCGATTTAAATGGAATTTCGTGTGGTGGTAGCTTATATCCCTGATCAACATATATGATACTTTTGATCCCGGTAAATTAAAGAGTTCCCGTGGGATAATCAAAAATCTGTAATTACCGTATCCCGCGAGGCCACGCGAGCGAAGCCACTGGCGAGTCAGCTAGTTCTTTCATAAGAACCTTCTGACAATAATTAGCACAACAAAATAAAGAATTTCCGAATTTTTCCCATCCACGCATGATGCGATAACCAAAAGAAATAGAGATGCATTTATATTATACTCGTATAGATAGTATGATTAGCTGAAATTTGTTAAACTACATGATTCAATCTTTTAAAGTAAAAGTAAACAATTTGAACATGTCACGTTTCCGCTCGTAGCTTGCTCGCATGCCACATGATTGTTTAAACATTTACCACCTTATTGGGGTCACAATGGTCATCTTTAGTGCTAGTGCATGCGACACTGAGGTGTTTACTCGACACAGTTTATGACACAAGTGTACGCACGACTGGTGTTCAACCACGAAGCAGAATTTTTAAGTTTTCCGCATTACCACTCGGCACGTACGACACGATATCGCATAACGGTTTGGTTTGAAGGGACACCGATTGAGTGTTAGTAATTTAGTACTTTTTCTGTGGCAGTGAATATAAAACTATCAAAAACTGAGTCACGTAGGTATTTAAATTAATAAAATGGGTATCAATCGAGAGGGACTCAGGATCATTGAGGATGTTTCATAAGAAATTCACCATCTTAGTAGTTATGTAGATAGTAGTAGTAGTTTACGTGGGCAACTGCCCTGGAGACCAGCGACATGTATATAACACAACCAATCTAACAAACAAGCACAGCTTTCGTCTTTGGGCGGATCGGTGGTAATGTAGTAAAAAAAAATTTGTTCCCGATTTATTTGATTCTCATTATAAATACTTATTAGTGTTTAGTCGGGACCATATTTCCTGAAAATTTTGAAATGTGATTTAGTTTTACACAATTCATAGTCAGCGATGATGCGATGCTTGTGTGTATTGATAAGCACATACATTTAGCGATTATTAGCAATTTATTTATAAAGTTATTTTTATAATAAAATAAAAACTGACTCCTAGACTATACTAATGTAATGTAAAAACTTCTTATGTAGTGTTTGTTATTCTTTTTGGTCCTCATCCAAATTAATTCATAATCACTTAACAAACCTATAAAAAACATGCCCAGCCAATTGAGAAAATCCTCTTTTATTTAAATCAGTTTTAAAGGATTATCAAATACATTATCAAACATCCAAGCGTTTTTGAGAAAAGCATTACAATGTGCAACTTAATAATCCATGCATTTTTTTTATTTTGACCTGATTAGTATGAAAATAATATATCCAACAGAGTCAATCTTCATGCATATTTAGAAATTTCACGGCACTTTCTCTTGTTAGTTTTCATTCAATTTATCTGATAGTCATCGTAACGATTATGAACTTTTATATCTGTTTTTTGCTTTCGACAGTTTCGGTCATCGGTAACGGGTAAAAGTGTAAACATACACATTTGCTTACAGAAATTAGAATGCCCATTCGAAAACATGTAAATTTTAATTGAATTTGAGTTTTGGTATTATTAAATGCAGAAGATATAGGAAATCGTGTTAAGAAACACACTTGTTAATAGAAATTAGAATAGATTAGTTAACGTAGGTGTATACAATGTACATAGCATTATTTACTATAATATTAGTACATGATAATGTGGAATTGTATTTTCTACCGACTTCCAAAAAAAGGAGGAGGTACTCAATTAGATTGTTTTTTTTTAATTTTTGTTACCTCATAACTTTCGATTGGGTAGACCGATTCTCAAAATTCTTTTTTTGTTTGAAAGCTGGTACTTCCCGTGTGGTTCCATTTAAATTTCATCGGTTCAATCATCAAATTCGGTCAAGTAGTTTTTGAGTTACACTCCAATAACTGTAATAATTTTTACCAAAGTAATGGAATGGAAGGTATAAAATTTTTCAAAGAAATCGGAACGTTTCTTACGGGCTCGTGCCTTCCTCTGAGAGCGAGGAGTTGGGCCAACTCATTTCGAAGGTTTCAGCTTCGCCGAAGGCCTTCGATCATAGCCTAACGACTGTTGTCCTAAGACAATCAACCGGTACCCACGGAACTGGCGGTCACCCATGCAACTCCTGACCGCAAAAAATCTTGCTTAACATCGCCAAGTCGAGCTCCACTGCGAGCGCTTCACTCATCACTTCTTTATACATGTACTGCAGAATATTTAAATATCAAATCGTAAACTCCAAACACATCTAAATTATTCAAGTTGAAACTAGCCAATCGGAGAATTTGGAAGAGTCCTGGATTTGATTCAGGATTTAAGATCTAAAGCATCGTTAGCTTTAGATACTTCTAAACACTGTCTCATATATTTATCACTTATGGTGTGAAAGATCAGTTTGCACATCTTGAGGTGAATGACTTGAAAGTCATACAACTCAAGGTGGTTTGCCTGTCCTTCGACGTGGAACATGAGATGATGATAAGAGTGGCTATGCACGAAGAGCCTTTTCGTAATCTTAGAACAATTTAGTGACAACGATTCAATCATAAAAGAATTAATAATCGTATCAACTACTACGTACTAATCATTTATCTAGTACCTACCTACAGCTGTGTCACAGGTAACTAGTATAGTTTGTGCTGCATACGTCAACGACACGATTACGTTACACTTACGCAAATGTTCCTCCTAGGCCCACAGAATCCTTTCATAGTAAAATATTTTTATTTCCATATTCCTATATGTATTTTAATGAATTAATCTGTAATTTAGTTTTTATTTTAAAAGGGTTAAGTACTCAAGTATTTTAAAAGTGATCGCAACTTTATAAATTACCCGCTTTCTTTGCGGTCCAGTGTAATTTAATCACGTGCTGATTTCAGTAAGAATAAAATCACATTTCGGAGAGGATTCGAACCCGCTTCTTCTGACAATCCGTGTCAGACGCCACAACCACCAGGCTACCGAAGCTTACCGTCCGAGTATCGAATTTTAACTTTCTATATGATTTAACCGTCATATGGGGACGAAGTGACATCTATTATATCTATTCATTAGACTATTATATTAATCGTCTGACACGGATTATCGGAAGATGGGGCTTTGAATCCCGTCCGAATTTGTGAATTTTTCTCTCTAAAATTTTAACGTTTAGTCTCGCTAAGTAGGCGTCAGTGCTTTAAAAATCATATAATAAAAATTACGTGCACAATTACGTACAGATGTTTGCACAGATTTACAATATTTGTTTTTGTTTATTTTTTGTATCTTCAATAACGCGAAATGAATAATGATACGCCTCGCATGCTATTTAACAACTACGTTTCAGTATTAAATTCATGGATGAGCGTGGGCGGTTAAATGACGGCATGATGCATTGTGATTTTTTTATCTCCCACTCAAAGCTTATAAGCCATCGGTACGTCATGAAGATGATTTATTAATTCTTCATCCTACAACGTTTTTGTTTTCTTCACATCACAGTCGTAGTAACATCATTCTTATTTATTATCACTATTTATGTATATGGAAATATTAATATACATATTACTTTTTAAAGCACTAACGCCTGCTTTGGCGATCTCAAACACTGACATTTATAGAGCGAAAAAAATAATTAATATACGTATTTTTCAAAGTACCAAGCATGGAGACGTGCATGTTGTGTTGCATCTGATGGTAAGCATCTCGTTTGCCTGTTACAGTTGCACTGCTTCCCTGAACTCATAAAGGTGATTATTATGATGAGCACAGTAGTGCTTATCATAATAATATACTAGAGCAGAAAAGGCTTGCTGCTAGTAATTCTGGTTTCCTCGTCCCTTATGATTTGCATCCCAAAGGTGGAAGAGAAAATTTATTTATCTCCTTCACGGAGTAAATTAATACGAGTCTATTTTGGCTTAGCAGCAACAATTTTCGTAAAATAAAATAAGTAAATTGAGTTCATAATATAGGATATAATATAATGGGCACAGGTAGCTCCATTGTTTGTACTATGGACCGCCGTTCATTGTTCAAGTATTAACGTTGACAATACTGTTTTTTTTTAGTTTGACATGCCAGTTAGGTGTGGAAGATTCAGGAAGAAATCGCTATTGTAATGGATTAAAAGCTTTTTTAATTCATGATACAGTGATTGACTCCTATCCTTTCATGTTGTTATTATTGATAGTCAGTGTTGTTGCTGTTGAAGATGACAGTGTTGGCGTTCCAACTCAAAATTTTATTCTTTAGTAATACATATTTCAAATGCTGAAATAGTATAAAGAAGACAATATATCCACACCTTTAAAAGTAAAAAATCATAATAGAATTACCACAGCGAGCTTTTTTCCTATATATCATAACAATTAATTATCGTAATCTATACTAATATTATAAAGAGGAAAGATTTGTATGTAAGTAAGTTTGTAACGTATTGGCTCAAAAAGTACTGAACCGATTTCAAAAATTCTTTCGACATTGGAAAGCTACATTCACCCTGAGTAACATAGGCTATATAAGATTCATCATCATCCATCACCGCGCGGGGGAAACCGCGGAGAGTAGCTAGTATATTATACGAGTATGTGAAATAAGGCAGTCACAAGATCTTACTGTTAAAACGAAACGTGACCGAGTAGTTTAGTTTATTTTACCGTGTCTACAAACCGTACCCAACCAGCGCAGTTTAACTACGAATAATGGTAATATATTTAACTACAGTTTTTATTGGACTTCCGAAATTATAGAGTCGAGCAGGAAATGTTCAAGAACGAACGATTAAGTTATTCTCCATCATTACGCACACGAGAAATAGATATTAGCAGAAAATGACTTAAAACTAAATAACTTGTACTATTACAAAAATATAGAGTAGGTAAAGTAACATTTTTAATCAATTTGAAAAACAGGAGGAGTTTTCTCAACTCGACCTTATATGTACCTATATTTTATTATGTGTGTTTGCGGATAACTTCGTCATATATGAACCGATTTTGATTTTGATTTTTTTTGTTTGATCGATTATACTTCCGTGGTAAACTTAACCGAATTTGATGAAATTTATTTTATTTTATTGGGACCACCATATAAGTTTCATCTTAACTTAAGTGTTGTAAAACTAAAAATGTGTCTTGATGGTATCATCATTGACGGTATATCCCATAAGTAGCAAGGTCACTAAAAAGGGTGATTTTTTTTTCTATATATTGATATAAAAGTTTTTTTCCTCAGTAATCTACACTGAAAAAAAGTTTAAATGGTACACGATGTACCATCGAGATTGCTTTGAAGAAAAATCAACGAAAACAAGTCAGTCCACATAAAAGATACATTATCATAAGTAAATAAGGCTACATATAAAATTTTAGTTAGTTCTATTTTTATAATTTTTGATTAATGGTAAAAAAGTGCACTATATGGCTTACATAATGAAAAACGTTACTAATAATTATTATTGATCATTGTCATAAAAACACTCGAGTAGTTTAAGTGAATCGATCATATTTAGTTGATTCTATTCCCGCTTTATCTTTGTACTAGCTGCAATCCGCGGTTTCACCCGGGTGGTGATCGATGATGATGATGATGATGAAATTATCATATGTGTCAATCCAAAGCCTCATCTACGTCCATACCAATTTTCATCAAAATTAGCTTAGCCGTTTGAGCGAGAAAGAGCAACAAACATCCATGCATCCATCCATCCATCCATCCATCCATCCATCTAAACTATCACATTTATAATATTGTTTAGTAGGATAATGTATAAATAAACATATGCGAATGTTTGAACTATAGCTACATAACACACTTACATATAATATGTACCTACATACTTACATACTATACCATATTATATAGTCTTGTTTTGTAACATAACATGTGAAGTAACATCTAGTGTCCATTAGTTATAGACTCTTTACCACCAAAAACCATTACAGTAACACGCAAAAGTACTCGATAGCTACATGCTGTTTATTTTAAGTATATTTTAACAATGACTTCATGGCAACCTCGGTGCGTAGAAACTATCATGTAATCTGTACCCTCGCTTCATCTAGGAGTTAATGAACGTTAAGTATAACGATCTTGAAAAGGCGATAAAAACGGTAATATACGGTACGAACATACAATAATATCGCAATTTAGGTCTAGGATTTATATCATAGCTTCATTATTAGTCATGCAGGTGTAGAGTCAATTTACAAATGTATCTACTATAGCCAAAAATGTATATATGTACATGTCATAATCTGATATTACAACACTATTATATTATACTATCGAGTCTATACTTTATAGTCATTGATATCTACAAATTATGTAAGGCTATGTATGGACCTTTCTTTGACACTTAAGTATTACAGAATTCGACGGCCGCGTTAGATCAGTTGGTAGTGAAACTGCCTTCGAAGCGGGGTATTTCAGGTTCGGTGCCTGGCCACAGCAAATATTTGTGTGGCGGATTGTCCATCTTTGTCTCGTGTTGAATGTGTGTAATCCAGAAAATTCTATTCATCGTATCAACCAGAACGTCTACCGTTAAATAAAATCTCCCCCAATGTTTGTTTGTTATAATCCCCACGCTTGGTAGACGTCTTGAGGTTCGCAGTGTAACTGGCAGTTCCTCAGAAAGCGCTGCTGCCCACCTTCGGGTATTTTTCCTTTAGTCACCTCTAACTACACCACGGGAAGAAATTGGGGGGCGACACTATAACCAATTGCAATTCTATTTTGTTTGCTAATAAATGTAAAAGTAATGGGCTGCTAAACTAATGCGAGAAATTGGCTTAAATACATCGAAATCGCAAGGATTAGAAACAGAATTGATGCATATCTATTACCATATTTGTAATTAAATTGGCGTGGCTACCACACTACACCCTTACTTGTAGATCTTCACGATATAACGATAGTTCGAGCGATAGTTTCACAGTCCGCGATAAATCGCATACGAGCACGCCCGCGTTCCGCATAACTTCATTGGAAAACGGTTAATATACTGCCGCACCGAACGCTGCCACAGATAATTGACAACCTAATTACGCGAATAAGCTGAGGAAATATATTTTGCATGCCATCTATGATGTGTTCGAGAGGAAATTAATTAACTTTTAATGATAAGTCTTTTATATTATGTCTAAGCTTTAATTTGATATAACGGGGTAGATGTAGGTCTTTGATTGATCTAACGGGATAAATATATGTCTTTGAATAACATAATATAAAATAAGATCAGGTATTCTATTTAAGGTTATTCAGCTAACCCAGCGTCTGACGCAGCAAAATACCTGTTTAAAATTGTAAGTTTCCACAAGTAGGTATACATTAAGGATTAATTTTATTTTATTATTGGTTTCTTGCTTAGCATAGTGTTAGAAAATTCAATGAAGAATAGAAATAAAGTAGGGTTAGCATGTGCTAAATGTACAAAAGATTCGATAAATTCAGTTTTTAAAAAACATAGTAGACGTGAAATTTGTCTGTCGTATAAAAATGACACTTTCACATGACTTTTCAATTTTGTAGGGTACCATTGAAATATTATTTCTAATAGAACGCATGATATTATTAGCTTGTTGCTTTTGAAGATTGCTTTTAGATTCGGTACGTATAATATATTTGCAGTCATTATTGTATTAGTATAGATGTATAGAGTTAAAAACTATAAAACAATTTAATTTCTAATCTACTCTGGCAATTTTATTTTCCAACCCATCAAATACGTACAATGCATATGACTTCAACACTAAATCATATTTTTATTTAAGGAACTAATTTATTATGAGGTCAACATGTAATTTGTTATGATATAAAATATATAATAGACAAAAGCATTGAAATAGTTACCTTCCACTAGAGAGTAAAACAATTTCAGGAAGGCCTTGAAAGCCGCAGTGAAAAATTATAATTAATTATTTAATGAATATGCGATAAATTTGTAATGATAAAATCATTAGCAGTTAAAAATGACATTAATTTTTAATGTAATTCAATTGTATTATAATAATGCAATACTATATTATATTGGGGACCTACCTACCTAACATACGATTTAAATCATATCATAATGAGCTCATTACGTTTTTACTGCTAAGACATGGCCCTTCCTATCTAAGACAGGATAATGGGCCATAATCCACCACGTGGGTTGAATCAGCGTGTGTATAGGATGGATAATAGCTAGCACTTGTAATGTTTAGACCACCCAAAGGACTCCAACATGATCTAACGACTGTTGCCCTAAGTCTTATATTACTAGTAGCTAAGACAACAAGTGGGACGGACGGGTTTATGAGCCGGAGGTACAAAAAGATTACTAAGTAATATATATATTTTAGATAGAAATATTGCTAATGAAAGCTGGTTACACTCCATAATTCATTTCATGGCCAGCACAAAAAATATATGTATACAATAAAACTTTTTCATTAAACTTACTTATTACTAATACGTATTATAAATCTGAATGATGCGAATGTTTGGATGGACGGAGGTTTGTTACTTAATCATAGAGAAGGAGATATGAGCAGTGTCTCTACCGAAAATATACTTATGTAAAATATTGATATAAAAAATACAATACCTAGTAAGTACTATAATAGGCAATATATACAATATATACAATCAAAAGGCGAGAATAATAAATTAATTTTATTTTTTTGTTGAAAAATATATTTTATTAAAACTTAGAATTTTATATACTTATGTATTCATTGAAAACACGTTAGTTAGTTGTCTATCAAATAAAAATAACATAATTTATACGTATCTGTATGTGTCTAAATTAAATATGTCGGAAAAATTATACGAGGGAATAAAAAACATGTGTGTGTCAACAGACAGCAAATTTTTTATTACTTATAGAAAAACATCATCATCATCAAATCTGACCTTGAGGATTTAAAAAAAGTGTGTTTGTGTAAAAATTATGGGAAAAAAAATATTAACAGTAGTAAGGTTGTTTAGCTGACTGATTGAAACTTTTCAATATGAATCTGCATGTAAGATTCATATTGAAAAGTTTCAATCAGTCAGCTAAACAACCTGATAAATGTGAGAGGTAACCGTTAGCGTTGCATCTTCATGCTTTGTAATTTGAACCATCTGGCGGTTTGATTTTCAAACATGTAATATTATTACGAGTACGATTCGTGGTATTGTGGTTAAGCAGGTCTTGCAAACTTCCACAACAAATAAAGCAACAATGTCATTATTCATTATTAACACAGTACCTATATTTGGATAATACCTAATGCTAACTGCATAAGGAATTATTTTTTATAAGTACATGTCAACTTAGTTATAATACGAGCTACTGATTGTGACTGCTATCGTATTTGTATATCTAGCAAGTTTATGATTTTTAAGACCTCGCGAATTGTCCGTTGAATCGGAGTATAGGATTTAGTTCATATATGAATCCTGGATATAAGCTATCTCTGTTTATAAATTTCTTCAAAATCCACACAACGGTTGCAGCGATGGTTGGTAAAAATATAAATACATACTTATATGCCTTCACATTAACAATTGATAAAATAGTTCACAATTTATTATTACTTAATTTATGACTTTGCAACTGCCAATGTTGCTGTTCTATAAACATCTCCGCAAATAGAATTCGTTAGAAATTTTACCTTTTATCAGCCTAGTTCATGTCACAGAACCTCTTTTTGTTAAAAAGGTATGCAACAATGACAGGTAAAACTTGTTAAAACTTGTCGATCAATCCAACACTGCATTTGCATTACAATGACAAAACTAGCAATACAACCTGCTAGTCTTTTCAGCAATCAACTGGCCTTTCTAAACCAATAAGAGTAAAATATTGTCACTTTCATAATCGAATCATCGTGCCATGAAATCATTTGATCGTGCTAAAAGTGCTGATGTAATAAAACCATCCGCGACTCTATGTCGGCATCTATATCGTTTTAGTTATTGTTTAGACAGATTTGTTTTGCAACTGCATGCAGATTTAGTCATCTTGCTATACCTATTATAATTTTATGAAGTGCTGTTTTAGTCTTTTTTCAAATAGCAAGTCACATTGAACCATTGAGTTAAATGTACTGCGTATACATTAATTGAGTTAAATTTACTACGTATATACATTTAACTCAAATGTTATGGCAGGATTTAGAACGTATAAAAGGTAAATAAATCATGCGACGTCACACAAAAAGTTGAATATTTATATTTAGCAGTGAAATCATGAACAACAAATAAATAAACGACAAAAACTATTAAAAAACATACATTTTGGAAGTGTAATATTTTCAAAGGTCGAACGACCCTGACACAATAGAAATTTCATTGTTGTAATGACATCGACACTTGAGGAGGGGCTAGTGACTAGCTATATGGAAAAGACTATAGGTTGTAAAACTTGGGCAACTTTAGGGGGGATAATTTTTTTGTTAGTTTTGTAACATCTTTAGGTACGTTTGCACTAACAAACACCTCGCTAAAAATTTCTATATCACAACTCACATGAAACAAATCTGACGTTATTTGTTATATTATATAATGCGTTTACATCACCGGAAGTATGGGTAATTTCAAGAATTGTTGTATTCTGTGTTTTCACTGTCTAATGGTGGACACTAAAATTTGTATTTAAAAATACTCAAAAGTCTATCATAAATATTGTTTGAAAAGTTCAATGTGATTTGACAATTGATTCTTTCCTCGCGTCGCTGAATCATTTTCTCATCGACTAACTCCCTCTATCTGTTCCGGTCCTTTGCTTCGTGGAGGGCTTTTTGAGGTTGGTATTTAGCCCGGATCAGATTTGGTCCGAACATCTCGTTGGACTGCGGCCTCTTGGTTTTTGCCGTCAATCTTGCCTGGCACCATCAACTGTTCGATGTTTTGACCGTCTTTGCGTGCTGTGTCCGAAAAGTTCCAGTATTCTGCGTGGACAGATGGTGGAATTTTGATTGATTGACAATTGATTGATTGATTGAATTGACAATTGACAATTGACAATTCAAACAAAGTGCTTATGCTCACCAATATTATAATTTCATAATTTAATTCTAAATATTGGTGAGCGTAAACATTTTGTTTTGTACGTGTTTTATGGAACCAAAATTGTTTGCCATAGGAAAAAACTCTGTCATTGCGTGTGCTCAATAGTGCGTTTAAGTGTGATACAGGATAGAATGTAGCAATAACAACAGCAACCCAATTGGACACCTTTCGTATTTGTGACATAAAAACAACCAAAATAATAACTTCTAAATACTTGTATGTTTTACCTTCGTTTTTGTATTTACTCTGATCAAAAAGTCCCGGCGCCTATGTCATGGGTCAAGCCTAGTTTTCTAAACTAGGCTTATATTAACTAGGTACCTACATTTTGTGGTTGTATTATTATATAAATAAATAAATCATGGAATGAAAATGATAAGGTACTTATAACAATGTTTTGGTAAGTCATTCGAAAGGATATGTGGCATACACCCAGCAATGTGACAATAACGTATGAGGAAAAATAATATACATATTCTTTTCTAACTTTATTATCTAAATAATTTTGAATACGACTTTTTTCACACAAGAATGAAGCACGAGAAATACGAGTATAAATACAGTTGCAAATGTAAACACGATCCGTTCCACGGACTCCGCTAGGTGTACCGCATGTGGGGCGAGCGCGGTCGCGTGTAATCGTTTAAACGCAAATAGAGTTGATGCATATCGCAGCATATCGCACTGTGGCGTTTCGATATTATTAGACGTATGGCGATATTATGAGACGTGATACTACCAAACAGTACCTACTATAGGCGAGGAAATATCGATGGTGTGTAATGTGATCTGCCAAACAGTCACTTTTAGTAGCTGTTTCCTTTCGTGGTGGTTGGAGCTTTAGATGATCTGCTCTATCGTCATAATGAGATAAAAATGGTGTCGTGATATCGACTTACGCAAATAGAGTATATGCATATCGCAGCATATCGCGATATTATAAAGTGTGATGCTACCAAACAGTACCTACTATAGGCGAGAAAATATCGATGGTGTGTAATGTGATCTGCCAAACAGTCACTTTTAGTAGCTGTTTCCTTTCGTGGTGGTTGGAGCTTTAGATGATCTGCTCTATCGTCATAATGAGATAAGAATGGTGTCGTGATATCTACTTACGCAAATAGAGTATATGCATATCGCAGCATATCGCGATATTATAAAGTGTGATGCTACCAAACAGTACCTACTATAGGCGAGAAAATATCGATGGTGTGTAATGTGATCTGCCAAACAGTCACTTTTAGTAGCTGTTTCCTTTCGTGGTGGTTGGAGCTTTAGATGATCTGTTCTATCGTCATAATGAGATAAGAATGGTGTCGTGATATCGACTTACGCAAATAGAGTATATGCATATCGCAGCATATCGCGATATTATAAAGTGTGATGCTACCAAACAGTACCTACTATAGGCGAGAAAATATCGATGGTAATAATAATAATAATAATAATAAGAAGTTTATTGACATTAAATAAAAAGGGCATGTTAACAATTTACAGACTTAGGACTACTTATTTGATATAATAAAGTATGCACCTTAATGTAAATAGTAATGTGTATGGTAGGAATTGATGACACCTGAACTAGTAATGAAACTGTATTTCAGACGCCAGAGCCCTCCGTTTTATGGAAACTAAAAAGTAGGTACATATACGTATAAGTGGCACATTTTTAACAACATTTTGGGTCCCACGGTCAGATATTATCAATTTAAAAGTATTTAGTTATTTTCCCCAAAGAGCCCCAAGTGCTAAGATTATAATAACAACAATCTTATAAAAATAAAAGTAAATAGAAAAAAAAAATGTTTGTTCAACTGTGTGTCAGTGTGACGGTTGTGTGTGTGTGTGTGTGTGTGTGTGTGTGTGTGTGTGTGTGTGTGTGTGTGTGTGTGTGTGTGATGGTGTGTGTGTGAGTGGGGTATATATTTATCTTTTCAGTTATACAGCCCCTAGGGGCTTAATAAACTTCTCCGTTTCCATATACGAAAGAGTTTTTAGCCAGTTAGCAACTACTACTTTTACTTTGTTGTATGGTAGTGGATAGATATGTAGGATTTTATTTGCTTTATTATAGAGTTGATTTGCAAGAACATCATAATGTTTACTTGCAAGACATGATCGGTAAGGTATGTTGGGACAGATACGAGTTTTTCTGCGGTTATTATTATCAAGCTCAACATTGTATTCTAAATGTCTATGCTTTCGAAGGATGACATGTAGGATGTAAAGTTGCCGAACTGTTAGTAACTCGCTTTCTAAGTACAGGGTATTCGTGGGGTATCTAATAGGTTTTTTGAACATAACCTTTAGTATAGCCCTCTGTGCTCGCTCTAACTTTAATAAGGTTGTAGCATATGTACCTCCCCAAGCAGTATCACAGTATGATAGAATAGACTGTGCTAGAGAGTAATATACTATTTTAAGTGTCTCACGATCTGCTGTTGACCTAATACTTTTGAAAACGTATATGAGTCGTCTGGTTCGAGCAGCGAGCCATTCGATGTGAACTTTCCAGCTTAGAGTATTGTCAATAATGGTTCCCAAATACTTAATGTTAGATGTTTGCGAGAGAGGAGAGCAATCACAGTTACTACCTACGCCTTGGGAGTGACATCTATGGGCTATGATTGAAAAAAAGTTGAGATCCGGTTGGGTAAATATGGTCTTAGAGAATGTTATATACTTGGTTTTTTCGATATTCAATGTCAGAAGGTTAGAAGATAGCCAGTATGTAACAGTTTTTAGAGCATCTTCTGCATTTTTCTTAGCATTCGACCAAGAATCTCCCCGTATGATAAGGGCAGTGTCATCAGCGTAAGAGAATATATCACATTGAGGAAGTTTAAGGTCACAAAGATCGTTTACATAGATCATCAAGCAGTCACTTATGTATCACCACTAAATGTTTTTTTTTCATAATGGTTGGAGCTATAGATGATCTTCTCTGCCGTCAAAATGCGAATAGAATGGTCGCGAAATATCGACCTGCGCTTTGAGATTTGATGCAGGTGTGCCGATATTATTAGTAATATGGCGATATTATGACGTGTGATACTGCCCAGGAAATCCTGTAAAACAGGAGACTTTAAAGAATTTCCTCTGTCGGCTAAATGCGAACAGAGAACATGCTTCAAATTTAATAACATTAATAAATATAAATATAAAATGTTTTTTTGGCGTTTTTATTTTTTGTTATGGCCACTTTATGAGATATTTACTTGAGTTAAATAAGCATAAATGAGTTATTGTGACGGCTGTCTATGAAACACGCAACAAAATATGCGCAAAAACAGTTTTATTAATATCACTACTAATACATGTTTATTGTGTATACTACCTTAAAGAAACATTACAAACATTACGAAGTAATAAACTAAAGCATTTAGAATATAGTATTTTTCAAAAAAGTTCATAGAAGAAAATAGGTTCTTAAAAGAAGGTATGTGTTAAATCATACTTTACTGCAAATGCTCATTATATCGTGTTACATTTACTTTCATAAAAAGACACTTATTTTTACTTCAATGTTGTAAACATATATATATAATATATATGATAATCCATGTGCATTTTCATAAAGTTTAGCTGTACAGTTCTGACCTAAGAAAAGCTTACTAAGGGATAGCATGGTAATAAGGCAATAAACCATTGACACTTATCAATTGATTATCCTACCAAAATATAACTGGTAAATGTGGGTGTCCTCCGCAGACCTCTTCAGGGATGTAAAAGCGAAAAAGTTCATGCACTACTCTATATCTACGAATTTCTGAATTTCTTAGTTTTAACAGTTTTAAACAGTTTTATCTTTAATGTAGCCTTCATTTGACCTCCATCTCCCCTGGAAAGTTCAATTATACGCCGGAATATCTATGAATTATTTATAACTCAAAATTATTTTACTTAGACTTTACATAGGTGTCGATAAATGAAACAGCTAATTAAATAATAAACATTCATAAATGAATTACAGAGTTATTAATAAAAAAAACATATATGTAAGTAATTTATTTTTTTATAATACGAGTAATAAACACACTTTAAGTTAAACGACTTACAATAGTAAATTGAAAAAGAAAGTAATTTAAAACAAAATCGACAAAATATATATCCCGGTTCTAACGCGTTGATGTCGTTTCTTAGCACTTATTAAAATTGCCTTTAAAACCGTTTTGATATAAATAAAAATAGTACTGTAACCTTTCTCTTAAGTACGTGTAAAGTCCATTCATTAAACAATAATACAGTAATCGCTATTTTAACAAATATACACAAGGTAACTTACAAAATTTTATAAATAAAATAATTCCTACCGTGAATTGATAACTCTCCTAGTAACTATTAAATAATCTGTGTTATAGTTCTCTAGACATTTATATTTATTTTATAATGCTGGACCTCAAGTAGGAGGTATGTATATACTTATATATATATAGATATCTACTTACTATTTTTATTTATATTATAGTGACCGTCCAAAATATTTAAGAATTAACATGTTTCCATCAAACACAATTAAACACAGTTTAACATAATTAAACACACCTTAATCGTGGTTTTATTAATGTTAGCAAGATAAATGCCAAGATATTTTTTTGGATTTTATTTACAAACTAGCTGCGCCCTGCGGTTACATCCGCGTGGTGATGGATGAAGATTATGATGATAAAAAGATCGTATGTGTTAATTTAGCATCTCAACTACCACCATAGAAAACTTCATGAAAATTGGTCAAGCTATTTGAGCGTGAAGAAGTAATAAACATACAAACACACTGACAAACTTTTCCTTTTGTGATATTAGTGTGATGTGATGAGATAGTGTGATAAAAGGCCGTAGCACGAATAATTTGCGAAAAAGTATTCGTATCGTAACGCATATCATACAAACTATCAACTATCTGTGCCACAGCTGTACTAGATAAATACTAGTTGTTACTAAATTCGATTGTTTTACATCAACGAAGTCCCACTTAGCACATTTTTGGCTGCACACTACTACTTATTCAAATTAAAGTAAGTGATTACTCCAAAGAAGTTTTGTATTCAACGTACCTTATACATCTTACAAAGCTTATGCATCTTACCTATCTATAGTTTACTGATTACTGTATTCAAGTTCTGATTCACAATGGTGTTAATAAACTGATTAAATACTGTTAGGTGTCCTTAACTGAATAGGAACGTCAATGACAGGATATCCGTTATACTCACACTATTTAAACAACGTATATATACCATAGACCAAAGAGTATCCTTTACTGTTGAAGATGGATCATAGTGTGTGAAAGTGTGTTTGTTCGCATGTCGATTTGTCTTTCGGCCAAACAACGACTCTGGAAGAGATCGATCTTTTTTTGCATAGTATATAACATTACATCCCTAAAAAAATAACCTATGGCATAGGTTTTTAGGCACCGATGGACAGAGTCCGTAAAGTCGGCAGATGAGATTAATATTCCTTATTGGATTCTGTTTTGCATAATGTCTCATGCATGTTTAATGAACGGACTTTAAAAAGACCACGGAAAGTTAACTATATACATACTTATATCTCGCCAATAAGTTCGAAAGGTTAGGAAAAGGTAGGAAACATGGGCAAGCGCGGGTTAACAGCTATGTAAGCAAACCTCTTCATACCCTATTATAGGTGCTGAAAACTGGACTCACTTAATTAAGTAGAATATATGTTTATGTAGGTATATTTATAGTTTGAAGCATGCCTTCAATTATTGTAAAAGGAAGCAGCAAGCAAGTAGCAAGAAATAAATAGTTTTATTAATGAGTTTAAATAACTTAGGCCCACTAGCACGTTTGCACGGGTTGAATAAATAAGTCTACGAGTTTGTAAACTTGTGTTTTGTAACTGTGCTACTCACCAATTTTTCTAAACTGACATTTGTAATCTTTAGATGAACACTGAATTGTCAATGCGCTTATATTGTAACCTGTCCAATAATGAATGAATCAACAAAAAAGTCACTTTTTTTCGATTCATTTTCTCAGTCTTTGGCACTACAGTACAATGTATATAGACTTTCTTGTTTATCCTTTGTTGTATGAAATTTGAAGACTTTTTATTCTATTGTCTCGTGTCATTTCGTCCAAAGAGTACATTATACAGCAGAATGTAACCTCAATTTCTTTTAACATAAACTTCACTAACCCTTGTTAAAGACTTAGCCTTTCCACATTGCTGGATTAAATATCAATAAATAACCTTAGATTTACTCCTAACCTTTAATGGTGCAAGATATATTAATTATAAAACCCCGTTTTAGCAGTTGACTCTGAGTTATTGAAGCTAACTCTGGAACGTGCAAGTGGGCCTTATTCTCTGGGTCATCTTATTGGATAGATTTCCTGAGGGAAAGCTATAATAAAGTGGCCGTTGATGACTGACTGTCAGATCAATAAGATTGTGTAAAAGATAATACTTTGGCCACCGTTTCTCTATAATCTCGATATGTATTGTTCCGTAGACCGCTAGACCCCATAAACAAATTAATTTCGACAGTGTGAGTTTATTAGTTAAAGGTTGCAAGAGCAAACCTTTAGGTATTTGAGCGGGTGAAGCACTGGCCGTGACAGGAACAAGCATGCGTTTGTAAACATGATAACTTTTTCGCAGTTTCAATTTGTTTAAAAGCAAAAAAAAGCCGCAAGGGTAAAAAATCTACAAATACTATAATTTTATAAATTATCTAATTTTTGATTTCAAAAAATTTTGTTTGACGGTCAAAATATTGAGAAAATCGAAAGGAAAGGATTTTTTCTGTCGCGTTATTTGCGATTTTTTTCTTCAACGTGCCAGAAAAATGGTGTCCAATATTAATATATACTACTTTTTCTTAAACTTTTAACTATGTACTAATATGTAAAATACTAACGTATTTTTATCAAGTTTGTATAAGTAACTGTGCGACGAAAAACATAGCGTTTTACGGATCATTGGCTTCTGACAGCGCCTTAACACCGCTAACGCCAGTGTTCTTCGATGATGATGATGAGGATGTGCAGACCAAGCAACGCCAAATAAACTTTTTACTTGAAGCTCTGGGTGCCAGTACTAATATCATGGCAGACGTGGTGCTTATCATAATGCATAGAAACCATGTCTAAGGTTTTAAGTTCAAATTAATAAAATAATAACAGCGAACTTTTTTCTGATACCTTCATATTCAGCAACTTTTATATCCCGAATTCACGTCCCGTCCGAAATCTATATTTTTCTCTCTAAAATTACAAAGTTTGGTCACACTAAGCAGGCGTTAGTGCTTTAAAAATCATATGGTAAAAACGTATATCCTAGTTTTATTATTCAATATAGCCATAAAATAATAATTTCAAATCAAAATACTTAATTCTGAATACAATGTATTAGTATTCAGAGTAACTTGGTTAATACCAACCTCTATTGCCCCAGAAAGTTTTGCTCAGCTTTCCCATCAGCCTAATAGGCTTTGACCCTTGATTAAACACCAATCAAGTAAACATATTATACAAGCTATAAAATAGGTTCTAAGGGCAGAAGTTAAATGCTAATTCTTGTAGAGACTTTACATTTTGAAACAGGTTTTAAAACTTATCCAAAATAACCTGGTACGAAGTGTATATTTCTTTATTTCAAGTGAATTCTATAATGTAAATAACAAGTGTTAACAACGTAATTCTATAGTTTATATAAATAATTTAGGTATCACTTCTTTGTCGTTTTTAATTTTCCACCGACGGTGTGATATTGAAAGTAATTTTAAACGGATGACCGAGCAAGGTTTTGTTATTTATTTAACTTCAATTAAAGAGGTATTATAGATAATTTTGACGCCAAATTTTCAACCTAATTTTCATCCATTCATGTAAAGGTGGTTTTAAAATTTTATATATGTTTATCTTGTTCTTCGTGTTTCAATAATATATGTTTCCATACATTATGGATATACGAATGGATGTATACATACTTATACCTACTTACTCCTTGTAATACATTGAATAAATTAATATGAAATTGTCCTACTAGATTTCAATGCATATAAGCTTTAACGCATCGTAAATAAAAATTACTTATTACTTATAAGTAATTTTTATTACGATTTACTTATCTACAATATGTATTATATTATTTGGTCAGATAGGTAGTAAGTAGTTGGTGAGTACTTACACAATCAACAATCCAGTATAAAAGTTCGAAAAAAATCCAAATAAGTAAATTGGTTGCACAATCCAAAATATCCAATCACAACACTGGCCACTAAGAGTTTGGAAAACTTTTTAAAAGTTTGAATTTGGAATAGCACCGATTCCGTGCGCGCGTGCGTTAGAGTGGACGCAACGTCTGAACGGACTTGTGTCTGCTTTCGAACTGAATCTGGCTGGCGACGGCTGCCTTGATTGGAATGCCGTGGTTCCAGTCATGCTCGGTTATTTTTCTTTGCATACATGATACGCGAAACTGGATGTCAGGAGTACAAGAATACGTTGGTGTATTTGAATAGATGAATGTGAATGATGGAAACAGAGATAAAGATAGAAACACATACATGAAACTTTTTATAAGGTTTACTATAAAATCAAGAATGTATGCACTGCACCCTAGGAAGTATGAATTACCTCTCAAGTCCAAGACTTCACCATAGCGCAGTTGGCACAAACCAATTCAAAACGTATTTAGAGACTAGATTTTTGAATGTTATTTAACAGAAACATGGGTATACACATTGCCATGGATAAAGTATGCATACCTACTACTCGTATTACCTTTTTTATATCCGCACCGCGAGCGTAATCCTAATTTTTCAAAAAATATAAGTACTTACGAGTCTTCTTTCCACGTGGCTTTTTATTAAAAAATCGGGAATTGTCACTAAAAATAAGTACTTAAATCTAAGCATTTCTGTGGTGCGGAAAACTAATAATAAACCTCCATACTGTTTAATTAAAACGGTCGCATTTTTACTCAAGTGAAAAGAAACACGGATACACCAACGTTATGTGACACTGGTTTAAATATGGAGCTGTGAATTTTCGAACACGCACATAGAAATGCCTTATCACAATGTGAAAATTTATCGGTTCTTGGTAGGTGCTGGAGGAGTTTTAATAACTTACCTATGACAGAGTGCTAGAGTATTGCTTGATAAACCCAGCTAGTTTTCTCTAAATAAGGAATACGCAACGGTTTTTCTCACTGAACGGTAGTACAGAAGTCTGTAAATATGCGGCAGTGTGGAGCGGGCAAGCGAGTGCTAAGTGGGCATACCAAACAAGTTTTGGTACTTGTAGACTTAGGTGTGTTTGAAACGACTACAACCATAGAGATGCCTATGTTATATGGATAACAGTTACACATACCGTTTTATTTCAAAAAACTAATTGCTGTCAAAAATTAGACGCTAAGGATTGCCACTGTAAGAAAGGATTTTGAGATCGTAATCGGTGGGAGCTGGATTTTTTAAAATTCCGCTGAAAAAAATATTATTATTATACCACCTGCTCGACAATGTCTAATTACATATCACGCAATCTCGACGTACATCAAAGCATTACATCCATCAAGAGAGGTAAAATTTTATGAAACTTTCAAGGGGTTAAAGTGGGATTTGGAACTTTAAAATTACCTACAAATTACATCTTTACAATGCCCGTGTAAAGAGGGTTTATTAAAAAATCGAACACAAAAAATGATAAAAAAGTGCGCGATTGTAAAGAATGTGAAACAAAAGATCGTGTTTCGTGTTCTCTTATTTGTTTCATACATTATTTTCCATCTACTTTATTTTTGCCGTGGGGTACCGGCTTAGAATAGTACCCCCGCAACTCTTCCCGCGGGTGCCGTAGAAGGCGGCTAAGGGATACCAAACCAGAAGGTGGGCAGCAGCATCTTTTTGAATAAACACCTGAAAACTGCACTCGCCAACCCGCCTGCCAAGCGTAGCGAATATTGGCAAAAACCCTCCATGAAAGGTACAAATGGAACCAGGCCCCAGTCCCACAGTCTCCGGCAGCCCAGCTATTCCTGGCTACGGTAACGGCCACGGCAACTGTGGGGCAAGGGGTACTAAGAATCCCCAGCAAACTCCCGGCTACCGCCCCCAACGACAACGACTGGCCCTGGTAACACACAACATACGCACGATGAGGACAGACGAGAAGATCTATGGGCTGGAAGAAGAAATGAGTAGGTTACACTGGGACATCGTGGGGTTATCAGAAGTCCGAAGAGCGGGTGAGGACACGATAACCCTAAAATCAGGCAACCTACTCTACTACCGGGAGGGCGACCAACAGTCCCAAGGTGGTGTCGGGTTTCTCGTCCACAAGTCCCTTACTAACAACATTGTTACATACCTCTGAAACGCATTTCCTTGTTGTTATAGGGGGCGGGGATAAGAAGCCAGGAAATTTGGTTATAGGCAACGGAACCAACCATAGGGACAGAGAGTGGCTGACTCTCTGGAGAAAGAGGGACTCTACATTATAAACTCTTTCTGTCAGAAGCCGCCTACTAAGGCACCCACGGGAAGAGTCGGGGTGTACTATTCTAAGCCGGCACCCGGCTAGTAGGGTGCCTAAGTAATAGTACTGCGTCAATAAATATTAGGCAAATGAGCCTCAAAAGACCAAAGGTTTAAAGTAATTAAATACAAATCATTTATTAGGATAAATAAGGCGTAATGGAACTTTAATTTACAGTGTAGCACCTGGTTCCTAACCCGTGTGGTACGTACCTGCAGGCCTAGACAAAAGATGTTACTGTTAACGTTAACGCCAAACGACAACTCCAAAATGTATGGCGTTGACATTACCTGTGGAAAAGTCACGTGACGTCACGCTAAGTTCGTAGACGGGACCCGGGAACGTTCTGTCTGTAGCGTGTGCGGAAAAACGCCTGCTTGAATTTTGTCTAGACCTGCAGGCCTCTTTCATCGGAGAATAATCGCAATGCATATAAAGAAGTATATATACGTACACAAGTTATTACTAATTAATGTATAAACATTATTAATAATGTAAAAGATTATACTCGTATGTATCTGATTAACGTGGTGTGTGTTTGTGATGTCATGATGATGATATTTTGTGAGTATTGTTGTTGTTTGTTGTGTTATCTAGGTTGCTCTAGGCTCTGGTTGCCACTGCAATTGTCATGGGCAGGTGTGATACTTACCATTAGGTGCACTTTCCCGTCTCGTCTCTAGATAAAACAATCACTTTCTATGCAGTTATGTTGTCTGATATTTCACAACACATTATAACACACTAATTATCACTATTTATGCGTCTGCACTAAAATTAATTGCAGTGCGGTTCGTGAGGCGATGCAGTTATTATTACGTCGGTGTCCATCAGCCAGTATTTTATATTCGACCATCTGCGGTCGGTGCTAATTAGCAATCACGTAAAATTTATTATGAAACATGGATGTTTACTCATATTTTTTATTATAGGCTGCTTTATACCAATTTTCCTTTTTTGCTGGTGTACATTCAACTCAATTTTTTTATTTACGAATTAATAGCGTATGTGTGTGTGTTTAACTTGGATATAATCTGTTACACAGATATATCCAGTTGTTCTAAACTAAAATAGTAGCGGAGCTTGACTTGGCGATCTTAACCGATCAACAAGCTTGCTACGGTCAGGACTTGGATGGCTGACCGCTACTGCATGGCATTACTCAACTGAGCGCTTCCGTGCTTCGGAGGGCACGTTAAGCTGTCGGTCCCGGTTGTTTGTCTTAGGACAACAGCTGTTAGGCTATATCGAAGGCCTTCGGGTGGCCTGAAAACTTCAACATGGGTTGGCCACTAATCTATCCACCAAGCCGCACTGGACCCGCGTTGTGAATTATGGTCCAACTCCTCTCTCTCTGAGAGGAAGGCTCGAGTCCCAACAGTGGGAACAAAATGTGCTGATTATGATGATAATCTGTTCCAAATTTCACTCAAATCCGTTAAGCTTTTTCAGTGTAAAGAAGGAACTTACACACTCATTGGCAACTTTCAATTTTTTAGTGTTAGTGTGATACGAAATATTTGTTAATTTAGCTATAATAATATGTAGGTAGTTAAGTATATTATATTATAATAGTGTACAGTTATAATTAACTTTAACCTACGAGACTGACTAGTTAAATACTTATTTGTTAAACACTGACAAAGTACATCATAATTATATTTGTTTACCTACCTTACCACTTGATAAGGTAAACGAATATACCTATTTCTAGCAGCATTCTAAACTCGACTAGCTTTATTAAAGGCAGGCTTTTAAGGCATGAAAACCAATAAAAAGATAAAATATCGGTGGGCCACCACTTAAAGTTAATTAAAGAAAAGCAATATAAAAATCAATTTCACCTACCACCCACAGCGAGCCGTGTTAAGTTAATAAGTCGACTGTTCACAAGTGTTTGAGAACCACATAATTAACGCAGTGGCATAATAACTTTTTGTTGGCTTCGGCATGCATAATACGCACTAGTTTATTTTGATTGATGAGCTGAGCGGTTTTATTCGTAAGTGATTTATGTAACTGGTACATTTGAGTGTGCAGTGAGCGAATTTTCATATGAGTAGCTGATTTCTGGATGAGCTCGAGTACGGTCTCACATTCAAGTCACTCACACTTTTTATCACGAAAAAAATATTCTGGTGTGTTAGCTCCAACTAAATAATAGTAGTACGTTCATTATTACAATGTATGTTCTCTTTTGTAAGGCAACACGCTGGAGCTAATATTTGTAGTACCAAAGTAAAAACATTGTAATAACATCTATATAAAAAGAATGGCCCCAAGTTTCTTGCCGCTTCTTCTCGGTAGGCTCTATATATTTTGGAACGTGGCAGTAGTCTTTAAAGTACATTATAATGAAAAATTGACGTTCATAAGTGCATCTTTGGTGCCTAAATTGAATAAATGATTTTGACTTTGACTTTGACTTAGCTAATTTCCGCGCAGGTGGATCTACATGGAGCCACTAGTATGTATAGTATGTTCAATCAAAATATAAAATTTTATTATTGTTTTTGACTGTACATTTTCCAACAACATTTTTAAGTATTTAATATCATTGACACCTCATATTGTGTATAACAATATCTACCTCATCATCATTATAGTCTTCTAGGTCCCTGAGTTCGTAAGAGGGAATTAGTGTATCAGGTCTGTCTACCACTAACACCTTGGACTTTGCCTTGTTAATGCTGAGGCCAACTAATTCACTCTCTTTCTCTACTCTAGAAAGAAATTCAGTTAGTTCGTGCTCAGGCGATGCAAATAGTGTGGCGTCGTCTGCGTATCTTAGGTTGCTGATTTTCCTGCCGCCAATTGATATTCCTCCCTCCCAACCTTCCAGGGCTCGTCTCATTATATATTCGCCATAGATTTTGAAGATAATCGCAGATAGGATACATCCGTGTCGGACACCTTTTTGCGGCTTGAAGGGTTTTGACAAAATACCGTTAACCTTTATAACTGTGCTTCCATCCTGATAAAGATTGGGAAACACGAGGTGCTCTGGTACTCCCACTTCTATCAGGGTACTCCATAGACTTTCCCATCTAACACAATCAAACTCTTTTGAGTAGTCGACGAAGCACATCAGCATTGGAATGTTGAACTCGCGGCACTTTTCTATGATTTGCCTGACGTTCACAATCCGTTCCCTTGTACCTCGTCCCTTAACAAATCCCGCTTGCTCTATTGGAATCTGCGATTGCAAAAAGGTCGCTCGTTGATAACATACAGTAGATTTTTGCTTGTGTGGAATATGAGAGCCACCGTCTTATAGTTTCCGCAAGACTTAGTTGACCTCTTGTTGTATAGCGGTACTAGAATGAATTACTGCCAGTCTCTGATCCATTCACCTGTTCTCCATATACGATTGCATAGGGTTTGTATAATGAATATACTGTCATCACCCATGAGCTTCAAATGTTCGGCAAAAATACAGTTACTTTCGGCCGATTTATTAGACTTGAGCTTTTTTAAAGCGTACTCAATTACGGACTTTAAGATGTCAGGTTCTAAAGGAATATCGGCTATGCTGTGTCGTAGGTTTGTCGATGTTGCCGTAGCGTCTGAGTACAAATTTTCGCCGTACCCTCTCCACCTACTCACCACCTTAACAATTTCTGTAAGCAAACCTCTATCTGTGTCTGCTACCCAAGTTCTGGCCTTGAAATCCTACGTTATAGATTTAATTTTTATAAAAAAGTCTCTAGTATGCCTTTTTTGGGCATGAGCTTCTTTTTCAGTGCAGATGTTACTGAAATATAGGTCTTTATCTAGCCTACATCGACGCAATACTTCTTTCGAGAGAGCTTTCTATTGCTCACCACTATCTTCATTTGAGAGGTTTTTCAAAAGATCTATTTTTCCTAATAATAGTTTCATGTCTCATCTGATACCCATAAGCTGCAGGGTAAGCCACGCGTGTCAACCTGGCTTTCTCTGTGGGTCACGAGCAGCAGTTCTCTAATCTTCCTCCAGTTCTCGTTCACATCTGAGCTATCATCTATCCGTACATCCGTCGTCGCTTTTTGCTGGAAACGTGCTATGATATGTGTTTGTTCTCCAGGTGTTAGCCTGCGCTTCTGCTTATCGACATAACGGTGACACTTCTTAAGATTGAATATCTATCTACATACTTATTATGTATGTGAATACAATAATTATGTAAATGAATAGGTACGTGCAGGTTACACATAGTAAATAGTCCTCTCATTTTCTTCTTTTGTAGAGCAAAATATAATTGATATGTAAATTTGAATTACCATATATAACATACAATTATCAGGCTAATTAAAGATTCTATTCTATTCTAATCTCAACAACCCTGAACCTGAAATGATGTAAACAACCTAATTTCACTAGTATTTTAAGGTATTATATACGTAAATTAATGATACTGAACCCATGTCTATTATCAATAAATTCAATGTCACACAAAATACTCGTAAAATATAATGACATGCATACCTATAATTAAATCGGTCAACGCATAGTAGGCCATTTGTAGTGGCATTGACAGTAACATGTATTATGATAGCAAAAAGTGCGTTATCCGCTGATATTAATCGGCCTTATTTACATAACTGTAAAGACTTTTTTTGAGTGATATGTTTTATGGTTCATTTGATTTCAATCAGTTCATTTGCTGTCTGCTCCAATTAACCAAACCACTAGGTAAAGTAAATCAAGAGCAATATTAATTACGAAGGTAGCGTGCACGTTTTAATAGGATTTATATATGAATATATTATACCTAGACCATTATTATCATAATAATATATTATTTATAAAAATCTACTTTATGTCTCCTTCGTATGAGGGAGACATAAAATAATATAAACATATACAAAAAATATAGTAGGTTCTTTGAAATAGTTTGTAAATAACGACCATTTATATTAGTGTTTTTTTTTCATCTGTGATATTATTTTCCCTTATTGGTTTGGTTTATTTTACATTGTTTTGTAATGTTAAGATGCAAATATCAACGGGTTTGTATCGAGCCATATTTAAGTTTTTAATAAACTCGTAGGCGAGGACTGGGGGATGAATATTCAGAATAACAAAGAATGCTTGCCCGTCCATATATTCCCGTACACCCAGGGCTACACGGCGTAGCACGTACAAATTCACATATTAATATTAGATCTAGATATTTAAATTTTCTTTCTTTCGTAATATTTACTTATAAATAAGTACCTATATTCGTATCGATAACTTAAACCCTTGCGTCCCAGAGACGTAAATATACGTCATTCATAAATCTTTTATTTTAATTATCTCGGTATAGGAAGGATTACACCATTTGAATGAACTCAAAGCATAGTATCATTTAACTATGCCATTGAAAGTTACAGTTTGTATGAACCGATATAGCGAGAGGGTATGTAATCAATTCTTAAATTGACTGTATCGCCCATCACACACGATGAAGATACTATAAAATATATATTATCTTAGAGCAGATTCGGACATATCGCTCACCATATAATTCATTGACCGACCACTCACAATGAATATACTATAATATTTTACCTTAGAGTAGCATAAGATGCCACCGATATTCGAAAGGCATGTTAACATGCTCGTACGCTAACGGCCGTTTTCAATATTCTATCTATCCACAGTTTTCCTTACTACCGATAGAAATTTGACATAACGTGCATACAAATAGTGTCAAATATCTATCTCTAGTAAGGCAAACCGGCGATAGATAGAATATTGAAAACGGCAGTAAGACTACTGCAGATCATGAAGACATCTAAAGATAGTGTCCGATACTGATCTTAAGATCAAATAGAACTAGCGGTATGAAAGTTTTACCTTAGTAGATTTTTTTTTAAATATCTATGGGCCTAACCTCCATAGGTTTTTCTAGATTGTAGGTACTACGTATAGATCAATCAAACTAGGTGCTACTACTAAATCGATGTTAGTATTCTTGATGAAATATGGCTATATTATATTATTAGACTAGGCTGCAGCCGTGACTTCGTTCGCGTGGCCCTTTAATTAATGCTTTCAGTATAAACCCCATCAAAATTGGTCCAGCCTTTTCAGAAATTACCCGGATTAAAGAGGCAGACAGACAAACAATTAAAAAACTGGTAGGTATCGTGCAAATAACCAACAACAAATATGAAAAAAAAGCTGTTTTTTTTTCTGAAAGATCATTGTAATGTTTAAATTCGCTACGGTGTTTCCTGTGTTTTATGTGATCTTCTATCCAGATTCTTCGTTTTATACTTTTAGCTAGTATGACGGTTATATCATATTCACAGTCCCAATCATCATCTGAGGAACTGTCCAACAGGTCTAGCAACAAAATACGAATCAAAGCAAAATAAAAAATATGAACACTCTGTATATTACAGTGTGAACGGTCGAGACGTGCGGCTCCCGAGACGGCCTCCGATAGAATGTACGCTTGCTATATATTATAGTACCTGCGCCGTGTGTGGTGGGTTAACTTAACATAACTTTTACATTCGACGCTATAATATATATTATCTTAGTCGTGTGTGATGGGCTTTAATCCCCGATGACATACAGACAGTAGAAGACGTATCAATTGCGATCGAGGCTCTCAGTGACCACCTACCTCCGCACCGCAGTAGGTGAATCCTCAAAGCAGGTCCAAGTGGCGGATGGTCGCCGCTTCGAACTGCCCGAGGGTGCGAGGAGGTTACTGACAGCTAAGAACTAGGGCCACTAGGGCGTTTGACTCGATGCCAACCCCAGAGAACAAAGCCACCATGCGCTATTTACAGCGTGCTGTAAGGAAACGCATGAGTGAGCTGCGTGATCAAAGGTGGGACGACAAACTGTCAGAGATGAGCCAACTCACCAGGCATACTGGCAGTTGGCTCGAGCTCTGAAATCTGACGGACAACAGACAATGCCTCCACTCATTAGGCCACCTCCCCTCTCCATAGCGTTCCTTGACGAAGACAAAGCCGAGTGTTTAGCTGATAGCCTTGAGGCTCAGTGTACTCTCAATGTAGATCACGTCGACCAGAATCACCTCGATTCGGTGGAATCTGAAGTCGAACGTAAAAGCTCTATGTCCATCTCTGACCTCCCACTCCTCCCACCGGTAAAATCATCCGAGGTAGTGTCTCTGATCAAGAGCCTCAAGACCCGTAAATCCCCTGGTGCTGATGGTATCAGCAACAAGGTGATCAAACACTTCTCAGTCCCACTAGTCCATCTCTTAGTTAGCATCTTCAATGCGGCTATGAGCAACTACTCCTTCCCAGACACTTGGAAGCATGCCATTGTCATTGGTATTCACAAACCAGGCAAACCGGCAGCCGAGCCCTCCAGCTACCGTCCCATAAGTCTCCTCAGCTCTCTGGAGAAGATTTACGAGCGGCTCATTGTGAACCGACTCTGGTCCCACGTTAGGTCCAATAACCTCCTTCCCGATGAGCAATTTGGTTTTAGAGCCAAACACTCTTGCGTCCAACAAGTGCACCGCGTAACGGAGCACATCCTAGGCGATTTCAATAAGAAACCAAAGCCCCAAGGGACCATAGCTATCTTTCTCGACGTAGCGAAAGCGTTCGACACAGTCTGGCACAACGGCTTGATATTCAAGCTGTACCAACTGGGTGTGCCAGACCGTCTTGTACTCATCTTACAAGACTTTCTCAAGGATCGAACGTTTAGCTATCGCACCGAGGGAACGCTCTCCTCCCCGCATCCCATTCAGGCTGGTGTCCTTCAGGGCTCTGTACTCTCACCCATTCTCTTCTCGCTGTACACCAGCGACATCCCACGATCTGAACCTAATGTTCAGATCGCTCATTTTGCGGATGATACTGCAATCTACTCTACTGGCTGGTTCAAGTTTAGGCAGAGATGCGTCCAACGAGCCATCACCGTAATCGGTGCATGGTTTCGTAAATGGCGGATTGCAGTAAATCCTAGCAATAGTGCAGCAGTGTACTTCACTGAGACCCGGCGGAATCTCATGCCGTCACCCATAGTCCTATTCGGCGAACCCATCCCTTGGGCTAAATCTGCCAAATACCTGGGCGTCACCCTTGATCGCCAACTCACTTTCGCGAAACACATCCAGATTGTTCGCAATAGGGCGGCCTTCATTATGGGTCGTCTTAATCCCCTCATAGGCAAAAACAGTAAAATGTCTCTTAGAAATAAGACGACTCTTTACAAACTTTGCATCCGCCCAGTCATGACTTACGCATCTGTAGCGTTTGCCCATGCTCAGAAACACGACCTCCACAAACTTCAAGTGATTCAGAATCGCTTTATGCGCAGGGCAGTGGGCGCTCCGTGGTACTTGCGGAACGCCGAACTGCACTGCGATTTCACCCTCCCCTCTATTACGCAGTATATCAAAGACTGCTCCCGCCGCCACTTCGACAAAGCTCCCCACCACTCGAATCCCCTCGTGGTCGAAGCGGCGAACTACTCCACTGACATAACCGATCCTCACTTCCTTCCCCCCCGTCGCCGTCCAAGGCATATTTTGGGTGACCCGGACGACCCCATCGCAGCCGTTACTTCGGCAGCTTTAGCGTCGTCCCAAGGGAACCCCGGTAATGGTTGTAGACCCGACCAGGGCTGTGATCCCGATCGCATTGTAGGCTCCGGCCGAGATCTTCGCAGCCCCAGTCGCAGTCGAGGTAATCCACACACACACGATTGTAGTCCCAGCCACGGTGCGGGTGGGAGTATAAACCGCGGCCCCGGTGGCCATGTATCCTCCGGCCCAGGTAATGGCTGTGGACGAGGTAACACTGGTTTTCTATGTAGCCCCAGCCACGGTGCGGGCAGGAGTCTACACCGCGGCCCCGGCCTCGATGTAGACTCCGGCCCAGGTAACGGCTGTGGGCGAGGTACTCAAGTTTCTTATTGTAGCCCCACCCAAAGTACAGTCATGAGTGCACAACGCGACGATCCTGGTCGCGTGGTGTGGATCCTGGTGTGGACCCATGTCGCGGAAATGGGGGGAGGCGAGGTAATTCCGTTTGTAGCCCCAGTCAAGGTAGTGATTCCGATCACGGTGTAGGCTCCGGCCGAGGTAATGACTGTGGGCGAGGTACACAAGGTTATGATTTAGAGGTAAACACAGTCAAACACCGAGCTCGCCGGCGAGCTCGAGGCAAAAATTATGTCTTGGTTAGATTCTCTTCAAATAGTCGTAGAGTTAAAATTCATAGGGCCCACTTTCAACGGTACACTTATGTACCGGGGCGATTCTCTCCTCCGATCTCTCCTTGTCGGCCATTATTACGAAGATGGTCGGTGACGAGAGGTCGTGGGAAGCAGTGGCCTCATTCTGCGAAATTATTGTTTCGCAGAGGGAGGCGGAGGAGCGGGAGAGGGAGAGAAACCCTCTCTCTCATCCGCTCCGGAGGGCGCGGACACGGAGGCGAGTCAATCGAGCTCGCACTCCGTCTCCGCTCCGAGGACCTGGGGCATCGGCTGCGGGGATGGCCGGTGCCTCCCATCAGGGTTAGGTCCTCACGAGGTGTGGATGTACCCTGTGTTCCGGGGCATCTCACGAGGCGGAAATGGGGTGGGCTCTTTACACCCACCCCAGAGGCTGGGCCTGCGTAGGCGGGCAGCGACGTCGGTGGGGGCTGTGGCTGAATGCACGAGCGGGCCCGCGCCCCCTGCCACCTGTCGACGACGGAGGAACACCGCAGAGGTTTGGTGGGTAGGTCGCCCTTCTGGCGGAGACTCCCACACGCGCACCAGCTCTCCCCAGAGCTGGTGACCAGGGTATAAAATCTTCCTCTGCGAAAAAAAAAAAAAAAAAAAAAAAAGGGGCGATTCTCTCCTACTCCCCTCTCTCCTGGCGACGGCCCAAGCCGAGGTCCGTACCTTAGTGGTGTCCTTGAGCAAGTCGCCTACTCCTCTCCTTGCGGCGAAGCATCTTCAACGCTCGCCTTAAGCGGTGCGCCCTCTGCGCTCGCCAACCGTCCGGTGACGCTGTAAATGCCGGTAGAGGCAAACAGCATTAGTCCGTTCTAAATATATATATATAAAAAGTGATGGGCTTATGGCACAAATTCTTTTTCCCTGTTGGTAATTACCTAAGTACTTAATTATTGTAATGCACATAATTTTTTCACCGTCATAATGCGGTTTTCAAGGACTGCGAAAAAGTATAAACATTTATATACTTACTTTTTTAGACTTTGTATAGCTAAGTTGTATGTTTTTAAACAGATTTGTCATTTTTTATTAAAAACTTTTTAGTTTATAATAAAAATTGTTTGCAAAAAATAAGTATTATTATTTGACATTATTATTTGGTGCGTATTATTGGAATTTGATAATTTAGTAGCCAGTTTTGTATATTTTTAAGTAACTTCTTCGACCGTGTACTTTTGAATGTCATCATCTAAGGTAACACGAGTATTTCAGAAGCATAAACTTATAGTTAGGCTAAGCTAAGTTAAGATGCAGCTGTCAATAGTATATTGTGCAATTAGTAAGTAAAGGACGGATTTAAAGCGAGGGTCTATGATGAATCACGAGTAAGTGAAGGACTCTAACGACTAAATTACGACCGTATGGAGTGATCCGAGATGATTGAATCACGAGCGTAGCGAGTTATACATAAGTGCTAGAATCCTGAGCGAAGCGACCGATTCATGGCCCTCGTTTTATTCAAGAGTTGCATACTATACTTTACACCACGACTACGAGAAAAAGAGAAGACTAAGAGAAAAAAATTTTGAAAAAAGGAAGGTTAAATTAACTAAAATGCACATTAAATATTGGAACAATTACTAACATAACAGTAATTTTCTTATAATTATTAAAAAAAAAAATCTGTAATGGCAGCTAGGAACACAATACAGATTTTATTATAATGCTAAACTCCTTGTCGGAAATATCGACCAATTAAATCTCAAGGAGTTATTTGCACAAAGAGTAATATGTCGAGTATTCTTTGCGCAGCATTTTGGAGTTAGTATCGATTTTTTGCGAAAGGAGGTTGCATAATTATTGAAATGGAGGTCAAATATATTGGTTTGTTCTAAATTCAAACACCAAAATAGTGATTAAAATGCCTTTTAGAGTGGAAATGGTATAAAATATGTTCGTGAAGTAAAAATGCTTAGAAAATATGTATTAATGAATTAAGTAAACTTAATAAGTGTCTTTAAACACTGACAATTGTAGAAACATTGACAGGATTGTTCTTTGTTTGTTTCACTCTGTCCGCAGAACTTATGTTATAAATCATATTCAAATAGCAAACTATCTAGAAGCCAGGAAATAGCAATTTGCTCTCCGTAAACTGTACATGACTTTAACCTAGAGTACGCAAACAGCAATTTGCTCACAGTAGCCTACATGTAGGTAATGTCATCTATGAAATATGGCGAAGAGCAATTCCAATTTAGCTGCCGTTATATCGGTGGCTTCAGCAAGCATGCAAATTGCCGCCGATAATGTGACAAATGAAGCATGACTCACGGTCGCGGCACAAGATGAGAACTGTAAGCGATTTAAAGAAACATACATTGTTGTAATAATAAAAGTCACAAAAAACTCAAACTTTATATTTATAATGTCTAATGCCCATGTTGTACCTACCCCAATATCCGTTGGGAACTCAGTTCTCGAAGTTGTCGACGAGTACATCTACCTGGGACAGACAGTCAAACTAGGCAGGCCCAACTTCGAGAAAGAGGTCAATCGTCGAATCCAACTCGGCTGGGCAACGTTCCGGACACTTCGCGAAGTCTTCTCGTCAAAAATATCTCAGTGCCTCAAGACCATGTGTGTTACCAGTGATGACTTATGGCACTGAAACGTGGTTTCTTACTATGGGCCTCATAGATAAGCTCAAAGTCAAACAACGAGCTATGGAGAGGGCTATGCTCGGGGTTTCTCTACGTGATCGAATCAGAAATGAGGAGATCCGTAGAAGAACGAAAGTCACCGACATAGCTCAGAAGATTAGCCAGTTGAAGTGGCAGTGGGAAGGGCACATAGCACGCAGAACAGATGGCCGATGGGGCCGAAAGGTTCTGGAGTGGAGACCACGGACCGGCAAGCGCAGCGTAGGTCATCCACCGACACGGTGGACAGACGACCTGATGAAGGTCGCAGGACGCCGTTGGATGCAGGCCGCTTCCAACCGGTCCTTTTGGAAAATCATGGGGGCGGCCTATGTTCAGCAGTGGACGTCCTACGGCTGAGATGATGATGATGATGAGATGATATTTACAAACTTCTAACTGCACCCCGCGTTTTCACCTACGTGGTAATGGATGATGAAATTACCCTATGTCCTTCCCCGGGATATAATCTATCTCCTTGCCAAATTTTATTACGAGTCGTTCAGCCGTTTAGACGTGATAAGGTAACAGACAGACAAAGTGACATTGGTGGATACTTCTTTTTTTTTCAATCTATGTTTGGCTTTTACTGGGTCTTAGGTTTATACCTGTTCTTCAATCATATAAAACACCGTGTATGCGCTCATATTCCGCACTAGGATTTTCTGTGTTTTAACTCCGTGGTTGACGGTGACGATGGATTGATTGTTAGGATAGAAACGAGAGGTTTTTTCCTAACAATACATGATCTTATTTCAAGTATTTGAAATCAGTGCCGGAAATCTGTATAAGTGTAATGGGACTGTGTGCCTTTTCGTATTTGAAACAAATTTTACGATGAACGGCACACAATGGTAACCAAACTAAAGTTGGAGCTGATGAGACAGAAAAAATAATATTATATGCATTATTATTTTTCTCACGGGAGGTGAAAAAGCGCGATTTTCCTCCTCAGTCGCGGATGAGTAAGATATCCCTCGGCAAGCAAGTAAACTGTCGATTCAATATTTGTTTATTTTTGTGAGTAAACTGCCCAACACAGATAATAAATTTATAGGTTCTTTTATGGATGCACTAAAGCTGTTTTTCTACCGACTTCCAAAAAGGAGGAGGTACTTAATTCGACTGTTTTTTTTATGTTTGCTACCTCATAACTTTCGATAGGATAAACAAATTTCAAATTGATACATCAAATTGATTTTGAGAATTTCAAATAAATTTCTTTTTTTTTGTTTAAAAGATGGTGCCCAGTGTGGTCCCATTTAAATTTCATCAAATTCGGTTCAGTAGTTTTTGAGTTACACTCCAATAACTGAATAGAATGGAAGTCAGTATTAATTTTTTTGAATTGTACTTGTTTTATTATATTTTTCACAACTTTACCTACAGTCTCCCTGAATGCTTATTACTTGTACATATTACGATTGCACTAGCGCTGGGCGTGCGTAGCTTTCCAAGCCGAGTGCTCCCTCCAATGTTTTTACAGCGCCGACAGAGAAAGGAGACTTTTACCACTTTTTACGTAAATGGACTAAATCTTGAGGTCAAAAAAGTACTAACCTTTTTGTAATTAATTACGTACTTATTTTACAAAGGAAAGAAATTCATGTCAAATGAAAGCTTATAGATTAGACTTCTTTAAGTGAACGTGGATGGCCGGATTTATAAGGAAGCAGAAGCTGATGGTAATATTCTATTTGCCGTTTCATCGTGCTTCCCGAATATATTTTTAGTGGCCCGTCACTTGGCACAATTCAATCAATCAATCGTCTGGCCAGTTGGCGCAGTTGGTAGCAATCTTACCTTCTCTGCCGCTGGTCGCAGATTCGATCTCCGGAAAGGTCAAATATTTGTGTACATGAACATGTATGTTTGACATGGTTCTGGGTGTGTATAAGTATAGTGTGTACAATCGCCTGCAATAAGATTCTGTAATTTTCTAAACCATGATACAGTATCAAATTTTATTACAATGTAGATAAGGATTATTTTGAGCAGTCAAATAATATAAATAACTTCATTTTAGATTATTTTTTATGTATTTTTTTAGGAAACATAATCTTGAGGCGCTGCTGAAAACTGTGAAATGTATACATCTTATTGCAGCCGACTGTACACCAGTCACCAGGTTACCGGAGTACAGACTCTGCCTAGTTTGGGAACTGAAAACCTTAAGTTAATGTTGTTCCAGTTATTATTAGAATATCTAAAATCCTCCCTTATTTCAAGGATGCAATATAAAGATCTTCGGTTAGCGAATATGTGCAAGGAAAAGTGAAACCTTCATACATAATATAACCTCAGTTTTATGCTGTGAAACACAGAATCATTTAAGACTTCGCAACAAAATCGTAAAGAAAATAGTTTCCGCAAATCCCATCCCATTTTCCTTTACCCACGAGGCAACATTAAACAAAACATATTTCCACGACTATTTGAATTTCATAACATCGTCGGGAAATACCAAATCCGGTAACCAATACGACGGCAAGTTACTCAACAATACGTATACTAAAAACCTTATGTATGTTTCGTTAGGGTTACCAACTTTCATATCGCTCAAGATTATTGTATTCTCATGTCGATTGTTTATTGAACTGCTAAATATTTATTATAGTATCTATTTAGATTCATTAATACTGATCATCTTCCATGACAACTAAAATTATCATAGTGATTTTAGTATAATAATAACTTTCATGTTTAGCTATCCGTTTATACAGCAAAAGTAGTTAGTTAAAATGTTATATTTATATATTATATAATTATATATCATGTTATATGTAGTTATATCAACGTGGTGCATTTGATACGACAATCGTTCCATCAGAATTATGCTAAAAACAGAGAAATGTGGCGTTGTACATACTAAGTTATTTAAAATACATCTTAAAGGATGTATTTTACAGACGACTCCTTATTTCCAGAGCTGTCTTTGATATTTTATAACACAGAATGAGCGTTGTCGTGGTTTGGGATCGATAACATTATTACATATCTTTACTATGCGTACATTTTATTTTTTATAGATAAAAACGTTATTGAGCCGGATTGTAATCAGTTGGCGCTAATCATGGTTAATAAGAGTGTAAGTCCCTCACCACGACAAAGTTGAGCCAAAATAACGGGAACAAAACATGATAAATGCCGGGTTTGGTAACAATATTCTTAAAGTCACTGATGATCCTAATATGAAAAATGCTAAAATAGGAGATGTGTGTGGGGCATGAGGGCAGGATAAGACATACAAAAGACTGACAAAAGAGATAGATAATTAATACATTGAATAAATAAGTTATACCGGAAACTTTTGCAGTCCGTCGTTTGCCCTAAAAATCTCAAATATACTATGGCAACCCTAAGGGTAGATGGTACTTAGTAAATTTAACGATCATCGGTTTGTATGGTAGGAATGTTAAAGCAATGAATTTTATGAACTGTAACATTCGTGCAATGCGTGGTCGGAGCACCTCTTTATGAGCAAGCCTAATGTTGGGTTTAACCCGAATTAGGGAATGGCATGGGTATTGTGTTAAAACTTATCTTTGTACAAGTATATATATATATATATATATATATATATATATATATATATAATTATTTGTCCTGAAGGACAGACTGATACATCACCGCAGAACACGCTACAGAGTTATTTTTTTTCCACTTGATGCCCTTTATGTTGTTCCTAAGCAGCCACTAAGCGAGGATGGAGCGTGTTGTCTAATTGCTATTATTCGTGAAGGTTCATATTCAAAACTGTGTACACCCTTTTATTACGAACACTTTTAAAATCGTGGTGTCCATGCTTACAGAAAACTCGCCGTAAAATCCGTCATATGCTGTTCCGTACGTGAGTTCTACACGACACAGTTCGCAAAAGTATGTTCTATGAATATTTACTTAGATATTATATCGAACAGCTTATGATTAAAATTCACGCTAGACTTTTTTTACATGAAATAATAATCGCTCAGAAAGAAGACCTCCCATAGAGCAGTCTATAATGAATGTCCAAACACGTCATTGTGACGAATATAATGGACATCTGTGACGAATTCGGTCATAATATTTCCATGTTGGTAGTCAGAGTAACTGGTGTGGTGAAGCTGTGTCTACTCTACATTCTTTGGTGAAAAGAAAGTGTGCCATTGAATCTTAAAGATCGAGAAATTAATACCAGTATCGGTCAGGTCTATATATACATCTTTAATTGAACACTAGTTAATAAAAGAATATTCATAACAAAGGCTTTTATTTAACTTCTTTAGCTATAAAATACGTGTAGGGCTCGTATCACAGGCTTTCTGGGAAAGCTATCTCAGGTACCAGTCTCGCACAAAACAGCCGTGCGATTCTCTAATGATCGTCGACGAGCTCACCGATGTCAAACACTTTATGAAATATCAACCTTGTGTACAAGGTTGATTTTCCAACGTTTCTTTTCATCTCGTCATTTGTTTCACGGATGTTGTCAAAGATGCAACTTTGAAAAATGTTGTGAAAGATATTATGGGGGATCCCAATAATCTATCTATCCACAGTTTTCCTTACTACCGATAGAAATTTGACATAACGTCCATACAAATAGTGTCAAATCTAACTCTAGTAAGGTAAACCGGCGATAGATAGATTATTGGGACGGGCCGTAATAGAGAATCGCACGGCAGGTTGTAAATTAGTGACAGCGCACCTATTCAAGTAGGTATCTGTAATATAACCTTATGTGTATAAAAAAATAATATTATTATTATTTAAAAGCCGGCCAAGTTTGAGTTGGACTCGCGCACAGAGAGTTTCTGTATATTAAGAAAGCATCTAACATTGCTCTGACTAAAAGACAAACTAGGTCAAAGGACAAACTTAACGTTTGCGATCCGTAATTTTCTCACATTATCATGCATGACCACCCTTCATCGTTTTCATAATCGGCGTTGTGAGATCAAGTGGGAAAATTATGAAGTGAGATTGTTCGATGATAGATACGTACGGCTTGGTTTATCAATAATTTTATAAAAAAACATTAGACTGATAATATTGCTTACCAAATTTAAAACAAATAAACATTTCTTTTGAACAAGCAGCAATCGCTTTCTTGTATTGATTATGTATACATTTATTCATAGGAATGGAGACTATTTTATGATTTAAACACGGGCCTAAGTAGATTTAACAGTACTTAGTTTGTCGCAGAAATATATTATTTGCTCGACGTATGTAGAGTGCGACCAAAGCGGACGACACGGTCGGTGCAGATTAGGTAACAGTGACTGGGGGACGTTGACTGCATTTCCGTTGCAGTGTATCTTAAGTACGAAACCCACCAAGCTTTAATTAGTTATAATGATTCCTGCCATGAAAATGATAATATACTCCTAGCTGTAGCATTTTTGTATCAAGGTTGTGAGAGGGAGTAAATTATACGTCAGTTTGAAATAAATAAGAATGGTCTTGTGTCAAATATTTTTATTTAATGTACCTGATGGTAAACACCACGCCTACTTAGCAGAGTTGCAACGCCACCCAGCTCTTTTTACAGTGCACTGAATTGTACTGTCATCCCGGGACTTTTGTTTTTGGTGGTTTTATTTTAAGCAAATTGGTAGAATCGTGGTAAAAGTACAAATGTATCTATCAAGAAGCTATCTTTGGGTTTCTTGCCTCACGAGAAAAAAGGAACTATAGAATCACTTCGTTGTCCGTTGTGAATTTATTATTTTAAGCAGATTTTACAATCTGGACTTCTTTAGACTAGAAGAATGAAAAGGTGGAATCCGAACTAACTCGAACGATTACATCAACGTTGTATGTTCAGTTTTGTTCACGATTTTTGTGAAAGTAATATTATGGAGAAAATCTGTTTCAGAATACAATAATGAAAAAATGTCCGAAGATAAATATTTATGAATAGCAAACATACTTTCGGAATATCATTTGGATTTGAAATATTAATTACCATCATAATCAACTGATTCCAACCGGAAACGACTTATTGCTGGTGAGAACTGCTTTTTCTTCCGAACAGGCTATTATGCTGTTTGCCTCTACCGGCATTTACAGCGTCACCGGACGGAGGGCGAGCGCAGAATGCACTTAGCTCAGTCAGTTAATTTAGACGTAAAGAACATTATAAGGCCGGGGGTAATACCGACAAAAATATATGCCGATTAACAAAATACATTGTAAATATTTTCTTTTTAGGCAGCATACAGCTAATTTTGGAATTCTTAGTTTGAAATGCTAAAAGACATAATTGAATACTTTTAATACATTCAGTGTGAAAACACAATTATCACTTTTCATCAGAAACTAAGAGTGGTTGATCCGACCGAAAGGTTACCAGCCAAATTAAATGTAATAAAAATGTACGGGACCTCACGGCAAATATACCTAGCAATTGGAGAAGTTTTTTCATCAGTCCATTGCTCAATATGTTTTTTTAATATGGGACAACATTGACAGAAGGTTTTCTGGTCCCAAACTTGACAGAGCCTGTACTATGGTACCCTGAGGTACTTATATACCCAGAATCAGGTCAAACAGACATGTTTATGTCCACAAAATGTTTGACCTATCCGGTGATCCTGGGACCAGTGGCTCAGAAGGTAGAGATCTACAAAGTGCGCCAACATAGTAGCTAGTTCTTGTATAAGTATACGAGTTACTGCCACTTACCATAGCGTATATAGAACCCCGGCAATCTGTACTGAGCCCGCGTAGAGTATAGCCTACTACTCGTATATGCACTTCTCTGTTTTAAATAAAATTCCCTGTCCCAAAAATCGGGCTTATGTGCTTAATATGCTTATGCGAAGACTTTAATATTACCTACCAAAATTTCAATTCTTCTGCGAAGATACCTTGTTTTTTAATTATAGTTTTATGTGCACTATTGAGTTCTTATTATTCTTATTCTGTGTGGGGGCAATGCGTCCCCATTGAGGAGTATTAGCTATTCCAACTCTCTTATGTATCATAATGTGGCTCTACGTTGCAGGCACAAGTTTCCATTACTGCCGTGCGATCCTCTAAGAGCAAACATCGTTGCATCTTCGACAATATCCGTGAAACAAATGACGAGATGACAAGAAAAGTTGGAAAAACAACTTTATGTACAAGGGCAATATGTCAAAGTATGTAAAATATCGGTGAGCTTTAATTGAAATGTGAATTATTACAGAATCAGACGGCTGAAACCAGGGTGCTTCTGAACGACGAGCTCACCGACGAATTAATACAGAATCGGACGGCTGAAACCGTGGTGGTTCTGAAATTGATGAACTACTCATAATTGTTAGGTTATTATTCTTTATAATTAAATACTATATTAATATTAATAATTAATTGATCTAACATTGCATGTTCCCTGATTCACAAACTAAAGTTTTCACGGCCATTTTCTATACTACTTGCTCCATTTAGCAACGGTTTACCAAAATAGTTATAGAAAGTTGATATAAGTTTCACACAATATCGTCAAATGTCTACCTATGTAATAGGATAAACCATCGGTAGATAGGATATAGAAAACGGCGTTTAGATTCCAAAAGAAGATATTACTGTAGTAATGTAGAGTATATAAAGTTCAGTAGTTCTTATGAACACATAGTAGACACATCAAATGATGAAGTTTTTATATGAGTCGATATTATTATAGTATCTTCTAATAATCATTAATTGTATTAGTATATGCATTGCTTCCTTAAATAACTATACATTTACATAGTTTTTCAAGGAAGCAATGACATTTTGAACTATATTTTATCACATTTTACTCTCGCTATTTGGTTTTTTATTGCAGTTTTCTTAGACACATTAATAACGTCATTTAAAGCTAAGCAGCAATTATAAGCAAGGCCGTAAATGTTAGAAAGTATTTGCTAAAAATAAATATTAGAAAATATTAGATTTAAATATTAGAAAGTATTTTAATAAATATTAGAAAAGTAAATATAAGAAAATATTTTTATTATTTTTTTTTATTTTTATTTATTTATTCTACACCAGAACCATATAGTTTTTAGTTCTGTAGTCCGTAAATTGCTTTAAAATTTTGTTTGTCTATATTCAGAAACTAATAAAACCATACATTAAAAATAACGATAGACAAGAAATGTATATAAATGTTGTCATTACCGTCATCATCATCAGCCGTAGGACGTCCAATGCTGAACATACGCTCCTCCAGAAATTTCCAAAAGGACCGGTTGGAAGCGGCCTGCATCCAACGTCGTCCTGTTACCTTTGTCAGGTTGTCAGTCCACCTAGTCGGTGCATGACCTACGCTGCACTTGCCGGTCCGTGGTCTCCACTCTAGAACCTTGCGACCCCATCGGCCATCTGTTCTGCGTGCTGTGTGCCCTGCCCACTGCCACTTTAACTGGCTAATCTTCTGGGCTATGTCGGTGACTTTCCTTCTTCTACGGATCTCATCATTTCTGATTCGATCACGTAGAGAAACCCCGAGCATAGCCCTCTCCATAGCTCGTTGTGCGACTTTGAGCATAGCTTGATAAATGTATAGTATATATAATATAATATGACCATTATTGTAGCGGGCTCTAGATTTGCAAAGGACTGTATATTATAGCGCTCTAACTTATCAGTTCAGGGGCGCAAAATTGAACTACAGTATACATCCATATATACCTACTAACTTTCGCGTTTATAATATTAGTAGGATTATTATAGCAGAATTTGCAGATTATAGAGTGGCTTGAAAGACTGTTTTGATTCTCTTTTATCTTGGTGAATTTCTTAGGTTGCAATACCAAATTCTCCACTAGCGACGCTATCATCTGATAAGATGGGACTGTAACTGCTTTTTCTATATCATATCTATTGAAAGATTACTAACGATAGTTCTATAAACAATAAGTGTACATAAGTTCCGTACAAATAGTATCTTCTGTCTCTAGTACTAGAGTAAATCGACCATTAATATAATATTATACAGAGTGTTTGGTAGAGGGACCGACATACCAAATGAGCGTGTTCGAGGGCCCACTTGGAGAATACAAGTTGGCCAAAAAAAATCCCAGACCCCCTCAATTTTTTTTAACATTTTTTTGTGAATTTTCCCTTTTTCTCCGAAATTGTACCTATCCTAGGGTATCCAATTTTGCTTTGCTTGGCCTGAAGGTGTATAGAAGCAAAGCAAAATTGGATACCTGGATTTTGAATTGGATTGGCCTGAAGGTGTATAGAGACCAAATTCAACTAAAAACATCCTGTCTAAAACAGATTTTACAAATGTTATGGTGGTAAATAGGTACAATTTCGGAGAAAAAGGGAAAATTCACAAAAAAAAGTTAAAAAAAATTGAGGGGGTCTGGGATTTTTTTTTGGCCAACTTGTATTCTCTAAGTGGGCCCCCGAACACGCTCTTTTGGTATGTCGGTCCCTCTACCAAACACCGTATATATCGGATTTTTTCAGGTAATTCGATCATAAGCAGAAAACATTAAAACATTGCTGACTTATCATAAAAGAAATACTTACACGAGGTTTACAGACGAGAGTTGATGAATACATCTAAGAAAAGTATCCGTCAGATTCCATAAATCCACATATTTTTATTACACACGAAAATATTACCATTAATTAATAATTGCTTGCTGCGGTCAGGACTTGGATGGGTGACCGCTGGACGGAAGATGGTGACGCATTATTCAACTGAGCGCTTCCGTGCTTTGGGTGGGTACGTTAAACCGTCGGTCCGGGTAGTTTGTCTTAGGACAACAGTCGTTAGGCTATGTCGAAAGCCTTTGGGCGGCCTGAAAACTTCAACAGGGGTTGGCCACTAGCCTATCTACCAAGCCGCACTGGGCCCGCGTGGTGGATTATGGCCCAACTCCTCCTTCGGAGAGGAAGGCTCGAGTCCCAGCAGTGGGAACAAAATGGGCTGATTATGATGATGATGATGATGGAAACATAAACAACTTATACCACGTGTTTGTCTTAGGAATGATATAGGCAATATTTACATGTATATTAACGTAAACACCTTATATGTATTCACTGCCAAATAATTTTTATAATGTGAGCTAATATAAAATCATAAAAAAACTAAAAATGTTATCTAATATCAGGTTATAATGAAACAAAAAGCCTTCATTAACGAATAAATTAACATCTTGATGAACCCCGAAAATTAGGTAGCGCTAATTTAGTATAAGAAGTAGAGTTGAACGTTGAATCTGTAGAATCTTTAAAAGGAGCAAAAATAATACTGGCGTTCTTTTATGTTAAAAGTTATTTGTAAACTTAAACTAAGCGCTATCTGGTGGGTATTTGGCGTATTAAATCCAACATCATATAACTGTCTCTACCAAAATTGTTTGGTAGAGTCAATTGAAACCATTTAAATTGTATATTTATTTATTAAATATAAATCTAAATCAACTAAGGCATGAATTAAGAACAAAGATTTTCGTAAAATATGCTACCGCTGCTGAGATATTCATAAAATCAAGGCACCTGTGCACTGTGTAGAGACAGAAGTCATATATTAGTTCGTTGTTATAACACTAGATGCGCCACTGTGCCCCGACGGCCGAGATCCAATATGGCGGCGCCATTCGCCTCTGGAACAGGGCGGGGAGTACAGTCGCCGAATCGACACAATACTTACGCGTATTTTTGTCGAAATCGACGTCTTCGTGACTCGAACGCGGGTGGGATTGCGAAATAATCCAGTGTTTCTGTGTTCATTTATGCCGTTTGTGTTATGTTGTGTGCATTATGGTGATCTTGTGGTGAAAAACGTGAAAGGACTTTAGGGTAACAATGTCTAGCAGTTGACATGTTTATCTGTGTCGTGTGTGAAGATTTTCCCTTCGCGTGAGGAGGTGCGGTGAATTAGTGTGTGCGCTGGTGCGCTTGTGTGTGTGTGCAGCGGCCGTGGATACGAGGATCCAATGATGGATTGCATTTCCACGGATGTTTATAGGTAAAAATTATCCGCTATTTTTTTTCTTGCCATTTATGCGCGTGTGGGCCCCCAGTGAGGTCCGCCTTTCTTGCATGCCGTGATACTGCTTCCAGCGATTGCTTTGTTTTGTCAAAGTCACTCTTTTATACCGTAGCGCATGTATTTTGATGTAAGGACGAATCCTAGAATCGATTGAGATTGGTTACGTGGATTCTGAACATGATAAGAGCGCCGAGCTTTTAGATCTTTGTTTTCCTCAATCTTGAATGAGGTTGATAAGACCTTGAGAAGTGGTAACTTACAAAATGTTTTCCAGAGTTCATTGAACGTTTTAGGCATTTACAGATTACATTGACTCTACATACTTTGTCTCTACAACTCTCTATATTCATTATTTTTATGTAGCTTAGTTGTAACTACACTCTTAATTAAAATTCTTATTAGTTTCTGATTAACTGACATACTCAAGGAGATTAATTAACGTAGTTGTTTAATTTTTATAAATGAAGTGATTCACTCTCAGGCTCAAAATTATACTTGCGTTACCATTGCGTTTTAAATTCATTACATTCATGCAGACTCGCGCGAGAATATGGTTCCCCTCATTCTGTTCACTGCCTCTGGTTATCAGCTTACAAAATGTTAAACCCCTCCCTTTCCTACTCACCACTAATATGCATAGTCCCGTCTCTTTTCAGCGCATATTGCGCGTTTTTCTTCTTTTGCCGCGTCATATGGCAATGTCGAGGCATGGACGTAGTTCTGAGTGTTTAGGAGTATCGTCGTTGAACGACTGCTTTACAGATATTGTGGGTCGTTTTGACCCTAAATGTTGGTTCACCAGTTTGACCCTAATTGATTCCGAGTCCTTTGTTTGGGGAGGTCGGGTAGGTTATTAATAAGGGGTAGGTACCCCCCATGTTTAAGGGTAGCCCGCGCATCCCGACCGCGCAGTTATACGTTGGGACCTCGTCGGGGCACACGTGGTTGTGTGCGGACGATTTGCCGCGAATCTTTTGTCTGAAAGTGTTTCACAATCAAATGGGATTGGATTTGTGGACCTGTTTGCGGACGTTTATTGCGGACGATGCGAGTGAAACAATCCATTCGCCTATCTAAATAGGTAATTTAATTCATTCTTGCGCAGTAATTTGAACGAATGCGAATATAATTTGCGCTTTTTATGACATGAGAGTAGATTGTAAGCTTATTTTCACGGACAATATACACAAGGAGAGAGACGAAGGAAAACGTATTTGAGCAAATCATTATGCTCAGTGTGGCGTAAGGTTATGGCCGATGAAGTGCAAATGTCTGTGTTTATATTCATGTGCTAGGACTTGTAATGCAAAGCAAAATGTCGAATTATACGGACTCGTAGTAATAATTAATGTACTATATAAATCTATCTCTACGTATCATAAGTAGAGTGGAAGGGAGAAATTAAATAGTCACTTGTTACGAGTAATAACAAAAAGATACTTATTACACGAACTTTTACATGAAGGCTTTTTAAAAGCTAGCAAAAGCGAGCAAAATTATGTTTGCGTTTGTTTATGCTAATAGCTTTTTGTTTGTGAATTTATTGCTCCTATTTAGAATTCACTGCTTTCTGTGTATCTTTTGTAGAGTAGATTGTAGAGTACTTACTCTTTACGAGTAGTTGATTTATAGATAGATACATCGCTTCTTTAATGATGTGCCAAATATTACATGGCAGTTGAATACAATTTCTGTATGGCTACGTACCTTAGGCTTTTAAGTAAACTATTTCCACGCCATAACAATCCAAACGTGTTTTATTTATATCCTTATGACCTCAAGTTTAAAATAGGCTTTGATATGATAGATATTTGACAGAAAAACAGTATCTGCTCCTCCCGCCTTAAGAATTGGAGGACTCCTTCCACACATATGTCGCAATAACCCACTTACGTATACGATGGCAATAGAATCACCCCTATTACAAGGGACAAATAACTGACTGGGGATGGATAAATGTGGATGTTTGTTCACCTCTGCAAACCACTTCGGGTATGTAGGTAATAGCGTGATGTTGCATATGCCCATACCCTTACAGTATATGGTGCCAAAGCGAAACATTAATAACTGCGTTTTAATTTATTTAATTTAATTTCGTTACATACAAAAATACATAAATACAAAATACAAATCTTTCCTCTTTATAATAGTAACTTAGTATACATATAACTAATTGGAAAAATTGTAACCTGTCATCCATTGCATTCTGTTATTGCAGAACTAAAAATATTAAAACTGACCTTGAAGATAAATTATAATCCAACAATTTTAATCATTTTATAATCTGTTCACAACCGACTAAACTGAGTAACGTACATATGAAAATAATTTTGTTATCAAAAAGTGCTAAACCAACTTCGATAAAATTTATTGGATAATGTTAGAATAATTAATAATAATAGTAATAATTAATTAATACTACTTAATTCTGAAGTATGGCCTAAAAATCAATTCATATTTGGAATACCACTCGCGTAACAAGCATACAAAAAATATACAGTCCATTTGAGTATCTCCTCCTTTTTCTAGGTGGGCAAAAAGGGAGATATTTGATTGAGAGTTTGGTTTTCAGCCGAATATGTTACTGTAAAGAACGCTTAATGGGGGATCCCAATAATCTAATATAAAAGCGTATTATGGCCGGTCCCAATAATCTATCTATCCACGGTTTTCCTTACTACCGATAGAAATTTGACATAACGTCCATACAAATAGTGTCAAATATCTATCTCTAGTAAGGTAAACCGTCGATAGATAGATTATTGGGACCGGCCATAATACGCTTTTATATTGAAATACATAAATCTCGTAAAGGTGTTTTCTTAACCAAATCAGTTTTTTAAGTAAATTATATTTCAGGTATCAGAAGGTTCCCTTTTTAATCCACTTATAATAAATCATACTTAGACTAAGTATGATCTTATATATATTTAGTTGAAATCGTATATATTTTTTAAATAAAATATTATATATAATATATTTAAAAATATATATAATTATAGAAATAAATTATAATATATATATTATAGTAATATTTTCAACATAGCAAATGAAATCAGAAGTGTATAAAGGTGAAGGTAATACTAGTACTGTGAGTACAAACAAACTTATAAGTTATCCATTGCAGTTTGATTATTGGACAAGCTTCAAGGGCTTTAGAAGGAAGTGGCAGTCAATTAAAAACTTATTCACGATAATTAGTTTCCAGACGCGCTCGCAGCGGAACTGAACTGCTCGTAGTATAACTTGCCATTCGTAACTGTTCAATGAGGTTAAGAAAACCCGGCTCCGGTCATCACTAGGTGGTAGGCTCTTTGTGCAATAAGCCGTCTTAGTTGGCACCACCGCAGTTTAGACTTGCGAAGACTAATAAGTCATTCCTAGGAAATTGTGTGCGGTTTTACAATAAAATCCCAAGACACATAACTAAGCTCACACAGGGCAAATTCAAGTTGACTGTAAAAAACGTTTTAATAAAAAAAGTTTACTATAAAGTTCCACATTATATAGAAGATAAAGATGCTTGGAATACTCCACTTCTGGCAAGCTGTCACTCTGCCACCCATAAAATGTAATATTTGTAGTATGTACCTAAGTAGAAACATTGTAAACATCTATATAAAAAGAATGGCCCCGAGTTTCGTGCCGCTTCTTCTCGGTTTGCTCTATATATTATGGAACGCGGCGGTAGAGTCTTTAAAGTACATTATAATGAAAAGTTGACGTTCATAAGTGCGTTTTTGATGCCTAAACGATTTTGACTTTGACTTTGCAGTAGTATATTCTACGGCGAAGCAATAGTGCCCAAATGTAAGGTTGCGTAACGGTAAAATATATCAAGTAAAATTTACGAGTCGAAAGAGGATCAAATAACAATGTCCCGGGGTAACGAGCACAGTACAGTGCTGCACCAAACTACAGTTCTGAGCACTGGTTGGCACTGCAGCTATCATGGGCAAGCGTAGTGCTTATCATCAGGCGCACGACTTGCCCTTACTCCTCATAGATAACTGGTGGTTGTTTTTTTAAATGTATGCTTCGTAGGCCACGTTTAGGAGTACGATGGCCTACAAATGGTCACCATAGGTTCTCAGAGCGTACTAAAAATTATATTCTACTCTACTCTGACATCGGAGCTGGCAACTAGCCTACCCGCCAACTCACTAGACCCACGTTTTGTATGATGGCATTTCACCGTCTAAGAGGAGGGGATATTGCATATAATATTTAAATAGGTAAATATAAGCTTTCTATTTTTTAAGATACTATATTTTGGCGTGATTTGGGCTATATTAAAAAAAAATAAAAAAATGGTAATAAAAAAAATAATGAGTTCTATTACAATATAATATATTGTAATGGAACTCGTAATTTTTTTAATAGCCAATATTTACTTTTACCTGTTTCTAATAATTTATTTTAGCAACTAGTTTCCCACCTGCGGTTTCGCTCGCGTGGCTTCCCGGTATACCTATGGCAGCTTTAAAATAAAAGTAACTTAATCAATTACAATTTTTAATTTATGAACCGATTAACATGAAACAAACACATAGGCTCCGTTCCGGGAAGCGCCGAAATCACTCGCGGCGTTCGATACGTCATCGATGACGTCACCGAAAACGCTCACGCCGCGATCACAACACTCGCGGTTCGAAGGTGGGTCTACGTGATCATTGCGAGCTGTCACTGTCAACTAAAGGGAACGGCAAACCGGGGCGCGAGCAGCGAGAGCAGTTGTGAGCGTAGTCGTCGCTTCCTGGAACGTACCCTAAATATTATGTGAAGCTTACCACAGTATATTAGTGAAACCGCATTTACGAGTAAATCTGATAAGCCATTTCTGAGATTAGCGCGCACAAATGCACAGATAAAAATTATAACAATATTTTTTTCTCACTTTTTTCGTTTATAAACGTCCTAATAATATTTTATATCATATATCTTCCATGTAATGCCAGCGATTCGTTATATTTTTATTATATATAAAGATTTATTATGATTAATGCGATTTAAAAAACGCGACCTAAGACGATACAAATGAAAATACAACACCATGAAAAATTCTCGAATAAAGAGAACACAAAGTTTTCTGAAATTGACACTGCGGGTAAATCTTATTAATTTAATTAATTTAAAGATTAATTATGTACGAAAATGAGCATAGTGAAGGTATTGAAAATTAATCTGGCAGTTTGAATAGAACAGTATTCGTTTCACTGTTCTATATAGATTTTTTTAAAGTGATAGATATATAAATAAGTTTGTAGTTAACTCATTATAAATAAGCCTTTTTATAAATTATTATTGTAACTATTTTAAGTTCCATTCTTTAAAAAAGTTCCTTAGTTATAATAAAAACATATCTACTTACTACGAAATGTTGTTTTATGAGTTAAAGAAATGTACGAATATTACAACAGTTACATTAAATCCTGTACACGCACAGTATAAGAAAACAAAAAAGTCAATTTTACAACTCTTTGGATTTGTGGATCTTTTAAATTTCAAACGTATATAATATGGCTATTGGCTATTTATATTATTGTAGTGGAATAGTATATTTCATTACAAGTAGGGAAAGGCTGCAATGACAAGTTGCGATGACGGTTCCTCACGTGTACTGAACGACTATTTTTAATACAGTTGCGAAAAAATTAAGCAATTTAAAATAAACTCGCAAATTTTGGAACATGGCAGAATCCGTAGAATATAAGCAGAGATTTTTTTTTCTTCACCCATTCTGGTAGGCAACGGGAACTATGCCCATACAGCCAAGTCTTCAGTAGAATTGTTTTATTGATATGAAATGAAAATGAAATTTAATGAGATGAAATGAAATGAAACCTAACCTAACTCATTCAATCAAATCGTTAAATCTGATATTGTAACAAATTATTAGCTTCTTTTTAGAAACGCTATACGTCCCTGCAATACGCCACTTTTTGAGCAACTGTATTAAAAAGAATTTTGCCACATCCGCCTGGGGAAGTAACACAACTTTGCCAGTTAATCAATCGTGAAGCAGTAGTGTGCAAACATTACTGTTTCGTTGAAGGGCAATGTTTCCAGCGAAATTACACGGCAAGAGATTTGTCTTTTGTCTCAGGGTGACGAGCGCAGTGTCATGCAGAGGTTTGAACTCTTGTAAGTGGCTTAAATTTCTTATTGGCACTAAACTGTAATGTGCTAGAGTGACGCTTAACATCAGACAAGCGTGACGGTCAACGTCAGGTGAGCGATTTCCTCGTCTCGTTACCGATTCACATAAAAAAGGGTGACAACCCTAGCACGAGCGCTCGTAATAAATATTTCGACGCAACTGTGAAATGCTGTTGTCAGCGAGCAATGTTAAGACCGCGTTGGTATTCAGCCCGGAAATATTGTATCAACTTTCGTTTGTTTGTCACGTGTCGAACATTTTGTCACACACGAGTACCTACCGGCACAGTAATGCGAACATAGATTTTCGGTTATTATAAACATATCGCGTCGACAAAATGTTTTTACTGTCGAATTTTTTCAACTAGCATGAAACTAGCCTCGGCAACTTATTTTTATCATTAACAATGCCAAAACAAATATTTCCAAAAAACTGCCGTGGGATTCTCTAATGATTCGTCGATGCGCTCGTCGACGAGCTCACCGATGTCAAATACTTTATGAGATATCGCCCTTGTACACAAGGTAGGCTTTTCCAACGTTTCTTCTCATCTCTTCATTTGTTCCACGGATGTTGTCAAAGATGCAACGATCTTTGGTCTTATAAGATAGCACGGCTGATAATACTTACGGAACGATAAAAATTTTTATATGAAAAAAGTTGTGTTCCATGACTAGGGTTTTCGAAAATTCTTTAATGTGTGTCGAATTTTAACGAGAATTGCTAAAAGTTGTTTCACGCTACCGCCTCTGACAAAGTCAATTTTATGAAATACTACCGACTGCCCGCGACTTCGTCCGCATAGTAGACTCGGTCTCGGCCTCGCCATAATCTCCCATCTTTTCTTATTTTTTTTAGTGTAAGAACTTTCTACGTGTAAGTATTAGAAAACATTTAAAAAAAGATGAACGAAATCGGTAAAGCCGTTCTCTCAGTTATAGGGTGACCAGGAGAAATAGGGGTTAATTTTTATATATATTAGACTAGTAACTGCCCGCGACTTCGGTCGCGTAGTAGGCTCGGCTTTCGGCTTCGCCTTAACCCATTTGTCCTTAGTTTTTCTTTCATAAGAATCTTCTTCTGACAATAACTAACACGACAAAAAAAGAATTAGCGAGATTGTTCATTCCGTTCTTCCATTTTTTTTATTTTTTTTAATGTCAGAATCTCTTACGAGGTATTAGAAAACATTTTAAAAAAGACGAAAAAAATCGGTAAAAAATCTGTTCTCAAATTATAGCGTGTCCAGGAGACCCTATTTATCCTGGTCACGCTATATAACTTGAGAACAGAGAGAACAATCTCGCCTTTTTTTTGTTGTGTGAATTATTATTAGGAGAAGGTTCTTAAAATAAATACCAAGAAAAAATGGGAGGTTACTACGCGTACGAAGTCGCGGGCAGTCGCTAATAGAGATACAGATTGCTGTAAAATTTTATCGAATCGACGATCCATGCCTGCTGTGTAAATTAGATGACGATTACTACAGTGCAAAATAAAGTTAAAAGACCTATTTTGACACAACACCATAAACTGATTTAAATGAAACACGTACCATTTCTATGAACATTTAGCGATTTGCGATGTATAATAAAAGTAAACACGATTTTGCTCTTCACTGCGAAATGCTGAGGTTAGCCGTTATCTTGGAGATAATAAACTTTAAAGGCAATCGTAGATAGCTTCACAGCTCCAACTGCATTTGAAATTAATACCTAGAATCAACAAGCTAATAATTCTACTTCTAAGTAAGTCTTTTTTTAATAAATAAGTAAGTCTTTTTGTAAATAAATAAGTAAGTCTTTACTAAATAAGTATTTTATGCAAATTAAAAATGGCATCAATTGCTGTGGAAAACGACGGTACCCGCGAGAGTTTTGGAGAAAAAAAAAACTGTGTTGCGGATACCAACGAACCTCCTTAATTTCTAAAGTACAGTTAGTTCCTGGAATTCACCTAACGAATGTTTTAATTACATTTTACATACAATTAATATATAGCAGTAATAATAAATATCAGTGATAAATATCATTTTAACTCACATATTAACTTAGTTCAGATGGCACTTAGAGCTTTTCTAAGTAAGATCCAATATTATTACTTATTTATAAATGTAGGACGGTACATATTGAAATCACTTTACATTCACATTTATCGGACTAATTTATGATAACTATTTGGGCTACATAACATCTTTAATGTATAGTGATATAGTGTCACTTTATTATTATCTTTATTAAAACCATTTATGTTCTACTTGTTAATAAATAATAAAAGTAACTTGCCTAAAGAAGCTCATTCAGCGTGGTGATACAATAACTATTCTTGGTCCTTTTTCGTAAATAATTTAGTACAAATTGCAGAATTATTTTGTAATCGTTATAGTAATATATTGAGGGTTTGATATTTTATATGTGGAACCAACATATTGCTACATAATATACATTTATGGACGAGTTCGTTTTGTATAATTTTAAATTTTCACTCAGTATCTACTATTCATATTTGTGTGATTTTACGCTTTAAAAAAAGATGTAAAGTCTTAAAAATGCAACAACTTAGATAAAAGGACAGAAAACGTAGTATCCTTTTCAAAATTACATAAAAATCTTGTTATCCGAAATATAACCCAAAAACACCACGTCGACCCAATGCTAAATAGCTGATTATATAATTATCAGTTCTAGAGCTTTTGTACCGACCGAATGCCTCTAACATGGCCTAAGACTGTTGAACAATAGGGATTGTTGAACGTGCTTTCCAAAGCACGGAGCGCGGAAGTGCTTAGCAGAAAATGCCACTCGCCGTCCACTCTTCCAAGTAGAAGCAAGCTGACCCTGCGTTAAATAGATGCATGCGATGACTCAACAAACCGCACCACGAGCGCTGCAGCTCCTATACAAGTGCTTCCAAATATAGAAAATATATTCTAAAAATGTTGAAGCTGTGGAATATCCATAACAATTGTGTTCCTGCTCGTCAGAATATGGTTGTTTTATGAAATCTGAGTGTTTTGTGAATCTAAATAAAAAACATCGTTGATAGTACTTACACATTTTGTACTGTTGGTGGACGTAACATGTCCTGAATATTTTCTTTTAGTGTATCTTGTGCAGTGGCACTTTCTATTAAACACTAGCTGACCCGACAAACGTTGTACTGTCCCATAGAAAAACGCATTTTCAGTTTCCCCCAAAGTCAAAATCATTTATTCAATTTAGGCATCAAAGACGCACTTATGAACGTAAATTTTTCATTATAATGTACTTTAAAGACTACCGCCGCGTTCCAAAATATATAGAGCCTACCGAGAAGAAGCGGCAAGAAACTCGGGGCCATTCTTTTTATACAGATGTTTTTACAATGTTTTTACTTAGGTACCTACTACAAATATTAGCTCCAGTGTGTTGCCTTACAAAAGAGAACATAATAATGGTATCAGTAGGGCAAGACACGCTACACTTTGACATCTTAGTACACGAGTAGATAGATCCTGGAGTGATCAGTCCCAAGCTGTTTTATCCTCCAAGTAATCCGAAATTTTGTAATAACCTTTTTGACAGAGTTTAGTTTTAATAGTAATTTTAAACTTATTAATAGGCAAATCTCGGATAACATTGGGAACTTTATTATAGAATCGTATACATTGTCCCATAAAAGAATGACTTATTCTGTGGAGACGCGTTACATGTACGGATAGCTTGTGTCCCAATTTCTCTATTTAGCGAACTACTTTTGTTATTATCCTGACCGCAAATCTTAATACGACTATTATAAATAAAAAATAATCATAGTTAGTACTCAGTCCTACTAAGACCAGCCGTTTTCAAAAGATTCACTTACCAACAAACAAACAGCATCAAATATAATTAGAAATCAATAATGCTAAAAAACTTATAACAATATTGCATCAATCATTTCTTGATTAGACTCTGTCGACACTCCAGATTTCAATCAAACATCTCATCAATTTCAAATTCAATCATACATAAATAATCTCGAAATAACACGCGTTTAAAAGCATAAGCCTGCATCTAATTCTTACTTCTCGTCGCGAAGCTACAACGAAGCGGATGGTTTCCTCTGTGAGTAACGACAATGAAACAGCCGTGCGATTCTTTAAGAGCAAACATTGTTGCATCTTTGACAACATCCATGAAACAAATGAAGAGATGACAAGAAACGTTGGAAAAACAACCTTATGTACAAGGGCGATATCTCATAAAGTATTAAACATCGGTGAGCTCGTCGACGAGCGCATCGACGAATTATTACAGAATCGCACGGCAGGTTCGGACGGACGGACAGAATCCGCGCAAACCTAACAGCTCTCATTTTTGTAGGGGTTTAAAATATAATAATTTGGTGATTTTTACCTACATTACCATGCTCAAACATATATAGAAATTAAAGGAAAAGAGAAAAGGAAAAGGGTGCGTTTATTGATTTGTTTGATAAAACCAGTGAGCAACAATAAATTTCAACCAATGAGTAAAAACATAAATTTGTTGCTTAAAACCAGAAAACAGAATTGAAATTTGTTTGCTCCATTATAATTATTATGTATATATATATATATATATATATATATATATATATATATATATATATATATATATATATATATATATATATATATATATATTAAGACGTTATATTATAAACAATTTATACTACACAATATATTTCTTTTATATCGCTAGTCAATCAGTCAAACTAGAAAACTCATATGTGATAACATTCTAATTTATTTTCCTTGCCTTATCGTACCTCAGGATTTTGACAAATAACTACTTGTTACGTTCGCGATTTAAAAAATACAGAGCTTGTTTGTGATTTAAACTCAGCATTCGCAACCAAACGAACTTTGCTCTCTTGTTGCTTTAATAACTATTTTCACAGAATTGAACGTCGTCCACATTCATGAATATTCACCTCTTTAACCGGTGGACTTCACGATCCTACTAATTACAACTTCTGACAGAAGGGGCTTTTACATTAAAAAGTTACCGCCTGGTAAAATTTAAAGCAGATACGATTTATAAAGTTAAACTTTAGAATATTCATTGCCGATAAGATTCTTAGATTAATTTGAATCGCTTTAATAAATAAGCGGCATAAAACTACTATCACGATAATAATTTGAACAAAAACATCGTGTAACTGTAAGTTTCTACGAGAAAATCGTATTGGTTTTATTCTCATGTACCTATGCGATACATAAAAAAGAAAGACATTTTTTGTTGTCCTATCATATATAACGGCAATATCTAGAGCTCATTGGGTAGCGTACATATTTTTAATTTTAAAACTAATTAAAGAGGGAGGGGTCGTCAAATCATTGAAATGTTTTTGTACCGGATTCGCAAAATAAAACTATTACAGTTAAGAGTATTGATTTTCTTCTACCTTGTTTGTACTAAATATTGTGCTAGGTATATCTAAATGCAACTATCTACTATGTTGATTCTGCAGATCAGATATGCTATCTTTATTCGAAGTTTCATCCAAATCTCTTGAAACATACACATTCACACATAGCGTCTTCCGTATTTATAATATTAGGTGATATAGACTATAGACAATATTGATACTGGGATGTATATGTAAAGATTTAACTAAAGCTTGTTTACTTCTTATTCCAATACAACTACTGTCAATTAGTTATATATATATATATATATATATATATATATATATATATATATATATATATATATATATATATATATATATATATATATATATATATATATATACCACGGCTATAATATTTATCCCAATACTAAAAGTTTTCGCTTAGACTATACTGTCTGTAAAACTGTAAATGTATAAACAACGATTGTAAAAACGAGGATTTAATTACACTAGTTCTGTACAAATTAATAATGATTTTATGACTAATAAAGATTTGTTAAAAATAAAAAATTGATTCTGAACACACCGATTCATAATTACAGTTCGTAAGCTGTAAACACATCTAATTAAATTTAATTTCTTTCTCAACTTCCGAAATATAATTTAACCCCCGGAAAAAGTGGAGGTGTTATAAGTTTGACGGTATACATATAATATCTGTCCGCCTATGTGTGCGTGTCTGTCTATACGTTAGGGTTATATATATATACAATATTTATTCGGAAAGTTAGGGCATAGTAGCAACTACCGCTGCCTTATGAATCTCAGGATGCTTAATGCTTGTAATGCGACATGCACATGGTCTTCGCTCTCAAACGTCACTTTTATATTTCGTATCAGCTAAACAGAAAATACAGTATTTTCGTATCCATTAATTGTTGTGCTGGTACTAGTGGAGTAATTATCAAAGACCAAAGTGCATTCTGCGTCAGACGAACAAAAAAGCGGTATATCGGCTTCCGTAATAACATTCTAGTGACATGTTGCCATCGCTCTCGTAGTGTTTTTCTACCGCTTCGCTACCTCTGTCGCTACTGCAAAGTTTTACGTGATTGACCCACCGCGATGACTATTCAGAATTTGATGTCGTTATTATTGTTAATAAAAAAGCTTGTGCCCAAAGCTACTTAGCCAGGTATGATTGAAATTCGAATTGTAGCTTGCCCATTAAGCAGCGACTGTACCGATGTATGTAAGCCGCATTAAAACTTTCAACTCCAACTAAAAAAAAACCCCTGCGTAATGACTGATATTCACGGACCTGGTCAACATCAAATATTCAAAATAGAAGCAAAGAGAGCTGCAACAAGAAACTCAACATTTGAAGTTCGTAACTGCAGCTGTAGTTAGAAGGGCATGCATTATTGGTCAAAAAAAAAAACTAGTATGCTACCTGATTAGTACCACGGAAATTACACATAATATGGACATGGACATCTTACGGACATGGATGATTCAACCAAAATTGTATACTGTTTGAAAAAGCTGACAGTCATAAGAATATTTTAAAATTCACAACGTACCTCGTGTATCTTGTTCTCAATCGAGAAAGCGGTGTTTTATTTTAAGACTATGTTTTACGAGTTGTCTACATTCGGTTTACACATACCTTCAAACTGAGTTGACCTGATTATACAGCCGCATTGCAGATCTCCTATAGAAATCGGTTAATTAACATTACTCGTCATCTACTACTATTATCAAGCTACCGACTACAAGATACTAAAAATATCATAATATAGGTACCTACTTATAACTCTGTGTATACTACGATGTCAAAGTGTATTGTATTTATAAATATCTATATATTTATCCTATGGATATAGGTACCTATAATTTATCAGAAATTGATTTCTTCATTTTGTTGGAATAGAATTTATTATAACTAATAGCAGTAAAAAAATAACGCATATCAATAAGTGTATTAATTAACTGTTGAAGATGTTTCAATTAATGTAATGAATTGTGTGTCCTTGGTCTTCAACGCGCTATATTTTAGCACACTGAGAAATGAAACATAGCTTAAAATGTTAGTTACCGAACAGATAAATTGCATTAAATCTGTCAAGTAGTTAATTTACTTTAAAATTGTAATTTTTAGGTTTCCAAAATATCCGTTTTATGCGACAACAAATATTCTTTATATAATTATGTCCATAAAATTAGTTATCATTGGGTCAAGTTTCATCAAAATCTCTCTCGTATTTTCATTGCAGAGTGATGCGTGTACAGGATGATTTAGTATAAATGAAATGATGATGATGATGATGAAAATGTGATATTGAAAGCATACTTAAAAGAACTAGTATATACTAGATACTATCAGGGAGCTGCCTGTGGGCACCGGGTGGCTTGCATCGAAGTGTCCTGCGCGCACTGCTTCTTGCTCGGCTCTGCGGTTCTACTTGATAGTTACCACTGACACTGTTATTCTGTCTTTTATTTATTTTAATGTTTATATTAAATTATATAGCCATGTAGACCTTAATACTGAAATTAACCACGAAAGGTTTAAAACTGTGAACTATGCTGCTAAAGTTATGAAGCTGCATCAAAGCTCAAACTGTCTCTTATAACAAAGGTACCTATAATACAGTGAATATTTTTTAATAATTTTAACGTTTCAACATTTTCTTAGTTTTTATTATGGTAATATATTATCTACGCAGGCGACCGAATGCATAAACTGACTTTTTCATCATGCAAACTTTGGATAAAAGATAACTTCCGTACGAGCAAAAGGCTTCTGCGTGCACATAAGTACTCGTATGCACTCGTTTATACGAGTACATACTTTACCGGACCGGACTTTAAAATGTATTATACTTTTTTATTATATGATTTTGGAAGCTCTGACACTTAAGCGATTAAAAAGGCAACATTTATTGTACTGTTACCGTATAAATCAAGTTAAACTACCGCATAAACCCACTTAAACGCCTCATGCATTTTTATACATTAAATCAAAACAGACCATTACTAACTATTCAATATTTATGTCATTTGTCTTTTTACGCAGTTGATAATGAATCATTTAATCATGAAAGTTCTAATACATGAATATATATTAGATGAAGTCATTTATTATAACTTTCATACTACACTTAAAAGGATGTACAACATCAGTTGATATATACCGATACTAAGTAAGATTTAACGGTTATGGACATAGAGACAGCTACTGGTTAAATTTACATAAGTAACAGCAAGTTACTTAGCGGAGACTGCGACAGGTATAGAACTTAACTTGTTCTAAGAGCTAGAAGCAACTCTATTAGTTCTATAATAAAATCAACACTACCAATGTTGGTTGCATTAAACTAGTTTATTATACGTGCACTTCATTCAATTTGTATAATATTGAGATCATACTTCACCTGCGTGCCACTGATAATGAACCATAGATAATCATTGCATATATTATACCTATGTATCAGTATTTCTTTCTGTATGATTACTTATAGGCGTATATCTTTAGCTTCTGTAAAGAATGTATAATATTTGCAGTATATGTAGGTAGGTAGGTACATTATACAATCTTTAGTATCTCTCTCGTAGTACTACGTTTCCATTACATCCATTTCGTATCTTATCAGTCTCCATTCATGCTATGCGCCGGTTTGTTTATCCATTTCTATTTATCATTATGTTTCTTGATTTAAATGTAATATCTTATCGATTTTTACCATTCTCGGTAAAACCTAGTTCTTAGATAAGTAATTCTTACAAATTATTGGATTTACTGTATCTATTATTATTATACCGGATACTTTAAAATAGCATAAATATTTTAAAAAAGACACTTAACCCTTTGCGTCCCAGCGACGTAAATATACGGCAGTTTCATTCATAAACCTTTTGTTTTGTCACGGTATAAGACGGATTAATAAAAGGTATTCCATAAGGTCGATTGGTATCCATAAGGTTGAAATAGAGTGAAATGAGTGTCTCTCGAAGTATTATCTATTATATGGTAGGTATTCAATTTGTTTTTATTTCAAATTGAAAGGCCTGGTTGTGCATTTGGATATGACATTGTTCAAATGTCAGTCGTGGCTTCGCTCGGTAAGTGAGTTGTTGAGTTGACTGATACCAATCAATGAGACCATTATTAATAAAATACGGGATTACTCACGTAATATTTATCGGATAGGTCCGACTATAGTTTCGACCACATTTGGTGGCCTTTTTCAAGGAGTGATCGGGACGCCCGCGTCGATGACGTCTCGCTTAGCACTGCGGGCGGCCGCTCGTAGCGCTCGTGATGTTAGAGGTTGGTGCGGGGGGCGGGATACATTATGTTGGGTCGGCGCGTCTTGGTGTGAACCCTCTTGATCGTCGTCGCTGGTGAAGCGCCTGCTGGTGTGTGAGGAGACGTCCCAGCAAAAAGAGCTCACTACGTCTGCACCAGACACATCATTTTCATCAGAATGAGCTCCATGAAGGCAAGGCTTCCAAGCATGTGGTAAGAACCATCCTCCGTCTCGATTGAAGTTTGACCGCTTACTAATCTCAATGGACTCTCGGATCTTGCGCGGCACGTAGAACTTTTCTCTCGCTAAGACCCGAGCTCTGTCGAAGCGGATGTAGTGGTTCGTGTCGGAGAGCAGAGAATGTTCTACTACGGCGGAACTGTTAGTATCTATATTCTTCATGGAGCGTATATGTTCAAGAAGTCTAGTGGAGATGTTTCTTCTCGTTTCCCCGACGTAACATTTCCCACAGTCGCAGGGAATCATGTAAACCCCGGGGACTCCTAATGGGTCTTTTTCTTTGGGAGAGCGAAGCATCTGTCTTACTTGTCTCAGGGGCCGGAATATCGTCTTGATGCTGTACCTTCGGCGTAACAAGTTTCCAATTTTGTCCGTAACCCCTTTGACGTATGGAAGGTATGCTGCTGCCCTTTCCACCGAAGCTGGGCGTGTCTTAGGCGACGCGCTTACCATGCGCCAGCTCTGTCTCCATTTGTACCCATTGCTTTCCAGCACACCCCTGATATGGTTAAGTTCAGTGTCCAGGTATTCAGGGTCACATAACTTTAATGCTCTGTTTATGAGTGCCCGTGGAACTGAAGCTAGATGCGCTGGGTGGTGGTGTGAGTCTGCTCGGAGGTACCTATTCGTGTGTGTTGGCTTGCGATATACAGAGTATGATAGTCGGCCGACAGGATCACGTCTAACCAACACATCAAGAAAAGGTAGAGCTCCTTCTCTTTCCCGTTCCACAGTAAAAGCAATTTTCGGATGGACTTCGTTAAGGTGCTTCAGTAAAGGGTCCACGTCATCTTTGAGTACAATGGCAAACACGTCGTCAACATAGTCGCCAACGAAGAGATGGTGAGTTTTGACGTCGTATCATTGTTCACAAACATACCGATAGAGGACACTACAAATATTATATCAGATCTAATAGAATGCTTAAATATACCTATCGAGTACGTGAACTTGATACAATTTACGCTGTCGAGTGGATTCTTCATGTGGAAAAGGGAATTTTACCTGCAAATTGACGGTATAGCGATGGGGTCTCCTCTGGCTCCTGTAGTCGCGAACATTTTTATGGAGTGGTTTGAGGTGATGGCAAGTTTGAACACTCCATATAAACCTAAACACTGGTGGCGCTATGTTGACGACGTGTTTGCCATTGTACTCAAAGATGACGTGGACCCTTGACTGAAGCACCTTAACGAAGTCCATCCGAAAATTGCTTTTACTGTGGAACGGGAAAGAGAAGGAGCTCTACCTTTTCTTGATGTGTTGGTTAGACGTGATCCTGTCGGCCGACTATCATACTCTGTATATCGCAAGCCAACACACACGAATAGGTACCTCCGAGCAGACTCACACCACCACCCAGCGCATCTAGCTTCAGTTCCACGGGCACTCATAAACAGAGCATTAAAGTTATGTGACCCTGAATACCTGGACACTGAACTTAACCATATCAGGGGTGTGCTGGAAAGCAATGGGTACAAATGGAGACAGAGCTGGCGCATGGTAAGCGCGTCGCCTAAGACACGCCCAGCTTCGGTGGAAAGGGCAGCAGCATACCTTCCATACGTCAAAGGGGTTACGGACAAAATTGGAAACTTGTTACGCCGAAGGTACAGCATCAAGACGATATTCCGGCCCCTGAGACAAGTAAGACAGATGCTTCGCTCTCCCAAAGAAAAAGACCCATTAGGAGTCCCCGGGGTTTACATGATTCCCTGCGACTGTGGGAAATGTTACGTCGGGGAAACGAGAAGAAACATCTCCACTAGACTTCTTGAACATATACGCTCCATGAAGAATATAGATACTAACAGTTCCGCCGTAGTAGAACATTCTCTGCTCTCCGACACGAACCACTACATCCGCTTCGACAGAGCTCGGGTCTTAGCGAGAGAAAAGTTCTACGTGCCGCGCAAGATCCGAGAGTCCATTGAGATTAGTAAGCGGTCAAACTTCAATCGAGACGGAGGATGGTTCTTACCACATGCTTGGAAGCCTTGCCTTCATGGAGCTCATTCTGATGAAAATGATGTGTCTGGTGCAGACGTAGTGAGCTCTTTTTGCTGGGACGTCTCCTCACACACCAGCAGGCGCTTCACCAGCGACGACGATCAAGAGGGTTCACACCAAGACGCGCCGACCCAACATAATGTATCCCGCCCCCCGCACCAACCTCTAACATCACGAGCGCTACGAGCGGCCGCCCGCAGTGCTAAGCGAGACGTCATCGACGCGGGCGTCCCGATCACTCCTTGAAAAAGGCCACCGAATGTGGTCGAAACTATAGTCGGACCTATCCGATAAATATTACGTGAGTAATCCCGTATTTTATTAATAATGATTGAAAACCACGTTAGTTTTTATAACAAAAAATCAATGAGACCTTATTTAAAAATTTCAAGCTATTAATATTCGGACTAAACAGCTACTTTTTGTGCAAAATGCCACTTGGTTAACCTCGTGTGGGTTGGTGTCGTCACCTATATAAAGGCAATATTGCTTGTTAACATATCTGTTCATCCAAAATGCTCCAAAGCCATCACTGAATAAATAGCGTTGTCTGTGATTATTATCTTTAATCTCCTGGGTCAGTTAATTTGTTCCGGGTGCAAGCTCTAGTCCCAACGCAAAATTTGCCAAGTTGACGTCTGCGTAACTTCAAGTTCTTGAGTTCGTCGAGGGATTGATTACTTTGGGCTCTCCTACACCTTTGACAAACGGGTATTATATGAATACTTATCATATCGGCCGTTTCTAATTTGGCCACCAAACGATGGAGAGTCGATTATGAAGACCACCACGTTTCCCGTAAAATGGTATCATCACTGGCGTACTACGGACGTACTGCTCAATCGTGTTTAACTTGGCATGGGGATTTGGTAACAGTGACTGAACAATAAACTACAGATTTGCAAGACGACGTAAAATTATATTGCCCCGCCACAGCTGTCAACATCGAGTCGCCCATTTTAATTAACCCCTTAGTGTAATGATAAACGTAATTGAAACCGTTTATCACGTTACAAAATCTTCTCTTCTTCGTTTTTTAATAAATATTTCAATTAACGCTGCTTATATCATACATATGATATGAGTTTGTCAAAGTGCTGTTACGTATTCACCCTGAAATGTCTGAATGGATTTTAATGAAATCTGATACTTAGCTTATACAGCATATATACACATAGGTTGTTTATACAGATTCAACAGGGAATTTTTAGTGATCGCGAAAACTTTACTCCGCAAGGACGAAGTCGCGGGTAGATGCTAGTTTTTACATAATTTTAAAAGGCGATTAAATATCTGTCCGTAGGATAACGACATTGTACCAACGTGTACGTGTGTACGTGAATTATTCACGCCTATCTAAGTAAATATTTTATACTTAAGTAGTTTATCAAATATGTTTTTGCATTGAAAATATACTTGAATACATTATTAATTAAGCACTTACGTACTTACTTTTCTACCGTTTTCTAAAAAGGAGGAGATTCTCAACTTGACTGTTTTTTTCTTTTGCTTTGAGTATTTTTTTTTACATTGTGAACCGATTTATTATTATTTTATGTTAGATGAGTTGCACCCATTGTATTATATTTCAGTTGGTCGTTCAATTTTCCTCAACATTGGGTCAAGGGTTATTGAGTTGAACTGAGAGAATTCAGAACTGAACTACTTATATTCAATTGTGTATTCATACATAATAGTAAACCCACAAAATTAATAAATAAATATTTTTCATGAATAATAAAGCCCGCTTGTCAAAAACAAAACGCAAAAATGAACGATCAGAAGGCGTATGGGTTTTTCTAGTGGTACGTCAAGTCCAGTCCGAGACAATATATTATGCATGCAAACTCTAAAGAAAGAAGTTTTTACCAATTTCCTAGTCGAAGTACTAACACAGAGAAGGTCAAATCAGCGCCGCGAAACAAAGCTCCTTAACACGACTATTCAATCTGTTTAACATTAAAACCATTGTTAGTTGTAGCAGCTTTATGTTTAAGTGAAAATAGATAGTATATCCTATTTACAAACGTTTCTATTCATGTTATTGCCTACATAGCATACAATTCAAATGCATGATACTGCGACGGCGCGTGCGATCGTAAACAATGAGCCAAGCATGTGGCATTACCCAGCCGTCATTCAATAATACACTACGATATCCTGCACACATTCCTCGCGACATTGCAAGAATATGCGCATACAGGCAACACCGCGCGTGGATTTATGTATTTTTTAATATGATGGCAAATTTCTAAAACGTAAGCTATATATCAGCTATACGATAAGTTTTATTAGTATATTTATTATATGATTTTTAAAGCACTAACGTCGGCTTAGCGAGACCAAACTTTTCAAACCCCACACGACGGTTAAAATCAAATAGGGAGTTAAAATTCGATGCTTGGACCTCGAGCCTCGGTGGCCTAGTCTCATTGCATCTGACACGTATTGTCAGAAGACGTGGGTTCGAATTCCATCCGAGGATGTGTATTTCATTCTCTCTATAATTCCAAACTCTACTTATTTCGCAGCAGACGATTCCGCGTTTCCGCCCGCGCGGACTATAAAGAAGAAGTGGCCTTTGGTGAATCATATTTATATAAAGTATAAAGAATGTTCATTGATAAACATTGCATAAATCTTTCCAAATTTCATGATAATGGCCTGTCCATGCAAAGCGTAATAGATGTAATCTAGAACGCAGTATAGCGGTCTACGCGGCCATTACACTGCGATAAAAAATTGAGTTTAGGTACGAGCAAGTGCCCGTAATTCGCATTAATTCAGCCACTTAGGAGCCTTTTTGGTTTATAAAAGAATACACAAATCACACTGTCTATAAAACCACAAAAACGAATGTCTTCCACTGTTTTCTTTAATAGAGCACATTGTTTATTTATCTCTAATTATATATCATATAAATAATATTTATAATACCAAATCTAAATTATAATACAAGGCTAATTTACTCATTAGTATTGATCATTGTACGAGCGCTTATTTACGTTATAAATGTAAAAGAAACATGCAAACGTATACTAACTCATCCTTTTTAATTACCCAATATAATCGTAACGGTGATATCTAAAAATAAGTCTTAATAAGGAATAGCCATGAAAAATTACAAACTATTTAACAGAAATATGTAGTTATTAGTTTAGTAGACAATATTTATGTATTATTATTATGATGTTAAATAATAGATAGTTGTATTAATATTCACATTCATTCAAACGTTATATAAAGTAACGAATGCAATGAAGCTCTTTTGAAACTCTTCCATGGGCAATTATTCGGCAGTAATTGCCACAACTGCTTAGCTAGCCAAAAAGTACCGCGGCATAAATCAACAGTATTCGTGTTCACTCTACATAACTTATTACACTGTCTCTACAGTTGCGGTAATTATTGTCGAAATAACTGCTTGTGTATATGCAACTTTATATGTTCAAATATTTTGTAAATTTTTGTTGCAATTGTATACCCAGCCTAAAAGTACTGTGACAAATGGCCGGTGCTAATAATCTATCTATCATAGGTTTACCCTACCTACTAAAGATATATATTTGACATTATTTGTGTCATAATAATCAGCCCATTTTGTTCCCACTGCTGGGACTCGAGCCATCCTCACAGGGAGTTGGGCCATAATCCACCACGCGGGCCCAGTGCGGATTGGTGGATAGGTTAGTGGCCTACCCAACCAACAATCGAAGTTTTCAGGCCGCCCGAAGGCCTTTGACATAGCCTAACGACTGTTGTCCTAAGACAAACAACCGGATTGACGGCTTAACGTGCCCTCCGAAGCACGGAGTTGAATAATGCCACTAGCGGTCACCCATCCAACTCTTGACCGCAGCAAGTGTTGCTTAACTTGTTGATCGGTTAAGATTGCCAGGTTGAGCTTTGCTACGAGCGCTTCCTCCTCCATTTGTATGGATGTTATGTCAAACTCATATTCGTAGTAAGGATAACTGTGGATAGACACATTATTAACACCGACCGTTTGCGCCACACTTGTTGACGTACACTCTATATAACCTATTGCAAAAACTATAAAGTTAGAAATAATTGATGTATAAGTTACTTTTACACGGCATATATTTTGGCAATAAGTGACGCAATTGTCCTCGTATAACTAGTCAAAAAGTACCGCGATCTAGAGCTACACTAGTTGACGTACACTCAACACAACCTATTGCAATAACTGTAAAGTTGTGACAATTATTGATGAAGTAATTGCTTGTATAAGTCACTTTTACACAGCCAATTATTTCGCCAAAAAATACCACTACCTAGAGCTAACGTAAACTCTACATAACCTTCTGCAATAACTATAAAATTGCGGCATTTATTAGCAAAATTATTGCTTATTTAAGTGCACATTGAAACGTTGAACAAAGTTAATTATTTTGCCATAAGTTTTTACTTAAAGTTCTGATCGATATCCAATCAGTTTCCAGCTCACCCCTATTGCACTCTACAAGTGCTTATTCCCCGTATACAAGACTACCGCCCCGCCACCCTGTTATTTAGTGTCAATAACATTACAATAATGGCTTTGTTATTTCCTCAATAGAACGAAACATATTTTATTCAAGTCTTCGTGTTGAGTCTTAGCATTGCGTTTAATCGGCTTTGTGTTTATGCATCGATTGGGATTGCTTGCTTGTGAGTGCTCTTAAATGGATGTCTTATATACGCGATAACTTGAAATGATAAGGAATGGCTGTATTGATGAGATTTTAATGAACTGACTAGGTCAACGCAACTCGCATGAGGCTGACTTCTACTGATCGTTGCGGCTCTCACAGTGATTCACTCTGGAAGTAGGTTGGGGATTTTAATAGCTTTTTACATGTCCTGAGAGGTAGAGAAGGCATATAGTTTGGCACTTCTTCGGTTTTTGTGAAGCGCGTTAACCTAATGATACGTTCTTCCTCAGTTGGGGGTACACAAGACTTAAAGTTTTTCAGAGAGACGTTCGAGCTCGAGCACAACCTATAATGATCTCTGTCTGTCAGACGGACCACTGGGCTCAGTTATATATGGCCTTTATAAGCATTGTATTGCCAGTTCTCAATTAATTGTTTTTGCATAAATTATGCATGTATGAGTGTTGAAAAAATGAGTGTTGTTAAAAAGACATGCGGTATAGTCTTTGGTGCTTTGGGGGCTGCCTATAGAAGTGAAGCACTATTCGAATTATGTTTAAGACGCACAATCAACAACAACAGGTAGTCATGGAAACCATTATCGCGCCTAAAGAAGTTTTCAATTCAAAGCTACATTTATCTATGACAAAGCGTTCGGGGACGGTGACGATGAAGCGAATTCCATCATTTTTATTCTCCCAAAAAGCCGATAACAATGACGGGACTCGCGTTATCATGTTCGAAAATCATGGATGTTCCACAATTTGCGTTACCATTGATTTAATTATTGTTCACCCAAAAAGTGCTCAACGTGCCTGAAGAAGTTTTCACTTCATTAATCTAGTAAACACTATCCCCACTAATTAGTTGTTACTAGTAGCCAGTTATTTGATAATTAAATTATTATTTTGAAATAAGCTACTGACATCCCTAAATGACGTATTGTTTCTACATCTGGAACTATAATATCCTCTTCATACGTAACAAGTTTTTTTTATATTACTAAGGAAGTATATATACTCACGTAACATTACAATATAAGTATGTGATGAAATTTCAATGGTATCAAATCAACATGGAGTCATACGGCAACTAGGTACTTTTTGGACGTCGGTTAAGGCGCGGTTCGATCCTAATTTTAAAACAATTTACGATGCTTTACATACGGTTGAGAATTGCTTATCAGATTGGACGATGTAATGTGAAGATGCAATTGAATACGTGCTAATACTTTTATATTTATTTCGTACAAATGACTAAATTTTAATGATAAAGGATTTCATAGTTCACTAGTAAATTTCATTGGGAATTCGAATATGATACATTAATTGAAATATATTTGCCCATATTTAAATAAAAATGCTTTTTCCCACGAAGCACGTAAGAAAAGTTCCAAAATTTAGAGAATGATGCATATTTTTTTCTTTCGAGCCAAATTTACTCAATCGTGTATTGGCTCCCATACTTCATAAAAACGTATATTCAATTAACACTAACTTCGGTTATTAGGTTTAAGCATCGAAAAATTTAATTTTCTCGAAGTCGAATCATGAAATTTGGTCGTAATCTACACTCATTTCGCCTTAAAAATAACAATAAAACTATACAATATGAAAAAAGCCAACAACTATAAAGTGTCGAAGCATTCCCAACCAGTGCTGGAATCCCGTCAATTGCCGTTTAAATACTTTCGACGGGAGATCAGTCAATTAATCGCTTGCCGACAAATTGTAGGGTCAGATTGTTGAGATGTCGGTGAATGCTAGATAGTTGGTTTAGATGTGAAAGTTTTGTCATAGTTGGTTTAAATGCAAGATTTTTCTCACCAGTGACAAATGTTCTCTTTCTTACTTGTTCTTTATCTTCTAATTTTCTCTAAAGTAAGAGATATTTTGTATGTTATTTTAGTTAGTTGTTAAGTCTACAGGGACACGATGCCTGTAGTTTCGCCGGCGACCATACCTTCGAACCAAAACACAGTATTGCGAACATTACTGATTCACAGTAGATACTGGTATGTTGGCAGTATTAACCAGGACGAACTCATTCACAAAGAGTTCTACTGCTCCTAAGTAACTAAAAAAACATGTAAACAACTAATACTGAAAACTTCAGTTTATGTTGTTTGTAAACTGTGTCACATTTTGTTCACGTGTTATTACGTTACATGTTTACGAAAAATTTAGATTTATTAATTACTAGCTGGTGCCCGCGACTATATCTGCGCAGGATTAGTACTTCGAGTATAGCTTATTATCTTCTCCAAGGCCATATATACCTTTATACAAAAATGACATAAAATATGTACATGGTCAAACGCGATTGCTGTAAAAGTATTATATGAGTAAAATTAAATACTTAGTAAATCAATCAGCAAACAGTAATAATAAAATACAGTAAGTACTTACATACAAACATAAATTTATTCACCGTGGAAAAAAACTGTCATTACATTTCGTCACCCATGACGGTATTTGTATTACATTTCATCACCTTGACAGTTGCCGAGTACTTCTATGGTATCGAGCTGTCAAAATGATAGTGTGCTTTTGACTAAACTATAGAAACTGACACAAACTTTGACAGAACTGTCATCATTACGTATCATCTTGACGTATGCGGAGATCTTGTTATTTTGTCTATGCTGTGCCTGAGAATGTTCCGCTTTTTCACCAGCGTGGTGATGCATGATGATGATGATGAAAAGTATCCTATGTGGTAATCCAGTGCCTCATTTACCTCCATACCAAGTTTAATTAAAATTGGCTAAGCCGTTTGGGCGTAAAAGAGCAACAAACATCCATTCATCCATCCATCCATCTAAACTTTCAAATTTATAATATTAGTGGGATATAATATATTAATTGTGATGTATTTTGACCTGTAACCGAATATAGTTTAAGGAACTCTAATAGAGCAATGCACGACTCGCACTCACTCGGTTTATCTTAATTAACAAGAGATAGACGGAATTACTTCAAGTTTCTTACCGGTTTATCTACTTATAGCGGTATAACTTCTTTACACTACTTAATAAAAATTCATGAGAATTTCATATTAATGCTACAATTAAATAAATCCTTTCGACTTTGAGTTTAGCAATGTCATATCAATAGAAGAACGGAAAATGACAATTTCCACAATAATACGTATCAGTATCACAATGAGTTTGAGTGAACATTTGTAAAAAAAAAGGAAAAGTCTTTAATATACTCGTATCGTTACTACACATTACCTCGCTTCTAAATCTCAATCCAAATCTCTCTGAAATTGTGACTGCTTGTAAGTTCAAACTCTAAGGAACTTGCCTTTTTATTTCAGTTCAAGTTCAGTTCGTATATGCCATACATAATACTCTTATAATAATTCTCATTTCATGAACCAGCGTAATTCAACACATTTATTATATTTATAATCTATATGTGTGTACAACTGCATTTTCTACATCCGCCTTCAAAATGTATTATGGAATATGTAAAACACAACTTGAATAACGATTTACATAAGCTAAGCGTACTCCAATAAATAAACTGAGCATAAAGGGTTTCAGATTTCACAACAAACAAATAGAAAGTGGAGATGAAGTGCAGACATTTAATCTACGGGGAATTGTGCGACCGATCAGTTTCATTCTTGTTTCATTATGGTCCCAAGACTATGGGATCCTACTACTACGCTCTTTCTGACATTCCTACATTAAAAAAACGTTAACTTCAATTTTATATTACCCGGTCTTAATTTTCTCATAGCTTGTGTTATTGTGATAACTATACTATAGCTTATATCCCGAAGAATAATAAGCACCCCTAAATATGACTTGATCTATGTATGTTTGTTTTATAAATCAAATGTGTGACCACTAACGCACCGGATTTAGTACGCAAGCTTGGAAACAAACCGCCTCATGCGTAAAGGTGGCATACCTACCATATAACGATGGCGCATTTGCATAATTCGGCGTCTGACGCTGAAATTTAGTTAGTGAAACTAAGTTATATAACTCTAATGCACTCTTATATGTCTAAAATTCTAAACGTATGATAAAATTATGCTGAAATACTGCATCCAATAATAATACATAATTTATAAATTTATTATTAATAAATAAATCGACATCAGTAATTGAATTGTTATGTACATAGGGTATAATAATTCAATGACTGATTGTAGATTTAGTGTGCATGTGTTTACTATAGTTTTCGCTACACACGACCTTCAAGACCCAAAACAAACTCATCTGTAATATTATACTTCAATGATTGTGTAGACTGTAGAATGTACATCCATAGAATTTAAATAGGTACGTACCGTCTGAATCAATAATTTTTCACACGATGATATAATTTTTTGTCATAATAGTAGTTTATGCAACTGTCATATAATAGAGGGTATTAAAACATGAGTGTAGTTTTTATAAAATTACACGAGTGTTTTAATAGGTACCTAATTATGTGCAGTTGCATACACTACTTTACTTAATCTCATGACATTTTTGCTACTAAAGGTTTATCCAACAAAATATTACTCAAATTCGTATGTACGAAATAGCGCCAAAATGGAAAAAGTCTTCTTCTTCTTGTCTGTATGGCTTGTGCGGCGTAACCACAATTTTGCCAATATCAGTGGAAAAAGTCTGTTATTGGTCTATTGGCTCGGAACCAGCGCGTTGCGCGCGCAGCGCGCTCACCACAGATATTGTGTAGGTACTTAAATTGAATTGAAACCTCCTTGGTCGGGACACATTGTACTATAATAAAAAAAATGTTAAAGCATTGTTTGTTAGGAGAATAATGCTTTAATTTGATTTTATAATTTTCTTTAAGAAGTATGTAAATAAAATATGCCAATAAAAGTCTGTATTTCATTTCATAATTAGAATATTACCGAATGTGATTATATAAATATATACAGTGTTGGATCAAACCCTATAGAACCATTTTTATGGGATAACGTATCCATATTAAATTCCAGGTAATGTATACATTTCATTCAACTCTGTTCAATCATTTGAGCACAACGAGTAAAAGCATTATCAATATACATACAAACAAAAGTACGAAAACATGCACACATACTCTTTCTACACTTTCCCTTTCCGTTTAAAAGTAATCAGCGAAGTAATTACTTAATAAGCATAATTTATTAAGTGGGTACTTAGTTTTTATTAGTCGCTAATAAATTTACATGCAAAAAACCCTAACACACAACCGCGCGAGAACCATCCAGTAAACGCCATTAAAGTACATGAAGGGAAGCATACTGAGCTCAAGTTCGTTGGCTTAACGAGAACTTAGCTCCAAAGTTAATACACCCAGGCCTTGACACGTTTTATTCGTTCCATAAAGTGTTTTAAGTTAAATCGCGGTGCTCTAGGTAATTTATGGAGTATCGTAGTAAAGTTAGGTCGTTGATCAAACTCGCCCGCGCCGACCTCTCCCAGATTATCTCCGCTGATATTAATCAAACGTTGGTACATTTGCGCGGTAAATACCACTGTATTGTTCCACAACTCAATTAGATCGGCATAAACAAGCAATTACTACGAGCTTTATTTTATACAAACCTGTCAAACATCATAATTGAGAGTCATAAATAGGTCATAAATATCTTGCGGCCTTAGGATGACAGTTACAGCCAAAAGGATCAGCGCTTAACATCTGTATTGTATTATAAACAGTTTTCTCGCTGCTGTGAATAAAGCTCTGCTTTTTTACATGTCTGCCCTATTACAAACTGCCTTGTAAAACTACAAAAAATAATATGACATTTCTATTTAAGAGTGCACATTATTTTTTTATGTTTTTACGAGATGAGCTTGCATGATTTCAAGTAAAGGAAATTGAACGTAGACAAGCGCTGAGCTGACAGCGCCTTAACTTATGGGGCACAGTCTTGATCATGTTACAGTTTTGATCTGTTTCTTCCCAGTAGTTTTTTCCAGTGTGTTCTCAATGGACTAAACTATTATTATTACTGATAATAGTAATATAGACGTATAAATCATACTAATATTATAAATGTGAAAGTATGGCTGTTTGTTACTAAATCACACATCAATCAAAAACGGATTTGGATTAAATTTGGGAGTTGAGATGATTTGCTTAAATGAAGTTAACGCGATTCCTCAGGAATTACGCGTTAAATATCAAAACAACAAAGAGCTTTTGTGTTAATCCTGGGTAAAACCTTCTCCATTACAAATTTCAATCGCAGTTTTGAGTCATTAAGTAACAAATATCCAAACAAATAAACTTTCTATTTAAAATGATATTCAGATTGTTTCCCTTACTTGTTCCTGCCAAATTTCGTTATTCTAATTCAAGGAGAATTGTTGTAATTTGAGGAGAGAAATATTACACATTCTTGGACGGGATTTGAACCCGCGTCTTCCGACAATCCATGTCAGACACTATAAGTGCTATTCCACCGAGGCGACCCTTCCGAGAATCGAATTAAACTCTCTAGCTAGTAGATTTTAACCGTCGTATGGGGATGGAGCCGCGTCTATTGAATAGCTTGGATAAGCTTTATCCAACCGAAAGAAGATTTTTTACAAACGCTTAACTTTCGTATTGATGTTGCTATCCTTAAAATATTTTAATTATAGGATTTTAAAGCACTAAGGCCTGCTTAGCGAGACCAAACAATGCACTTTTAGAGAGAGAAATTAGGAAGGTATTCAGCGAGAAGTACTTCTAACCAAGAAACAAGTTAAATATTAGTTTTACAGAAAAATTCTTGTTAAAAATTGTCCAGTCAAATTAGGATAAAGTATGGAAATAATTCTGAAAGTAGTAGATTCTTCTGGAATCGTAAAGCCGCGTATTCACTAGGGGACATATGTCGTGCGACTCTGTTCCTCGACACAAATTATACGTGTCCCGCGCGATGTCGCCCGACGTCGCTTGCGACATCTACGGGTCGCGGGACTTGTCGCAAGTCGACGTTCAGCGAGCGTCGACACGCGCGACCTCCGTGTCCCTCGACTGTCGCTCGACAAGTTTTGAATAGTGAGGACGTGTGTCGCTTTATGTTCCGAAATGGCAATAGTGTTGTCCGATGCACGTTTTGACCCTCATCGACATTCTCAACTATTGTGGGATACTCATCATGATTATGAAAAATGTGATGCATGGGAATCTATCGCGACTACCTACTACTATTTATCTATTGATTTGAAATCGACATAAGGTTCATTTTTAGGCTTCCGTTGTCAAAATTGCAAACACGGACCCCTTATATTTAGTTTTAGTCATGTCCGTCCGTCCGGCCGTCCTATATATGTAATACGAGCTGCGCTCATATAGCGTATGTTACTCATGCACAATATAGCTTTGTACTGGTGAGAGAAATTTTTGAATTGGTTTAGTAGTTTTTGGCGTTTATCCATTACAAATAAACAAACAATCAAATCTTTTCTCTTTATTATATATGGATTATTACCATGGGACGAATAATGTGGTCTAGTTTGTACCCGCGTCACTATTACATTTTTACATTAAAATGTAGGTAGTTATTCTAACATAACTTTTAATAGTAAGACATGGTTTCGCAGACTTTTTGCTCTATTGTCAATAGTTACTGCAGCGTACTTACGCGATATCACGATGTTTTTTGGTATTATTTTTGACACGTTTGGTTACATAACTTCTTTTTTGTTTACGAGCAGCTCAGTTCACATGAGTGGGGTGAATTTTACAGGTTTTTAATTGCGATCGAATTAAAAATTGTGGAGCTCTGATAAAATGAGCTTGCTTTTGAAGTTTGCTTTTACTCTTTTCTTTTTCCATTGGACAAGTCCTGACCAAAGTTCTGTGGCGAATATTCTCTATCCCACCACCCATTTTTTACATTTTGCTATAGTTTTCTGAATACTTATATAAGCCGCACTGAACATGACTTATTGTTCACCATTGGCTAGTGTGTACAAGACATATGTCGAGCGACATTGTCACCCACCCACCAAGTCGCAAAGAGTCGCCACGTGAATATTGGGCCCCTGTGACAAAAGTGAGTGAGAGTGAAAAAAGTCGTGTGACATACAGAATATTTATTTTATTTGCGGCTCTAGGAAAATTCCGACAAAGGTGCAAACTTAAAATTAGGTATTTATAAGCATCATAAACGTTTAGACAAATTTGCACCAAAGTGCAAGTTACGGATCATATCTTTTCAACCAACTTCCAAAAACAGGAGTATTGTATCAAGTCGAAGTGTATATTATTTTTATGTATCCGAATTAAATCCGATTTTTATAATTCTTTTTTTGATTGGTAGAGTATACAGAGTATACGTCCAAGTTAGTCCGGATAATCGGTTTTTGAGTTACAATCCAATAACTGAATAGTGTTTCACCTACCTCGATGATATTGCAATTGATATCATCAGATAGGCGAATACTTTTCAGTTATCACATTGTAATTAAAAAATCGGTGGACTGAATTTGATAAAATTTATATGGCACTACTGCAGACGTATACTTTACCAAACTAAAAAAAATAATTAAATAGGACTACTCTGCAAAAAGTTTTACGTGATTATACATAAAAAATATACACCTCGACTTCATAAAATACTCCTGTTTTTGGAAGTTAGTTGAAAAATACTTAGTAAGAAGGTAGATTGTAATATTTTGAGTATAGAATAAAAATATAGTGATCACTTTTTCCAAGTTCAAGTTATACAATTTCAAAGTTTTACTCGATTTAACCCTCTTCCGGAGGTTAAGTTTCGTAGGGGTTTAGTTAGTCATGATTCTTAAAGCATATTAAACCATAATAAAAAAAACCCACTGTCGCGAATTATTTCCACTCTTGCAAAATATCGCCTAATTTGACTAGACTATTCGTGACGTGAGTGAAAACGTGAGATCATAGGATGTATACAACTCGAAGTTCACAAATAATTTCATCCAACAAGTTTTATTCAAGTTTTATATCAACAACAAGTTATATCAATGTATACTAGTGTGAACAATAAACGTAAACACATTGCATAAAACTTGTAAAAACTTCTATTATTAAAACAAGTTATCTTGGTGAAAACGATAAGCTTGAATTTAGATAACGGCGGATATCCAAATATATGGCATACCTATAATATGGCCGTATTTATTGGCTGCATTGATATTGATATAGATACTTGATTTCCAAGTAGCTTCAACGGACAGTAGACTAACAGCCGTATTTATAAACAAGCAAAAGTAATTACTTAAGGATAAGTACCTTATTAATCAACGATGTTAATTCTATAGACTAGAATTTGCCTAAAGTTAGAAATATCAAAGGTTAGAATTCTTAGCCGAGTAATAGTCACCATTTCCTTTGCTTAAGCAATGCAATGAGAACACGTCAATCTTTCGTTCTTATTGCAAAAGTGAAAATGTAAAAAAAATACATCCGCCCCCTAGTGAACTGTGAAGGATCTATTATGCTGTAAAAATTAAAATGCTATGACAACAAACTAATACAAGTGTAAAAAGATACATCCAATTTTGTCATGCATTTACTTTAGTAAGTAACAATCATTGGCCGACTATAGAATAATTTTATGTTGAAGTATTCTATCGTGAAGTAATTACATCATTGAGAAATTACTAAGCAACAAGTAATTACTTGTTTATAAATACGGCTGTAAGTATTTGGGATTAATTTCAACTTCAAGTGTTCTGACAGATATAGGTAATATGGCCCACGAAGTGATCTTATAAGGGTTCCTTTTTCCCCTTGAGGAAACCTAAAAAATTTGTGTCCAGATATAAATATTGACAATAGACAATATTTTATTTCTAGCAAAAAACATAAAAAGATACATACAAAGTTTTGCCACAAAGCGGTCCCAACTCAGCAGATGCTGGTCTAAAACCAACGCTGGTCTTCCTTTGGAGCAGACTGACTATTTCATAGGAACATTTTTCTAAGATACATGTACCCTATAAATATCGGATAAATATGTTCGACCTACAGGCTACCTTATCTTTGTTAAACCGAAAAACACATAGTTACCTATACGTTTTCGTGATACGGATTTTAAACTCTTTATTCTATATATCTATCTATGTTAGAATAAAGTACTAATATAGATTTTTCAGTAAACACGTTCTTAAATAATATAAAAATGAAAAACTATAAAGCAAGGTATATATGAAATCTGTAACAGTATAAGAAGCTGAACTTTCAAACTAGTTACCACCGACAAATCTCCAGTTTGTCTCCTTGGAGCCCGACTACCAGCACTTTATTCCCGAACTAATTTATCGCCACTTTATACCCCGTCCCTCCACCCGCATAGATCGATTACTCCGCGGCCAGTTAATTGTTTAGAAAACTTCCGACAGACGTCCAACAACATACGTCGTTAATATCATTCAGCTCAGCACGTCGACCGTCAACTGAGCGTAATAAATGTCTCAATAACTCACAACGACCGTTGACAGATCGCTCTGACGATCATTAAGGCATAAGTAGATTACTTCGTTAAACAAACAAACGAGTCCTTGCCGAGTTCGAGAGTCGAAATCCCAATCAAAAGTCTACAACAGCACTTTACGATGCGAATTCCGACAGCGAAGCGGAGATTTTAACTTGTTATTAATTAACTGTCACATTCAAACTTGGACTCCCGAATGCTCCCGACACCCAACTCCCGCCGTGGGAAAGTATGCAGATGACAAAATGATGTTTTCACACCAAAGCCTTCCTATTAGACGTGGATCGGGCATATCACATTTTATGGAAAATTACCCGCGAAATTGAGAGCTTCCGAAATGTATTATTGATCGAGACCTTTAAAATATTGGTTGTAGATTTCAAACAGCTTTATACAATTCATTATTAACCCTTTGCTTCACAAAGACGTAAATATACGTCAGTTTCATTCATAAATCTTTTGTTTTAATTATCACGGTATAGGAAGGATGGATATGGTTTTAATGTATTTTAAAGTGAAATTTCGCAGCGCGATGTGTCGTGCATTAATAACGACATATCCTTCACACACCCACACCCCACACTAGGATTCCTGTGACGCAGGAAGCATGGAAAAACATATTAACACATCACAAATCACAAACATCTACGACCCGTGAAATTCACATAATTGCTTACCCCAGCCAGGGATTAGACCTGACACGCCGCGCTTCGAAAACAGGGTCACTATCACTAACTACCACTACCAACTAGGTCAACCGTAATGTATTACAATATTTATTTTCAGACAGTAATATTACACTAATATTCATGTTTTAATAGAATATCGGGACATTTTCACGCTCAGATTAATATTACAAAATAATTTCAAAACCAAATGGCCACGAGTAGAATTACGATGACCACGGTCGATACAACTCGATCGAAACGTCGAGGGTGGTAAAAATTATACTATGAAAATAATTTGATCCGGAAAAAGTCCCGATATTATCTAAAACGAGAATTTGATTAGCGAAAGTATAAGAGTTCTACAATACTGTCTCCAATACTGTCTTAAAATACATTATTTTCTTGTCTTTTCAAGGTTGGTCAAAATTATATTATTTATAATAATCGGTGCGCGAAAAAGTTCCGATTTTCTCGTAAAACACGACATTGATTCGCGAAAGTTTAAAAAAGTTTTACATTAATAGTCTAAAAATTTTTTTTTTTTTGTGTAAGCAATACTGTCAATAATTATAATTATCTACCGACTTCCAATTTTTTTTTGTTTTTGTTTGTTACTTCATAACTTTCGATAGGGTGAACCGATTCTCAAAATTCTATTTGAAAGCTGGTGCTTCCAGTGTGGTCCCATTTAAATTGCATCAAATTCGGTTTTTGAGTTACACTCCAATAACTGAATAGAATGGAAGTCGGTATTGAATTTTTCAAATTGTACTTGTAGAAGTCTGCTGGTATGTCACAAAACATTACAGTCAAAAATTCATGGACCACAGACCATACAAGTGTTAACAAAACCAAGACCAGTTTTTCCTTACCTTGTAATATAAAACACTCGCAACAAATACCGTCACAAAAATCAAAATTCAATGTTCAGATTCTAATAGATCCATTTATAATCCAGTTAACTATTCATACTTGTTACTATAAGACCAAGGGCGACGTCTTCAGTAAGTGATATTTATAGCCAAGTCCTCGTGTGGTTCCGAACACGTGTTTGTACGAACGGCTAATAGGTATCTATTATTTTAGATCATATACTTAGATTGGAGCTTTTTAATCTATAATCTTTATTTTATTAGCTGTTTATAACTTAGTTTTCTATTCGTGTACGTATGAACATAATTATTTATATATTCACTTATAGCAAGATAAGGATTTTAGCATTTTTTGACTTATAGTGTTTTCGTAGATAAGTACTTTATCAATTCATATTTTCTGAAGCTATATATGTATACTCTAACCTAAACCACTGTCAATATATGTAATACATTATCCTTAAAAAGTTCCGGAGTGGAGACCACGGACCGGCAAGTGCAGCGTAGGTCGTCCACCGACAAGGATAGAAGACCTGATAAAAGTCGCGGGACGACGTTGGATGCAGGCCGCTTCCAACCGGTCCCATTGGAAATTTGTGGGGGAGGAATATGTTCAGCAGTGGACGTCCTGCGACTGAGATGATAATGATGATGACAAATATTTTACCAGCACCAACAGTCTCTAAGCTTTTGTATCAAGCAAATCACTATCATCAAAACATATGACTATCTACAGAAATACTCGTATTATACATAACTACATATATACATCCCTATTCTAATGAGCCAGTGATGAACGTGAACATGCTGACAGCATTGCCAGCATTCAGCACCAATAGGGTCACTATTAAAATGTATACATATTTGTGCCTTTTGTAACCCTTTTTTTTAACGTGTGATTGTTTAATGTGGGATTTTAACGTGTGGGAAATGCACTTACACATATCCGCCAAATCCGGGGGGGCTCGACGGGGTAAGTATGTCGGACTCGTCATGTACGCGCCAACTGCCTCCATAGCAGCAAGAGGACCATACCGACTAAACCACCACACGGTTTTTCTCCGGGCGCCCTAGTGTCGGGGCTACAGGAACGGTTTTGTACTCGTCTTCGACCCCGGTGGCGTTGGCCCTCTCATGAGGATCCCATCCCAGTGGTATGAAGCAGGAGTCACTCCACATCTTTGAGAGGCACGCGGAAACACCGCGCGCGCCATCTCGAGGTCCTACTAAAAGTGATGGACACCCCCTAGTCCATCACCCGGACCTTTGTTATGGGGGGTGGAGGACGGCTTGATACGCCCTCCTCCTACGCCCGGCTCTCCGGGTGCGGATTGGGAGAGTAGAGGTAATCTCTCTCTCCCTCTCCGCAGCCTCCTTCTGCGACACGACCCGTTCGCAGAATTCTAGCCCCGCGTTCCACGACCTGTCGCTCTCCACCATGGCTATAACCAATGACGGAAGCGAGAGGTCATCACCACTGCGACGAGGTCGCGGCGCTCGCTCTTCCAAGCTGGGCACTCCTCCAGCGTATGCTGCGCCGTATCCTCGTCACAGTTGCAATGATGGCACTCTGTTGTCGATTCCCTTCCGACGATGCGACACAGGTACTTCCCAAAGCACCCATGGCCCTTAAGGACTTGCACCAACCGGAAGGTAAGTGTCCCGTGTTCCCTATCCAACCAATCTTGGAGGACGGGTCAGACAGCCTAAACAGTCCAGTGACCAGCCCTAGGTTGGGCCAGCCGCTCCCTCCACCACCCTATAAGGAACTGTCGAGCGTGGAATGTTGACGCCTGCAACTCTCTTGGCGGAGGAACAGGTGGCGGCTGTGCTCGTTCTCGGTCCCCCGATGTTGGGTGTCATCGGCCGTGAAAACACACAGCGACCGACGAGGCCGACCCGGAATCCCAACATCCCTATCCTACTGACAACCAGTGCCACAGATTCCGTGGCAAGACGGGCAGCCAGCCTTTTGTAACCCTCCGCTAACTCATTTAGGCCTTTATTAATAAACGTTGCGTAAACATACTCGTAGATTAGGCGTAACATGCTTTGTCTTGCTTTCACGCGTGGCATTTACTGCAAGCGAAAAATTTACAGATAGATGTTTTAACTACTCCGGGCTAATTACAAGTTTATTACTCGTAATAAGGCCGTACAAGTTTATTAATAAGGCCGTTAGTGTTTTAAAGAGGTGTGACAGCGGCGTTAGGGTGTCTCCACAAGTAGTTTCCTATCCTACCCATAAGGTCACCTCATCACCAAAAACGGCCATTTCTTCAGGTCCATCAGGTCTGTCACCATTGTTAAGGACGAGACCATTTTATAAGTCTTAGCTGGATTTCTTTTTTGACCTTGGTGTTATTAGAAAGCTCTCTCAAACTCATCATTTAATAAACATAATATAACTGAATTATTATCTATTATTACACATATAACATTGTACCTATATACTCTAGGTCAATATTAAGGCGTAAGACTTTCTGCTTGATGACTGCCGTCGGTTAATTTATGATCGTTTAATGTAAATCCGTCATTAGAATATATAATAAAAATTAACATTCATTGTTTATTTATGGGTTGTCTGGAAGATCGCTCTGAGCGATAAGACCGCCCATTGTTGCAACTAGTTTTAAGCATTGTTTTTTATTTTATTGTCTAATATTAAGTCATAAATGTGATGTCTCAATAAAGTGTTATCTATCTATCTATCTATAAGAGCTCTGGATTTTGTTCGTAAATAAATAAATCAAAATAAAATAAATAGCTTTTAAAAGCTTACAGATCACCTTATTACTTTAACATGTAGGTACTTAATTATCCCGCCTTAACTCGAGTTCCAAATTGAAACCGAGTTAACGATTATCGGGCTCACTTTAACGCTTACGTTACATTTCACTTCCGGCTGGGAAACGGTTGGATCACGAACTATGTGAGTTCCGTTACTGGCCGTTAGCAATGTTAATCTATTCATGTTAATTCTTTATTGGCACGTAATAAGACTATCAAACTCTGATATAATGTTTATGCTATTTAATTTATATTATAAAAACCTGCTTAATATAATAAAGTAAAAGACACAAATATTATTATGCGAAGATATGTTACTTTGGATTGATTGCTGTTAATTACTCTTTTACGGCAAAACTCATGAACCGAGTTGGTTGAAAAAATTTATAGTACCTATCATAGCAGCCTAGCCTCTCTTTCTCCAGTAACCTAGAGTAGCAAAAAGCTTTTTAAATCGGAAAGTATAAGAATAATATATTAGATATAGTGCGAGATTTATTTAAATCCTACAAAACTAATAGCTTTCTTCTCCATCGTTATGTATACTTGACAGAGCAGTTATGGTCTTCATGAAGTATTACCATAGGGGCGTATGTCACTTACCTTGCGATATTTCGTCATCTCTACGAATTAATGGACGTATATAGATAGATAGATAGATATACTCTTTATTGAACACCTTAAAATTAAACAATCATACAGTTATACAGCTTAGAACAGTGTAACAATAACCTCAATAATATAATAATAAATAAACTCAAATAACATGTAGTCATACGAGCTTTTTATCAGCAGTATCTAGAACTCTTTATGAACGAGTTGGTCCTAGCTAGTATATACTCTAGTTCTACCGCGAACCAGTAATGTTCCCAATACTGCGTTCAAGTTGGAAAGCTATGGGTGGCGGCGCAATTACAGACACACGAGACTTAACAAACTAACGGCTGGTTTCACCTATCTAAGATATAGCTCACATCAATGAGTTTCTCGGTAACTGTACCGATTGGAATACTGCTAGTAAAAATACATAAAAAATGAAAGTTGGACTTTATAAAAGTTGGATGTTATAAAAGTTGGAATCCTGAGAAGTTGGACTCATGCGAACAAACTCTATCGTTGTAGTAAGGAAAACTGTGGGTATAGAAATAGTAGAAATAGTCATTGGCAGTGGTTACCACGTAACACCAGAAGGGCATCGTTCTTGTACCGTCTCCTTATATCATAGTAGTGGCTCTGCAATCTATAGACCCTTGCGAGTATGTCTTTGTATAGCTTTAGCAAAGTAAGTAAAAATATATAAGTAGAACACATCTTCAATCGATCTTATTTGTTGGAAGCATACACAACAGAAATCAATGACATATAAAAATAAATTTGACATTCGATTTGAAGCGCGTGAATCGCATGAGGTGCCAACTCCAATTGCTTTGCCGGCAGGCCCGGCACTCACGAAATTCTCGCCGGGCAAGTTCCGCCCGCACCGCACTACGTCTTCCCACTTTTATCGGCTATTTATCGGGGCCGCGCGCTCCAAGTACTTTGGCTTTAGTTTCATTTCAGGATACTAAAATTCTATGACATTATTGAATCTGCTCACAAAATTTCACGAAAACGATTAGGAATTCGGCCTGTAGAAAAGAGCAAATCCGGAAATACGACAGTATTATTGCCCAAGCTATTGCAAAAACGCTTCGCTCATGCTTCCGCTCTCGCTCGGTCAATAAAAAAATAAAGCCGAGTTCCTCCAGTAGAGTAGGATATCTCGCTTCGCTTGGCCAGAACTAGTTGTTTATCTTCAAGGAAGATTAAGCGATGGGCCGGTGAAAATTGTATTGATACGACCCTTCTGCCCAAATTGATTCGATCAACCGTTCTCAAGTTATATTGGAATAAATAAGCGCCGATTTGCACCAGTAGACTTGGAGACCTCGCTTCGCCAATTATTATGTAAAAGACTTAGTTTCTTCACGATTGTATCATATGGAAGTTCTTGTCAGATACATAGATTATACACATTTTAATGTTGTGCAATAATGTGGTTTTGTTTGTGTTGACATTTAATAGACATTTCAATATTTTCATCATAAATATAATTATTGAAACAGTTATTTAACATAACTAACGTACGTACATATTAGGTTACTTTGAATTGCGATTTTAAATACTTTAAGATTTCTATAAAAACTAAAATATCACGTGACATTGCATCATGAGTGACATTTATTTATTTATTTATTTATTTATGATACACAAAACAAATTACAATCAATTTTTCACTTATAAATATAGATGCTAATACAATTCTTTACTGGATTGTAACTCAAAATATGTGTATACAGAAAAACAAAAAGTACCGAGATAGATGGGATTGAAAGTATCCACCTGCAAAGCAATGATCTTAGCAGATGAATACCAACAGGTTGATGCAGTTATATATATTATACATAATCGAGAATCTACAACTTTAAGCGGGATGGATTATCCAGACGCAACACCGCTGTTGTGTCTGAACCATCCGGTTTAAGATGGAGGATATCTTTAACAGTTTTTATGTAACTGCTGAGCTTAGGATCAAAAATGTCTAATTCTGGGTTATTTAAAACGAGCTCAATTATTAATATAATAATTTTTTTATTTTTTCAAAATCGATTTATTATAACATAGGAAAATAAAGTTAGTGGAATGTAAGTATTTATTTAATGCAAATAGATAATTCTATGATGTTCTAATGAACAACTTTATTTAAATTTTCACCATATTAGGTATAATGATGTAAGTATTTTTTTACTATGTAATATTCATATTATATGAAAGCAGTTTATTACATATAAATATATGTAATGTATATAGACGTTGTTTATATTTATAGTGTTCAGACATAAAGCTGGGTTGGAAATGCCTCAAGTAATTCCATCATTCATTTCTTCAAACCTAACCTACTACCTACCTACTAACTAACCCAAAACTCACGATAACTTTGAATTTGACTTTTGGGGTGTTGTGGAAAGATCAATTATTGTTTCCGTAAATTTAGTGTGTTAGAAAAATAAATCAACTCAAAAGGACACTGTTTAGTCAACAAAATAAACCTATAATAAATATAAATCACAGTGTATTATTACAAATACTGTAAAAAACGTTTAAAATTACAACCCGGTCACAATATCTGTGCACCTGACCTCGTGACGTCATATCGGCGGTCTGGGTACGGTGTGAAAAAAAGTTTTTTCGAGAAATGTGGAGGTAAAAAAAAATACTAACCTTTTCAAATCAATTTATTATTGATGAAGGGTTTGTTATTAAAAAACAATAATTTTGATTACAAAAACATTTATTATTAAACTCAGTCACTATAAATTATTGACTCTATGCCTGACATTGTATCTTCCTCACTCTCACTTTCTGAACTCTCCGAACTATCTTCCCCTAGTGATATTAAAAGTTGTGTGATGTACTGGGAAAAGGATCATCTGCTAGATGATCCTTTTCCCAGTATTCTCGCTGTAGTCTCTCCACGTGATTCTCTTCTTTTTTCCAGTCAGCTGGCGTAATTGACTTAATCTGTCCGAATCAGCAAGACTCATTCGAGTTAAGTTTCATTCATAAATCTATTGTTATTTTTTGCGCTGATGCGGACGGGTTAATCGCATCTTTTGTAAGTTGTTCTATTGTCTTTTCCGATTGGTCAATGTTTTTATCTGCCACCCTTTGCTTTACCAAGTTCCATATATATTCGATATGGTTTAGGTCACAATGATAAGGTGGCAGACGCACAACTTCTTGGTCATGCTCTCGCATCACATTGTCGACGACATATTTTTTCGGCGGCTTTGTTGTCAGTATAATGGGATACAATGGGTGTACTGTTTATTTGCTTTCTCCGATTCAAAAAACTTGAGCACTTTCAAGATTAAATTTCTTGATTCGCTGTGTATTGTTTTTCCCATGACTTCAGTTTAACAGCTACAACAATTTTAATAACAACCTAACCATAAAACATAAAAGGATATTACAGACTTTAATAAATTATACAAATGATAAGACTTTAAAAAAATACTATAAAGTGTACCAAAAAACTTTGAAAAGGTGTGTCAAAATATCAAAAAAACTAAACAACATTAAAAAAATGGACAGGTCACAAAATAAAATTAAAACAATGTGGCATATTATTAAGGATACTACTAAAAAACAGTCTCGCAAAAACGCTCCTAACATAAAACTAAATATAAATGGCACCATTGTAGATGCACCATACCCTGTAGCTAACGCGTTTAACAATTATTTTGCGTCAATAGGCGAATCATCGAATTCGCGCCAGTCAAATACAACTAATACACATAAATGGAAATCCGCGGATCCAGCATTACACTCGATGTACTTATCGCCCGTCACAGAGTGTGAAATATTTAAAATCATTAAAAAAATTGCAAATAAATTCAGCTGTGGGGTTGACGATATTCCCCCTGCTCTAATAAAAAGTTGTATCGTAGAATTAACACCACCATTGACTAAACTGATAAACCAGTCGATGGAAGAAGAGTGTTTCCCCGACAAACTTAAAATAGCTAAAATAAAACCAATTTAAAAAAAATCTGGAATAGCCTCCGATGTAAGTCATTACAGACCAATCGCTTTGTTACCTACATTCTCAAAAATATTCGAACGCGTAATGTCAAATCGCATTAATTCTTTCCTTGAAAAATATAAACTTTTAAACAGAAATCAGTATGGTTTCAGAGAACATAGTTCTACCAGCCTAGCAATATACAATTATATAAAGCAAATTTTAGAACATATTAAAGATAAACATTACTCTATTGGAATAATGCTAGACATGACAAAGGCATATGACAAACTTTCGCATAATATCCTTCTAAAAAAATTAAACGAAATAGGTATACGAGGAAAACCCCAAAACTGGTTAAAATCTTACTTACTTAATAGAAAACAGCTGGTACAAATTGATAACAATAAATACAGTCAAAAAGCAACGACGATACAAAACATTCAATCAAAAATACTCACCCTAAACTCATCAATCCCGCAAGGGAGTGTATTGGGGTGCGTCCTGTTTTTAATTTACATAAACGACCTACCGAAACTAATAGACTCACCATGTATATTATTTGCTGATGACATCTCACTACTCTTCAAATGCTCATCAGACGCTAGTGCTATAAATTCAATAAAATACACTTTCTCGGGTATTAAAACATGGATAGAATCTCATAATCTCGAGATAAATATCAGCAAAACAAAAATTATACAATTCCATCCTTACCAGAAAACCCCTTTAAATCTCAAGAGTTTATCAAATACCCTCAACACTGACGAAGTAAATAAATTCAATCTATTAGGTATTACCATTGATTCACACCTCAACTGGAAGAGCCACATTGAGAAAATCAAGGCGAAATTGTCTAAGTTTATATACGCTTTAACAATTTTAAAAGCTAGCACCAATTTAAAAACTGCAATTAGTGCGTACTATGCCTACGCCTTTGCCTGGCTATCGTATGGAATAGTTGTATGGGGTAATTGTACTGACGCCAATGACCTGTTTGTATTGCAAAAAAAATGCCTTCGCATATTAGTAAACATCCGTCAACGAGATAGCTGTAAACCTCACTTTATCCGTCACAATATTTTAACAGTTCCTTGTATTTATATTCTGGAAGCATCTATATTCGTAAGAAAGTACCAGTATCTGTTTACCTATAATACAAATCCTCGGCGGGAAAATCAACTCCTAGCACCAGAATCAAAATTAGAAATAGTAAAAAGAGGGCCTCACTGTCGAACAATAAAAATATATAATAAATTGCCACTTGATCTAAGAAACGAAACAAATCAAAAAAAGTTTAAGCTAAAACTCAGAGATATATTAACGAAAAAATGTTATTACACCGTTGACGAATTTTTGGAAGATAAAAACGTTTTACACTCACAATGATTATCTATATTATCTTTATTTCTGTTTTTATCTCATTTTTGATTAGATCCTATATCCTATAGATATGGGTATACAATTAATTTTTCACGCTTAATTAAATTAGATAATGTAAGTACCTCATAAAAATTGAATTTACAATATTTTTTACACCTATTTGAATTTGATGACATAATATTGTTATTGTGACATTTAATTTTATTTTGATTTTTATATAAACATAATGAATGAATAATGCATAGTGGAATAAAAATATATTTAATAATGTAGCTGTACTTATAGACTTTAGGTGATGATTGATTGATACACCCATTTGATAATTGTGACAGTTAATTTTATATTTTATATAAACATAATTAATTAATAATGTATAGTGGAATAAATAAATAATATAATGAATAATGTAGCTATGTAGACTTTATAAGAATAATTTTATGAACTAGGTACATTCTGTTTGCTACACCCTAACAGGGTATGTATTTGTGCTATAGTGTATAAGTGCATGATGCAATGAATGAATAAATAAATAAATAAACCAGTCCAAACTTAACAGTAAACAGTCTAAACTTAACAATAAATATTAAAAAACAAAACAACAACAAAGCGAAAATATCAAAATTATCGGGACGTGTATCGGCAACGAAGATGCTAACCGTACTGTCGCACCGGGGAGTGCGCGGAGAGGTGACAGGGGAAGCGGGAGAGGCGCCGCATTCCAGCGAGGTGCACAGATATTCTGACCGGGTTGTACCCATATCGACGACAGTTATAAAACTAATCTAATTATAAAACTAAAACTGAAAATAAACAAGAATAATAATAAACTAATCTAAACTAAAAACAACTAGTCTAATAAATTGCTACCAGTGGGCAACGTTCTCAAAATGCTGGCAGCATTTGCTACGTTGAACATTAATTAAAAAACTTGATATTCTACTACATAATAATTTTCACTTTCGTTTCTCTCCTAATGCAACTTTAATAAGCCTGAATCAATAAATAAGTTATCTGCTAATGCTGACAAAACGCATAAAAAAATATTTTAATCGTCATGTAACATTACTTAGGTCGATCAAGATTTTCCACTTACTAAATACTTTAGAACATCGTGGTATCATACAAACAAAGAAATTGTTAGAGCTAGTTAAAATAACGTAATGACACCAAACAAAGAACCTTTTTTGTACAACATTTTAACAAAATATGCCATGAACGCACAAGTTGGGGCTTCGTTACGGCTCATAAATATTGTTTTAAAAGCTTTATGGCTGTAATACAAAGTCGAAAATATGTGAGGGCCTCTAATTTGCAACTTAGTTTGTGGTTTCTTGTTAAATACTTTCGGCTCGGGTTGGTATTATTAGTTATTCTGTGTGTAAGGTAACACGGAAGAGGAGTTGCTACCTAAAAGTTATGTTCCTTGATGATTTTTGTTTAGGTGTCTGGTTTTGTCATCCTCAGTTCAATTTAAACTTCTATTTTCTGCATTGGAGTACATAGATTTATGCTTCAATTTTTGATTTTTGATTCTCTTTGTATTAAATTAAACTCCAGTTTGTTTAAACTTCCAGTTTAAGTTAGTGTATAATTTATGAATGAACTATCGAGATGTGCGTTTTAACTTTTATTATTAGTAGTAGTATAAACGTTATAAATGCAAAAATGACTATATCTTAGGTACTACTTTTCTGTATGTGACTTTTTCATAAGTAATATTGCTGAAGTTATATTTATGAAATTTAGTACCTACAAAAGATGCTGCTTATACATAAAGTAGGAATTTCCTGATGTAGGAAGTAATATTTTATGTATTTGCATTAAAATATATAAAATCAAATAAGTTTCTATATTAATAAATAATTAATTTTGTTTTCATAGTTCCATTACAGCGTGTGTAAATACAATTTTGCCGGTTACAAAAACATAACAAAAATTCTAAGAAGTATTGTAAGCAGTCTCAGAAAACTTTGAAATTAATTTCTAACTTTGAGTGTTTAAGGAACCCTCGCAGTACTGGGACTTCACTTGGCGATAACTTGGGTGCTTGAGAAAACGTGACCTGCTCAATCACATTTCTGTTTCTAACTTGTTATTTGCCGTAGGTAATGAAACTCCCACGTGTTCTACATTACCTGTCCGTTGCTGTTTTTCAGTACCTTTGTTTATTCAATAAATATAAACCGCCTGTATTTATTCTGAGGTTTTTCGCTTCTTGACTAATGTATCCGGAGTTACGAAACCTACACCTCCTTCTATGGAAGTATTGACTACTACGCATTATTCATGCACACGTACTAAACTTTCGTACCTTGTCGTAGTAAGAAAGTATAAGCGTTATTTGAAGTACTTACGGCGACAGACTAGTTGAATTTTACGACAAGTTACCGCCAGACCGTGACACATTTGTTGATTTATTATTTGCAAGTGAGAGTGGTAAACATTCATTAGTCAATTTTCTTTAACGCTTTCTAAAATATTAATGTGATGTTTGAAGAAATAAATAATGGAATTACTTGAGGCATTGCCAACCAAGCAGCTTTATGTCTATGAACACTAGAAATATAAACAAAACGTTTAAATCATTATATGTAATAAACTGCGTTCATATTATATATTCAATAGTAAAAAAATACTTATATATACCTACTATGGTGAAAATTTAAATAAAGTTCTTCTTATTTAATTTGCATTAAATAAATGCTTACATTCCACTAATCTTTTTTTTGTTATGTGATGTTTCAACTAGAAAATTTACACGGAACTGTAGGCCTCTATGATTTTACTATGTTATAATGTATGACTATGGATTTAGAAAAAAAACATAATGTCACTCATGATTTATGATGCAATTTCTTGTTATATGTTAGTTTTCATCGAAACCCTAAGGTATTTACAAAGTAAAATTGTATACAATTAGATGTCTAAGACACAGTGTATAAGACTAACTTCCAGTTTCTGGAACGTTTGTCAAAGTTTGATCAGCTAACAGACGGAATACTGAACGCTAATTGGTCACATATCACGTCATAGAATACCATTGACCAATGAGCGTTTAGTATTTAGTTGGTCAACTAATCAAGGCTTTGACAAACGTTCTAGAAACTGGGGGTTCACGTCTGTAATTTCACTCTAAATAGGACTGTTTATTGAAAATACAAATGTTTCTACGATATTCAGTATCCCTGAAATCTGGCAATTATATAAATATAATTGAAAATGTAATTTTATTAACAGTTGTCTAGAAGTGTTAACCTATAAAGGCCTGTGTTCATCGAGGCAACATTTAGAACAGAAGTTATAACAACGGGGTCTCACGCAATTAACAAAGCTAAAAGAAGAATTCAGCTTTGCTAATTAAGATATAAACAATACTTATGATATTCCATATAATATATCCAAATATAAAGTGTTAAAATGTTTTTATATGTAAGAGTCATTATATCTGCTATGGATAATCGTTTTCTATCGAGTATTATTTTATGGCGTCTTTACAACAGCTTATTCTATACGGTAAAACTAAAATTAAGTAACGCTAGGACTTCCGTGGTTCAGAGAACAATGGTGCTGGTTGTTTATTTCAAAAAACAACAGTCGTTACAGCGTTAGGAGGTATTCTGGTGGCCTGTTGAACTTCGAAAGTAGGTCTGGCCATACTGGGATATGATGGACCGGTACCGAAATGAGATGAACATCCAATCCCAGCAGTGGTTGCGCAACAAGCTGATTATGTTAATAAGGCGAAATGAGTGTAGATTACTACCAAATTTCATGATTCGACTTCGCGAAAACTTAGTTTTTCGACGCTTAAACCTTATAACCCAAGTTCGAAAAATAATGTAATGTTAATTGAATATACGTTCTTATGAAGTATGGGAGCCAAAACACGATTGAGCAAACTTGGCTCGATAGAAAAAAATCGGCAATATTCCCTAAATTTTGCAATTTTACTTACGTGCTTCTAGAGAAAAAAACATTTTTATTCAATTATGAGCAAATATATTTCAAATAATGTATCATATTGGAATTCCCAATGAAATTCACTAGTGAACTGTGGACTCTTTTATCATTAAAATGTAATAATTTTATTGTACGAACTAAATATAAAAGTATTAGCACGTTTTCAATTGCATCTTCGCATTACATCGTACAATCTGATAAGCAATTCTCAATCTTATGTAAATCATCGTAAATTGTTTTAAAATTAGGATTGGACCGCGCCTTAACGCGAAGACGGACAGAAATATTATTTGTAAAAGACAGAAATTAGCCTTTATGTCAATCCGGATACACTCTATATTTGTAGATTTATACAAATCCGATTAGTTGTTTCAGAATGAAGAAGTAACAAATATACATACTAAGTCACCCAAAAACTAAAAATCTGAATAAATGTAATTGTTTCTAACAAACGTTTTTAAATTATATTTATTAATATATGACTATTATATTACTATTTATTATGATAGAAATATGTATAATAAATTGTCAACGAAAATACATTTATTAATTTAGTTTTGTGTTTTGAATATATGAATCAACAAGTGCAATTTGAAAAATTTTATACCGACTTCTATTCCATTACTTTGGTAAAAATCAGTTATAGGAGTGTAACTCAAAAACTACCAGACCGAATTTGGTGAAATTTAATTGGGACCACACGGGAGACACCATCTTTCTAACAAGTATTTAAGGGAATCGATCCACTTAATCGAAAGTTATGAGGTAACAAACATTAAAAAAAATACACTCGAATTGAGTACCTCCTCCTTTTTTTTGGAAGTCGGTAGAAAAAGTTATTTTGATTAGACTAGTTCAATGTTTAAGCGTAAATTTTTCATCCTATAACTGTAAAAGAATTTCCAATAAAATCTTAATTTCCTCAATTCTGTACAAATTCTTGCTCGCCGTGCTTCGGAATGATCCTAATAAAGCTACGTTTGTGGTTTTAACCCGAGAAACCAAGATATGCGAATTATGTGACCCTTACTCATTGTTTATTCTTTGTTCTTGAAACAATAGAAACTGTGACCTAATTTATCCGAAGTATATACTGTTTTTGTCCTAAAAGTGTAAGTTAGTTTAAAGTAAGTGCATGCGCCTGCGTGTGTTTGGTGTGCGGGTGTATGTGTGTTGAAGAGCTTTAAATGCGAGCGTGTGTGCTCCTTTTTTTAGCAATAGACTCGCACTTCTTGGTTCTCCTATTTCATGGTCATGGACCAATACAATACCCAAGAAACGATAGTCATGATATCAAGAAAATAATACGTAGACTAGTAAATTAAGATTTATAATAATAATATTACGTATTACCCTTTTTTGTTGATGCTGTCGTCAGACAAAAACTGTATTACTTCATCAGTCGAACGACCCAGACACAATAGAAATTTCATTGTTATATTGACAATCGACTGGTGAGGGGATAAATAGGGTGTTGCATAAGACGATACTGGTATTGAGATTGTTTGAAGCTCATTTGTATTTTAAATGTTTGCATTTTTTTGTTATATAGAAACAAACATGGTATTCACTGATTTTTAATTAGAAATACAGGATAGACGGACCTATCCGATAAATATTACGTGAGTAATACCGTATTTCTAATTAAAAATGTTTCTATTGAAAAAAACAAAATAACCTTTGAAACACCTTTGAAAAGTATGAAACCCCTGGAATAAGTGCCAGATACACACACTCTACACGCGAGATAATATTTTTTCTATTATTAATTATAGCTGAAAAACGGTCAATAATTAAATTTAAATGTAACCATATTAAAGGTACAACCTATCCAATAAAAAAAACGGATTCCGATAATCCAGTATAAAGTCAGGTGTGCACATACACAACAAAAAATACGGTTGAAAACCATAATTGAATTCACGATTACAGCCTACACACACACTAAATCACAATACTTCAATGAAACTTCTATGCTGCCCTATATTAAAGCCAAATCCGAGTAATACCAAACTAATGAGGTAATAACTAATTTAGTTCACTGTGCTTTGGCATGACACGCTTACCTACTTATTAATGTTTTGTGGGATAACATGAACTGAGTTGTGTAATATCTGTGCCAAGGGGCCATAACTCGATTAAAACGAAACACTCTTTAAACTATTATTTGTAACCGGCAAAACACTCACGGTAAGGATCAAAGTCAAAGTCAAAATCATTTATTCAATTTAGGCATCAAAGACGCACTTATGAACGTCAATTTTTCATTATAATGTACTTTAAAGACTCTACCGCCGCCTTCCTAAATATATAGAGCCTAACGAGAAGAAGCGGCCAGAAACTTGGGGCCATTCTTTTTATTTAGATGTTTACAATGTTTCTATTTAGGTATTACAAATATTACATTTTATGGGTGGCAGAGTGACAGCTTGCTAGAAGTGGAGTATTCCAAGCATCTTTATCTTCTATATAATGTCGAACTTTATAATAAGCTTTTTTTATTAAAACGTTTTTTACAGTCAACTTAAATTTGTCCTTTGTGAAACTTGTGTGTAACTCAGTTATGTGTTTTGAGATTTTATTGTAAAACGTACACAATTTCCTACGAATGACTTATTAGTCTTCGCAAGTCTAAAACTAGGTACAGCTATCCTATCTGTATTTCTAGTATTATAAGTGTGGTGATCACTATTTAACTTATATATATGTAATTTTTTACTAATCGAATACTTTGACGCGGGTTTCGTGCATATGTAACAATAAATTAGATACTCAGCATCTTCAGGACGTGTGCAGCGGTGTATGCGAACCGCACCAGCCCGTTGAGAGCTTATATGAAACTCTTATTTACATGCTCAAATTTATCTAAATATTCCATAGTCATTAACATCATTTAAGAATTTCATCGCAAACATATATAACGTAGGTACTTCATTAAATTAATATTTTGTTCACCTTTTTAGGTACAATTTTTGATGGAACCTTAGCATAAAAAACTAAGTAGCTAAGTAAATGCAATTGCATTTGAATTTAAAAAGTCTGGCTGATTAAGAAAATCCCATTGGAAATTCAGACACAGATTACGTTATTCATCACGTGATATAATCAATGTTCGAGATCATAGTACAACCCAGATATATACATTACCAAGATCTGTGGCTCACGACGTCTAGAGCTCACTGCAAATACTTACCAGCTAGTTAGTGGGGTTTAACGTCACATTAGATTTACTATGTCTTCGACCCTCAGAGATAAAAGTATGATATTAATAAGAACTACAGTTACCTTGATACATTTTATTGGGTCTTGATGATACCAGGTGACAAAATATTTTTAGAAATAATAAAATTATTTTATGGGAGTTCGGGGAAGATGAATCGATATTAAATTAGTATATAATAAATTTTGTAGGTTATTTTTTCGTATTTTTTTGTGTTCGTTATTATTAATGAATTCGATTTGATATAGGCTCGAATAATAATTAATAGTATATAATCATTTCATAGTCACCTGGTAGTAGGTAACATACACGCACACTGGATTGGTCTTAAAAATACTATAAAACCTTCGTCCAATATAAAAATAACTTATTAAATTGGTCCAAGTATAAAACCCCATTTCGCGGCGGTACAATGTCCTCCCAAAGCAACAAAACAACTCACAGAAATGTAAAACATTGCAAGAGTGTCATCGTCTACGCCATGTGCGCAACTACGACCAACCTGAAAAAAAAACTATTTTTTACTCGATCAAACCGCACATTAAATCTATAGCAAACTCTTCCGTAATATTGTGGTAGTACTATTTTGTAGACTCATACTTCTTTATTATAAAACGTTTAAAGGAATATTATAAAGAACATTTGCTTAAATCATGGTTTAACTTGGGACTATCTTTTGTCCACGTTTTATTTAAGGTGGATAATGTCGAGAAAAAATATGTGCATTGTCAGAAATATGTTGTACAAAAAAAGATGTATAATTTAACACGTGACTTCTGTTGGATTTGAATGGTTGCTCTGTTATAATTCAAGACAGCGATAACGTTTTAAAAAAATATTGGTGTATTGTTTATTTTTTCTATATGGTTCAGTAGTTTTGGCATGAAAGAGTAACGATCTACCATCCGTTCATTCAAACAGACACACTCATGCATTTATAATATTAGTGTAGTAACTCTATTATCTATAAACGTACCCTATCAGACCACCCACGAAACGTAACAACTAATGAAACTCTTATAAAGTAGTCTGTAAGGTAGTCAGTCAAGTCAAAGTCAAAATCATTTATTCAATTTAGGCATCAAAGACGCACTTATGAACGTCAATTTTTCATTATAATGTACATACTTTAAAGACTCTACCGCCGCGTTCCAAAATATATAGAGCCTACCGAGAAGAAGCGGCAAGAAACTCGGGGCCATTGTTTTTATATATGTAGATGTTTACAATGTTTCTACTTAGGTACTACAAATACTACATTTTATGGGTGGCAGAGTGACAGCTTGCTTTATAATAAGCTTTTTAATTAAAACGTTTTTTACAGTCAACTTGAATATGCCATCTGTGAGCTCAGTTATCTGTTTTGGAATTTTATTGTAAAAACGCACACAATTTCCTAGGAATGACTTACTAGTCTTCGCAAGTCTAAAACTAGGTACAGCTATCCTATTTGTATTTCTAGTATTAAAAGTGTGGTGATCACTATTTAACTTATATATATGTATTTTTTTACGAACATACATTATATTTTCAAATACATATAAGGAAGGCAAAGTTAATATATTATTGTTAATATTAATTATTATTAATATATATATATATATATATTATCATTTAATAAATCTCTCAAAGATTCACGGGGGGATTCCGTATATATAGTAGTAAAGTAGTACACCTATCTACCGCGTTTATTGTTAGTTTAGGAGATCCTCTCCATCCAAAGGTTGTCTACAACAGGTCACTTATGAGCTGGAATACTGATCATTGTACAATGCTATTTATAAGTTTATATTGTATTTTTAGTATGTTTAGTTGGTGAACGTGTACAAAAGTGTTAACTCTAATCTTTTCTATAGTGGTGGTGTTAATGTGCTACTACGATTCTGTCAATATACTTAGTACAAGCAGGTTTATTGTCATTTGTTTAAATATAATTAATATAGATATATATATATATATATATATAATAATATTAATATTAATAATTTATAATCATTTCAGTCAGTATGTGAATCCCAGCTGCTTGAAGTATAATTGATCTAGACTATAAACTGCATGTTTCCTGAATCTATCCTAAAATAATTGTGCAAATGTTTTGAAATATATTGTATTTTAAAGTATAACTTTTTTATAACTATCTTTGTGATCCAGTGTACTAATTCACTGTTTAAAGCATGTTTATATGTTATCGAACCTTCCTACAAACCAAGCGAGTATTGTTCCATTTCGTGGCAGTATAGTGGTTATAAGTAAAAGCACTATATCACGACCTTGAGAGCACACATTCCTGACACAAACCACTTGGACGAGTTTGTAGATATACCATGTCGACAGGAAGAAGTAGTCAAGTGTCGGTTGTTGGGTGCAGTTTGAGTTGGTCAAGCAAAAAATAAGGTTAATCCCTGACGTTTATACAAAAATGCGTTTTCTTAATGTTTTTGACTGTTTGTCTGTTTGTTTCGGCTAATATTCAAATCGGCTCAGGACACAGGACTTTTACTGACATATAACTGATGTTATATGGAGTTACTTTTATATGAAAGGCACCGTGTCCCGCGAGGTTACGCGAGTGCAGTCGTATACGGTCCAGAGGGCGTACCACTAGCAATTTGCGCAACAGTATTCGTACCATAAAAGTCAACGCGTCACGCTTTGGCGTACCGACTATGAGTTATCTGTACCACAGTTGCCTTAGACAGTTTTTACTCTTACACGTGAACGATACCTAACTTACGGAGTTATTCGTGCTAGGCTCAATGCATGATTTATAACGTTAGTGTAATTAACGGCCGGTGATAACAATCTATCTATCGTCGGTTTACCTTACTAGAGATAGATATTTGACACTATGTATGGAAGTTATGTCAAATATCAATCCTTAGTAAGGAAAACTGTGTATAGATAGGTTATTAGGATCGGCAGTAAGTGTCAAATCAAAGCACCTAACACAACTACCTATAACTCAGCTACAAACCCTATAAACAAGCAATTCTGTTCTACAATATAATTCCACAGCATTGCGGCGGTAATATAGTGGTTGTACGATTTCGTAGATACAGTATGTCGACAGGAAGAGCTAGTCAATTGCCGGTTGTTGGAATGTAGTTGATTATTCTGAAATGGGTTAGTCGGTGAATCGAATTGTTGTTTATTTCGCAGTTTAGTTTATAGCTGTATATTTTAGGCTCGATACAACTTTTACGTGATTATTGGTTAAAAGGTTGTCTGGAAGAAATAACTTTAAGCGATAAGACCGCCTTTTGTACAACTATGTTATATTTTTTCTATCGTATGTTTTTCTCTTTTATATCTTATTATAGTGTACAAATAAAGAGTTTTCTATCTATCTATCTATCTATCTATTGGAACTGATTGTAGTGATATGTTGGGAGTCTAGCGTTAGTGGCGTCAGTATGCCTTGATATACCTGCAGGCCTATTATGTATCGAAGTAGCTAACACATTTTGATTAATATATTGAAAATGACGGCTCTATGTCAGTTGACAACTCCAGTAAGCAAAAATGTTAGTAAGTTGACGAATGGAGCTGACGAAAGTGACATATAACTGCCATTTTTTTCGATTTCAATCAACATTTGTTAGCAACTGAGATAAGTAATAGTAAGGTAGGAATGTAACAAATATTATTCACTACATTGTAACTAATTATATTAATTAATTACAGTTAGCATTGTCAGCGTGGCAATCCTGCCAGCATTTAGGGCACTTTTCCTCCCACCACGGAGCTTATAGATTGGTTTTTATTTTGACTTTTCTTATTCTGCAAACGTTAAATCTTTTAAATAATATATCTACCTTCTTTAGGTACATAACATAACAATACAGTTAATATTATTATTTATAGATGGTGTGAAAAGGCAGATGTAAGTGGTGTTGTGTCCGTAAATTCAAATTCAGAAAACAAACTACAATAATTGTTTTCTGAATTTGAATTTACGGAATACTTAATCTCTACTATATTTACTAGACGACTATTAAACTTGAGGTATTTATATTATTTACCAAAATATGTATAAAAAAATCATAGCATATTGTCAATATCAAAGTGTTAGCTATCCTATGTTATCTGCATTCACAAAACATTTCTCTGTGCATTCGATCAATTTCGAGAGTAGTGTCGGCCGAGCATTGAATTGCATACGTGTCGGTTACTCGATGTTTTCCTCCATCGGTCCAGCAGCTCGATAAATCGTATTTCGGGAAAGCTGGATTAGCAGTACATCGAATCGAATATAGGCGAATGTAGATCCACAGGATAGCATGAACAGGTTATGTAGTAGGAAAATGTATCCATAACAGTTGATGTTTCAATTTGGGAAAGTTACCAAAATGAAAATAAAAGAAAAGATTTGAAGATCATACAAAGCATAGTTAAAAAATAAAAAATACGTTTATACTGTGTTGGTATATTACCGCAGTATAAATTAAGTAAATAAATTTTAAAGAAGGAAGGAAGGTATACAGTTAATTCAAATATATATTTTGGAAAATCAATTAGAAATACATTTTAATGTCCCTTACAATTCAGGCAGGCCAATCGAATAATTTGCCTTTTAATTTGTCGTACGGATTATATTATATCACAGCAATAATGAATTGTAAAAACTTCTGCATATTTGAATTCAATTAATGAAATTGAATAATGAATGCATGTTGGGACATTATTTGGATTGAAAAAAGGGGACTGAAATAAAATAATATTGTTATGTTTTGTTTTTAAGTTGCGACCTTCCATTTCAGTGTGGTAAATTAAATAATTTACATGGTTCCTTTTTGACGAATACATACATTTGAACATACTCCCTGCTTATATTAATTTTGCCTTAAAAGGCGCTGTCAGTTCAGAGCTTAAAAACTTTCGATTTCTTCCACTTGAAATCAAGCAAGCGCATCTCGTAAAAACGTACAAAATTTAAAAAAAATATGCTTCAATATTAAATAAAAAGGTTACCCTTCAATATATGTGTATTAAAATTTTCTATTTTATGATATATGTTTCATGGCAAATACAATTGTGAATATAGAGAAAAACTGTTTTAAGGGTGAAATTAAGTGGTATGTTTGAATTTTTATGTGTACTATATAGAATGTTAAAATATGTTTTTAATTCCGTCAATTTGTACTTAAAAGTCTTAGAAATGTCATAGTATTTGTTTTATTTTAAGTAAATCGCTGTGTATGAGATAAACTGCTTCAAAAACTCTTAATTTTATCGGCGTCTTGAATTGTCCGCACCCTAAATACCATAGGAACAATAGTTTCTTTACTTGTTGCTAAATTTGTTTATTTGTATTGAGTATGCTTTTGATGTAATACATTTGAAATGTTTCGTTATTCTCTGGGTACAAATATAAATGTCACAGTTTCGTACATGAGGAACATTGTATCGGGTAGTAGGTAGGTGAACCCTGTCCCTTTGTGTCTATTCATGACTCTATACCAACTGAATATTCAGTGAGTATGAAAACGTTATTGCACAAGAAGGGTAAGCGATCAAAAAGTTACTTTTCCACTTAATGCGTATAGCTATATAAAGTCACAAGGAATTAACAAACGTTAAGATAATTATTGTATGTTTTGCATAACTAGCTTATGAGTCCAAGTGTAATAAAATTATTATTTGTTAATTAAAGTTAAACTACATTTTTATTTATTTAAATTAAAATTGCAAGTGCTTATACCTACGAGTATATTATTGGTTTCTAAGTTATTGTGAAAATACGACTAAAATGTGATATTTTGTTGACCCACGATGGACAAATAGGACTTAAGCTAACTTTAATTATCTAAAGGAATTCTAAATTCATTGTAACCAATTGAACTTTATAAAATAAGTACTTAATATTTAATTTGAGCGCACACAATTAGTTATAGTGGTAGCTACGAGTATTAGTATCTTACTATAGTGATCATATAATTAAATAGTTAGGTATACTTTTTTGTGTAGGTAAAGCCACTGTAATATTATCTATAATACTACCGTAGTAAAGCTGAAACCTTTTACCGGGACCTTGACAAGCACAGTTACCTACCCACTGCTAGTATTGATGGCATTTAGAGAGAATGTAATTATTAACAATCATAAGAACCGTATCTCTTTTTAGCGTATTGATTAGTTATAATTTAATGTATATTAACTATATAATTATACAATTTTGTGATATAGACAACCAGTAGGCATTTTAAATACCTACTCTAGCATGCCTATTCCTACTCTCTTACAGGTCGCCAGATAACGTAGTTTGTTGTAGTACTATATACGCTCAGTAAATTCTCTTTTGAATCTTTTCATGGTGTATTATGCTACAAAGCTAACCATAGGTAAGCTAGCATACACGCAGTGGTTCCATAAAATAGTTCAAAAAAATGCTTGTACTTCCTACCTACCTCTGCCAATCCCTTCAGGTATGCAAAGCCTGATGGCAATAACTCGTATGATTGTTTGATAAATAATACTACACGAATTTTAATTCCCATTGAACTCAACAGGTTGTTGATATCTGATTCAAATTGTACAGTCGTATTTAACACAGCTTCAAACAAACAATATTAGCTTCAGCATCAAAATCATCGACAATGGCCACATAATTTTCCTTTATGTTTGCTTATTTTGAATTGAATGCAATAAATTGCATTGTAAACACAGAACCACATAATAAGGGGATCGAGTGTGAGATTAGCTTTCTATTAGCAAAACAATTGCGGTTTAGGGGAGCGCACACTAGTGAAGCGAAAAGGAACTCTCTCTTAGTGGCTTCAGACATTTACCTATAAAGAGTCGACTCTGAACTTGAATTTCATATTATACAGGAGTTTGCGGTGCCACTGTATTTGTGTTAAATCATTGAATTTAAAGAAATCACGAGACTTAGAAAAAAGTCAAGACCTTATTTTTTTCGAAATCATACACTGGCATATACATAATTAACTTATAAACGCTGCTTAACTTTAAATGACATTATTTAGTACTGCGCAAAGGAAATACAGGGTGTTTGGTAGAGGGACCGACACACCAAATGAGCGTGTTCGGGGGCCCACTTGGAGAATACAAGTTGGCCAAAAAAAAATCCCCGACACCCCAATTTTTTTTAACTGTTTTTTGTGAATTTTCTCGTTTTGTCCAATATTGTACCTACTCGTATTACCACCATAACATTTGTAAAGTATGTTTTAGACCGGATGTTTTTAGTTTTTACAAATTTTACAAATGTTATGGTGGTAAATAGGTACAATTTCGGAGAAAAAGGGAAAAATCACAAAAAAAAAGTTAAACATATTGGGGGGTCGGGGTTTTTTTTTTGGCCAACTTGTATTCTCCAAGTGGTCCTCCGAACACACTCATTTGGTTTGTCGGTCCCTCTACCAAACACCCTATATATTCTGCGCCGTACTAAATGACGTTATATAAATTAAAGCAACGTTTATAAGTAAGGCCGATTAGATCTTGGTTATCTAGAAGATATCCCTTTGAGCGATTAGACCGCGCATATTGACTCTTAATTTTTAGCTTTTAATTTATGTGTCATGTTTTCATAATCATAATGTCAATACTTATTATCTTATATTTATATTATTGAATTTCTTTGTACTATTTTGTTTTGTGCTGTTTCTACAAAGAGTTTATCTATCTAAATATGTTTTGCCTAAGACGGTTACCATTATACAGCAACCACAACCGGTGGCTGACAGACGCCAACAGCAGTCTACACTACACAATCTATTGTTTTACTACAACACAGCCCCAACTCAGCATAAAGCTGATTGCGTTGAAGCAACCAGCGCTGGTCATCCGTTGGGGCTGGCGGTGACGTCACACACGACTGCATCGAGCGCGTTTTTTATAATACAAAACAAAACAAACACAACACTTTAAATACTGAATACAATACTACTATAAAAACAAATATGCAAACAGGATAGGAATGACCGGATGTACCTACAAAGACTTCGGTAATAGAAATAACTATCTACTAATAAGTAAATATAAATACACAAACTTATATAATATTATTATCATTATTATATACAATTTATATTGCACTGGTGTCAATAACCAAAATGGCTATTTTTTTTGTAGATCGAATATAAAGCTCTTAATTTTATTTCGGAAGTTTTGCAAATTACGCAGGTTCCTTATCCTATAAAAAGAACACACGATTCTAAAACGGGGCGAAAAATTGGCATTTATTAGATTTTCAGAAAGCATATAAGTAATTTTACAATGTAAGACATTTGAGCAAATTTTATTACGAACCATATATTTATATGGTGTTTGGTATAAGTCGAAAAACTTGAAACATGTTAAGAAATCAACGAAATTTTTAGTGATATGATGAAATATTAGAGGGTTATTTTTATGTATGAAGTTGTAGTAGCTTGATTAGAAGTTCTTAGCGTCTCCAAATAACGGGAGTGCTCAGCTGAAATGCCACTAGCATCCATTGGAGTAATGACCATAGCAAGGTAAATACAAAGGGCATTAGCAATCGAGCCCAGTACGGGTTGACGGATAAGCCAAAGTCTATCAGCCAGCCCGCAATGCGGCCTAGTGCGGTATTAAAGCCCAAACTCCTTTTTCTGAGAAAAAGGGTACGGGCCCCAGCTTTAGGAACTTAATGGGCTGATTATGCTTTTAATCGCTTATTTCTTTTTACTTACATTACAATAAAAAGAGGGCTGTTGTAAGTACGGAGTCTTGCTTGTATGTCTGTGTAATGGGGTCGTAGTTCCGAAACGAGGGGACCGAATACGACACAATTTTTTAGCATGTTTTTTTTAAATGGTACTTGGCTGTGTTTTTATTATAACTCTCTGAGATCCTCAGTTTCGGTTACAGACTTAAAAGGGATCTAGATTTATCTTCAATATTTGTAATGTTTGTTAATATTTATTCCTTCACCAGGATCCTCGATTTTATATCTTATACTACATATAAGTAAAACAATCGTGCATTTTATTATTTAACAGAATGATTTACAAAAAGGTTATCATTTTAGAAGTTATACAAAATCAAACACCCAATACAGTAAAACTATTAGATATTAGTGAAGGCTTTGAAATGAGTGGAACTATTTGCAATTCAATGCCCCGCATAAATTTAAAAAAAATTACACCATGCTAAAAAGTCCATATTACCTTCCTTCTACTAGAAATTACATTTTGTCGCCCAATACAGCACATTCTGCACCTGCTTAAATATCTCAATCCAAATTATACCTCCACCCCAAAATAAAAAACTTGAAAAAGTTACTTTAAGGTTGCTGCGCCCGTGATTTGTCATCAATGGGATTATGAACAGTTAAGTAAGCTACATTAGTTGTAGTAAATGTTTATGCAAAAATTAAAATACTTAGATATTTTTTTTTTCATATTCGACTTACCTACTCATTATAAAATCTACTTTTAAGGCGCAACGCAAGGTGAAGCAGACCTCACCACAAATCTAAGATAATGGATGATATATACATTCTAATATAAATAAAGATATTTTCCTTTTGAAGAACATTTTGTTTTTATTACGTCTACCATATCTACTATACATAAACTTGAACTCGCGATTTTCCGATGACAATCCACAGAAAACTGAGCACGTAACAAGTGAACCGACGAGTTGACAATTTATCCGCAAAAACATCATACTCATCGTTTAACAGCTTGGTTTTTACACGGATTTTATTCCGTGCCTGTTCGAGCGTGCTCCCCATTGTTTTCGCGCGTAACTTTCACAATCTTTTCCGTAAAACAATGTATAAAACTCGCAAAGGGCTTGCTGTGAGCGCGACTCGGAACTCGGAAATAGGTACGACGAAGAAGGGGTGGGGAGATATCCTACGAGCAACGAGCAAAGCGATGAGAATAATGAAGTGTGGCAACTTTATCAAAGCTCTTTGACTCAATTTGGTTGCTTTAGTTTTTATTCAGAGGGTTCAAGGTTTTACCTAGTATTGATACTTTGTAGTTTTGTACAGGTACGCATTTTTATATCATGGGTTTTCATCATGTTCAAAATGCTCAAAATATACTAGGTTGGTAGTTTTACTTTATCCTAACTTTAGTAAAGATTTAATTACATACGAATATAAATAGTTCGCTGCAGTAAGACAATATTATGAAGATTTGATGGAACATCTGTTCGAGCTATTTTACAATAAACAACAGTTCATTGTTAAAGAGCTTGGACAGGAATGATTGCCCCAGGTTACCTGGGACGCCCTGGAACCCGATTCTACCTGGGCCAGGTTACGGCACTTATCAATGGCTCGCTACAAGGCCGCTCCTGCAAACAATTATTATTCTTATCATTATGATTATGGTATATTTTTTTATTTAAGAAATTGATTTTTTTACTATATATATCACACCTCTTCGGCTGGTATTCCAGACAAACACTCAGTTTTCACAGATAAATACATATTAAAAATTGGCTCAGATCATTCATCAAGCCTGTATCATGAATGACTACTGAACGTGGTTCCGAAATCAACTTAAAATTGCAACTTTTCCATCTAAAGTGTTTTAACATTATCTTACGCCATCAAACAGGCACCTTCAAACGATAAGCATGTAGCCTAATCGTGGAACGTTTGAAGACGTAAAAAGGTCTCATAAACAGACAAGAACCTTCACCTAAATACAGATAAGGTGGTAGAGAAAAAAGGCTACCCTTTTATCTACCTTTTGAGCTTCACAATAGATCGCTCCGCATCGCTCACGTCACGTATGGAGCTTTAAACGTACAAAAACCCAGTCAACAGCTGACGAAATGAAAAGCACGTACTCGTATGACGACACGGAGTATAATCCCTATTGACGACGTAATTGCCCGACGTTTTGACAATCTGCCAACGCGATGCAGGATCTATAATGTCAGATTTCAGCCGCTTTACCTTCACAAGTCTGACGAGCGACATTTCCGCGATGTTGAAAGGAAAGTTGTGTGTGTAAAGTGCTGTAATCATTGTACGAAAAGCCCGTTTATGTGCCACAGTATTAAATGGAGGCGGTTATATTATTTTTATTACGATATATTTTATATACGTATTACACATATTTTGCACCTAATGTGATGCGGCATAATCATTTCATTAATATTAGGTATAAATGAGAATGTCTATGAGTGAGTTAGTGAGTGTGAATGTTTGTTATTATTAAGATAAGGGGTTGTGTGTATTAAGTAACACATGCCCCGAGACAAACATAAACAATAAACTATACGAGTAACTTGAGCATGTCTGGAAACAAATACTAAAACTAGTCTCGCTTTATACGGCAGTTATGTCAAAAGTTTATAAGTAGATATCTACTTTTGCTTTAAAGTTTTCTACAGCGAAGTTTATTTAACAAGAGATTTAGAGATCTACAAGAGCAAAACGATAAACTTTCGTAGTAAATTGCCATATCGGCCTTTTCCTTGTTTGTAAATGGAACGTAGATATGCTTAATATAAAAATGTGCTTTATTTTATGTTATCATGGAGTGGTGAGCACACAAATGCTTTACAGTTAATTTTAAGTTGGCAGAAAACATCAAAACCTAATTATATAATAATCTGCCTGTCTTAACTGCGTACTTTGTTTATATAAAATCAATTATTGTGTCACCTATTAACGCTTTTTCCTACCAGAGACGTAAATATACGTCAGTTTCATTCATAAATCTTTTGTTTTAATTATCACGGTATATGAGGAATTAAATTACAACGACACCCGAATGTATTGATGTTTCATTAATATACCCATCCTGTTTAAAAACTAGATATTACAAATAATTCATCTTTTGGGAGAATACACTAATTTTGAATTTGTTTGCGATGATTTTTCGCTTTAGTATAAAGCGATCAGTTTCTGTAAGTGGAAGTCCAAGTGTTCGTTTATAGACGTTTAACATAGAAATCATTGTTTCTGTGATATGTTACCTATATTTACCGAATGCCCTAACCGCATCTAGGTATTTACGTGAGATAGCTTCTTTTCCTGCGAGTTTTGGTCGACGTACGATCAAATAAAATGTGTAATTTGGCTTTGGTAACGCATAATTCATTTGTATTGATTTATGTACATCATTAACTATTAGTAATTTATTATCAAAGAAGTACGTATTATGCATGTTAGTATTATCGCTAATACGGATTGTACCTAATTTCCCAAAAGCAAAATTGCCTGAAATAGACAATTTATTCTACGGATAACTTATTAGTCAGGGCCTCATAACCAGTTGATTAATTGGTAGAGATCAGCAACATTATGTACGAAATAACGCTTTGTGCTATTACTAGCGTTATGATTTCTCCTTAATACACACTTATTTTTAAAAATAAGTATGTAACTACCTATATCATTTATTTACCACCGTCATAACATTTTTATTGTTGTTTTATTTATAAGTTTAGTTTAAATTTAAATTACTCATTAGCCTTTTAGGCTAGATTGTTTTTAGATGTGGTATAGATCTATTAAAAATGGGCCTCATATACAAAAAAAAATATTAAAAAAAATGGCACGCATTTATAAATTTTTATAAATGAATGTACTGATACACATTTCAAGCATATACGCACCCCAAAACACTTACACTGGTCCCTCCACACTTGTGTATGGTGGGTTGTGAAGTGGAGGCGTGGCTTCACCTCACAAACCACATACATACACCCCACCCCACACACTACCTACCACACCTCATACACTAGATAATAATAACTACTCTCACTATATAAACACTTTTGAAATTTCGTCCTACCAAACACAGACGAACACAGATACGAACATATGCTATCCACCCCATCATACACACACAAACTCACATACACGTGTTTCTACTTACACTCGCACTCCTCTCTACCACCTACACTCAAGGTAATCAATATTAAATTAATCTTTCTTTTATAATTAATTTAGTTCTTAATTTATACCCTACGGCGACATACACCATGCCTATCACATATGTTTCTATGTATACTGGTTAATATAACCTGTATGGATAAATGGATCAATACGGAAGAATAGTAAGTAAAAGTTAAAATTTAAGATGAATTAATCGAGACCACTCTCTTTCAAAGGACTCAAAATAAATTTTAATTTCAACTTAGGTACCTACTTAAATTTTTTAAAAGTGAGTGGTGAAATTAAAATATAGGTATATTTACAAAAAACTCGTTCTTTAAGAATGTATATGATTAACTAATACACTTTTAAATGACTCTAATTTACCTAAATAAATACCTGAGAAACTCTTTGTTTTTATATTTAATACATATATTGGTTCTGAGACTTGATGATCTTAGCGTGAAAAGTAAACATGAAAAGTATTTCATTGTTTATTTTGGCCTATATGTGATACTTAATTGTTTAGAATTTTTATTTTATTGAGTCCCCAAAACTGTACATAACTTCCCACTTATTTGAATTTTATACTTTGTACAAACTTCATGAAAATACTTAATTTAAATGTAATGTATAAGTTCAAGGTTCTTCTGAATTTTTCGTAGTCTACTCGTTAGAAACTGATCTTTAGCAATTAAACTTTATCATAAAACCGTTGTGATTATTAATAATACACTACATGTAATAATTCAGTTTATTTAGTCTCACATAAAAGTCATCATTGATATATACTTATTTGTTACATTAAGCATTCATTCTATTTCGAAAATGTTATTAAGTTTTATCGGTATTTAAGTATCGGTACTATGGCTTAATGATCCATATATTTTTATGTTAACACAACCCGATCATGTTTAAAGATATCAAAATAGTAAGTAAAACAAACTCTCAAACTCTCACAAAGTCGTAAAATCCACCAACGACAAAATCCAAAACGTGTTACTCGTTACTGTTTCCATCAAATTTACGGAAACATGTTTTTAAGCTGTAAAAGATAATTAATAATCGGCTTAACACAAGCACATTAAATTTATTAAGCTAAAACTCAAGCTCAGCAGTACCGCAAAAGTGTGAACATAATTTTAACGTTGCCAAAATATGTCAACAAGTTATTTATTGCGCGAAATATTCGGGATTCCACAGCAATGAAAACGTGATGAGATTCCCTGAAATCTTCACTGACAATTTTAAGGGAATGATAAAATCAAAAGCTTTGCTACCTCGCATCAATTTATTAGGTGGCCTATTTACATTTAGGTCAGGTTGTTGAATGATCACTTTTTCATCGATTCATTATTCCGCTATAAAGACGCTTTGCATTAAGTACGTATAATAAAGGTCCTATGTCGACGTACAAATTAAACAGGTCAGTGGATTTCGAATAGAGGATTAGATTATAAGAGATATTGTGTGTTTGTATTACACAGTAAAAGAATTGCATATTTAAATACAAAATATTTGTTAATATTTTATTAAAATAAAATTACTAAGACATTGTATAAAATTGCGACGTATTTTTTACATAAAGTCTTGTCTGTAATGTCCAACTAATTTTCGGTCATCATCATCATCATAATTAACATTACTTATACTTTTTTGAATTTACATATGTATTAAATATATGTATTATATATATATATATACTTAGATTTGTTTTTCGATACGTAAACTTTCATAAGGAAATTTCTGAGGGATTAAATGCGCTTAAAATTGATTTAGTATATACTCATTGTTCGACGAGACAACAGTTTTTTTTTTTTTAATAATGGTTAAGAATGTATATAGTCTATCTAAAGCGGTTTATAAACATTTTTGGATGTAGGCCTCCTCCAATCTCTACTGTCTTGAGCTTTTATCATCCAATCATGCCCTGCGTGACGTCTGATCTTTCCATCTTTCGGGTGGTCTTCCTCGGGGTCTAGTGTGTAGCCGTGGTCTCTACTCCAGCAACCTCCGAGTCCATCGTTCGTGGTGTATTCGCGCAATATGTCCTGCACATCGCCACTTCCGCTTCGCTATAACATTGATCACGTCCCTGACTTTGGTCTTCGTGCGTTTCCAGTCATTACTTTCTCCATCGCTCGCTGGGCAACACGGAATATTTCTGTGGAGTGTTCAGTTCAGTCAGGGTCATAGTCTCGGCTCCATAGATGAATCAGGCAGTACACACTGCTCGAACTCTTTCCTTTTGAGACCTATGGACAGCCTTGCCTGTCTATAGGTATGTATAGTACAGAGTATAAAGTATTCATAATAAACGTAAAAAAATAATATTAACTACAAACTGTAAAATATAATGAAGCGTTTCTGTTACCCCCATTATTTAGCCGCATCCGATCTGTAAATGATTATTACACATAATAACATGTTCTAGTAAAGCGGTGGATACGTTACTGAAACTTACTAAGACAATTATTGTTGAGCACACAAAAAACAATGTTTCGTGATTTTGTACACTTACACTTACTTACACTTAATGACTACACTCGTGCACCGTAACGAACACGTCTTGTTTAAAAATCCATTGTTCGGTGTTTTTCCCGTCACCAATGTTTATAATTTGTGCGTAATAATTACTATATGCATATATCGTTAAAACAGAATTGTAAAATCTTGGCAAACCTCTAATAAAACTTGGATACTGCTCAAGAACAGGTAAAAGTAGACGTATGGCAACATTGGCAACCCAACCAAGTGATTCGAGACCCTTTCTCAATTGTCGGAAATGGGAATTTCCTCAAACATGGGCTTCCCCGCCTTAATCTGGAATCACTCTACAAACCAAACGACCCAACGACCCTATATTCCGTTTAGCTTGATTATTGTGCTGATTTTGGTGATTTGAAAATGAGATTTGGCGCAGTTCTTGTTGCGTTTATTGAGATTTTTTTTGGTGCTAAGCTGATGTTACATTATGTTATGATGATAATACATATGTTATTGAAATGTTAGAGTTTTGGTCTTAACAGGGGGTGTTGTTCATTGAACAACTGGTATGCACAACAATTTGTGGCAACCACACTAATAGAGTTCTAAAATAGTTTTCATTGATGTAAGAACACTCTGGTAGCTTAAGCTACGAGACTAAGCACATCTCCTTCAAAGTGGCTTTTAAAGTCGTATTTTAGGATTTGATTTCAGTTGTTTATATCAACCGACTGAAAATGTATATGCTCATAAGAGTTGGTTGATCCGAATCAATGAAAAAATTGAATACCAATAGATAGATGATCACAATGAAAGCTCTTCAATTCTGTACATAAACCCCAAGTGATCCATACTTTCGGAGTCATATTATTTATAGCTTTGACAACTGTAATATAATATTTTACTGTGCGAAGAAACTATTAGTTAACTATCAATCAATTATTAGTTAACTATCTATCTGATGTCCTTTTAAATTTTTGGTTTTACCTTATACGTGATTGAGTCAGAATTGAGAAGATCCGTAGATGAACGACAGTCACCGACATAGGAGAGCCAGTTCAAGTGACAGTGGGCAGGGCAGCATTCAGAACTGATGGTCGATGAAGCCGGAGGTCTTTGGAGTGGAAAACAAAGACCAGCAAGCGTAGCGTAGGTTGTCCAGCGACATATGACCTGATAAAGTTGGATAAAGTTTCTGACGTTGGATGCAAAGCGTTTCCAACCGGTCCTATTGGAAATCTATGAGGGAGGCATATGTTCAGCAGTGGACGTCCTAGGGCTGAAATGATGATGATGATCAATATTTTAGAGTTATTTTAGAACTGCCTGTACTGTAACCGGCAGAGCAGAGGTTTATAGCAACGGTAATTAGTTGTATTTCTCTTTAGTAACTAAATACAAAATGTATACTCATTAACAAGTAGTAGTAGAAATAGTAAAATAAAACAAGAATTAAAAATATTCGAAAGAATAAGTAAAAAAGTGCTAATGTTTGTTTATTTTTTACAGTTTTACTGCTTTTCAATTTGTTTATTAACGCCGTAATAACTAGGGGAGTTATTCAGGCAGTTATAATAATATGTTTAAATTATCGTTGCTGATATCTATTCCCCTATTTTTATAGGGAGCTGTGTATTTTTTTTCGAAATATTAATCTTTATGCTGAACACATGAATGAAATCGAATGCAATGTAATCCATTGTCAAACCTTACCTAGCCACACAGGCCTTTCCTGTTGGTCCTAACAAGTGGAGCTTAGACCACTTATCACGCGAGACATTACATACTAAAGAGGCTATATGTTACCTCATTTTGATACACTCACGGCATTATATTGTGTCGATAACACTTAATGAACTCATTTGAAATGCAAATGCAATACGAGCAGAGCTATCTATACAATAAACATGTCACGTCGATAAACTGATTTTATATAAGTATCTATCGTATCTTGTCACTAGCATGGATGGACCGCAACAGCTGTATAGCGGGCTGTCTTTTACCGAAAATCATTTTGAAATTTTATATTGATAATCCATACTCGTAGTTCCGATCTAGTCACAGGTCTATAATTCCTGTTCATCCGAAAAAAATACGCTTACAGTGAACCTAGCAGGAATAGCTGCGTAAGTGTAACGTAACGTGTCATTCACGTGAAACAATACAAAATGTCGTTTATCTAGAATCTAGGGCAACTGTGGCACAGACAACTCATAGTTTGTGCGCTGAAACGTGACGTGTTTACTTGACTATACGAATACTTTTTGCAAATTGTTTGTGCTACGGCTGCAGCACTCAACACGAACGTGTTTGTAAGTGCCTGGATATGTCGTCTCGCGAAACCCTTACGGTCTTATTTTGAAACAAATAATTATATACACAAATATTGTTATATAATAATCATGTAATTAATTGTTAAATCACATCTAGTCACACAGCACATGTACATATATATATCCTGTTGATCCAAACAAGTGGCGCTAAGAGTACTTAACACGAGTAAGTTTATAAATGCCCGGATGTGACCTCGAGCGATACCCTCAGCCTTATTTAGGGAACTTATTATACGACATAATGGCAGGAAGGGTCGGAAAAGTATAAGCAACATTCTTCACGTCGACTTTCTCTAGCTTATTTATAGCTCTCAGACACAATTGTAATTGATCACGTAGGGCTTCAGTCGGGACAAGTGGCCAGAACGATGACGTCATTATGCTACAATGAATTCTGGAATACACGTTCGTCCTACGTTTACTAGTAGAAGGGCGGAAATGTTCGTATCGTAAACATAAACAATATAAGAACTTGCCGCGTGTCTTCGTATAAACTATGAGTTGTGTGTACCATATTATGTACTAGACACTCTGTACGCATTGTGTTTACTAGATAAATGATAGCTTATACTGAATTGCTTTACTTTTATGATACCATTATACGTATGTACGTAAATTATTCCTCTTAGTCCCATATTAAGCTCGTTACTAAGGTATTGTCTTCGATAGAATGCGAATTGATACTAACAAAAGTACCCCCTATAATGGTTTTGTCGAGAAGCTTTTTGTTTGTCACACAATGTGAAAATGTGTAATGATCTCGCAAACGTTAACTTTTATTTTGTGTTGTTATTTATTATTCTGTTTGTTTGTTTGTTTCGTATATGCACGTAGCATATACATATATACGAAACAAACAAAAAATTCAAAACGAATCATTTATTCGTTAGTCACACAAGTACATATTCATATTCATATATGTGCTGGAACAATTAGAAATAGCGAATTATATACAATACAATACAATAATACTTTATTGAACACCAAGCTTATAAATGAAAGAACTAAGAGTAGTTTACAAAACAGGTTGTACAATGGGCGGCCTTATCGCTATAAGCAATTTCTTACAGGCAACCTTGGGATGGATAGTAATTAATATAAATTAGAATAGGCGCATAGTGGTGAAAAACGGTAATAATTAAGCAATATAACTTAGTGCATGGATCATTTTTAAAATAATTTGTCACCATAACTTTTTAAAATATATTGTTTACTCAGACACAATCAAATATATCCATAAATAAATAACACATACATAAACAAGATAGAATAATACATACAATACATATCAATATATATATAATACAAAGGATACCTACTGTAGGATCAGTTAGTAAAAAAATAAATTAGATTTACAATGTTATACACAAATTAAAAGGTAAACGACTAGCAGCCTTCAGACATGTAATGCTTCTTTACCATATTCTTGAATACATTAATTGATTGAGCGTGTCTTCTATCAACGGGGAGATCATTCCACAGACGGGCAGCTCGAACAGTAAACGATTTTTGATAGAATGTTGTCGAGGAAGTAGGGGTTTTCAACTGTCGGGTAAAGGAAGAACGAAAAGAAAGAGCATTAGAGAGATGAAGAAATTCAAAACGTTATTTAAGATAAGATGGAGTCGGAGGGAAGAACAGAATATTGAAAAGAAGGGAAAGGACATGTAAAACCCGGCCGTCGTCGGATGGGTCACCAAATGAGCTTAGACCGGTATTCAGATACATGGTCATACATATATACCATAATATAAATAATTTTATACTTTTTATCTCCATTGTTGCGTTGTTTTTTGCCTAAAATAATACATAGGCCCTTCGATCATATATAAGGTATATGATATATGATCGAAGTAGGTACCACAGCAAATAGCAGCAGCGGCGACAGAGCTTCCGAAAACTGTTTATGTTGAGTACGTTTGTTGAATAGAACATGTAGGAATGTGCTTTAATTTTTTAATTCTCTCTTAAATATAATAATAAAGGCAGAAAAGTTGTTCAAATCATCATTGTGGTATGCGTGATTAAATTATATTTACGAAGTTCATCACACTCGAGAAAAGAAATAAAATAGCAACGCGTATTTACACAAACAACTCATTTAATTTCAAAGTCCAGTCACCGTTATTGTCATTCGCGTGACACCGGAAGTGATGCCATCGCCAGCGAGACGTGTCACTCAATAAGTCACCGCTGCCTTCCTTTATGTCACGCGTATTATGTGCCTAATATGAAGTGATAGAGGAAATCTTACTCGAGAGTCTCGAGACACCATTGTGTCGAGATTGTTGACACGGATAACAAGAAGCGTGTTCCGGAGAATCTTCTCATGTGACAATATCGTATTTTCTTATACGTAACATTATCTTGAAGCTACTATATTGTATTATGGCTTAGATATTTAAGCATATCATTTTATTGATTAGGCATGCTAAAATGGCCTAGTATCGTTGACGATGACATTTAGTAACGTTGAAGATGACTGCGGTTTCACCCGCGTGGTGATTGACGATGTTGATGATGAATCAAACGTAATTTGTGTTGTTCAGGAATAATTTAGCTTTCTACTGGTTAAAGAATTTTTAAAATCCGTTAATTCGCTTTTGAGTATATCTATTACAAACAAACCGACAATCAAAACTTTCCTGTTTCTAATAATACTAGCAGCGCTTTGCGGTTTCACCCACGTAGTGGTGGATAACAATGATGATAAATCAAAATATGTAGCTTATGTTCATCAGGGATAATGAGGGATTCTAATGGTATAAGAATTTTTCAAATCAGTCAGTAGTTTCAGAGCCTATTCAATTCAAAGAAACAAATACACATATCTTACCATATGTATGGATATAGATAATATAGTGTAGATATGAAAGAAACAATTTGATGCCACCGTCTCGCACAATTCTATGGTCGGGCAATTAAATGGGCATAGTCCCAACTCCCAATCGTCTGATTCAAGATACTCAGTGAAGGTTAACTCACTTGGTCTCGATTCACAATGGTCCTCTGTAATAGTCAAACCGTTGCCATGTAGGTAATTTAGCCCCTTTTTGTAAGCTTTTAAATAATTTAGCTTTAAGAAAACCTGCATTATACGTATATACACATTTCATATAACATTTCTTAATTCATTTTCTGCCGTGCGATTCTGTAATAACTCGTCGATGCGCTCGTCGACGAGCTCACCGGTGTCATATACTTTATGAGAAATCGCCCTTGTACATAAGGTTGTTTTTCCAACGTTTCTTGTTATCTCTTCATTTGTTTCACGGATGTTGTCAAAGATGCAACGATGTTTGCTCTTAGAGAATCGCACGGCTGTTCAGTCTAAAATATATCTATACTAAGGCGTAAATTGGCCGTTTATATACATTTACATAATAAAGAAAAAGAGTATATTACATAAAAACTAACTTCAAATACTTAGGCTGTTTATTACAAAATACAAATAAGAACAAATAACATTAAGGAATATGTATACGATACGAATATGCTAGAAAATATTTTATGAAGTTATTTTTTAAGCAGAAATACCGTTGGTAGAGCTGTAAAGAAAGAACGGTCTGCTTCTACTTCATTCTTTCATCTACATAAACTACTTCATTTATTTCTGAGAAAAACGCTATTATGATTTTGCATGCCTACATATATATAATATAATAGGATATAAGCATAATAGGACAGTATAAAATGATATACTTACCTAATATTGACTGTAAGTCCTGTATAAATCTAATAACACCTGTCGCAATCTAATAATCTACTGGAGTTTTTGCTTATGTCTTCTGTTTTAGCTCTCTTAAATGTAGAGTTTTTGGAAATCCTTATCTGGTCTGGATAAGAAAGCTGCTAGGTACATGCTAAAAAGTATTCATGGCATCAGTTTAGGCCTGGTACAAATAAATAGCTAACGAACAATAAATTATTATGAAAATTAAGAATCTAAATAAATGGGGAACATGTTTGCAGGTAATTCGTAGTTATATTTTTAGTCCAGAATCAAGTCAGTGCATGGATGATCGGCTTGGCTCGATTTAGATACGAATAAAAAAGAGTAAGATATGTTCTGTGAGGATCATGTCACCGCGATTGAGGATTTTGCAGTGCGACTGTTAGGTACGCCATCTAGTTTAATCTGTCCGAATCAGCAAGCCTCATTCGAGGCTTTTTCATTCATAAATCTATTGTTATTTTTTGTCCTGATGCGGACAGATTAAACGCAACGAAACAAACTGTTGTTTTTAATTCCCCGAAAACACTGATAAAACGAAGTTTTTTAACTAATGAAACCTAGCTAGATCGAGTTATCGCTTCCAAAACCCTCGAAACTAAATTTCATGAAAGTCGCTGGAGCCGTTTCCGAGATCAAGATTATATAATTATAAATATACAAGAATTACTCTTTAAAGTATCAGATAGATAAAGGAGTACTTTAACTTTTAGCGTTCTATTTGCAAGTGTACATTAAACAATTGTTGTAGGTACCTTGTACGAGCTCGTAGCATAGTTATCATGCCATAGAAAACGATTCCGATAAACAAAATATTAATAAACAAACCATAAGTCTATAAGATGCTTACATGAGATAGGAATTTGTAAGGAACTTATTTTAAGTACTTTCTGTTTGGTCCCGAGCCCCTGACAATAGATGGCGCCGTTCGTAACGTCATTTGGTTCCGTCAGTCTGCGGAGCCCCAGTTGAAGTGCGTTCCAGACTGAACACTTTCGTTTACCCAAATCTGTGCATTCAATAACATGGTCACGAGTAGTCACGACCAAATATGACATAGATTGTGTACAAAACCAAAACCTTAAAGTGAATCAAAGAAGTAAATCGAATTTTGTCACCAATTTGCTACCGGCATATATTTTTGTATTTTGTGTCTGCTTTAAACACAATTTCACTTTGTAAATTATTATGCTCTGTGTTTCTCGGATCTTTGACGTATTCTTTCTTTTAGGGAGAACTCTAAAATATGCGTAGAATGGCTCATAGCAATAGACTCCATACAAAAAAAAATTATATCTATAACTCTTCCTTAAATTTGTTGCACGACAAAAGTATGACTATTTGTGACATTTATCAGCATTTCTACTTTTTTCGGTTAAGGAAAGGAATGTTTTCGGAAGGAGATACCAAAATCAGTAAGTAGTGGCTAAGTAAGTGAAAATCTATTGCGCGCTCCAAGTACTTTGGTAGTGGTAAGACTTTTGCAGAGTGCGTCTGGAGAAGTAGGTACCACAACTTTGCCAGTTATTCAACCGTGAACAAGTAGTGTGTAAACATTACTGTATTTCCTTAAACGGGATTTTATCCAACGAAATTACAGAGCAAGAAATTTAATATTTCTATCACAAGGTGACGAGAGCAATGCATTACAATACAAAGTTTTGAACAATTATGTAGGTAGTTTAACATTTTGAATGGCACTGAACTGTTATATGATAGCGAGACGCTTAACTTCAGGCGAGCGACTTACTCGTCTCGTCACCATAAAAAATACATTGAAGATTAGGCCAGGGCTTATAATTTAAACCTACTTACTTCGTGTAAACAACACAAAACGATTGACGAACGATCACGATATGACAGAAATATTATAATACTAACAATAAACCCCTCAACGCGATCGTATATAAATCACTGGTTACATTTCACCCGGAATATTCACCCCAATAAAGCGTGACGTAAAAGGATGTTTAACTACATTGAGCTCGCGGTCGGAATCCATGCAAATCTATAGCAGTAAACTCTGTGACTTCTCGAATTTTTTCCTCGAAAATTAGATGAGGAGGTACTCAGTTGTATAGATTTATTTTAGATTATAAAGAACACCTTTTGTCCAGTTTCCTTCAAGATGCAAGTGATCTGAAGACAGGACCTTTTACCTCGTAAAGATTCGCTTTGCGGCTCGATTCGACCATCAAGTGATAGGGTTCTTGATAAGATAAGTTGTGTGCCGATGTGAGCGAAAACGTGCAGAACGCCTCTTGATGCGAAACAATCGCGGATCATCAGTCTTTAGATATAGTCTGATTAATCTATGATCATCAATGCTTTGCTGACATGTACCATAAACTGGAGATTATATTACGATCGGCACAGTGGTTTGACGATACTGCTTCTTAGCAGAATATCTAGGAAAGCCGAGAGCTCACTGAGACCGAGTATATCGGTATGTATGTAGGTACTGTATTTAATTATTAGTGTTTACTGATTCATTTAAATTTACTAATACTATTATAGCAATTGCGACCATGTAAATATTTCATGAAAAGTCGCGGGCATCAGCTAGTATAGTATATACGAGTAGATACTGGTCGCAAATCCGTTTCTTCTGTGAATTTATATAACAGTCGAAAACAGCTTTAAAATTTGATTTCCTTTTTTTTTACTCCGCTTGGCGCCACTGGCAGTTGACACCTTTCAAGTGATGTGTTCCATTCAAGAAGCTTCTTTATTTCTTACTAAATGATAAAATTGTGTTGGTAAGGCCGTGTTTCGTGTTCCGGGAAAGATTGTATCATAAGATTGAAAACGGATGTTTAGATACATCTCCATTAAACCCGATTGTCCACCACAAACTAAAGTAAGTTAGTTTAGCTTAGCTCACATACTTGAGCCAATTTTTCATACAATATGTGCGTCCGTAAACTACGCCAGAAAATTGTTTATACCTTCAACTTTGTGAGATAAGCTAAACTAACTTAGTTTAGTTGGCGGTAGACGAAGGGCTTTACAGCAGCTCCAACTGAGTACTCATATAATCCGTAAACTGTAATAGTTTTACGGATTATTTGAGTATTCATATCATAATCATGACATTTTCTACCGACTTCCAAAAAAAGGAGGAGGTACTCAATTCGACTGTTTTTTTTAATGTTTGTTACCTCATAACTTTTGACTGGGTGAACCGATTCTCAAAATTCTTTTTTTTTGTTTGAAGGCTGGTGCTTCCCGTGCGGCCCCATTTAAAGTTCATCAAATTTAGTCTAGTAGTTTTTGAGATACACTCCAATAACTGATGTTTACCAAAGTAACAGAATGGAAGTCAGTATTAAACTTTTCAAATTGCACTTGTATGTTAAGGCGCGCTCGTATCCTGATAATAGTAAAAAGCAGAATTTTTAAACACCTAGTGTAACACAACAGATCGATAATATTTTATGAAAAAAATACTTAGGTTAGAAAATGGATAGGAAAAATGTAATAACCGAATAGAATTCATAAATATAACTCTGCTTCTGCAGAAAAAAATCCTGAATAGGTCCACAAAAATAAACTTTCACGTCGAAACTCGCAGAATTTTCAGCGATAACACTATTTTTTTTTAGGTAATACTTAGCCAACGTATAGTACTAAAGTTATAACCAGCAGTTCTTTCGATTCTGTTAGTATATATCGAAAAATATAAAGAAAACGTACAAAATTAACGCATTTTCGCATTACATCGTCCAATCTAACAAGCGATTTTCAACCTTACGTAAAGCATCGTAGATTATTATAAAATTGGGGTTGGATCGCGTCTTAAACAAACGTATAAAGGTTTTAGACATGATGATAAAATGCAATAAAATTATGTAAATGTTATGACACAGACACCAGCACAATTTCCCAGTAGGTCATTATAGTCGCATACTGTGTAGACAAACTGTTGTCATACAATGTATGCAGTAAATTACTCGTTACTGCATACATTGTTGGTCACGAATGCTCGATATTTTCAATGAATGTCTAAAATTGATTGATTAGTATTATATTATCAGAAGATGGCCTTGTGCGAGTCAAATTTGTTTTTACATTACATTACTCGTACAATACGCTAAATAACAATAAGTTTGTTCAAAAATTGTTTGTGAGTAAGTTGAGAATCTGTCCTTAGACGAAACGATTGTATAATTTACTAGCTGTACCCCGCGGTTTCACCCGTGTGGTGATGGATGATGGTGATAAAAAGCATTCCTTCCCCGTATAACCTATCTCCTTGCCAAACTAATGTGAAAACTTATAAATTAATTATTTAATTAATTAACCACGATCCATGCAAAAAAGTTGTCTAATAAAATGCAAAAATGTTGTCTAAATGAAATGGCCTAATTTGTTTAAGCTTTTAAGTGTGTCTATTTATTTTGAAAGTCGTCGGTAGAATATTTTAAAGTTATGAACGAGCATTCTGAATAGGGTGCTCATATTTTTTTGTACGCTATGACATATAATTGAATGATTGAAATTTGATCTAATGAAATATTTTCTAGATTTGCATCATCAGTTCCAGGAACCATACTCACAAACTTTTGCCCTTTAATACATTGATATTATATTAAAAAGAATATGATCATTGTTTTTTTATATTAAGTGTAGACAACAATAAATAGTCACTGTATCTTCTTCAACGTCATTTGTGCCATTTATATCAATGGCGCAATTCGTCTTTTACACTTCAGCGTTCAATATATCCGATTATCACTGATGTTACCTAATCAATTTAATTTACATTTATCTACCGACTTCCAAAAAAGAGGAGGTACTCAATTCGACTGTATATTTTTTTAATGTTTGTTACCTCATAACTTTCGATAGGGTGAATCGATTCTTTGTTTGTTTGAAAGCTGAGCTTCCCGTGTGGTCCCATTTAAATTTCATCAAATTCGGTCCAGTAGTTTTTGAGTTACACTCTAATAACTGAATAGAATGGAAGTCGATATTAAATTTTTCAAATTGTACTTATTTACAAAATCATGAATTTATTTTATGTAGTAATTCTATGGCACATATAACTCAGTTTATATTGAGCGCGGCGCGTTTTTCAATTGTTTACATTTACGATACGACAACTTTTTCGTTATTCATGCAAAGTACCCTAAGTATTTTAAACGTCATTCTTTTCTTTTCAACAAAAGTGAGAAACACATTATTGATTTGATATACATATCAAATCAATAATGTGTTTCTCACTTTTGTTTGGATGCTGATGGAGACAGAATACGTCTTAGTTTAGCGGTTAACGTATTTATCTTCATACAAATGGGCCTCAGTAATGTAAGTATATAGGCAACTATCACCATCCGGACTCTGAGAGATTACGTACAATATCCAATAGGGTCTTTATAATACGTCGAACGAGAATACCATTCAATTTGAGCTCATAACATGAATGTGAATTGAGAGTCGTTTCCAGAGAACTTGTATTCATACCCGTGGGCCTTCCACGCCTCCTTACCCTAACAAAAGCGAGAAAAATTGTAGAGATACGAGCGCCGCGTACAAAGTGAAAATGAATGGGTGTCCATAATAGAGTCTTGATAAAAGACCCACACGCTTGCGCTTGCGTCTTTAATTTGACACTTGATTTCTTTATTCACTGCTCGTAAAAATACCCACATAAATCATTTTCGACGGACACATTTCTTGATTAACAAATCAAAGAGTTGCGCCCTAATTTGGGAATATGCAAACGTTCTTTGTAATACCTTTATTGCTTTACGAGCGAGCTAAAAATAATGATGCTTACATCGTTTGTGGTATTAAGGTTGAGTTTCAACAGAGCCAATTAAGTAGGTATGCAATGCGAGGTTACAAGATTTGAAATTATGTACAGAGGGTGATTATTAATGTAAACAAGTAAAGAAAATATTTATTTATTTGAAAACAGTAACAATTGCATAAAATACTTGTAATTGTTACATATGAATTCATTAACGGTCAATCATCGTTTTGACGCTTGCTAATTTAGTAGGTTCATACTTAGAATTAGACATTATGTGTCATGTTGGGAGTGTTGGAACAATTGAATATCACATTGTTTAAAACGCCATAATTATGAAAGCAACGCGGCAGTTTAAGTGGCTAATATCTGTAATTAGGCGGGCGATTACATGGCTAATATAATTGGAGTAACTTAGTAAGGATCAAGTTACGTAGACAATACTTAGTAGTATGATTGCATAGTATTTTTGTGAATAACATGTTTTACAGCTAGTGATCACTGGAGTAGAAGTGCCTATTTGAATTTTGATATACCTTACAAAGGCCACACAGTTTGAGTTTTGGTATTATTTTAATGGGGGTTAAATAAAGTCGATCACTGTAATAATAATCGTAAGAAATTGCACCCTAAAGATTAGAAAGTATTCTTTTATACGAAACATAATGATGAATAATTTGACGACACTTGAGATACGTAAGTATTTTAATAATACGAGTACGTCTTTTGTTTCTTGAATTGTAATGATTTGATTTCTCAGTAATTTTTTTCTGTTATTCACAATAATGTTATTGCGTACTTATGCTTATTTTCAATTAAGTTCGGGCCGCAAAATATTAAATTTAGAAACAGTATGATACTTTTTTAAACGGCTTTAACTCAAATACAATTATGTAAAACATTCTTGATAAGACATCTTTGGACGGTTAATTCAATGCGTAAAAAGGCTTGTAACTGGTAGGAAGGAACATAAAGACGAGCTTTATTATTTAGTGGCACGCAACATTGCGCGCCCATAAAGACCGAGGTCTAGTATTGTGTGCCTCGGTTCACTGCCTTCGATAGAAGTAACAAGTTTTCAATGAACGTATATCTACTGGCTGTTACGTGTTTTTGTTTGAATTGCTAACAGCTTACCGCTCTAACATTGAAAAGATCGCGCAGGTATCTAAGCACGTGCTAAGCTTGTATATACGCGTCTTTGCGAGTATTTTTTTCAATGCAGCGTGACTGTTTTTAACTTGCACACCTATTGCTTGGTATGCTAGAAAAGAAGATTAGGTGAGCGTATGAAATCTAATCAATGTGTGTAATGCGCTTAATTAATCGTCTCCGGTTTGTACAGAGTCTACTTGACAAGCTGTATATTATTGCCTGACATGCGTGTAAAAGAGCCAGCCGTGCGATTCTCTAAGAGCAAACATCGTTACATCTTTGACAACGTCCGAGAAACAAATGACGAGATGACAAGAAAATGTTGGAAAAACAACCTTATGTATAAGGGCGATATCTCAAAGGATTTGACATCCGTCAGCTCATCGACGAATCATTAGAGAATTGTACGGCTGCAATGTTTAAGAGCGATTTGACATATCTTCGTCAGGAATAATAAAGCGTAAAATCGGTACTTGCTAAATCATATTTTGCTTTATAACGAACAATAACAACTGGACTGCAAACTCTGTCAACCTTTTTGTTTTATCAATAAAAACTTGTTGTTCGAAGAATTTCACGACTTCCTGACGTTTCACCAAACAAAAGGGCATGTTTACAAAGTTGTGTTATTACAAAACGGAATAAGAAAATATTTGAATAATCTTGGGTAGAATTTTACCGAAACTCAACCTATTGCAACAAGGGTTTTGAGAATACAGACTCAATACAGGCTATAGGGTCAACGTTATTTATTCACAGGCAGCGGCCACTGAGCTCGTAGAGACATCCTCCAAAAATGCGTCTGATTATTTTATGATTTCGCAACGTGACGATCAAGTCGTTTGGGTAATGTTAAGTGCTTGCTAGCACCAGTTGAAGTGTCACTCGATTTCGTTATTGCACCCGAGTAGTTAGTAGTAAGCCTTGTATATGTCTTTTTCGCTCAATAATTTGACCTTCTACAGGCTAAACCAAATAGCAACAAAGTTGCGTATTCTCCATTACTACCTGTATACTATATTTAAAGAATCTTAACCACAGCGACGTAGACTTTACTCTCCATGGAGTAAGCACATTATTTGGTGCTTTATCCTTTCTGAAAATGCCAAGGATAAAGTAATTGAATTAGAAAGTATTAAACTTTATAGAGTCATCCCCACAGAAAATTTTAATGCTGCGATAAGTCGGCTCTCATTCAATTCGACCCTCATTTTCCTTCTAAAATCAAAAAGCTCTAAAACTCAAAGTGATGGTCGTACCGAAACTGGGCCATCTTGTCATTATCACTCAACGCATTATCTCTGAGCTTTCAAGTGCCCCTTCGAACGTTTGTACGGCGATGGTGGTCTGTGTTTTTGACACTGGTTTGGTTACTGTTACAAAAGGATGATTACTTTATTAACAAGAGATGCGAATAGAAAAAGCTTATGCTAAAATATTAAGCTTAAAGCGAAAATTTTTGAGAACGTCAGATTTCTCAGTCTTGCCGTAGCTGTATTATTCTTCTATATGTAATTCAATATCTTCACATAGATATCGTCCTCCTATCGTATGCGGGTGGGCGACACTAAGAAAAAACGTTGAAAATGGCTTTCAACTGTCGAGGTCTTGGAATCCAGTGGTTAGGCTGTGTACTCGCTAAAGTGTTAAAAGTCCAAAATGGACAGGTACCGTTAGCAAAGTAAGTAAATAAATATGAGTAGAACGTCTTCCCTACAAGCGTTGATTCACGAAGATATGGTACGAAACGCGTGTAGGGATGTCAACATCGCCACAAAACAAGTAAACATTGCATTTACGTTTTATTGGTAGCATACCTACGCAACAGAAAACAATGTCGTTTAAAAACTGCCAATCCCGACTGCTTTGCCGGCCATTTCCGGCAAGCGTCCTCTGCCCCCACCGCACCGCCTCTTCCCACTTTTATTGCCTATTTATCGCGATGAAGTTTTACTTACTCGGGGCGGTCTAAGTACTTTGTCGTTAGTATCGTGTGTCGTGAAAAAAACATAGACGCATAAAACGCAACAGAAAGAGGGTAGATCGTTTCGTTTGTTCTTAGTGTCGCCCACCCGCATAGAATTCAGTTTACTCGTGATCGTGGCGCTTGCAACAGTGCCGAAATATCGGGAAATCAAACAAAAAGGATTACACGGTAAATATCCCGTTTCGAATGTTAACTCTTGCAAATTTGACCGTGATAGTTTAAAAAACTTATACATATTAATAATAATGAACGCCGTTATCCTGGAAATGGAGAAAGTAGGACGACGTGGCCACGATTGGAATGCTTGTTTTAGCCATTATTCATTTGTAGTAAGTTCATAGTAATTTCAATTGTATGGTATTTTCTCGTTTGAATTACACGAATCAGGGGTTGTCTGTAGTAAATTGCATCAATTATACATATAATTAGGCGGGTAATCGCTAAACACATTTACAACTGAGCGGATCCCTACTTTGGAAATGACTTGTTTTCTTGGTTGTCTAATTACAACTGCTATTAAGCCATGTCGAAGATATTTTAGTATTTTGAAAACTCTGATGAAAAGGCGGTCTACTGGCTCTTTGGGGTTCGGAAAACTCTGATATACGAGTATAATCTGACAGACTGGCCGCCTGTGGGAACTAAGAAGTAATTTTTTTAAACAGTATACAAATTAACAATAACACATTACGTACATTTTATCATATATAAAAAAAAACAACACCATAATTAAAATAATTCAAAATATACGTAACTAATCTGTTTCAGTACTGTTTCTGTTTAAGTTGTTAAATATCTGTATAAATGTAGTATAGTAACCGTGAAAACTCATTAAATTTAATCGCTTTGTTTATATTATATAATTATGATAAGCATCTAATTTATTGATACAGGCGTTTCTTTGAGGAAATCCATATTACAACGATATTAAAAGAAATATTTAGTATCTCTGTCGTAAGCATTTCTTAAGATAAGATAAGATTTATTTATTGGCCTTATAACTGCATTTGTTACTCTAGGCAAGTCAATATTATACAGTATATCTTATGAATAAAATTATATATTTAAATATGCTTCAAATAAAATTACAAATAAAATTTTAAATAAAACAAAGATTAAGAACAAAGCAGAAAGAAAATATGAATGTTAAAAGTCCAATGTATGTTCTATGAAAAATTTAAATTCACCAATAATATAGTCTTATTCATGACAGATTTTTTTAAAATAAATGTGTTAATATGTACAGATTAAGTATGTCAAGAACTTCGTTATTAATCTTATTACAATCAAATGCTATAAAATGCTAATCCTATATAATTTCAGAATGAAGATTCGGTGAAATGACTTGGCAAAAATTCCTTTACTAAGTAACATGGAGTGAATTCGAAGAACTGTTTCATTGTTTTCTTAAAATCATTTTCATGTATGTTAGCTATGAGATAAGGTAATTTGTAAACATGCATATCTTTATCCAGATGCCTTGTTTGTTTACTTTGGCTAATCGTACTTTTGGTGTCGTTAGTATTTCGTTCCGTCTAGTCCGATCTCTTAGGTTATATGTATGTTGCTGTTTTGTCATTAGATCTTGTCATTTTTCCAGCGGAAGTGTTACAATATATTTCTATTAATATAGTTTTATGACAAGCATCTACTGTCTCTTCATTCATAAGGTATAATAACAAGCATAATTTAAGGATTGTTTCTCAACTTACTTGAGTATCACAAATTTCACAAAGCAGAAAAATCTCTCTAATTAACTTTTAACTCAAAACTAACCTTTTCAAATTTGAACAATGTAAACCACGGAGCGCGCCCGTTCCCTCCAACGATAAAAATAAAGCTCTGTTCAAACGATAACAAAGACTTGCTCTCGGAGTCTGGTAACTCTTCTATTAGATTAACAAGACAAAAGGCGACTCATCGGAACGCTTAATTGCATTATGAGTGTTTCTTACAATTAGTGAGATAATATTTTTGTAAGAAAAAAGCTTTAGTGAGTTTTGAGGAAGTTATTTGTCGGTGATTTTGTGTCTGTCGTTTGCCTTATTTCTTTCTCGAGGAACAGATGGCGTTCATTCATTCAGTTTCGAGGTCCAAGGTTGCAGAAGAGGAAAAGCTACTTTTTATTTTCTTCGTGTTACGTTAAGGGAGAATAATAAGAATGTAATGTATTTAGATTTACTTACACTAAGCCAGTAAGTACTGGTAAGTTATTGTAGAAGTTTTCTCATAGTTACCATGTTTTTTGGGTTTCTGATATTTTAGCAATGTTGCAAGCGCCAGCTTGATTGATTAATAAACATCTTTCATCAAAGTTTCGCACTTATAATAATAGTACGAAGGTAGAACTGTATTTTCTCAAGTCTCATCCTTCGAATGGATTGTTTGTTAGGAAACTTATATGTTTTTGCTTACTTACAAAGCTACTTTTGCAGTTAAACAGTCCGGCTACCGGCACCGTGTAAATGGTTAATATCGCCTACCCCCTTAAATCGAGATAAAATGTATAAGTATATATTTCACCCTTGTCATCTAAATTCATATTAGTAGGATTAAGGTAGGTACTACAACTCAGTCTCAGTTTAATAATAATAATATAAGCAGTTATTGATACAAAAAAACAACTTTCTAACTTTCAATTAACACAAAACACCACTACATAACAATTTATATCAATAAAATAAATTTCAAATTTCAATAATTACTCACAACACTAAAGCAATATGGGATACAAATATACGAGTATAAGCTTAAAAAGTTAGACTGCTTAGAACCCTAGCTCTCACGGTAGGATACCCTGTGTTTGTGAGAGCTAGCTCTTCCTAAATTCATGAAATATTGCTGAACAAGTTGTATAGCTATGGAATCAGAGGAACTGAAACTGATTAGATCATATTTAGATAATAGAAAGCAAATAAACTAAATAAACAGAAGTTGCGTAGTATTTATGAGTAGTTAGGTCTAATAGTAACTTTTTAGATATATTTACTTTGTGCAATGTTACATAATCATTTCCATAAACCATAAATCTCAATATTTATATTAAAATATGAAAAGATGAGTACAATAACTCGTTAAACATTTATTTTACTAAACTAAAATATTAGAATAACCTAGATAACAAAGCAGAAGTTTGAATAGAAAGAAACATCTCAACACTGTTTAATATTCACTTAAATGCCTACGATATTCGCTCAGAAAGTTTTATTGAAATAGTTCGCTCCTCGTTTCAACCAATCCGCTTCAGAGGGAGAGAGCTCTCGATCAAAATAACTCTTTTTTACGATTTTCTGTTTAGTTTCACTTATAAGTTATTTAGTTCTAGTATCAGTTAGAATATATCGTTTTACCACGCAATAGATACCAGCATTTTAATATACTGGAATAATAGCTATTCCTGCGTGTCGGATAGTTTGGAAACTTTATACAATGTGCTTATAATTTGTATTACAACTGTTTACAGGATTTTAATTGGAATTAAATTGTTTTCCCACAATTCCTCAAGTTTTAAGTATCAAAGATTGTTATCGTTTTGATTGCCGGAACACATCAAAACACATTCGATACATAATCTATCTCGGGATCAATTATATCCTTCGAATTGGTTTATATTTTTATTAGTTTTAGATTAACTTACATTAGTCATTCCTCCACGACATGAAATACGCTTGATGTGATTTTTGAAAAAGGTTTATTAACTGTTGTATTTAGTTTATTTTTCGCGTTATTTTATAGGTTTAAGGAGATTTGCCGCCAAGCTCTTAACAGATCTATTAAGAAACCTTTTTTAAACGTAGTGCTCTAAGCAATTTTCTAGCTATCTTTTCCAATTTGAATTTGAAGCGTTTATTTGGTTTAAGTTGCACAACGAACTATGGAGAGGGCTATGCTCGGGGTTTCTCTACGTGATCGAATCAGAAATGGGGATATCCGTAGAAGAACGAAAGTCACCGACATAGCTCAGAAGATTAGCCAGTTAAAGTGGCAGTGGGCAGGGCACATAGCACGCAGAACAGATGGTCAATGGGGCCGGAAGGTTCTGGAATGGAGACCACGGACCGGCAAGCGCAGCGTAGGACTTCCTCCGACACGGTGGACAGATGACCTGATAAAGGTCGCAGGACAACGTTGGATGCAGGCCGCTTCCAACCGGTCCTTTTTGAAAACTATGGGGGAGACATATGTTCAGCAGTGGACGTCCTACGGCTGAGATGATGATGATGATGATGATTTGGTTATTCAGAGAAATTAGTGTTAGTATAAAAGCCCCAGGCATTCCAGGATGTTATTTCTTTGCATTTCTGCATGATCATTCGATATCATAACCAACCCGAACTAATCTGCTTATTTGGCTATTGTTACACCACAGTCTAACGACTTTTACGCTGTGATTGCACTCCCTTAAATAGTATACCTAATAGTAAAAGTCATTCATTCCGCAGAAGTGGGCCCCTGTTGTTCCTCTTTGCACATGCCGGATATCTAATCTTTTTGTATCCCTAATGACGAGAAACACATGTTCCCAGGTAACATTATCGGTTAGATATGCTTGTTTTTTTGGAACACACAAAAGGGTCTAGGTGTGATTGGGTCTTTTTGGGGCCCGGATCAACTTTTTAAATTACAATGTCTAATTACGATTTTTGATTGTGTGACTTTTGGTCTAAGTGAAACAGCTATATACAACATGTTTTAAATCTGTTTATGCCTGACTAGCTGACCCTTCCGTTTCGCTCGCCTAGTTCACGGCAGATTATACTCAGAACTATATTGATTATAATTTATTTACGATATGATCGCGTTTAAATTCCTGCAATGCGATTCTCTAAGAGCATAAATCGTTGCATCTTTGACAACATCCGAGCCGCTGGTCTTGGGTTCAATCCCCGGACAGGGCAAACGTTTGAAACAGGAAATATAATAAATATATATATATATATAATATATATGATCATAATTACTATACATACTTACATATGCCAGACTCGTACTTACTCCGCGCTTTTGTATTGTGCAACTACAGAAAATTTAAGTATTTTTAAATACTGTTACAATTAAGCTTAATCTATTAATATATAGCTAAAATATAGATATTAAATTCAAATATATAACTGGTATAGCCAATAATGAAGTTTATATAACGTTAACCCACTTTGCGTAGCTTTGGTGTTGCAGTAGCTACGAAACATATTCAACCGAATTTTAAACAGTACAAAACTTTCAAAAATAAATTGAAGGATGTTTGGAAAAAACAACCAATGTCACATTTTTTTGAAGTTATTTTTATTTGCTCTATGGATACTTTGAATGTTGTACTTTAGTCTGCTTATTACAATAATATCAATAACAGCCAACGTCCACTCAAATGTTACTCCAATATAACTGTGTTTCTGGAAAAACAATCAAAGTCCATAATGTATCTGGCAAAAACAGCCAATGTTCATGGACATTGGCCGTTTTTAAACAAAAAAGTTGTCTATTGCCGACCAGTGTCGAGTAATGTCATGACTTGTCAAAGCTCTAAATTCACGGTGTTTTTTCAAGGGTTTTATCATATTTTTCCCTAGACAGAGAAGCCAACACAGTTTGCACAAGTTTGACAGTCCATATATACAAAAAAGAGGCCACTCATAGTTTGCACACACGCTGTACAGTTAGCAACAAAAAAAATTGGTGACATGACCGATCTGAAGCGACTTTATTTGGAAAGCTTATCCAAAGACTACAATGATACAGCTTACCTACACCTAGAGCAAAAGCACAACACATGTATACTTCGTCTGACTGCTTTTGTTCATAGGCCCGACAGTTGGGTATATTATCAAGAGCTATGTCGAAATGTCCTGCCAGGTAGTAGTCAAAATGACATTGATATCATTGAAAATGCTATTAGTAATGCCTGTGAGTGATAATGCTGTATGATTAAAGTTAGTATAATAATAAGTGAAAAATCTGTATTTTATTTCACAAACTATCCTTTTCTAATATTGGTAATATTCTAAACTTTTACAAAGTTTTTTAAGAACAATGACCAATGTCCAGGATGCTGTTTTTGCTGGAAACATTAGGCAAAGAAAAAATTTAAACTAAAAATATATGTTGATATGTAATTAAATAGTGTGACAGCCGTGACGTTGTGAAACAGCGGACTGTCACGGAATGAAGTGTGGAGGAATTTCGTTGCTAGTTGTAATCACATTCGTGGCCTAGCGGTTCACACGCCGCTTTACAAGTGGCAGGCACCGTGTTCGAGCCTGGACGGAGGCGATTCGTTTTTGTTCGATTTCGAGACTTTCGTGGAAATTTTTAGTAAAGAGACGTAGCTAATTACAAATTTGGAATTCTCTGTAGAAAAAGAGTAACAGATCAAGAAGACAATCGAAATTAGATAAAAGAATAATGAAATGAATAACGAAAAGACGATCGAAAATAGCGGGTCTGGAAGGTTCGGTGGGGTATATAAGCGGTGCAAATCGCGCCGAACGCCAGTTGAGTTTAAAGAGCGATACAGCGAAGATCAAAAAGAAGAAGAAGTAGTAAAAGTGAAAGAGTGAAAGTGAGTACAGTGGAAATAGTACAGTGATAGTAAAAAGTGACAGTACAGTGACAGTATTAGTGCCAGTGTTGGACTACTCCAGGGAACTCTGTGAGTAAAATAAACCGGTTACTGACAAGATTGTTATTTCCTTCCAATCCCGTACCCACTCTCGTAACATTTGGTGTCAGAAGTGGGATTGGAAGGTAAAATGCCTGTCTTGCCGAGAGAAGGTGCTAATACGCGCGCCAGGACTGCCGCACAGGAACAAAGTGGCGCAGAAACGGAAGCTGCTGGTGCAGATACTCCCGCGCGGCAAAGTGGCTCCGCTGAGGGAACATCCGGCAGTGCTACGCAGCCCCCGGTAATAGATCTCAGCTCGTTGCTCCAACAGATGCGCGTAATGCAGGAGGAGCAAGCGCGCCGGCAGGAGGAACAAGCGCGCCGGCAGGAACAACAACTACAGGCCGCGCAAAAGGACATATTGGTGGCTATCTCGGAAAGCACGCGAAGAGTGGAGGAGGTAGAGAAAACCGTGCAGCTACTAGAACATCAGTGCACAGACAATCAGGCCCGTATTTCCAAGATGGAAGTGGAAATAGAGAAGATTCAGTCTAACGGAGTGCAAGCTGCAACGAGCAACACGATCGTGTCATCTTCAGGCGGAAATTTCAAGGTGCCACCATTTGACGGCACGTCCTCGTGGATGGCATATAGGCTACAGTTTGAAGCCGTGAAGGACCTGAATGGCTGGACTAAAAGCCAAGCTAAGACTGCTCTGACGTTGGCATTACGAGACAAAGCATTAATTGTGTTGGAAGCCTTAGGGGGCGACGCCACCTATGAGAAATTGTTGGAGGCCCTTGAATCTCGCTATGGGGACTTACATCTGGAGCATGTGTTCCGCGCTCAACTGCGTGACCGTTGCCAACATGCCAATGAGACCTTGCAGCAGTGGTCGTTGGAGGTGGAGAAACTAGTGAGAAAAGCCTATCAAACTTCACCTTCGAACCTCGTCGATAGCATGCTGCTTCAGGCATTCGTGGATGGCATTTACGACGCTGAAGTGAGAGCTGCTGTGCGTTTGGGTCATCACGGGAACATCAAGGAAGCTGTTGCACACGCGCTCGAAGTGGAGGCCGTTCGACGGGACCCGAGGTATGGGCGCGTAAGACAAATAACTTCAACAGAGAATGAACGTGGAAGTAGCCGTGGAACTTTTAGCCCCAGATGTTACAACTGTGGGGAACGGGGACATCTAAGGAGTGGCTGCCCGAACCGTCTCACAGGGGGGCGAAGAACCGACGCTGGTGTGCAGGCGTCGGAGATCCAGGAAAACACGTTATGACAAACATGCTAATTCAAAAAGTTTCGATGAAGGATCATTGGTTTGGCTACATAATCCTGTGCGACGAAAAGGAAAGTCTCCAAAACTACAACCAAGCTGGGAAGGTCCATACGAAGTGGTTACCAGAATGAATGATGTGACATATAGAATCAAGAAAACACCAAGGACTCCTGCAAAGGTGGTGCATGTAGATAGATTGGCCCAGTATCATGGATCTAATGATGCTCGGGACGAGCACCTTTAAGGAGGGGATAGTGTGACAGCCGTGACGTTGTGAAACAGCGGACTGTCACGGAATGAAGTGTGGAGGAATTTCGTTGCTAGTTGTAATCACATTCGTGGCCTAGCGGTTCACACGCCGCTTTACAAGTGGCAGGCACCGTGTTCGAGCCTGGACGGAGGCGATTCGTTTTTGTTCGATTTCGAGACTTTCGTGGAAATTTTTAGTAAAGAGACGTAGCTAATTACAAATTTGGAATTCTCTGTAGAAAAAGAGTAACAGATCAAGAAGACAATCGAAATTAGATAAAAGAATAATGAAATGAATAACGAAAAGACGATCGAAAATAGCGGGTCTGGAAGGTTCGGTGGGGTATATAAGCGGTGCAAATCGCGCCGAACGCCAGTTGAGTTTAAAGAGCGATACAGCGAAGATCAAAAAGAAGAAGAAGTAGTAAAAGTGAAAGAGTGAAAGTGAGTACAGTGGAAATAGTACAGTGATAGTAAAAAGTGACAGTACAGTGACAGTATTAGTGCCAGTGTTGGACTACTCCAGGGAACTCTGTGAGTAAAATAAACCGGTTACTGACAAGATTGTTATTTCCTTCCAATCCCGTACCCACTCTCGTAACAATAATATAAGTTATTATTATTCCAAGATTTCCATTTTATAAAGTTATTTCAACTTCCTGTAAAGTTTTATCTATGTAACATTGGTTGTATTTCCAAAACACCCTTCAATTGGTATTGTGTATAAAGTGAACAGAGGTACATATTTAAACTCATCTCAGTAAATTTTAAACAACATCGGTAAACAAATATTCGTACGGATTTATGTTTCAGACCGTTAACTTTGTGTTCTACACAATAATATAAATTGCAGGAGACTACAATAAAATTATGATTTTTATTACTAGCTGACTCGCCAGTGGATTCGTTTGCTTGGCCTTATTGAATTCAACCCCTTGGAGGTCAAAATCGCAAATATCTTTCCTTAGTGGATAAACAAAATAAATGGCATAAGCTGCACAAAATTGTAACTTTGTAGCCTTGGTTAGACTCTGCGTTGATCAATCAGTTAGTCATTAACATGTGCACACTAACGTATAATAAAACCAAACGTGGGACTAAGCGAAACAGGTATTATGAAAAAAATACACTAGAACAACGGTGAACATCCATTTTGTCTACGTGCAGAACCCTTCAATTTGTTCGGATCTCACACTTGTTCTGTTTAGTCACACGTTTGTTTTTATTATACGTTAGTGTGCACATGTTATCTAAGCAGATGTTTGCTTTGGCATCAATTTATTTTTCGCCTCCAGCACGCGTTTATCGATGTATCTTATGATTATTTTTATTTATATTCGATGTGTTTTGCTCTCGTTTCGATAATATAAATGTAAACAGAATGAATACGAGGGTTTTATCGATTACGATTAATCGAATACTAACTGCGTTCCGCGTTTACACTTGGTGATGAATGATGACGATGATGATGACAGTTTTATCCTATACGTTAATCCAGCACCACATCTATAGAATATAATAATATATAATCTATCTTCATACTAATTTTCTTTAAAATTGATCCAGCTCAGTCACAAAAGGGCAAAGCTTTATAATATTAGTGTTATGTACCTAACCTTTCTGTATTATTTAAATTACCTATTTCGAACTATATACAACTAGCTGCGGTCTGCGGTTTCACCCGCGTGGTGGTGGATGATAAGGATGAATCAATATAGCGTATGTTACTCAGGGTGAATGTAGCTTTCTAATGGTGAAAGAATTTTTGAAATCGGCACAGTAGTTTTGGAGTTTACTCATTACAACTATACACACATACATCAAAATTTTCCTCTTTATAATATTAGTGTAGATTACTCGTAGATATACGGGAAAATTAATTAGTTGAAATCAAATTTTTTGATGTTTTTCTGGAGAGAAATGTCTAATAGTACAGGATCCATGGTACATTTTTGCACTTGATTACTATCAAGCTAATTTTCCGTGAGTAGCTTCATTTTGATGAGACGCCCAACAATATCCTGTACTATACCCAATAGAAAGGAAATAGCATATATTGTTTTAGTGTGCATTAATTTTTATAACATAGTCCGTCATCTTGGAGATATTGGCTGGTTTTAGATTGGCGGGTAGGATACGCACGAGCTTAATTTTACTCGTAAATTTCCTCAACATATACTGGAATATCATCGGCCATAGTTGTCGTTTGATGGCTTGATCGCCTTGATTAAGTCATCAGATGACAATATTCAAGTCATCAGACGACAATCTAATGATGTATAATATAACGATTTTGTAAATTACATTTAGTTATATTTCATGAGTCTTTAATGAATGTTTATGTAGTATATTGCAAATATTTCCTTAATTATATTTTATTGTTTCAGGATGTGATCCCAACCATCAGGGCAGAGTCGTCAATGCCGGTAATATACATCTGACTAAATTTAAAAAAATGCGGTCGCAGAATTCAAAGTCATCGCCTAAAAAGGGAGTGGTAAAAGGATCTTTAAAAACTAAACCTCCTGTAAAAAAACTGATATCTCCAAAAAAGAAAAAATTGGTTAGTAGGTCGTTGCTTAAAGGGGCCAAGAAAAACGTACCTAAAGATGATACAAGTTCCATGAGTGAAGGAGAAACGTCAATTGAAAAACCAGACGACTCTACGGACAACTTAAAAGCTGGGTCTTCTAAAGCCAATTCACCCAATGAAACAACTCACAAAAAAATCAAGAAAGTTCCGAAGGAGAAAAAAGAACTAATTAAGAAATCATTAGAGAGTAATATCAAGAACGTGATTACCAAAACCTCTCCTCACTCGAAAACCAAAAATAAAAGGCTCCTTACAAAACCTATAGAAAAGAATAATGACTCTAAGTGCAAAGTTAATAAAACTGTTCTTAAGAAAACAAAGCCCAAATTTTCTAAAGCTAAAAGAGTTATTAAAAAAGGAAAAGCTAATATCAGTAATCAGAAAAAACAATCAGACATCCTACTGTCAAAATCTGACTCCGTAGAAACTAAAGAGGGGGATGGGAATTATAGTAAGAGTAATGAAAATGTCAAAGATTCAAAAAACAAAGATGAAGAAAATAATGACCCGTTACGTAATTCTGAAGAAAAACAAGAAAAATTAAATGAAACCGGAGATAAGAGTGACGCCCGATCAGGTTCTTCCTCATCTTCTTCCACAGCATCCTCAAATATAAGTACTGAGGATACATCCCCTAAAACTACAAATAAAAAATTTGAATCATCCAAATCGGAAACGGAAAGACCTCCAAAATTCTTCACATCAGTTAGGGCACCTCGAATGGTTGATATCGACGTAAAAATTTTGAAAAATTCTAAAGGTAATCTTAGCGTTTCCGAAAGATTCTTATCCATGAAATGTGAAGCTAAATCAGATGACAACAGCAAAGCCAAACCTTTACACAATACTTTTGTCTCGCAAGGGCCAGAAATAGATGTATATACTTTTACAGAAAAAGTTGATTCCCCAAAGAATATTTTATCAGATTACCGTAGCTCAGTGAACACAAATGTAGGTCGGGTGCGTCCTATAGCTCGAGTTAAAGGTACTATTGTGGATAAAACATCTGAGGCTGATAAGAAAAAGTATTCTCCTTATCGCCCTATTGAAGCGGTAGTCCAACAGTTGAAAGCAAGTAAATATACCGAGGAAGTGAATTCAAATCAAAGCACTATAGATTTAAGCACTAATACCAGTGAGGCACAACCAGCAGATACTCCCAAACCTATAGTTAGTAAGTCTTACAAAATGGTAGCCCGAAAATCTAGCGTTACAGGTCAACCATTTAGCCCAATTAAGTTTCCCGACAGGGAACCATCACCAAGTGGTGAAGACAAGTTGAGTGCCAAAACCAGTTCATTTCTAAAGAAACCACCGACTAAGCTTAAAAATGAACCTAAAGATAGTTTATCTGACGATGAGTTTGATACTTCTAAATTTTCACTTAATACTAAGACTTTTCATTACTCATCATCAGATGAGAGTGCTACTGATTCTAATGATGAAAGTAAAGAATCTTCCGGATCTGATGCTTCTAAAAATAAAAAATCGAAAAATAAGAGATACAGGAAAATTATGGAAAGTTCGAAGAAGAATACATCAAAAGAATTAAAAGAACTTTCAAAAGATTCACTACATGACCTTAAAGAGGAAGATATGCTATTTTCAGGAAGTGAAAAACCTAGTAAAAGACGTCGAAAGCTCCTTTCCCTGTGGAATGGTCCTAAAAAACATAGAATGGCATCTCTTAATGCATTAGCCAAAGTGCATTGTTTATATGAAAACGAGAGTCGAACACATATGGAGCTAGGTTTAATGCGAACTGTCGATAGAGCACCGATACCAAGCACTTCTAAACAGTCTGCTGTACCCAAAAAGAAAGAGATTAAACTAAAGGAGGTGGAAAAACACGAAACAACTTCAGAATCAGAATATGATAATAAAAAAGAAAAGAAAGACGACAGTTCTGAAAGCTCCGATGATAGTCCACCCCAAAGGACTTTACGTGGTGTTCCAGGGATACGCAGTGCAGGTAAATATTGGGATCCAAAATCATGCACATCATCTAGCGAAGAGAGTGAACTCGAGTCTAAGAAGAAACCCCTTCCAGAGAAAAAGAAAATAGTTAAATCACCAGTGTCTTCAGGAAAATATGATTCCGACAAACCACAGGCTAAAATGAAGAAAACTGCAGGAGTTCCTATTAAGAAGAAAAGGAACAGGACTGAAGTAGTGATGGATTTGAAAGACATGGTAGTTCAAAAACGTATGGCTAGTCTTAATGCTACTGCAATTCTTGCAGCGAGTTACGAAAAACGCTCTCCTAAATCAAGCAAAGACGAAACAACTTCCGATTCTTGTAGCGACGAGTCTTTTTCGCAGAAGCCAAAAAACGGGGTTGGTTCCGGCGTTAAGTCGGAAACAAAATTGGAGGAACCTAAAAAAGAAAAAGACATTGAAGATCCCGGCGCGGATGATAGGAAACAAAAAGTGGAAGTGATTGTAAATCAAGACACGGATGTGACGATAACCGGAGTGTACGCGACTCACCTTCATGAAGGCTTTTGTACTGTGTCTGGTATGCAGTACCGCATCTCCTCGACTAGTCACACGCAGACTACAGCGACAGCAAATTGTGAAAAGGTAATTGATTCACACAAATTAATCCCTCCATGTTCTCTCCCATAGTTCTGAACTCAGTAATCAGTACATCTTAATCAATGTATTAATTACACGGATATAGATATGACTATGGCTTTTAAAATACGTATTAACTTGCCTACGTAATAAAGGTGAAGCGCGTTGTTTCCGCTGGCGCTTTGGTACCATGTACCCTTAATGCAGATTATTCTCTCTGACACTTTTAAACCTGATGTTTAGCTCTCAACAAATACCTTAACTATTTAATACATACGAAATGTCTTATCAACGCACACTGAACCAGTTTATAAGTCAAATAAATGTTTTGTTTAAGTCAAATGAAATTAAGCGTTGTTGTCGAAAAATTCAGAGCTAACAAGTTATCAAAGAGCGTTTTCTCTTTTATGATCCGAATACGAAAAATCCGAAAGTAAGATTACGATCTTAGTAGTCTTTTATTAAATTTATATTGCTTTAAGCTAGCAAACTTTTCCAGTTCCTTCCCGCTGAATGGTACCACGGTATTTTTATTAGATGATCCTACATCTTTTAAAGTTTTACACGGGCAATAAGTTACTTCCACCTGAACTCACAGGAGTGTTCTTTCTTGACTGTTTATGAAGCATTTTGCTTTGATCTTGGAAACCGCGAAACATTTTCAGCAGAGTTTATTGTTTTTGCAATGTTACAAGTAACTTTCACTCGCGTCTTTGGGAGAAAGTAAGCTCTCAACTTTATTGTTCATTAATCAAACGCTTTTGATGGTAAATTAATAACGCTGCTAACGAACTATCAGTTTCACAATATTTGTTTAGTGGAGTTGTTGTAGGTTTATGTAACGTAATTTGGTCGGGAGACTAATAGTGTTAATAACGTAGTGTTTCACCCTGTTATGCAAAACTTAGTAAATCAAAACATTGTGGGAACGTAACGTAGCCTCTAGTAGCGGCAATTATTTATTTATTTACAGTTATGGAGAATGTTTGATTATTGATTATTTTATCATTAATATATTAAATAATGATTATGATTAAGGCTATGGTCCCTTTCATGATACGCTGTTTATTTTATGTACTTCAAGACGTAATGAATATTTTATAATACTTCAATTAATGACAATACAAATTCATAGTCAGCAAACTGTAGGTACCGGCTGCTACGATGAAAAGTAACGCTATTCTATGATTACCAGGAGGGCTGTCCTAGGGAAGATGGGGCTCGCTACACTCCACTGAATGCCTTGTCTTCCATGCAGCCTCCAGCAGACCATGGGCACTCACATCCCCATCCAGGTGAGTTAACTATAACAACTGATTTCTCTGTTCTAATTATATTTATTATATTGTATTATATATAATAGTATAGATAGATAACTAAAGATAAGATCCATTTACCTCTAACCTGATCATTAACCCTCACAGTTGGAGAAGGGAGGGCTGCACCAAGAAGGTAAACTTTTAAGCTAAAACTCGAGGTTTCCTAAATGCATGAACGCCTCAGATCCGTGAGTCACTCCTATCAGAGATGCAGTGCAGAAATAAACATGGTCGTTGTCTTATCTTACACATGGCACTCGATCCATCAAGATGAATTAATTGATGTTTTTTTTATCAATCTCAATCTCATCAAATCTCAAAATCAATCAATCTGTTGAGCCGTTGAGTAGTTACGAGAGGACATAGGAACGTACATAGGTACGTACTGTTGTGTGGCTCTTCCTGGTTGTCTTAAAAAAACAACCATTCACACACACACAAACATTTATTATATTTCATTTAATTTTTACACGATTTATACACAAAGGAATAAATTCCTGCACTTTACTTTATTGTACTGAACTTGCAGCAAGACGGCTTTAAGAGCAATTAGTAGATACACTGAAGAACACAAAACAAAAGGCAATTTAATTTGGAAAGCGCGGATTATATGGGAACATATTATAATGATGACAGTGTTTGAATGGGGGGTTTGCCCCTAGGTGAGCAATATACGTGGTAACAGTACATTTCTGGCTTTGGTCTTGCAGAGACAATTTAAGTCTCTTTTTACCTGTTTTAAGTCTCAACGTACCTACTTTATTATATTAGAAGACTTTGCAAAAGGAAAGGCTATGATTGTAAAAGTCCTTGAACTTATTATTGCTGGTTGTCTTTAATGAAGTGTACCTACGTAACTTCAAATGAATTGAGTCGAACAAAAAGTTTCGTACAAACCTTAATTTCATAGTTTTAAAAATTTTCATCGCGCTCCAAAACAAACGTAAAGCCACTAACCTCCTAAGAAACTGAAGGCCATTCTTTTATAGTTTTTAATAGTTTTGTAAGTTTTTTAGTAGGTTACATTGGAAATGTACGTAACTAGTGAAGTTACTGAAGAATAAAATAATCTATCTGTTCCAAAGCTCGTCATTTCGAGATAGCTCTTTATTTAGCCGATTTCAAAAAAAAAGGAGAGGTTTTTCAATTCAACCGTATATATTTTTAGGGTTCCGTACCCAAAGGGTAAAAATGGGACCCTATTACTAAGACTTCGCTGTCCGTGTGTCACTAAGCTGTATCTCATGAACCGAAGTGATAGTTAGACAATTGAAATTTTACAAATTACAGATGATGTATTTCTGTTGCCGCTATAACAACAAATACTAAAAAACCGGCTATATTACCGATTACACATAGTGTATAATGTATTACACAATGTATAATGTATACATTGTGTAATACATAATAATAATAATATGGCCTCTAAGTGTTGGCTACAGCCCCACTTATGCCTTTGTAAAGGACCGGATGAAATCCGTGAAACTTTTTGAATAAAAGGAATAATAATAATAATGTAATACATAATACATAACATTAAAAAACATTATAATACATTAGAGTGTACATTATAATACATTATAATGTACTTTTTAACCAAAAAACATATTGAGTAATTCTGCAATAATAATGTGCAGAATTTTATCTTAGTATTGTGGCTTATGACCGTGGGTGACGGTAATCACTTACCATCAGGTGAGCCGCCTGCTCGTTTGCCAACCTATCTCATAAAGAAGTACAATTTGAAAAATTTTATACCGTCTTCCATTCTATTCAGTTATTGGAGTGTATCTCAAAAACTACTAGACCGAATTTGATGAAATTTAAATGGGAACACACGGTTTTTGTTTGAAAGCTGGTGCTTACCGTGTGATCCCATATAAATTTAATCAAATTAGGTCTAGTAGTTTTTGAGATACACTCCAATAACTGCATAGAATGGAAGTCGGTATTAAATGTTTCAAATTGTACTTGTTAGAGAAACATATTCCTTGGTCCATACGAATCATGCATTTTCAATAAACATACTAGCAACATACGTACGTGAATTCCAGTGTATGTATCGACTATCGACGTGACCGGTTGCCTCATATCGCGCGTTTATGGGTCAATGTTTCGAGCGGCGCCGGCGACCTCGGCGCGAGCGCAGACGAACATTGTCTGACGTTTAGCGCTCACTTGATTTCTATTTAAAATGCTTGATGGTCGATATGAGTCTTGTACAAATTGAATCATAATATATTGAAATTTTTTTACTATCTGGTGGTAAGGTACCAGGTAGGTAATATTATAAAGAGGACCATGACTTCAACCAGTTATTTCACACTTTTTTCTGCCGTATTTAAAAACAAGCAAAAGTAATTGCTTAAGGAAAAGTAATTACTTAGCAACAATTTTAATTCTATAGACTAGTATTTGCCTGAAGTTAGAACTATCAAAGGCTACAATTTTTTCCGAGTAATAGTCACCATTTCCTTTGCTTAAGCAATTAAAACACGTCAATCTTTCGTTCTTACTGCAAAAGTGAAGTTGTAAAAAATTACATTCACACACAAGTCCACCGCATGATTCTCTAAGAGCAAACATCGTTGCATCTTTGACAACATCCGTGAAACAAATGACGAGATGACAAGAAACATTGGAAAAACCACCTTATGTACAAAGGCGATATCTCTAAAGTATTTGACATCGGTCAGCTCGTCGACGAGCGCATCGATGAATTATTACAAAATCGCACGGCTGAACTGGGAAGGATATATTATACTGTCAAAATGAAAATCCCATGAAAGCAATACAATACTAATACAAGTGTAAAAAATACATCCAATTTCGATAGGGTTATATATATCCTGCATTTACTTTACTAAGTTACATTTATTGATTAACTATAGAATAAGAATGTATGTTGAAGTATTATATATTTAAATGCTTACTTCATTGAGAAATTCCTTAGCAACAAGTAATTACTTGTTATTAGTGTTGAAGTCGGTTATAGTTTATTTAAAAAAATCAGTCTATTGGTGACCCTTGCTACGAGTAGGTACTTACGGGATCGATTTTCATTTACATATAATTACGATATCATCAAGATAGGCGAAGCACTTTTCAGTTATTGGTTTGTAACTCGAAAACCTGTATTTGAATTTTATAAATTTTATATAGGACCACCTCGGAAGTATACTGTACCAAACAAAAAAAGAATTGTCAAAATCGGACTACTCTGTTTAAAGTTATGCGTGTTCATATATAAAAAGAAAAATATATACGCGTCAACTTGAGAACCTCATCCTTTTTTTGGAAGCTTTTTGATAAAAAGTTTAACCACAGCCTAAAAGATTACCTGAAGTTTTTTGTTTTATGGCTAGAATTTTTTAGCTCTTACAAATCCTTCGACGTTAGTTTAATTCATACATCATTAGTTCTAAATGTAAACAGGATGCCTAGTCATTAATAAAGATTACCAGTTTACAGAACATTTAAAATTTTTCATAAATAGCGTGTGAATATTCCATGTATGTAAACATCATTAAAATCCAATAATAATGAAACAAATATGCGATCATCCAAAAAATCCCTGTGTGTATTGTAGATTATTCTTTATTTATACAAATATAACGATCATAAAAATTTACTTAAAAAATTATTATCTACTATAAGTTAAAAAGATTATTATGAGAGGGTAGGGCGCGACAAAGCGTAATTTGACACTTGAGCCGTTGATATCGTGTTTGTAATTCGAAACACAAACAAACCTACTTTTTGTGTTTTAGGAATTTATTAAACTCGGTATATATTCTATTGAAATCTATTGAAAATTTGATTGAGTTTTATGATAATACTAGCTGCCCGCGCCTTCGTTCGCGTAGTAGGCTCGGCCTTCACCCTCGCATAACCTCCCGGCCTTTCTTGGTTTTTCTTTCATAAAACCTTCTCCTGACAATAATTAACACAACAAAAAAAGAATTAGCGAGGTTGTTCCATCCGTTCTCAAGTTATGGCGTGACCAGAAGAAATAGGGCTTAATTTTTTATATGTATAACAAACTATCCGTATTTTTAAATTTACGAAAAATATTGGAATAATGCAACTGTTGTTTGCATGCATACAATGCACAGACATGTATGTTTTCAATGCACTGTTCTCAATATTGATTTTTTTTCGTTTTATAATAAATTATGAATGCCTAATAGCATCAAGTACACTAATGCCAATAATATATATAAATAGAAGAGCTTAGATTAATACTAATCAATTAATCATATTATGAACTTTATTTTGATTTGGTAAAATAATAGAAAAATGCAAGCGTTAAAAGCATTGAAATAGAACTACTGAGTTATATCAGCAACATCATCCAGTCGTCCAGTCTTTCTATCACTGTAAGCACTTTATTGTTATGCTTATAAGGCGCTTATCGCTCTCCCACGCACCAGACGGCGGACCATTTGATGATGATGCATTCATCACTTAGTAGTTTAAGCTTGATAGAAAAGTAGTCTGTAATTAGTCTTCATCTTGAACAGTTCTATATTAAATTTAATTCAACTTTAATTAAAATTAGTATTTTTAAAAACATAACCACGGTTTTTCCCAGTTTGACTGGCGCAGCCTTGTGGATTTTCCGCGAAATTTTCCGACGACTTACTATCTGAGACCCCGAAATTGGTTTCGCGAGTATAGTGTTTTATTCGGAAGCGCGGAAACACGAACCAAATAAATACGTCTCCCCGGGAAACCGTGCTTTGTGGCGACTAACCAGGCTCCGGAGGACATGGGATCGAGCGGCTTGTGAGTAAACCTTTTCACTTTCCCGTCTTTCATAATCCCAGTCTTTTCCATATATATTTGTCTAAATAATTGACTACTTGCGATTATACATTTAATCTGATTTAGTGTGCACTAAAATTGGCAAACTTTGTTAGGTATATTAATTAATTCGTGTATTATTATAACTATTCTTAAAATAATTGATTGTTTAAACGTGTTAAATTAAGTAACAAATAAACGTAGCAATGGAGGGAATTCAAACAGTTGCGAAAGAAGTATTGTGTATAATTCCTAAGTTTGATGGTGATGAAAAGTTACTTAATTTATTTATTTCTAAGTGTGAGTATGTGCTTAGTGGCAGCCGAGTTCCGGGAAACGCTACACAAGAACTGTATTTATTTCATACAATCAGCAGTAAACTTGTTGGTAGAGCTGCTGCTTTACTTAGCGATAACCCAAATATAACATCATGGGAATGTTTAAAACAGATACTTACGCAACATTTCGGTGACCCACGGTCGGAAGAGTGCATAGCTATTGAACTTGAAACCATGAAACTTAAACAAGGCGAGTCGTATATTCAGTTTTGTCAAAGAATTCAGAATATAAGAAGTGCGTTATTTGCGAAAGTTAATAGACTTACAGATGAAGGAATAAAAGCAGCTAAAATTATCATATACAACAACACAGCTTTGAACATATTTTTGTATAATTTACCTGAAGACTTAATACGAATTGTGCGTTTGAAAGGTTGTTCTAATCTTGAAAATGCTTTAAGTATTGTAACTGAGGAAGTAAATTTCCAGTTCCAGTACAACGCCAAAAATAAATTAGTGAAACAAAATGTGGCGCAGCAACCAAATGTACAAAATGCATTGCGACCATTGCCGATGGGACAAGGGTTTAGACCTATGTTTAGCGCTCCGCCGCAAAATAATAATTTTAGATTTGGCATCCCACAAAATAATAATTTTAAATTCGGTATTCCTCAAAATCAAGGGTTTCGACCAAACTTTATGCAACCAAATAGATTCACGCCTTCTCAAGGTCAATTCGGATCGCCCCAAAACCACACTCAACGAAACTTCGGTCACATACCTTTCCAACAACAGCGCGCACCTTTCCAACACGGGGGATTTAGGTTCGGCATCCCTCAACAGCAAGGCTATAAATTCGGAATGCAGAACCAACCTTATGCGAACCATAATCAGTACAAATTTGGTATTCCAAATCAGCAACAGGCACCTAGACAGCAGGTCACTGACGTATCCATGCGCACAGCTCCTGTAAGACAAAACATGATTACGAACGATTTGTATTATATTGAAGAACCGAACTACAGTCAGGAATACACTCCAGATATAGGATACCCACAAATCTACAGCATGGTGACGCTATCGTAGATTTTTCACAATTTAAAGATGGTGTGCGAATGCCCACTGCTATTGTCAGATGTGATAATTTATTTGCAGAAAAGGTCATACAAAATATTTCAGATGTAGAAGCGACAATCACATTTAAGGAACCGTTGGAAGTTATAGTATTTGAAAATAAGGAATGCGAGGTTAATGTTATGCGTGATGACTGTATGATTGACGAAGTTCTGAAAGAAAATTTATCTAAGTTACGGATGGACCACATGAACAAAGAGGAACGCGATGCGGTCTCTAAACTCTGTTATGAATATCGGGATATATTTTATAGTGACAAGATACCACTATCTTTCACAAACCAGGTTAAACATAACATCCGGACTACAAACGAGGACCCGATTTATATTCGACCATACAGACACCCACCTTGCCAAAATGAAGAGATACAAAAACAGGTAGATAAGCTTTTAGACGATAACGTCATTCAAAATTCTCACTCACCTTGGAGCGCACCAGTACATCTGGTCCCCAAAAAGCTAGATGCATCTGGAGAAAGAAAGTATAGGATGGTAATAGATTATCGGCGCCTAAATGAGATCACAGTCGATGATAAATACCCCTTGCCTAATATTACCGATCTTTTCGATAAGTTAGGTAAGTCTCAATATTTCAGTACCATTGACCTTGCAAGTGGGTACCATCAAATTGAGGTTAATAAAGCGGACAGAACCAAGACCGCATTCACAACTCAGGCCGGGCATTATGAGTTCAAAAGAATGCCGTTCGGGTTAAAAACTGCACCCGCAACGTTCCAAAGGGCTATGGACAATGTATTGCGAGGGCTTCAAGGTATACACTGTCTAGTATACCTTGATGACATCATAATATACTCCTCAAGTCTCCAGGAACACGTAGATAAACTCCGCAAAATCTTCGAACGACTTAGGGCTACAAACTTGAAAGTTACGCTTGATAAAAGCGAATTTTTAAGGAAAGAGGTCCTCTATTTAGGCCACACCATAACCAAAAATGGCCTTATGCCAAACAACGACAAAATACAAGCAGTGTTAGACTTTTCACTTCCGCGAACAGCTACCGAAATCAAGAGTTTTCTTGGATTAGTAGGCTATTATCGCAAGTTCATAAAAGATTTTGCTAAATTAACTCAACCATTAACTTCGTGCTTAAAAAAGAAAAATAAAATTGATCCAACTAAACAAGAATACATAGACTCATTTGAGAAGTGTAAAGAGCTTTTAACCAATGCTCCGCTCCTACAGTTTCCCGACTTTTCTAAACCCTTCGTTCTAACGACGGATGCTTCAAACTTTGCACTGGGCGCTGTACTTTCACAGGGTCCCATTGGTAGCGATAAGCCAATAGCTTACGCTAGTCGTACCCTCAATGACGCTGAAACTAGATACAGTACGATCGAAAAAGAGCTTTTGGCCATTGTATGGGCCACCAAGCATTTTCGGCCGTATTTGTACGGGAAGAAATTTACCATATACACAGACCACAGACCGTTAGCCTGGCTCAATTCAATTAAAGAACCAAATAGCAAGTTAACGAGGTGGAAATTGCGTTTAGAGGAATTTGACTATAATATATTGTATAAAAATGGAAAGCAAAATTGTAATGCAGACGCACTGTCAAGAATTAAAGTTAATGCTTTGGGGGAAAATGACGATATTTCAATGAAAGTAAATTTAGATAAAAAGGAACAAAAACTTCAACGACACATAGACGATTTAACTAACGAAATAATACGGTTAAGTAAAGATGAACATAATGCGCCTCACGCCCCTTATACACGAAAACGATCACCAACCCCTATTTTAATAGATATTTCATCAGATTCGGAGAAAACTATGAGTATAACTTCACAAAAACGGTCACCAACTCCTGTTTTTATGGATATCTCGTCGGACTCAGAGAAAACTATGAGTATTCCTTCGTTGGAAGGTAATGGTAGACAATCACCACATTCTATTCCATCAGTAGATAGTAGTACCGTAACAGCATCAGAGATAATGAATGGTGATAGTATAGGAACAATACATTCAGCCCGCGATTTAGACACAGATGGTATACTCATACTACAAGAAGCTATAGATACCAAACCGAATCAGGTTCTTGTCTTTACCTGGAACAGGAATGATTTAACAGTCAAAGATTTATCTAGGGCTAAACAAAAGGTATTAGAAATACACTTACCCACTAGTAATCCAGATCTTGTCAAAAAGTTTTTAAAGGAGTACATTCGTCCTAAAATAAAATACTTTTTTTACTTTGAAAGTGAAATACATCGTAAACAGTTTTCAGAAGCTACTATAGCACTATTTCAGAAAGGAGCAGTAAAATTTTATGAATGTACTAAGAGAGTGGTTTACGTTGACGATGAAAATGAGCAGCGCGATGTGGTGAATAAATATCACATGGGTAAAAACAGTCACAGGGGGATCAAGGAAACGTTAATACATCTGAAACGAACCTTTTATTGGAACAACATGGATGAAATGGTCGCGAGTATTATAAATGCTTGCGAAATTTGTAAAAGGATGAAATACGACCGTAAACCACTAAAACCAGAACTTCAATTATCACAAACACAAACTAAGCCCTTTCAGGAACTATTCATAGACACTTTTTCAATTGAGGGAAAATATTATCTTACAATAGTTGATGCCTTCAGCAAATTAGGTCAAGCAATTGAAATTAGTACTAAATCTACACCGGAAGTAGTAAGAGCCCTTCTGAAGTACTTTTCGATGTATGGTATACCCAGTAGAATCAGTTCAGATCCTGGTGTGGAATTTAACAACACACTGATCAAAGAGATGTTATCATTTTATAAGATTGAACTACACGTCAGTACTCCTCACAACCCCAACTCTATGGGAATAGTTGAAAGGTTTCATTCGACCATTACAGAAATTTACAGGATAGCAAAATATGAACGAAAGATCACGGACGCCGCGTCCGTAATGACTTACGCAGTAATATCATATAATCATACGATACATTCTGCTACCGGCCTTACGCCATTCGAAGTTGTTTTCGGTCATACCGAATCCAATAGCGCATTTCATGTCAACTTCGACCAGCAATACACACAACAGTTAGTTAAGGAACATATTAGAAAGACAAAATACCTGTATGAATATTTGACAGATAAAATGATTGATAAGAAGATGTCTGTAAGAGAGAAGCGTGGTGGCGAAAGAGACTTTGATTTAGACATTGGGGATACAGTATTTATGAAAGGAGTAAATACTAGACGTAGTAAGGATAAAGCACGATACCAAAAGGCTATAATTACCGGAGATATTCAAAGAAATGTCGTACCTGTAATAACACAAAACAGAAACACAAAAGTCCCAATTAAAGACATAAAGCGTTCTCCACAGGTTAATACTTCTGGCCGCCCAGGTGATCCACAGCCAGGCCCTTCATCTGCAGGTCATTGAGAAGAACCCAGGGCTACTACCTGTAAAGGAAGGTTAAGCAATTATTAGCCATGATAGGTGGACAGTCATTAAAATTTTAGATTTAAGGTTACTTTACGAGCAATTAGAATTAAATACTGGTAGTTATATAAAACTGAAGCAGCAAGTTCGAAGCTGTTTTGATATCAAAGCCTTTGATTCCGATTTCACTGAGGTCGAATCGCAAACCGAATACGCGATGATTACAACCATCGAAAAATATAAGCAATTAGTTCCGTCATTGATAAGAACAAAACGTGGTTTAATTAATCCTCTTGGTTCTTTGATCAAGATGATTACAGGTAACCTTGATAACGACGATGCCTTAATGTACGAAAAGTTGATTTCTGGATTAAAGACAAAACAAGATAGCTTAGCTAAGAAAATGACAGTCGTCACTGAAATGGTGGGTATGATCACAAATATAACAAATGTTACAAGAAACAATTTCATTCAAATTGATAACAAATTTAAGGATATCGATCTTAACTTGAACCAGTCCAAGCTATTGCAAACTGGCAATAAAATCATTCATATTTTTAACATTTTTACAAACAATTTTCAAACGCTCTATATCAGATTTATTATTTATTATCTATTATCAGATGTTAGAAAAGTTAGTTTAGTAGGTATAATTACCTACTAAACTAATTTTTCTATATCTATATTTAGTTACAATATAATACAAGAACATACCTGTGAGACAAACATAGTGTGCCCATATTTAATATTGTTGTTATCGATTTGTCTAAAACAATGGGTCTCTATATAGGTATTATTAGTGTTAGACTGTGTTTTTATACGATTTTAAGTTGTAAGTTTCTATGTGTTGTGAAATTATCCCCACAACCTGCTATTTATTGACTTATTATAATAACAATGCCACTTAATCTTCCAATCTATTATTTTTCTCTGGCACCTGCACTGCAAGAAAATGTGGTTATATTACTACGTTTAACAAATAGGATACGTTTCTACGTGGGTGGACGGAGCTATTATCATAAAGCTAATTTATTGATTCAGGCGTCACTTTGCGGAAATCCATTATCAAAAAACGATACTAAAAAATATTTAGTGACATTTCCGCTGAAAAAAACAATGATTTTGGCTTATAAAACGATTCAAATTTGAATCGTTTTTGGTTTATTTGGGTTTTCTTGTGTATTTTATTTTGTATTCTTCCTATTAGCAGTTTGTGCGGGAGGGAGGGTGGTGCACACCCCCAAATAAGCCAAAATCATTGTTTTTTTCAGCGGAAGTGTCACAAAATATTTTTTAATATCGTTTTTGATCATAAAGCTATATTCCAATATCATTTGTTCATTGTACGAGACTATTCTACATTGAAGGGTTTGTAGAGCACCTTTTTGTGAAAAAAATATCGTTATTACACTAAACCCGTTGAATACCATAGACGTAAATGTACGTGCGTTTCATTCATATATCTTTTGTTTTAATTATCACTGTATAGGAATGGTTAAAGAATCTTTTCCCATAGTCGGGATACGAATCCCAAAAAGTAAGGAAACCCAAAGTATTAGGGAGAAAATAGCCGATAAAGTGGGACAAAAATAACATAATGTGTCAATCCCGTGTATAAACTATCTCTACACTCTACCGCTTCTGTTCAGCCACTTTTGTGTAATTGATCAATAAACGTCTAAACATAAAAACTTTCACATTTATATTATCACTATGATTATTTTATTCAAATGTGAATAATAAGACAGTGTCGTAATATATGTCATATGAATTTGTGAATACTATAACGATATACCTAAAATATTCGTAAATACACCTACTTTGAAATAAAAATGAGATTGCCTCCAATCTTTTTCGACCATTGAATAATTCAAGTATTATTAATAAGCATTATTAATAATACTTGACTTAAGTAATAATAATTAATTGAACTAACTCAAATTGGCCAGTTAAAACTTCAAATGCCAATTTGTATGAGTTTCATCTCTCCGTATATATGTTAGGTTGTTCGATTGTCTTGAAATCTTTATGAAACTTTATATGCATGATCTACTCGTACTATTTATTATATTTTTTTTCTAAAACTTTTCCTAAAAACGGGGGAAGTTTGCTGCGGCCCTGGTTACCGTCTGATTTTGATAAAAATTGGTACACACATTTGGACTTTAAGGAGGCATTTCGAATATGAGCATAATAAGTTTTCTGAGATAATAGGTTGTGAAGTACTGCTATTGCCCCTGATAAGACTATAATTATGTGCTTGCGAGGTCTACTGTTCGCATAACTACTAGTTATACTTGGTCTAAGAAATTCAGATAACATACTTATTATGACATAACTAATTGTAGTTATTGCTAATAAAAAGTAATAGGGATTCTTCCTTAAACAACACTTAACAAATGAAACGTGTTATAATATCATTTTTGTCTTATTTAGGATGGCTTACAATATTCAATGCCAGAAAAGGATACAATGGAATAGTAACAACAAGACAACATGTATTACTAAGGGGATTAATGTTTACACGCTCCCGTGCTTCATTAGCTTTCTAACCATTTCATAAGAGCCATAATCACGTAACATAACCTCAATGCAGCTTGGCACTTTGCCATGAGCGTGCGGATGTCGAAGTTGAATGTTTATCTCTCAAGCCGAGCATATAGGGTACCTGGGGTTTTCAGTCCTGTATTATAATAAAACGAATTTCAAATATCAAATAATGGAAGTGACTTAAAATAATAAATAAATAAACATTTCTGCAAAAGTATTCTAAACGAAATTGATTTTTATTGATTAGGTATATGATGCACTGCAGATAATATTATCGTTCCATTTTATAGATAACTAGCGACTGCCCGCGACTACGTTCGCGTAAAAGGCTCGGGCCTTCGGCCTCGCCATTACCTCCTTGGTTTTTCTTTCATAAGAACCTTCTCCTGGCAATAAATAACAACAAAAAAAGAATAAGCGTTGATGTTCTGGATGGATGCTCCATCTATTCTCAAGTTATAGTGTTAAAACCAGGAAAGACGTTGGATTTGAAATGGGATTGTTTTCCAACACACAATATCAGATGGATAGTGAAAACGTACATATTAATTGTTTAGCCTTAGGGGGCAAAGTACCCATATAATAAATTATTTCTAAGTTAATTCATTACCTTGTTTATCATTGTAATTACACTAGAAACTCATATTTTAGAGAGCTTTTGGTATCTTATGTATATTAAATGACACGATTGGTTGTTCTAACTAGAACCTTATCAGCAATTTTATTTAATTCAAAAACACTATAATGCATCTAAGCAAAGACAAACGCACAGCCTTTTATTTATAACACATTACTTGTCATTTTCAAGTTATACGTATTTAGAATAAAAAAAGTTTACCTATTTTACTATTCCTTGTAGTGTCCACTCTATAGAGTTACCTTCATTACTTAGTACATTAATTTACATAAATTGAGGTAATTTATGGGGTGTACAAACACTACACACAAAGCTATGTGGGTTACTTGATAAGATCGTGCGATAGCACAGAAGTTATGATAGTATGGAAATCAGACCGAAACTCTAAGCACGCGAGATTTCATGTAATTCTAGTTACTTTGTAGATTTTCTATTATCGAAGTCTTAGTGTGGTTTTACAGTGACGCCTTCACCAGAGCGGTTGGTAAGCGTCGCGGGCCACGAGCTTTGCGTCTCTAGAATCGTTACCTACCAACACGAGCGGATGGCCCGCACTGATGGTAAGCGTCACTGTAAAACCAGCCTTAGGCCGTGCGATTCTCCAATGATTCGTCAACGAGCTCCTCGACGAGCTCTCCGATGTCAATGAGGTATCACCCATGTAGATAATGTTGTTTTTCCAACGTTTCTTGTCATCTCGTCATTTGTTTATAGGATGTTGTCAAAGATGCAACGATGTTTGCTCTTTAAGAATCGCACGGAGGGTTATAAGCGGATTGAGTCAGATACAGCCGTGCGATTCTCTAATAGAATAAATAATTTATATTAATACCAAGGTACCTTAATACTTCGTACGAATAATGTGGCATGGTTTGTACCGCCGTTACTATTTATTGCATATTTAAAAAGGAAAAAGTATTCATTGTGACATACCTGTAATAGTTAGACATTATGGTAATGTGGACTTCTTTGTAGATATTAATGTCTTCTATAAAACTGTAGTATAGTTTGAGGCACGTAAGTTGAGCCAAAATGGTGGTCGTCCGCGAAGAACGGTTATGGATATATATGATACTTACTCTTTGGACGTTACAAATTAAACGCAAGTTACACCAAATATTACATTTCATAAACATAATCTCGAATTTCTGTTTAAATTATTGTATTTCTAGAACACAGTGTTGTGGGAAGTAACCGTTAGGTATTATAAAATAGAACAATTAAAGAAATACTAATCTTAATCACTATTATTCATGGGCATAAACCTTCTACATAATTACTGTACTCCAAGGTCACGCGGAGTGTACGCGGGCTGCGAGCGGCGGAGTGTGATTGCTTGGAAGCACGTTGCTATGGTTACGCACATATGGTTACGGCTCTCACACCGCACCTCATACCGCACTTCGATTGTGATCCGAAATGTGTTCTGCGTATAGTTCAACTTACGTGCCGCGATCTGTACGTTACTTTGTTTTATTCTCAAAAGCATATAGACTAATGATATAATAATATGATCAAAATTTTCCGCAGCGTACGCGATAATACGGTCTTTTTTTTGAATCATTTACATTACCGAAGTTTTCATACGGATCCCTAACTTTTTTGAAAATATTATATAGCCATCAAGTTATATAGTTCATCAAGGAAAATGTAGGATTCTAATGATGAAAGAATTTTCTAATCGGTCCTGTAGTTTCGGAGCCTATTCAATACAAACAAACAAACAAACAAACACATCTTTCCTTTTTATAATATTATTAGTATACATTCCAAATTACATTATCAAAGTTCCTTCCGGCCCCATCGGCAATTTGTTCTGCGTGCTATGTGCCCTGCTCACTGCCCCTTCAACTGCCCTATCTTCTGGGCTATATCAGTGAATTTCGTCCTTCTACGGATCTCCTCATCTCTGATTCGATCACGTAGAGAAACCCTGGGCATAGCCCTCTCCATTCCTCGTAGCTCTATAGTCGAGCGGCTTTGAGCTTACTTATGAGACCCATAGTAAGTGGCCACGTTTCAGTGCCATAAGTAATCACTGGTTACTTACACTGGTCAAAGACTTTTGTCTTGAGGCACTGAAGTATATTGGACGAGAAGATTTCGCAAAGTTCCCGGAACACTGCCCAGACGAGTAAGATTCGCCGATTGACATCTTTCTCGAACGTTTTACACTAAAGGCCGTCAACTCTAAGGCATCAGTATCATTCCGAGTTCGCATCGTCGCCCATGAAGTAATTTTAAGATCAGCTGGAATATCGGTGCATACAAAAGCCTGGTAGATCTTTAAAGCTGGCGCGGCCGTATATCCCATACAGTCAGCAGTTTAGGAAAAAGAAAGTTCTAACTGACCTGATTACATACATTACCTGATTACTTTACATTAGTACATCGGCAGTGAGAGGCCTCGTAGGTATATCTAGCTCCAAACATAAGTTTACAACGTGACGAAAAGAAGACAGGTCCTAAAGAATAAAGATCTCTTTTAAAAGAACGAAGAATCGGTAACCAAAGACTTGACAAAACGTCTGGGTGCCATTTCAACTGTTATATACAGGCACATGACTCTTTTGTCTCGATACTTCGATAGTATAATAAATTAAGAAATTGAGTTTTTTACTTGACTCATGCAAAACTTGGTTTTTCTAGAAAAGTTTCATTAAATTACGAGTATTTTATTGGACCGGAGCAGACCCTACTCTTGAGAGATTCCTGACTTTATCTATTGAATTTAAGTGAAACTTAAATCCAATTGTGTTTGAATCCATTTACTTGTTTTTGGTTTCGATAGAGTTGTTAATTTGAATGATTATTGAATAAGTAATTTTTGAACCAGCAGGGCAATTACTTTAGTATCTCAGTTATAATCAAATTTTGATCGAAATCTCAAAAATGGCGGCTCTAGTCAATTTTGACAACTCCAGTAAACAAACATGATGTTAGTTGATGACTGGAGCTGACATAAGTGACAAAAGCGACCATTTTTATAGATTTCAGTTCACTTTTGATTACAACTGAGATAATTAATAGCCCTGAAGGTGTCATTTTGATACTTTTTGAATTAAGATCCCCCCGGTCATCATCGACTATAATATACTAAGTCGGGCCTCCGGATGTTCCGGTTTTTGTTTAATAGTTCAATATATTAATGACACTGAACTAAAATAATACAAGTAACATTACTTAAATGCAACATAACATATAGATATATAGAGAAGTACTATTATCTACATCTACACTTGTTTGTTTGCATTGGCTCCGAAAGCACTAGACCGATTTGATAAATTATTTCACCATTAGAATCCTACATTATCCCTGATAAACATAGGCCTAAGAAAATAAAAATAAAAATAGGGTTCCGTATGACAACTTCGATAATGTAACCCAAGGTGTGAAAAAAAAAACAAAAAACCTTATACCGCGTACGCTACGGAAACTATTGACAATAGAACAAAGTGATTTACGACAGTTTTTTGGAAGACATCAATATCTACAAAATAATCTGCGATACCATTATGTCTAACTATTACAGTTATGTCACAAATACTTGTCAATGTAAAATATGCAATATATTTGATTCATCATAATGGTCCTGATCAAAAAATCAAAATCATGTGGTGTAACTCGCGCAATGATTTACGCGAGTTACACCACAGAGCGCAACTAGTATTATACGAGTATAATGTACTATGTATAGGAATACCACTGAAATTACTACTAAGTAGATCAAAATCAAAACTTCTGCTAAAAAGTTATTAAAATAGACATCATTCAATTACCATCGCTTCATATTTTTAATTCGATTATAAGATGTGTGTTAGCGATTCGTTCGTCTTCAATATGGCAATCTGCCAACTGCCGTCTCTCCAGATATTATATCGACCACTTATCTAAGCAAGTTGGACCGCTGCGGTATCGCGCCTGTTTCATATACAATTTAATTTTCTTGCCATCTTGATTATGGAATTTATTTAAAATGCGAAATTTTTTGAAACGTATCTAAGGAATTGTTATTTTCTCTAAAGGTACGATTAAGTGGCAGTCAATAGCGCCTTCACTGGTTTTGTCTTCGTCATTAACCTCACGCTTTGCTACACAGTATTATTATTTATTTTGTGGTTCAGTCCTTAAGCCGCCTTCATTGTAGTATTAGTACTCAAGTCATTATTTCTAATATACCACTTTATATCGCCATGTTATTTCTTAGTTACCCGGAAAATAATTAAATGTATGGAAAACTCTGTATTAATAATATTTTTGTAAATAATAATAAGGGAGAACATCCATACAAGGTCTGCAGGCCTCAAAGCAGACCCTGTACTATGGTAACCAGATAGTTTAATATATACGTTAAAGTTATCATATTTTTTTATGGGATATATTGACAAACGAGCAAACGGCTCACCTAATGGTAGGTAACTGATACCGTCGCCCACGGACATCCGCAATACCAGAGGTCTCGAGGATGCGTTGCCGACCTTTGAGGAAGGATTATAGGAAGGAAGAGATAGAAAGGTGAGGGTGGAGGGGAAGGGGGGAATAGGGCCTCCGGAACCTTCCGCAAACCGACAAAACGCAATAGCAAGCTTTGTGACTTCACGTCGTTGTTATGTGGGAGTGTGGTACTTCTCCGTTCGTGCCGGCCCATTCGGCTGTGGCACTACCACAAAAAAGAAAGGTACATCAGCCGTGCGATTCTCTAATGATTCGTCCTCGTCGACGAGCTCACTGATGTCAAATACTTTATGAGATATCGCCCTTGTACATAAGGTTGTTTTTCAAACGTTTCTTGTCATCTCGTCATTTGTTTCACGGATATTGTCAAAGATGCAACGATGTTTGCTCTTAGGGCCTTTATTAATAAACGTTGCGTAAACATAGATTAGGCGTAACATGCTTTGTCTTGCTTTCACGCGTGACATTTACTGCAAGCGAAAAATTGACAGATAGATGTTTTAACCACTCCGGGTTTACTACAAGTTTATTAATAAGGCCGTTAGAGAATAGCACGGCAGAATTTAAAAAATATAAATAATTCTTAAGAATTTGTTGACACTTGACGTAACGTGACGCGTGAATTAGAAAACAGCCAGCATCATTCCATATGGACAACTTGCTAAGAGCGTGTCGGGTCATTGGTTACTAACAATATTATAAATGCGATAGTGTGTTTGTCGGTTTATAGTACCTTGATATGACCTATTATCCTAAAAAGAAAACTGGATACCATTTGCACAGAACATTTTGTTAAAGATTAGTCACGATGCGCGTGGGCATTCTCTTCGGGTAATAATTAATTAATCTTTACACGCGACAAAGTACGAAACACTTAATTTATCATATAATTATTGTTTATCCGAAAATGGAACCGACTTTATTATACTAACTAAAAAGTGTGAAATAACTTGTTGAAGTCGATACCATGATAGTTCAAAAGTACCTTTTATCATAATATTGAGAGCATGGTACCATCAACTTCGATAAGTAATTCAACAAGTCGGTTCCATTTTTTGGTAAATAAAATATTCGCCATTTTTAGTGACCCTTGCTACTTCTGGGATCGATTGTCATTGCACCGTCAATGATGATATCATAAAGATAGGCGTAACACTTTTCAGTTATTGGAGTAAAACTCAAAAACCACTCGACTGAATTTGATTAAATGAAACCACCTCAGAAGTATACTCAACCAAACCAAAAAAAGAAATCAGCTAACATACACAAAAAAACAAAATACATACAATCGAATATAAACTCTCCCTTTTTTGAAGTAGGTTAAAACAGATTACTTACACACACTCAAAAATGTGAAATGTGCACAGAATGCTGGTTGCATTTCCATGCTATTGAGGATTGTTAAAAATATGAGCCAACACGTTCCACCAAACGTTTGGCAAGGTATTTTGTAACTTCATGTAAAGTTTTAACAATTATCAATATAAATTAAACAAACGGCTTTTACATTTGAAACGTCATTGTCGATATTAACTCAAAGTTTGTAAATTTTAACCTTGTTAATAAAAATCATAAACATTTTTTCTAAACCCAATTCTCCGAGCCCATCTGCGAAGTTCAGCCGAATGGAGAAAAGTTCTCCAGATTGAGGTTTAAATTACCGGCCGCGTTGAATTTATTTTAATTTTCATCTCGGAATAATTCCAATTTGCGCGGGGAGCATTTAATTTTCATAGCTTAGCGGAATTCCATTTCGGTAAAACGGCGGAACCCGATTAGTGTGTAAGCGCCCGTGGGCTATTTGTTATCTTGAGAGAAAGCGTTCCCGACGGAAAGGAACAACAAAATGGAGACGAAACAAATAGGAAAGAAGAGAGTTCGTCCGAGTTAATCGTGGAAGTCGAACGCTAATCGCTCAGTATTCGACTTTCTGCCCTCTCTTTTGGAATTGTCTTTCATCGGGATAAAGGTGAACACAATCAGAGGCAACAAGTAATTGCGATATTAATATATTCTAATAGACATAACCTTAGTAAAACTATCAAGAACAAAAATATTAATTGAAAATAGTGGAAATAAAGATAATAAATAAAATATTGTAAACGTTAGTACACGTTTTCAAAACGACCAAATAGTAAAAAGCATTGTCTTCTATACCTACTTGTATGATGTAATAAATTATATGTGAAGTAATTTCTAATCTATACAGAAAAGAAAAATGAAGTGTCTGTTTGTAATTCCAATCAGCTTTTCAGTAAATTCATATGAAAGCATATTACGTACGGTTTTTAACCCCGTAGTTAGATAATTGTAAAATGTATAACGTAAAAAGATGTAACGTTTCAGTGTAAAAATGCAACAACTCTCCCGATTCTTAAACCTCCGCATTTATGTTGATTTACAAACAGTGCAATCAAAATGAAAATAAAACCTAGTGCTATATTGCTTAGCGTTGACAGAGTAATTATTTAAATTAATAAACAATGGGTTTTTTGCGTAATATACAGTTATGATTCCATTGACTTGTAATTAATTTAGCTCTTCCTGGTTCTAAACAAATGGTCTTAATAACTAACCTACTTGGAACTTGTGAAAACTTGGCGAATCTGCATGGATCAACTGAACGGTTCATCGAAACTTCACGAAATAGGAAAACTAAAACTAAATTAAAATCACCATCTCAGCCGTAGGACGTCCACTGCTGAACATATGCCTCCCCCATGATTTTCCAAACGAACCGGTTGGAAGCGGCTTGCATCCAACGTCGTCCTGCGACCTTCATCAGGTCGTCTGTCCACCGTGTCGGTGGATGACCTACGCTGCGCTTGTCGGTCCGCTGTCTCCACTCCAGAACCTTTCGGCCCCATCGGCTGTCTGTTCTGCGTGCTATGTGCCCTGCCCACTGCCACTTCAACTGGCTATGTCGGTAATTTTCGTTCTTCTACGGATCTCCTCATTTCTGATTCGATCACGTGGAGAAACCCCGAGCATAGCCCTCTCCATAGCTCGTTGCGCGACTTTGAGCTGATCTATGAGGCCCATAGTAAGAGACCACGTTTCAGTGCCATAAGTCATCACTGATAACACACATTGGTCAAAGACTCTTGTCTTGAGGCACTGAGGTATTATTGACGAGAAGACTTCGCAAAGTTTCCGGAACGCTGCCCAACTGAGTTGGATTCGACGATTGACCTCTTTCTCGAAGTTGGACCTGCCTAGTTTGACTGTCTGTCCCAGGTAGAAGTACTCGTCAACAACTTCGAGAACTGAATTCACAACTGATATTGGGGTAGGTACAACATGGGCATTAGACTTAAATTAAAATAAAATACTTGAATAAAATTGTTAAAGTAAATTATTAAACTAATTCTTTTCATCGACAATGTTTGTATATGAGCCAAATCGGATCGGGGATTATTGATATTGGGGTTGTAAAAAGGAGATCGAAATTTTTAATTAGGGCAAATGGGGTATCAAATGACCTTTCATTTAATTTCAGTATAACTGTTGACATTATTTTAAACCTAGTATTTAGTAAGAGCACATTAATATCATGAGTAATTGCTTATCTTAAGGTCAAGATGTATGAATGCAATATAGTTAATGCGGGGCGGTCCACTGGATTCCTGTATGCGTCTTGAAATGCATGAAAGGGTTATGTCATAACAACGATTTATCATGAGCTATATAAACAAAAAATAAACAATACTTAATATCTAGATATCAAAATTACTAGCGAGCTTCGCTTAGGAACCATTCATATCGCTAGATATTATATAAGAACTAGATGTAGTTGCGGTCATTCATCTAGAAATATGAAATGCCTATTTTATATAAACCGTTACATTGTAGCATTGTATTTACGCTTATCAATAAATCATACAATGATAAATTTTGTCACACTATCCTATTAATATTATAAACGTGAAAGTTTGTATGTATGGATGTATGGATGTTTGTTACTCTTTCACGCACAAACGGGGGGGCTAATGTTGATGAAATTTGGTATGGGGGTAGATGAGGCGCTGGATTAACACATAGGATACTTTTCATCATCATCATCATCATCATCCATCACCACGCGGGTGAAACCGCGGGGCGCAGCTAGTACTATTATAAATTTAAAAGTTAGGAGGAGCATGAGTATCTCCGACTTCTCCTTGTCTTGGTGACGGCGCAAGCAGAGATGTATTACCCTAAATGGTGCCCCTGAGGTAGTCGCCTACTCTTTGCAGTTAAGCGTGTTCAATGTTCGCCTTAGGCGGTGCAACTTCTGCGCTCGCCACCCGTCCGGTGACGCAGTAAATACCGGTAGAGGCAAACAGTATGTAGCCCATAAGAGAAAAAATTGCGTCAGTGTTGAGTATGGTAGGTATCTAACTTCTTCCCGCTGAAACTGCTCAGGATTGGCATATACAATATTGTTATCTTGATACAAGGTTAGATTGCCCTAATGGCTAGCGATAATTTTATTTCACGCATACGAAGTCGCGGTCAGAAACAGTTTTGTAACTGTAAGCATAAGTTTATTGAAGTATATTGTATCTGTAGATAATTTAGCTTCATATATTAAATTAAAGTTATTACATAATACAAAATGTTGTAATAATTATGTAGTATATTACACACGAATATTATTGAATATAATATAATTATGCTAATAACGTTAATCATAAATTAAACACTACTAATATAGATTAGTAGCATTTTATTAGTGATGGTGATTGGATCCAATAATTCCAATCCCTTACTGGTTTTAAACCTCATTCCAGCTGTGGGAACATAATCGGTCTATATTGAGGTTTATACTCGTATTTCGTCTATATTTTGGCAACTATGCTGGCCAGCATACTGGCAATTGTATATTAGTAAAAACAGGAAACTCCGTTGATTCATTGGAGAGGTAATTTATTACGTGTTGTGTCCCTTACGAGAGTCGCATAGCTCATAATTATTTTAAATGAAATAATTCTTAATTAGTTCAATAAATAAAAAGCCATCTTTTGAGTAATTACAAAAACTAAAAAATTCAAAATGTACGAAACCTAGTAAGCAATGTGTTGATTACATGAAAAAAATCACTGAAAGCAGACACTAAAGAGGTATATATATAGTTATTTCTTTTAGTATGGACAAGTACGTGCTACGCGCTCCTCTTTCGACGGATCCATAAAGGTTAAACCCTCATTTCCTTGCTCAATAATCTGAAACTCTTCTTATTGTTAAGGCGCGCTCGTACCCTGATTAAAGAAAAAGTAGAATTTTTAAACACCTAGTGTAACGAAACAGATCGATTATGAATATATTATATATTATGAAAAAAATACAAAGGTTAGAAAAGGAATAGGAAAAGAGTAATACCCGAATAGAATTCATAAATATAACTCTCTTTCAGCAGAAAAAAATCCTGAATATGTCCACAAAAATAAACTTTCACGTCCAAACTCTTAGAATTTTCAGCGATAACACTATATTTTTTTTAGGTAATACTTAGCCAACGTATAGTACTAAAGTAATAACCAGCAGTTTTTTCAATTGTGTTAGTATATATCGAAAAATATAAAGAAAACTTACAAAATTAACGCATTTTCGCATTACATCGTCCAATCTAACAAGCTCAACCTTACGTAATGCATCGTAAATTATTTTTAATTTGGGGTTGGACCGCGTCTTAAGTATTGAAATATATTTTGTTATTAAGAAAAGACAATATATGATGATTTCACTCGTGTACACTTTTGTCTTAGCTTGTTGCGTACTAATGATCTTGATCTTGATGATAATCGTCTTTGAATGCTAATATCAGCATGAGCGCCAACACCCTTTGACCGTGTAGAGACGCCGACAACACGGTGGACCATTTTAAGGCCACCAACGCGGCTAATAACCCCCACCATACAATGACCAAATGCGTTAGCAACCAATTTTGGCGCATGTGTGGAGGAGGCATTATTCTATGTAATCTGCAACCCTTGTCCAGTGAATACGCGTTGCATTTAGGGTGGCAAATGGCCTGTAACCTTTCCGTGGAATGTACCGTATTTATTACTAGCTAGTTTAGAAACACGATACACCATAATTACTGTTACGAAGCGAGCTTTGTAACAACCGGCGGTAAATTCAGATCTTACTGAGTATCCGAAGTTAGCGCCGCCTGAATTATACAACGACCTGCTTCCAGCATATTAGTGTGTTCTTTTCTGAGCTAAAAGTATATCTTTATTGTCAATGCCTTTATAAGCAACTGCGTTGAAGCTCAAAAGGAGGGAATATGTTTGTCCTATAAACATAAGGATATCTGTTCCTATGCCCGCTCGTAACTACTCAACGGCTAAACCGATTTTGATAAATGATACGTCATTAGATTAGTCATGATATACACACATCAAAAAAGTTTACGATCACTTTGAAAAATAGTTTTATTTTGTTACTGAATCTTCATGACAGCAGACATGTATAGAGCAGTTGCTATTGATGGAATTGTCAGACCATTCAGAGTAAACCATGGGCACTAAATTGTACTGGTCGATAATGCGCCCGCCCATCGAACTCAACGAGTCAATTCTGCTCTCTGAGAATACGACATCACAAGTTTAGACGAGCCTGCCGGCTGACTTAAGCCCAATATGGCACACAGGGGATCTTCTTAAGCGAGCTGTTAACCGTCAACCACGTCCCCATACAGTGCCAGAGCTCAGTGAAGCCGCTATTCAGAAGACAGGTTACCCCAAGTAATGCTGGATAACTTGACTCTCAGCATGGTCAGGAGGAACACCGCATGTGTTTGAGCTAGGGGAGGAGTTATATTACATTGAATATAAATCGTTTATTAATAAATTGTTGATTAAGTTCACTTTAAACAGATTTATCAGCGTATGCTAGTGATCACAAACTTTTTTGATGTGTATGTAAAATACTTAAATAATCAAAATGGTTGATTTTATGCGCTTTAAAGTGCGGGCTAACTGTTTCCGTAGTCTGCTTATTAAACTTTTAATCTGTTTTCTTATTATTTAGGAAATAAATTGTCTAGTTCTAATCTAAGTTAATGTCATTAAAATCAGTTCAGGCGTTAGGTAACCAATTGATAAGAAACACATATACTTAATGTACACATTTAGATTTTTCATTTGATATGTAATTTGTACTTGTACGTTAAACATGGTATAACGCTACAGCACTGCAAGTACCTATACATTGTGTCGATAGGATAAAATTTGACAGTAATTATCCGTAACAGACATCCCGCAATATAGCTGTCGCGGTTCCACGCTAAAGACAAGACACGATAGATTTATAATTATTATCGATAAGACAAGTTTATATTTTATCGTGGATCCACTCTAGCATTGCCGTTTGGATTCAGTCGCCCGTCACCATCCTATCGAATCTAATTAATCCCACACCTAAGGTTCAATTCCAATACTCAATGTCACTGCATACATATTTACTGCTAATAATGATAAGTTTGTTATTCTCTCGATGTTTTTTCAATAGAAGCCGTGTGTACCTTTAATTGGGTGTGCATTTAGCATGTATGTACATACTGTAACTTAGTTATAAGTAGGTATTGTATGATAATTTAATTGTAAGAAACAATGTAACACTTGTTGGTATGCCTAAATATAAAATAAAAAAAATAATATGTTATAAGTATTTTTTTAGATATAGGTACCTAAAATATACTAAATGTTTTTTTTTATACAGTGACCGAGTTGGGCGGATTATCGCGTCGTGCTGGATGTTCCAGTGCTTTTTCTGCGCCGTCGCCGTCTGCTCATCATGACCCAGGTTAGTTACATTCATAGTTTTTTTTATAAGTGGACTCGTGCGTTTACTTTGTACTTATGCCATTCCTCAGTTAATAATACCATAAAGTTGCTTCAAGATACATTTTTATTCAAGTAATCATACTCAAGTCACAGTCACATTAATGTGTCTATGATTATGTCACTCTCCTGTCTAAATCACGTTCTAGTTACGAGGTGGATTCATTACTAAAACTTTTTAAGAGGATGACGAGGAAAACACAAGGCAACGTTCCATGATTCTGTTCACTTTGCCTACACTCGTGCACCATTACGAACACATAACGGTTAATTATCCACCAATATTACATGTCGAAACTCGAAGAAACACAAATCTAGGAAAATAAAACCAAATCATCGAGCCCTTGGTGGATTTTTTCCCGCCATAATTCATAGTTGTTTATTGAACAATACATTCGTTCACCATTATTCAGTCAATATTGAGCATATTGAGCATAGTGCACGAATGTTATATTAGCGTTCAATTAATTTAGCACGACGTCTGTGGGTGCACTTAATGTATACTTTTTTTGATGTTTTTCGATTTATATGAGTCCCTGCAACACGACCCTATTACAAAGTCTCCCGTCACCTCTCTGTGTGTCCTACTTCTAAAAGGATGAATCCATACAAATCTAGAGAGATGCCAATCCGTGCGCTGAGTACAAAACCAGGTGTTGCAAGCAGCGGCAGTACCCCGCTATTCAACGTATTGTTAGCTTCAAAAAGTTTAATATCCACTGCGGTATTGAAACTTCGTAAGTACATTTTGAATATTCGTAAGTACAGAGCAAGCATTGTAAACTGTTTACATGCAATATCGCGACCGGTGTTACATAATACGAAAGTTGCGAACTGCCGCGAGCAATGTGTTCTGTTTTTGGGTATACTGCTGCAACACCGTCCCGCCCCTTTTCATATCTCTCTTGTTTCCGGATTAATCCACGGATTGTGATCCGTGGATTTATCTTTTGAACCGTACAGGGAACCGTTTTATTAAGGGAGGTGTCCATACAACAAACACGATTTTTCCAACGTTGAGATTGAAAGTGAATTTCTGAAAACGTTGTTTCCGGATTAATCCACGGATTGTGATCCGTGGATTTATCTTTTGAACCGTACCGGGAATCGTTTTATTAAGGGAGGTGTCCATACAACAAACACGATTTTTCCAACGTTGAGATTGAAAGTGAATTTCTGAAAACGTAATTCATATTAGCGGCAAACTTGGGGTGTTATTCCCTCAAGCTCTAAAATACAATTACAATAAAAAAGTCGGGCTGCTATTAAAGTTTTCAAAAACAGAAACAAAATGTATTACTTAGAGCTCTAGGTTGCACTGCAATTATTACAATCACACATTGTCTTGAGCTCGCGTAATCCTTATCAATGTGATACTACTCAGCCCATTCACTAGACAAATTGCACAAGTGCATTATACACCTACCAATGTAATACTTTTGTTATAAAAACTAAAGTGGTTTTCACTCATTTTTAATTAGAAATACTGGATTTACTCACGTAATATTTATCGGATAGGTCCGACTATAGTTTCGACCACATTCGGTGGTCTTTTTCAAGTGTTCGGGACGCCCGCGTCGATGACATCTCGCTTAGCACTGCGGGCAGCTCGTAGCGCTCGTGATGTTAAAGGTTGGTTGGCCTTTAACATCACAAGCGTTACGAGCTGCTGAAAAAAATATGTAATACTTTATAAGCTTAATAAATTACATAAATTACATAAATATTTGTTTATGACCAGGAGCCTACCTAACGTTATCTTTACTCGAGAATTATCGTTGTTGTTACAACCGCCAATAATTAAGATACACTAATCTCTACGAATTAAGAAGAATACTCACAATGCCTTTTTATTTTGTAAAACTTCTAATTAATGTTATAGTCATAACTGACTTAACTGTAAACAATAAATCCTATACTTCTTCCTTAATCGTTGCCTCATTACTGAGGATCGTGACTCCTTCGTTGCAGTTTGTTCACTGCTCCTCTCCATCGAGTGCTGTTGCTGGCCTGATGTAGAGCTGTGCTGAAGGGTATCTCCAGCTGTTCCGATACCTGATCCGTCCATTGCTTAGGGCTTCGTCCTCTTGGTCTTTTACCCTCAAATTTACCAGTATTAGACGCTCAAGGTTGTCAGAGCTTCTACGCGCAATATGACCAAAGTACTGTGATACTCGGTGTAACATATTGCAGAGAGTCTTTGGGAACGTTTTTATACAACTAAAAGTTTTTAAACTCCGTTTACATTATCCATTATATTTTAAAAGATAATAAATATTCATAATTAATATTTTTAATAATGAATATCCTATTAAATCCTTATTGATGTCTTTACCCTTTTAAATTATATTACACCCACTGGTCATTACATAGGTAACCGTTAAACACGAGAAGGTCCGCATTGGACATCCGCCAACTGCTCTCCTAAAATATTGCGAGCTTTTCATGAATATTTTACTAATAGGTGTCCTTGTTTTAAAACATTTTCCCGTGTAAAAGTTCAGATTTATTCAAATCTCTACATAATATAGTTGTAAACTCGGGGTGAAAATCGCAGTACAATGCGACGCAAAGCTTTAGCTTAAGGCCCTTATATCGATGGAATCCAAAACTTTGACAACAGTTTTAAAAACTTTGTCGCTTTTTCTTTCTAACAAAAAGATAAAAGAATATCGAACCAAACAGCTATGAAGTAATATAAAGTTTGAGTTTCCATAAACTTAAGGGCCTATACGCTCTGAGTGGCATGAGAAGTGTAATGGTTTCCCTATTAACAACTAGTCCGTCTCATTAGATAAATTAAGGGAGCAAAGTATGAGAAGCAGAGAGAAGAGATTATTATCGAAGTGTTCATACGGATCACTAACTTTTTTGAAAATATTGTATAGGCCTATGTTCATCAGGGGTAATGTAGAATTTGGTATGTTTATTTTGGTTAATGGTAAATACATTTTTCAAATCGTTCTATTAGTTTCAAAGCCTATTCAATTCAAACAAACAAACAAATCTTTTCACTTTATAATATTAGTGTAAATAGAATTTCATAAGTGAAAATTGATAAAACGCCTATTGTTTATCAAGGCTGTTTCTTTTCCAAAGGTTTAAAATAAAATAAAGGCTTATGTTCAGTAGTTAGTATTAGCAATATGGTACGGTAACAATTAAATCTCCTTTACGTTCCGTTTTACCATAATCGAGTACTAACTAGACTAAAGTCCCATATCAGTAGTACCTACATGAAACCTCTACACAGCTCACAGCTGCATAATTAGATCGTTATTAATAAGTAGGGTAGGTAATAAAGCAGTTTACCTTTCTCTTGTAACATAAGTAGCGTTTGAACCGCGCATTGAGCTATACCGGCAGCCGAGCAGCTAATTAAAATACAGTTACAGCTTAGTTAATATAGAGCCGGCGGCGGAAGGGTGCATAAAACAGACCTGATATAGCGCCAGTCGGTCATTGTAATTCACGACCGAAGCATGTTATTTAACTGTGCCAGACGATGTATTGAAACAATGTTGTTTCAAGATGGTTTTTTTTTCACGGAATTGCGTAATATACAAAATAATATATACAATCACAATCTTTGGCCGACTTCAAAAAAGGAGGAGTTTATATGTTTTTGTATATTCACCTTTTTCTCCCCCATTATCCATTTGTGGACAAATTCTCAAAATAATTTACGGTTAGTATACTTTCAAATTTAAATTTCAACAAGTTCGGTAAAGCAGTTTTGAGTTGCACTCCAATAGCTAAAAAGTGTATCGTCTATTTTGATGATATCATCATTGACGGTGAATAATAATTCCGTAAGTAGCAAGAATCACTAAAAATGGTGAAAAAAATATGTACTCAAAAAATGGAACCGCCTTCAACACACACACAAAAAGTGTGAAATAACTTGTTGAAGTCGGTGACCATGCGCACAATATTGTGATATAGTGCTTTTGAACTGCTACTTGATGTTTTATAAAATGTACCTACTTACATAAGTTATGATGATGTATGATATGTGGTGTTTTGGAATAATTCTGTTAGCCACATCGATTGACTTGAATAAATAAATAAATAAATAAATAAATATATTAATTTCTTTGAACATTTGTCTTAAGGATTCGCGGGGACCCATTTCGTAGATGGCTCGAACTGGACTTGACTTTGCAATATAAAACTGCTTTTGCAATATAAAAACTGTCTCTATGTCCGCCGCTGACCCCCACAGCAGGATACCATATGACATTATGCTGTGGAAGTAAGCAAAGTAGACCAGTCGAGCAGTAGCTATATCTGTCAATTGCCTAATTTTATGAACCGCATATGCAGCTGAGCTCAGTCTTCCAGATAGTGCATCAATATGAGGACCCCATTGTAATTTAGAGTCTATGCTAATACCTAGAAAGACTATTGCCTTGTCAATTTTCAATTTATTTCCGTCGAGTAATACGTTTGGCTCTATATGTCTTACATTAGGCATGGAAAATTTTAAACATATCGTTTTCTTTGCGTTGAGAAGCAGGTTGTTTGCGGCGAACCAATTTGAAACAATAGTTAACGCGTTGTTGACTTGAACTAGTTCTCTATCTTTCCTATCTACTTTAAAAATCAGAGAAGTATCATCCGCAAAAAGAACTATGTCAGCAAGGCCCTCAACCATATGTGGTAAGTCATTGATATATGCTAAGAATAAGAACGGACCCAAGATCGACCCCTGAGGAACCCCCATTCTGACCAAAGATCCAGAAGATGTCACGCCATTAATGCCAACTTTTTGCTGCCTATCAGATAAGTATGATTCTACAAGATTCAGAGCAGCTCCACGAATTCCATAGTGGTGTAGCTTATAAATTAGAGTGCGGTGCTCTACACAGTCGAAAGCTTTGGAGAGATCACAAAATACGCCAATGGCATCCTGTGAGCTCTCCCAAGCCTCCAGCACATGCTTGACTAACTGGACTCCTGCATCTGTTGTTGATCTGCTTTTCGTGAAACCGAACTGATTTTCGTGTAAAATCCTATGTTCATTAAAATGAGACAAGAGTTGTTGAAGCATTATCTTTTCGAATATTTTGCTCAAAGCCGGAAGCACAGAGACCGGTCTATAATTTGAGGGGTCGGCCTTACTACCTGATCTAAAAATAGGGGTGATTTTACTCATTTTCATTAGGTCAGGAAATGTACCTCTATCAATACATTACAACAAATTAAATATGATCATCAAATGTGGCGCTATAACTTCTATTATTGACTCTAGCATTTTTACGGATAATCCCCATAAATCCTCTGTTGCTTTAACGTTTAAACTTTTAAATGTTTTTATTATTTCAAAAGTAGATATATGTCGGAACCTAAACTCAGGAATTTGGAGCGGGAAGTTGTCTTTCAGAAAGCCCACTGCAACACAAGGGCAAGAATCAAGAGATTTGGTGACTTCTAGTGGTATGTTAGAAAATAAATTTTCAAATGAATTCGCAACATGACTTGGGTCTGAAACTTTTTGGTTATCTATTTCTAGCACATATTCTGAATTAAAAGATTTACTTTTGCCGGTCTCTGTATTAATAGTTTTCCAAACTGTTTTAATTTTGTCATTAGATTTTCGAATTTTATCCCTTATAAACAAAGCTTTTGCGTGTTTGCATACTGACTTAAAAACTTTTGAGTAATTTCTTACATAATCATGAAAATCTTTACTGGAAGTTAAAGATTTTTTGTGATATAACTCAAACATTATGTCTCTACTTTTTCGAATACCTCTAGTTGACCAGTCACCAAATTGTAACCTACCGTTGAGCTGCAGTTTTTCTTCGGACAGATTTCATTAAATTCTGTACTTACTAATGAAAATAATGTACTATAAATGTCATGTGGATCTTCAGAAGTGAATTCCACCAGACTAAGTTTCAACTCTATATTTTGTTTAAGCTTTTCTAGTTTACCTTTTGTTAGCGGCCTATGTTCGATAATGGTATTTTTCTTAGTTCTCCCGATTTCGAATTTGATAGCGATAACAAATCTGAACGTCCCCATTTTCTAAGTTAACTTACGGCTTAGCACTTAAAATATTTCTACCTAATGACCCTTTCTACGTGGATCATTCTCCCGTCATTATCGTATCACAGTACGATAAGGGCTTATTTAAACTGTACAAAATCCGGATTCGTCAATTTATAAAATCACGATTGATCAACGACGGGCATAATGTGGACGAGCTGCAACACTCAGTTATATACTTAAGTAATTCCTTCCCGATATTCTTACTTAAATCTCGTTGTTGTCATTGTAAAAGTTGTCTTTGCTAAGTCCAACAACTTATTTATGTTTAGTTAGACGATTTTGTTTATAATAAACAATCTCTAGTAGTTGTTTACTTAACATACTCCTGAACATAAAGTTTGGGTGCCAATCCGAGCTAAACACTTATGTTTTGTGAAGCACTCCACTGCACTCTTTACCGCGTTGGTTTTTAAATCTCATTCATCAGTGATATAATTGGATACGGTGCTATTGACACCATAACCAAAATAATTTCGCGGCCCCGATTAAGTAGAACGTCATCGCGATAAATAGGCGAAAAAAGTGGGAAGAGGCGGTGGGTGGGGACGGAAGACGCTTGCCGGCAATTATTACGTGAGTGCCGGCAGAGCGGTCGGGGTTGGCAGTTTTTAAATGTCATTGTTTTCTGTTGCGTAGGTAATGTAGGTAGCTACCAACAACACGTAAATACGATGTGTACTTGTTTTGTGGCGATGTTGACATCCCTACACACGTCGTCAAAACTGCGTGAATTAACTCTAGTAGGGAAGACGTTCTACTTATATATATTTACTTACTTTGCCATAACATCGTAATGCTTGTTCAAGTGCGCAAAAATTAAAGTTTGCATCGCAATTGGTGCTTCGGGGCAGAATATCTGGCACTGGGGTGGTGCCAATCAAGACAGTCACTTACACAAATGCCTTACGACCTTGTAAAATTGATATTAATATATTGTGTTCACAAAGACAATAATATTATTGTATTACAAGTCTTATTACATCATCAAACATGCTGATATACGATAGGGCTATGCAGGCATGCACATGATAAAATCCATACGCTGTACGTGGAATCATTTTCCATGTACTATCATAAACAGCCCATAAAGTTCTCACTGCTGGGACATAAATCAACCTGTCAGTGACAAATACGCGTATGTGTCTTATCCATCGTGAGGACTCAGTGCAGGTCAGCAGGAAATACATGCTAATCAGTCGAAGATTTCAGATCGCCTCACGGACTCCAACATGACCTAATGGCTGTTACCTTATGGCATTAGCCGGGACCAACGCAAAAGGCACGGAAACCGATGCTGTTCTCAGTTAAAAATGCCTTTAGCAAGGTTTGATTAATTCACTAGTTACGAACGATTAGGTTAGCATCGCTACGTGTGCGTCTATTTGCATTTTATATTCTACGTTTATCTTTAAATAATATCCCAAAATAAATCTTCACTATCTACATAACATACATAAATATTGATATTCACAGTAAACATCTCCCACGATACGATTTATACTTAAAGGTATGTAACATATAGGTATGTAAACCAAAAGCAATCTTTGGAATAGGAAGAAACAGACGCGGCCATCAAACTCTCAACTCGACTCTTTCACATTTTGTTTACGTTTCTCTTTTACAAGCTATATCCATCAGGCAAATAAAATAATAACACTGGCGCCCGATCGAGCGCACACTACTCGAAACCCTGTCTTAGTTTATATCTCGTTAGGGTTGTCAGACACAAAGTTCTTGTACATTGTTTGATACATGAAGCTCTTTGATGTGTTGTATAAATTCTAAAAATATACATATCGTTAGTTATATAGCAATGATTTTCACTGGTCATAAGAATTATGAAAGTAGAAGCAAAACGCAAACGGTATAATTTCGACAATGTAGTGTACCACATTATCGTAGACAGAATGGGGATGAAAGAATCAAGACATGTTACAGAGTTTAGAATCATTAAAGTATATCCGGTATAAGGCCGATAAACTATCGACTTTGCGCAGGTGCTTATATATACCTCTGTGTTTCTCAATAAATCGAAAGTTTCAAGCTGGTACTTGTCCCTGCTGTTCCACCGATGAGAACATTACTTTGTTACTCGACTAAACTTGTGCTTGATATAATTTGAGCTGTTGTTTCCCGATTTAATACAGATTATTGTATTTTTTTATGTTAATTGATGACGAGACGAGCCAGTTGCTCGCCTAATGTTAAGCGTCACGCTTGCACACTACAATTCAGTGCCATTCAGAACTTTAAGCTACAACCGTCTTATTATAAAACCTGGACCAAAGATAGTCCCGAGTTTAAACCATGGTACCATGGTTTAAACTATGGTGTAAGCTCGGGAATATATTTAGTCCACGGTGCATAATAAGGCGGTATGAGTTCAAAACCCTGCATTGTAATGCACTACGCTCGCCGCTCTGAGATGTAAGATGTTAAATCTCTTGCCCTATAACGCTGGAAATATTTCCCTTCAATGAAACAATAAAACATTAATGTTTGCACATTATTGCTTCAAGGTTGAATTACTAGCAAAGGTTGTAAGTAATAAGTACTTGCAAAGTCCTACTTCTATAACTATTATAGACTCTCTCATCCAATTGACGAAATTGAAAGTCGATGTCAAAGTAACACCTAGTACTTAACTCAAAGTTGCCTGTAATCAGATATATTTGCAGTCTAGTATGTTGCTTGATAGTGGTACTCAGAATCATTTGCAATCAACGCTCTAAAGATAAAGATCACACTCTTGACCAATTATATTTCATCTATACTGCTGCTTCGTTCAAATGTTTGTTTTTTATTCAATAGTGTAACCCTACTGTAGCTGCCTCTCTGAGCTCCTATTTGCAATAAACACGTCCCGTGTGGTCCCACAACGCAGCGCAAGTTCCGCAGACTTGTTTGCACTTGGAAATGTTAAGACTGAGACTTCACTCCGTAAGCGGGACTGAATTTCTTTGGTCTCTTGCGAACACTGAATTAGCTAAAGATCTCTAGAAGTTGGGTGTTACTTTAATATGCGAAATGAACAGGAAATGGTTTGAAGGGTACTTAAAGTTTACTATATACTTATGAGCTGGCGTGTTTCCAAAGATTTAGTTAAACGTAGATTCATGATGTAACATCGTATCAAAGTTAATACATATAACATAGATAGATCTAGACTGATAGAAATTAATAAAATATTGCTTAAATCCGGCAGTTAAACCTATGTTCAATATAGGCTTACAATATACTTTAAATATATTTATATTGACTACTAACTAAGCAATAATGATTAAAGTAGTAAACCTACACAACTCAAAGGTAGGTATACAAAACAACCGTGTCGGTATAAAAATAAAAGTATAAAAAGGAGTGCCAACGAGGATCGCATAAAAATATCTGGGCCGTGCAAGAGGCTTATTATGAAGGCAATATTGTAGTACGCGACCGGAATTTATATTTATCCAGTAAGCTACGAAGAACTCCTTTAATTTCATGTCATATAAATTAAAGTGGCTATAAACCACATCGAGACTAATCGCATAATTATCCCTTGTAATGCCTTAATGTACATTCTTACAAATCTTTATTGATCTCGTTGAGATTGAGGGGACTTCAGAGTATGAATATGATTTAAACGGTCTTCAAGTAAATTTTGTGGGATACTGATTTCTAAGCTAAACCATCAGGGGTTTTAGTACGTCCACATTATAATTAATAATATTTCTGCGTATGTCACTACGTATGTAATAATAATAATAATAAGGTTAGTGGGTGGCAAGTCACCACCTGCCTAAATCTTTTAAAATGAGACTGAAATTAGCAGGTGCCGTAGTCTCGTCCATAGCCCACTATATCCCTAATCACTAATAAGTTCATATAAATAGCCTTACCATTTTACACATTTTTGTAATGGATATAAGTACCATGGTATCCTTCATCCAAAATGACTGTTTTTTATACTACATTGTATATTTTATACCAAACAGGTCTCTAAGTGTTGGCCACAGCCCCACGCATAAAGGACCGGACGTAATCCGTGAAATAAATGGAATAAGATAATAATAATAATATATTTATTCACTCAGATCATACATACACAAATTTATATATTATTATGTATTTAATATACTTACTAACTACATAATTAAAACAAATATTTGTCTATATGTGCTGACTCGAATTAACAGCGGGCCCCAAACTAGGCTGAGCCTGTATCTTGTATCATATGTTTGGAAATGAATTGATTGAAATAGGTATTCTTAATGAGTAAGAACATAATACATTATACCTAAGCTTAAAAACATGTGTTAACACATTAAAGCATAAATATTTCATTTTATAAGTTATGTGTATAGTTAACAAAATATATTTTTTATGATTCAATCGTAAGCCACATAAAAATGGAAACGAAATGTGAACCAATCGTTCAAAGTATTATATAAATAAGTTTCTCGGAAAAAGGTAAAATGCTTATCGAATTCCATCACAAATAGCGGTATGGTACAGTTACACGAAGTATATAGTTGTTGCGTTAACATTCATTCTTTTTATGAACAAATTACTACATAATTTAACAAAAAAAACTGTAAAGTAACTAAATATAAGTATGGCAGTTAATTAATTAACCATTGTTATAATCATTGCAGAAATGTGATGCAATGCGGCACGTTTCTCCATAAAATTATAGTCAACTTTTAAATCCAGTTTCACGGAGTCGGTTTAAGCGTTGTTTTCAAAGTAAAATGTTATTTGTAGGGGGATAACACGTTTTATACTGTTTCCACCCCATTGCGAGGCGCTCTGTGCCCGCGGCTTTCCGCGCGTACATAAATATTTGATATCAAGCAGTCGCAAGCCACAATTTCACTTTATCAAGGGCCGGTGTGTTTGCTGTTTTATTTCCAGCTGATGATTACTTGTTTACAAACTCGGTTAAATGCGCTCTTTTAATGAATGATACATTTTGAACAGTGATAAATGCATTTGACACGGATGTTGAATGAGACTCGATATAGTTTACGATTAAATTGTGGCATATGCACTCTACCTTAGGACTAATTAAAATAATCGTAGCTATTGATACGAGTACCTACTAGAGTATACGTTTGACGTTTGAGTAGAATTGAAAATACGTTTCTTCAACACACACACATATAGGTACATGAAACAAAAGACGCAATTATACAAAGTGAAGATGTGGAAGGATATGCAATTGTCTAATTCTTAAACAACTGTCTGCGATTCTCTAATGATTCGTCGATACGCTCGTCGACGAGCTCACCGATGTCAAATACTTTATGAGATATCGCCCTTGTACATGAGGTTGTTTTTCCAACAATACTAAAATAAATAGATAACTAATTTTTATAATAAGAAATTAAAACCAGCTTCGCGACGCCAATCTTCACAATTTTAGGTAGAAAAATTGACCTTCTCGGACGGGATGCGAGCCCGCGTCTTCCCTCCGCTCCGTTTCCATGCAACGATTAAAATCATATAGAGAGTTAAAATTCGATTCTTGGATGGTATACCTCAGTGGCTTAGTGGTCATGGCGTCTGACACGGATTGTCAGAAGACGCGGATTCGAAAAACCTAGTTATTGAGTTTCTAATGGCTCCAAATGCGTCATGCTAAAGAGCGCAGGAAGTTGGCGGGAACTAGCTGCTTACTTAATATTCACAAAGGAGCATATCAAGAGATTGTATAGTCTCGTAGCAACATAAAATAACAAGTAGATATTCATGTAGAACACGCGCTAAAAACCTAATTATTCATTGACCCTTCAATGTTTATTAGAACACTGTGACGAAACATTGGCTTTAGCGATAAGTGTCCCAACACAGGGAGGTAATGAGGCCACAATGGGCCATTATCGTTATCCTATATACATTCGGGCGTCCCCCTGCGGTGGCAGAGGATCCAATGACCCTTGACCCAGCCCCGGAGGGCAGCGTCCCTCGACCGCATTTACTCCCTAGGTTTTAGTGAAAATCTCGACACAAAAAATATTTATACTAAGGTTTCCGATATAAATAGCTAAAGTACTATCACATTTACATAAGCTGTGGTACCATACTGTAGTTTTGAAACATAATTTTAGAGGGCTTGTATACATCAACTAGCAAGTCAATTAAAATAATGCGTTTATTTACTATACGTTTTGTGCCGACTTGTAGAGTCGTATTGTAGCACAAAACGTATAGTAAATAAACGCATTATTCATAATCGGGTTCATAAGAGACTGTAATTAAAACTAGGGAAATAAAGTAGATCACATTTTCTACTAACTTCCAAAAAAAGGAGGAGGTACTCAATTCGCCGGTATGTTTTTTTTATGTTTACCTTATAACTTTCGACTAGTAATAGTATAATATTAGTATATATTATAATATAATATTAGTATATATTATAATATAATATTAGTCTAACATCCTCGAACCGATTCTCAAAATTATTATTTTGTTTGAAAGCTGGTGCTTCCCACGTGGTCCCATTTAAATTTCATCAAATTTGGTTTAGTACTTTTAAAATTTTCAAATTGTACTTGTTAATATGAGCAACGGGAATCACTCGCGTCAATAAGTCTGATCTTACGAACTATGGGCTGTATTCCAGTAAGACGCTTAGTTGCGGATCTCGTCTAGTGTGGAGATTTGACAGTAAATGCCGTACACAATTCACTCAAATCTGTGATTGAGCTTGGATTCATTACTGAGCGTATTTAGGGAATACGGCCCTATAGGTGCTAGTTTAAATTACAGTAGTGCGAGGCGAGACGCAACCGCGAGCGTTCTGTGGCCTTAGCACGAATAGTGCGTAAGTGTAACGTAACGTGTCGTTCATGTGAAACAGTACAAACTGCAATTTATCTAGGGCAACTATGACACAGATAACTCATAGTTTGTATGCCTAAGTGTGACGCGTTGACGCTACGATACGAATACTTTTTCGCAAATTGTTTGTGCTACGGCCTCCGCACTCTCCTCGAAAAAGGCCGCATGAGTGGTTGAAACTATATAGTTGGAAAGATTTGACTTATTTAAGTGTGTGATTCCCGTTTCTACTATTAAAATTGTGTATAAACCACGATAACTTTCACAATATAAGTAGATTACCTACTTGATTTTGTAAATTGAATTTCAAAATGGGACGGAAAAGTTTAACTAAGTTAACTCATTACTGTTAATTTCTTGATTTTTAATAAAGTCCATGTTCTACGCGTTATGAAGATATTTACATCATATAGCGCGGGAAAATAAATAATATTTGTATCCCTCACCGCTACCGACAGCATCATTTACACCACAGCTTAAATAATTCAAGTACTTACACACGATTATGGTCGCGATGGAGTGAATAATGTTCGTTGAAATGAATCCGTTTACATCACATATCCGGGTAAATTGACCGAGAGTTAATGCGAAAATCAGAAGCTTTACTGTTTTTTCCACATGTCCTGAATGGGATTGAAATGTTCTGGTTTATTTTAAGTTTAAGTTTAATCATGTTATTGTGATCTCGTGATATAATGGTCTTATAAGTGTATATTTGTATCAATTTACATAATTTTAGGGAACTCTATTGTGATATTGACGGTCCGTTAGTTCAATTCGTAGTGCCATAGTAACACGGAGTCCCCGGTTCGATCCCTGGCAAAGGCAGTTATTAGTGTGATGAGCAGAAATGATTGTAGGGTCTTGGATGTTGTGCTTTGTATTGTGTGAATCTGTGCCTCCCCCGACACAACCAATCCTAGTGTGGGACATGAGTGTGTAAACGTTACGTTACCCCGTTTCCACACAGGGGGAAATATACCATTGCTATATAAGATGTTAGTTAAAGTTAGTGTTGTTTTAAGATGATTCGAAGTTTTTAAACTTTTTCTTATCAAATTCATGTTTTAAGAATATATCGGGACTTTTTTGATCAAAATGTTGACTAACCGTAGTCAAAATTATGCGTGATAACAATTTGTAAGCGAAAAGGTCTCGAAATTCTCTTAAGACGCGGTGCAATCTTAATTTTCAAATAATTTGCGATTCAAAGAAGTATTAATTTTATACGTGTTCTATATATTTTTCGATATATTATACTAACAAAATTAAAAAAAAGTTCCGGTTACTCTTTTAATACTATATGTTGGCTATGTATTACCTAAAAAACGATAGTGTTATCGCTGAAAAATCTGAGAGTTTGGACGTTGTTATATTATATAAAACACTTTATTTTAGTAAATATATGTAATGATCTGTAGCACACAATTTCAAGAGAAAGTATGAACATACCTTACCACCCTCCACTTAGCTAACCTTATTATAACAAAGAAGGTTGCAAGTGCCCACATCAATACACAAAATACGTGAAAGTTAATTTTTGTGGGCCTATTTAGGTTTTTTCTGTGAAAAGTCAGTAACTATGAATTCTATTCGGCTAATATTCTTTTCCTTTTCTAATCTAATATATTTTTTCTTAAATATCGATCTTCTAATGATCTGTTTCGTTTCATTAGATGTTTAAAGTTTCTGCTTTTTACTATTATCAGGATACCAGCGCTCCTTAAAACATGAAGATAATTTTTGTTCAGATTCGTCGTACAACGTCGCACGGTAACACTATTATTAATCAATCAATGTATAGTAATTAAGTACACAGCTACATTGCCATACATCAGCTGTGGGGATAACATCCCAATAACGACATTGTTCGATTCGCATAGCCAATGACCTAGTTTCCCTTGCTATAATTCGCAACGAGCCCTGATGCGAATTACTGGACACGTGATTGTATCGCACTTCATTACCGAAATATTGCAGCATTGGAAACAAAGGCAGCTGTCTGTGTATTAACCACGGACGCTTTAATTAATATATCCTATTAACTCTTATATTTAACTACTAGGTGCAGCTCGCGGTTTCACCCGCGTGTTGATGGATGATGATGAAATGTATCCTATGTCCTTCCATGGGATCTATCTCCTCGCCAAATTTTATTACGATCCTTTCTGCCGTTTAGACGTTAAAAGGTAACAAACAGTGTAATTTCGCATTTACAATACAGCTGCGCCCCGCGGTTTCACTGGATGGATGAGTATGATGTTAATAAGTATAGAAGTATCATATGTGTTATTCCAGCGCCTCTCCTATATTATATCTATCTACATAACAATTGCATTCCAATCTGATATAGTCACTCAGAAATAAAGTAGATTTTTTCTGGTAAACGAATTTTCAAAATAATGTATTGTAATAGATGCGAGACTAGGCGCAACCGCGAGCGTTCTGCACTCTCCTTGGTAAAGATCTGACTTTTATACGTGAGTGATTCCCGTTTTTCATATTAAAATGTATTGTAATAGGTACATAATCATCTTAGTGTACATGTACTTCATAATACTCAGATTTGTATATGTTGTATTATGTCAATACTCCCTTCCTAGGCTTGACAGGTGTTCACTACTTTCCACAAAGCTTATTACTTGTACAGCAAAATGTTGTATTGAGCTTGTAAAGGATTATGACGGACGGACAGGCGGATGGACAGAATGAACGTATTCTTAGATTAGATTAGATTCTTTGTGTATGGCCTCTGCGACTTGTTATGAGTGTCGCAACTTTGCCAGTATCTGTTACATGATAGTTTCATAAACTGCAGGAGAAATTAAAGTAAACTTTTAGAATATGGTTGGTGATTAGAAGGGAGAGAACGTATTCTTCTTCTCTTTCATATCTTAGGGTTGTTGAACTACGCAATCCTGAAATGAGAATAGATTCAGTAGTTTTTGACATTGTAGTTCAATATTTTATTGACATCATGCATGAACATAATCACAGATATTTTTTAACAGTTTCGTTACATTACTCTAAATTTTGTAAACTTTTTTTTCATCACATTTCCATTTTGTACGTTTAATTCTGTTTATTAATACTACAAACAATACTAAAATACAATTTTTACTACCGCAGAAGGTTATTGTGCATATCAGTAAACAACACATACACTCGCTGATATACGTAATAGTTGACATTTAAGGAATATAATTATTCTAACTATATGAAACCAGCTGCACTTGAAAGTATTCCTTCAAAAAAAGAGCAGAGTCCGAGAAAGGGCGGCAAACATATCCTCTAGAGTCTAGACCTTTGGTATTGCGAATGTCCGTAAGCAACGGTGATCACTTACCATCAGGTGAGCCGCCTGCCCGTTTACCCCGCAATCTTAAAAAAACAAACTGCTAGTAGGTACTATATTTTATATAGTTTCTGCGTCAGTAACCCTTTAGATGTACTGTGTTCGGTAACCCTATACCTATATAATTATGTACTGCGTTCAGTAATCCTATTCTGACTCAACCCTTTTTTGCTTTCATTTAATTTACTTACCTTACAGTCTCAAACATTCACTCAAAGATAAATTACCAAGGAAATGGTGTCCGGGAATATGCCATAACACGTCCTCTTCTTCATCGTAAAGGATTATGGGGCCTTGTCGACCCTCAGCGGTTACCCTTTTGATATTACAAAAGGTTTTGTTTTAGTATGACTGTTTGTAATACGTTCGTGGCGCCGAATGCTGGGCAGTCATGATATTGTATCGAAATGTTATTTTTGTTGGGTCTATGCTATGAGATCGCCCATTTCCCGATGCTGTATAGTTTTGTAATACGTGGTACCGATATTTAATCTATAGTAATACCAAAGCACTTACGGCCGTTTTCAATATTCTATCTATCCATAGTTTTCCATACTACCGATAGAAATTTGACACAACGTCCATACAAACAGTGTCAAATATCCATCTCTAGTAAGGTTATCAGTACGTGAGTGTCGGCAGAGCGGTGGAGGTTGGCAGTTTTTAAATGTCATTGCGTAGTACGCTACCAACAAAACGTAGATGCGATGTGCACTTGTTTTGTGGCGATGTTGACATCCCTACACGCGCCGCGCCAAACCTGCGTGAATTAACGCTAATAGGAAAGACGTTCTACTTAATATTTACTTAAGTACTTTGGAAATACTAAGAGCCCTTATATATTTCGTGACATGTCTGTCTGTGTGACATATATATGGTATGATATAGACAATGTAAGTAAGGAAGAAAAATACTTTCGATTCTGTTGTTGAAACAATAATAAAATATTCCAAAGCCGTGGAAGTACAAATATTATGATGCGCGACTCTAGGCCTGTTGCCAACTATTAAGAAACTGTTTATGTAATTTCGCTGTTTCAACATGAAAAGCAGTATTATGACTTAGCTCGACAGTTGTCTTTTACACTTACAGCCGTATTTATAAACAAGTTAAAATAATTACTTTAGTCAAAGTAATTACCGGAAAAATTTTAATTCTCTAGACTAGTATTTGCCTGTAGAACTATCAAAGGCTAAAATTCTTAGCCGAGTACCTAATAGCATCCAATTTTGATAGGGTTATGTCATTACTTTAAGAATTTACTTTACTAAGTAACGTTCATTGCTCGACTAAAGAATAAGATTTTATGTTGAAGTATTCTATCGCCAAGAAGTAATTACTAGTTTATAAATATACGAGTGTTATGTTCATAGGTCATAGCATTTTCTTATTAATAAGACTCTTAGAAAAAAGACAGTTTACGGTGTAACTTTTGCTTAAATAAATAACTGTTGAATCCAAGTATACAGCATTTTTACTCACAATACAAATAAAATTAACGAGCTTTAGCTTACTACGTCGTCAAAAAGAAAGTGAAAAGAGATTGGTACCTACATACACACGCACCGGTATTTGCACCGGCCCGCAAATATTTTAGATGGATGTGTGGAAGGTTTAGTGGTTTTAGCTAGTTTCTAAGTAATAATTGTATATCAAAGATGAATTTATATATCTTTTCTGTTATAAGTTCAAAGAACTGTAGTTTCCAACGAATATGCTTCAAGAGTCGATTTCTTCGAACTTAAACAAAGAGATAAATAAGAATAAGTATAGCACTATTATCTTCGAGGAGGCAGCCCTCAGACAGCGTAGGCGTAATCTTCTTAACAACTCCACACTATCCATAGACTCAACGCTTCAGAACTAAAGATTTAACAAATGTACCTATCCATCGTTCGTTTTCTCTATTTCGAAGACACGCTCTTCTCCTAACTAATTGGGTAACATTATTTATTTTCCCCCAACTTATTTTCGTCTCCTGACGGAAACGAGCAAATTAAACGTTAAGGATCTGTTTCATGGTTGCATAAGTTGTATATGTTAGTTTTGATATTTTCTGGTGCTTTTCTAACGATATAATGTTGTTTTGACCGACTTCTAAAAAGTAGGAGGTTATATTATGTCGACTGCAGTTTTTTTGTCTATATTTTTCCCCCATTTGTAGTCGACTGTATTTATTTTTTGTCTATGTTCATCGATTTCTCCCCCATTTGTAGACCGATTGGCAGAATTATTTTTCATCATTTCATCAAATTCGCTCAAGCAGTTTTTGAGTTACTCTCCAAGAACTGAAATGTGTTTCGCCTGTTTTGATGATTTGATGATATCATCATTGACGGTTTATGAAAATCGATTCCGTAATTAGCAAGGGTCGCTAAAAAGGGTTTTATTTTTACCCAACACGGAACCGACTTCAACAGCAAAAAGTCTAACAACTTGTCGAAGTCGGTACCATGAACAAAATATTGTGATAATAGGTACTTTTGAACTATCATGGTACCATTGCTATTTTTTGTTGTTGTAGTCGGTTCTATTTTTTGGAAGAAAAAATATATCGGTAGTAAGTGATAACACGAAAAAGCCCTTCACCCGATGTTAACGTCCTGCCTTTTATTGATAGTTTATGCCAGTTCCAATGCGGCCCCATCTTCAATGTTCTGTGCAGAGCAGTTCCACGCAAAACCTTCTTTTTAATAGCACTGTCATGGGGAGGCGTAGTGCTTACCATTAGGCGCACGAATCGCCCGTCTGCCCCTATTCATCATCATCATCATCATCATCTCAGCCGTAGGACGTCCACTGCTGAACATAGGCTTCCCCCATAGTTTTCCAAAAGGATCGCTTGGAAGCGGCCTGCGTTCAACGTCGTCCTGCGACCTTTAACAGGTCGTCTGTCCACCGTGTCGGTGGACGACCTACGCTGCGTTTGCCGGTCCCTGCCTTTCTTGCCATTCGATAAGCGAATGTAACCTTCGAGCGCAACTTTACTGATCATCAAGTGAGATAGTGGTCAGACTACACTTGCAAATATATAAACAAAGTTTGAAGTTCAAACATACATCATTACAATATTATTTTTACGATCACTGAATTTAACGGCATAGGCGAATCAAATGTATCCTTGTGGCAATCGGTAATTTTACTTATTAACATGACTTCAATAGGTAAATAATCAGCTACATTTCTCATTTTTAAACTCAATTTAAAATTTTAAACTACCGACAAGCTGTTACTATAGCCGTTAATTGGTAGTAAGCCCTCTAACGTACCTACCAACCTATGCTATACCTAATGCTGTATGATTATTGATCTTATTCCCTGCGAAGATTTCCCTTTTCTTCCCTGTAGGAAGATGATCAAATATCATCTTCCTACAGCATTGAGGAATGCCTGCCCGACACGAACACTTTTAGAAAATCCTCATTGGTAGATTGGTAGGTATCTTAGAGGGATTACTACCAATTTACGGCTATAGTAACAGCTTGTCGGTAGTTTATATTGGCGAGGATTTGCTCTTTTGAATTATAAAAACAGTTAGTTAAATCCTATTTCGCGCATAAATAAAGCTGGTACACACCAGCGCTCTATACCATTTTGACACGAGTATTATCAATCCCTGTCCATACGACTCATTTTATCCCTTATTATATAGGAGGATCCCAATAATCTATCTATTATTTTTTACTATTTTTTTACTTTTACTTGTTTTTCTTTTTTTTCCTTTTCACGGTCGGCTTGCGATCACCGAATGTGTTCTATATTCTTAAAACGGGATTTGTATGGCATATTTTCAAATAGAACACTTACTCTAATTCACAGTCAAAACAACATAGTATAAACATTAATAATAATCCACTTACTCCAAAGCTTATTAAATATGGAAACTCCAAAACGTAAAAGCCTATCAAGCGTCGAGATCTGATAAAACCATCTAATATATAAAATATTCATAGTGAAAATATCTTTAAAAAGAAAAGAAAGAGGAAAAGTATCGAACATAAAATTTAAACTCCAATAAAAGTGTAATTAACTCTTCGCCCGACCGCAACAAATAGATTAAGAGCTGCAAAAGTCTTGTATAAATTTATGCTGTGGCAAAAGCTAGGGTAAAAGGCAGGTAGACTTCATTAATTATTTTAGACTAACGTGGAAAATTTTGCAACGGCGTAACGAAATTACCTACTTATTCGAGGCGACATACAAGGGTTTAACCGAGTTTACATTTGGGGATTAAACTTAAAGTAAGTATACTGTTTTTGGTTGACTGCTCATGTTACATTATAGGTGCTAATCTTATATCTCGTGATGCTGATCAAGGGTAACGTACTGTTTGAATTACCTAGTATCTGTTTATATCTATTTAAATAAAAATCAACGCCTATTTATCCTGGTCGTGCTACTCGTATACCTTGCGAACGGCTTTACCGATTTTAAATCATCTTTTTTTTAATGTTTTGTAATACTGCGTAGAAGGGTTTTACATAAAAAGAAAAAATCAAGACAAGTACAATTTGAAAATTTAATACCGACTTCCATTCTATTTAGTTATTGGAGTGTATCTCAAAAACTACTGGACCAAATTTAAATTTAAATGGGAGCACACGGGAAGCACTAGCTTTCAAACAAAATAAAGAATTTTGAGAATTGGTTTACCCAGTCCAAAAGTTATGAGGTAACAAACAAAAAAAAATACAGTCGAATTGAGTACCTCCTCCTTTTTTGGAAGTCAGTAGTAAAGATAAGAGGGTATGGCGAGGCTGAAGGCCGAGCCTACTACGCTACTACTAAAATATTTCTATTTCCCTTGGTCATCGCATCACTCGTGAACGGGTGCAACAATTTCACTAATTATAATTTTTTTTGTGCTAATTACGTATTGTGAGTAGAATGTTATTATGAAGGAAAAATAAAGAAAAAGTGGGAATGGTGAGGCCGAAGTCCGACTGAGCCTAATACGGGAACAAATTCGCGGAGCAGTCGCATACATAAAGATTAGGAAATTGTGTATCTGATAAACTGGTGAAAGTTAGTATAACTTTATTGGTGTTTAAGTTTTAGTGGTGGTTTAAGTGTTGGGACTGTTATTATTGGAATATTAGCAGTCCAGCTTTAGTAATTGGACTGCCCACATCCTCCCATAACCCCTCATTAAATGACTAGATATTGGATAATACTAGGGTTCCCTATATTAAATGAGAAGTTCTTCTCGTGATAAGAAGAACACGGACTGGCGAAATGTATATAGGAGCTTTTAATATAAGCAAGCAGTATGTAGTTTAGTAAATCCGTTAAACCATTACTTACAGCTTGAAATAATAAACATACACTATCACTCATTAACAAATTTATCAATTTATATTAGAACGAAGTGTAATATTCTTGGAGATAAAACATTCAAACATAGTTAATTATTAATTATTATAATTTATTAATTTCATTCAAATTTGTATAAAACGATTATGAGACACAAACAACAAACTAAGACTTACAAATATTTTAGTAGCTTTTTCTGGCTGTCGTCTACTTTATTGTTATTCCTTTATGAAAATATAATGAATTAGAAGATCAACATTTAGGCGTGATATATAATAGTAGAAGTCAGCGTCAAGACCAACAAGGATTGATTGCCACCTCAGATCATACAAACATTTATCTGAGATTGTCACAAAGGGTCGTAGAGTCGAAGGAGAGCCCAAAAAACACTGAACAGCATTTCCATCCGAACAGTTTTATGCGAGTAGATACAAATATCAATGGAAGCTTCATTCAAATAATGTTCATATTGGCGCGCAGTTCAAAGGGACTGTGTAGAAATCCGTCAACAAAAGCTAAATTTAGCGCATTTTGAAGCTATTATTAAGGTGCGCTCGTATCCTGATACTACGAAGAAATAATATCAGGAAGAGTAACTGCCTTAAAAATGACCCAATAAAAGTCGTGCTAAATCAATAACATCGTTCACGCCGCTATGACACAGCTGTCATAGTAGACGTTGCAGCACGCGCGTGGACCAATCCCTGCTTTCCTTTTGAAATTTACACCAATCACCGAACATGTCTATTTGTAACCTCGGAAGTTATTCGTATTTGGAATCATACGTCGTTTTGGTTTGAAGGACCACTTTTTGTGTGGAATTTGTTCTGAGTTATGCTTCCTTACATATTTTATTTTTTTCGTAGTCCTGATATTAGTAAAAAGCAGAATCTCTAAACATCTAGTGTTACGAAACAGATCGATAATTTTAAATGAAATAAATACTTAGGTTAGAAAAGGAATAAGAACCGTATAGAATTCATAAATATTCCGCTCTTTCCAGAAAAAAATCCTGAATAAACAAAAATAAACTTTCACGTGCAAACTCTCAAAATGTTCAGCGTAACACTATATTTTTATTAAATGCTAACGAAAACGTAACACTATATCTTTAGGTAATACTTAGCCAACGTATAGTACTAAAATAGTAACCAGCAGTTTTTTCAATTGTGTTAGTATATATCGAAAAATATAAAGCAAATGTACAAAATTAATGCATTTTCGCGATTTTCAACCTTACGTAAAGCATCATAAATTATTTTAAAATTGGGGTTGGACCGCGCCTTGATATAAACAATAAGGATAAACGAGTATCTAAAAATATTAGAACCATTTTGATTACATAAGTAATTTAAAATTAATTAATATTGCTTGGTAAATATTTAATAAAACAATGTCGGGTTATTTACAGGATTTATAACTCAAGAGCTGCTTAACAGGTTTGGATGGAATTTGGTAGGTAGATAGATGAGGCATTGCATTAACGCAGAGAATACGTTTGACCATCATCATCCGTCTCCAATTGGGTGAAACCGCAAAGCTGTATGTCGATTTCAAAAGCAATATGAAGATTTTACATAAAACTGGTCTATTGCGAGTTGGATTTAGCACTATTTCTATACTAGTTTGTGGAAAAAGTTACAAAGGCTACATAGAGATTTTTATTTGTTAGAAAAAATATGTTTTATTTTAGAGAACTTCAGAGAAAATTTAGGTCCATGAAGAAATTATAAACCGCCGAGCCAAATTTCTATAATTACGTCCAATTCAAGCACGTTTAACCCACATAGTAAGTATACCTACTGATTTTATCTTTACTAGGTATTTGTAGATTTCATTTATTACACTGATTACAGATTTAAGTAGCCCTTTCAAGATACGAAAGAATGCCTAATAGTCACGTACTTACATAGCCTCTATTATCTACGATACAGTTGCGTTATTATGATCAGACAATGTAGTACAGTAGTGTAATGTGGCGCGATAGTTTTATAACTTAATAAAAAGTGAAATGAATTTTATATCGTAAACTAAGTGTTAATCACAATACACAAATTCATACTAGAATCTATGAGCTGTAATAAGCCCATGGTGGGGGGAAAACTGGCCAAAATGCTGGTAGCATTTCAACGCTGGGCAATGCTAACTTCTTGCCATCTAGGCGCCATCATTTCGCCATCCCAAAAGCTTGTGATTTCTTTCATTCTTAAATCAAGCCCGATGCAACATGTCCAGTTTAATTAATTGAGATAAGATAAGAGTGTGCAGTATAATCACAATAATAATAATAACAATAATAATTTATAATAATTTTATTTAATGATGTTATAGACATGTTTGGTACAAACAATATTTGTGTAAGTAGGTAGACATAAGGCAATGTACAATGTTATTTTTAACTAATAACAGCGTACCCTTGGAAAGCTTTGCACCCCGCACTAGGTCTCTTTCGAGCCTGTATAGCAGGGTTACAGACACTACGTAAGTTTTACGTTTTTATGTATCAACCGTTCTAAATTATAATAGATAAAAACAAAAGAAGTAAAACATATTATTTACATAACAACAACGAATAGAAACGGATAAGTGCGAGTCGGACTCGCGCACAAGGGGTTCCGTACCATTATCTATAAAATTTCCTACTCTCACAAGGCCGGTTTTTTAGTATAGCGGCAACAGAAATACGTCATATGTGAAATTTTCAACTTTCTAAGTATCACGGTTCATGAGATACAGCCTGGTGACAGACGGACAGACAGACGGACGGACAACGGAGTCTTAGTAATAGGGTCCCGTTTTACCCTTTGGGTACGCAGTCCTAAGCTTAACGATTTGGCTTACTTCTTGCAGTTTCAATTATTGTAAATCAACGGAATTTATTCTACTACCAAAAGTTTTGATTTACTGGTATCCAAATTTACAGGATAAATATCAGTATTTTTGATTGGGTTGCCATAGAAAATTTATTTCTGAATATGCGATATTGTGGTAGTCAATTTCATTGCAATAATAATATTAATTTTATACGAGTCTACGTAATTTGAGTATGTACAATTTTGTTTGAACTTTACATTAGATAAATATAGAACTATATGTATTCATTAAGAACTATGCTTATTACTCTATTATGTACTTTGAAAAACTTAATTACAAAATTAAGAAAGTCATAAAACATTTTAGATAATATTTGATGAACATATTTGTATACTTCCCTAATCCATCCAAGGTTACACGGCCAGACACAATAGAAATTTCATTGTTATAAATAATGACATCGACACAGGAGAGGTTATGTAAAGATAAATCAAAAATTGCTCCATTTAAGTCAAAGTTTCGTATACTCTTACTCACACATATATATTAACTTTTATTTTTACTTTTAATCTTCTAAAAATAATTATAGTAGGATTAATTGTAAAGAAATACGCGATAGTGTACTTTTATTAATTGAAATTGAGTTCAATTTTATTAAATTATACAGATCATATCCGTAACGGGACAGAATTAAAGATGAACCAATTTGAAGGTGTTCCTTCCGTACCAGAATGTGAATCGTAAGAGTCGAGGAAACCTGACTTACTCGGTGGTTCATGCGCAGTACCGTGCCAAAAAAATCTTCGGTTATATGTTCTGGGTGACACTGCAACCGTCATAGGCAAACAGTGCTACCCACCAAGCGCAAACTTGCCCGTCTTGTCCAGTTTTATTTTCTTTTTCGGATGACCATGACGCGGCTTGCGTATTGTGTCAATTTCAGTTTAAACCAAAGACATTATACTTTAGTAGTGTTGGTATATTGTATTTGGTCTTGTCAGTTATAATATAAAAAAGGATCTTAACCAAATATCCTGCTCACTCCTTTCTCTTTCCCCATCGTCGCCTGTAACATTACATTTTACAGTTACTTTTAGGAATTCGCGCCGTAAAGCTGAATCTTGTTACCATAAATTCTGTGCTGTCTCGGAGGTAAATTGACTTTGTAGTGCGAATTCCTGAGCATAGTTTCTCTTCTAGTACCAAATGGAGGGAAACGGTTGTCTATTACATACGTACATACTCTTATACATTATTATATTGTAAAGGGGTGAGTTTGTGCGTGAGTGCGTGTATTTGTTATGTGTGCACGCTGACACGAATGAATAAATTTGGAATATGAACTGAAGATATGATACTCAAGAAACATAGATGTTTTGTTCCCGATTTGATGGATCGATGCCAAACCTTTATCAAGATTTCGCGGGATGTATAGCTAGTACAATCAAGGACCTTTTTTAAATAAAACATTTCTTATTATAGCCATAAAGTTCATATAATAACCGGCTTGAAATTTTGCTATATGAAATACTGGCAATCATTTTGTAAGTATTTTTTAATGAGACGGGCAAGTTGAGTGCCGGATGGTAAGCGTTAAGCCCTTTCAATATGTACAGCTTTGGAACTGGCCACATAAAGTTTTAAGCTGAATTTTAGGTAGCACTGGTCTACGCTCGTCAACCCTTAAACATTAAATATAATTTAACTCTATTTAATAATAAATATGTTAATACTCTTTTAACTATCTATATATAATAATTCCGAAGGACATTAAAAATATTTTTTCTTTTATTTAGGTATCAAGTTCATCATCATCTTATACTAAAATTAATCATCGATTAAGTAAAAACTGTACCACTGATGTTGTGAATAAAAAGTGCCTACTTTCACTACCAAGAAGAAGGGGCAATGAATTCGGGGCCATTCTTATGGTAGCAGATGGCAACTTGGAAGCAGTGAAGTGTTCCAAGTATATTTGACTTCTGTGTATATAAATAAATATATATATATATATATATATATATATATATATATATATATATATATATATATATATATATATAGCATTTTATAAGTATATAATTAACAACACTGATTAACAGTGGGTCCTCTCTTCCTGATAACTTGTTACCATATACATTAACAAAAAATATATATGTAGTTCTGTTGTTAATATCCAGTATATGGTTGTTTATTACAACATCCACAAAACTCAAGCACGCATCAAGACAATATATTATAAAATGATTTAAATTCGCTAAATCTTCCAATAAAAACATGTAAAAAAGGTACCGACCATATAATAGGTAGTAAGTAAATCAATATAAAAATATATCTAAATGTGATAGTTTTAGAAGAGAACAACACTTACTTACCTAATCCTATACAAGTATGCACATTTAACTGTTGGATTAAAGCCTTAACTTAACATGTCAGTCATCAGATACCCATGCAGTAAACTAAAGGAACTTAATGTTGCTGGTCTAACTTCACGAGAGCGTTAAATTAAACTTTATTAGTCTCCCAACTTCTTAACTTCAACTCAACTTCTAAATGTGTTTATTGCACTTCGGAACGTGTAATTTAAATTAAATGTTTAGCGCGTAATATACCTAATACATGTGTTACTTTCAAGAGACGTCCAAATAAAAAGGAGGTTCTAATTTAGATTTTTATGTGTGTTACCTCAGAACTTTTGAAAGTGAATCAAATTTAATTGTGCACAGTATAAACATAGAGAAACAGTACGGAAACTACCTACAAACTTTCGAAACGGCTCACTCACACTAACATGCGCATCGAAGAGAGCCCTAAGCGGTTGTCGCGGTGCTTACAGTTGTGAGGCTGCGTCAAGACGAGTGGTCACGAATAAGTTTATTTCCGCTTAACTAGGCTTAGTTTCCATACTGTTGCATCTTTATACTATGGTTTGTGCTTGTCTTGTGGTCCCGTTAAAATTTTAACAAGATCTGGCACGTAGTTTATATTTGTGACAATAATTTACTATCAACATTGGGTCTTACAATTTTGAGTAGGTATCTACTGTAATAGAACGGATGTCCGTATAGAATTTATATTTTTTTTATGTTTTTATTCGGGTCATGGATGTGATATGATACCTGTGTGTGGGTATGAGTGTGTTTAAGTTAAAGTTAAAAAAACTGGAAGGACACGTCAATCTCTGTCCTGGTTTTTGTCTTAGGACAATAGTAATAAGCCCCCGTCAGAGGCATCTGGGTTGTCTGAAAACTCTGACACTAAGGCTCGCCACTTATCATCTACCAGCCCTGTATGGGTACACCGCAAATCTGTTCTTCCTATCCATAAGATATAAACCCCCGATACCAGCGGTGGAGGCATAACATGCAGATATGTGTAATATAACATAGTATAAAAATTTACCGACGATGTTAAATATTCTCATCTTTTTATAATACAATATCTACAACATCTACGGGCAAGAGAAAGCTCCAATAATACTCGGAACGTTGACCCAGTATTCTCAATTAAATGCATATCGCTGAGCGCAGTTAATTAAAGTATTCTGCTCCAAAACACATAACCATAATATTTCCCCTTTCTTTTTGTTACGCTTATATTCGACTATCCTCTCTACAGTGGCCACGTGCGCGAGGGCGTATTCAGGAGACGGGGGCTGAAGAATATACATATTTTGCCAAAATGTATTTCAAATCGTTAGTATAATGACAGCACAAGTCGATAAAGCAGTCAGTTGGCCTGACTTATATTCTAGATTTGTGCCGGATTTAGATTTTTTATGAGTGTAGGCCACTTTTTTTCCGCCGCCCCATCTACCTTTCTAAAATTATTGTTTTCCATTGCGATTACATCACTCACGCAGTAATCTATACTTATTATTATAGTAGTAGAGGCCATAACGTCTGTACTTGGAAGAAAATAAAAAAGTGTGTCAGAAGACGTAAAATTACAATCAGAACAAAAACCAATGACGTTATAGGAAAAAAAATGTCTGTCTGTCGGTCGGTCAATTTGTATGTATGAGCAAGCATAATACGAGTATAAAAAAATCGCACAGATTTCGATGAAATTTGGTGTATAGATAGAATAGAACCCGGAGCTCTCAACTATATTTTTATGTTGTATCGTCACATAAATGGCAGCTTGATATCTCTATGCTACACGGTCTCGTATAAAACTGGGGTCTCGATTGACTGGTCGGCGCGCAAGAACTTCTGTGGTACAGCTGAAAACCTACGCTACAACACATGAAACCAAGACACCGGTGCGTGTATTACTAGGTAGGGGTGGGGGGTAGAGGTGTATTAATAAATCTCTCAAGGTAGATTTAAAAAAATCGGCGTGTTTTTAGATTTAAGAAAATGGTATTTAAATACAACAAAACAAGTCGTAACGTCCATATATCCTCGATGGGGTACACAGCGGTACTTTAAGTACTTACATTTCGCCAGAGGGATATGTTTTTGCTCCTATGAAATAGGGTGTGACCGTATTAAACATTTACGTTGTACTATTCCACACTCCGGACTGCTATTAATAATTTCTTTGTCAGAAAACCTCATAACTGTCCGACACGGGTATCGAACCCCGGACTTCAATATTCCACATTTGAGCTTCCTCCCCTACACAAAGACCGAGCGAGCGAAGCCGCTGGCGGGGCGAATAGATAAAATAGGTACAATAACAGTAGGTGGACTTGGATTATTAATTTTCGATAGGAATGATTTTCTATAGGGATTTAACGTACCTATTAGTATTAAAACCATGAGAAAACCAGTGAACTTGTTTGACTTTTATCGCATTTGAATTAGCTAAAAAAGGGGCAAACCCGGAAAAAATTTAAAGTAGCAATTTTCCTTCGGTAATGGCTGGTCGTAAAATTTACGAGTAGACTGCCAGTGGTCACCTGGTCACTGGCAGCAAATTTTTACTTTGTAAATCGATCCGTTGCGTGATCGTCAATTTTTGTTTACAGAATAGTTAGTTTATTTTCATTTGACTAAAATGGTTTTACATAATCTGTTTAGAATTTAATTTAAATTAGTTCAATTTTTATTCGCATATATTTTTGCTATAATCGATATTTTCCCATTTATGTCCAAAAAAGGGAGCAAATTTTTGTTTGATTAACAAAACTTAAAGTACGAGTAACTCGTTTATTTTCAAGATTAGGTACATGAGAAATTGTAATAAACAAAGTGGTTTAGTCTTAAGTTTTATGCAATTTTGGTTCTAGTAAATGTTTTCTACGGATCGATATTTTTCGAATTATACCTGAAAAGCGGTGGGAGTAAAATTATATCATTGCATTATCACGTTTATTTTTAATTTTACATGGCAAATTGCTACGAACAAAGTTTTTTTAAATTAATTTTCCTACAATTATACCATATAAATCCATAAATAACGATCAGACTAACAAAATACTAGATCAAAATTGTAGAAAACTTAATTCTTAACAACTTTGTTTATAACAATTTATTCAACTAAAATTTAAAATAAACGAGTTGTTGAACAAAATATGCCCCCATTTTTGGGTATAAATCGGAAAGTATCGATCTTAGGAAAAAAGGTATAAGCATCAAAATTGTGGGAAACTAAATATTAAACAAATTTAAAATTGAAAATAAAAGAGTGATTCCGTAAACAAAAATTTACCCTTAAAATCAAGATGGTGGATGAAGCATCGGAGCGATTACCACGCAAAACAAAATATAGACTGCCAGTGACCTTTTCCAAGGAGTTCTGAAGAAAAATTGCTACTTTTAATTTTTTCTAGGCAAATCCTTGACTTTTGACTGGGATATTTATCCTCTGAAACCGAGTGATCGAGCGTCCTATAAAATTTGCCGCCCCTAGGACGCCGCCGCCCCTAGGCCGCGGCCTATACGGCCTATTGACAAATCCAGGACTGGGTCATACTGAAATATTCTTTATCTTATATCTATGAATAATAGCATAATGGCACTCAAGCATAACAACGACAAAAAAAGCAACGAAAAGTAGTTGCAGAGATTATTTCATAAGTCGAAAATCTTATTTCTTTAACAAAACTACCTCTTTATAATTTTATATATATTATTATATTTACATAATTCTACATAATATACATACAATATTTTATGTAGTCGTAATTTAATTCATTACTCAGTCTTTTATTTAACAATTGATATTTTTAGCGTTTGTTTCAATAATACTCATAAACTATTAGAAAAACAGACCAATGTTGGCATCAGGCAAACTAAGTAATATAAGTTTTTAAATTACTTTTAAATCACTGTCACTTTTATTCTACAATTGTATAATAAAAATGGCATTATCGCATAATCCTATTAAAGTTTAGTAGATACATTTTAAAAAATCTAGCTAGATTTAAAATCACCAAATAACTCTTGAATACAATAAAGTATAAAGATATAATTTTAAAATGATATATTATTTTATTGGAAGATTCACAAGAGATAGATTTAGTAATTAAAAATGCAACATTGGTAGCGATTCACTTGTTAAAAAAACTAAACTACCGAACTAAAATTGTATTATGGTGGTCCTTATTCTGTTAACAATAAAATCCAAAACCATTTAACACTTAAAATGACACTTCTAAAAATATGATTATTCTATTCCATTTTGGGTTATTTTAGGTTAGTTTAGTGAGCACCAAGTTACGTGACCACTAAACTGTCTAAAATATGCCCACAATTGAAGAGAAATGTCTAATTTTAGTGCTGTCATTCGAAAGTGTTACACTAATTTGGATTTTAGCCTAAACAAAATAAGTACTACCATAATTTAGAGATTTTTAGTTAAGAGAATGCTAACAGAATCGACATCATTATACCGTGATCTTTAGTTTTCTATTGGTGCCCCACGTTTTGAACGAAACCTTCACTGGCTCCGTCCTATCCAATAAACCAACAGTAACCACGTGGGCAATTTACTCTTATGAATAAATCGCGGCCCGACCGCACCAAACCGACAATTTTCGCCAACATTTCGACTTTATTACCTTACCACTTCATATTTCTGGTGTTTATTAATGATTTTGTAATTGTTGGGCTGTCACTGGCAGTTTTATTTACGCGCCATTACGCTTCCCGCCAGAAATGCGTTTCGATACTGCGATGCTGCCAAATCGCATTTTCATTTGCCTTTGTTACGTCTGCACTTTTTGATGAATAGGTTTTCTTGGTATGTAAACTGTTTTTTGCTGAGTATTTTTATAGCAGAACTTATGCAGAAGTGCAGAATTGCGTTCTATGTATATGTAAATCAAATACGGAATTTGTTAGCATTACATGAATGATACCGCCAATCACACAAGTGTGTAGTAGGAGGACGGTAGTTACTACATAAATACAAAAATCCGTACTTAGCATAAAGTCATCAGAACACATTAAAATAATACTCGTACCCTAAGTACGAGTAATGTTAATGTTTAATGTGTTCTGATCTGATGTTCTTCTTTATCAAATCACACTCTGCGGCATTCTGTCCATCATGAGAATATTTTCTGGTCGTTTCTATGGTCGCTCGGCAATCATTTCTTCCAAATTCGAGGCAGCACCAACATAATCCTTATGTTGGTGCTGCCTCGAATTAGGCGTAATAATTAGGCTCAATCAATAGGCAGTATCAACAAAGCGCAAAAGAAATGTGTTCGAGTTGTATAAGTATTTGAATTGAATTGAATTGAATAAATTTTTGTGTATAATATGATCCGTATGCCGTGGTGGTACCGGCTACGATGCCGTGGTGGTACCGGCTACGAATTGTACCCCCCCTAACTTTTCCCGTGGGTGCCGTAAGAGGCGGCTAAGGGAATATCCGGGAAATGGGCAGCAGCATTTCCCGCAGTCTGCGTCAACATCCACTGCGATCACCAAGACGCCTGCCAAGCGTGGTGCATTAAGGCAAATCCCCCCCCATGACAAATAACATTAAACCACGGCCCCCAGTTCCCGGCAGCTCTGCTATCCGTGGCTACGGTAGCGGCCATTGTAACGGTGGAGCAGGGGGTGCGAAGAATCTCCGGCAGAGATCCGGCTACCAATCCCAAAAACGACCCCTGGCCCTGGCAACATACAATACACGCACGCTCAGGACCGACGAAAAGATGGTCGAATTGGAGGAAGAGACGCTCAAGTTACGCTGGGATGTCATGGGATTATCTGAAGTCCGAAGACAGGGACAGGACACGATAATTCTAAATTCCGGCAACTTGTTCTTCCACCGGGAGGGAGACCAACAATCCCAGGGTGGTGTCGGGTTCCTCGTCCGCAAGTCTCTCGTTAACAACGTAGTGAAAGTCGATAGTGTGTCGGCTAGGGTAGCGTTCCTTATACTCAGAATAACCAAACGGTATTCGCTGAAGGTTATACAGGTATACGCACCGACCTCGGCACACTCGGACAATGAAGTAGAAAGTATGTACGAGGATATATCCAGGGCCATGCATACTTCTAAAACCTACTTCACTGTTGTAATGGGAGACTTCAACGCAAAGCTAGGCACAAGGAAACGTGATGAGTTGAGAGTAGGGCCATTTGGATACGGGCAGCGGAACTCGAGGGGACAGAGGCTGGCTGACTTCATGGAGAAGGAGGGACTCTTTATGATGAACTCCTTCTACATGAAGCGGCCATCCAGGAAGTGGACGTGGATGAGTCCCGACGGTTCCACTATGAACGAGATAGACTTCATCATGACGACCAATAAGCGCATATTCAATGACGTCTCTGTGATCAGCAAGGTAAAAACCGGCAGCGATCACCGCATCGTAAGAGGCGCATTGAATATCAATGTCAAGCTTGAGAGGTCACGTCTGGTGAAGTCTACGCTCCGACCTAATCGTGCCCAAATCCAAAACCCCGAAAAGTTTCAACTTGAACTTCAAAACCGTTTTCAGTGCTTAGCTGAATGCGACACAGTGGATGAGTTGAACAACGGGTTGGTGGAAACTGTCCAAGCGGTTGGGTCCGAATTCTGTGAGACCAAACGCCGCAGGAAAGCTCAAAAACTCTCAAAAGAAACTCTGAAACTAATGGCAGAACGGAGCGAAATGAGACTGCAGTCCGCAGTTGATATGTCGGATTACGGTAAACTCAATAGACGAATTTGGAAGTCCATGCGACACGACTTGCGTGCTTATAATACTGCGCGTATTACGGCAGCAATTGAGCGGAACCAGGGCTCTAAAGTGTTTGCAAAAGATTCGTCTATTGGGCAAAGCCAAATGACAAAACTGAAGACCGAAAATGGCAGTATCGTTTCATCCAAGCCTGAGATTCTGAGAGAGATTGAGAGCTTCTATCGACAGTTATATACCTCGACGCGCGAACCCGTTACTGAAGCAGCTCAGGACACCAGAGCAAAGTTAGTCCGACACTATACCGAAGACATCCCGGACATCAGCCTGTACGAGATTAGAATGGCTCTCAAACAGCTTAAGAACAACAAGGCGCCAGGAGAGGACGGAATTACGACTGAACTTCTGAGAGCGGGTGGTAGACCGATACTTTTAGTCCTCCAGAAGTTATTCAATTCTGTCATCTTCGAAGGCAAAACACCGGAAACGTGGCACAAGAGCGTGGTGGTGCTGTTCTTCAAAAAAGGTGATAAAACCTTATTGAAGAATTATAGGCCCATATCGCTCTTGAGCCACGTGTACAAGCTGTTTTCGAGAGTCATCACGAACCGTCTCGCACGCAGGTTTGATGAGTTCCAGCCTCCTGAACAAGCCGGTTTCCGAAGAGGCTTTAGCACCGTAGACCACATTCATACACTACGGCAGATTATACAGAAGACCGAAGAGTATAATCAGCCACTGTGTCTAGCGTTTGTGGATTACGAGAAAGCCTTTGATTCTATCGAGAAGTGGGCCATACTGCAGTCCTTGCAGCGATGCCAAATTGACTATAGGTATATCGAAGCGTTGAAGTGTTTATACAGCAAGGCCACTATGTCAGTCCGATTACAGGACCAGAGTACGGAACAAATTCCATTGCAGAGAGGTGTGAGACAGGGAGACGTCATCTCTCCGAAACTGTTCACTAACGCATTGGAGGATGTTTTCAAACTTTTGGACTGGAAAGGATGTGGCATCAACATTAATGGCGAATACATCACTAACCTTCGTTTTGCCGATGATATAGTTATAATGGCGGAGTCGCTCGAGGATATCGGCACCATGCTCAACGACCTCAGTAGAGTTTCCCAACAGGTTGGTCTTAAGATGAACATGGATAAGACGAAAATCATGTCCAATGTCCATGTTCCACCTATACCGGTAATTGTTGGAAACGATACACTCGAAGTTGTAGACGAGTACGTCTACCTGGGACAGACTGTCCAATTAGGTAGGTCCAACTTCGACAAGGAGGTCGCACGAAGAATCCAGCTCGGATGGGCAGCGTTCGGGAAGCTTCGATCCATCTTTTCGTCCCCAATACCTCAGAGCCTGAAAACCAAGGTTTTCAACCAGTGTGTGTTGCCAGTGATGACTTATGGCACTGAGACGTGGTCCCTTACTGTGGGCCTCATAAACAAGCTTGAAGTCGCTCAACGAGCAATGGAGAGGGCTATGCTTGGGGTTTCCCTGCGTGATAAGATCCGAAATGAGGAGATCCGTAGGAGAACTAAGGTCACCGACATAGCTCTCAAAATTAGCAAGTTGAAGTGGCAATGGGCAGGCCACATCGCTCGCAGAACTGATAACCGATGGGGAAGAAAGGTTCTCGAGTGGCGACCACGCACCGGAAGGCGTAGTGTAGGCCGGCCCCCCGCTAGGTGGACCGACGACCTCATAAAAACCGCGGGGAATCGCTGGATGCAGGAAGCGAGTAGCCGGTCCAAGTGGCGTTCTATGGGGGAGGCCTATGTTCAGCAGTGGACGTCTTCCGGCTGATAATGATGATGATGATGATATGATCCACCATTGGTAAACATGACCGAGACGCTGCAGAATCGAGGCAGTCACTAGGATCCTATAGGTATTATTGTACTGTATGCGGAGAGCATTGTAGGCTTTGTGTGTAGTTGGTCCATAGTAAAGTAATAGACAATACGACAACGTTTAGATCCGTGGTTTAAAATTTTTTTAGTTGATAAACTGTTTAAAGTTTTTTTTAGTTCGCACGTGGTGTTAGGATGATACCAATCACTTGACACAATAGGACTGTGTATGACAAGAGTCATTCCGCTTTGGTGTAATCTACGGGGTTTACACCAAACGCAGTGTCATGCAGATACCATCAAAGGGCCAATTTGCCCATCTCGTCAGTTACTTGTATAATAAAAACTGGTGCTACGGCAGCAACACGGTGATAAAATAATCTGAGGAACATTAATGTATAAATACAGGTTGAACTGAGGTGGGAATAGTATATTTCATTACAAGTGAGGAAAGGCTGTCATTGTAAAGAGTTCCGACAAATGTCTACAGTCAGTCAGGTCAGGTTGACAGTCGGAACAAGTTGCAATGACGGTTCCGCACGTGTACTGAACGACTATTTTTAATACAGTTGCGAAATAATGAAGCAATTTAATAAAATAAACTCGCAAAGAAAATTTCTGGAAAATGGTGCCAACAGTAGAATATAAGCAGAGATTTTTTTTTCTTCACCCATTCTGGTAGGCAAAGGGAACTATGCCTATACAGCCAAGTCTTCAGTAGAGTTTTTTAATGATATGAAATGAAAATGAAATTTAATGAGATGAAATGAAATGAAACCTAACCTAACTCATTCAATCAAATCATTAAATCTGATATTGAAACAAATTAGTAGCTTCTTTTTAGAAATATATGTATTTGCATGAATCATAAAAACTTCTATGATTTTTTTTTAGTAAAAACTTCATGGTTGGTTTTTCTTTTTAATAGACATTATTTTGACAGTTGGGAAAGAGAACGCACGAGTTCGGGAAAGGTAAAAAAAAGCACGAGTATGTAATAGCCCACATCTCGAACGCTATACGTCCCTGCAAAACGCCACTTTTTGAGCAACTGTATTAAAAAATATTGAACCAGCGAACTGTTTGCTCGTATAGAAAATATAATATCGCCGTGGGGTACCGGCTTAGAATAGTACCCCCCAACTCTACCCGTGGGTGCGTAGAAATCTGCTAAGGGATAACAATCAGAAGGTGGGCAGCAGCACCCTCCCAGTATTAAAACCCCAAAACTGCGCTCGCCAACCCGCCTGCCAAGCGTGGCGAGTATTGGCAAAATCCCCCCTATGTATTTGATAAAAAGAACCAGGCCCCCAGTCCCCGGCAGCCCCGCTATTCCTGGCTACGGTAGCGGCCACGGTAACGGTGGGGCAGGGGGTGCTAAGATTCCCCGGCAGACGCCCGGCTACCACCTCCAACGACGACGACTGGCCCTGGTAACACACAACATACGCACGATGAGGACAGACGAGAAGATTTATGAGTTGGAAGAAGAAATGAGTAAGTTACACTGGGACATTGTGGGGTCATCTGAAGTCCGTAGAGCGGGTGAGGACACGATAACCCTACAATCAGGTAACCTACTCTACTACCGGGAGGGCGACCAACAGTCCCAAGGTGGTGTCGGTTTTCTCGTCCACAAGTCCCTTACTAACAATATAGTTAAGATCGATAGCGTTTCCAATAGGGTCGTATACCTAATACTCAGAGTATCCAAACTATATTCGCTGAAGGTCATTCAGGTATACGCACCGACGAAGTCGCACCCGGATGATGAGGTGGAGGATATGTATGAGGACATTAGTCGGGTCATACATACCTCAGAAACGCACTTTCTAGTTGTTATGGGGGACTTCAACGCGAAGTTGGGTAAGAGAAGCAAGGATGAGTTGAAAGTGGGGCAATTTGGCTATGGACAACGGAACCATAGGGGACAGAGGTTGGCCGACTTCCTGGAGAAAGAGGGACTCTTTATGATGAACTCTTTCTTTCAGAAGCCACCTCACAGGAAATGGACCTGGCTGAGTCCCGATGGTTCCACGAGAAATGAGATTGACTTCATTATGACCACCAAAAGGCAAATATTCACTGATGTCTCCGTGATCAACAGGGTTAAAATCGGTAGTGATCACCGAATGGTAAGAGGCACGGTGAATATTAATGTCAAACTGGAGAGGTCTCGTCTGATGAAGTCTACGCTCCGACCCACTCGTGCCCGTATTCAAGACCCCGAGAGTTTTCAAATTGAGCTATCCAATCACTTCGATTGCCTTGAGAACATCGCTTCAGTGGACGAGATCAATAACAGGTTAGTAGAAACTGTCCATACAGTGGGTTCCAAATACTTTAAACCCCATGGTACAGATAAGCCACAGAAACTCTCCAACGATACCCTACACCTCATGACTGAACGACGCTCACTGAAACTGCAGTCTTCGGATGATGCTGAAGCATATAGGCTGCTCAATAGACGAATATGGAAGTCCTTGCGACACGACATCCGGATCTTTAATACAAACCGTATTAAAGAGACGATAGAGCGGAACAAGGGCTCCAAAGTGTTTGCAAGAGACAGGTCTATTGGGCAAAGCCAGTTGACGAAGCTGAAGAGAGAAGACGGCAGTGTAGCGTCGACCAAAGCAGAAGTATTAGGAGAGGTAGAGAGTTTCTACAGACAGCTATACACCTCGGTCGCTAAACCTGTTAGCAGCTCGGTCAAAGACCCAAGAGCCAAGCTGATCCGACATTATACCGAAGATATCCCGGACATCAGCCTGTACGAGATTAGAATGGCCTTGAAACAGCTTAAGAACAACAAGGCGCCTAGTGACGACGGTATCACATCTGAGCTTCTGAAAGCGGGTGGAACACCGGTACTTAAAGTCCTTCAGAAGCTCTTTAATACCGTCTTACTCGAAGGTTCAACGCCAGAATCATGGAACAAAAGCGTGGTGGTGCTGTTCTTCAAGAAAGGTGACAACACTTTACTTAAAAATTACAGCCCCATCTCGCTTTTGAGCCATGTTTAAAAGCTGTTTTCGAAGGTCATAACGAACCGTCTCAGTCGCAGGTTTGATGAATTCCAGCCTCCGGAACAAGCCGGTTTCCGAAAAGGCTATAGTACCATAGACCACATCCACACGCTACGACAAGTTATACAGAAGACCGAAGAGTATAACTTGCCTCTTTGTTTAGCGTTTGTGGACTATGAGAAAGCCTTTGATTCGATCGAGACGTGGGCAGTGCTTGAGTCTCTCAGCGGTGCCGTATTGACTATCGGTATATTGAAGTGCTGAAGTGTGTGTACAAAAACGCCTACATGTCAGTCCGAGTACAGGAGCAGAGTTTGAAGGCAATTCCATTGCAAAGAGGCGTGAGACAGGGAGACGTTATATCTCCGAAACTGTTCACCACTACATTGGAAGACGCCTTCAAGCTTCTGGAATGGCAAGGACTTGGCATCAATATTAACGGCGAATACATCACTCACCTTCGATTTGCCGACGATATTGTAGTCATGGCAGAATCCATGGAAGACCTCAGTACAATGCTCGAAGGCCTCCATCGAGTTTCCCAACGGGTAGGTCTTAAGATGAACATGGATAAGACGAAAATTATGTCTAATGCCCATGTTGTACCTACCCCAATATCAGTTGGGAACTCAGTTCTCGAAGTTGTTGACGAGTACATCTACCTGAGACAGACAGTCAAACTAGGCAGGTCCAACTTCGAGAAGAAGTCAATCGTCGAATCCAACTCGGCTGGGCAGCGTTCCGGAAACTTCGCGAAGTCTTCTCGTCAAATATACCTCAGTGCCTCAAGACAAGAGTCTTCGACCAATGTGTGTTACCAGTGATGACTTATGGCACTGAAACGTGGTCTCTTACTATGGGCCTCATTGATAAGCTCAAAGTCGCACAACGAGCTATGGAGAGGGCTATGCTCGGGGTTTCTCTACGTTATCGAATCAGAAATGAGGAGATCCGTAGAAGAACGAATATCACCGACATAGCTCACAAGATTATCCAGTTGAAGTGGCAGTGGGCAGGGCACATAGCACGCAGAACAGATGGCCGATGGGGCCGAAAGGTTCTGGAGTGGAGATCACGGAACGGCAAGCGCAGTGTAGGTCGTCCACCGACACGGTGGACAGACGACCTGATGAAGGTCGCAGGACAACGTTGGATGCAGGCCGCTTCCAACCGTTCCTTTTGGAAAATCATGGGGGAGGCTTATGTTCAGCAGTGGACGTCCTACGGCTGAGATGATGATGATGATGATATAGAAAATACTCGATACATTCATAAACCATCATCAAGTGAAGGTTTATGTAAAATTGTGTTGAATATAAATCCAAATTTCCCATACCAGTGGTTCACGCACGATCCGATAAATAATATTCAACATAGGTATATTATATCGTTTCTATGATATGCGATTATCGAACTAATGATAAAACGAAATTTAACCACACACGTTGCAGTTCTTGGAATAGTAGGTTGATTTCTGCGAAAGCTATTGTAATATTGGTCAAATATGGCGAATCGCGAGTTATTTCGCGAGAATTACAAGTTATTTCGTAAAATAACTAATTTACTTTTTCAATGTCGAATTTCCGGAAGCTAATTATTCTCTTTTAAATATTACTTGGGCTTCTCGACAAATTGTTTAACCCTGCAAATGTTGTAATAACAAAACGGGATAAACGGATATAATGGGTTGTGGTTGTCGTGATCGGCCGAACTCCCATACACAGTGGGTTGATGTCCGTGTAGTCCAGTAAAATTAGGATAAAGTATGGACAGAAATATGGTAGTTGCAGATTCTTCTGGAATTGTTAGAAAACACAGCTAGAAGTATCTCCCCGGTTTGCACCGTTTCTAGCACCTACGGAACCATGTTAAATATAAGGTATAAACTTTAACGGTCCGTTAATCAGAAAATTCAAATTAATTGGAATAGTTTGTTGTATTTATGAATAAAGGCTTCCTTTATGTAAAGAATTAAAATAAATAAATAAATAAAATAATGAATTACAAAAAAAAACAAGTAGTGCGACGTACGGAATATTGTTGTTGTTTTTTTTTTTTTTTCAGGTCTAGGAAATCTCTCAATAACGGTGCAATTTACTATTAGGTAAACATCATAAACGTTCAGTTAAATTTGCACCAATGTGCAAGCGACGGATCATGTATTTTCTACCGACTTCCAATAAAGATGAATTTTCTCAAGTCGTCGTTATATTTTAACATCACTTTTTACAGAGTTGTATGATTTTAATAGTTAATTTTTTGTTTGGTAGAATGTATACTAGAATGTCCACGGTAGTTACAATACAATAACTGAAAAGTGCTTCGCCTATCTCGATGATATCAATTAGGATAACATCGAGAGAGCGAAAACTTCATACACAAATACATACATACAGTACAGTACAGTACATCAGAACATAGGTTTCACTTGATAGCAGGATTTACAGACTTTTTTCTAAGCGTATTTCAATTTTATGTATATTGAATATATAAATTTCAAGCATTAGGTATTGTGATTTTCGTTATATTGAATTTATGACTTTTAAATATACCTATGCATTTTATGTTTCGGTATTTCAAGCTTTATTAATAATAAACTTTTCATATATTGAGTTTCAGTATTTTGAACATTCGCTATTATGAATTTATGCATTTAGAACTTATATCTTTTAAACATATATTCTTATTACAAGCTTATAAATTTTGATATGTGCCCTTTCTCGTAAATATTTTTGACTGTACAAATTGAAAATTTGTGATAACGCCCTTAAATACATTAAGGGTCCTGGTCTACTCAATCTAAATCTTAGTAAATTGTAGATATTGGTACTGATTCGCTTGTGCGTACACTAAACTAAAATCCTCTAAACTATGGCAGTTCTTATTATGTTATAACTAAAATCCAAATTCGTGTAACACTTAGAAAGATAATTCTAAACATATTATTATTCTATTCTAATGTGGGTAGTAGTAATCAGTTTAGACTAGTTTAGAGAGCACGAACATACATGACGATTAAATTTGCACTAAACATACCCACAATTAAACGGAAATGGCAAATTTAAGAATTGTCACTTGCAAGCATTATACGAATTTAGATTTAAGCGTGAACAAAATAAGAACTACCATAATTTACTAAAAATTGATTTTAGTTCGTTCGTTTAGTTTGGTGTTCTGAACAAGCGAATTACTACCATTGGTTATTAACTACAGTTAATAACTAATATCAAATGTGGTTAGTTGAATAAAAACCAAGGGCCCCTCAAGATACAGACACCCGCATCTACAGTCTACTCGTGACCACGGTCGATGCAACTCGATCGAAACGTCGAGGTCAAAATAATGTTTTGATAAAATAATCTGTGCGCGAAAAAGTCCCAATATTTTCTTAAAAACATGTATAAGTTTTGCGCAAGTTTAAAAAGTTCTTAGTAAATTTGTGATGAAGTTGATACCACTGAAAAATGCTTAAAATCTTTAACTTTGTGCTTGTATTATATCACTGAACTCTAGCGAAGCATTACAAATGCTTCGCTAGAGTTCAGTGCATGCGTTTACTTATCTATGCAAATGCGAGTATGTACATCCAAGCACACAACCAGTTATTTTATGGAAATTCACTTTCACAGTTCGTCTCCATCCACACCAGATGTGGTGAAGTGTCAATTTAATAAAATATCTCGTTTTTCATTACAGGTAAGCTGTCAGCCATTAAGGAGACGCGTGAGTATGCTGCCGTAAATGGCCCAACCGTTTTTATCTCAGTGGGTGCTTCGAGCATTTGTCTTTTTTTAGTCAAATAGCATTGCCAGGTAACTTAACGCAGGCCAATTTAAATAAGGAAGGAAGTTTCGTTGAAATAATGTTCACACTTACGGAGCGCTCGTAATGAGCTTGCCTTGTTCTCAACAAATCAAGTTGGTTACAACTTGGATGGGTGACTGGTAGTGGTATTTTCAACAGGGCTTCCGCTTCGCCGTCTCAGTCCTGCTAGTTTGTCTTGATACAATAGTCAGGCTTTGTCAGCTTCGAATATTGGTCATAGATGTCGGAGACCTTCGGGGGACTGGAAACTTTGATACTATACATGTATACGATGACGTCTAGTGTTTACGCCAAAATCGTAATTTGTTTGGGATTCGTAAATGGCACTAGACGTTATGTCCTGTCTCTTTCCCACACACCCACATATCCGTTCCCCTGTCCTTTGCACGCATCTATACAAGTGCATACAATAAAGGTGTCATACGAACTATATTCGAATAATAACAACGGGCCCGTTCTGCATTGGATTCGAGACTTCCGAGTGAGTGCCTACATAGCTCTTATCATCTCCCTATACGTGTATTGCCAAATTGTATACATAATTTTACGTTTAAAATTGCCACTGAACAGCGCTAACATTTTTTATGGTCCTCCACCACCGGGTTTTCGGTAATTACGTAAAATTAATACACGTGCATCCACGTGATTGAGAAAAGGCGGCTAGCGCCATTGTTATAGTTGACTTCTTATGAGTTAACTATGCGCTAACCTCGTATGTGCTTTACTTATCTACATACCTGATTCGCTTCAAATAAGTTAGTTATAGGTAAATATTAGATAGTCAAATTAGTCACAATGGCTAAGGCACAAAGGGACGCCAAAGAGACCCTAAATCTATCGGAAAGAGAGTTATTTCGAATTCAGAATAATATGTCTGTGTATTTCGAACTTGTTCAGTCTATTTATGACCAAATGTTATCACTTGACAATCAAAATGCCGATGAAGTTACGTAATTTTTAGCCAATAGTTTTACCATTGACTCAATTCATAAAAGTTACAATGAGGCTTTGGAAGAACGTTGTGCATATGAAACTACGTCAACTGACAAGGGCACAACGTCGTATAAATCCTTAATTGCATTTGAACAACTATATACTAAAATTAAATTCAAAATAAATGAGTTAAATAAAACTAAAGACACCAAACATAATTCGGGCTGTGAGTTGAGCCATAGAAATAACAATCATACTCGACTTCCAAAATTGGAGTTAGCTACGTTTTCTGGTGACTTAGAAAGCTGGTCTACTTTCTATGAGACTTTTCGCACGGTCATTCACGAAAATGTAGAATTGGATGACGGGCAGAGAATACGTTATCTAATCAGCTGTTTACGAGGTAAGGCGCTGCAGGCTTGTTCCGGAATTTTACCTTCGGCAGAAAATTATCGGGTAGTTTGGGATACCTTATTGAATAAGTATAACGACAAACGATTGTTAGCCACTTCGTATGTGGATAAGTTGATGAATATTCCCGTAGTCACGTCCAATTCACCCGCTAACTTGGAAGATTTTATTGATAAGTTTTCCTCACTTACTTCAGCATTACAACAGCTGCAAATTAATAGTGTAGAGGATTTATTATTAATTCATATCGGCTACAAGAAAATTAATATAGAAACTGTGAACGCGTTTGAGATGTCGTTAACTGATAATGGACGTAATTCAAGTAAAATGCCTACTTGTTCCGAGTTCATTGGTTTTATACGTAATTATGCGCATGTGTTGCAACGTTCATGCAACATCGCCAATGCAAGGTCGTCTAATCAGTTTGGTAAAAATACTAAATATGCGAGCGCCAATCAGTCGGCAGATAAGTCGGGGTCACGCTCAAATAATAATAATGTCAACGTTAAGGCTTTTGTGAGCGTTCAGGATCACGTTAAATGTGTTTGTTGTAGGAATAATGACCACAGTAAATTGGTCCAATGTCCTTCATTCCTGGCAAAGTCTCCTCACGAGCGATTTGCGTTGATAAAGCGAAATAAGCTATGCGTTAATTGTTTTAGTGATAAACATACGCTGCTTGAATGCAATACAGATAACAAGTGTCAAACGTGTAATCGTCGACACCATAATTTATTGCACTTTACTAACAGTGATTCCTCGATAAATAGGAATTTCGTGCCGCGTAACGGTACTTCTGGATTAAATCGAAAAAATACTACTTTTGTCAATAAAGGTGAAGTTTCGACGGCAGCAATTGACAGTTCACCTGAGATTCGCTCTGAACAATGCAGTGTCAATAAGGCGGTTTCATTGTGTTCTGTTAGCTGCAGGAGTGATGTTACTAGTACATCGGATATTAAACCCGTAACGTCGGTTTTATTAGGTACCGCACAATGTCATTTTATTGACGATTTGGGTAATGTATCTTTAATTAGAGTGATAATTGATAGTGCCTCACAGAAAGACATAATCTCTCGAGAATGTGTTGATCGCTTAAAATTACCTCTATTCGCTAATTCGAATAAATATGTCTCGGGTATCGGTGACGTCACTAACCCGATTGAAGGGGTCACGTGTTTGACTCTTCGGTCACGGCATGATGATGAGGTTAAATTTACGATTGAGCCGTTGGTGGTTAGTAAGATTACTGACGCATTACTGGTCTCCGCAATAGACATTGGTCAACTTGATTATTTACAAAATATACCGTTAGCGGACAGCCGTTTCGCTAGTCCTGCGTCTATAGACATGATACTTGGGTCGGATTTGTTCGCACGCATTTTGCGCCCGAAAACAATATCGCGCGCACCTGGTGAACCTGTAGCTATAGAAACATTGCTAGGTTATATTGTCGTAGGTCAATCAAGCGCCGGTGATTAATCCCACTTGCAACATGGTTCGCACATATTGTACTGTGAGTGAATCGCTTAATAATAATGTGAGTAGATTTTTTGAACTTGAGGAAGTCCCAACTTCGATTAATTTATTATCACCTGAGGAAGTAGAATGCGAGGAACACTACGTCAATAATACGCGCCGCAAAAGTGACGGTCGGTATATTGTTTCTATGCCTTTTAAGAAAAATGCATCTTGTTTAGGTAACTCAATGGACCGTGCGGAGCGTAGGTACTTATCACTCGAGCGTAAGTTGTTATCTGATCCTCTATTAAAGAGGAGTACGACAATATATTCATGGAATATTTAGACAAGGGTTATTTAAAGCCGATTGATAATAATGTCGCGTCTTTTATTGAACCGCATTATGTAATACCTCATCACGGCGTCGTGCGTGAGGATAAGAAAACTTCTCGTTTACGCGTTGTTTTGGATGGGAGTAGTTTGACTACCAACGGTAATTCTTTAAACGGAATTTTGCATACAGGGCCCAACTTACAAAACGACTTATTTAAAATATTATTGCAGTTTAGATTGCTGCCTATTGCATTGAGTGCTGATATACGTCAAATGTATTTGCGCATTTTAATGAATAAAAAGACTGGCGTTTTCAAAGACTGTTGTACCGATTTGATCCTAATGCCAAGATTCAAATTTATGAGATGACTCGCGTTAGCTTTGGTCTCCGCTGCAGCCCATTTTTGGCCGTGCGTACTGTGCGGCAGCTGGCTAGTGATGAACGTGAGAGGTTTCCGATTGCAGCGCGCGTTGCGGAAAAGGACATATGATCTTGCCACGAGCTGCTCATCAGTTGAGAACGGTGTTGCATTATCCGATCAGCTGATAAAGTTATTTGCCGCTGGAGGATTCGATTTAGTAAAATTCTCGAGCAATTCGTCGGAAGTGATGGCAAGTATTCCTCCGGAACGGCGTGTTTCTGAGACCGTAGAATTCAGCCCCGCCGACCGATATTAGGACTGCATTGGGTACCTGCCGAAGACGTATTCACGTTCAGCGTCAGTTTGCAATCGCGCCAGTGTACTAAGCGAAACATACTTTCCACAATTGCCCGTTTATGGGATTTATTAGGATTAGTAGCTCCAGTTACACTTCTGGCCAAATTAATTGTCAAAGCTCTTTGGAATGAGCATGTCGATTGGGACGAGAACCCTCCGCAGCATATTATTGATCTGTGGCAACAATTCGAAGCAGAACTGCCGTTACTGCAAAATATTAAATTGCCACGTCATGTCGGAGTTACAGATGATTGCGTCATTTCTATTATAGGCATGGCCGATGCTTCGGAGGTTGCTTACGGGGGAGTAGTGTACATGCACGTATATTTCCCGAAACAGGATAAAACCGTGATGAACCTAGTCTGTGCAAAATCACGGGTCTCGCCGTCAAAATCAGTCGTCACTGTTGCTCGGCTCGAACTTTGCGCGAACTTAATTCTTGCCAAACTAATTAGAATGGTAATAGACACGTACTCAATATCAGCACATTCCATTTATGCGTTTACTGACAGTAAAGTAGCTCTCGCTTGGATTCGTGCTGTGCCATCTCGTTGGCAGACGTTCGTTGCAAATAGAGTATCGCAGATTCAAGAGAAAATTGACCCCAGTCGATTCTTCCACATTGCTGGTAAGGCCAATTGTTCTAGCGATAGTCTGAGTAGGGGATTGACACCTGCTCAGTTACTTGCACACCCCTCATGGTTCAATGGTCCAAAGTTCGCCTATGAACCCCGATCTGATTGGCCACTTAATTCAGATATCAGTATTGGAGAGGATATTCCTGAGGCTAAGGTGAATGTGATGACGACTACTGAATTAGCGTCAGCGCCACTACCACCTCTTTATGAACTCGCTAATCGAGTATCATCATGGAATAAATTGCTCCGGATAGTAATCTATGTATTACGATTTATCAAAAAACTGCCCATTAAATTTGAAGTTTCTCATCTAGAATATGCGGAACTAATGATAATACGGAATCTTCAAAGCGTTTATTTCGCTAATGAAATTGCCAAAGCTAAAGCAGGAATGGTTTTGCCACCCGCATTTCTTAAACTCAATGCGTTTTATGATGAAGGAAATTGCGTACTGCGTGTTGGCGGACTTCTGACGAATGCCATGATTGGATATGACAGTCAACACCCGATTATACTTCCACGTAGTGATCATGTTGTTAACTTAATTATTGACTACTATCACCACAAAAACTTGCACACTGGACCGCAGCTTTTAATGTCGCTCCTGCGGCAAAAATATTGGATTATGGCGGCTCGCAACATAGTTAGAAGTAGGGTGCAAAAATGCATTAATGTTTCAAAACGCGACCTGTGAATAAGTTTCCCATAATGGCTAGCCTTCCAGCATGCTGGGTTACTGAAGCCAAGGCCTATTGCCATTGCGGAACTGATTACGCAGGGCCTCTGTCTATTGTTCCACACCATAGACGAGGCGTACGCAGCACTAAAGCCTACATATGCTTATTCATATGCTTGGTTACTAAAGCGGTACATTTAGAATTGGCCTCCGACCTTAGTACAGAATCGTTCTTGAATGCCTTCAAGCGCTTCTTATCTCGGCGCGGTCCTGTGAGTGTTATTTACTCGGATCGGGGCACTAATTTCATTGGTGCGAAGTCCTATTTGGATAATATGTATCGTTTACTTGATTCGGAGGAGTACCACGACAAATTTGCCAACGAACTTCGCGAAAATCGGATCACATTCGCGCTAAATCCTGCATCATCGCCACACCATGGCGGCGTTTGGGAAGGAAATATTCGCTCCGTGAAGGGGATATTAGCAAAAATTGTAGGAAGTCAGTTGCTAACGTATGAGGAGATGTAGACCGTGCTTACCCAAATAGAAGCATTGTTAAATTCACGTCCCCTTTCAGTGTTAAGCAGTGATCCTGCCGAGCCTTTGGCGCTAACCCCAGCGCACTTCCTAGTGCATACGCCCCTTAAATCGCTTCCTTTCGAATATTTATCCCATGAAAAGGTTAACCTTTTGCGAAGGAAACGTGTGGTAGATCATCTCGTCCAGTCGTTTTGGAAAAGATGGAAAATCGAATACCTTCACACTCTTCAAGTGCGTAACAAATGGACGAAGTCTAATCCTTCTATCCAAACCGGGACTGTTGTTTTACTAGAGTCAGATAACAGTGCCTCCCTTAACTGGCCGCTAGGAGTGATTGAGCGCACTTTTCCAGGCAAGGATGGCGTTGTAAGAGTAGTGGATGTCCGTACGAAAACTGGTCTCTATAGAAGGCCTGTGGTAAAGGTCTACCCCTTACCAACTCAATAAAATTTAAATATAAAATATACAGTCCACTTCTGCTTAAATTAACTTTGTATAAATTATTTAGTGATAATAGTTAACAAAATAATCAATAAAATATCGTTTAAGTAATAATATATGCGTAGATAGGTACAATGGAGTGACCTTAAAATTTGCATGCGTTGTTTGAAGGCCTACGGCCTCTCAAGCCGAGGGGGATGTTTACGCCAAAATCGTAATTTGTTTGGGATTCGTAAATGGCAATAGACGTTATGTCGTGTCTCTTTCCCACACACCCACATATCCGTTCCCCTGTCCTTTGCACGCATCTATACAAGTGCATACGGAAGAAATGCAATCAGCGTGATCTTGAAAGCCGACACAAATGGCTAGTCCGCGTGTGAATTAGTGGATATTTACATAATCGCATAAACAATATATATAAACTGTGCTTAAATAGGCAATAAAGGTGTCATACGAACTATATTCGAATAATAACAACGGGCCCGTTCTGCATTGGATTCGAGACTTCCGAGTGAGTACCTACCTATCTCTTATCATCTCCCTATCTGTGTATTGCCAAATTGTATACCTAATTTTACGTTTAAAATTGCCACTGAACAGCGCTAACATCTAGACATAATCAAAGCGCGGCGATAATGGCCCATACGTACATATAACGATTGTTTAATTTTTTATTACTTAAATGATTTTTAAAGCACCGCGACGCATTGCTTAGCGAGGCTAAACTTAGCAACTTTTTTCCGATCCCCACGACGTGACGTTTAAAATCAAATAAAGAGTTAAAATTCGATGCTCGGATGGCGACCCTCGGTAGCCTAGGGGTCATGGCGTCTCACACGGATCGTCAGAAGACGCGGGTTTGAATCCTGATCAAGGATGTGTATATTTCTTTCTAAAATTGCATAATTAGTAAATAAATAAATGAACATTAATTTATTTATTATTAATAAAATACTTATTGCGCTGACAGTGTATTATATAGGTACTACTAGACAAAATATGTTACTGTTATCGTTAACGCCAATATGATAAAAAACGATAACTTCAAAATGTATGGCGTTGACATTACCTGTGGATAAATCACGTGACGTCACGCTAAGTTCGTAGACACATTTTTGTCTGTACCGTGTGCGGAAACACGCCTGTTTGAATTTTGTAGGCCTAGGCCTGCTGATACGCTGAATACGTTCCTACCTCTGGGGAAAGAATCCAGTCCCAGTGGTGAGAACACTAGCTAATACTTTAGTAATATATTGTGGTAACTTATAACAACAACTTATCTAAATCCTAGGTCGCAAATACATTACCTATAGGTGGTATTAGATCTATTAGGCATACAGGAGGTATTGTCATGTATCCAGTGCTCAACATTTGCTTGAACTCCAAAATATGTGAAACTATGAATGAAGGTGGACAGTTATATAGTTTACGTATCATAACTACTGGGCACTAATAATAAACTTTATCTATAAAGTCAAACGATTCTCATCTACCATAATCAGCACTTAAGTAGCTCCAAAGTTCACCTTTACAACCGAGGTTAAGCACGGCACGGTTTCACTAACCCTTAATCGATGGTTAATTAATGGTTCACTCGAATCAAGCAGCGTGGCGCCTAACCAATGTGACCATTGACGTTTCTACCGTTGCTAGAAATAACCTCTGGGCCAAGCACCAAAATCTATTCAAGTGTAACCTTATCGTATCGTTTACGTATTCAGTACAAACGATGAGTTATCTGTTTTGTACTAAATACGTTAACGATGCGATTACGTTACGTTACTTAAACAGATTTTCGTGCTGGGGCCACTCGTCGTAACAAGACTTAAACTTAATTTAGTTTTAATTTTTGACAGGTAAATGTAACCATTAAAACCTGTCACGATCAGAATCATCGTTTTATGATTGATCTGATTATCTACCGTTTGCACGTAAATATGTGTTGTCCAATATTTATTACATCAGCACCTAAATAGATACTTAAAATAAAACACACACCCTGGTAAGCTTAAACGTGAGTTATATAATTGTCGTATTAGCTCGGCGACTTCGTTATCAGTCCAGCAGATTGTACTCGTAATAACAGGACCGACGATGATTAATTATTTATCCTCGTACTACCTATTGCTTTTTTGTACTCGTGTCACTTATGCGGATTTAAATGATACTATTTTCGTGTACACCTCAACAGTATAGAAATGGTATAAAAGACATATTAAACACATTAAAAAAAACAACAAATCTCTTTTTTAAGCAAATCTATTTATTTATTTAATTGGTCATCCAACAGCCTATTAACAAATTTAAATAAATATTTTTAGAAACATCTGTTTCTTATATGTAATTAAAAATGTAACTGATTAATCTTATTTAAATAATAAAACATATTTATTGTACACATTATCATGTACACTGTACTTGATACAGTTAGACATGTGACATGTATGTGATGTACCTTTGTAAAATATATTACTCTTTTTAACTTTCGGTTAATCATATGGTTAAACCGTTGATGAACTCTGACCTAAGGTATCTTTATCATCGCGCCAAAACTTAACTTTCACTACGTAAAGGTGTATTATCTTACGTTGATGTCGTAAAGAGTCACTACACTTATTTTAGGGGTGCTATCTGTCCACTTTAGGTCTTCGACTCTGTTACGGGTTATCAAAGATCTCGGCCGTCAGGCCTTTGGGACAGAAATGTGAAGATGACAGATCTGTTTGCACAGCCTTACACAGCTATGTACACGTACCTTATTGTTAAGGTCCCGAACGAAAAAGATAAAAAAGATACATATCAATGTCTGTCTGTATTTTACACCTATTGTTATCAGCAGCTATGTTATGTTGAAATTTGATACGACGACATATGAAAGCACTTTATGTACTATCATTTGAAATATATAGTTTTTTATAATTACCTCAAACGTGACTATATTCACCGTGTAACAAAAAAGTGTGGTAATACTGAGAGGAGTGCTCTGTACCTAGTCAGGATTCACATGGCAAAGACTCAAAAGTTCATCTCAGCCGTAGGACGTCCACTGCTGAACATAGGCCTCCCCCATGATTTTCCAAAAGGACCGGTTGGAAGCGGCCTGCATCCAACGTCGTCCTGCGACCTTTCTCAGGTCGTCTGTCCACCGTGTCGGTGGACGACCTACGCTGCGCTTGCCGGTACGTGGTCTCCACTCCAGAACCTTTCGGCCCCATCGGCCATCTGTTCTGTGTGCTATGTGCCCTGCCCACTGCCACTTCAACTGGCTAATCTTCTGAGCTATGTCGGTGACTTTCGTTCTTCTACGGATCTCCTCATTTCTGATTCGATCACGTAGAGAAACCCCGAGCATAGCCCTCTCCATAGCTCGTTGTGCGACTTTGAGCTTATCTATGAGGCCCATAGTAAGAGACCACGTTTCAGTGCCATAAGTCATCACTGGTAACACACATTGGTCGAAGACTCTTGTCTTGAGGCACTGAGGTATTTTTGACGAGAAGACTTCGCGAAGTTTCCGGAACGCTGCCCAGCCGAGTTGGATTCGACGATTGACCTCTTTCTCGAAGTTGGACCTGCCTAGTTTGACTGTCTGTCCCAGGTAGATATACTCGTCAACAACTTCGAGAACTGAGTTCCCAACTGATATTGGGGTAGGTACAACATGGGCATTAGACATAATTTTCGTCTTGTCCATGTTCATCTTAAGACCTACCCGTTGGGAAACTCGATGGAGGCCTTCGAGCATTGTACTGAGGTCTTCCATGGATTCTGCCATGACTACAATATCGTCGGCAAATCGAAGGTGAGTGATGTATTCGCCGTTAATATTGATGCCAAGTCCTTGCCATTCCAGAAGCTTGAAGGCGTCTTCCAATGTAGCGGTGAACAGTTTCGGAGATATAACGTCTCCCTGTCTCACGCCTCTTTGCAATGGAATTGCCTTCGAACTCTGCTCCTGTACTCGGACTGACATGTAAGCGTTTTTGTACAAACACTTCAGCATTTCAATATACCGATAGTCAATACGGCACCGCTGGAGAGACTCAAGCACTGCCCACGTCTCGATCGAATCAAAGGCTTTCTCATAGTCCACAAACGCTAGACAAAGAGGCAAGTTATACTCTTCGGTCTTCTGTATAACTTGCCGTAGCGTGTGGATGTGGTCTATGGTACTATAGCCTTTTCGGAAACCGGCTTGTTCCGGAGGCTGGAATTCATCAAACCTGCGACTGAGACGGTTCGTTATGACCTTCGAAAACAGCTTATAAACATGGCTCAAAAGCGAGATGGGTCTGTAATTTTTAAGTAAAGTGTTGTCACCTTTCTTGAAGAACAGCACCACCACGCTTTTGTTCCATGCTTCTGGCGTTGAACCTTCGAGTAAGACGGTATTAAAGAGCTTCTGAAGGACTTTAAGTACCGGTGTTCCACCCGCTTTCAGAAGCTCAGATGTGATACCGTCGTCACCAGGCGCCTTGTTGTTCTTAAGCTGTTTCAAGGCCATTCTAATCTCGTACAGGCTGATGTCCGGGATATCTTCGGTATAATGTCGGGTCAGCTTGGCTCTTGGGTCTTTGGCCGAGCTGCTAACAGGTTTAGCGACCGAGGTGTATAACTGTCCGTAGAAACTCTCGACCTCTCCTAACACTTCCGCTTTGGTCGACGCTACACTGCCGTCTCCTCTCTTCAGCTTCGTCAACTGGCTTTGCCCAATAGACATGTCTCTTGCAAACACTTTGGAGCCTTTTTTCCGCTCTATCGTCTCTTTAATACGGTTTGTATTAAAGATCCGAATGTCGTGTCGCAAGGACTTCCATATTCGTCTATTGAGCAGCCTATATGCTTCAGCATCATCCGAAGACTGCAGTTTCAATGAGCGTCGTTCAGCCATGAGGTTGAGGGTATCGTTGGAGAGTTTCTGTGGCCTATCTGTACGGTGGGGTTTAAAGTACTTGGAACCCACTGTATGGACAGTTTCTACTAACCTGTTATTGATCTCGTCCACTGAAGCGATGTTCTCAAGGCAATCGAAGCGATTGGATAGCTCAAGTTGAAAGCTCTCGGGGTCTTGAATATGGGCACGAGTAGGTCGGAGCGTAGACTTCATCAGACGAGACCTCTCCAGTTTGACATTAATATTCACCGTGCCTCTTACCATTCGGTGATCACTACCGGTTTTAACCCTGTTGATCACGGAGACATCAGTGAATATTTGCCTTTTGGTGGTCATAATGAAGTCAATCTCATTTCTCGTGGAACCATCGGGACTCAGCCAGGTCCATTTCCTGTGAGGTGGCTTCTGAAAGAAAGAGTTCATCATAAAGAGTCCCTCTTTCTCCAGGAAGTCGGCCAACCTCTGTCCCCTACGGTTCCGTTGTCCATAGCCAAATTGCCCCACTTTCGACTCATCCTCGCTTCTCTTACCCAACTTCGCGTTGAAGTCCCCCATAACAACTAGAAAGTGCGTTTCAGAGGTATGTATGGCCCGACTAATGTCCTCATACATATCCTCCACCTCATCATCCGGGTGCGACTTCGTCGGTGCGTATACCTGAATGACCTTCAGCGAATATCGTTTGGATACTCTGAGTATTAGGTATACGACCCTATTGGAAACGCTATCGATCTTAACTATGTTGTTAGTAAGGGACTTGTGTACGAGAAACCCGACACCACCTTGGGACTGTTGGTCGCCCTCCCGGTGGTAGAGTAGGTTACCTGATTTTAGGGTTATCGTGTCCTCACCCGCTCTACGGACTTCAGATAACCCCACAATGTCCCAGCGTAGCTTACTCATTTCTTCTTCCAGCTCATATATCTTCTCGTCTGTCCTCATCGTGCGTATGTTGTGTGTTACCAGGGCCAGTCGTCGTCGTTGGGGGTGGTAGCCGGGCGTCTGCCGGGGATTCTTAGCACCCCCTGCCCCACCGTTACCGTGGCCGCTACCGTAGCCAGGAATAGCGGGGCTGCCGGGGACTGGGGGCCTGGTTCTTTTTGTCCAATCCATTGAGGGGTTTTTGCCAATACTCGCCACGCTTGGCAGGCGGGTTGGCGAGCGCAGTTTGTGTGTGTTTGACTGGGAAGGTGCTGCTGCCCACCTTCTGATATGTTATCCCTTAGCCGGCTTCTACGGCACCCACGGGTAGAGTTGGGGGGGTGCTATTCTAAGCCGGCACCGCCACGGCACTCAAAAGTTAAATAGTTTATATTTTTTTGCGAACCTAGATAATTTAAAAAAAATATCCTAATTTCTCTTAGACAACCCTATTAGATATGCCTATGCTTTGTGTTCGTTGGGGTCATTGAGATCTGCAATCACCCACGCCACCTATTCATTCAGCTCCATTCACCTACCCTGCATGCGCCCTTTTCCCACGTCGCACCCCAGGCCAGGCCCCGCTTGTTTACCTAGTCTACGTTTTGGAGGTCATTCCCGTCTTTTTCCCGTTTTTCTTCCTAATAGTAAAAGTTTGCAGGCGGAAAAATCTTAACTTATTCGCACCGGTAAAGAGACAAAGTACATTACTTAACAGGGAATATATAAAGTTCCAACGTAGCACTATTTAAAAAATACTGTAATAATTCTTGAAACTATTCAGTTGCTCAGTTGTGTACAGCCTGGACTGCGGTCCTGCCACAGATCACAGATGGGTCCTGACAATAAGTATCTTTTTGGATATGATTTTATCTCGTTACTACCACTTTTCCAGATTATTACTTGTCAGACCTGAATGTAGGTAAATAATCCAATCCTATGCCAATAATGTAATACGGAACTTAATCAAAACCGCTGCTAATCCCCTATAAGTAGTGTTTGGGTCCCAACCCAATATCTTTCTTTAGTAGGGTAAGGAAATATGAATTGTTTGAATTATTATGAACTAGCTGACACGCCAGCAGCTTCACTTGCGCATCAATAAGAAACTTTCAAAAATTCGTAGCTTACAACGTAAAAGGCATCAACTGCCAAAGTTTGTAGCTACCGCATCTGATAATGAATCAAATATAGCCTATGTTACTCAGGAATGATTTAGCTTTCTATTGGCGAAATATTTTTTTCAGTTATGTAAGTAGTTTTTGAGTTTATCCATTACAAACAAACAAACAAATCTTGCCTCTTTATTATCACTTACGAACGCCGCGTCTAAAGTATCCGAAGGCAAAATAATACAATGCGACGCAACTGTACTTTTTAGTATAAATACGTATATTTTATACTAAAAAAATACACAAACATAACGATACCTTTTCGCACTATTCTTTTATAGTGAGTTGTTTTATGCCCATAATTTTTTCTCACCACAGCAATGGTTTAAGCCTTCCTATACCGTGATAATAAAAACAAAAGATCTATAAATGAAACTGACTTATAGAAACGTCTCTGGGACGCAAAGAGTTAAAACCATTTTTACTCGAAACACTTAGAACTTTATTACTAGTTAATATGACTCAATTTGTGGACTACATTCTTCGTGATATCAACCTCATCGTTTTTTAAACAGTCTTGCTCTGTATAATTTTTCATTGCTCTGAACAGTTTTTCATTAAATTTCGCTTAACCAGTCCAGTGTTACCTAAATCATACTTTATTCGATACACGTCGAACATTTGGAGAAACAAAATAACTATAAATACTGCGCTGTATAAAAATTATATATAATTATATAATATGTATCGGTTTTATTAATTATAAATGTCATATTTGACATATCCTTCGATAAACTCATGAATTCGACTTCGACAAAATCAGTTTTATTAATTACTAGCTGACCCGCTAAACTTCGTACCTGTCGATTCTTTAATTTTTAATTTTTTTAATAATAATTCGTCATTGTCCGATTTCAGTGATTTTTTTTTCATGAAGTCATGACATTGTTTACTATGCCCGTACGTTTTGATTTTTTCAGTTTTTCAAAGTACTATAAATTTCCTTTTTTAGACCTTCAAAAAACTTAAAAAATCATAACGTACGGGCATAGTAAACAATGTCATGACTCCATGAAAAAAAAATCACTGAAATCGGACAATGTTAAGAGGTAGAAAAGAGTTTTCGCTTTTAGCATGGAAAGTATGCAATATATATATGCAATCCTCTTAACACCCATTACACTCCATCGGTGTTATAATGAAAAATAAACATGCGAGGCAGTCTTTGGGGGCTGCCGATGGAAGTGAAAACTATTCTAATTATTTTTAGGACACAAAATCAACAACAATAGGTAGTCATGGAAACCATTATCGGACCAAAAGAAGAATTCACTTCCAAACTACAATACTTATGACAATTCGTTCAGTGACGTTGACGACGACGCGAGTTCCTTGATTTTTTCTTCACCCAAAAACTTTTACCTTCTGTGACGATGACGAGAGTTCCTTGATTTCTCTTCACCCAAAAAGCGTTACCTTCGGTGACGATGACGCGAGTTCCTTGACTTTTCTTCACCGAAAAAGCGTTACGTTCGGTGACGATGACGCGAGTTCCTTGACTTTTCTTCACCCAAAAAGCGTTGCGTTCGGTGACGATGACGCGAGTTCCTTGACTTTTCTTCACCGAAAAAGCGTTGCGTTCGGTGACGATGACGCGAGTTCCTTGACTTTTCTTCACCGAAAAAGCGTTGCGTTCGGTGACGATGACGCGAGTTCCTTGACTTTTCTCACCCAAAAAGCGTTGCGTTCGGTGACGATGACGCGAGTTCCTTGACTTTTCTTCACCGAAAAAGCGTTGCGTTCGGTGACGATGACGCGAGTTCCTTGACTTTTCTTCACCGAAAAAGCGTTGCGTTCGGTGACGATGACGCGAGTTCCTTGACTTTTCTTCACCCAAAAAGCGTTGCGTTCGGTGACGATGACGCGAGTTCCTTGACTTTTCTTCACCCAGAAGGCGTTGCGTTCGGTGACGATGACGCGAGTTCCATGACTTTTCTTCACCTAAAAAGCGTTGCGTTCGGTGACGATGACGCGAGTTTCATGATTTTTCTTCACCCAAAAAGTGCTCAACGCGCCTAAAGAAGTTTTCACTTCAAAAATTATATAACGTTTGACATTATATTTACACATTTTATTTGAAAAATGCTTCGATCACGCTTCAAAATCCATCCGGTAAAAGTATATTTTACGATACCGTCTCTATTGTGGAATTATCCTTGCACCTCGTACTCGAGATAAGTATCCTGAAATAAATATATTATATACACATGTAGTACCGCATAGTTGCCACCGCTCGTGCACTAGTTGAGAGTTAGTAGAATAAAAGAATTTGTAGATGGCCACCCACATCCGCCATCTTGCCCTTCCCGCTAGTCGCACCCGTCATTCGCAGTTTAGTGCTCAACCGTTCAACACTATTTTTCGCACTTACACCCTAAACTGAGAGAAAAGCAGCTATGCCTAAACGCAAACGTGGTAGTGATCTCGACCTTATTAGTGATCAAATAAAAAAGTTAAAAAAGAAACTGAAACGAGCGCGTAAACGGAAGGAATCGACGTCATCATCGTCGAGCGAAGCAAACTCCAAGATTGTCGATGAAGGTAGGTACCCACTTATTTATCAAAAGCCTTCCACACCGGTATCGGTTTTCGTAGTAAAAATGCATTCGAGCTGATCTTTGGACTGCCTCACCGCATTTTTTTTACCCAAACCCTTAAATGACTAAACCCGATATTATGTTTTTCATTCTTATAAAATGCACTCGAGCTGATCTTTGGACTGACTCACAGCATTTTATTTATCCTTTCTTTAATTTCAATATTAATTTCTTATAACAAAATGCACTCGAGCTGATCTTTGGACTGTCTCACGGCATTTTTATTTACCTACCTACTTACAAAAAAAAAAAAAAAAAAAAAAAAAAAAAAAAAAATGCAATCGAGCTGATCTTGGGACTGCCTCACCGCATTTAATTTTTTCTACCCTCACTAAAATTGCGCTCTTATGAACTTGGCATGTTAAAGCAAACTCAAATCGAGCTGATCTATGGACTGCCTCATCGTTTTTGCTAAAAAATGCCTACCACTAAAGAATGTACTCGAGCTGTTATCGGACTGCCTCACCACATTCCGGGTGCTTACTAAATAACACATGTTATACATAGCATATTCACACTCTGAAATACATATATATATCTATATATATATATATATATATTTATTTTCTTCTTCAGACAATACCCTCTCGGGAATTTGGGAAGAAAACCAACCACCAGAGGAAGAGCCAAACACAGAGATAGCCTCTGAAGAGCCAAGTACGGAGTTACCCTCTGAACTACCCACATCTCTGTCCGATGTGGAACCAGTCCCGAACGAGACGAACAAAGAGGTGGACAACTCCACACTTGACAAAGATATATTGGATATCTTAGGAGATAATCCCGAAAACAATGTCCAATATGGCCCCGACATACACAAAGAACTTTCAAGCCGTCTACAACATATAACTACCAATGGTCTCACAAAAGAGTCAAGGAAAGAGTTGCAACAGAAATATTTGCTCCCGTCTAACGGGACTTTGCTAGGTGCACCTCTGATAAACCCAGAGATTAAGGCAACACTACCTGAAGTTCTAGTCAACCGCGACAAGGCCCTAGAGTCTAAACAAAAACTCCTTGGATCGACCATATCCTGCCTCGCGACGGCCACGTCTTCCCTGTTAGGTGCACAAAACAAAGACAATGAGCTTATAAAGAAACTCATGGATGCGTGCAGGCTTCTGTGTGACATTCAGCACTCAGACTCTGTCACTAGAAGAATGTTCAGTATGTCTGCACTTAAAAAAGACGTGAAGACACAGATAATGTCCTCCAAAATAGACAAGTTTTTATTCGGGGAAAATTTACCTGACACACTAAAAACAGCAAAAGCCGTTTCCAAATCCAGTGCTGAAATAAAAACCAGCTATAATAAAAACCGCAAGAATCCGCAGCCGTCAACATCTAAAGCCGGCAATTTAAACGCGAAAGCCCCGGCGGGTCCTTTTCGGAAACCGCCGGCGCCATCACAGAAGAGTCGACAGCCTGCCTCTCACCAGAGTCAGCCCGCCAAACAATACAGAACATCATCGCAGCCGCAGAAGAACACCAACTACCATCGCCGGACTTAGAAGAGGTAAAATATGCAGGACGCTTAGCCTTATTCTACAATCAGTGGAAACAAATCACCAACGACAAAACAATCCTGTCTTGGATATCAGGCTACAAACTAGACTTCTCTAGTCCAGTCTGCCAAACTAATCCACCTGCAATACCAAACTATACACATAAAGAACGATCACAGTTCAACGAAGCCATATCCGAACTATTAAAGATCGGTGCTGTTTCAGAATGCGAACCTTGCTACGACCAATTCGTATCTAGCGTATTTTTAAGACCTAAACCAAACGGCAAGATGCGGTTCATTCTAAACCTAAAAAACCTCAATAAACATATTAAAACTGACCATTTTAAGCTCGAAGATTTACGTACGGTTTTAAAAATGGTATTCAAAGATTGCCTAATGGCAACATTAGATCTCAAAGATGCCTATCTCTTACTTAAAATACATAAACAATCTAGAAAGTACCTAAGATTTCTGTTCAATAATATTCTATATGAATTTAACGCACTGCCTTTTGGTTTAAACACAGCACCTTATGTGTTCACCAAAACAATGAAACCTGTTTTAAAACTACTACGGTCCGCGGGTTACCTCTCCAGTATATATCTCGACGATATATACCTAATGTCTGATTCGTATAAAAACTGCCTAGATAACGTAGAAATTACAAACAAATTGCTCTCAAGCTTAGGATTTATAGTTAACTTTAATAAAAGCGTATTGACTCCCTCTACTTCATGTAAATACCTAGGCTTCATAATTAACTCACATGAACTGAACGTCAAATTACCTAATGATAAACGAGAGAGAATATCATTAGAAATTAAAAAATTCATGAAACTTAAATCATGCAAAATTAGACAATTTGCACAACTAGTGGGTCTATTAGTGTCCGCTTGTCCCGCCGTCGAGTACGGATGGCTGTACACAAAACAACTAGAGCGTTGTAAATACCTCAACTTACTAGGTCACGACGACTATGACAAGATTATGAAAATCCCTAACACACTGGACTCAGACCTTGAATGGTGGCTTCAAAATATCCCCCGCGCAGTAAAAAAGATAAGAGATGACAACTATAGCTTAGAGTTGTATTCTGACGCCTCAACAACGGGGTGGGGGGCTGCATGCGGGGAACAAACAGCCAGTGGGCCATGGTCTAGCGCAGAACAAAAACTTCACATTAACCAACTCGAACTGTTAGCGGCATTCATTACCCTCAAAATTTTCGCCAAAAACTATACGGATTGCCAAATACTAATGCGTATAGATAACTCCACTGCTATTAGCTACATAAATAGAATGGGTGGAATTCAATTCCCCCACCTAACTGAAATAGCAAAAAGCCTTTGGCAGTGGTGCGAACAACGTAAAATCATTGTAGTTGCTTCATACATTAAGTCAGTTGACAACGCAATAGCAGACAAGGAATCACGACGCTCACATCCTGATATCGAGTGGGAACTGGGAGATAATGCGTTTAGAAGCATAAAAAATAAGTTCGGGCCCCCTCAAATCGACCTATTTGCAAGCCGTATTAATAAAAAATGCGATTTATATGTTTCTTGGAAGAAAGACCCGGATGCGTTTAATGTCGACGCTTTTACAATAAACTGGTCGTCGTGGTTTTTTTATGCATTTCCGCCGTTCTCAATCATCCTAAAAACTCTGCGGAAAATAAGGACAGACCAGGCAAGGGGCATCGTAGTGATCCCTATGTGGCCTACGCAGCCCTGGTATCCTGTGTTTAGACAACTTCTCATATCAGATCTGCTTATTCTCAAACCCAATGAAAATGTCATTATCTCGCATTCCAGCAAGGGCAAGATTCACAGCAGTCTTACCCTGGCTGCCGGAGTCTTGTGCGGACGGCGCTGCTGAGGCGAAGTGTGCCCCCATCATCAATTGACATCATGCTGGCATCCCTGAGTAACAACTCTATTAAACAATACGACGTATGCTTAAAGCGATGGTACAGTTTCTGTTTACAAAACGATCGCGACATCTTTGAAGCTTCCGTACCCACAATTCTGTATTTTTTAACGCAAATTTTCCAGTCTGGTATCCAATACGGTACACTCAATAGCTATAGGGGGGCATTATCCCTCCTGATAGGTTCACACATTTCCACAGATGACAGAATAAAAAGGTTTTATAAAGGAGTCTTTAGGATTCGTCCCCCCGCACCGAAATACAACGTGACTTGGGACACGTCACAGGTACTGGACTTCTTGAGTAAATGGTACCCTAACGAAACGCTTCCACTTGAAAGACTCACTAAAAAATGTGTCACTTTATTAGCCCTTGCAACTGCACAAAGAGTACAGACAATACATACAATAAATATAAACAATATTGAATACACAACAGCACAAATTAATATTAAAATACCCGATTTAATCAAAACCTCAAAAGCAGGCATAAACCAACCTGTTCTACACATCCCTTTTTTCAACGAAAGACCTCAGATATGTCCAGCTAAAACAATAATGTCGTACATTCACCAAACAGCCTCACTTCGTAGTAATAATAAGCTCTTCATGGCTTTGAAGAAACCGCACAAAGAGGTGACCACGCAAACAATTAGTCGGTGGATAAAAGCCACACTTAATGATTGCGGCATTGATATCAACATATTCACAGCACACTCCACCCGACACGCGTCTACCTCCAGAGCTCATCAATTGGGTGTCAACATCGACGTCATTAGAAAGACAGCAGGGTGGAGTGGCACTTCGGCCACTTTTGGTCGCTTCTATCAAAGAACAATTTTGATTGACAATGATCAAACTTCCTTAGCTAGAGCAGTATTTAACCATAATTAAATTAAGTTAGATACTCGCAAAGATTATATAATAAGATTTTCATGTACTAATGCATAGATAAGATAGCTTCATTATGTGATTTCCTACTGATTATAGATGTTTATAATTATGAGAGAAGGACATAAGCGATTGATTATGCCTTTAATAAAGACTGCTACTTGTACTTAACCAGTCATTTCTTTTCTATAACAGCTGTGATATTTCCGAAAATAACTCTCAACCTCTACATGTGTATATAATATATTTATTTCAGGATACTTATCTCGAGTACGAGGTGCAAGGATAATTTATGATTAAACGAACTAAGTGAAGTTCTATCATAATTATCCGTAGCACCTCGTACGAAGAGATAAGTATCAATCACCCACCCATCCCCATAGCTAGCTTATGTTACCCGAATAAACTTCCGGTAATATCACGCAACTGTAACGATACTCTAAACTAAATGACGGGTGCGACTAGCGGGAAGGGCAAGATGGCGGATGTGGGTGGCCATCTACAAATTCTTTTATTCTACTAACTCTCAACTAGTGCACGAGCGGTGGCAACTATGCGGTACTACATGTGTATATAATATATTTATTTCAGGATACTTATCTCTTCGTACGAGGTGCTACGGATAATTATGATAGAACTTCACTTAGTTCGTTTAATCATAAACAATCATTAACTCCTCATGAACGCTTTCATAATTGTTGCCGTTTTTAAATCATATAACACGTGTTTTACTATTTTAGTTGTAGTTTATTGCCACTACGAGAATGTTCGAATATTGAATAATAAGTTTCACACATACTCCAACACCGTATTAAACGCGCATAAGTAGTTTAAAAACATTTAAAATATTTGCTGTTTTGTACAATATATAGTTACAAGGAGGTAAGTTATAGATGCTATTTATGTATTATGATTATTTGTTAACGATACCTACATCCTAAATTTAACTTATACCTACATACACAGCCCTGCTCTTAATGTAATATAATTGGTATATAATAAAATAAATATTTTGTGACCATGAAATGGTGAAAGAAGTTTTTTTAATGAATGCCTGAATGACATATCAATCTAACCTAACTAAAATGAATTAAATCGAAATATGCCTACAAATAAAATTTATAAAAAAATATACCATCGTAAAATTAAAGATATTTGTAGATAAAAAAAACAGCATTTAATTCACAGTATTTTACTATTCAAATCTGTACCTACATTTAAATTGTACTGTCCTCAGTATATAAACACACATAGATCTAATTAGGGTGGTCATTGTTTTGACGGTATTCCTCTGGCAATATTACAATTTTGGGTGTAACAGATATCCCAAGTAACTAGTGCCCTGCCCCCTAGTAAATAATTGAGGCTCAAGGAATTGCGGCCATCCTTGACCTCATGTCCCACTTAGCTCGCTCCACGGAATCTCAGCACCGGTTCATTTTTATAAATTATTCATACCCAGGAATCCGCTAATTGTTCTTAGGCTAACAGAATTAAGACGGGGGAAATATCGAATGAGTACGAGCAACTTGCATGAACTAAGATGAAACAGCCATTTTTTTAAAGTCAGTTCTCCGAGATTTGTTACAATATTATAAACATTTATTGTTATCCACATTCGGTACATTTGAAGTAGTAAGTAAAAGTTTACATTACGTTTGCTTGTTTTACTTCATATCGTCTTACGTACATTCTGTTAAATGTTAATGCACAAGACTTGATACGTTTTTAAAGTTGTTTTCATGTTTTCAATGCATGTAAATCATCAGATTGGTATAGGGAAACCAAGGTGAAAAGTTTGCCCGTGAAGCGAGCTCACGCGGACGTCATCGCAGGTGAGACAGCTTACATAATACACAGAGTAGAAACACCTTAATCCCATCTTTAATTTCGTATATCAGTATCAAGGATTCCTTTCAAGGATGGCAACAATAATAACAAAAATCGCATGCACAACATGCTTTCGAAGGTTGTTTGCGGAAATAGCCTTCTAGAAAATACTTCCCGCGTCCATGTCTGCGCATGCGTATCCCCTTTCGGGCGAATTGCGCGCCATTCCACGCCCAAGGGCACTTTTCCTCCAGCCAGTCGCCAGTGTCGGTTGCGCATCGCGACGAGACGCAACTCTATATTCCGCTTGTTTTGACGCCAACATGATCGCGGATTTGCCACCGCTCACGGCGGCACTGCAATGCATCCCGCCTATTGCTGCAACTACCACTACGATGGCACGCGGCAGCCTCAGCAGCCTGACCATGCAGTCGGCTTATGGTACCTACCAGATAAAACTTTTTGTTATTCTATGAAAACTTAACGGCGCAGTAAGTGAATCACAAGCGTATGCTGCCGCTGTTCACTTAAGCGCTTTATTTTGTGGTTACTTTTTAAGCGGAAATTGTAAATGTTGGATCTTTGATTTTCTATTTAGTGTAGATGTTTGATGAAACGTATGATTGAAGACACTTTGCCGGTATGCGTGGGTTGTGGTAGGATAGGGTGAATCATAAAACTTGTAAAGGCCGAAAGGTCGAATTTAAGACTGCGTCATACTGTCGACAAAGTCGGCGAGCCATGCGGACTTGTTGCTTGCGGACTGTTTACAGCTTACTGCGAATCCTCTATTTTCCCATGGAATTACACGAAGTGAACACGTACTTACAGACGGATGAGTGGCATCAGATTGCGTAAACGACGTCATCCCACAGCTGTAAATCTAATAAAGATTAAAGAGCTTCTTGAATGTTTGCGCTAACAAGACGCTGTGTTTGTTTGATCAAGAGTAAATCGTTTAATTGAGATGAAGACACGTTTTCTTTATAAAGGTTTATTTGTACCGTATGTTGCGACTTCTCTTGTGGGACTTTGATAAGTCCCACAGTAAGTAAAGTAAATGATTTTGTGTATTTGCCTCCAGAATATTTATGTGCTTCCGAAATGTGGTGTCGAGACACGAGGCTTGTTTATTGAAGGCGCAAATATTCCATACCTGTAGGGTTTCGTGTGTTTTGCAAATACATGTTATTCAAACTCTACTTGAGTCTCCTTTCGAATATTTGAGAGGTAATGGACACATTCAATTTTGTTATTGGAATATAAGTGGCATTTGTTTTATTTCCATGTATAGGATCACTGCATGAGATTAAGGCAAATGACATCGTCAACCGAACAGCTACAAGTGGATCAATGCAAATGTAGAAGAAAGTTTTATTGAAATAACGTACGCGCTTCAAACGCTCTTTCCTTAACGCCGATTGTCATTAGTGACAATTAACTATTATTTTATCGGTATTCATGGTCTGAAAAATGTAAATTAACACAACAAACTTCCAACACCAAACTAAGTACTAGTTTGGTACTATTTAATGTACGTAATACTTACTACGAGTATTAACATTTTCAAAATTTTTGTATTTTCTAGTTTTGACATGTAACACTGGCGGATTATTAATCGTTAACCGAGTGGAGACAAAGTGTACAAAATCGTGAATTATGTTTGTGTTTTCCTCGTCAACCGCCAAAGTTTTTATAATGTGTCCACCGCTTTACTAAGACATAAACATTCTAACTGTTGTCTCTCAGTTTATGAATGAAAATCTAATGTATGTAAAGAAAAACATTAGCAGTTTTGATAAAAGGAGTGGTGCTCATACCATCAACACGCGAAATAAGCACAAGCTATCCGTACATGTAACGCGTCTCCACAGAATAATTCATTCTTTTATGGGACAATGTATACGATTCTATAATAAAGTTCCCAATGTTATCCGAGATTTGCCTATTGATATGTTTAAAATTACTATTAAAACTAAACTCTGTCAAAAAGGTTATTACAAAATTTCGGATTACTTGGAGAATCTACTCGTGTACTAAGATGTCAAAGTGTAGCGTGTCTTGCCCTACTGACACCATTATTATGTTCTCTTTTGTAAGGCAACACACTGGATCTAATATTTGTAGTACCTAAGTAAAAACATTGTAAAATCATCTAGATAAAAAGAATTGCCCCGAGTTTCTTGCCGCTTCTTCTCGGTAGGCTCTATATATTTTGAACGCGGCGGTAGTCTTTAAAGTACATTATAATGAAAAAACTGACGTAAGTGTAAGTGTAATATTATAGTATAATATAATATTATAGTAAGTGAGTCTTTGATGCCTAAATTGAATAAATGACTTTGACTTTGACTTACTAGAGACCGTGACTCAAACACGAGAGTGATTTACTCACAGTTATATTATATGACTGCGACTTGAATCTGATCTATCTATCATACAAAAATGAACCCCTATTTCTTCTGGTAACGCTATAACTTGAGAACGGATGGAACTATCTCGCTAATTCATTTTTTGTTGTGTTAATTATTGTCAGGCGAATGTTCTTATGAAAGAAAAAACAAAAAAAGGTGGGAGGTTATGGCGAGGCCGGAAGCCAAGCCTATTACGCGAATGAAGTCGCGGGCAAACGTACGAGTCCATTTATAAGAGAAAAACTTATTACATTACTAACATCAGCGCGCGGTTTCGTCTACATGGGCTAAGGCTAAATGAGTTCATGCGGGGAAGTACTGACAGCATGTCCTACTCAGATGTCATAGCATGTCCATAGCGGTTATGTCCTATTACTACGGCGAAGCAGTAATGTTCGCGATACTGTGCTCTGGTTTGAAGGGTATGGGTGCTGGCGAAATTACAGGCACACGAGACTTAACAACTTAATTTATACATTACGTTACGGGTTACGTGCAATGCAGTTTGTCACTTATGACGGAATGCATCTGTTATAGACAGAGGTTACCGCTTAACAACAAAGGTCATATTCGCTATGACTAGTCAAACATGTAACGCGTTGCCTTATGATATCTTTATGGAATTATAATGAGGTCTATATACAATGTCAGTATGATTCCTTAAAGATATTGCATCTTGCCGTGTTACGTGCATATGTATGGGAATAGCGAAAAGAGGCCCCCAGGAGCCCGCGAGATGGATCGTGCTTGTAACTTAAATAAATAAATTTACTCGTAAATAAAAGTATATTAACTAGGTAGGATCTATTTTAAATGATAATATGTTGGTAACTTAAACATGACATAGTGTATGTATGGAGGGCGCTGTATGCTGACGAAGAGCCTAGATAGATAGATAGAAAACTCTTTATTTGTACACTATAATAAGATATAAAATAAAAAAACATACAATAGAAAAAATATAACATAGTTGTACATAAGGCGGTCTTATCGCTTAAAGCGATTTTAGCGTAGCCTATAGCGAGCCTAGTTCGGCGACAGACACTTCAAACATTTTTTGTGTAACATGCTAGCCATATTATATAAGTTCAAAACTATGTAAGTGCTAAAATTATGAAATAAATTATTATTATATTATTATAAGATATTAACTATTCAACTACCAAAATTGTACTTAGCAGGCTTAAATAGTTTCTCTAATTTATTCCAACCTTTTCAAAATAAGACCTTTTAAAGGATAATATGTTGGTAACTTAACCATGACATAGTGTAGCAATCTCCACTACAAGATATTAACAATTCAACTACCAATATTATACTTACCAGGTTTAAATAGTTTATCTAATTTATTCCGCAACCTTTACAAAATAAGACATTTTAAAGGATAATATGTTGGTAACTTAACCATGGCATAGTGTAACAATCTCCACTACAAGATATTAACTATTCAACTACCAAAATTATACTTACCAGGTTTAAATAGTTTATCTAATTTATTCCGCAACCTTTACAAAATAAGACCTTTTAAAGGATAATATGTTGGTAACTTAACCATGACATAGTGAAGCAATCTCCACTACAAGATATTAACTATTCAACTACCAAAATTATACTTACCAGTTTTAAATAGTTTATCTAATTTATTCCGCAACCTTTACAAAATAAGACCTTTTAAAGGATAATATGTTGGTAACTTAACCATGACATAGTGTAGCAATCTCCACTACAAGATATTAACTATTCAACTACCAAAATTATACTTACCAGGTTTAAATAGTTTATCTAATTTATTCCGCAACCTTTACAAAATAAGACCTTTTAAAGGATAATATGTTGGTAACTTAACCATGACATAGTATAGCAATCTCCACTACAAGATATTAACTATTCTACTACCAAAATTATACTTACCAGGTTTAAATAGTTTATCTAATTTATTCCGCAACCTTTACAAAATAAGACATTTTAAAAGATAATATGTTGGTAACTTAAACATGGCATAGTGTAGCAATCTCCAATACAAGATAATTAACTATTCAACTACCAAAAATATACTTACCAGGTTTAAATAGTTTATCTAATTTATTCCGCAACCTTTACAAAATAAGATTTTTTAAAGGATAATATGTTGGTAACTTAAACATGGCATAGTGTAGCAATCTCTACTACAAAATAAATAACTATTCAACTACCAAAATTATACTTACCAGGTTTAAATAGTTTATCTAAATTATTCCGCAACCTTTACAAAATAAGACATTTTAAAAGATATTATGTTGGTAACTTAAACATGGCATAGTGTAGCAATCTCCAATACAAGATAATTAACTATTCAACTACCAAAATTATACTTACCAGGTAGTTTATGATTTATTCCAACGTTTACAAAATAAGAACAATTTAGCATTTGCATTCGAATTAATCGTTATAATGAAGGACTACGTGTTTCCGGGCGTTGTTGGTCGCAACGTAATGATACCCTCGAAGCGATTGGTGTACTAATTACTCGTAGTAACTGCTATTTAATCCAGGGTACTGGTATTGTAATACTTGATTGAACTATATGAATTACCTGTTAAATGTCAATGCATCTGACTGTAAACAGTATAATTACATAAATACGAAAGTGTATTTGTTTTGTTTGTTCTTTCACGCGTATACGAAACCGAATTAAATTAATTACCAATACTATTTAACTTAAATTAACTTAGAACGAAGATAGCTTATAAAAGAATTATTGTGCTGAAAAAGAACCTAAGCCCCGTGTATTATAAGTAGATGCATGATGGTTATTAGAGCAAATAATATCATGATAGATAAATTGTAATTGTGTTAATAAATAATTAAAACCAAAAATCCTGTTCTGCATACCATACTTTTCTAGTATTTTCTGAATGTAGGTACTTTGGTCTAAAGTATTTTTCCATATTTCTTGTTGATCTTCAACTCTAGTACTTTCTCCACTGGTTCTAGATCTTAGTAAGTTGTATTATTCCTTAATCCCAAGTTTTGTATATATTGATATCATTCTGTCTGTCTTTTCTATTTGTTTGTATGTGAAAGCCAATTTATATAAATACTAGCGACTGCCCGCGACTTCGTTCGGGAAGCAAACTGGGCCTCGGCCTCGTCATAACCTCCCATCTTTTCTACCGACTTCGACTGTTATGTTTGTTACCTCATAACTTTCGATAGGGTGAACCGATTCTCAAAATGTTTTAATTTTTGTTTGAAAGCTGGTGCTTCCTGTGTGGTACCATTTATTCATATGATCCAATTTCATCAAATTCGGTCTAGTAGTTTTTGAGTTACACTCCAATAACTGATTTTTACCAAAGTAATAGAATGGAAGTCGGTATAAAAAATTTCAAATTGCACTTGTAAATATCTATATATTTTATTATTATATAAAATTTTGAGAATCGGTTCACCAAGTCGAAAGTTATGAGGTAACAAACATAGAAAAAAAATACAGTCGAAAAGTGTACCTCCTCCTTTTTCTGGAAGTCGGTAGAAAAGTTGGCATGAGCTGTACAAAGTTTTATTTAAGCACACGTATCATTAACTATCTAAAAACGAATGTAAGCAGTTAAGTGTAAACAGTTTAAAAAACAGATATTTATATTATGCTCGGCCCAGCTTCCTTGCACGAAATGTTAAGAACAAAAATGATGTCGTATAAATAACGCCAGGAGCAGTGCGGGTAATTAACATTATGATCAATCTTGTAAGATTTCCGTATGTAAATCAGATATAACGACATCGCAGCGCGCGCGATTGACCGCGAAGGCCGCTGTAGTCTGATGCCCCTGACATTTGCGCGTGCTCTGTGCAATTACAAATGCACACCGAACCTACATCTTAGTTTCTGTTATATAGTCTGTAGTTTCTTTTTAATTTTGACCTATGCATAGTTATTAATTACCGACTTCCAAAAAGGAGGACGATGTTTTTTTATGTTTGCCACCTTTCGATCGAACTTTCGACTGAATGAACCGATGCTCAATATTATATTTTGGTTTGAAAGCTGGAGCTTGTAATCCCATGTAGTCCCATTTAAATTTCATCAAATTTGGTATAGTTTAGATAGTTTGAAGCGCTCGTAGCGGAGCTCGACTTGGCGATAAACTGATGAACAAGTTAAGCAACACTCGCTGCGGTCAGGAGTTGAATGGGTGACCGCTATGGGCATTAACTGAGCGCTTCCGTGCTTCCGAGGGCACGTTAAGCCCTCGGTCCCGGTTATTTGTCTTAGGACAACGGTCGTTACGCTATGTCGAGGGCCTTCGGGCGGCTTTAAAACTTCGACATGGATTGGCCACTAACCTATCCACCAAGCCGCACTGGGCCAGGATGGTGTATTATGGCCCAACTCCTCTATCTGAGAGGAAGGATCGAGTCCCAGCAGTGGGAACAAAATGGATTGATTATGATTATGATGATAGTTATTAGTCAAACTCGAAATTAAATGAAGTGTTTTTGAAGTGAAAACTTCATTAGGCTCGTTGAGCACTTTTTGGGTGAACAAAAATCATGAACTCGCGTCATCGTCATCGGCTTTTTGGGTGAAGGAACAATCTAGGAACTCGCGTCATCGTTCGCTTTGTCATCGATAATGTAGTTTCGAAGTGAAAGCGTCTTCCATTTTCATGGAAGCGCGCACTAATGCATTTGCAGCAATAATGCGAAAAAAGGTCGCATCTCTATTAAGCAGAGTACGTGCTAGTTCCAATGGCATCCTGTCCATTGTTGTAAATAAATACGACTGTCCAATTCTACAGCACCATATTAAAATATTGACGAGGTAGTGTGATTATTATAATTATTATTATTATTAGATATTGTAACATATACATATATTAATTAATTAATTAATTTACATTCACATTTTATTAAATAATTTACAAATACTATGGATCTATGTGTCTGAAAATAAATGATTATTATTATATTATCAACATTTATTGGAGTTTAAAGAATAACTCTCTCGCCACTACACCAAGACCAAGCGAGCGAAGACGCTGACGGGTCAACTATAATATAACTCAAGTATGATATAGTATCTTAAATACATTAATACTCAAACTAAGTGAAACCTGTGGTATAACGTAAAAATGTCCTCCGCCGGACATTAATAATATAAATAAATTACCTAACTGAGATCGGTTGAGTTAAGAATATAAATCGCATGAGGTAGGTAAAAAATGTAGCGGGGTGAGACGTTGTAGGATGAATACGGAACAACCCGACATAAATAGTAGATTACTCGTAGTAGCCAAGGGCTGTAAGGCATCAATTGCTGCCCGAGATATTTCGAGGGTGCAATTGATGCTTACACCCGAGCTAACTACTCTGCTTTACATCTCGATTGTGAGGTAATTAGAAAAAAACCTGCATTACAAAAATAAAACAGATGCCTATTATACTCATACGAAGACAACGCTGAATAGCGCAGCGACCTCTTTTGTCATTGGGCTCAATGCATGATGTCTATTGCCAGTATGATGGTTGATGTACGCGAACTTTTTGAAAGAGTGAAGTATTTTTTTAAATTACTTACCGCCCTAGGGCTTTCCTAACTACATTATTACCCTATAGCGATAATTGTTCACCTACAAGCCCGATTTGGGGGTAATAAGGACCTACTTACCGAATATGAGAGATGTAAACCGCCCTAGGGCTTTTCTAGCTACATTATTACCCTAGAGCGCTAATTGGTCACCTACAAGCCCCATTTGGGGATAATAGGGACCTACCGAATATGAGAGATGTAAAGTATGTCAAATATATTATTGTTAGAATAAACTATCGATAAATAGTTATTTAAAATTACAATACAATATTAGGTACAAGTACATAAGTGTAACAATTACCTTACTTACTACGAGTACATGCAGTTCTTAATAACTTTTATAATTATTTTAAGTATAGGTATTCATAATTTAGGTATCAAAGACTCTCTTAACTACTGTGTTTTATAAGATTCTACCGTTGCGTTACAAATTAAATAAAGCCATTATCGCGCATGGTCTAAACTGTTTTAATATCATTCAGATATCTAGATCATCTAGAAGCTTACCGGCGATCATTACGCGAGTGCCGGCACAGCGGTCGGGATTGGCAGACTTTAAACATACCTAGTTGTGTAAGTATGCTATCAACAAAAAAGATCGATCTAAGATTGGTTTGTCGATTCGATGTTAACATCCCTACACGCGTCTCGCGGTAAACCTGCGTGAATCAACTTTAGTAAGGAAGACGTTCGACTTATAGATATATTTACTTATTTCGTTATAGTATACCAAATCGTAATCGTATTGAACGCGGAAGGTGTCATTATACGACGCAGAAGCACACTGTGATCTGAAACTAGATACTCCGTAATATGATAATACGAACAGTGGCGCGTGTATAAATATAACGCAGCTCCGTGAGCTCTTTGAATTTAAATGCTCGAATAACTGTACCTTTTGAATTAAGTCAGTGTTGCAGGAATAATAGAATAATCCATAAGAAAATTTGAATATATAGTTTGCTAATACATAACTTATTTCCAACATGTTATTTTACTCCAGATAATGATTTATTTTGTTGCATTTATACAGATGTAAAAACATATAAGTACATTCTTAACAGGATGTGGCATTTTCAAAGCAGGCAGAGCAGCAGGGCTATTATTTATCTGAGTTGCTGATATAATGTTGATTGAAATCGAAAAAAAAATGGCCGCTCTATGTCAGTTTTCACAAATTCAGTAAAGTAAAAATGTTAGTAAGTTGATGACTGGAGCTGACAAAAGTGACATAGAGCGGTCAGATACATGATAGCCCTGCCGATTTTAATACCAAGCCGCCAAATTTTAATATCATAGGTCTCTTTTAAACAGTCTGAACAATCGGTCAAAATTAAACGTATATCGGCTCCTACTTATAATCAACTAAAACCTGAGATCGACTCAAGTGATCAGTTTGCAGATAATCTGATACATAAATCAAACCCATAGTTATAGATATATCTCTATACATTAATGGCATCTAGAATGATGCGGAAGAGATACATTTTTATTTTACGTACATTTACCATGGTAGCATAGTGACAGCCCTGGTTAGCTTGCCATGCGATTCTCAGAGCAATCGTCGTTGAATCTTTGACAACCTCCGTGAAACAAATGACGAGATAACAAGAAACATTTGAAAAACAACCTTGTGTACAAGGGCGATATGTCATAAAGTATTTGACATCGGTGAGCTCGTCGACTAGCGCATCGACGAATCATTAGAGAATCGCACGGCTGAACTGCGCTCATTATCCCTATACATTTAGTTGCGTTCGTCATAGTAATTAAATTAATTTATAGTATATTATAGTTGGTCGGTTGTTGTCTTAGAACAACAGTTGTTAGGCTATGTCGAAGGCCTTAGAGCGGCCTAAAAACTTTGGCATGGGTTGGACACTAGCCTATCTTCCAAGCCGCACTGGAACCGCGTGATGGATTATGGCCCGCTTCTCTCTTTGAGAAGGAGTCTCGAGTCTTAGCAGTGGAAACATAATTGGGTGATTATGTATACTATAGCATTGTTGTTTAATTGGCTATATTGTCTTTTATACCCTATATAGTACGGTACTGCTTCAGGAGGCAGACAACGTGGTAGCGATCCGACGCCTTGCACAAGAGGCCCACCGTCTATTAGTTGAGATGAGTTTTCTCGCCTTTACGATTTGCATCGTGAGTATCCTGACAAATAAGGAGGATATTTATTTAATATATAAATTAATTATTTACTATTTTCATCTACCGAAAGATGCTGGTCGAAAGGGACAGAATGTCTGCGGGTGACGATGTTGAGCGCTGATGTGCAGAACTTCTATTAAAGCTTTTCGAAACATGTATGTATGTTATTTAGATTAACGAAATCTTTTTTATGTATAATAAAGTAAAAATAATACTTTGATATACAAATAAATCGTACATGAGCGGATTGCATTGATCTAAGTGAAAATCATGGTATTTTTGTTACGTACGTTCCTAATTTACCGACTAGATTTATACACACTGGATGTTAAAAAAAATACGTAAGATATACTCACCCACAAAAAAATATTATTTGAGTGTTTTTCATTAATCTGAGCTAAATCAAAAATTATATTTTGATTATGTATTCATCCATCCAAAAAGAGACAGAAAGGGCGACAAGTTTTTAGTATGGTAACCTCACATTAAATCAAGCCAAAACAGGTAACTCAACATAAACATTATTTTCGAAGCGTCCGTAAACAAAATAGGTCAGACACAGGACATCGGAGTTCGACCTTTTCAGCGCGCTCGAATTCCCCAGAAGAGAACAAATGAAAATGTTATACGTTTATAGATTATTTATTATTGTATCTGCGTATTTTCCCTTCGCTCTTTAAAGTATATTCTCTGTTTTAATTCTTACGGTTTGTGCTTTGTAAAATCAGTCCCTTTATAAAATACTCTTATAAAATGAAGAGGTTCTATAATTATCAAACGGTTTAATTTATGCTCAATAATTAAAACAAGTACAATTTGAAAAATTTAATACCGACTTCCATTCTATTCAGTTATTGGAGTGTAACTCAAAAACTACACTTACTTGAACTACTACTTTGATGAAATTTAAATGAAACCACACGGAAAGTACCAGCTTTAAAAAAAAGAATTTTGAGAATCAGTTCACCCTATCGAAAGTAATTAGGTAACAAACATAAAAAAAACAGTCGAATTGAGTAGCTCCTCGTTTTTGGAAGTCGGTAGATAATAACTTATCATCATCGTATTGATGATATTATCGTTCATCACAACATGCATCTTCCAAATGATTAACTTATTGTTGTATACATTATAGCATTATGTACAAACCTATGTGGTTTAAGAATGCTATGTTAATTACTTCAAAATGTATGTACTTTTAATTTGGTAAATAAATTAAAAAAAAAAAATATGTATCTTATTGTTATGAATAAAATACTATGACTATGAACTTTCAAAATCACTCTAATCACCTAGGAATTCGACGGTTACACACTATCGAGAACCAAGCCAACATAACTCAAAATCAAATACAATACTACTGTTGGTTAGATCAATACTACTTCAATATTACGTAAGTATAAAGTGAGTACGTATGAAAACCGTCGTATACGTTATACCGACGTGGCGTCCAAACAGGCGGCGTAGGTCAGGCAGGACGGGACGACCTTCACAAGACCGTCTTTAAAACTGCGTAGTAAGTACCTGAAACGTATCGGGTACAGATTTACAGCTTCATCTTTATGTGCTGAAAATTGCGAGAAATGGGATTTTTTGATCAGTTTAATACTTAACGAGAATTTATTTTTATTGAAGGTAAGCTATGTGGTATATTATGTATGATGTAGTGAAAGAAAAAGTCTAATCTTGTTAAGTTATTTCGTCTCTTGGTGATTATTCTGTTTTTAAGTATTACAAAATGTGATTTGGACTCTTATTAATAAAAGCGTTTTTTAAACTTGCTTATTAATAAAAGCGTTTTTTGATAAACTTGCTGATGGGGCCTGACTCGTGCGGACTATGACCATAAGTTTTTAAACTGACATGGTCACTAATGCAAGAATTAACTTTATAAACGGGATATTTACATGTTTTGTATTTATTGTGAGCTCTCGATATTTGGGCACAGGTGCGTGCGCCATGTTCACGAGTAAACTGAAGTATCTGCGGGTAGGTTTTGTTATGAGCTTCAGAGCAGACGAAACGGTGAATGGAAGAGGGTAGACCGTTTCGTCTGCTCATAACAACATCCCGTTTCTAAAGTTAATTCTGACTATGCCTATTCCGTTATTATTCGTTAATGTCATCTCAAATCTATATTAAAAGTATATTATAAGATGTGTTATTCTAGGATCTAACCAGGACAAGAAAAAACCGAGATACTGAGTTGAAACAAATCGGTCCAGTTTTAATATATTAGTAAAGTATGACAAAATATTTGATATTTGAGTAAATAATTTGACACGTTAGACGAGTCATAAACTTACCTTGCTGTGCAACCAACTTGTACACTTGATTTGTTGATATTGAGTTGTATGTTATTATTTCGGTCGACGAATGAATATTTAGCTCAATTAAGTAATATATTTATATAATAGTCATATTCAGGACTAAGTAACACCTTGTAGGGTTAAGTGAAATTACATAATAAAATAAAAAAAAATGTTATCTCAATAACAAAAAAGTCAATTTTAAGCAACCTGACATTCCTTTTAAACAAATAATGCGTGTATTAGGAGCCCTTGCTCTTCTATAACACAAAATTAAAATTTTGATTTTATGTGTGAATGTGAAAGAATTTGTATGCGAATGTTCGTACGTGAGTAGGGGTGTGATGGTGTATATGAGGGTGCGTATGAGTGTTTATTCGTGAATGTGCCTTAAATTATCTTTATTAGAACACCTTCTATAAATCCAAAAAAGCGCTGACATACATCACGAACGGGCCAAGTTACTTTTTAGGGTTCCGTACCCAAATTGTAAAACGGGACCTATTACTAAGATCCGCTGTCCGTCTGTCTGTCCGTCTGTCACCAGGCTGTATCTCATGAACCGTTATACTTACACAGTTGAAATTTTCACAAATGTATTTCAGTTGCCGCTATAACAACAAATACTGAAAACTGGCCAATAATTATAGATAATGGTACGGAACCCTTGAAATATAATTTCATGATCATATTTCATTGCATTAAATCCTTATTGTGTGTATTTAGAAACTATTTCTTTATTGACCTGCAACGTGACAAACTTTAAAAAAAGGAGAACGATGATGGAATGACACAATGGAGATGTCATGAATTTTTAATTGGGGATTTTGAGGAGAGAGGATTCCTAAAAGAAAAACGGATTATTATTTTGATGATTGGATTGATATTATAAAATAATAAAGACGCTTATCACAATATATCGTATATCCCATAGAAGAAAGGATAATTGGAAATCGATATACTTGACGAAGGTCCCATCAACCATTAAGCTATTGGGCCTGAGAAGAACTGGCTCGATGTCATTGAGCCATTAATAAAGAAGAATTAGATGCTAACCATTATAAAGGAAGCTGTGTCTTTTATATAGTTTCTTGCCTCGTGAGAAGAAGGAGGGACGCCATAAAGTGAAACTGTTCAAGTCATATTATAAAAAGAAAGACTCCATATGTGAAAGTTTGTCAGGTCACGTTATCTATTATTATATATTTATATTTCTAATGTTTCCTTTGATTTATTAGCTAGATTTATTTAGAATTCTCTTATAATGTAAGTAAATATAACATTACATTACACCCTTCGTGTGCGAGTCCGACCAGCACTTGGGCAGTTTTATTAAAACATAAAATAAGTACCACCTGAAAGAATAGTATCTTCCATGTTTGAAAAGTTAATTATACTCAAAGGAAACATACCTATATATAACTTTTTAAACAACAAGCACAATTTGAAAAATTTAATACCGACTTCCGTTCTATTCAGTTATTGGAGTGTATCTCAAAACTACTGGACCGAATTTAATGAAATTTAAATGGGAAGAATGAAGCACCAGCTTTCAAACAAAAAATTATTGTGAGAATCGGTTCACCCAGTCGATAGCTATGAGGTAACAAACATAAAAAAATCAGTCGAAAAGTACTTCCTCCTTTTTTTGGAAATCCGTAGAAAAACAATCTAATTCTCAACTCCACTAAAAATCTCAAGTTTATCCAGAAATCGTACTATATCGTATATAAACTTGCTCAAATATTATTACAGTTAATGAATACCGGAAAACTTTGATACAACAAAATGAATTGCCTTTACGTTAAGCAACTGTTTGTCTAAAGTTTTTATGAGTCATAAATAGAAGTACAGTAGGTACTCGAACCTACTCGTATATAGGAGTATAGCTGGTCGTCGTCGGCGGCGTGTCCTAATTTAGCAAATGTCGTAAAGCAGCATCTCGTTCTAGAATTTACCAAGCCTGCAAATAGGATTTTATAGCTTGTACCGCACATCTTTCCTTAATACCGCTTTTATGTTCGTCAACTTCGCTGGCGGTATTGTTTATTTTATACATTTCTCGAAGACACTGGTTTGCTATGGCTCAGTTTAATTTTTTCACTGAGTATCAGCAAAAATAATATATACTTATCTATTTTTTAATCGAAATTCCGGGGGGGGCTATAGATTTATACAATGAAACTGACCAGACTTTTAAACTATATGTGTCTATGTATGTCGCAGGGAAATGAGAAAAATGGCTAATCAATTTAATTCCTAAGAAATAATTATGCTCAATTCACGGAAGATGTTAAAATTAACAACACTGTGGGGTGCCGGGTGATTTCTATAAAGAAAGTAAGAGATTTGACCAATCCCTTAACAATTTTATTGTACAGATCAAATACCATAAATATGTATTATTTCCCGTATTATTTATTATTATTAATATTTTAGGTCCATTTATATACATAATCCGTCTTAAAAAGTCCATGTTTTACACATATTCTTCTTGCGCTTGCGTTATATTTTTTCAAAATGTTAAGCAGTAAAAATTATAAAGCGAACTATAAACAAGATTTTTATTAGCGTGCTTCCCACACCCATCATGGCTAAAGTTTTTACAATCATAAAACGGAATAGTGCACTGAATTCAACCCAGAAATGTCCATCAAGGTATTCAGTTTCAAGTTTTACAAGCTGTTTCGTGTTTTGTAGGTGAAATGAACGGAAATTTTCAATTTTGGCTCTGTATAAAAGTCGTTTATCGCCTCAATGCAAAGTATTCAATTACTTTATGCTTATGTATGTTTAAGTATAATGTTGTGTAAATTAACTTAATAATTCGGTTTAGTTTTGTACTAGGGCATTATGCTCGTATATGACGTATATGTTTCGCATTTTGTAGTGGTAGGCTTTTGCAGTGTGTGCCTTGGAAATTACCACCACATTTTGCCAGTTATTCAACCGTAAAGCATTTTTTATATACGTATTTATATATTTATTTATTAATATTTATATATATATACAGCATCTTATATCTCAAGGTGACGAACCAGATGAATTGCCATGCAGGGTTTTGAACTCTTGTGGTTTGAGATTCTGAATGTCACTGAACTATTGCATACACAAGAATCAGGCAATAGACTAACTCGTCTCGTCACCGATTGATATAGATATAAATATAAATAAATATAACATATTATATATTATTTCTGTGTGTTCCTTAAGAATTATCAGTGTCGACGATTGACTGGAATCATCTGCTCATGCGGAAAATGTTCAGTAGTATCGTTCAGAGACCACTATTTCACTGCCGAGCCATGCCTGCACAATGTTGTTTAGGGTCATCTCCAAATGTACTTCAAGAAGGCTTGAGGTATTGTACCCTTGATTGCTCTCTAGGTTACTCGTAATAATACACAATAAGGCAGGTTATAAAGATTCACACACAAGAGCTGGTTATAGTCCGAATAGTATAACCTGCCCTTGTATCTTGCATATTATTTGATTATAAGGTATGGACCAAGGCCTTACTTAATTAAGATAATCTACAGTTAAATCATCTCTAAAATACATAGAAAGGTAAAAATGACATACTAGATATTTTTATTAGTTATTAAAAATATAATTAATACTCACGGCACACCGATACGGCACCTTGTTAATCATGGTGTACTAATACATCCCGTGAGTACTAATTATAAGTTAGTTAACTACCGCGAAAGTCTAAAACGTAATAAGTAAAATATTATAAGCAATAAGTAAAAGTCACTTGAAATACGTTGTCGTCCGTATTTTTCCCCGCCTACTTCAGGGGTAACTTTGTCTCGATTTTAGATCCAATCAATCTTCAAGGGCGTTTGGTTTTCGAGACTTGTGCTGAAAATTTCCAAACCGTACTTTTTGTTGTTTGTTCAGAATTGATTTATTTTTTAGCGTGTTGATGCAATTAAACTTAAGCATAATATGTAATGTAAAGAAATTATGTTTATTTATTAATACGTCACGTAATAAACATAAGTACTTTAAACGAGATTACCCTATATCCCATATCCCAGAATCGTCCGAGCGAAAATATTGCAACATAAACTTTTAACGTAAACATGTTTATGAACTCAATGTTTTATCAACAAAAATTGCCCCAAAAAGGTCTGACCTACATTCAGTATCTGTGTAAAATAGAGTGAATATTGCTTTATGAAAGAGGAGAGAGGGCAAAACGCGAGTACTCTGAAGACTTAAGTTGTTTATGAATACCCTTTAAAAGTTACTAATAGCCTTCTTCTAGTGGAAAAATTAAATAGTTACCTACAGGTTTAATCGCTCTGTTTTCACTCTATTTTCGCTCTCTTGTACGATCTCTTCTTAGTTCTGGTGGTGAATTTATCTTTGTCTTGTATAATGCTTTTGAAGATTGGCAAAAAAATACTTTAGTTTAAGCTTAAATTTAATTACACCTTTTGGTCAACTTTGCACCTAGTTTAAAGTAACAATTAGCAGGAAAATAGAAAAGACGATTGAAATCAATGGATCAATTAGATAACTAATAAAAAATATGATTGAAGTCAATGTATCAACTAGATAACTAATAGAAAAGACGATTGAAATCAATATTTCAAGACTGTTTTCTTGTGAAATGTATATTACTACTATTATTCCATTAAATTGGGGAAATTGCGCTGAAGTATAAAGTTCCATTAAACAAAACAAAGCTTCCACGAATCTGTAAACATTTGCACGAGTAACCAAACCCAAGGGTAATTTACCTACCCGGTGCAAAATACCCACGCTCCGTACGTAACACTGAGCTGAAAGGTTAAAGGTGACACAATTGAATTGCCTGTTTCAGATTGACAGGCTAAAGGTCAGGCATGCAGTTAACTGTGTTGACGTGGGCGTCGATGTATGTTGCACAAATATAGTTTTTAGTTTACGTGTACGATGTACCCATGTTATAGAACAAGTCAGCGTAGTTTCGCGTTGATATATTAGAAGTTTTGTTTTGATCATAATATATTTATCATCATATTTATGGGTGTTAATTCTACTATTTCCTAAGAACATAAGAATAAAAAATGCAATAGTCTTATAATATAATATATATGTTAAAACTATGATAGTATCTTGATTGCATTACAATACAATTGTCATAAGCTGGAGTAGTAGACATAAATTAGATCTACACACCTCAAAAAAAGTTTGTGATTACTAGCATAAACTGATATATTTAAATTGAACTTAATCAACAATTTATTAATATAAGGTTTATATTCAATATTACTACTCCTCTGGCTCGAACACATTCTCCTCCTGGGCATGCCGAGAATCAAGTTAACCAGCATTTCTTTCTTCTTCAGATTTCATATTTTCAAAGTGAACACAAACTTTTTTTGATGTAGATGTAGATCTAATTTATGTCTAATTATTAATATTTAATATATTTTTATATTTTATACATTTTATATCTAGTTATTTACCTATAACCTTTACATATAAAGTAACAGTAACAACCGCATGGTTACTTAAAATATTTTAAATCATGTACAATAGCGACTTTTGGTAATAACTGCAAATAAGCTCACAATGTGCATAAAACAAATGTAAACATGGACAAAAAATACAGATGTCAACGTCACTCACTATTAAATTTAACATTTTTAAGTGTATGATTGACAGTAGTGGCAAAATGTGTTTTTTATTAGGCCCAGAGCACCGTAAGGGATTCTCATTGTAGATTTAGTTGGGATCATAGATTAGGGTATGCATAGTCTAGATTACTTTAGCCTAGATAAGGACTTTAGCTCATATTTTCTTTTCATATTATTTTTTGCTTAGTATGTCAGGCTAAATTCTGATATTTATCTCTTTTACAGCTTTTTTCGCGCCTTTTATTTATGTTTTACGTACTAAGCGTTTATTCTACCGATTTCATATTACTTTAATTTTGTTCCATGGTCAATTCTTGGTGCTGTAGAATGGGTGGAGAGTAGGCCAAAAAGGCCAAGCTAAATATTAGTATTCTACTATTTTGACAACAGTTCCGGTTCTTTACAACTAATTGAACAATTGCAAAATATCGTAAAGCGACCACCAAATGAAGTAGGTCTAGAGACCTCTTTAGTACCATACTGCACCATTGTAGCGGACTACAAGTTAGCGTGCTATGACGTGCTGTCTCACACTTATGGTTTAAAAACCCATTAAAAAAACTGCGATAGTTCCAGCTTTAAAAACTTTTCTGAAATAGTTATCATATTTGTTGCCTACATAAATAAGTAGTTTTTTAAATTATTTGCAAATAAACATACATTAAAAATAATGCAGTGATTTAAATGTTTTCCAGTATCCATAGGCTTTATAATGTACGCTAAGCCTAAACGTAATTGTATAATATTCTACCCTAAATAATTAAGCAGTCAGCTCAACAAAAGGCTAATGAATGGCTAAATAAACGAGATTGTCATCTGGATTCTAAGCCTTAATTAAGATAAAACTGAATATTTTACGAGTGACAAATTATTCTGTAGTTGTATTACTAATTACCAATTAGTATTTAATATCGAATCACTTTACGTGAGATAATTTAAATCTAATACTGCTTAAGTACTCGTTAACTTACAAATTACTTAATGTATTTCTAAATTGAATAACTACGTTATTTTATTTTATTTCCAGTACTTACGTTTATTTAAATAAAGCTGCATAAATGTATTTATTTATTATACATTATGTATTTATCATACTTTAAAAAAAAAGACATAATATTGTCATAATCATAATCTGCCCATTTTGTTCCCACTGCTGGGACTCAAGCCTTCCTCTCAGCGAGAGGAGTTGGGCCATAATCCACCACGCGGGCCCAGTGCGGCTTGGTGGATAGGTTAGTGGCCAACCCATGTCGAAGTTTTAAGGCCGCCCAAAGGCCTTTGACATAGCCCAACGACTGTTGCTAAAATTAGCGCAAACAAACAACCAGGACCGACGGCTTAGCGTGCCCTCCGAAGCACGGAAGCGCTCAGTTGAATAATGCCACTAGCGGTCACCCATCCAAGTCCTGACCGCAGCAAGTGTTGCTTAAGTGTTGTCGTTGTTGATTGATTAAGATCGCCAAGTCAAGCTCCACTACGATAATATTGTATTAGAATATAATTAAACATTACCAATAAATTTATTAAATTAAAGTTTTTTTTTAGTTAAAGTACATCGGGTCGGCAGAATTCATTCGCCAGTCACGTTCTCATTCGAAAATGTGAAAATCTGATGTACACTTGGATGAACCTATTGCCATCCTATCCCCAAGTCAGTTTTAGTTTTATTAACCGGGAACTGAGCGGCAAATGTTTAATTATTGACACCGCCGGGGCTTTGAAGATTAAGTAAACACCGATAGATAATAAATAGTAATAAGAGACTTAAACCCACTATTAAAACGGAAATTAATAACAATATGTCAGCGCCCGTACAATAACATAAATAACGCTAAACAAGAGATTAACGTCGATATACATATTCATTTTCAACTATTAGCTGACAGAAATCGATGCCGCTGAGCTCGTGGGCTGGGGGCACAATTTACAGATATTCTGTGATCTGTACCGTGGGTGTCGATCGCTGAACCGTAGGCCGTAGACGTCCGGACGCCCACGCTGGTAGGTTTCGCATGTCAACAAATCTACCTATCGATAGATAGCTGGTAAATTAACTGAAGGAATTTAGACAATGCCGATTGAATCAGCCATGTATATTTTTATTATTATTATTTATATAATTATAATCATAATCAGCCCATTACTTCCCCACCGCTGGGACTGGAGCCTTCCTCTCAGAGGGAGGAGTTGGGCCATAATCCACTACGCGGGCCCAGTGCGGCTTGGCGTATCCACTGGGCAACTTATCAAATGGAATATTTGTGTGCTTTAATTTGCATGTAAGTACTAACTCATAATTTTAAGCTTCGGTATTTTGTCATGGTCAGCTTTATTACACTTAATATTTGTATATATCTTTAGATATCTGCTATACGTAGTAGGTACTATTATTAATTATTATGTCATAATAAGCCCATTATCTTCTCACTGCTGAGACTCGACCCTTCCACTCAGAGAGAAGAGTTGGGCTATAATCCACCACGCGGGCCCAATGCGGCTTGGTGGATAGGCTAGTAGCCAGCCCATGTCGAAGTTGTCAAGCCGCCCGAAGGCCTTAGAGATAGCCTAACGACTGTTGCCCTAAGACAAACAACCGGGATTGATGGCTTAACGTGCACGGAAGCTCTCAGTTGAATAATACCACTAGCGGCCACCAATCCAAGTCCTGACCGCAGCAAGCGTTGCTTAACTTGTTGATCGGTTAAGATCGCCAAGTCAAGCACCACTCGAGCGCGTCAGCTATTAATATGGTTCAGTAAATAAATAGCATCAGCTTACTATTTCAGTTATATAGCTTAAGTTTGTCCGTTCGTACAAACCACACATTCGATCAACCAAAGCTTTACTTATTTGGAAGGCCTCCTATGCTATATATAGGTACTATTTTGACGGGTACATTCGCAATGCCAGGCGTTCTGGCTGACACAGCATTGATTCTAGTACATTCTTATGCGAAAACCTAACCTCCTGGCGATTTTTTATCTTATATTATCTGATACCCATCACATAGTCTCATTTTGTATAAAAGCTATTGAATTAAAGAATCATGTACCAAAAGATATGCTTACTGATAAAGTCATAAACAAGTTAAGCAATCAATTAAATACACATCTTATCTCTTTAAAGTGAAAGTGATCTAACAAGCCATTATGCCGCATGTTGTAATTTCCATATTAAAAGGTTGTAGAAGTTGGTTAAGTAATGGGAGGGCCTCGTTGATGTGTTTTAGAAGATAGACATCCCATTGTCTTTGTCTATCTGGCTTCTATTCAAATTTGGTGATGCTTGAATGAAGCATATAGCTAGAGAGCTGGTGAGCAATCAAAATTATTTGCATAACTTTCATATCGATAAGGATTAATGTTCAGATTAGACCAATCGATTTATGGTCAAGACTATGAAGGTTTTACCTAAGTCACTTATTGCGTTAAGAGATTAAAATTCAAAATCATCCAAAAAAGGAAACAGACCGATGAGACAGACTAGAGATCTAGGGCTGTACATTACCGCGTATTGCAAATGAACAAAGATTTTTACAAAAAGCACTATCAAATAATTTTCTCATGGTCCTCATAGCGTCCATTTCATTCATCGTGACTGTCTAATGTTAACGTGCTTTGATGATGACAGTTATTATAATAATAATTACAATATTATTATTATAATTACTATTTAGTGTCATAATTTGTAACTCCTTGTATGTGTCATAATAATTCTTTAACTCAATCCAAACGCAAATGTATGCATAAAGTATCGTTATCGCTGTGTACTAAAAATTAAAATGAATACTGTTTTCGGTACAACAGGGGTATCATGTGAGAGATATGATGAGAATATCATGCCTCCCTCTTCAATTTTCTTCGTTTTAGAAGAAGGATTCTGAACGAAAGGAGTGGAGAGGCAGACACGAGAAAATAGATTTGAAGCATAGCTTCCAATCAGCAAGAGCACTAGCTCCTTTTTTCATAAATTCGAACCCTTATCAATTGGCTAGAACGCAGCGTTTCCATGGTGGTAGACGCAGTTATTAATGTTTCCTATGATACAATTATCGCTTTTAATCATTTCTGCCACATCAGCAAAGAATATACACGTTTTGTTCACCATCTCTCTAACTATTCGATGGGAAAATCTGTATACACTATACATCGATACTTATCATACCTATTACGACGGATTATAGGTACGCATTTAACGTACAAATTTTACATAACTATGAAACTGCTGGATGGATGGTAACATAGTGTTACATTACAAAAAGTGTCGAATTATATAAAATGTTCATTATCTGAATAAATAGAAGTAGAAAAGGGAACAATAATCACGTGCATCGCCGGTGGGCGGGCGGACGTCACATCGCCCACGCCACGGTTTCGCATCCGCCCACTGCTGCCTCTCGCGAGCTGCGCCCACCGCTATATAATCATACATTTCAGTTGTAATATAAAATAGAAGTAAGGGGATTGCATAGCTAGTACTTTCCTTACGAAAAGAAACTATAGACTATAGTTTCGACCACATTGTGTGGTCTTTTTCAAGGAGTGTTCGGGACGTTTGCGTCGATGACGTCTCGCTTAGCACTGCGGGTGGCTCGTAGCGCTCGTGATGTTAAAGTTTGGAAACTATAGTCGGACCTATCCGATAAATATTACGTGAGTAATCCCGTATTTCTAATAAAAAAAATAGGCTAGGTATTTATAAATATGTGATACAAGTCAATATAAGTCCTATTTTAAAGCTTTATATGTAGTTATACAACAAAGTCAAAGTCAAATCAAAATCATTTATTCAATTTAGGCATCAAAGACGCACTTATGAACGTCAATTTTTCATTGTAATGTACTTTAAAGACTACTGCCGCGTTCCAAAATACATAGAGCCTACCGAGAAGAAGCGGTAAGAAACTCGGGGCCATTCTTTTTATATAGATGTTTTTACAATGTTTTTACTTAGGTACTACAAATATTAGCTCCAGTGTGTTGCCTTACAAAAGAGAACATAATAATGGTATCAGTAGGGCAAGACACGCTACACTTTGACATCTTAGTACACGAGTAGATAGATCCTGGAGTGATCAGTCCCAAGCTGTTTTATCCTCCAAGTAATCCGAAATTTTGTAATAACCTTTTTGACAGAGTTTAGTTTTAATAATTTTAAACTTATTAATAGGCAAATCTCGGAAAACATTGGGAACTTTATTATAGAATCGTATACATTGTCCCATAAAAGAATAACTTATTCTGTGGAGACGCGTTACATGTACGGATAGCTTGTGCTTATTTCGCGTGTTGATGTAATAAGCATCACTCCTTTTATCAAAACTGCTAATGTTTTTCTTTACATACATTAGATTTTCATAGATAAACTGAGAGACAACAGTTAGAATGTTTATGTCTTTAAACTTCTGTCTAAGGGAAACTCTGGGAGCTAAACTGTAGATCGCTCGTATAGCCCTTTTTTGAAATATAAAAATGGAATTAATATCTGCAGAACATCCCCAGAGCAGTATACCATAAGTCATAACGCTATGGAAATAACTAAAATAAACTATTCTAGCTGTGTCTACATCAGTTAATAGTCTAATTTTATTAACAGCATAAGCCGCTAATCTGAGCCTACTAGACAATTGCAATTTAGCATCTATAGTAATTCCTAAAAAGACAGTTGACTCCACAAGGTCCAACCCTGTTCCATTTAATTGTATATTGGATTCTACTTGTCTCACATTTGGTGTCGAGAACTTTATACAATTAGTTTTCTCCTCATTGAAGAGAAGATTATTTGTATTGAATCAATTCACAACTTTAGCTAATGCATTGTTAACATCGTCATAGTTTAATAACTGCCTTTTAATTTTAAATAACAGTGAAGTGTCATCTGCAAACAATACAATCTCGTGATTCTTCTTTACATAATAAGGTAAGTCATTAATATAGATTAAAAACAAGAACGGCCCTAGTATTGAACCTTGTGGAGCGCCCATTGAGATTATAGAGCCGGGCGATTTTTACCATTTATGTCAACCCTTTGAATTCTATCATTTAAATATGAAGTCAAAAGGTTGAGAGCCATGTTCCTAATACCGTAGTGTTGTAATTTCCTGACAAGTATATCATGTCGGACGCAGTCAAATGCCTTAGATAAGTCACAAGAGTAATTATACATTTTGCCTCGCAATAAATTATAGTTTTTTAGAATATTATTAATTAAGCAGGTAGCTAGTGAATCATAAACTACATCTTTCTAATTAATTGAAATTTCATAAGTATAACCGTTCGGGAAAAAAATGGGTGGCTATTATCGTTACACTACCCTATTTATTGCGTGAAACGTCTCCCATTAGGTATTTAACCGCAGACTTGACTTGATGTGAATATTACATAGTGATTATCATTTCTCTTTTGGAACCAGCATTCTCCACATAAGAAGAAGAAGAAGAAGAAGAAGACCAGCATTCTAGAAACAATATAGTTTCAGAGTTCCAGCAGTTTTAAATTTGACAGCTGTCAAAATGAAGATCTCGCCGAGGACTATAATTTCTTCTTAAGGAATCAGTACTCTAGGATAAATAATTTCATAGTTATAGCGGTTTCGGAAATAAAGATCTTGACGTGGATTATCATTCCTCTTTAGGAACGAGCATTCTAGGAATAATAGTTTCTAAGTTATAGCAGTTTTAACTTTGACAGCTGTCATCCGAAATGAAGTTATCTATGAGAATTATCATTTCTCTATATATAGATATAGACTAATCTTTGGTCGCCCAAATTGCACTTTTTCAACCCCCCTCCCTGGTAATCGACCAGTAAGCGCATAATGACACATGAAACTGAGAGGCTAGTTGGCATTCTTCATATTTCAGAGCACAGTGTCAATCATCAGTCACGAGATATTATGTTTTGAAAGGAGACATAAAGCGTTTCAGTCTCGATTCTTTGACATAGCTAGTAGGGAAGACGTTCTACTCGTATTTATACATTTATATTTACTTACTTTGCTACTAGAAAGTAGAAGAAACATAATGTATCTTTGTGATAGTCAAATTATTAGTATTATAAATAGTTAACTCCCATTATTAGTATTTTCAAGAATACATTTTGCCATTTACATATTATTTGTAAAATTTATCCTTAATATAAAAATATGAAATCAAAAATAATATCATAAATAAGTATTATGCAATATAAGTCCTATGTTTATATCATGACCCTAGTTGGGTCATATGTGGACATATAAATGTTGTTATATCTTTATTACCCACATATCTGTCTGATGCAATAAATGAATATTATTGAATAACTCCATAGTATTTTTGTATTGTAATTCATGTGAGTTTGACACATAATACACTATTATTTACCGGGAAGAAGCGCTTGTAGTGGAGCTTGACTTGGCGATCTTAACCGATCAACAAGTTAAGCAACGCTTGCTGCGGTCAGGACTTGGATGGGTGGACCGCTAGTGGCATTATTCAACTGAGCGCTTCCGTGCTTTGGAGGGCACGTTTTAAGCCGTCGGTCCTGGTCCGTCAGTCTTAGGGCAACAGTCGTTAGGCTATGTCGAATGCCTTCGGGCGTTCTGAAAACTTCGACATGGGTTGGCCACTAACCTATCCACCAAGCCGCCAAGCGCAGATCCACCGTTGTTGGCACGATGGGCATGCCCACAACCCTAAATGACTTGTGACATCAGACGTCACACTTTCATATTCGACAGGCCGATGATATGACGTTTTATATAATATACGAAACCGGGATATCGATGAAATTAATGACGTGTTGACATTATTTGATATTCTTTGTAGTTGTCTCGAGCGAAATTACAGCGGAAGAACATATATCCTAGTAAAAAGCACAGTGCTTTTCCATGCACGGTATTGAAGTGTTGTAGGTACCTAGTTTAAATTTTTTATTATTGGCACCGGACTGTTATGGGCAAGCGTGACGCTTAACATCAGGCGAGCAACTTGATATTATATCGATCATTAGAAAGTTCATGCTCCGACTCGTACTTTGCTGATTTTAGGGTGTTTGTGACCACAACCTTTTTTGTGGGTTGGATCCGCGCCTGCAAGCCGCACTGGGCCCGCGAGGTGGATTATGGCCCAACTCCTCTCTTTAAGAGGAAGGCTCGTGTCGAAGTGGGAACAAAAAGAGCTGATTATGATTATGATGTACCGGGAAAACACTCATGTTAGGGATCGAATACGTTAAGCCGGATTTTAAATAATATAGTCGTTTAATATAAGTTGGTTGGTAGTCGTAAACTACCTGCTATCGTAGAATAAGATTGTTTCTTTATTTCTTATAGCACTTCTACATGAAGTTGTTACGATGTTCTTACTTTTTTATTAAAATCAACCTCACTCTAAGCAGATCCGCTAAATCCGTGTGGAGTTAATACTATGTAAGATGCGCTTATACTTTATGAGCTTAGTTTACTTATGCATTGGAAGTATCCGCGATACAATTCCCACGCCCAGTATATTAATATTCCCATCGAATTAGCATCATCATCATCATCATCATCATCTCAGCCGTAGGACGTCCACTGCTGAACATAAGCCTCCCCCATGATTTTCCAAAAGGACCGGTTGGAAGCGGCCTGCATCCAACGTCGTCCTGCGACCTTCCTCAGGTCGTCTGTCGACCGTGTCGGTGGTCGACCTACGCTGCGCTTGCCGGTCCGTGGTCTCCACTCTAGAACCTTTCGGCCCCATCGGCCATCTGTTCTGCGTGCTATGTGCCCTGCCCACTGCCACTTCAACTGGCTAATCTTCTGAGCTATGTCGGTGACTTTCGTTCTTCTACGGATCTCCTCATTTCTGATTCGATCACGTAGAGAAACCTCGAGCATAGCCCTCTCCATAGCTCGTTGTGCGACTTTGAGCTTGCTTATGAGGCCCATAGTAAGAGACCACGTTTCAGTGCCATAAGTCATCACTGGTAACACACATTGGTCGAAGACTCTTGTCTTATCGAATTAGCATAGTGTGTGTCGAATTAGCATAGTATGTGTTTTTTAAGGATATTATAAATACTGTCTGACCGCTACTATTAATATATATATCTTCTAATATCTTAAAAGTTATATACATATCCAAACAAAACTATTTGACCTTTATACCTACTATATTAAGCGACAGGTTACAATTTGAAGTATTAATTACCGACTTCCATACTATTCAGTTATTGGTGCAAGTCAAAAACTACTGGACCGAATTTGATAAAAATTTAAATGGGACCATACGGGAAGCACCAGCTTTCAAACAAAAAAATAATTTATGACATGATATCATATCATATCTTTCTCACGACTGCGCATATGAATATTTTATTTTTCCGGAGTGAAATTAACCTATACCTCTGGCACTTTATGTTTGCAAAATTTCATGTCAAATGGAGCAACGTGCTCCATTGCTACATGATGGAGGGTCAGACTGGCAACTGAACAAAAAAACAATGATCATTATTATATGTAAATTTGATAGATTATGCGACAGCTAAGTACTCGTACTTAGCGCTGAAACAGCGGGACCGTTTTATGCAGCGGGTATAAGAAAAAGTATAATAATAGCCTTTTATTCCTGAACATAGGGTTACAAGAGGTCCCTAAGTTCGGTGTGCCTTTTGGCATAGGCCTCCTCCAATTCCTTCCAATGTATCCTGTCCCTTGCTACTCTCGACCAGAATGGTCCCGCTGTCTGTTTCAAGTCATCTTCCCATCTCCTGACTTGACGACCTCTACTTCTTTTACCGTCTCTTGGTAGCCAGAGGGTGACTTGCTTGCTCCATTTGTTAATTGGATGGCGTAGCAAATGTCCAGCCCATCTCCATTTTTGGACATCTATCCGGGTAAGAATGTCTGTGAGTTTGGTTCTTGTTCTGATGTCTACGTTCCTGACTCTGTCTTTGATTTTTAACCCCAGCATGCTTCTTTCCATGGCACGTTGGCATTTTATTAGCCTTTCCCTGTGGTGAAGTGTTGTTGACCAAGTTTCACAGCCATAAGTGAGAACTGGTAGGATACAGGTCTCGAAAGTCTTCTTTTTTATGTGATTGCCTAAATCCTTACTTTTCACTATTTCCTTCAGTGACCAGTATTTTCTCCATCCTTGGGCTATTCGCCTGTTTATTTCCTTTGTCATTGCATCTGTAGGGGATATTAACTGTCCTAAGTAAATATATTCTTTGACATATTCGACCTTGTTGCCATCTACCATAACGTCTATTTCCCTTGAGTTTGACATCAGTTTTGTTTTACTGGCATTGATTTCCAGACCAACTTCTCTGCTTATGTTTGCTAGGCTCTGCATCATTTGTTCTATTGCTGTTGGATTCTCTTCAAGAAGTACCAGATCATCGGCAAATCTTAGGTGGTTTAGGCGAGCTCCATTAATGTTCAGACCTAAGTGGTCCCAGTTTAACTGTCTAAAGATGTGCTCAAGTACGGCGTTAAATAGCGTAGGGGAGAGAGGATCGCCTTGGCGTACGCCCTTTTTGATAGGAAATGATTCTCCTGTTGATTCTAATTTGATACTGGCCTTGCTAAATTTGTATATACTCTTAAGTATTTCTATATAACTGCTCTGGATCCCTTGTTGTTCAAGGCAATGCCAAATGTATTGGTGCCTGAGGCTGTCGAATGCCTTTGAGTAATCTATGAACGCCAAGTAGATTTGTTTATTGTATTCGTTGTACTTCTGTATCAATTATTGTTTTATTGTGTGGATGTGATCAATTGTGCTGAAGTTCTTTCTGAATCCTGCTTGCTCTACGGGTTGGCTTTCGTTTAGTTTTAAAGATATTCTTTCCAGGATCACTTTAGCAAATACTTTATATATGTTTGAAATTAGAGAAATTGGCCTATATAAATAATATATAAGAAAAAGTATAAGTGTTTTAATAGTACATGCTATTACTTAATTTAAACTTACGTGAGTATTACACATTTTAATGTTATTTTGACGGTTTAACTTACGCGGTACGTATAGTCGAATATCTCGACCGGTTTCGTGACCGACCGCGTAAGTTAAACCGTCAAAATAACATTAAAACATGCTATTACTATTTCGTACATTGATCTATGGAAAACTGATTAATTTAAAATAGGCCAGCGTTTTATTCGCAGCGTTATTCTATCTATAACACTTTTTTTATCGTCTGAAAGTGTTCTTTGGAGCACATCATGGATTTATTGTTGTTTAATAGGAAAATAATTCAAGAGTTTTTTTTGTTATATCTGTGTTTTTTAATTGACTCTCCTTTCTAGGATATTTCTAGGATAGACACAAATAATATGCACCCTATTTGTATTGCAATCTAGCCTATAAAGGCTAACACTTAAATTGTAACATATATAACACTTTTATTATCGTCTCTATGTGTTCTTTGGAGCATTACAATGACCAACATTTCGTTGATGCAATTCTTGTTATTATTTTTAAAGCTATCACGCCAGCTGCCTGACGAAAATTAACTTTGCAATTTTAGGGGTAAAAATTATATCTTATTTCATAGGTATAAGTACATATTATTTATCGCTTGAGCTGGCGTAAGTCTAGTAAAAATCATACAGTACTAATTCTGATCTTCTGTCAAATAAATAACATTCCCCATTTCCATAAGTCTTAGGTAAACACACTTCAAATTGACCACTTTTCAAATCAACATAACCTAGAAAGAACCTGTCTTGGGGTTACTATAACACTCTTTTCACCGAAATACTAGAGAAACTCCACAAATTAATTTCGCATACCTATACATATTAAATCAATTAAAATTGATTAAATCCATTAATTTGTTATCCTTTTTTTAATTTTGCGTGTTATGTGTGTTTTCATCTGCCATCAGTGATAGAACACATAAAAATATAAGTATGCATTCTTGTCTAAATTATATATTATAGTAACAGATCGTAAAATGGTGCAATAAAATTAATAGAACTGCTGGAAATATACCTAGTAAACTTCAATAGGCAACATTTTGTACTGGTTTATGTATTATAGATAAGTCTGTTATTTATGTTATTACTATGTAATAACACAATAATTAATTGGGTTTTTGTCCTTTATAAGTGGACTCGTACGTTTTAACATTTGCCATTCTTCATGTTAATTATGTTAATACTAATAGTTTCAACAAGTGACATTTTTGTCCAAAGCATTCAGAGTCGAATTATAGTTATATGAATAAGTTTGCCGTCAAGTCACTGTCCTGTCTAAGTCACGTTCTAGAAAATTAGTGGATGCATTACTAAATCTTCATGTTTCATGATTTTATACACTTTGCTTATACTCGTGCACAGTTACGAAAGATGATCCATCACTATTACACGTCAAAACTCGAAGAAACACAAATCTAGAAAAGTTAAACAAAATCATTTTTGTTTTTTTTTTTCACATCATGAATTTATTGTTGTTAGATAGGCTAATTATGCAGGAGTTTTTTTTAATATATCTGTGTTTTTATTAATTTCACTAACATGCCTAAAATATAGACTCGTAGTTAGCCCTGCATCTTGCAAAACAAACGCATAGTAACGTAAGCAGATCAGATCAGCTACTATTCAACCAAAATTATCAGAATCAAAATTATACAGCTATAACCAGGAACAGTTCTTTCCTAAGCTAACACAGGCCGTTGTCGGCTCTCAATAATAATACGACAAGGCACAGCCGCAACATTAACTCGACGTATTCAAACCGATCACTCATACATTATTCATGAATATCTCATCTTTACGCAAAAAGCTGAGTTATAGCTCGATAACAGACAGTTTTATACACCTTTAAACAACAAGTTCGCTAGGTTGAGAAATGTTTCATTATTTTTGTGTCAAAGCGAAGAATAAAAAACCTTGTGTATTGTGACTTAGCATTATTAATAACAAGAATCGATTTGAAGTGTATACTAGAAATACTTTTTGTTGCTGGAATGAACTTTTTAAATATTTATTTATTGATTTTGTCCCAATCTCCAAGTCTCAAACTAGTCAGATGTTAACCGCCGTTCATTTCAATTACAACTTATCTACAAGGGACTATAAACATAAATGGCAAAAAGTGACTTATACACCTCTTCCAACCCCGTCGGATAAAAAGTTGTCATGATACTTAATTACGTACTTACTAACTTTTTAATCTAGACTAATATTATAAAGAGGAAAGGTTTTTTACGTATGTTTGTAACGAATTGGCTCAAAAAGTACTGGACCGATTTCAAAAATTCTTTCACCATTAAATTCACCTTGAGTAACATAGGCTATATAAGATTCATCATCATCATCATCTTCCATCACCGCGCGGGTGAAACCGCGGAGAGCAGCTAGTACTAGATATATTACTTAAGGATATGAAAAATGATTTAGGATTTCGCGGTTCTTATACATTGAAATGAAACAAATTTAAATGTTAGTGAACATGTTCACGGTAAAGTATTCGTAAAGTAAACGTCGGGATAAAATAATATAACATTATACGCGGTTTAGTCGGTTTAAAGTTATTCAGGATTTGAACAACAATTCAATCAAGATATGAAAAAGTTTTGTAGTTTAGTTTCAATACAAAGTTTAAGACTATTCGAATTCGAAAGCTATTGTCAAAATATTCGTGAACACAGCACTAATTAAATACTAAACTGATTCAACTTACGCAATACGCCGAGTATGTAGGACCCGACCGGTTTCGCGACGTTCAGAGCCGCTTCTTCACGGGTTACGTGCGATCCCGACCGCGTCTGCGCATGCACGAAACCGGTCGAGTCCTACATACTCGGCGTATTGCGTAAGTTAAATCGGTTACTAATCGCTTTAAAATGTGTTCAACTTACGAAAGTCCTAATCAAATACTAAACTATTTCCAAAACGTGTAACATATTTCAAATCTGTCTACACTCTTTTGTTTTTATTACTTTTAGTAGAAAACCTACACGAAATGATTTACTGTCCTAACTTGAACTCTTGCCAGAATGTGTCTCTATCTTTGCCCAAAAATAAACCATAATATTCTGGTTTCATTCAACTCTTTTAAAAGACACGATGCTTTATTAATACCCACGAGTGGTTATAGAGTTAACATAAACGTTGGTTACGACAAGAGGAAAATAAAATAATGTTTATTTTATTACTGACATGTGGTATGGATAACAAAACCATTTGTTGTGCGAGAGTGGCTATTACATGTACATATAATAGCCACAAACATACAGTTATATGCAGAGTCAAAAAAATTTAATGCCTATAAAAGTTGATTTGCTATTGCTTCATGCTCGTAAAATACCGAATTTGCTAAAAAGATGCCAACTACAATAGTTGTTTTTACATTGGAAATTACGAGCAGAATATAAGAGCAAATGGATAAGAGCAAATAGGTACAACTTTGTATGCCCTGAGACCCTATAGGTTACCACGTTACGCGCTTACCATATTAATATATAGTTGCACCCCATGACTTCCTTAGGCCACGCGATTCCTTTGGATGCACGCACAGCAAAAGACGAACGTTAAAAATATTTTCCGAAATAAAAAGTAGCATAAGTATTCGATCCGGCTCAAATCTGTTCCGTATATTTTACGAGAATGACTAACTAAACTAAACTAAAGATCCAAATATTTATTTGCATGTATAACATCAGTGTGATAACTTCATGACCTCTAGCTTTGTTGCGTCTATAAAAATATTTATAACTATCAAAGTTACACAACAATTCTTCTAAATTACACCATCTTGCAATATCTAATGCCTTCAAACGAGCAATTCTTCTAAATATGAAAATATATATCTCTCTTCTAAATATGAAAATATATGAATCTCTGAAACAGCTCCCGCGATTTACATAAAAGTTAGGTTTGAGGGCGGCTAATCGATCTACCTAGGTTTCATTTTTACGTTATTTTATACGTGTTTTCAGGCAATGAAAAACTACTACAATATCATTATGGCAACTAGGGCCATCAGCTTAAACAACAACTGAACTGTTTTACCGACACAACAAAACTAAGTTACTTGACAATAGATGGCGTTGTTATGCAACATTAAGCCTTTGGTTTGATGTTAGACTAAAAAAATCAAATGTTTACTAAAGAGAAAAGCTCGGTCATCCAGGTACTTTTCTACCGACTTTAGGAGGAGGTACTCAATTCGACTGTATTTTTTTTTTTTTTTGATACCTCATAACTTTCGACTGGGTGAAGTCCAGTAGTTTTTGAGATACACAATAACTGAATAGAATGGAAGTCGGTATAAAATTTTTCTAATTGTACTTGAACTTAAATGTCAACATAACAACAATGTCCATTCATGAATTCCGGCCAAGCTTCCAAATGCAGCATACTGTATCACCATAAAAAGCGCTTCGAAGCCTACCAAAGCGCAAAACTCAAACAAAACGACACCAACAGAACGTAAACAGGAAACTGTATACGTTTACAGGATCGCTTGCGTAGAAAAAGCGATTTTCGTATAGCCAGGATCCGGGCGTAATGGGCCGAGGGAATGTCGCACGGACTCACACCAAGTAGAGCTGGGACACTGATTTTAAACCGGTATAAAACTTAAATCAACAAACGGTAAATCACGCAATTGAATGACTGTATTAAATTAATTGACTCTCTAGGTCAGCCTTATATTGTAAGACCCTTGGATACCGTGACAGACTGCTGCGTGCGTTGAATAGGTATTCATTAAAATATTTTAGAGGCGTTAGATACCTAATAATATTTGTCAGCCGACATCCGAAAAAGAGGAGGTTCTCAATTCGATGCTTTTTTATGTATGATCACGACTGAATTTTTACAGAGTAGTCCGATTTTGATAATTCTTTTTTGTTTGGTAGAGTGTACTCGTACTTCCGAGGTTCCATTTAAATTTCATCAAATTCGGTCAAGTGTTTTTTGAGTAACAATCCATTAACTGAAAAGTGTTTCGCCTATCTTGATGATATTTGATGGTGAATGACAATCGATCCCGTAAGTAGCTAGCCAATTAATTAATTATATATTTTTTTACAAAAAAAAATTAAAAGACTTTAACACTAAAAAGTGTGACTTGTCGGAGTCAGTACCAAACGCACAATATGATGATAATAGTTGAAGTCGGTTCCATTTTTTACAATTTTGTTAAGCCGTTTTAGACGTTGATACCTGATAAACTTAAATCAATAAACGGTAAATCACGCAATTGAATGTCTGTATTAAGTTAATCGACTCTCTAGGTCAGCCTTATATTGTACCCTTGGATACCGTGACAGACTTCTGCGTGCGATGGAAAGGTGTTTATTAAAATGTCTTAGAGGCGTTAGATAAAAATATTTTTTATAACTCTTTAGACAACTAGGCTATAGTAGTATATACTTAGTAACTTTCAGTCTACCCGAGATAATTATCACTGAAAAGTCATAAAACACGCATCAAACATACGCGTAGATTAAAAAATATTTAGCTTATTGTTTGAAAATCAACTCAGTCAGTTTTGAAAAATATGGTTTGTTCATTAAATAATTAAGAATTCCAATGATAAGTAGCTTAAAATAGTAGGTATTTAAAGCAAAATTTACGCTACTTAATCTGTTAAAAGTAGTATAACTTCAATGTATAGTCGCGAAAACCAAAGCAATAACAAGCGTAATGTTTATCCCCGCACAATATAATGTAAGCAGACGTTTACATGATTGTTTGCGTATAAAAAGCTATTTTCACAATTGCGGGAAACCAGGCGTAATCGGCCAGGAGATTCTTTGGGTTGGATTCGGGTTTTTGATTGGTTAGGCAATCGTAAACATAAATGATCAGTTAACAAACAACCAATGGGCGTGCGTTATACTTTCAATCAATTGGAACAGATACATTTTTTAATTAAGAATTATTAGGTGATTAAAAAAAATCATTCATAATTCATTACATTTTCATTGATTCAATCATTACTTTGCAGAAATCCATATTGTACTAATATTATATATTGATAGTTCCGCAATAATTCACGCAAAACTAAACATTACGCACACATGCAACCCACTCCACTTAAATGTTATTTTGTAATATTATGGATTTCCACAAATAAACGCTATAATCTCATAATGATTTTTGATTAAGATTTATTATCGATATCTTTATATATAAAAATGAACCCCTATTTTTCCTGCCTCTAATGATTCGTCGACGTGCTCACCGATGTCAAATACTTTATGAAATATCGCCCTTGTACATAAGGTTGCTTTTCCAACGTTTCTTGTCATCCCGTCATTTGTTTAACGGGTGTTGTCAAAGATGCAGATGTTTACTCTTAGAAAATCGCACGGCTGATCACGCTATAACTTGCATGAGAACGGTTTTTTTTAGTTCAGTTGCTAGTTAGAAATTAATTCTGATTCCAATTATGAATTATGATACAACAAAATGTCATAAGCACATTTTGATGTTTATTGATAAAATGACAATAAACTTTTTTTGCGAAATATAACTTACTTTTTATTAATTCTTAATTGATAACAGCTTGGGTCTCTCATCCCTAGATTGTAGTAGCACGTATCCGCTGATACCTGTACCTATTGAGTCCACATTAAATTCACGCTCGCTCTCTCCAAATAAATGACCGCGCAGATTGACCTAGAAAGCTGCCGTTGCATGGTACAATGCTCTTGGAATGGAGTGCTATCAGGTATTAACTTGGATATGGACGGATGTGGGGTTATGTTTACACCTTATATACTGTGTACAATTCGATAACAATAACAACGTAACAGGGATAAATCTAAAGCAACTGAAGTCAAGGATTTACGTCGTGCGTTGTTCTGATAGTTGGTTTGAATGATGATTTTAATGACGATAAACCGACTTAGTTATTTCACACTTTTTGGTGTTGAAGTCGGTTAAATTTGATGGTAAAAAAAAATTTCACCATTTTTAGTGACCCTGCTACTTACAGGATCGATTGTCAATAATGATATCATCAAGATAAATCAACACTTTTCAGTTTTTGTAGTGTAACTCAAAAACTGCTTGACCGAATTTGATGAAATTTAAATGGGACCACCTCGGAAGTATAGGTACTCTTACAAACAAAAACTAACTAAAAAACCAAGAATTTTGAGAATCAATCCACAAATGGGGGAGAAGTCGGGGGGTAACATACAATTAAAAAATACATACACATGAACCTATAACCTCCGTTTTTGAAGTCGGTTAATAAATAGAGACAATATTAATCACACTACAGAAGTAATAAAAGTCAAGCAAGATTTCCTTAACAACGTTCCATAGTTCCCTATGTAAAAACGACACTAGGTATATAGGTCGTATAGTATAGGTATAGTCGTTTTAGGATTTCCAAGTTTTAGGTGTGTAAATACTACTAAAAACATTTAAGAAGAAGTATCTTTAGAAAAGTACTAACAGATACTTTTTAAATGCATAGATTTGAATTGATTGTTGGCTACTTCATTCTATATTCTGGCTGATACTTAGCCATATAATAATATGACAGTTACGTTGTTACTAGAATTGACTGAATTCGTAGATTCTAAACCTTGCTATCTATTCCTATATGGGTATCGCCGTAAAATCTTGTACCATAACATTCGTGAATCAGTAACACACCTTGGCCATCAGTAACATTCAAGATAACGTAACAATCGTGAGTTTATAAAGGTGTGTTTATAATGAAAGTAGAAATGGTGGCTTTTTAGTAATAATTATTTTTATTCGTTTTAGTTAATGTTAAATTTATTCAAGTCATCGTGGAATTGTAGTATTCCGCGGCGATAGTTGATGGGATCGCTTAGAACTTTAGTGATATCAAACGAGCACATGTCTGAGATGTCTTCTACTTGAGGCCAGTAAAAAACACCATTAGATTTCTTAAAACGCATGAATTTAATCTTTACATTTAGTTTTCCATCAACTGCGAGGATTTGCCCGACGTAATATTTTAAAGTCTTATAAGTCTGAAACTTAACTAAGACGTATTTCCCTTCAACAATAGGCCGGTCTTCTAAAATTTTTATTCGAGATGAACCTGGAATACTTGGGTTTATATTTTCTTGATGCTGTATATAATCTGTATTTCGTTCTTTGGTTCCCAAGTTGGATGGTGTTTCTTTCACAAAAAATCCGGTATTTTCATCCAAGATAAAAGGTTCGAATTCTTTTGAATTCGTAAGAGGAATCGAATCAGAGTTATCAGATAACAAGTCATCCATATCATCATCTGTTTCAATGTAATCTATTACTTCTTCGTCACTGTCCGAACTTTCCGTTTTCCTCCTTTTAACTTTTTTTCGGATTTTAACTTCTTTTTTTGATTGCCTTTTTCTTTTTAAGTTTCCGCATATAACATCAGCCTCGACTTTGCTGGTGGGTGGTATTTCCATAGAGTAAGAGAAGCTCTGTAGATCATTCGTTACTGTAGAACCAGTTTCTAGAAAGTCTGGTAACGGCAATAGAAGATGAGTTTTTAAGTCAAAACATTCACAATTGACCGGTCTAGTGCAGAAACAACTCAAACACCTATATCCGACAACATTTTCTATGTTCGTATTAGTCACTTGATGTACCTCCATGGTCTGTGGAATGGGCTTTAGATCAGCTGGCAATTTAGTTGTACCGACCTCATTTTCTGAAATATAATGTATCATTACAGATGTGTCGGATTCTTGCAGCGTATTAAAAGCTACTAATCCGTTAGGTATGTCAATCCCATGTGACACATAGTTATCGAGTTTTCTTTTTATTGCGGCACCCACACCATCAGCTGCGCCCTTTCCATGTGAAGATTCCGAAAAGTTCCACGTGGAATGAGGGAAGCCTAGTTCTTTTGTTGTTTTCGTAAATAAATAGAAATTTTTCTTCTGTCTATACTGCGTACACGGGCCATCAGAAAAGAAGTGTATAGTGGTGACATTAGGGTACTCGTTTTTTATATATTTTAGTACTGGCCCCAGGTGAGCCCATATAGCCTCAGGTCCGTGTTCATTGCTAGATGACAGTGTCGCAAATGCTTTTGGGTCTTGGTCTTTTGTATAAAGCACACCAGTGTGGATAGTAATTTGGGTCTTTGAAGCACCAAAGTGCATTGATTGTACTTCTGTCGTTAACTTACATATCCAATTTTCTGAAAAATCTATAATCATAGCTACCTCTGTATCCGATAAAGTTTTTAAACAATTCGAAGATTGTATGTTGCTTGATATTAAAAATGTGTTTTTTAACTTTTCTCATTTCTTCGTGAAATCTGTCTGTCAATTCTTGCACAGTTCCATTCTTCTCACTCTTCACTATTTTCTTTGTCACTTTTATTTTGTCACTTTTGTCTTTATATTCATGTTTTTCATTTTGCCACTCGTCCCATGAAATGTTTCGAGCAGCATCAATTCCCTCCCATCGTAAATTTATTTTCTTATTTTTGCAAATATCACAATCTCCATACGCACAACCTTTGGTTTTCATGTCGCAAGCAAATTCTGAAGTTATTGCATCAATTATTTTGTTTGGATCATTGGTAGCACAATACTTTGCTTCAATCATACCCATTGACTTTAGCTTACTACATTTCAGCCATATATTTTCGTGTCTCACACATGCACACGTGTTGCGATTAGTTATATTTGGACGTATGACGTAGAATGGCCGATATTTCTTAAAAGTCGTTAATTTTGCGGTTCCTCCTTCATTCCTATATTTTTTGTAAAGCTCAGTCAAAGTGTTATTTAAGTACCTGATTTGTCGTTTGTTTTTCTTAAAAGTTTTGCATTCTTTTTTTCCTGCTGTTGCTTTGCTGACGTCATCTCTTTCATAAAATCTTTTGATCTGAGTGATGGTAGCTGTATTCTTTTTTTCTTTGGTTCTGCGGTCTATAGTTCTTCGAATTTTACCTTTGAAACCTATAACTCGAGCCATTCGACTGTTTGATTTGTACTTCCGAGTGATGTCATTATTGACGGCTCTTTTAAGAATATTTCTTTCTGTATCAGTTGTTGCACTTTTATACGACGATTGTAATGATGTCACTAAAACATTGTGAGTTAACAATTGTTTTTTCACTTTCTCCTTCATTTCGTCTGATATGTCGGGTAAGTTCTTTTCTATAAAGTTGTTTGTCTTTGAAGCTGGAGTCAAATTTTCTGGTGTTTGTGTATTAATATTTAATGTGTTATTTTCCTGGGACAATATTTCGTATTTATACGTTATCTGATCTATTGTTTCCGTTAATCGTTTATTTTGTTTCCGGTACCTATTAACCTTTTTCTGTAGAGTCTTAATTTTCTTCGTCTGTATCTTTATTTTATCTATATAATTCGCACTCTTATCAGCCCATTGACGTTGCATTTTACGCCGCTCAGCTAATCTTGCTTTACGCACTAAATTCTCCAAATTTTCCGATCCAGTTTTCGTTTCTTCGTTATTTTGCATGTTTTTTTCAGCTAATCTTGTATCGCACACAACAGTTGCTAAATTTTCAGATCCAGAATTTGTTTGTTCGTAATTTTGTACGATTTCTTCATTGATTACCTTTATAAGACCTTTATCATGCTGTTTTTTCTTCCTATATCTCCATTTTTCTCTTTCTTCTGCTTTACCTGTTTCATCAAAGTCCTTAATCTTCTTTCGTTTTTGGTTACGTTCTGCATTTTTTTTCTTGGCTATTTCATACTTTTCTGGATTCTGTAACTGCATTCTTTCCCTGTACTGCTTTTGCTTTTCAGCATTAGTTAGGGGCATCTGAGAACAAAAATACAAGTGTTTATCTCCTCAAAGCAATCTATAATAATAATATATAGTTTGTACATCGGTGGTAGCAATATATTATTATATACTATAGGTTGGCCGTTCATCTTAGTCCTCGCCTACGTCGTACAGGAGCATGGGGGTATGACTACAAAGGGGACTGAGAGAGGTGCGGGCGTTGGGCGCATTTTTGTTGTACTTTTTTGAAAATATTATATAACCATGTTCCTCAGTGATAATATAGCTTTCTGACGACAAAATAAAAAAGCGGTCCAGTAGTTTTTAAGTTTGTTCGGGCGCTAACGCACCACACCTCTATAAAATATAAGTATAAATAATGACATTATATTGGCTCTATTTTAAGGCTTGTTCCATATAGTTCTACTAGAACGATGATTGAACGTTTCAGATAAAAATATTCAAATACTGATTACCTAGAACATTTTGGTCAAGCGAATTTGGTTTCAGTAACGTACAGACAGGTAAGTACAATAAGCAGGTACAATACTTTTCTAAAATTTTAATTTTTTTTAGAAAGGTACCATGCCTATACCTATTTAAATAAGCTACTTAGTTTCGTTTGCGTGACCTTCGCACAGGACCCATTTACCGTAGGATAGGTATGTATTCATTTCACTGACACCAGGCATCAATATGAATAGTTCCTTACTTCACGAATGTTACGTAACACATCAGTAACATATGGTAACATACAGTAACATTCGGGAATAAAAAACACGCTCGACATAACCTTAAAACAATTTCATTTGAAGATAAATAATGCTAGCGATGATAAAGACACATAATCGTAACTAGAATTAATAGATGTAGGTACAAAATAAACATTACATAAAATACTCAAATATTTACCTTGATAATTCAAGCTAAATCCCACTCAAAACACTCACGACAAATTCACGACCGAGACTTCGACGCGCTCACAACCAAAAAAAAAGATGGCGGATTCGTTTATCGTGTTGTCAATACTACATTTAAGAGTTGCCATGTGCGAAAAATACTTAGGAATGCCAGTTTTTCGTCAGGTTTCAATTAAATTAGTAACGCACCAAGAGTAACATTCAGGAAACAAAAAAGGAGACATTCCATTAGCAACAAAAATGTTGTGCAAATAATGTAAATATTCATATGATTAATAAAGAAAACCAATAATACGTTATTAAGGTATATAAGCAGATAAACTCAACTTTACAAAGATTGACTATTTTGACCACATTTTGTTATAAAACGGGTAGCGTCGCCAAAGCGACACATAAAATTTATTAGACAATGAAAAAAATATGATGTTAGTTTATCATATTTTTTGTTTGTGTGTAGTAATTTCTTGTATTTCGATAGCTTTTCTAAAGCAGTTCACTTTATTAACTTGTATTATGCATTAAATAATAAAATATCATAAAAATAAATAAAGATATCAATCGGCGACACTCAACACAAAAAATAAGTACAATTTTTTATGGCGATACCCATATTTAGAAAATTGGATTTTACTTTCGACTACTTCATTTTAGATGAACAAATTACTTGTTGTCGTTACTTACTATTTATTTTGAACAAACAAGACGAAAATATATAATCAGAAAATATATAATATTATAAAAGCGAAAGTACGTGAGTGTGTTTGTATGTTTGTTGCTTTTTCAAGCTCAAATAACTGGATCAATTTTGACAAATTTGGAATGGAGGTAGATAAGCCGCTGGATTAACATGCATGATCATCATCATCATCAATTACTACGCGGGGGTACCCGCCGAGCGCAGTTAGTGTCTGATAATGTTATTTGAGCTATGCTTTGATAATAAGGTTGGTAACATTTCAAAAATACGATCAATAAATATGTTCAATAGGGAATTATATTATACTTGACTGTATTATACTTATATATACTAGCTGCGCCCCGCTTTCCAATCGCCTGGTGATGGATGATGATGATGATAATGAAAAGTATCCATCGTATTATTCGAGCGCTGTATCTATCTATTCTACATACCAAAATTCATCCATTCTTCCGTGATTGAGTAACAAATCTCCACCCATCTAAACATTCTTATTTATAATATTAGTAAGATTGACTAAAAGCAACGAATAATAATAATTTAATAATGTTGTAAATAATTTACTTGTAATGCTATTAAGTGGGCTATCATTCATTATACTAATCATTTACGCTTATAATGCTTCTAAATATATTACTTATCTATACTAATATTATAAAGAGGAAAGATTTGTATGTATGTTTGTAGCGAATTGGCTCAAAAAGTACCGGGTCGATTTCAAAAATTCTTTCACCATTGGAAAGCTACATTCACTCTGAGTAACATAGGCTATATAAGATTCATCATCATCCATCACCGTGCGGGTGAAACCGCGGAGAGCAGCTAGTACTAATATAAAGATACCGGCTTCACTCACTTGGTATTATGTCGGTTTAAGTCCGACAACGACGTGTCTGAAGTAAGTCAGTGCGCGACGCGATCTCCAAGCGTGAACACTCCCTGAAGAAGAACGTCTTACACGTTCGAAACGTCGTCGACATAATACCAAGTGAGTGAAGCCGGTATCTTGTCGGTTTAAGTCCGACGATGACGTGTCTGAAGTAAGTCAGTGCGCGACGCGATCTCCAAGCGTGAACACTCCCTGAAGAAGAACGTCTTACACGTTCGAAACGTCGTCGACATAATACCAAGTGAGTGAAGCCGGTATCTTGTCGGTTTAAGTCCGACGATGACGTGTCTGAAGTAAGTCAGTGCGCGACGCGATCTCCAAGCGTGAACACTCCCTGAAGAAGAACGTCTTACACGTTCGAAACGTCGTCGACATAATACCAAGTGAGTGAAGCCGGTATCTTTATATTAGTATAATGTGTGATACTCACGATAGTTTCCAAACTCTAATTTCAAAACATAATTACGTAACAATAAAATGTATCTCATAATGACGTAATAAATAAGAAAAATACCCAAAACTACTATCAAAAAGATAATATGCTCTTATCACTAAATGCTAATGGCATAAATGGTGTAACATCTTCAGGATCTATAATTAAAATGTGTGTTCCACAAGGGTCCATTTTAGGGCCTTTCTTGTTCTTAGTTTACATTAACGACTTGCCACTTATGGCCAAGGATCTTTGTGATATTGTTTTATTTGCGGATGACACATCTCTGATTTTTAAAGTAGATAGGAAAGATAGCACACTAATTCAAGTAAACAACGCTCTATCTAGTATCTCTAAATGGTTCTCAACTAATAATTTACTTCTGAATTCAAAAAAGACAAAATGTTTGAAGTTTTCTTTGCCTACTGTTCCATATTTGGAGTCCAACGTTACGCTTGATGGAGTTAAACTCGTAATGGACAAGGAAACAGTCTTCCAGGCATTAAAATTGACGCAAAATTACAATGGGGTCCTCATATAAATGCCTTGTCTGGGAGACTCAGTTCTGCTGCACATGCAGTACGTAAAATAAGAGAGCTAACAGATGCTTCTACGGCGCGGTTAGTGTATTTTGCATATTTCCACAGCGTAATGTCATGTGGGATATTGCTATGGGGTTCAGCGGCTGATATAGAGACCATATTTATCCTTCAGAAACGTGCTATTAGAACTATATACGAAATGGGTCCCCGTGAATCTTTGAGAGCTTTATTTAAAGAAATCAATATATTAACGTTGCCTTCCTTATATGTATTTGAAAATATAATGTATGTTCGTAAAAATTTACATAAATATAAGTTAAATAGTGATCACCACATTTTTAATACCAGAAATACAAATAGGATAGCTGTACCTAGTTTTAGACTTGCGAAGACTAATAAGTCATTCCTAGGAAATTGTATGCGTTTTTACAATAAAATCCCAAAGCACATAACTGAGCTCCCAGAGGGCAAATTCAAGTTGACTGTAAAAAACGTTTCAATAAAAAAAGCTTACTATAAAGTTCCACATTATATAGAAGATAAAGATGCTTGGAATACTCCACTTCTGGCAAGCTGTCTCTCTGCCACCCATAAAATGTAATATTTGTAGTACCTAAGTAGAAACATTGTAAACATCCATATAAAAAGAATGGCCCCGAGTTTCTTGCCGCTTCTTCTCGGTGGGTTTTATATATTTTGGAACGCGGCGGTAGAGTCTTTAAAGTACATTATAATGAAAAGTTGACGTTCATAAGTGCGTCTTTGATGCCTAAATTGAATAAATGATTTTGACTTGACTTGACTTGGCTACTGGACTTTATACCCTGTAGAAGAATCCTACAAAAAATGTAAACAGCTTCGATTCGCGACTGTGATTCATGAGTGCCTGATTAATCTAAAATGAACTAATAGAGTTCATACGGAACATCAAACTAACACTGAATCATGATGACCACGACTGTACAGCTATCCGAAATGTTTATAACTGCATGTCACTTTCAACCGCCGTCAAACGTGGGTATTCAAAACATTTATTGGTTCTATATTTGTCGAGGACAGAGCTTCGAAAGCCACAAATAGAGCGTGAGAACAAACGAACAAGAGTACAATTCTGCTATTTCACAACGATCAACAATGTTTCCCGCTGCAACTGTTGTTCCACTCCGGTTGTCGTTCGATCATTACCCGAAAAGCCATTCTACTATTTTAATAGACAAATTGTGTGTCTCAGTGCCTCAAGACTAGAGTCTTCGACCAATGTGTGTTACCAGTGATGACTCATGGCACTGAAACGTAGTATCTTACTATGGGCCTCATTTATAAGCTCAAAGTCGCACAACGAGCTATGGAGAGGGTACTCCGAAGCGTGACGTCAATGCGACACGTTTGCGATACGAATACGTTTTCGCAAATGGTTTGTGCTACGGCCTTTATCGAGTTAACATAGTATAAAGTGTTGATCGATCGCTGTGGGCCTAGCACGAATAACTGCTAAGTGTAACGTAACGTGTCGTTCACGTGAAACAGTACAAATAGTCATTTATCTAGACTACTGGACTGTAGAATAAGAAAACGTACAAAAGTCACCGTTCAGTTACGGCTCGATTGCTATTTAGTTAGTGGAATCGACCCCTAGTTGTTGTGACCGATAGCACGTAGCTACAGCCCTATTGATGTGAGCAAGGAAAACACAACCGTCTGCTGTGGGCGAAGTGTCGTTTTTGTTAGGATGTGAATGTGCTTCTATGTGAAAGGTGTGTGTATAAAAATCAGCCTTGTTGTGTGTAATTATAGAGCTGTTAATGGAGTGGAGGTCAGGGCTAGAGGCGACTGGTGTCTCGTCACGTCTCAATTAACAGGGAATGAATAGGAACTTATTGCGTCGATGCCTGTGATGTACTTACGCACGTGGTCGTGCTCGCTCGCTGTAATATTGCAGGGGTGTTAATTAAATTTGGGTGTTGCGGTTTGCTGCAAAGTAAACCTCGCAATATACACTCTATTTAATTTGGTGTAAGTCCGCTGTCCGCTTTTGTTCATGCTTATAACACGTTTGATTTTCCCGCAAACTTATTTATTATTGAATAGGTTGTTTAACGATTTCAGGAGTAATTTATCGGCATCATGTTTACGCTAAGAACAAAAGATTTATGAATGAAACTAACGTCGACGAATGCGAAGGGTTAAGAATGTCCCAACACATCAACTTGAATTTACAATACTTACGTAAATAAACTTTTATCAAGAAAATAATCACAAAATCACAGCTGAGTTGGTAGCAACACTGGCATCGAATCGTGGGTTCTTAAGTTCGATCCCTAGCCAGGGCAAATATTTGTGCAATGAGCAGACATGCTTGTTCTCGGTTCTTAGATGTTGTGATGTGGGTCCATGCCTCCCACGACATAGGAAATCCTATGTGCAGGGGCATGAGTGTGTGAACTTTATTAACTAACGTACTAAATATCAAAATTTTCTATACTCAGTAGTTGCGAGAAGCATCTAGTACATGACAAAGTACATTTGATTTTATATATCAATAGAAATTGGACCTGTGTCAGGCCTCCGTCACTCCATGTACTTGCGCGCTATAACTGCCTACCGCCCAGCCGAGCGGTCTCGGTCCGCCGGCGGTTCAAATTCAGTGCGGTTTTCGCAAGCGAAGCGCGCGCACGCCGTTCAATTTTAATAGTGCTGTTCGTTCGTACGCGTATTACGATGCCGTGTGGTGCCTTATGTGCTGTAGATGGGTGTAAATCAAGCAAAAGAAGGGATAAAACCTAACATTTTTCCATTTACCTGTCAATGAAGAATGGTAAGTGATAAATTATTACTAGTTTTTGTCGTTTAAATTTTTTTCCATTCACATACCGTCATTAGAGACATAATTAAAAGACAGTAGGTGTGCGGACACCGGTATCCACTTAGAATTTGACAGTTTAATAGGTATATACTAAGCATTAGCTTGCCATTCAGACACAGATTTACATAATTTTGTTGCATAGAAACGTTATACCACAGAATAATTAATAGTACAAGGTACAGAAGATGCACTCTTCGAAAGAAAACATTCGAATATAAACTGCTAAACTAACAACTGCAATAATGTTCATAAAACATTGCAAAGCACGGACGTGACCTTAAAAAAATGTGCCTACAAGTCCTTGACGCGCTCGTAACGAATCAAAATGCGCTTTAAGTCTGTGTAGCGAGAGTTCTTTTTCTTACGCCCGATGAAAACCTTTGAACAAGCCGCGTCTGTTGTAAGGTGACTTGTTGCAAGAAAACGAATCAAATTAATTAATCTTAATAAATTTGATTCGTGATAATTGGTAGTAGTACAATACACCTAGATATGTACAACTAGGAACTAGATATATTTTTTTATTTTGAAGGCCATCGACTTTTCGCGTGAAAACTTTCGAAAACTGCAGTGTTTATGTATTTTTGTGTGAGAGTGTTACACTCGTTAATAAAATAACTTACGGCTTAGTGCTTTATTTGAAGTCGGTTCTCTTTTTTTAAGGCTTTTTTTTTTCATTTCTAGTGAACATCTCCGAAGATCATCATCAAACTAAGAAGTATTATACTTATTTTAAAACGTTCTCCTAAATGTAACAAATCCTTTTTTGAAAACCGCATCGATATCGGTTTAGCCAAACGCGAGATTATCGCGCACAAACATACATACCTACAAACCATACAAGTCAAACATCTCAGTTTGGCCTGTATGTCTGATCACCTCCTTTTTTTTAAGTTGGTTAAATATCGAAGAGGCAGCCCTGCGATTACTGTGGAATCGCGCGGTGCGAAGCAATCACTGCTGTACGCTTGAGCATTTAGGCGCATTTTAGCATACAGTGGTTGTTGACGCGAGGGAGTAGGCTATTATCGTAATAGGTATTGGAAATTTTCTACTGAGTGAAGTATCTGTTCTTATTCAGTGTGTTGGCTATTCTAAAATGTTCAGTATTGTTACACAAAATCATGCATAGTATCAAAACCTCAAAATCAAGTGAAACAATCGTAAACGAGTTGACAACACGACCATAAAAGCTTACTCACGAGCTTCATAAATTAGTTATTTAATGGTCCACACGTAAATAGGAAAATCCACTGCTGATAAAAACCCCTACGTGACTGCTCTGTTCCTCTACTTTATCCTTGATTAACTTTTCAAAGTATCTAATATTATATTTATTAAAATTGCAATATGTACAATAATAACGATTCACTAGATCGAGCATCAAAAAATAGATTTCTCACCTTCCTACCTCGGAAAGGCTTATTCATCGTTCGAAATCTGCGCGAAAGTCAATTTCATCGGCTAGCGTGGAAAAGTTATTTGAAATTCGAACGTGACGTACTATAAACCCATATACAGTCGGTTCCAAAAATAACGGGTCAGTCACATAAACCCGAATATCTCCCGAACTACGTATGCCATCCTAATGAAACGAAGACTGTTCAATTGAGAATTTAATTATACAGATAAAAAATAAAATAAAACTTAGTTACACCCACAATATTAATCTTAAATTAAAAAAAAACTAAAGTAGTCATATTTTTCTTAAGATTACATTTTTTTTATGATTGTTTTTTTGCTGTTTTTCATCACTTTTTTCATTTAATACTTTGTATTGCCTCCACGAGCTCTTCTGACAGCTTCCAGGCGATTAGGCATGCTGTACACCAAATTTCGGAGCAGGTGCTGAATACCTTCCCATTCCTCCACCAGTGCTTGTATGAGCTCGGGAAGCGTGATTGGTGGGGGGTTTCGACCTTTCACGCATCTCTGAAGCTCGTCCCAGGCGTGCTCGATGGGGTTTAAGTCCGGGCTTCGCGCTGGCCACTGCATGAGTTCGATACCGACCTCTTCAAGGTAGTCATGTACAATTCTGGCGGTATGGGGACGCGCATTATCATGCATTAATATGCCATGCCGGTCCATCCTGGCCATGAAAGGACCTACATGTTCATTGAGGATCTCTTCCACGTACCTCTCTGCATTTAGAGTTCCATTTTGAATGAGCACCAGCTCGGTGCGGGCCTCAGCAGAAATCCCAGCCCAAACTTGTACGGAGCCTCCACCGTACGCCACTTTTTCCTCCACACACGCTTGATGGAAGCGCTCCCCTGGTCTTCTGTACACCAACTGCCTACCATCATGCTTATAAAGCATGAGTTTAGACTCGTCCGTGAACATTACCCTAGACCAATCGTCTAGTGTCCAGTTTAGGTGTTCGCGCACGTATCTCTGTCTTGCAATTCGATGTCCCCGTTCCAGTTTGGGGCCATTTGCGGGCCTCAATGGTTCCAAATTTGCTTCAGCAAGACGTCTTCTTACTGTTTGAGCGCTTAAATTGCCACCTCCAAAGCGAATAAAGTGAGTTTTTAGACCAACAGCAGTTTGAAAACGATTTCGGAGCATTGTAGCCACCAGTTGTCTGTCTTCCCTGGCCGTTGTGCATCTTGGTCTGCCATTTCCTGGTCTTCTAAGGTGTGATCTGGTCTCTTGGTACCGCTGGACTACCCGCTGAACAGTCGACAAAGATACACCAATGTTTCTGGCTGTTTCACGCTGGCTCCGCCCAAGTTCCAAAAAAGTTAGGATTCTGGTACATTCCTCTAGCGTGACTGCCATGCTTCACCTCACAGAATAATAATTATGCACGTGGAAGACGTTCACGATATTTTTTTTTGTGACAGAATAGAAATGGAAAGCATCCATAATGACATGAAACAAAAATTTTGTTTTTAAAAATAGTCATTTTTTTAAATTTTGTTTTTCTAATGAAGTTTTTTTCATCAACCAGTTTAAATAATATGCTATTAGAAGCGCAACTAAAAAGTCTTTATTTTGTTTTTTATTTCATTGATCTAGCTTTTACAGTTCTGGAGGTATTTCAATTTTTGTGACTGACCCGTTATTTTTGGAACCGAGTGTATATAGTTCACTCTATGCTATAAACTACCACAAGCCTTTTTTCTAATATTGTTCAGAATCGAGGTTCGTTCTTATAGTCTTTAATGTCTTTAGTGTTTATTCTTAAAATAAATATGCACTGACCTAATACATAAATATTATTATTTAAGCTGTTTCGCACTGTGGTCAGGTAAAAAGTTGTCTGTTTCGCACAACAACAAAGTTATTTTTCGTCCTTCATTGAAACCTTCGCTAAAATAACTATTTTTAACTTAACCCTATTTTTCAACGTCGCCCCAAATCTCATAATCAAGCCAAACCTAAATACAGCGTCCTATTGAAACCACTCTCAGTATTTGAATAATATAACTGTTTATATTGAGTTAGCAACGCCCAATAATCACGAAGGAGGCCGATGAACTGTAGAGGAAAAGCCTGATAATATTCCGCCCCCGAATTCCTACAGCTTAGGCATCTGAAAATAAACCCTCTTAATAAATCATTGACGTTAATGGAAAGGTATTTAATAGCAAGAAGTGAAATGCCATCAACCTTTTGTTGGTTAGGCATGTTATTGAAATGTTAGTTTATATTTAACTATACCGATTTTTTCATATTAATTCATATTGCTTTCTCTAAACACTTTATTTTATACAGGAAGCATCTGTATCATACTGTATTTCCTACTGTTTGCCTACACCATTTGATTTATGTTTCAATGCGGTTATACTCGCCTTAAGTTAGTTTCTTTGACAGGCCATTTGAGAGTTTCCAAATAACGTAATGAAATTGAATTGGATGTTTCGAAGAAGGGCAACGGTGGGCAAACATATCACTATAACTATTATAAACACCAAAATGAATCATTACATTTTTTCATTATTTTAGATATCATTATTTTTTACTAACCGTTAGATTATTTAAGAACCTCAAACTGAGTTTTCTTATAATGTGTAAAGAACACTAGAACCCTGAGACTTTAAAGATAAGACTTTAAAAATAGTGAATCATTTTCATATTATAAACTTTCTTTCAAACCTAAAATCCAAGGGCAAAAATGGGAGAGAAAGAGGAAAGCCACGTACGAATAGTTGACTAGTATTACTGGCTAATACTAATGACATATAATTATTTATATTTATTCACTTTTCCTATGTTATAATAGGAATATGTTTTGTATTTGTAGTAGTAGTAGTTATTTGTTGTATTTATAGTATTATTATATGTTAATAAATTCAAGTATAGTACATTACACAGGATCGTATACTGCTAATTGCTAAACAATTAACCCCATCAAGTTAATCCTAAGAATAATAATAATAACGTTTATTGACGTGGATTACATTTTACAGAGCATGGTTACATTGGTCCCCAAACTAGGTTAACCTGTATCTTGGGAACCTCCTTCCTATTTGACACATATATTTCTAAACATAACGTTATAATATTAAAGTCAAAGACAAAATACAAAAATGTATTATTAATGTAAAGAAAATGAAAGAAAATATCTATATTAAGATGAACGTGCATTTGCGTGCGTAAATGTGAGGGTGTGTATATGTAGGTGTATAAGGTGTAAGTGTGTGTGTGTGGTGTGAAGGTTTATTAGCGTGTTAAAACATCCCAACAATGCAATACGCCATCCTACTTTTAACTTATATGCCACGTAAATAAAAAAAAATATTATGCCCACAAACTCATGGTTGCCGCCATGGGATAACTTACGTATAAATTGTTCAAACATACACAGAGTAAACACAAACATATCACAACACACTGCATACACCCGAGAGTTGAATGAGTTGACGCTCAACTTGGCCAAATCACTTGACTTCGATAAGTTTAGAGCTTCTATCGCATTCAAGTTTCTTGGAGCATTGCCGACATTTCGGAAGCTAGCATACATCGGCGTAGTCAGCAGCTGTTATTAAACAAGTACAATTTGTAAAATTTAATACCCACTTCCATTCTATTCAGTTTTTGGAGTGTAACTCAAAAACTATTGAACCGAATTTGATGAAATTATGAATATAAATGAAATATAAACGGGACCACACGGGAAGCACTAGCTTTCAAACAAAAAAAAAGACGTGTGGCACTCGGAGACTGCCGCCGGAAAGCTATTGCATAGCTGTTTTTATCAACTTATGCAATTATAATTATTTAACTATAACTAAACTAAAGAGACAAGCGTGATATTTCAAAAATTCATTAAAAGTTCTGCTATTCATCGATAGATGCCAAATCAACTTATGCAATTATAATTATTTAACCAATGCCATCTAGAGGCGAGTTGCTGAACTAAAGAGACAAGCGTGATATTTCAAAAAGTCATTAAAAGTTCTGCTATTCATCGATAGATGGAGTCGGAGTGTTACGATTCGTTACGGAATTTCTGGATTCGGTCTCCACGCTCAAGCCCCGCGATAGAAGCTATACAATAGCTTAAAAATAATTTTGAGAATCGGTTCATTCTATCGAAGGTTACGAGGAAACAAACATAAAAAAAACAGTCGAATTGAGTACCTCCTTGGTAGAAAAGGAACCCACTCTACTGATCTTAAATAATCATTTTTCCTATACTAAAATCCAGGATTTGTTATCATACATATACCTTTAGATTTTTAAACATACTACGGCCTTACTCATAAACGTTGCTTAAATTTAAATAACGTTATTTAGTACGGAGCAGGACATATATCCTTAGCGCAGTACTAAATAACGTCATTTAGGGTTCAGCAGAGTTTATAAGTAAGGCCTCTAACATTAGCGTGTAAAAAGGGTATTTTCTTTCATTTGAAATTAGTTAGTGAGTGAGTAAGAGCAGTTCTGCCGTGTTGTCCTTATGGAAATACCAAAACGGTTATCTGTATCTTTATCCTTGAATACTTTGAATGAATTATTTTGATTAGATACCTGATATAATAAATAAATAATTATTTATAAGATAACTTTCAACAAAAACGTATTTTAAGGAACAATGTTTTTTTATGAAATACAACTCTATTAAATGTTCTTGTGATTAAAAAGCTGACATGTGGCCCTCAAAACTTGGCGGCATTATCAAAATTATAGAATTTGGTGACTTGATATATCTACTAGTAAATATTGGTAGATAAATAGGTTTATAGATAACACTTTATTGAGACACCACGTTTATTGCTTAATATTAGAAAAAAAAGGTACTTATTGCTCTATCGACCAGGTCTTCATTAGTTATTGTTATTTCGGTTTAGTTTTTAAGGTTATTATAACACCAATCAAACGAGTCCCGTCCATTATTTTTATTACAGATATTATTACATTAATCTGTGTGACTGTTGACATAGTTACAAAAAGTATGTTATTACCATATAGCTGTGGGTTTATAAACAGATCGATAATGGTTGATTGATGGCTGTGATGACAACGCACGACCGCCGCCACCGATGGCAGCTGATAACAAGAACTTATCTTATCGCTGGCTTTATAACTAGCTAATAGCTATACAAATAAGCTGTCGATAACATTCTGTTAGGTACCAAACAATGAAATATAATATATACTCGATAAGAACTCTCACGCTGAGAAAATTTCGGTATTCCCCAAGGGGCTTATTTTCTAACAATACTTATCTTTTATAGGAATATGATTTCATAGGAAGCGCTCGCAGCGGAGCTTGACTTGGAGATCTTAACCGATCAAAAGCTAAACAACGCTTGCTGCGGTCAGGAGTTGAATGGGTATGGACCGTTACAGCCATTATTCAACTGAGTTCTTCTGTGGTTCGGAGGGCACGTTAAGCCGTCAGCCCCGGTTGTTTGTCTTAGGATAACAGTCGGCTATGTCGAAAGCTTTCTAACAGCCTAAAAACTTCGATATTGGCCTCTAGCCTATCCACCAAGCCGCACTGGGCCCGTGTCGTGGATTATGGCCAAACTTCTCTCTATGAGAAGAAGGCATGAATCCCAGCAGTGGGAACATAATGAGCTGACTTTGAATAGGAATAGGATATAATTAAAATAAAGTTCGGATATCGCTGAATTTATTATTAAATTTAAATGGTTCGCGGTTTCAATGCAACAGTCAACAATAGTTTGAATGAAAAATGTTTTCTTAAGTCGGCATCGGTAAGTGTAATAATTATATCGATGATGGCTCTCCGTCACCTTGAACCAGTTACTAGAATGATAAAAAAACAGAAGATTATTCGACATTCGGACCAGGGCCCGTAGCTTATGCCGCAGTCCGTTATTCGCTTTCAACGCTTACGGTGCTGACGGCTATCTCCGCTGGTCACTCACAGCGCTGCTAGTGTGCTAATGAAATCAAATCAGACCAGTAGGTAACAAAGCAAGCAAATCAGACCTGTGACATAAACAAATGCCAAATTTTACATTAAGCCCACGACACTCACGACGATTTCGTGCAAGAGCAATAGCCCTTACGACTTCACACTTCACATTCGTCCACAATTTGTCGCATCTGGTGACGCTGTACCTATCCGGTGACGCTGTAAATCCATCCGGTGACGCTGTAAGTGCCGGTAGAGGCAAACAGCATTTAGTCTGTTCGAAAGCTACTATTTGCCCGCTCACAAGTCACACAATTTCGGGATAGTTTTGAGCGGGCTAATAGGGCTTATGGCGTGATTCGGACCTCACTATTAGTTGGCTGTGTGTAAAATAGGTGAAGTTAAAATCTTGTCCGGGACGATTGATATTTCTCGCCAATTTTATTTGGTTTTAGATTGAATTAAAATTGAATCTTTGTAGTCAATTTAAAAATTGTTTTTTATACTATCACGGTTACTTTTATTGTTAACGTCGAACCCATTAACATCAATTTACTCATGATCATGGCACTTGCAACAGTGCCGAAATATCGGGAACTGAAAAAAATCATACACGGTATATATCCCGTTTTTAACTTGTATCAAAATCGGTCAATGTGCGATATACATATAGTTCTATTAACACTTTTATTGTATTACTTTGTATTTTATTAGACGTAGATAACGCAATATAATATAACTACTTCGAAATATGTATATATAAATTCTATCAGCACTGAATTTTAAAGTACCCACCACAAATTAAGTTAACATTTTCAGAATAATAATTAGAATAAGAATCATTTATTTGCTCAAAATACGAGTATACATACAACACAATAATATGCGCAGGTTGTATTAGATCAGGTGAATATAATATAGATGAACTTACATCGTATTTTGCCCACAGGCGTGCAAATTAGTCGAGCGATGGCATGCATAAAAGGAAAATTATATTTATAATCAAATTAAGTATAAACTTAATACAATGTGTCAGTATAATAATAATAATTTGAATATCAATTATGTTAATGTATAATTAAAAAATAAATTTAAAGCTATGTCATAAAATAATAACAATAATAATATGTCAACTGAAACTAAAGTCAAAAGCAAAAAGTCATTGATTTTATAATAACACTTCTCAATTAGAAAATTTATTAGAGCCTTCAGTAGTAATACATTCAATTCTGAATAACTTTAATTTACTGCCCTATCTCTCTGTGATCAGGGCTAAATTATTAGTAACTTTATTATACAGTTTTCAGAAACACGACGTTTGGAAATCGAGTAAAGCTTCATAAAGCTTCGATAAGCTTGCTTTGAGATAAACATTTTTATTGCTTTTCTATTTTTCCGCTCGACCGCTCGTTATTTTATTAGATTTTCTTTGAAAGCTAACGATACGGATTATTACGTATTTAATGTTATTAAGTTACTAAATAAAGCTGCTTCTCACATTTCTTGTTGTACCTAAGTATTATTTAAAATTATCGATTCTATGTGTTACTAAACAGAGAAAAGAAAGTGATATCTGTGCAGTCTGTCCTACTATAGGTTAGTTACCAGCTTACCTTTCACGCCGTTCGCATTTTCTTTGATATTGCTATTACTCTGACTCTGGAAAATTTTGATGCTTGTGTTATTGTTCAGTCGTGGCACCTACGCTGCACAGACGGCAAGCAATATTAATTAAGTGTATCATTCCAACGACTGAGTAACATTGTAAGTAGATTTTGGACAACAAGTGATAAAATCACAAATGTTTGGTAACCACGACGTTATGCGTCTAACATCCCTACCACAGACATAGAATATAAAGCCACAGCTAACAAGAGCTTAAAACGCTCTGCATAGATTGTAGCAAAGAACCATCTCGATCATGTCTGTTTACAAACAAAAAACCGCATCATAATGGGTTCATTCGTTTCGGAGCTACGATGCCAAAGACACGTCCCACTTATTAACACCCTCTGTTTGCATCAGGGTTAAAAATAACACAAAATTCGAATTTTCTATGATCACACAAACAATATCAAAAAATTTAACGCAAAAAAGTGACCATATATTTCGGAATTGCAAGAGGAAGGTTATATATCGCACGTCAAACCATTGTAGGCAGTATAATCGGATGTGCGATTCTCTAACGTTCGTCGATGCGCTCGTCGACCAGCTCACCGATACTTTATGAGATATCGCCCTTGTACATAAGGTTGTTTTTCCAACGTTTCTTTTCATCTCGTCATTTGTTTCACGGATGTTGTCAAAGAGGCAACGATGTTTGCTCTCGCGCGGCAGCAATTTTATAGAACTAACTAACGTAATAATTTTATTATCGTAAATTCAGATAAGTGCGAAAGTCAAATGTTCCCGATATAGATAGTTACCAAACAAAAATCTCAATATAATATACAAAAACTCTCAAAATTATATAAACAAATTAAAAGTGTATTATAATTTTCGCTATAGCAAGTTGTTTTAATTAAAATCACCAATAAACACCAATAGGCTGTCACGTCCGGCGGAGGTTCGCAGGTTCCGTAAATAAGCAATTACCGTCCCAGTCAAGGTCCGATTTTGGTATTTTTTTTCCACACCGAGGGGATACTAATTGGGCCATAAATTATACCCAATTCGCTTCCTATGCCGCGCCAGGCTGCGTTTGAAAGCTCAGTAATTCGACAGATGTTTTTATCCACTTTCGACGTGATTATCGCATGAGGGTAGTCAATTAAAGTGCGCTTTTTCATCGATGTTATATTGGTGACATGATTTATTGCTTATTGGTTGCATATGCGTAATTTTATAAGTTTATCTCCACGATCAGTAATTAAATTGTACGAGCATATCAAACGGTAAAAACGCTAAAGCAATAACAGGTAAGTACTGTTTGGATTTCAACAGAACAGTTGGAGGCTGGGACTGCATTTCTATTTACTCATCGTTCGTGTTCAATTGTTGGCTCGAAGGCTTGTAAAAACAAAGGAGAGCAACAAACAGACATTGAAACATTAGAACAGATGAGTACGGCGGCAACCTTCATTTACAACCACAATCCGTACGGACGGATGCTTTTTAATTTACCTTTCTCTGTATAATTAAAAGCTGCGAATGCTTCTTTTACCGGTTTTCTAGGGCACACAATAGATTTTTATAAGACAATATGCGAAATATTATTTCATTTTGATTTGAAAATTATGTGTGTCATAAATTTGAAGGCTTCTGAAATAATAACAGTATATATATATATAGTACCTACTGAACAGTTTAGTCTTACTTATTCTCTATTAAAACAGTTTACTTAGTTTTGACTCTACATAAAGTTTGCTATTTATACCCGACTACGAGACAAAAAAAGGTTTTTTAATTCGACCCCTTTTTATATGTGTTCGCGGATAACTTCGTTGTTTATGCACGGATTTTGACGATTTTTTTTTAACGACGAGTATCTTCCGTGATGGTACCATGTAAATTTCAAATTCGTTACTCTCCAATAACTTAAAAGTATTTCTCCTATTTTGATAATTTGATAATATCATCATTGACGGTGAATGAAAATCGATCTCAGAAGTAGCAAAGGTCTCTAAAAATAGTAAAAAAGATTTTTATCAAAAAAATAAGCCAACTTCAAAACTAAAAATATGAAATAACTTGTCGAAGTCGGTACCATGCGCACAATATTGTGATAATAGGCAGTTTTGAACTATCATGGTACAGACTTCAACAAGAAATCGATTACAATTTTAGTTATTTTTTTTTCGTTATGTTAGCCTGTGAGTGTATAATAAAAAATCACATTTTCTATCAATTGAAATATGTGTCGGTAAAAAATATTGATCACTAGTTTCTGCCCGGGACTTCGTCCGCAAGGAATGAGGATATCGCGATCCCTCAGAGAGACTATCCGTTGAATCGGGAAAATAAGTAACGTAAAATAAGTAAGTAAAAATAAGTAATTATTAAATCGTGGTTTAACATCAGTTAAGCCGTTTCTGTGTAAACAAGCAACATACACATCCACAAACTTTCACATATGTATATTATAATACTAGTTGCGTCCCGCGGTTTCACCCGCATGGTTATGGCTTATGAAGATGATGAAAAATATCCTGTGTTATTCCAGCGCCCCATCTATCTCCATATAAATTTTCATCAAATTTGGTCCAGTTGTTTGAGCGTAAAGAACTTTTACCTTTATACATAATGTTAGTGTGAAGTATGATTAGGGCGTGGTGTGAAGATCATTGAACAAAATTACACGAAAACTCGTAGGATGTATGTTAATCTGTGTTTCTAAGGAATGGGTGCGGTAGATGTAACTTATATTTTCCTTGCAAAAATTGCTGAACCAATTGACCTCAAATTTTTGACACATTTGGTTAATAGCCTAAAATAGGCTATTGGCTACTTTTATCTGGCAAAGTAGGTATAGGGCGTATATAGCATTACCTATAGGGCGGAGCCGTGGGGCGCGTATTCTACAAAAATATAAGTGAAATGATATTTGGAATTAAGCACATACCTTGAGAAAACTGGACCAATATTTTTTTTAGTACATATTCGATATATGCAAGTATATTTTAATAAAAAATGGCTGGTATATTTTAAAATTTGGGTAAAACTGAAAATGTATTTTGATGTGGTACAGAACAACATCTGTCGGGTGCTGGTTAGTTGTTAACAAAATTTAACAACTAACCAGCACCCGATTAATACTTAATGCTTACATTTTTTGTAACAGGCAACCTACGAAGAAATAATATCAGGAAGAGTAACTGCCTTAAAAAAATGACCCACTAAAAGTCGTGCTAAATCAATAACATCGTTCACGCCGCTATGACGCAGCCGTCATAGTAGAAGTTGCAGCACGCGTCCCTGCTTTCCTTTTGAAATTTAAACCAATCACCGAACATGTTTATTTGTAACCTCGGAAGTAATTCGTATTTAAAATCATACGTCGTTTTGGTTAGAAGGACCACTTTTTGTGTGGAATTTGTTCTGAGTTATGCTTCCTGACATTATTTCTTCGTAGCAGGCAACCCTAAATAATAGACAGTGATTGGTGCACGGAACCCGTTACTATTTGCTCGCGTGTGCTCACTTTCACCTTAGGGCGTGTCATGTGTCATCATAGACAGACAGACTGGCTCTATTGTTCGACACAATGGATCACGGCACGTCTTGTTTGACTCTACACTTTCCATTACAAGTGAGAAGGAACGAGTTGTCAATGTTTTTTGGAGAATAGCCAATGTAAGGATTACCATTAGGACCCATAACCTGTAAATTAAAGATTCAGCATTCAATTAAACCAAATACATTTCATCTTTTTAAGGAATCGTTTTAGTGTGATTTATATGTATGCAACTTATCTTCATCCTTAATTGTTCCCGCATTACTGAGGATCGTGACTCCTCTGTTGTAGTTTATTTACTGTTTCTCTCCATCGAGTTCTGTTGCTGGCCTGATGTAGAGCTGTGCTGAAAGGTATCTCCAGCTGTTCCGATACCTGATCCGTTCATCGCTTAGGGCTTCGTCATCTTGGTCTGCAACTTATAGCGGACAATTATAAAATCATGTACCATATTGGGTTAGGGTGGTCGGTGGTTTTAATGAATTTACGGGTGTTTTTTGCACTTTGGTATTGAACGTATCACATGGACGTTTAGAGGGGGCGAGAGATGATATGGCAATAGGCTTTTATGAGACTAAAACATAGCTGATGAAATGTGACACCACCCCTTTCGAGTCCTTGAGGAGTCAGGGGGATGTAAGGAGTGGAATTAACAAAATTTAGATTTTTTATATTTTTTTTGTTTCTCTGTTTGTCTGTTCGTCTAGCTGTTTGTTAATCTCCGAAACGACTGGACCGATTTATATGAAATTGTGTATGGTGGTAGCTTTTATCCCTGGTCAACATATACGATCATTTGATCCCGGTAAATTAAAGAGTTCCCGTGGGATAGTTAAAAAACTGTAATTAACCGTATACCACGAGGCCACGCGAGCGAAGCCGCTGGTGGGTCAGCTAGTATAAAATACGTTAATAGGTATGAACTAGTATGCATCTATTTAAGCTGAGACTTGAACTAAATAAACATACAAATATTAATAGGTAAACTTAATTAATAAGTAAATTATTCACAAAACAGTATTCTATTCAAAACAAACTCGTGTTGTATGCTAACAAAAAACGTGTTAAATGCCTTAATTAACTGACCGTTAAACTTCCTCGAGCATAGAGGTTGTCTCAACCAGTGTTGTAAATTTAATGAATAGATTTTATCGATGTCTTATTTTATTTGTAACTTGCAGCTTCATGAATACACTTTATTGTACATAATCTTTATTTAATCCTACTAAAACTTGATTTGTAATGTTACCAATGACCATGATGTCAGTTCTGGCTTAAAGATCACCGGATTTCAGAGATTTCATCATTATTTGCAATTGGCGATATTTTCTATTTTATTAACCATACCTGTGCTATATGGACGAGTTAGCGATTAGGGACGACGAAATCCATCATTTGGCCATCGAGTTATTATTACTGTAGTAATACTTTCTCAAAGCATATGGCGCCAAGTCTAGTACAGTTGTACCTACATACATACACTAGATGGCGTTTATCAATTGTTATTGATTTTCAAGTTAACAAACAGTATAATCACTAGTAAACCGTGGTATTTATTTTCCGCTATAGGTATTTCATAATTATTATATAGGAACCTTGCAAGAAATAATACTGTTGAAACAGTAGCAGAGATTTCAATACGAGTTGTGCGTATTAGAGGTATAAGATTTATGTCAGCAGTGATTCATAAATTTTTCGAGGATCAGCCGTGCGATTCTCTAAGCGCAAACATCTTGGACAACATCCGTGAAACAATTGACGAGACGACAAGCAACGTTGGAAAAATAACCTTATGTACAAGGGCAATATCTCTTAAAGTATTTGACGTCAGTGAGCTCGTCGATGAGCGCAACGATGAATCATTAGAGAATTTCACAGCAGTAACTATCATCTGGAAGATGTTTTTATTCTGACAGTGTCAAGTTTTAGGATATGACAAAGTCATAGTTTTACGCTCATTCAAAATTGTTTGTTGTTTGTTGAAATACTTCAATTTATTCGAAGTTATCTTCGAATAAATTAAAGTATGCATATGATTTCAACAAGTGTCTAGATTATAGTTATTGCACCAAACACCCAATTATTAGGATCTGTTCAGGACATGTATTACGTTTTAATATAAAAGATAATGTCAATACTCACAGTTCATCGGTTTATTACTATTCCAAATAACAGTCAGCATAGTGAACCACTCGACTAGGACGGAAGAAGCCGACCTGCCTCAAAATTGGTCCTCTGATGCCAAGTGTCACACTGGCGTTTCAGACGTAACGCAGCCTTCTTAACTTCAGCTTCGTGTCGCACTAATATACCTACTTTTGACGCAGACACAAAAATTCACTCAGCAATTTCATTTGATATAGTATACCCGTCTGGCTTCGATGCCCAATGACAACTTATACTAAATAGTTTTTGTAAATTGAGGCACTTGTTTGATACTTGCATCAATGTTTGCATACTCTGCTTGAAGACAATATATCCTATATATCCTTTACAGCCGAGTGGGAAATATCACACTCCCACATAACACCGACGTGAAGTAACATAGCTTGATATTACGTTTCGTCGGTTTGTGGGAGGTTCCGGATGCCCGATTCCCCCCTTCCCCGTTCTCCCTCTCCATCCACACCCCTCTCCCCCTCCAACCTTTACCCCTTCTATCTCTTCCTTTCTATCATCCTTCCTCAAAGGTCGGCAACGTATCCTCGAGACCTCTGGTATTGCTGATGTCCGTGGGCGACGGTATCACTTACCATTAGGTGAACCCGCTTGCTTTGCCAAGCTATCCTAAGAAAAAAATATCTGGCACTGCGGTGGTACTCTCCTAGTTGAACTCTTGTTTTAGAGTCTTACCGCCTAATGAATACGTAATATCCTCACACACACACAGGCACAGAATAAATAGCATAACAAGATAGTGAAAAGTATATAATTACATTTAGCAGTATCGATAGTTTTCAAATGTGCCTATCGAAATCATCCCAACTCTATTCTTAATTTTGAACTGGTTTTAAATAGCCACCACTGCGGCTGGGTATTCCGATTGCCAGCTCTACAATCGCTTCTTGTAGTGCTATAAATCTGGCCTGAGAGCCGGTAGATAAACTGAGTCTGTGGATCTTTAGTTCGGACTGAACCCAGATTAGTTTACCGTTACTTAAGTAAAAGCAGTAGATATATGTTAGAAATATACGACATAGCTACTAAATAACTAAAGCCAATTAAGCTATTAAATTAACAGACCACAATGATAGCTAAGTTAAAATTTATTAATTCAAAGATGTGGCCGCTTTTTACCCGTAGTTTTTACCATTCCACTTAGTGATTAACCCTGTATACCGTGATAATTATAACAAAAGATTTATGAATGAAACTCGCGTAAATTTAGATCTCTGGTACGCAAAGGGTTAAAATAGGTATATTGAAAAAACAACAAAAATTTTAAAATTCATACATTTAAGTTTTTAAATAAGTTTTATTTTATGTTCAGTTGATAACTCAGTGACTATATAGTTTTGTCATTTTAAAGTCTGATAATAATAAAATCTCCATTATCTTCTGTTGCGTTTGGTGTTGTTTTGTCTGAGTGGATCTAAAACTGGGTGGGCCACATATCTGACGGATGTAGGATCAATTCCTACAACATAGTTTAAAAAATACGTTTACACACTCGTACCCCCGCACTAAGATTCCCTGTGTCGCGGGAGACACGTACACACAGAATAACACATCGCAACATTCAAGACCCGACGGCAAACATTTCTGCTCTTCACACGAATACTTCGGTCAGGGATCGAACCTGGGACATTCTGCTTCGAAGGCAGGGTCACTGAGCTAACAGAGCCACAAGCTTCCGATGATGTACATATAGTGAAGCAATTCGCGGTATAGGTAATGATGTACAAGATTCCCTAGGCTTAGCACGAATACTACATAACTGCGTAAGTGTAATAACAAGTTGTTCACGTGAAACAGTACAGTAAACGGTCATGTATCTACGGCAACTGTGACACAGACAACTCATAGTTTGTGCACCGAAGCGTGACGCGTTGACGCTTACGATATGAATACTTTTTTGCAAATTGTTTGTGCTTTGAAAGTCAGACATTGTGTGTACTGACCGTCAGCTGTCTTTGAGAGTCAGTTGTTATTCTAGGTCGATTGTGACGATTTACGATTTACGACCCATTTAACTTTGACCAGTGTGCCATAGTGATAATAAACCACTAGTCTATTGATTATTTAAACTTTGTTATTTAAACTGGGCTTTATAGCCTCTTGAAATCGAAATATTTTTTGATATATACTGACACAATGAACTGATGCGCAAAGCTATCGATCCTATCTATCTATATTTAGTATGTCATTACAAATCGGCAAACATAAACAGCCGTGCGGTTGCATCTTTGACAACATCCGTGAAACAAATGACGAGATGATAGATACGTCGGAAAAACTACCTTGTGTACAAGGGCGATATCTCATAAAGTATTTTACATAGGTGAGCTCGTCGATGAGCTCGTCGACGAATCATTAGACAATCGCACGGCAGGATGGTTGCATTGTGCTGTGACCATTTTTAACAGCAGAAGAACTCTTTGTGAATGACTTCGTCCGGGGAAATACTGCGACCATACTCGTACCTTCCTCTACCAGCCTGAAGCGGTAATGTTCGCAATACTGTGTTTTGGTTTGAAGGTATGGGTGCCGGCAAAATTACAGACACATAACTTAGTATCAGGGTTACGGGCGAAAGTAGTATGTCACTTACACGGGAATTACTCACGTAAATAAGTCAGATCTTTCCAACAGTAGCTTAAACCACATCCGGTGGTCTTTTTCAAGGATACTGTAGAACGCTCGCGGTTGCGTCTGGCCTCGCACCAACCGCGAGCGAAAAAGACCACCGGATGTGGTTGAAACTATAGGATAGTGTATAAACTACGTTAGTTTTTATAATATAATCATGATACTTAAAGTGTGCGACTAATGCCCTAAGCAACAATTTCTCACTTCTCTCGCTACGACCATTGTGGTGTGAGGCTTTGGCTCTCTAAAAAATTGTAGAACTTTGCATCCACGGCCACATTGTCTTTTATTTACCAGTGAAACTGAAACGTAATTAGATTATCTGTTTCAAACGCTCTCTGAACTTTAAATTGTTAATTAGTTTAATAATTATTTATTTAGAATCGTGTTTGTAAAGCTGTTTATTTGCTCTGTCAAGCAAATACTTAATTCGTTCTCTTACTTATGCTTTACGTTATTTAACAGGATTTTAATCCTTAATGTAAGTTACATTCACCAGCATCTGGCGCTTAAATTTAAAATTGTAAGTAATACAACCTATTACAACTGAAAGTTGTTAAGATAACTATCAGATTAGATATCCTAATCTTAATGGCTTCCTGGCAAGCTTAGGTTTTACAATAAAACCGTGCAGGTTCTATTAGTTACAAAAAATAAAATAAAATACAATACATGATAATGTTTGCCCTGAACATGGTTAATTAGTATTAGTAAGTAGTGATAAATTAAGCATGGTGGTTTGGTTTACCTTCTTGTAGGATTCCTTAAGACAACGGGGTCTTATTGCTAAGCTTACGCCATGCGTTATCTGCGAGCGGGTGCTGAAGATGTGACCCAGTAGGTCATAAAACCAATTACGAAACCCCAGAATAAATAAAAGAGTATATAAGCGATACTCAACTGTACCTACCGTGTAAGGAATACCGTCAAATATACATATTGGTACGTCTAATAAAATAAAAAAAAAGGTTCAATCCATTTCCAATTTCCATATACCTAATTCCAACTTCCAACACGTAATAAAAACACAAATTAAGTAACGCATTTTTTTCGTAGTTATGGTTTTGCTCTTAAAAACGATAATAATTAAAGCATCGTACAACTTATGATTAAAGTGCAAACTCCAAAGTAAACCAACAAATAAAAAAACTGAGTAATCACGAGTCGCGTTTCGCTACGGGTCTAAAAATATACAGAGAATAACATTGTTTTGGTAAATACATAACATATTATATACTGTGTGGTGGTATTGAACCCTTAGCCTACAATTTCGACTCTTACACTCGTATTTATAAATAAGTTATTACTTATTGCTAACTAACTTCTCGATGAAGTATTTACTTCAATATAGAGTACTTCAATATAAAATCTTATTCGATAGTCGAGCAATGACCCTTTCTTACTAAAGTAAATGCTTAAGTAAGTAATGACACAGCCCTATCAAAACTGGAAGTATCTTTTTACACTTGTATTAGGTTGTTGTTATGGTGTTTTCATTTATACAGCTTTACAGCCTTCACAATTCAGACTTGTGTGCGGATGTAATTTTTATACAACTTCACTTTTACAATAAGATCGAAAAATTTACGTGTAATTTACGCTTAAGTAAAGGAAATGGTGACTATTACTCGGCTAAGAATTCTAGCTTTTGATAGTTAGTAGTCTAACTTCGGGCAAATACTTATTAATATTATTACTTATACTTTTTTATAAATAGGGCAGTAACTTTGTCACTTTTTACCAGACGAAGAGAAGCCTAAAAAGAGGGTTATGCGTTAGTATACAATGTAGTTAACTTTATATGTAACATCACTGTTAGTATGTATGTATACGAGTATATACGGTCATAACTACACAACGGGTCAACCGATTTTAATTCGTTTAGATGGCCCGAGTATCACTGGTTAGATAATTGCTTAAAATCAAAATGAGGGGTTTATTTCGCTATTCGGGCTTATTGATCTTTTAGTTAGTTTTTGTTTTGTTATTGGCTTGTTAATTAATTTCAAATAGGACATAGACATAAATTTTAATATGCCAATAAAATAGGTTAATTATGATTTAATTTATTTTTATTAATACACGTGTTTGTCGTTGCCAATATTATGAAGCCATCAAAGTTCTCCGTAACTTAATGGCTACAAAAAGTGTTATGAAGAAAGAAACAAAATAAGTTAGGCTGCTAATACTCAGTCGTAGTTAACAAATTATTTACAATTTAATTAATGAATGTCAACAAAGGCGACCTCTCGTTAATTAAAATGAATGTTTCGCTTGGGGTCATCTACGGCACGGTTATTACAGTTATGTCTAAGGATTATTAGGCCCTTTTTAATTAAGAACATACATTTATGACGATTTGCTTTTTTATGGTTTTAACTGTCTACACTAATATTATAAAGAAGAAAAATTTATATTTTTGTGTGTGTGTATGTTTGTAATGAATAAAATCAAAAAATACTGTGCCGATTTCAAAAATTCTTTCACCATTGGAAAGCTTTGTTCATCCTGAGTAACATAGACTATATATTTGGATTCATCATCATCATCCATCACCACGCGGGTGAAACCGCGGAGAGCAACTAGTTTTTTATAAATTGCGGATGCACTTTGCCAGTTGTTCAACCCTGAAGGATTGTGCAAATATTATATACTGTATTTCGGCTTTAATGGTATTTTTTTCAGGGAAGTTTCAAGTTATTGGCCAAGACATGTAAGATCTTATATCTCAGGGTGACGAGCGCAGTGCATTGCCACAGGTTTTTTACTGTGCCAGCGTGACGGTTTACCCCGGCCTCGCACGCGAGTCGGACTCGCGCACGAAGTGTGCCGTATATTATCTATAATAAATATTTAAAGTTTCTACTTTAAAGCCCGAGATAATTTTTGGAAAAGATCACGTTTGTTGTATGTGAGCACCCCTTAACTATCAATTATATTTTAAAGTATTTATTTAGTTTTAAAGTATAAAAATAAAAATAAAATAATATAACTCAATCTTCTGTGAATATTTCAAGCCTGTACCTGTTGCCAATAACAGAATAGAGCAAAAAAATCACGTTTGTTGTATTGGAGCCCCTTAAATATTTATTTTATGCTGTTTTTAGTATTTGTTGTTATAGCAGCATCATCTGTAACAATTTCAACTGTCTAACTATCACGTTTCATCATATACTGCCTGGTGACATACGGACAGACGGATGAACAGTGGAGTCTTAGTAATAGGGTCACGTTTTACCCTTTGGGTACGGAACCCTAAAAAAGACGTGAAAATATGAAGTGTGTTTTCTCTACTTGCATAAAAACTTAGTTATGTTTTACTATAGGTATTACCATAATTATATAATATATACTAAACTAAAACTAAAATAACATTAGTATTCAATAAGTCATAATTGGATTGCGCTTAAAATAATTTTAAATATGACTTTTCACTAAGGCCTAAATATAAAAGACTGTAGGTTTTATGTAGTATAAAAGTCAGTGCGATACACATTGCATAACAATATGGAGATCCGTATTTAGCTAACGGTACAATTAAGAACTAAAAAAGTAGTGTATTAAAAATTACCGCTATTTCATTAGCTATGTTTAACTAGGGTATGCTGAATTCAAAAATGTTTCATCCCCATTGTAGGTGTATGTACATGTATGGACTCACCCCTAAAATAGTTAATTACGATATTTATCGTTTAAAAATTGAGATCTACCATCCAATGAATAACTGTGCTCAATTACGTTTACTGCAGAAGTTATTAACCTGTAAAGGATAAGGACGGACATAACGATCTTAGAAGGGCTCCTTATAGTATATATCCTAAATATTTAGGAACTCTTAAAAAAGCCTACTAAACTACTAAAAATAGTACTATAAAATTAATTAAAAAAATACACTATCCATCAATCCAACATCCACTATCAACATAAATCTGCTGTGATACAGCAGTTTTTAAAATCACAAAAATCTTATTTAAAAATAATTCTAAAAAATCACTATCACTATCACTATCTATACTCGTATATGTTATAAACTCTAATCAAAAAAACTTTTAATTTTTTACTCTTAACTAAAATCACTATCAACCAAAAACTGCAGTTTATAAAATCTCAAAATCAAATTTAAAAATAATACTTAAAAATCACTATCACTATCTATATATGTTATATATCAACAAAAAACTTTTATATCGCAGCAGTTTTTTGTTGATACCTAGTCATTTTATTCATTTTGGAACGCAGGCTCAGTGCTTTAAGTAAGTAGGTACGCATTCTAAATATAAATATCAATAATAATTTTTTTTATTATTTCCTATGTTCACAGACTCAATAGACCGTTGCATTGTTTACATTTATATTTTAAACTTATATTTTTTTTTATAATTACTAACGGAATACAGGAGGAAATTTTTTTTTTCTTAACTACACTTACATAATACATTTTTTTTTGTCAATAATAATATTTAATGATGTTACGTATTCACAACTTACGTAAGCGTACTTAATTTGAACAATTACATTTACAATTACAATAAAAAAAACGACTTTCTATTACTTTAGTTTAAAATAGGTGAAACGCTTTTCAGTTATTGAATTGTAACTCACTACTAGACCTAATTTGATGAAATTTAAATGAGACCACATGGGAAGCACCAACTTTTGATAATCGTTTCACAAAGTCGAAAGTTATGTGGTAACACACATAAAAAAATACAGTCGAATTGAGTACCTCCTCCTGTTTTTGGAAGTCGGTAGAAAATTGTAAACGTCGCAACATTAATTTCTGTACAAAATTCGTCAGTTAATGTCGTCTATTGCAAGTTTTATTTATTTTTAGAAGGAAAACCCACTAAGCAGATAACTGTGAGGGTGAGCTCAGATTAACCCTCGAGTTATAATTACAAAGAGAATACATAATAGTGTTAGGATTATGACAGGAATGTTACAAGAGCATAACGGGGAAATCTGTACTAAAGATTTTTTAGTAGATAGTTAGTAGATTTATTATATGACTAACCTCTATACATTGTAGAAACAGTAAAATGACGCGCTCGTTGAAATTCTGAAGGATAATTTTCCACTTCTCTCGCTTCACGGCTATCGGTTATGAAAAATCACAGCCTGAATACTTTATAGAGCATACATCTACATAATTATGCATGAATTTCCAATTTCCTGAAGTGGAGTTACACGGTTCCCGCTAATGTATTTAGTTTTACCACCTGCGCTGAAGTTCTCCTCGGTGATAAGCTGACAAATTAGAAACTAGACCAACTTTGAGAAACTTTTATGACTTTCAAATTTTGAGTTATTGCACAGAAAATGATAAGACATCATACCTTAGTCGTATCCTATATTTTTACTCGAAAAAGGAGAGTTTTTGCAGTTTCTGTATGTATGTCTATTCCTTGGGCCGAGCATGAAAATCTGCTTAAGTGTAACGTAATCGCATCGTTAACGTATTTAGTACAAACTGTCATTTATCTAGTACAATAGTGGCACAGATAACTCATAGTTTTTACTGAATTCATAACCGATACGATAACATTACACTTAGAAGATTTTCGGGCTAGGCCCATCTATCACCGCTCGTAAGTACTCTGCAGCTGGACCGATTTTGATAAATGATACGTCATTAGATTCGTCTTGTTGGCGCGAGTGGCGCGGTAATAATTACCCGACTGTGATGAAGCTCAAGAGAAGGGAGAATGTAAGCGCTTTAATGTAGGCTATTTGCGTAGTTAGGTTACTAATATTTTAGTTTGGATGTTTGTCCAGAGTCCAGATTAAGTAATAATAAATTGTAGGTACCTATTACATAATATACTTTACTTGGTATATATACACTGGCTGGGCTCCGCGGTTTAACCCGCATGGTGATGGATGATGATGATGAATCAAAAAAACCTTTGTTCATCAGGGATAATGTAGGATTCTAGTAATAAAAGATTTTTTCAAATCTTTCAATAGTTAGTAGGTAATAGTTAATAGGAGCCTATTCAATCCGAAAAATAAACAATCAAATCATTCCTCTTTATAATATTAGTGTATATATATAGATAGAAATGATGGCAACTCATAGACTAGGTAAATGTAAAACAAGCCTCGAGCTTGGTTAATCTTTTTATCTTCAAACCTTTTAACGTTGAAACCAAAGTTAAATGTATCTTTAATTTTTCAACAAAATTCACTGTATTTTCAACGCGATATACGAGTTCTTTTGACTTGCACAGTTACAAAACTGAAATTCACTCTAGACTTCACGTTTCATATCAACACTCGAATAATAGGATTAAAAACAAACAAGAACCAAGCTGAGCTGAAAAGCTCATAAAATGAAACGAGCTAGTGAGCTCTCACAAAACAGAAATTTGATTTAAGGCCCTTGAAATTTTTATCAGAATTTCTTTCTGTGCCTCATGTCAAACTACAGCTTTCGAACTTTTAAAATATCTATTCATATTTCAATCGAACGCTCTTTGTTGGGGGCACCGTGGCCTTTCAATAGTGGAATCGGGTATTCATAAAAGACGGTTATTGAATATGATATTGGAACTGCTATTTTTGCTGCAGTGAGTTGAGGATTTCAATGTAACCTCACATTGTTTATTAAAGTTGGTATTAATAATTTACGTTATTTAAAAAAGTTATATATATTTATATATGAAAGAAAGTTATATATATTGTACTCTTTTGCATAAAACTGAGTTTACTAATACTTGAATGTTTGTTGGTTTTACTCCAAATGTTTTTTAATAAAAATATCTTCCTTAGATTTTATATGGAGTTGATTCATTCCATCGACAGGTACTTCACAAGGGACCTTCTGAAAATTGAGTACACTTTAAACAAATAAAATCATATAAATGAGGACGAGTTTTCAAATTTGAAGCATATATCGTCTTAACAAATGCAACGGGCTGTACTAAAAGAAAACAAATTTGTTTTCTGGTTTCATTTAAGATTTAAAACTAATATTAAATCATTTCTGTTTGTGTAATGAAAATCACTATTACTTACACACATTTAAATACACAAGTAACAGTTAAAATAATATAGTTAATCAAAGTTTTTTGACAGCTGCAAATATTGTCATATACTGCCCATCCGCCACGGGGATGACAGAACGGGATCTATGGGGCTCAATCCCACTGAAGCCCCCTGCGTCTCTAATTATAGTATTCGCCATATTATGAGATTCAGAGAGTTGACGTAATATAACAAATAATAAACTTACGGTTTTTTAAACGCGAATTAGTGATTTTATTTTAAGAGTGTTAGACATGTACATACGCGCATAGGTTCTATAACTCTTACAATATATAAATACCTTTTCGGTGGACTAGGGAACCTTCTGGCCCCATCGGTCATCTGTTGTGCATGCTATGTGCCCTGCCACTTTAACTGGCATATTTTTTGGGCTTAGCGACTCTTGTTCTTCTACGGATCTTCTTATTTCTGATTCGATCAGGTTAAGAAACTGCGAGCATTAAACATTATATCCGATTCAATATAATCCCGAAATCGAGTGCTATGAAATTTTCAGTCTTTGTCAAAACAGACCAGTGGACTGCATTTTAGCTTTTATAAATATTGCACATTCGCGAAATGAGTAATAAATACAAAGAGGATCCAACCTCCAACCCGTGTCGTCTGCCGAGATAAGGCACGTCGGCCTCTACCCGCCCACCATTAGCTGCCTTTTTTAGCATTTCTGCAATTTTAGAGGTGGTTTAGTGATTCGCGTGCTAAAATTGAGAAGTGCATTTGCATGATAAAAAGATCCTTTAATCCACTTAATACCGTACCTCTGTATGTAATACTATTTTACTAGTAAGCTAGTAGCTGAACTACGGTTCAGTAACTTCGGCTAACGGGCAGACGGGAAATCAGGACAAAAGTAACTAGGTTATGTATTACCACACACGTTGCAGTTCCTGGAAAAGTAATTTGATTTCTGCGAAATCTATTGTATTGTTGGCAAGTCAACGGGTTAAAACTGATTATTGTTATATTCAGGATTAACACACTTATTAGATTTCCATAAAAAAATAACCAAATCCGTGGAGTCGTTTAATTGTAACAAAGTAACAAATAATAATCGTACACTCACTCACTTAATCCTCACTAGCTTTCGAATTTGTAACAATATTGTCTTGTTATTAAAAATGTAACTAAGGTTTTCTGGCAGGTTTCAGACATTAAAATAATTTTGTAGACTTTAGTATTCATCAGAACTTGACATGTCAATAAACAGATGGCAGGCCCCTTCAGCGAGAGCTTCTGGGGTGATGTTAACGAAATGCCCGAAAGTGTCCTGGGTGTCACTGCATCTGGCATTAGCTCTTTCTTATATTATACCTTCAGGCGAACGAAACGACTGTTGTATCACTTATTCAAAGCAATAAGAAGGTGTTTTATCATCAAGGGACGTCACGGCCAAGTTACGCGCCTGTTGGTAAGCCCACGTACCATGACAGTAGCAGCGACACCCAATGGCGAATGGAATACATTTTAACGGTCTAGTATCAGTAGTTCGGTTGTTAAGTTTTCTTAAAATTCTAAAATAAATAAATAAATAATCCGGTTGACTTGTGAAAAAGGCAAAATAGAAAATAATAGATAGAATAGAATAGGGTATGATCTAAACTCTGCCTATTTAAACCCGTTAATGTAAAGAAAACGATAACAAGGGGTTATAGGTACATACATTTCTTATGTATTAAAATACAGGTAATGAAAAGAAAACATGCAAGTTAATTGTAGTTGATATACGTCTCCTCACTACGCGAGCACAGAATCAGCTTTTGTTATCTATATTCTTAGTAAAGCTATTCAGCATTAGAAGGACGTTAAAGTCATAAAAACGTATCATAAAACGCTTTGAAAGTATTTCTAGGAATTGAACGCAAATATACACAAATGTTACGTCATCTGCTAGTGGATTTTCGTACCTACTCTGAACAGTCATTGAACGAATCTTTGGTATAAACAAACATTATCTCTCGTACACGCTTATCTATTTATGGGCATTGTATTATTGTTAAAATGATTGTAACAATACATTTTGAAGTAAATAAACGGAATGTGGTCTTAAGGCGCTTTCAGCTGCTAGCGCGTGCGGACGTCGGAGGAACCAAGCAATTGCACCTCGTAAAATAATAAAGAAAAAAAACTGTTTTAAAGGTGAAACAAGTTGTATGTTTTATATTTTTTTAAATGTACTCAAGTATGTCAAAATATGTTTTTATTCCATCAATGTGTTACTTAAAAGTCTTAGAAGTGTCATATAATTTTTGAAATATTAAATAAATCACTGTTTATGAGATAAACTGATTTTTTTTTATAATGGTTTATCAAAGTGACTCCCACTCGCCTGATGGAAAGCAACGATGGAATCAAGAAGCAATGACTATTAGCCTACGGCTTACGGCTGCACTAATCGCCACCCCTATGATGACCTGTCAGATGCTTTTTCACTCCCGCTTGAAAGACCCAGGGTCATACCTGCAAGGAAATACGTATGCCGGCAAAGCATTCCACAATTTACTTACACGACAGAGGTACTGCTACTGCTTCTAAACTTTTTGGTGGTAAGAAGTTTTCAACAGTACCTATATGGATGCAATGCTAGGCCGAAACCTGTAGTTCGGGTTCGGAATGGTGAGGAAGGAATAAGATTAAAACCCTCTTAAACTTTAAAAACCCTCCTTTTAATCTTCGTCAGGAATTGACAGCACCTTAAGTAAGTTATGTTAAATTGTTGAAATTCATTGCATACATGAACACACGGTGAACACAATACATGTTATGTTAATTACATAATAGAGATTTTGTCTAAATATTTATATTACTTACAACAAAGATGTGTCTTAAACTGTATATAATCTAGTTAGTTATGACGTCACAACCAAATAACCTTATTATTACTATTTTAATTAAAGTACCTTTTTATTAGGTTGATAGCTCGTTTCTCATGTAAATAATTAGGAATAGCAATAAATTATTAGTTGTATCATTCATTTTGTAAAGCAAATAAAGCTTTGTTTTTATTGTTAAAAGCCTAATGTAATATTTCGCTGCAAACAAGTAAATAATATAAAACTTATGCTCAGTCATAATCCCTATTAAAATAACTTGTGCTCAAAAAAGTAAAAGTTACGAATAAATTTCTTTCTCGCTCTTTTGTCCGTCAATGGTAGTACAGAAAGTTCCCAATGTTTTTTGTTTTTTTTAAATTGATTGTTCTAAATCCACCTGACAAACCTGATACCTAACAAAACTGGTGAAATCATTACTTACATTAAATCCTCTTGGGATAAGGTTGGAAATCAACACACACGTAGACAAGTTTAATAAAGGAAAAAGTAAAAATAAATGTAAAGAACTGAATCGTTACACTGTGATTTGTAATACTGCTGGAGTAAAAAGAAACAAAGAAACGGCAGTATACCTATTCCCTAGAAATCGATTTAGATTCAGAATAAAAATGAGTTCGGGACAAAATTGAATCATGTAGAATATAAATATAATATACATCCTGTGTAAGTATGATGTGGTTTAATATTTATTTCTTGGTAGTTCTTACTTCTTATATCTTAAAAGAGTTCTGTTGATTGAGTTTTGATAATGCAGTACTCGCAATGAAATATTATAATTTGGTTTTGAATGGCCTGACTGAATAAAATTACGCAAAGAGAACCTATTTCCATAACTAAGTAATTTATAATTATTTTATTTTTTTATACCGAATTTGGTAGCGCTTGACCAATTTATTAATTTATGTAAATATTATAACAATTGAATCAGTCCGAATCAGCAAACTTCCGCTTCATTCATAAATCTTTTGTTATATCATAAACCTGATGCGGACAGATTAAGTATTAGGTATTTCATTTTTCTATTTATGAACATCCAACAATACCCTGCGATAGCGCGGATGCGTTGCGTAGGAATATTTGGTGTTTTTATTTATTAAGTGATTAACTGAGTCAGGAATATTATGTTCTATGGTCAGGGATGGAGTTAAATAATTTAACACCCATTGTCGTCTTCGAATTGTAAGATGTTAGCTACAGTAACAGTTGTTCTGCGTCGAACCAGTAGTGTACAAGCACTTTCTAAGGTTCCAAAATCACACAGTTGGTACACAACACTTGCAGTATCGTTAAGATAAGGAAGGAAATAAAATTACAGTAAGTAACTGATTTTCATGTATCGTAGCTACATGTACCCGCGATAGCTTTATCACGGGCTGTCTTTTATTGATAATTACTGTTTTGTTTTTTTCTGTCGACAATCAATGCTCGCAGTGCTGGCCAACCCTAACTTATCCCAATAAGACGTAGTGCATGTTAGTAAAATAAAAAATTAGGCATTCACATTACGATTTCAATCTCACCGGTGATCTTAAACTCGGCAGTTATATTATGGTTATCAAATCAAAAAATCGGTCACCTGAGCTTTATTTAACCTAAAATTAAGAAGCACCTTAGGTATTGTACTTTAATTTTCCTAAAATAGACCTCAAAGCTCAAAGACCTTGGCAGAGAACAACAAACCTTAGTGATTTTATCGTGTCACAACATTGTTCAAAAACAAACATATTATTTTCAGTGCGTTTGCACCGGCATACAATGAAGCGAGCTTTTGTTCAATTATTTTTAAACACTTTAAACATCGCTCACAATTTCAATGAATCACTATCGTGGTATGTACCAATAACAAACAAATAACTACTTATTTAACATATCTAATAGTGATGATTATAATTAATATACATTTCAGTCATTTTAAGTAATTAAATAGCGTACATATTTTTATCATTGTAACCACGACGATTCAACCTTTCATGATGGTAGTCTCAGTAAGGCTACAGGAGTCATCATCATCTCAGCCGTAGGACGTCCACTGCTGAACATATGCCTCCCCAACAAATTTCCAAAAGGACCGGTTGGAAGCGGCCTGCATCCAACGTCGTCCTGCTACCTTTATCAGGTCGTCAGTCCACCTTGTCTGTGGACGACCTACGCTGCGCTTGCCGGTCCGTGGTCTCCACTCTAGAACCTTTCGGCCCCATCGGCCATATGTTCTGCGTGCTATGTAGCCTGCCCATTGCCACTTCAACTGGCTTATCTTCTGGGTGATTTTAGTTAGTTTTTAGTTAGTTTTTTTTTTTAGTTAGTTAATTTTAGTTAGTCAGTGACTTTAGTTCGTCTACGAATCACCTAATTTCTGATTCACGTAGAGAAACCCCGAGCATAGCCCTCTCCATAGCTCGCTGTGCGACTTTGAGCTTGCTTATGAGGCCCATAGTAAGAGACCATGTTTCAGTGCCATATGTCATCACTGGTAACACACATTGATCAAAGACTCTTGTCATGAGGCACTGAGGTATTTTTGACGAGAAAACTTCGCGATGTTTCCGGAACGCTGCTACATGAGTAGTAGTCTATAAATATTCACTATTATAACGGTATTATAATAGCGTAATAGCGGTATTCTACGGTACCCTTCTAAACTAACAATAAACTCTTGCCGAATAACTCTTGGAAGCAGAATGTTTAGGAACACGGTAGTACAAAGCGACACATTTTAGCAAACTTTTTGTTATTGTTATTTATTGATCAGTTTGTTTTTGCTTTTCTCGTTAACATACGTTTGAACTATTCCTGCTATAGCTATTTGTTGTCTAATCTCGCACAATTAATTTATCTGGATAAGCTAACGCTTCTTATGACTGAGCGAAATTCAAATACTTTTTATGCAACATTGATGAAATGTATACGGAGTCAGCTTGGAGGCAAAGTACTTAGACCGCGCGGCTTCGAGTAAGTAGAACGTCATCGCAATAAATAGGCGAAAAAGTGGGAAGAGGCGGTTGTGGGCGCGGAGGACGCTTGGCGGCAATTGTTACGAAAAAAGTGGGAAGAGGCGGTGGTGGGCGCGGAGGACGCTTGCCGGCAATTGTTACGAAAAAAGTGGGAAGAGGCGGTGGTGGGCGCGGAGGACGCTTGGCGGCAATTGTTACGAAAAAAGTGGGAAGAGGCGGTGGTGGGCGCGGAGGACGCTTGGCGGCAATTGTTACGAAAAAAGTGGGAAGAGGCGGTGGTGGGCGCGGAGGACGCTTGGCGGCAATTGTTACGAAAAAAGTGGGAAGAGGCGGTGGTGGGCGCGGAGGACGCTTGGCGGCAATTGTTACGAAAAAAGTGGGAAGAGGCGGTGGTTGGTGCGGAGGACGCTTGCCGGCAATTGTTACGAAAAAAGTGGGAAGAGGCGGTGGTGGGCGCGGAGGACGCTTGCCGGCAATTATTGTTACGAAAAAAGTGGGAAGAGGCGATGGGTGGGCGCGGAGGACGCTTGCCGACAGAGCGGTGGGGGTTGGCAGTTTTTAAATGTCATTGTTTTCTGTTGCGTAGATATGCTACCAACAAAATGCAGATGCGATGTACACTTGTTTTGTTGCGATGTTGACTTGACATACCTACACGTCCAAAATAACCTGAAATGATCGAATAAAATTATTTAAATGGTCGTATAAAAAAATAAGGACAATCATAGACCATATACGTGTTGACTCGATGGCTTCCTCTTTTTGGAAGTCCTTAGTTATTTATAATTCCTTGAAGATTAATCGTAAACCAATACCTTGATTCCTTCTGACGAGCTACGCATAATAACTGAATTGTTATGTCTGGTCAACATCAGGTTTATCACTCTGGTTTTCCCATTTCGCTGAAACGTCTTGATTTATTTCTTTACCGTGTTCATTTCAGTTTGGAAATCCCCGCCAGCCCGTGAAGTCTGTCATGTGGATTTAATTACCGAACAGCTCCCGACTACATAATTGTATTGTAGTAAACTGTTACATAACACTCACCCTCATCACATATATGTCGTAAAAGCTAATGTATATACTAAAAGACCAAAAAGATATCTGGCGGTTTATCTGTGGGCCTAGCACGAATAACTGCGTAAGTGCAGCGTGGAACAGTAAAAACTGTAATTTATCTAGGGCAAACTGTGACACAGATAACTCATAGTTAGTGCGCGGAAGAGTGACGCATTGACGCTTGCGATACGAATAAGTTATCGCAAATTGTTTGTGCTACGGCCTTTGTATATCTGACACGACATTGGCAAAGTACCGATGGCTACACATCACCTCCGCTATTTAGAGTTGCAGTAACACCAAAGTTCACTTCAAGTAACAGAATTCTACAAGAAAAAGTGCTAAAATAAAATAAATAACAATTTTATATCTCTAAAGCTACCGAATAGAATGCTGTAATACAGTTTCCACATTATTTTGTTTATATTTGTTCTGAAGATAAGATAGTTATCATTTTAATATGACGTCAGAGAGACCAGTGATTATAGTGGAAAACTTGCTCCTATGGGTACATATTTAACATAGTCTGTCAGTACCTAGTCCAAGTGATGTTTACGAGTTGGTTAAAAATTCAGATCTAACGCAAGGTAACACGCACATCATTTCCGGGTATATTTTTTGATACGATTATAAAGGCATTTTTAAATATTGTATAGGTTAAGATCATTAAAAGTTTGAAATAGTATTATTAATAAAATTGGTTATACAATTTCTTGGGCTTACCATTATTTGAAGTAGTAGCAGAAAACTTAGTAAGTCAAGGCCACAGACCATCAATATGCTCTGTCTACATAACTCCAACTACCATGTTTTGAGGATAAAATCTACAACTATCTATCTATTATATCAAAAGCTAGACACCTACAGGGATATGAAAAATAGGTTTAAAGGCACCTTAATGATGGAAACAGCTAAATGCTACGACTTTGAGTTTGTATTGTAACGAATTCTTGTGACACTTCTAGACTTGAACCCATGTGGCTTTCCTTAACAGTGGCGAAAAGCCAACTAGATCTCAGTGATAGAAAAGTTCAGAGACTTCAAGTATAAGTATAGAATAACGAATAGGTAATTAATCAACTGGTTGTAACAATTGGTATCATCAAGAGACGTTGAGTAACACTGAAGTTACGCGGCGTGTTTTTTTTATAATAGATTAAATTTGTTAGAATTATTTGATTAGAAAATATAATTTACAATAATTCGATTTGAGTAGTTATTAGACTAGAGAATACCTCAGTTAGATCTAGGTAATTGAGACAGACATTGAGTTTTGACCGTATAATGTACAGGTGTTAGCGTACTTAACCCTTTTAGACCCGAACTTTTGAGGATCTTCGCGAAAAGTCAAATGGATCTCAATTGATTAAAAAGTTCAAAGACGTAGAGCTCTAACTTTATAGAAACGCGGTAAGACGGCACTTTTAGACTTGAATTCTTGAGAGATGAGATAAAAGCAGTAAGCCACAAAAACGACATCGAAACGACGATCATTATCGACACAAAAACAGACAAACAACGCAAACGCTTATGTATCTACGATTTTTTATATGTTGTTAGGTCCCCTAAGAGTAGTTTATACCGAAAATTGCAACCCTGAAAACCTTGTGCTACTCCCACGGTGCTCGAAAAACTGCGAAATTCTGGCTCTTGTTTCAGTTTTTCTGAAAAAAGTACCTTAGGGAAGCGTTTTTCAGGTATATTTGTTGGGTACTTTTTTATAGCAAACTAAATAAACTACAATTTAAGATCAACACTCTAGGTCCATTGGTTTTGAAGATACAGCTAGTCAAAGATGGACATGTTTTTACCAAAAAGCAAATGGAAGTTATTATATTACATTTTGTTATTACTGACATTATTCAGTCAAGTTGATCTTATTTAAGGAAACTATTAATGTTTATTTATGACAAAAGTATTAGTGTATTTCTATGTAGACTCTTCAGGGTCTGCCAATGCTTTTAAAACAACTATTTTAATGAATGAGTGAGGGCGGCCGCGGCACGGAGACCCATTTATTAGACCACGCAAGTAAAGTCGTTTGCAGGACAGTTTGGTATCAAGGACTTAAAAACTGACTATTGTAATGCAACATATAAATTAACATATAGGTCAGTCTTACCAAAAGAAGTAAAGTAGGTAGAATGAGGAAGTAGAAAACAGTTTTCGTTGTAGGTACACATTATGTAATGTTTTTTCACTGCGACGAAGCTCTTATTTATTATGATTACTTACTATTATTTATTATGTCCTAGTACTTCGAACTAATCAACATAATGGTATATGCCTACCTACCTAAGAAGTTCATTGCGTGTCAAGTGGCAATAACCAGAGGTATTCTTTAATATTTCAAATGGAAATCGATATTTGTCAATGTTAGATAGAAGATCCGGACATGCAATAAAATATTTCGAAGAAAGCAATTTTCCTTGTAGCCACAGAAATTTAACTAAAAACCCTGCCTGATCTATAACTTTTCGTTATATATTGAAATTATACACAAATACGTTGAGTCTAACACATATTTCATAATAACACTTATTTTACTTAATGACGAATTGGTATTTAGGTCAAGAAATCAGTTAACAAGATATATGACAATAATTTATTGAAACTCAAGTTGTGGTTAGCTAACAAAACTTTTTATTCTGTAACTGACCTTTTTTGTAAGCAAAACTTAAACCTAACAGTGATAATTTAAAAATATTGAATATTAATCTAATGACTATTTAACAACTACAATTATTCTATACTTCAATTAAAATGTATAATTATAATCTAATTTAATAGGTACTTAATATGCTTCCATACAGATAAGCATAAAATATTATTTGCATATCACTATTCTGATAAAGTGTTTTTTTTTTCGAATGGTTATGACGTGGTTTGCATATTTCATGATTAAGTGATATGGGTCATTGTTTTTAGTATACATAAGATCTTCTTCTTCTTCTTCTTGTTTGTATGGCTTGTGACATAAGATCTTGATTGTACCAATACTTTTTTTTTTCTTTTAAGAATGGCCATGACGCGGCTTGCGTATTGTGCCAATTTCAATACCAATACTTATAATAGCAAATAAATCATTCATTCATAAAATACAAAGGACAAATTCAAATCTGCATTTAGCCCAGTGTTGCCACAGAGGGAAAAAAATCTGAATTGTCCAAACCGTTTTACTGGTTAACTAATGTAATGGGTAATTAACTGATGAAAATATTTGAACTCGAACAGTAGAAAAGGGAACTTTAGCATGTCTTGCACATCCAATTGGAATATAAACCTAATTCGGTGTAGGGACATAATATAGTATGCCAAATATTATTTGTAGCGTTGAAAATGATAACTTACATAGGTACCCATGTGATATAATAAAGTCGTAATAAAGGCTCCTGTTTTAAAAGCCGAGAAATTGTGGTACGTTCTCCAACTAGTATATAGCTATAATATAAACGATCGATCCAAAAAGCTATTACTGCTACGGCAATTACGGTAAATACTAAGAAAATATACTAAAATTATAGAAAATAAAAAAAAACTGCAAGGCATATTATTTAATGATACTTGCTTTTAATTATACTGCACAGGTATACACGTTATATATAAGGTACAGATATGTATATAATGATAGATAAAATCTGCTATGCTATACCCCGCGTTATCACGATATCAAAGATAATCGCGACACAGGGGATTCGAGTGCGGGGATATGAGTATAGTATGTAATTGTTTTTTTTTACTTTTATATACCTACAATATGTAGGTATATAATTCAATGATGGAAGTTGAGAGCATTCGCTCTTCTTATTTTCTACCGACTTCCAAAAAAAGGAGGAGGTACTTAATTCGACTGTATTTTTTGTTTATGACTGTTACCTTATAACTTTTGACTGTCGGCTGTGTTTTTTTTTTAGGAAGGACATAGAGCTTTTTGCCACCACGGCATTAAAAGCGACACCGGACTATTGCGGAATCAATACCAAGCCATTTTCCTATATAGGTACTACTACAAGTAAGCACCTATCGTGCAGTCACGTACGCGTACTCGATCAGAGAGTTCGAATCGGAAAGTGGCGTAAGTGTAACCTAATCGTATCGTTGACGTAAAACATTTGAATTAAGCACAAACTATCATTTATCTAATGCAACTGTGGCACAGAAAAGGATAGTAAAAACCCAACAATGGCTGTCATTCTTTTTGTTTAATTTTCCTAGACGTGTTTGACGTATGACGTTTGACGTTTGACGTTTAATGGTTTATTAACCATGAAGTGTTCGTCTAATCATGTAGGTACCTACCTAACATTGTTTTGATATGTGCGTTCTCTTCGTTAATCGAAAGTTAGAAAGTTTTACTAAGGCGCGGTCCAACCCCAAATTTAAAATAATTTACGATGCTTTACGTAAGGTTGAAAATCGCTTGTTATATTGAATGCGAAAATGCATTAATTTTGTACGTTTTCTTTATATTTTTCGATATATACTAACACAATTGAAAAAACTGCTGGTTACTATTTTAGTACTATATGTTGGCTATGTATTACCTAAAAAAATATAGTGTTATCGCTGAATATTCTCTGACTACTTAAATAAGTAAATCTCTTGATGCAACTACAAACATGACAAGTAACTTGAGGAATAGCAAATACGACGCCACGCGGTGTGTTTTCAATTGTTTACGTTTTTAACCGAATTCCAAAATAGGAAGTTCTCAAGTTGATGTGTATATTTTTTTATGTACGACCACGTATAACTTTTCCAGAGCATTCCAATTTTGATACTTAATTCTTTTATTTGTCTGGTAGAGTAAACTTCCGTTCCAAGGTCATCCTTTTAAAATTTTATGAAGTTCGGTCAAACGGTTTTTGAGTTACAGTATTTGGCCTATCTTGATTATGTCCTTATTGACGTTGAATGACAATCGATCCCGTAATTAGCAAGGGTCACTAAAAAAATGGTGTAATAAGAAAAATGGAAGTCGGTACCATGATAGTTCAAAAGTACCTAATATCACAATACTGTGCCCATGGTACCGACTTTATCAAGTTATTTCGTACTTTTTGGTGTTGAAGTCGGTTCCATTTTTTGCTAAAAAGTTTTTTTCGCATAATATTCGTACTACAACCCTCTGATCTAAGATCCGTCCGGCTCGTCCCGAGAGTGGTACTATTATTTATACTGTGACAGATATTTTAACAAGTATACCTGTTATAACTTCCGTTACACAAGTGGCAATGGCAAAACGGTGTTAAATCGAAGTTGGTCGAGCTACCGCCAACAGCTTCACGGGAATTCCAGGGAAACTGCAAAGTTTTGATCTCAAATATTTTTGTTGGTAAATCCAATAGTCGGCTACTGGCGCCGTGTCCGTAGAATAATAGGTTTTTGCTCACCTTTTGTACAGCTCAAGGATCGTTTATTGTTTGAGTAAATTGTTGTTCATGGTGAGTCTAGTTAAAGGCTTTCAAAGGAGTTGTGAATGATTCCGACACGTTTATACTTTTGTACTGTGAATGGTTAAACTTTTTAACGAGTTCGTGGAAAGGAACAATGAAAAATGTAAAAATGTACCACGTGGGAACCCCACGTGTATGAATTGGGTCAGCAAATTATAAACAATAAATAAATGATACCTACTGACGGTAATAATACAAGTAAATACATAAAAATAAGCGAGGTACATGCATCGAATTACCTTACAAATATTTAAGAAAATAATAATTAAATAGTAACATAGTAATTTAATGAAACTAGCAATGCCATCCAGCGTGGCACTTTTCCCCCTACCATGGGGCTTCATCATCATCATCATCTCAGCCGTAGGACGTCCACTGCTGAACATATGCCTCCCCAAACCCATGGCAGGCTGGTTGGCGAGCGCAGTTTTGGGGTTTTTGACTGGGAAGGTGCTGCTGCCCACCTTCTGATTGCTATCCCTTAGGCACCCACGGGTTGAGTTGGGGAGGTACTATTCTAAGCCGGCACCCCACGGCTAATAGGCCATGGGGCTTATAGATCTTTTATTTATACTTTTAACCTTTTACCGCGTAATAATTTTAATTGTAATAAAGAATATTATGATATAACTAAAGAACATAATACATAAAATGTTGTTAACTTTTATGTTGTGTGGTTAGTAATAGTTATGAGTTTATGCCGAATAAACTAATAATGCTGAATTAATAATATTCTACCCATTTTAGCCATTTTTACTCACTATTTTACCCATTTTTCAACGCATATTGAAACCTTAATTGATTCTCATTTGTTTACTAAATTTAGACTCCTACTAACCCCTGTGGACCATGGGATTTCATGTGTTTTTCCAGTTGCAAACATATTTTGATTTGTAATCCGTATAGATGGTGCGTAACATACATGCCTCCATAGAGCCTATAGCTTCCTCCATATTGATAATATAGTTTTGCATTGCAAACTTATTTAAGCCAGCACACACAACAACTATTGCCAACATAGGTTAAACATGAAGTCTGTGTAATCGTGAAGTCATGAAGCTAAGATTTTTAATTGTAGCGCTTTTACGGATTGTCAGCGGGTCACCGATTTATCTACAGGCTTTTTGATACTAACCTCAAGAACCATAGCAGTTTCCCACGGCACATGTCTTTCGGCATATGGCTAGCTCACAAATTTTCACTGAGAAATGTGGGATTACTCACGTATTGCTTGTCGGATAGATCCAACTATAGCTTCGACCACATCCAGTGGTATTTTTCAAGGAGTGTTCGGGACGCCCGCTTCGATGACGTCTCGATTAGCAGTCTTAGCACTAGGTCATAATTGTAATTTTAAGATAAAGTTTTGTGAAGCGGAGAGAAAAACATATAATATTATTTGTACCTACTGTGGATATCTGTATCTGCAGACTGATATAAGTACGAGTAGATACTTAAGTAAGCTCTTTAATGAAACCAATAAAGTTTATTATTATTTATATTATTGTAATATTCATATATTTATTCGCGTGTGGGATTATGACCATACTTCTCTCCTCCCCCTGATACTGCGCTTATATTTTGAGAACATAATGAGCTGAAGCAGTGATTGACAAATTAAATGTTTATCAGCAATTTAGTTAATACGAACGTATAATTATAAAAAAATTAACAAAATTAGATAATAGACCTATGATAAAAAAACAACATTTAAAAAAAATACAAAAAACTGTCAATCTATCCATAATAAAGAAATACTTACGTATAAAATGGGGAATTTAATCTGATTCAGAGAATGAGTCACGTCTGTCTGTGTATCATCGATACGGGAATTACTTAGTTCAGTGCAGTACAGTTTTTGCGAGTGGGTCGACGTATTTGTCCTGTGGTTTAGTTTACTTGAATTTCTTATTTTACTTTGAATTTAGGTTGGATTTAGTCAGTGACTCACCGAAACTATACTGGTGTGTTTTTCGAACAATAATACTGGTTATTGTACTATTTCTACTGCAACTGTTGTCATGACGCCAATTGGCAATGATAACGATTGTTTGCTATCGCGAAGAGCTAAAAAAGGTATGTTACCGTTAGTTTCCTTTTCTAATTATATACCAAAATGTTCAAACGTAACTCACGATGTTATAATCATATTAATATGAGTTATTATCATGAAATGATAGCATGTGCTAATCCAGTTTAAGGATAATAATTTCACCGTTTTAACATGACCCAGTTTAGTAATAATTTGTAATAGTATTGTATTATATAAGGATGTACATACAGGTGTTAAAAATAGAAAACTATTTCCATATAAAATGATGATAATAATAACCCAAACACGCGAACATAATGAAACCTTTTAAAACTTAGTGACATTTACTCTTGTGCTAATGTAAATACAAGATTAAAAGTAGACTTTATGACTTGATAGTTTGAGTTCGATTCACCATCATAGCCGTTCAAATGACAATAAGTCCAGCACAATTTGCGTTGGATGCACGTTTTAAATTCGGCCCTGTGGTTTAATGATTTAAGTTCGATTTCAAACGAAAATGGTATACTCGTCATGGCTCAGTCGGAAGTGTGCGATAGTATGCTATGGGTCATTTGCTAGTATGTACTAGGAATAGGTAATTCCATGATTATATCCGTTCACTGATGAGCACCAATATTTGTACAAGCACCTTTAGTCATTGTACTGTCGTATACTTAGTTCTTATTTATAACATACCTACCTACTTTCTTTTCTGTAAAATCGAATCTTGTGGTGCATGGATCCACATGATAAACGAAGCTGAGCTGCACTTGTAATAGAAATAAAAAAAAATTACCTTAATTATAATTTACATAGATATATATCTAGAATATTTTGGTTTAGTTTGCCATACGTTGTTAATATTCATAGTCACATACAGATATAATTTTATCATTACTTACTAAATTATGTTGTAATGTATTCAAGGTTCCAATTTAATTGCGACTCGCTCAGATAAGACTCAATACTTGAAAGTTTCCATTCTTGATAACAAAAACAAAACTTTTGCGCAGCGAATAGTGTCCCTATGTACCTACCTTCCTATGTATAGGATACAGATGGCTTTATAATGCTAGTAAATTCTGAACATTTCTCGGCGTCATTTCAAAACTATAAAATACAATGCTGCGCTCAATGGTTTCACCCGTGTGGTGATGGATGATGAAAGTATCGTTTACCTATTCCCCGGGATTCAAACTATCTCCTTACCTAATTTCATCGTAATCAGTATAGTCTTTCTTAAGTCATGGTGTGACCAAGGGAAATAGGGGTTCATTTAAGTATAGATAGATAGATATCATTGCAATTAAACTTACCTAAGAGTTTTTGATATAAATAGATTAATAATGCATCCTCGAGATCTCTGGTGTTGCGTATGAACGTGAGCGAAGGTGATCACATAACACCAGGTGTGCTGCGTGCTCGTTGGCCTATACTGTAAAAAAGCGTAAGCATCAATGACGACCTGATTCGTTTCACTGGAAATTTTACCAGGTATTGCGTTTGTTGCATAATCATTACGAGGCAGGTTCGCCAAGATACCTCTTACAGCTAGAAAGTTAGACTCTTAGTTATAATGCTGGAAGCTGTCTTTAAGATCAAATCACCACATCAAGTACCTAGGATAGTGAACTAAATCATATATCATTACTGACCCTCAAATGAACGATGGCAAATTCGAGGTCCTATATTATAATGAACTCCCTCCAAGCAAGTGCTGCTTCTGCTGAGTTCTGGTTTACAGGGTATTCCATATGACAGACAAATATACGATTTCGGTGTGATGCTGCCCCTGCAGTAGGTGTCATATAGACCTGAGTCATATGACCGCTCTGAGTGTGTAACTAGCATTGCTTGTCCATGCAGCACTAGCTCACGCCTGTTGACAACTCGCCTGTCAGTCCAACTCTTAAACCAAACTGTTGAACATACAACTCATTTGCCTCTCATAAAATACACCACAGAACACGATACAATCTTGATCAGTTGGTTCTGCTTACTACATGGCCGCAGAGCATCTAATTCTACCTGCCTGAACATAGAATAAAACACAGTAAAGTAAACAGTGCAAAAAGAAAAGAGACCAGTTTAAATTAGAAGGAAGTCCGTAGTTAAGCTTGCAGTGAAGTTAAAAATATCCTGTCACTTGTTATTTACTTACGCTGATATACATATATACAATACGAGTATATTATTCACGCCGTACTTGTGTAAGCTCTTAGACTGATTAGGTATGTTACTTACTTTGTATGTTATCTTCATTGAGTAAATACTTACATGTATATGTGTTTATTAATGGATACAATTAATTTATTACCGTTCTACTGCAAGTTCGTTATGAACTATCGGTCTACAAGTCACAGACGCGGCTATAAAATCATATCGGCGCTTTGCCTCTGGCGTAGGAGTTCGTTTGTTTCCCTACATCTTAAAAATTAGAGATTTTGTAAATCTCCGTGCAAGCAGAAATAGAAAGCATAATACAATTGTTGTATCATAAATGTATCTTATTTTCATTTATTTAGAAATAACTTATCATGTATGTATGGGAACGGATAAAAATGTTATAATAAGAGGATTAAATAATCCTAATAATTTAAAAATATTTGATCTTTGTGTTATCTGACATTTACTTGGATTAAGGACCAAATTTACTTCTTCTTTTATACAGTAGTATCATAAATAAACTATAAGTTATAAAAGCACATACAATAATACAAGTGTTGTGTTATACTTCAAACGCTCTGTTCCTAGATCTAAAAGTATTACAGCTCTTGTGTATAAAGTAAACAAAACAAAATGTTGCTTGTTGGTTATTTTATGTTAGAGTTTCTATAAAATGTGGGTGTTTTATTACTCTTTCTTTACCATATAATCTTCGATGCGAGTAAAAGAGTGTGGAAAACGAACAATAGAAGGCTCGGCATGCCTTTAATACTCGCTGGGCCTTAGACGCTCTAATTGTCTTGTATGCCTTCCTTTGAAGACTAGAAACAGATATCCACTGAGTAATAGAGTAAGCATTCTGATGTTAATAACTGGATATGGTGTATCTCCGATTAGGGGCAATAGCAGTACGTAAACGGTTGGACATAAAAACCGTAGAGAACTGTTTAATAATAAAATTTTTTTACAGCTTCGAGGAATCGTATACCTTTGCTTGGTATTTGATTTTGATTCAAACTTGATATCGTACGCATTACTGAGAAAAAGTGCCTTAAGAGACGCTCAAATATAGAAACGGGCAACGAATTTGATCCTAAAGGTTACTTTTTCAGCTCTGAAAAAAGGTAACTTCTATCAATAAAATATCTCTGAAAAGTATTAAATCCCTACCACATTATACACTTTACTAATTCTACTTTTAAAATATCAATTCAATAGTGTATTGCGAGTTTGCGGTGTGTGAGATAAAGAATTATTATTAATATTACATAATCGAAATTTACAAATGCTTTTTCCTATTATTGTTCAGAACTCAAAGTGTTTTCAAGCTACTGGAGTTGACTTGGCTAAAGAACAGCAAAACAGTTTAGTAAAAAAAAAGCTTTGCGTGGTAATATTAAAAACATTATGGAGTATATAAAGCGATCAAATGCGATGATTCTCGTGAAAATCTATACAGTATAATGATTCTACTTAAATAACTAGTTATATTTACATATACATTATATATAGACAACTCTACTTTTGTACTGAAGATCAGAAGTCTTATTTACTTTAACTTATAATACGTAAGTGCCTTGGCGGTGCCGGCTTAGAATAGCACCCCCCCAACTCTACCCGTGGGTGCCGTAGAAGGCGGCTAAGGGATAACAAATCAGAAGGTGGCAGCAGCACCTTCCCAGTCAAACACACACAAACTGCGCTCGCCAACCCGCCTGCCAAGCGGGGCGAGTATTGGCAATAACCCCTTAATGGATTGGACAAAAAGGACCAGGCCCCCAGTCCCCGGCAGCCCCGCTATTACTGGCTACGGTAGCGGCCACGGTAACGGTGGGGCAGTGGGTGCAAAGAATCCCCGGCAGATGCCCGGCTACCACCTCCAACGACGACGATTGGCCCTGGTAACACACAACATACGCACGATGAGGACAGACGAGAAGATATATGAGCTGGAAGAAGAAATGAGTAAGCTACACTGGGACATTGTGGGGTTATCTGAAGTCTGTAGAGCGGGTGAGGACACGATAACCCTAAAATCAGGTAACCTACTCTACCACCGGGAGGGCGACCAACAGTCCCAAGGTGGTGTCGGGTTTCTCGTCCACAAGTCCTTTACTAACAACATAGTTAAGATCGATAGCGTTTCCAATAGGGTCGTATACCTAATACTCAGAGTATCCAAACGATATTCGCTGAAGGTCATTCAGGTATACGCACCGACAAAGTCGCACTCGGATGATGAGGTGGAGGATATGTATGAGGACATTAGTCGGGCCATACATACCTCTGAAACGCACTTTCTAGTTGTTATGGGGGACTTCAACGCGGTAAGTAGGGTAAGGGAACCGAGGATGAGTCGAAAGTGGGGCAATTTGGCTATGGATAACGGAACCGTAGGGGACAGAGGTTGGCCGACTTCCTGGAGAAAGAGGGACTCTTTATGATGAACTCTTTCTTTCAGAAGCCACCTCACAGGAAATGGACCTTGCTGAGTCCCGATCGTTCCACGAGAAATGAGATCATTATGACCACCAAAAGGCAAATATTCACTGATGTCTCCGTGATCAACAGGGTTAAAACCGGTAGTGATCACCGAATGGTAAGAGGCACGGTGAATATTAATGTCAAACTGGAGAGGTCTCGTCTGATGAAGTCTAAGCTCCGACCCACTCGTGCCCGTATTCAAGACCCCGAGAGCTTTCAACTTGAGCTATCCAATCGCTTCCATTGCCTTGAGAACATCGCTTCAGTGGACGAGATCAATAACAGGTTAGTAGAAACTGTCCATACAGTGGGTTCCAAGTACTTTAAACCCCACCGTACAGATAGGCCACAGAAACTCTCCAACTCTCCGCCCCTCAACCTCATGGCTGAACGACGCTCATTGAAACTGCAGTCTTCGAATAATGCTGAAGCATATAGGCTGCTCAATAGACGAATATGGAAGTCCTTGCGACACGACATCCGGATCTTTAATACAAACCGTATTAAAGAGACGATAGAGCGGAAAAAAGGCTCCAAAATGTTTGCAAGAGACATGTCTATTGGGCAAAGCCAGTTGACGAAGCTGAAGAGAGGAGACGGCAGTGTAGCTTCGACCAAAGCGGAAGTGTTAGGAGAGGTCGAGAGTTTCTACGGACAGTTATACACCTCGGTCGCTAAACCTGTTAGCAGCTCGGTCAAAGACCCAAGAGCCAAGCTGACCCGACATTATACCGAAGATATCCTGGACATCAGCCTGTACGAGATTAGAATGGCCTTGAAACAGCTTAAGAACAACAAGGCGCCTGGTGACGACGGTATCACATCTGAGCTTCTGAAAGCGGGTGGAACATCGGTACTTACAGTCCTTCAGAAGCTCTTTAATACCGTCTTCTCTCGAAGGTTCAACGCCAGAAGCATGGAACAAAAGCGTGGTGGTGCTGTTCTTCAAGAAAGGTGACAACACTTTACTTAAAAATGACAGACCCATTTCGCTTTTGAGCCATGTTTATAAGCTGTTTTCGAAGGTCATAACGAACCGTCTCAGTCGCAGGTTTGAATAATTCCAGCCTCCGGAACAAGCCGGTTTCCGAAAAGGCTATAGTACCATAGACCACATCCACACGCTACGGCAAGTTATACAGAAGACCGAAGAGTATAACTTGCCTCTTTGTCTAGCGTTTGTGGACTATGAGAAAGCCTTTGATTCGATCGAGACGTGGGCAGTGTTTGAGTCTCTCCAGTGGTGCTGTATTGACTATCGGTATATTGAAGTGCTGAAGTGTTTGTACAAAAACGCCTACATGTCAGTCCGAGTACAGGAGCAGAGTTCGAAGGCAATTTCATTGCAAAGAGGCGTGAGACAGGGAGACGTTATATCTCCGAAACTGTTCACCGCTACATTGGAAGACGCCTTCAAGCTTCTGGAATGGCAAGGACTTGGCATCAATATTAACGGCGAATACATCACTCACCTTCGATTTGCCGACGATATTGTAGTCATGGCAGAATCCATGGAAGACCTCAGTACAATGCTTGAAGGCCTCCATCGAGTTTCTCAACGGGTAGGTCTTAAGATGAACATGGACAAGACGAAAATTATGTCTAATGCCCATGTTGTACCTACCCCAATATCAGTTGGGAACTCAGTTCTCGAAGTTGTTGACGAGTACATCTACCTGGGACAGACAGTCAAACTAGGCAGGTCCAACTTCGAGAAAGAGGTCAATCGTCGAATCCAACTCGTCTGGGCAGCGTTCCGGAAACTTCGCGAAGTCTTCTCGTCAAAAATACCTCAGTGCCTCAAGACAAGAGTCTTCGACCAATGTGTGTTACCAGTGATGACTTATGGAACTGAAACGTGGTCTCTTACTATGGGCCTCATAGATAAGCTCAAAGTCGCACAACGAGCTATGGAGAGGGCTATGCTCGGGGTTTCTCTACGTGATCGAATCAGAAATGAGGAGACCCGTAGAAGAACGAAAGTCACCGACATAGCTCAGAAGATTAGCCAGTTGAAGTGGCAGTGGGCAGGGCACATAGCACGCAGAACAGATGGCCGATGGGGCCGAAAGAATCTGTAGTGGAGACCACGTACCGGCAAGCGTAGCGTAGGTCGTCCACCGACACGGTGGACAGACGACCTGAGGAAGGTCGCAGGACGACGTTGGATGCAGGCCGCTTCCAACCGGTCCTTTTGGAAAATCAGGGGGGAAGCCTATGTTCAGCAGTGGACGTCCTACGGCTGAGATGATGATGATGATAATACGTAATAAATCTTCTATAATGCAAAATGCCATATTATATTTACCTGCGTTTGTATCATACGTATCTTAAATTTTACCGTAGGTTTTGGTTTCTTAAATAGTTTATAATTTGTTATATTTATTATTACAATTATCTACTCAATTTGTGGTTAGCGATTTCGGTCCGACTCATTCTTACTCAGAACTTATATCTTTAATTTATTTGTTTTTATAACATATATTTAATATATAGGTACGTGAAAAATAACCTCCTCCTTTTTGGTAGACGTCTAGGGCCTTTGCGAAATAAATAATTTCCCCTGTGTGCACCTGTATGCTAACATTGCTAATAAACACACAAGCGTTGCAAGTTTTTTTATTATTTTAAACTTATATAATATCTGAAATCAGCCCATCAAGTTCTCACTGAGCACCTTACTCTCAAAGGAGAGTACAGGCCATATTCCATCATGTGGACCCAGTGACTGGTGGTTAACCATTGTATCATCAGAAGCTCAGTTTTGAAATGTTACTAAAGGTAGCCCATCGAAGTGGTAACCGCAGCAGTTGATAGCTTCGCTACGGGTTCTCTATAAACTTGTAGATAGTAGTTACTATGTAATATAAAACTATTTACTTAGTAACTACTAACTATTCTAAGTATTTATCATTTCAATATGAAAATGCAATGTCGTGTATCGGCACTCGACGTTTGATTTTGCTTTGAGCTCAACTTTATCATATAACTTGACATCTACCCATCTACATTGATATTGTTTTATACTGAACCACTTTCTCTCGCACTTTCAGCGGTCCTTAGCAACTTTCTATTTATGATCATATATCTTTATCTATATATATATGTATATTTATAGCAACAGTTGATTAACCAACTTTTATTTTGTTTCAGGTAAGACAATCGTCTATTTTTGATGTTTGGTGGTTATGAAAGTTAGTAGTAGTTCTATAACTAATAGCTATTCGTGTTAGACATATAAAAGTATAAATAGAAGCCTTCTTCGGCGACACGGAATGAGTAGGCGTATTGTGGAAGGCGCTTGTCCATTGTTTGATAAAGCTTTTATGTCTTATTTAAAGCTGGCAGATCTGGGCCTTGCCAAATGATTTACTGGTTTTTAAAGCCTAGGTATTGTATATCTTCTGCGATTTTCCTAAGCAGACGATGTGGTCGCTCAGCGACAAAATAAAACCTGTAATAAATACTGAAAAATTAAAAACAACTTATTTAAACATACTTATATTGTAATTATGGCAATCTAACAACACCTAGCGGTGTGTTCTGTCAGCTGTCAGAACGACTGACGTCATTTAAATTTTTTATTTATTATCTAGTTTTTTTTTTTTTTTAGAACGGACAAATCTGTTTGCCTCTACCGGCATTTACAGCGTCACCGGACGGTTGGCGAGCGCAGATGGCACTCAGCCAGATGCGGGCGCAAAGGGCGCACCGCCTAAGGCGAGCGTTGAAGACGCTTCGCCGCAAGGAGAGGAGTAGGCGACTTGCTCAAGGGCACCACTAGGGTACGGACCTCGGCTTGGGCCGTCGCCAGGAGAGAGGGGAGTAGGAGAGAATCGCCCCGGTACATAAGTGTACCGTTGAAAGTGGGCCCTATGAATTTTAACTCTACGACTATTTGGAGAGTATCTAACCAAGACATAACTTTTGCCTCGAGCTCGCCGGCGAGCTCGGTGTTTGACTGTGTTTACCACTAAATCATAACCTTGTGAACCTCGCCTCCCCCCATTTCCGCGACATGGGTCCACACCGCGACCAGGATCATCGCGTTGTGCACTCATGACTGTACTTTGGGTGGGGCTACAATAAGAATGTGAAGTACCTCGCCCACAGCCATGGTGGCTGGGACTACATAGAAAACCAGTGTTACCTCGTCCGCAGCCATTTGCTGGGCCGGAGGATACATCGCGACCGGGGCCGCGGTGTATACTCCCACCCGCACCGTGGCTGGGACTACAATCGTGTGTGTGTGAATTACCTCGACTGCGACTGGGGCTGCGAAGAAGATCTCGGCCGGAGCCTACAATGCGATCGGGATCACAGCCCTGGTCGGGTCTACAACCATTACCGGGGTTCCCTTGGGACGACGCTAAAGCTGCCGAAGTAACGGCTGCGATGGGGTCGTCCGGGTCACCCAAAATATGCCTTGGACGGCGACGGGGGGGAAGGAAGTGGGGATCGGTTATGTCAGTGGAGTAGTTCGCCGCTTCGACCACGAGGGGATTCGAGTGGTGGGGAGCTTTGTCGAAGTGGCGGCGGGAGCAGTCTTTCATATACTGCGTAATAGAGGGGAGGGTGAAATCGCAGTGCAGTTCGGCGTTCCGCAAGTACCACGGAGCGCCCACTGCCCTGCGCATAAAGCGATTTTGAATCACTTGAAGTTTGTGGAGGTCGTGTTTCTGAGCATGGGCGAACGCTACAGATGCGTAAGTCATGATTGGGCGGATGCAAAGTTTGTAAAGAGTCGTCTTATTTCTAAGAGACATTTTACTGTTTTTGCCTATGAGGGGATTAAGACGACCCATAATGAAGGCCGCCCTATTGCGAACAATCTGGATGTGTTTCGCGAAAGTGAGTTGGCGATCAAGAGTGACGCCCAGGTATTTGGCAGATTTAGCCCATGGGATAGGTTCGCCGAATAGGACTATGGGTGACGGCATGAGATTCCGCCGGGTCTCAGTGAAGTACACTGCTGCACTTTTGCTAGGATTTACTGCAATCCGCCATTTACGAAACCATGCACCGATTACGGTGATGGGTCGTTGGATGGCACATCTCTGCCTGACCTTGAACCAGCCAGTAGAGTAGATTGCAGTATCATCCGCAAACTGAGCGATCTGAACATTAGGTTCAGATCGTGGGATGTCGCTGGTGTACAGCGAGAAGAGAATGGGTGAGAGTACAGAGCCCTGAGGGACACCTGCGTGAATGGGATGCGGGGAGGAGAGCGTTCCCTCGGTGCGATAGCTAAACTTTCGATCCCTGAGAAAGTCTTGTAAGATGAGTACAAGACGGTCTGGCACACCCAGTTGGTACAGCTTGAATATCAAGCCGTTGTGCCAGACTTTGTCGAACGCTTTCGCTACGTCGAGAAAGACAGCTATGGTCCCTTGGGGCTTTGGTTTCTTATTGAAACCGCCTAGGATGTGCTCCGTTACGCGGTGCACTTGTTGGACGCAAGAGTGTTTGGCTCTAAAACCAAATTGCTCATCGGGAAGGAGGTTATTGGACCTAACGTGGGACCAGAGTCGGTTCACAATTAGCCGCTCGTAAATCTTCCCCAGAGAGCTGAGGAGACTTATGGGACGGTAGCTGGAGGGCTCGGCTGCCGGTTTGCCTGGTTTGTGAATACCAATGACAATGGCATGCTTCCAAGTGTCTGGGAAGGAGCAGTTGCTCATAGCCGCATTGAAGATGCTAACTAAGAGATGGACTAGTGGGACTGAGAAGTGTTTAATCACCTTGTTGCTGATACCATCAGCACCAGGGGATTTACGGGTCTTGAGGCTCTTGATCAGAGACACTACCTCGGATGATTTTACCGGTGGGAGGAGTGGGAGGTCAGAGATGGACATAGAGCTTTTACGTTCGACTTCAGATTCCACCGAATCGAGGTGTTTCTGGTCGACGTGATCTACATTTAGAGTACACTGAGCCTCAAGGCTATCAGCTAAACACTCGGCTTTGTCTTCGTCAAGGAACGCTATGGAGAGGGGAGGTGGCCTAATGAGTGGAGGCATTGTCTGTTGTCCGTCAGATTTCAGAGCTCGAGCCAACTGCCAGTATGCCTGGTGAGTTGGCTCAATCTCTGACAGTTTGTCGTCCCACCTTTGATCACGCAGCTCACTCATGCGTTTCCTTACAGCACGCTGTAAGTAGCGCATGGTGGCTTTGTTCTCTGGGGTTGGCATCGAGTCATACGCCCTAGTGGCGGCGTTCTTAGCTGTCAGTAACCTCCTCGCACCCTCGGGCAGTTCGAAGCGGCGACCATCCGCCACTTGGACCTGCTTTGAGGATTCACCTACTGCGGTGCGGAGGTGGTCACTGAGAGCCTCGATCGCAATTGACACGTCTTCTACTGTCTGTATGTCATCGGGTATTCCATCGAGAGCGGGTGAACTGATAGCTTGGAGGGATTCCCCCAGTTGCTTCCAGTTCACTACCGTTCTAGTGATAGGGGTTATGTCCGTCGGGTCGGGGCCTAATTTCAACAATATAGGGCGGTGGTCTGAAGTCAGTTTTTTTTTTTTTTTTTTTATTTGGTTCACAAAACTGGTCATACACTCTTATCTTAGGAATAAATACATTTGCGATATTAAATGCGATGAATGCACAACCTTCTAGAGGTAAACACAGCATGCTACAAATAATATAACACTCATAACGATATAATATACACATAATTTGATTAAAATAAACTAAAAATTAACTTATAGAAAATATTAAATTAAAGATTTTGATGAATAAAATTTTGTTTGAAACAGTTGATGTTGTCACCGAAAATGTCAAAGTCATGGCACATTTTATTGTAGGCTGAGCACATCCGGTGTAACGGAGAGTGCTGGCCATAATTCGCGCGACATGGGGAGAGATAGAAGGTTTTTCTGTTAAGGAGGCGGCTGCTTGGACGTGGCACCGAAAGTGCAACTTTAGACAGCAAGTTTGTACAGTCAATTTTGCCATCAATTATCTTTTGCAGTAATGCGATATCTGCATAGTTACGTCTACGTTCTAGTGAGATCAATTTAAAATGTTCAAGTCTTGAGCTATAAGACGGAAGATTTCGACAGAGGTTATTTGTATATGAAAGATGATAGAGGAACTGCTTTTGTAATCTTTCCAATCGGCCGATGTGTACAGCGTAAGATGGGCTCCAAATTGTGCAACAGTATTCTAAAAGTGAGCGAACGTAACATGTGAAAAGAATAATAGGTGTTTCCACATCCTTGAAGAATTTTGTTTGCCTTGTGACAAAACCCGCCAGCCGTGCTCCCTTCTTTGAGATGTGGTCTATATGTTCGCGAAAATTCATTTTTGCATCAATTATAACACCCAAGTCACGAATGCTGGAGACTTCACTAATAGGTGAGTTATTAATAAAATAGTTGGCAGGCGTGGGATTACGTTTTCTTGAAATATTCATGTAAAAACATTTAGGAGTGTAGAACATGATGTTTTGGGAACACCAGAGGCTAATATTGTCCAAGTCGCATTGTAACAATATGATATCTTCGTGTTCACGAATTTCCCTGTACAACTTAAGATCGTCTGCGAACATTTGATAATTAGATTTTATGTTTGTACATAAGTCATTTACAAACACCAGAAAAAATAAGGGGCCGAGATGAGAGCCTTGAGGCACGCCAGATGGAACCGTTTGTGGATCTGATTTGAAGCCTCTGATCGAGACTAGCTGGGACCTATTTTGAAGATATGATTCACACCACCGAAGTAATGAGCCACAGATACCAGCATGACCCAGTTTTTGTATGAGAAGGTTGTGGTTGACCACATCGAACGCTTTAGAGAAATCTGTGTAGATAACATGGACTTCATGTTTGTTTTCCAAGGCTTCAGTTATGTCAGTTACATAATCCAGAAGATTTGATGTGGTCGATCTACCGGGCAAAAAACCATGCTGACAAGGATTGAATATTGGTTTCAGATGGTAGTGGATCTTTTTTTGAACTAAAGATTCGAACAACTTTCCAATAGAGGATAATATGGAAATAGGTCTGTATGTTGTAATATCACTTTGGTCGCCTTTTTTATGGATAGGAGTGATGTGTGCAGTCTTCCATTTAGTGGGAAAGGTGCCGCAAGATAACGATTTGTTGAAAATGAAGTGAAGTGGCTTGACAAGTTGGGACGAACAATTCCTTAGAAACAATGGTGGAATTGAATCTGGGCCAGGTCCTTTATTGATGTCGATAAGAAGAAGTGACTTGTGGATTTCAGATTCCGAAAGACTACATGAGTTCATAGATCTATGGTTGTTCACCGGCGCCTCAGAATACGCAGTAGTTGTAGGTCCAATTTGGTAAATTGAGTGAAAATATTTGGAGAAGAGATCGCAAATTGCTTGCCCTCCTTGGGCGTGTTGGTTATATAGAAGCATTTCGTCTGGTATATCACTGCTATTTGATCTAAGCGACTTTATAAATTTCCAGAAATATTTAGGATCTTTTTTTATTTTGTTTCTAGCTTCTGTTTTCAAGTTATTTACACAGTCGTGCATTATCTTATCACAGCGATCGCGCAGCATTTGATATGTCAAAAAATCTCTAGGATTACAGTATTTTTTGTACCTAGCGTGATATTTGGCTTTTTCTTTCAGAACTTTGAGTAAGGAACGACTAAACCAAGAGGGATATTTATTATTGCCTCTTCGGGTAGTAGGTGTATGTTTGGAAATAATCTCTAAAATTGTGTTGTAGAAGATATCCACAGTTTCATCAACAGTTTGACTATCATTAAATTGGTTATCCCAGTCTACCTTATCCAGATCTTCTTTTATTTTTAGGTAGTCAGCCTTGTTGAAATTTAAGTAGGTAGATTTATTTACTTTTGGAGGCTTATATGAATTAAGCTTCAGCGTAACGCTTAAAGCAGGATGATAGCTATCTATTTTAACAAGAGGGGCCGAACAAATGCTTACTGTAAAAGATTTAGGAGCGTTAGATATTATTAAGTCTAGAATGCGATCTTTTGCGTTTGATATATTGTTAAGTTGGTGTAAGCCATTAAAGGAAAGTGTGTCAGTAAGCAAGCTATCAGTGTGACTAGGAGTATATGTGGGGAGTTGGGAATTCGAATTAACATCGTGCTGCCACTGTATGTTAGGAAGATTGAAGTCACCAGCTAGTAGAAGTATAGATTTCTGGGGTAATTTGTGCTGAACGACGTCTGTTAAGTTCGATAATATGTCATTAAGATGAATTGGAGTAACAGGAGGTGGAAGATAAAGAGCACATATGCAGAGATGGATCACTAAATTGCCTTGTTTTAATTTTATTACAGCCCAGATATCCTCCCCCCTGGATTCCCATTTCAATTTACGAACTGGTTCAAATCGTTTGGATATTGCTATGAGAACTCCACCACCCTCCGTCTTATTAGAACTCGTAGAAGAACGATCTCGCCTAAATATCGTGTACCTGCTGTCCAAAATTTCATGGTCAAACACCGAATCATTCAGCCATGTCTCTGTTAACAGAATAACATCCAAATCTAGTTTCAATGCGTTAAGTAGTACCTCTTGAGTTTTAGTACGAAGCCCTCTGACATTTTGGTACAAAAAATTTAAGTTAATACATTTTGAAGAAGTACTGAGACAGCTAACCATGAAATATTTATGCGAATGAAAGAGAATTTAAGAAGTTCAGGTCCCTGACTACAAAGCTTTTAGAGGTGATGTCCTTCCGCATGTAAATACGCCCGTTCCGAACCCACACGAACTGAATATTATTGTCTTTTGAAACTTTTCGGGCGGCGGCGTGGAGCTGCTTGTTTGTCGGTGTCAAGTGCTCGCAAACGTACACAGGTTTCTTTTCGCCGGCAAGACCCAAGTGCGATGAGTTCAACTTCTCATTAATGTGGGCCCTATTATAAGTTTTCACTGCTGCTATGATTTTATCTCGAACCAAGGGGCTGGATAACTTCACCACCACTGACCGGGGTCTTTTGGACTCTTGGTCTATTTTAGCAACACGGTGATAGTTCAACAGTTCGCAATTAGGCAAAGCATAACCCACGGTTGCGGTGAGCTGCTGTATCACTGTCTTCAGGTTCTCCGATTTATGCTCTGGGACGCACTGGATCTCCAAATTACAGTCTCGAGATTGCTGTTCAGATTGGTTAACTCTGCTGCTCAAGTCGGAGACCTCGGATTTCAAATCAGAAATTTGTGTCTTCAATGCGCCGTTCTCAGCCTCCAAGTTCCCTATCTTCTTGCTTTTGACAGCTGAGTCTTCCTTAAGTTCTTCGTACTTGGTGGTCATGAAGTTGAAGCTATCAGTAAGCGCCTGAAATTTGCTGCGAGTATCAGAGCTTTCCGCAGTGAAATCTCGCTTTATTTCCTTTAAAAAACGCGAAAAGGACTCTTCAAGCTTCTTCTCAATGTAAATCTTCAAATCTTCGTTCTGATCAGCTGCCGGAGAGCCCAATGTTTGCCCAGTGGCTTTGGGTTGGGATTGTGAAGGAGTCGCTTACCGTTTGTCGGCGGCTCTGCACTCCATGCACTTCCACGAAGCCTTGTATGCCTTGGATTCTTTAGCGAAGTTATCTGCCGGCACCCCCAGACACTGGTAGTGGTACGATGTATTACATTTCGTACAAGTTTTTAAGTCGCTTGGCTTGATTTGCTTTGAACATTTGCAACAGACACTCATATTTAAAAATTACCGAAATCTGGGCAAATTTTCTAGTTATGGCAATATTATTCGTACCATCAAAATGGAATTAGACGTTGTCAGTTGAGATTGACAGCTCCATGCACTTGTCAAAGTGAAATTATGTTCTGTCAGTTGATTTTGACAATTCAGATGAAATTTTTATGAGGGTATTATAAACCAATTTCGCAATGATTCAGAAGTATGAGTAAAATGTGGGTAGTTAATTAAGACTTATCTTCGTCTATCTTGGAGCTTTGCAGCTGCACCAAACTGTAGATAACGATCCCACAGATTCTTCCTTCAGAGTATAACACTTTGTTAGGACTTATGATTGAATTTAATGAAAGTATACTATTTAAAACAATAATATCGTAGGAGCGTATTGTATACTGTGGCAGGGTTGCCAGGTGCTTTTGAAGTTCGTGTAACACTTCTATAGAGCGCAACCGGAGGGTGACGTTCTTGAGAAGTGCTATGTCAAGTATGTCTGGTCGTTGATTGTCAACATAGGGATATCTTGTGGGCTCCAGAGGGGAGAGAATATCAAAGTTTAAGTGGCTGACCAAGCCTTCAAGGATTTTACCATTACTATTGTTACTAGTACAGTTCCATATGACATGTTTACTGTTGAAGTCACCGATCAGAAGGACGGAGCTTCCTAGAGAGAAGAGGGCTTCCAAGTCTGTCTGTAATAGTTCTTTACCAGAGGGGAGGTAACATGAGGCTATGATGACAGGTTGATGACCTGACATCGCTAGAAAGCAAACAGAGGCTTCTAGTATTCTAAGTGGTGGAGTAACAATTGGGATACAGTGCAGAGCTCTTTTGTAATAGATGAGAGTGCCACCTTTTGGGGTGGCCACTCTATCATTACGAACCAAACGGTAATTTGCAAACCTAGGGTTCGCTGTACCTGGTTTCAGAAAGGTCTCCTGCACGCATAGGATATCGACCTGATGGGTCTTACAAAATTCGTGAACTTCGTCCTTTTGACTAGAGAGGCCGTCAGCGTTGAAAGTCGCTACGGTGACTGAGTGGGGCTTAATTCGTTTCGGTGTACTATCCATATTGGATGATACCTAAGAAACGCTGGGGAGGGCGTAGCGCCTCACTGCGCTGATTAGACCCGCGTGTGTGAGCGTGGCTCGCAAGCGGTCTTGGTCGTTTGTGGCAGTACGAAGTTTGTGCGCGAATGCACGTACTTCGTCCACGTCTATAACCATCGCGTAGTCCATGACAAGGGCTATGTCGGCCGCCAGGTCAGATTGACCTGGGGCGTCCATGAGCCCAGCCATTGGAGGCCTAGCGAGCGGCGGTTTGGGCTTAGGAGCCGGCGCGCTGACAGAGGCCTGCGGGCGGGCGGGGGTGAGGGGGGCGCTTGCTTGTACCATGCTCAAGGGCTTAGACCAAGCGTTGCGCGCGGGCGCGGGCGCGGGTACAACAGGTGTTGCCTGCGGTGCGGGTGTAAGGTTAGGCTTAGGGCCGTTCCCTTGTGAGCGGGTAGTGACCGGGCGAGGAGGGGGAATAGGCCTCCTGGCCGGCCCACTTGATACGCGGGGTGCCTTAGGGCAACCGCGGTAGTTGGCGGTATGTCCCTGTGTGCCGCAGAGGACACAACTAGGTGGGTCTGCCGAGTCCCTTGTGTGAGAACACTGGGCTGTCCCGTGATCCCCTAGGCACTTGACGCACCTCGGGCGGGCGAAACAGAATCGGGCGGCATGCCCGTACAATTGGCAGTTATGACACTGGCCAGGCGCTCGGTTTCGGAATGGGGGTTGAACGGTGATCCCCGAGAGGTTCACTACCGTTTTGATATTAAAAATCGCTTTGCCCTCTGGCGTGCGATTTAGAATGACCAAAAGTAGGTCGTAGGGTTTGCGATCCTTGCCACTGTACATTCGGTGGCATTCGCGGACAGGGTAGCCTTGCGCCTTCAAGTCGGCGAGGACACTATCGGTCTGTACCTCTTTTGGCACGCCGCGTATGACAACGCGTAGGACCTTCTCTTCCTCGAGAGCATAAGTATGAAAACTTATACTCTCGTTTTTTAAAATTCTGGTGAGCGCCCTATGGTCGCTTGGGGTCGGCACCTGGACTTTAATACCCAGTTGGGTTGAGCGGGCGCTAGTATATTGGATCTTACGATCCGTCAATAGTCGTGAGACCATGTCCCACTTCGCCTTGTCCTGAAGGAACAGAGGCGGCGGCGGTTTCTCGCGTCTAACTGACGCTCCTTGAGAGGAGACGTCGCGTTGAGACGCGGCGATGCTTGCGGGAGCATCGGAGTGAGCGAGAGGGTCGCGGGAGGTGGGAGCGAGAGAGCCTGATGGCTTCGCTCCCGGGGCGGTGCAGGCCGCTTTGGGTGGCGGGGAGGGAGAGCCTCTGAGGCGGCTTTGGGGACGCGCTTTCTCTTTCCGACGGTAGTGAACCCGTCGTTGGAGATGTTGCCAACAAAGTTAGCGCGGGAGCGGGAGAACTCTACATCCATCTCATTCTCCGAGTTGGATGCCGAGTCGTAGGCGCGTTCGTACTCAGTCCGAAGGACTGGAGAACGATCGCGGGGTGGTAGAGGTGCGCGGGGAGCGCGGGGCGCATAGGGCGCAGGGTCGGGGGAGAGAGGGCTATCTAACGGCTTGAACGCCGAAGAACCGAAGGGCCCCCTCGGAGGGAGGGAGCCGGCGGAGGGAATTTGAGAGTCCGTGAAGCGGGGTCTCTCCTTGAAGTCCCTATTGGACTGGAGATACTCGGAGAGCATTTCCGGGTAGCAGTTCGAGACCCACGAGACGAACGCCTGAGGCGAAGCGCCTTGCGGGAGGCTCAGAGCGGGGGAGGGAGAGAGTAGAGACATCTCGAGGGGAATACTCGAGATGCGAGTGAGGGGTGAATGCCACTCCCGCCGGGTACAGGCGGGAGAGTGAGTGCCTAGGTGTCCCTACTGTGTGCCCTCTGCCAGTCTTATTGTGCAGAGGGATGTGTGCCTAAACGCGAGGCCCTAGCTGCTCCGGGGGCGAGGAGAGAAGACCGAGTAAAACCCGGCTTCCAACCAAACACTTGCCCAGAGAATAGGAGAGTAGGATAGGGTAGGGTGGGAAGGAGATACCTGCCGTCGGCGAGGGGAGACCCCAAGGCCGGTGAAGGCAGGCCCGTCCGGTTTTAGCCGTTCCCTCCCACGCTCAGGAGGGAAAGGCTTGACGCACCGGGTCCGCGCCCAACTGGGTGGCGTTAACACCGCAAGGATCGTCCAGAAGACCACGTGAAGCGTGGATTTGTTTGACTCGACTTTGAAAATTGAAAATTGAAAAATTAAAAAATCGAAACAAGAGGTCGCTCTGAGAAGAGCGGTTTGGATTTGACAATGAACAATGTAGGTGATTGATGTGTCGAAGCGCTCTTACAAGAGCGCGCTTCTTTCGCGACGCGAGCCGAGCCGAGCCGAACGCCTCCGTGCGCCGAACGGTACACGAAGCGGTGGCTTGACGTCGAATCTGCACACAGAAAATCCACTATTAGCGAAGTCCAACACTGAATCCTCTTCAATCGAAACGATACAGGTAACCGGCACTAAAAGCGCAAGCACTTTTAGGCCGATCGGAATATTCTCGGGGAGCACTTGAGCGCACGTCCGTCCCACTCGAGCGCGCTGACCGGAATGATTATCTAGCACCTTTGACCGCATTATTACTGACCATCAAGAGGATAGTAAAATGACTGCCAGCCTTTTAATAATAATTTGTATAAATGTTTTTTTTTTATTAAATGATTTTAAATCACTAACACCGGCTTAGTGAGACCAGAATCCGTCCCCATACGACGGTTAAAATCATATAGAGAGTTAAAATTCGATGCATGGACGGAAAGTAGTGGTCATGGCGTCTGTCACGGATTGTCGAAAGGTTCGAATCCCTTCCGAGATGTGAATTAAAATTAAATGTGTTACTAAAACTGTTAAATGAGAAATGTATTATGGCATAATTTTATCAGCCGAGGTCATGTGTAAACGCAGATCTGTTAAAGTAAAAAAAAACTATATCTTATATATTCTATATAAGTTTTTGTCTTTTTTTTACTTTAATAGACGTGGACGTGATCGACGGTGTTTTAGGAATTCATCAAATAATGAAGACTCTCTGAAATCTCAGTCATACTTAGATGTTCGGTGATTTATTCAAATTTTAAGACTGATTACTATGAAGCGCATTGGATGCAATGCTCTAAGAATATATAATTTTAGAATTTATATGTATTTCTCCGTAAATATACTATAATACCTTACACAAAATATATTATTAGAAATCGTCCTATACGCATTGGTATGCAACTGAACAGTGTCATGCATTTTATATAAGCCTGCACCATAGTAATGTAATCGTTTCAATTTACTCTATCTGTAATTTGTTCTATTTCGAATGGTGAATTCAGTAGATATGCTCTGGATTCTAATATCTAAGTTAAGCTAAATTAAGGGCTAAGTTTTACAATATTCCATTTAAATTATATGGGTTGAATTTCGGCCATAATGCCCCAACTTTGTGCAGTCATTTTGGAAACAGTGTATTATACGGATTTTGAACAAGGGCAACCTGAGCTTCACAAAAATAAAATCGCAATATTCAACACGCTCCAAAATCAAATAAAACAAAAACATCAAATGAAATCTTCTGTAAGCTAGTTATCTCAACAATCGGTAGGTAAAAGAAAAAGCGTTATAATCGCAAATCACTAACGTTAAGAATAATACAGGCGGTTTCAATATTTTTCTTTAAATACATGAATAATGTAATAATGTTCTTAAAAGCAATTTTAAATTCTTAGCAAAAATTTATAAATTGATAGCATATATGTTATATACATCCATATATTTCTTTTATTAAATAATAGTACATTATGATCAACTTCCTACACGCGTGTCTACTACGTTTTTCATCACACATGAGAGGAAATAACAGACTTGTTTTATTATCGTAACTTGTAAACGGACGCTTTTACTCAGCATTTGTATAGTTTACATTATATTATTCATTTAGGTAAGTAATTCAATATCTTGTTGGAATTTAAACGAATACGATAACTAAAATTTGTAAAAAATGGCGCGCAACATTCTTTTTCCCACGCCGCGATCGCGAAACACGCGCTGTTGAAAGCTAGGGCGCGCATGACATTGACATTCAGCTGTTATTAAAAAATACAATAAAGCTAATATTTTTATATTTATTGCATTATTTATTATAAATTATAAACAATTGGATAAATTATAAATTTATACACATATACAGGGTGACTGGTTGAACACTTTACATATTGATATATAGTGCTCAGTACTCGATTCTCGTTCTAATTAAGAAAAAAAAATAGGTGCCTAATATTTACCTAATTTAACTTTAATTGTCTACTCAAAACAATAAACATGGTCACTCGCGGCGCGCGTGTAGTAATAAAAGCGCGGCGCGGCCGGGCGGGCGGCCGACGATCGCGGCATCCTTTGGCGGCGCGGGCGGCGCGGCCCTTTGGGACATTAACCCCGTTCGGACGCAGCTTGATTCCTTTGAACGCGGCGCGGCGCTTTGGGTCATTAACCCCGTTCGGACGGTGTCCATAATTTTCGAGTTATAGCACATTCATAGAATGAAGGTTTCCTCTGTAGTTTAACGGTATTTTTTTAATTTTATTTTTTTAAACGTTTCATGTGACCATGAATTATCATGTCCTTGTTTATGTAAAGTGTACCAGTCAGTCTGTATATTAAAGATAATACAATTTTATTTATTTATTGAAAATGTGTAAGTACTATTTTTAGCTATGCACATAAAAAAATCTTTGTTAGAATGAATAACTTAAGCTAAATAAAGTCCTTTAAAATTGCTTCATTTACATGCATATAACTTGCAACGAGATACTTACAAATTTAATTTATTTGGGATAATTCTATAACGTACTTGTGAGGCATGGTAAAATAAAATGCACATGTGTTTAAAATCTTGGATTCAGAGCCTAAAAACGATGTAATAAGAGCTTCTTTACGAGCATGTGTGATGGAAAATTACGAGTAGTAATCTACTATATAAAAATAAGTCGGGTTTTCCTTCCTGACGCTATAACTCCAGAACGCACAAACCGATTTCCACGGTTTTGCATTCGTTAGAAAGGTCTCGGGCTCCGTGAGGTTTATAGTAAATAAAATTCAGGAAAAATTTAAAAAGAAAAGCGGGAAAATCTTTTTTCACATACAGCGCCATCTCTGATACATAGCATGTACTACAAACCAATATTTTAAGTAGATGGCGCCAAACGAAATGTTACATAAAACGAAGCCATCTGGTGGCGAAACGGAGTTCGCAGGGTTTGCTAGTATGATATATTATGTTTCTACTCTACTCAATGAGTTCTTGATAATGACACTCCGCATGCAATGTGTTTTTGTTTATTGTAATACTAGCTGCAATCCGCGGTGTCACCCGCGTGGTAATGGATGATGATGACGATGAATCAAATTAGCGTATGTTACTCAGTCATAATGGTGCTGAAAGAATTTTTGAATCGGTTAAATAGTTTTTCGTTTATCCATTAAACCATACAAACAATCAAATCTTTCCTGTTTATTGTTAGAGTAGATAAGGATTAATACCTAGGTACGAATAATGTGGACTATATAGTACCGGCGTTACTATTGCTAATGTTTTTGCTTGTGCTTCATACACTTAACTGATATTCAAAGGTTGACACGTCACAACCGATTAGGGGTCCAGCCGTGGGTGTCCTACGACTAATATGATGATGATAATGAATTCGTCTACTAAAATAATATGTTAATATTTCCCTCATTTCTAACACGCCTAATTCTAAACTAAAACACTATACTTTAGTAAAATTTTAACTACACATTAAACTAAACTTTTTAAGATGTTATTTTTAGTTATTTACTAATTTAACGAATAAAAAGTAACAAACTCAAGCTTCCCTTCCATTCCACCTAGATATTCAGCTAACCTGATGTTTTCAAAGTGTAACACGAACCATTATCATCAGTCTAAAATTTCACTGTATTTTAACCTTAAGTTATTCGCGGTTGGTGAGTAAGTTTAGTCGTTTCTTTTGTTTAATGATGGGTAAGTTTATAAAACACAATCTTTGTCCAAAATAGGGTTTTCCCTTGACATTTTTTTATTTTAATATATGCAAACACACGTTCAATATTTTTTTCGTTTGAACCACTAGATATGGTTTAAATTTTGATATTCGTAACATACTCACTACTTAATTGGATTGTACTTTATAACCGACTTCTAGGAGAGAACTTAGGCCGCTTTCAGTGGTCGACCGACCGTGGACCGAAGTGGTTACAGTGCTCGACCGACCGTACGCACGCGTATATTGCTACGCAATGCGTACGAGGACCGTCGGTCAAGCCGTCCGTATGAGTAGTGTCGGTCGACCGACGCGCTACAGAAACATATTAACGCGTTCAGTGCTACACCGATCGGTGGACCGACCGTACGGACGGATGCGTGTATCAACGTCAATAAAAATCGAATCTGCTAGTACAAAACTTCAATAAATATTAAATTTGTTTGATTTTATAGGTACCCATATCGTTACCTTTATTTAAGTAACTTTGATCAAACATGGCATATATAAGTTTAGATATTGTAAGTTGTCTTATAATTTCACCAATAATTCTTCTACAGTACTTCATTACAATAATTTCTTCATCTTCGCGCAATAATGAATATTAAGTAGTAGATATCCCTTGAAGTGTTTTTTGGGCGACAATTGGGTGTACGTACTATCTACGTCTTCTGTTCCTTATACGTTCACGAAGATAGTAAGCAGCAGTTAAACAAATTGTAAACGCGTCGATTTCGTGTACGTGTTTGTGACTGTACCAGCCCGGCCAGTTTGGTAGATCAGGACTCAGGAGAGCACTGAACGGTACAAACTGACGATCGGTTATGCGTATCGTCAGGACCGATGGTACGCACGTACGGTCGGGCGAGCACTAACCTTAATTCTACTGGTATATATTTTTGTTGTATGTTTGACGCGATTGCTCCGCCCATCAATCATGAATTGATTTTGAAGGTTGTTTTTGTTTTCAGTAGGTGTTCAGAGGTGGTCCCATATAAATTGTATCGAAATTGATTCAGTTATTTTGTAAAATAAACAACAAAATACATGCACAGAATACGTTTTGGTTTGTGGTTTCCTTCAGTAAAAGTTTTGATGACGACTTTCAATCTCTGTTTAACTACATTTTAGTATAACTTTGTACTTTTAATATAGGTCTAGAAGTTGGTTGTTTTCTTTCTAAATACATGTTGTTTTGTATGTGAACGGAACATACTCGTATATTTCGTATCAGCAAATAAAGCGGTAGGCTAGAATAACTGGTACTGCTGAACGGCGTAAACAGTATATAAACAGGTTGTATCACTCTATTAATGTAAGTAGTGAGAGTGTAAATCACTACCAATGGAGTAAGATATTATTGCTTAATACATATTATGATGTACTTAAAGTGATTATGTAATCTGTGTTTTAATTTCATAGTATGCTCTTAAGAGTTTTGTATTTTTTACGGTCAACTCTTTTTGTACGATATAAGTTTTTTATTAAATATCGAGAGCTCACAATAAATACAATACATGGTAAATATCCCGTTTCTAACGTTCATTCTTGTTATTTTGTACGTTTTGTGGGGTGGTATGAAGTATGATAGTTGGAATTAAAAATTCGAAATTTTTTTAAATTATTATATTTTTTTTTTTGTAGTAATTCGGTTCTATTAGTTTTTTTTAAACGCGTACATTGAGTTCGCTGGTGTTTTCTGTTCGTATGTCTGTAAAGCATCGAAATCACTTGTCGAATTTAGATGTAGTTTTTTATTATTATGATGTAAAACTTGGGATGTAAAACACATACATACACACACACACATACACTCACTCACACACACCTACACACACATAAACACACACAAACACTATCATCATCTTTATATGTAATATTAGGACCTAAGATTAATTCTAAATTCTTATGATTAGTATTGTACCAAAATGGCTAGCAGTAGTCCAACGCTGGGGAAAGAGCGCTGTATGCTGAAACACGGGTGAAGAACCTAGTTCAGCAGCAGATACTCTTGCACAAATTTGCTCATGTTTTCTAGCCCCATTATAATGTATGAAATAACATTGTACAATTGTTTGAATAAAGGTTTTATTATTATTATTATTAATATTTTTTATATTATAATCAGTTCTATCTAATGATAATTAGGGTTAATCAGAATTATTAAAACATTTTAGTCATGCAAAAACAAACTTTGTAGTAGTAATAATAGAATAATAGAAAATAATCTTCGTACTAAAATTAGTTATTATATTAAATATAAAATTAAGAAAATTAATTATTATATGAAAGCGTGTATTGCTGGTATTTACCGAAAAGTGAGTTTATCATGCAGTCTTGAATATTGAATATATTGTAATTAACAAGGACTATTCAAGTTCATAGCAACTCAAAGTCAAATTCAAAATAGTTTATTTAAGACATGAAGTGCGCTCTTAGAAACGTAAATTACTAATACTTACATTATACTCTACCGCCGCGATCTATACTTAATAGTATAAAGAGAAAAGATTTGTATGTTTGTATATTTGTAACAAATAAACTCAAAAACTACTGGACAGATTACGAAAATTCGTTCAATGAAATTGCTACTAAAATCATTGGCTTAGTGTTGCTTAACAACGCCATCTAATGTCAAGTAACTTTAGTGTTGTTGTGACAGTTTTTCATTGCCTGAAAACACGGATGAACACGGACTATGAAACATATCAAATGTCATTAAACTCGTTCGAGCCATTTCCGAGATTCAAACTATATATAATAAAGGTACATATAATAATTATTTTACTGTATTAAGCTGGAGTCCAACCTTCGCGATTAATTGAATGTACTCACTGATTTCCCATAAAAATATCAGTTGAAAATCTAGAAAAAAAACAAGAACTAATGAATGCATGTAATGTAGCATGTATTCTTGCAATGTATTCAATGTTGCAATGTATTCGTTGTTGTATATACTCGAATATAATATTTCTTGCACTATTGAAGAGCCACTATTTACCGAAGGAAATTGTATATTAGTTAAAATTGGGAACCAAACAGCAATTTTGTGTATTTGTCGTTCTCCATCCTACCATAATACAAAATCTTTTTTGGGGTCCCTTGAATCTACATTTCAATCAGTTAGATCATTCAAACATATCGTCATTATTGGCGATATTAATATCGACATCAAAATTAATACTAATGATTATCTACTAAACCTACATATACAAGAAATGCTCGTTATAAGGTATTAGATTTTTTGTATTAGCTAGTGCGTTAGTAGGTGCACTGAGATATGCAGTAGATCTGCAAATGGCTCCTAAAGTGAACACAAGAAGATAAAAATGCAATAAATCCATCAGAATAATCACTATTGAATTCATAAAAGGAAGGCAATACACTGATTCAATACAATAGATAAAAGACTTAGCACCGGAAGTTAAGTACCTACCTACTCGCATAATTTAATAGTCCGTGATCATTACTAGCCTTGAGCATCACTTCCTCTTCCCACTTTGGATATAAAGTTACTCGTAGATTATATCTACATAATTCAAATTCTTTGAAGACAATGTGCGTAGGTATTCATATGGTATAGATAAGGAACGACCTTAACCTGCCGCACATAGTTATCAGTCAACAATAAACATGATGTGATTGTGCGGGTAGGGCTGCCTCTTAAGATGATTTGCCCGAGGGAACGATCGCTTCGTAAACATCTTTAATGAAATTGTTGCTTCTGTTTTCCTTAAGTGTTACGGATAAATGAAGTGTTTGCTTTGTACTCTACGAATTTGTAGATAAATTATGGTAATATCATTTTCATCACACATGTTCGTAAACTGGCTGTTATTACATCGTTTTAGGCTCGGAATCCAAGATTTTAAGCGCATGTGCATTTTATTACCGCACAAGTCCGTTATAGATATGTCCCGAATAAATTAAATTTCTATCTCGTTGCAAGTAATATGCATGCAAATGTTGCAATCTTTATTTACACCGGTAATACTTTATTTTTAAATGACTTCATTTAGCTTAACTAACAAAAAAAATTGTGTGCATATATAAAAATAGTACACATTTTCAATAAATAAATAAAACTGTAGTAACTATGAATACGAAATATATATCTAATTATTTCAAATTGTTCATACCTAATTCACAATCAATTATTCAATATGAGAATATTCGCTTTATTATATTTTTGATTAAATGGTTACGGTAATATCACAACTATGTTATTTCCTCGCATGTGTGATGAAAAACGTCGTATGACACGCGTGTGAGATGTTGATCATCACACACTTGTATCATACGGTACTATTTCTTATAATATTTATGAAATATTTATTTCATGTAAAGGAGATGAGCCTATTAGAACCTAACTATCAGATGGCTTTTACGACCTTTATGTGGGAAATATACAACAGACTTACTCTAGGTTGGGAATGATAAGGTAAAAATATATAACTAGTAACAAATATTAAAATCTAATACAAGTATAAGTACAATTTATTTAGATAATCTGGATTCATTTACGCAATGTTAGCTCGAAATAAAAATAGCAAACCAGTTAATTAAAAAAAAACGTTAAATTAGACATTTTTCATGCGGCTGTAACCCATTCTCTTTTGAATGGGTAACAGCCGCAATAAAAAATTGCTGGAAAAAATTGGTATATTTTCTAGCAATTTTTTCTTTCTTTCTTCCAATACGTTTTTGTTAGACCTTATATAGCAAATAAACATAAAAAATGTTCAAAACTCGTCGCTATTTAATAACATTTTACACAAACCAAGTTAATTGACATTGAGAGCTCTATTTAGCTAAATGTGTAGTAAAACGAGTAGGTGCAAATTTAATTTGATGAATCGATTTCCGCACGAATATTCGCCTATTTCCGAGTTGTCGGCTTGACAACCCTATAGCGCTAATCGAAATGAGCTTTGCTCTAATTGAAACCGAACGCCTTCTAGTTTATTATGAAAATGCAAGACAGAGATTAATAACATAAAACATTGTTTACTGAAGCGTTTTGTACGTTCAATGGTACAACGTATTTATTTCATACGTTCATTATTACGATACGGTTATATAAGCACTTATGGTTTTATTTTCGAAACTGTTGCAATGCAGTAACGTGATCTTCAGCCTTATAACTGCCAGATAATAAGTTTTAGTGCTTAACGTTAAATGTCTCGCAATTATCCACGGTTGCAAATTACGTGACTAGTCTGGCGGGGCCCGTGTCCCGGGTGTCAGGTTATTGTGTCACAACAATGACAATTTATCGACGACTGAATGGGTTTTGTCAGTCCCGGTGGCAACGGCGGCGGCGCCCCGGGCACAGATTACTGAATAAGAACCCCGGGGCCAACCCAAGCTCTAAAAGAAAAACCAACATCCACGTCTCTCCAGTGCTCTACAGCGATTATATTACAATATTAAATAACATTTTACTTTGCGGAAGATTCCCGATACCTACAATTAAAAAGACATTTGCCATCTCTTTTGTTTATATGGTTACACAGTGTTCATGAAAGGGATAACTGTATGTGTCTCTCTATGATCAATGAGCGCAAAAACGTGCAGTGACGTCGACAGGATGCGCCGGCGCAGCTGGCTGGAACTTTTGTGTTTTTTTCATCACATAAAAAGAGGTTCGTTTCGCGCGGCTTAGCTCCAAGCCTGGTCCGTTTCCGTAATGGGAACGGAAAAATAATGAAGCCTTACTATAGAATGTATTCTATGGTCCTTAAAATTATACGCTCCTTCGAAGGTACTTAATTCGTGCGAATAATGGGTTATAACGTCGACAATTAATTAGCTTATATATCAATTTAATGCGAAGTATGAGCCACCGAATTATTAAGTTACCATGAATCTCGTAATTACTAGCAGGAATTGCCCTTGAGCGTTCACCCTCATGTTTAAACGGTTTTACAAGCTTAGTCATAAAACCAATTAAAATCAATCAACCGTGCCATCCCTCGGGTTTCCTCGCGTCGCCGCGTCGTCGACAGATGCTAGCTAGATAATGAATACGTTAGCGGGTGGAAATGTCGCACTTCATATCTATTGGTTCATAGAATAAAGAACAAAAACTAGGACAAGCTTATCAACAAGTAGACAGTGCGCCGACGACGTTAGCCCTAATAAGGCCGTATAAAATAATTATGATTAAATATTCAGTAATTACAATGTACGGCGAGACAATAAACAAAAACTGGTGCTGCTAGCAAACAAGTCCAATTATCCTGAATGCTAATAGATAGATAAGTGGCCGTTGGTTTGTTAGTAAAATATTGTCATTATTGATGCTAATATAAACCGTACTCAAATTAATTATTGTGATAGTGATATAGATAGTGACTGTAATAGTATAAGTGTTTAAAGCCCTAATGCCTGCTTTGGCGATCTCAAACATTGAAATTTACAGAGAGAAATATTCACATCCTCGGACGGGATTCGAACCCTCGTCTTCTGACTCTCAGTGTCAGACGCCATTCGGGTCCGAGCATCCAATTTTAACTCGCTATCTGACTTTAACCGTCTCGACATCTATTGAACAGCTTTTGACAGTTGGTCAATGGCGTCTGACACGGAGAGTCAGAAGACGCGGGTTCGAATCCCGTCCGAGGATGTGAATTTTTCTCTGTATAAATTTCAATGTTTGATATTGTAATTTTAATTTAGTCCTAAGGTGTCGCAATGCACTACTTGTTTCGGAGTTACGATGTCACAGACATATAGACAGACAGACAAGCACAGGTTTCAGAAATCGTCCTTTTCCTCCGAGTTAAAATAATGTTTGGAGTCAAACATACAATTATTAATTTTACAGCCTACTCACTTCAGAGTCGTGATGCTCCGGGTTCTTCGCGAACTGCGGTGTGGTTTAATGGAAAATCTGTAGAGATTACTTAATTTTAAATCTGTAGAAACAGTAGAGACTAAGCATCCGAAAAACATCTGGACACAATTATCACAGACGCAATAACCGATGATATAGACTGCGGAAATCGGAAGAGGGATCTGTCGTGAGAAACACCGGGACGTCACGTCACGACTCAGCATTGAGTTAACGACTATAGAAACGGATACAAGTTATGGGCACAAATTATAATTACAATATTTCTTTATACACACAAGTTCACACTTTAAACCATAAAATAATAGGTACGTGAACACTTCCTACTAACTTGAAGGGTTGTACTATACGACATTTATGACGTATAAGCCTAACAAAGAGCTATCCCTCAGTAGGCCTATACGACATCATCTCCGTACTACTAAACATTTTCTGTTTGTTTCCATGTTATCTATTCTATACTTATAATAACACTGTAACTTACCGAATTCGAATTGATCTTACACGTCGGAAGATATCCATGAGATGGCTATATTATAGGATATAAAAAAAATGTAGTATATTTTTGAGCTGTAAAGTTATTTTTAACAGACTAAATGCGAAAATCTAACAACAAAATATTGCACCGTATAAAATATTTCCTATTTATACCTAAAGTTTTATCAGACATGTTTATAAGAATTTTTTACAACTTACGAGTATAATAGGTACATCTATACTATAATGCCAATTTTAGTTTCGAGTTGTTCAAAACATCACAAGTTAAATATTTTAATGAGTTCAAACGATCTCTAAGGCCGATTCGTATTGACCTAGATCTTCGCTCTCGTTTCTCTACGGGCAACCAAATTTCTACTACCACTGTGTGACTTTTTCTTTCGCCCGTGTTATCTTCCAAGCCTGCCCATAACAATTAATATGAAACCTAGAGATTTTAACCATTAAGTTTTGTGTCCCCTTGTGTTTTTATGTGCTCCTTAACCATATCAATTAAGTCACTCATAAAGTTCAGTTTACTTGCTTGATTGTCCTTCAAAACTAAATAAACTATTTTGGACACCACTGCTTGGAGGCAAAATATTTACGGCTCCGGGAAAGTTTATAAAATCTAAATGATTTGATAACTGAGCATGAATGTTAATTAAACTACAAGTGCCTTTCAACTTCGTGCAGAGTGAGGTGCATTGGTTTTGGTATTATATTGCGATGGAACTCGGTAGCTTTGATAACCGATGTAGTTCGGTATTTAGTGCAAATACCGAAAGATTCAATGAGATAACGTTCATACTAACACACGCAAAAAGTGGCAGCAATGTGCAGCTCTCCGTCTAAAAAAGACCATATAGGTTAATTTTGAACCAATTATTATTGTATATAAGTATAGGCTACTATTCATCATCATCATAATCCATCACCACGCGGATGTAACCACGGGGCGCAGCAAGTAATAGATAAACTTTTCCATCGCATTTATCTTAACGCGCTAATCTAAAAAGTCGGAATCAAATCTGAGGGAATCCGGCAACCCACAAGAGCTTTTTTCGCGTGACCTGCGTAAGCCGTTTTAGTCGATTTATGAAAACAATTTATGGAGGAACTGTTCTTATCAATAGTTCAAATACTGGTAAGTTTGTGGAGCTACTTAGAGCTACTCGTGCGAAACCGGGACAGTTTGCTAAGGATACTTATAACTTTGAAAGTACCATAGCGTCTATAGAGGTAAAACCACAATAGAGGACTCATTCATTTTTTTTGTTTTCAAAACTACTCTAGTAGCTTAACCAATGGCATCAAGTATTTTATTTATCACAATACATTTTGCCATTGAATAGATAATGAGTCTATGTATAGGTATACTTGTTTACTAGCTTAACTTCTTGGTTGCAGTCTGTGAAGACGAATAAATCCTTCAAAGTATGCGTTTTTGCATTGAAGTTCAAAACAGAGCTACGGAATAAATCACTGTAATATAAAAATACTGTGAGTTAACTGTAATACATTTTAATTAACAAGTACAATTTGAAAATTTTACTTCCATTCTATTCAGTTGTTGGTAACTATTGTATTATTTACTTATTATTTATTATTCTATTCAATTATTAAAAACTTCCGACCAAATTTGATAAAAATATATACGGACTATACGGAAAGCATCAGCTTTCAAACAAAAAAATAATTTTGAGAATCGGTTCTCCCAGTCAAAAGTTATGAGGTGAAAAACATAAAAACACAGTTAAATTGAGTACCTCCTCATTTTTTGGAAGTACGTAGAAAACGTATTTTGTAGTATGACAATATTTAGAAAACACAGATGCTTACTTTAATTTCTGCCAAGATATCATTTGCCTACTAAATGTAATTTAATAGTCGAATACAAGTAATACATTGTAAAATTATACTCGTATTTTAAATAATAGCTCCCATTTCATTCCTTTTTATTTTGAAGCAGCCGCACCATTTTAAAGTAAATATTTCCTATGAGCATCGTCGATACCTACATTTTAAAAAAGTGAAATTAAAAATGATAAAATTTGTTGCGAATTGATCACATTGGTTGGTGATCATTAACATCAAAACATTTTTGACGCACACGAAATTGCGTAGTCAAACGTGGAGCAAAACTGTACCGAGAGTTTCATCATAATTGGGTTTAAATATAGCTCTAAACTTTCCCTTAGAGCTTCGTAAAAACGTGACTTGGAGACAAACGAGTTCTTCGTAGACATACCAGCTAATAATAAATAAAGTACAGAGCTGTAGGAGTGTTCGATCGCTAAAGTTTATAAATGCCATACAGGTTAGGATTAGGTTAAATAGAATGTGATCATTTGATTCGTATTCGGCGGCAATTTTTTTGGTTCCATACACTTTTCTAAGTATGTACCTACTAGTTCATCTATACTAATATTACGAGTATAAAGAGCAAAGATTTGTTAATTTGTTCGATTTCAATAGGATCCGAAACTACTGTACTGATTTGAAAAATCTTTCATTATACGAAACTTTTCTTTTTTGAGGGGGGGAACTGCTGGCGATGATTCTCCTGACTCTTCGCCAGTGATCCCACAACGGACGGAACGGAGGAGACGTGCGAACCGTCTCCTCCGTTCCCCTGGTCGTCTACGCCGGACCGGGTCAGAATCCTACATTATCCTTGATGAACTCAAAAACTACTGGTTTCACGATTACTGATTTCAAAATTCATTCAGCATTAGAATGTGACATTATCTCTGAGTAATATACGCTATATATTTTGATTCATCATCTTTCACCACGCCTACCTTCTATGTCTATCTGTCTGTCCTACTAGGACTTCCTGTAACCTGTGGTCCTACCTTCAAAGGATGTGAATGATGTGACTGTAATAAGTAGCCGGTTGAAATTTTGACAAAATATACAATTTAATAAATTTTAATTTTTAAATTTGCCTTCTATACAAGAAACTTCTTCTTACAACGATTTTAGTTTATGCTCTATTGTAAAAGTGGTAATATCTAAAGGTGTCAAAGTAGGGGTGGTGAAATCTATAAATAATATAAAAGAACCTGGCGAAGCTGAAGACAAACAAAACTGAATTACCTACCTACATTTAGTTTTATTTATCTTGTATTAAACACAAAGCAAATATATTGTATGGTGGCAAGGAAGTACGGAGCCGTGAATTCGACTCACACTTAGCCGGTTTTAGTCGAAAATATTCGAATTGTCTCGTTCAGTTCCAACTACTACAACAGGTCAGGCGCTGACCACATTCAATTCACACATTGATGCAGATTATGAAAACTAATAACTCAACTAAATAAAAACAAGAGCATAATAATCTCTCGATCTCTAGCCCAAACTCCATCGAGACTTAGTGGCCCTATTCAATCATTATACTATTTAGTATTTAGTGCAATGGCATGAATTTAATTCAAATTAATTAATTTCGTTCGCTAATAAGTAAGACAGTTCTACCACAGACTAAGTAGTTAAATTTATGTTCCTTTCGATAGTGTGTTAAATACATGTTATTTAATAAATGTTTGCATCAATTTCTACGTGAAATGTAACTTATAACTCATAAATTACTTGTGCAAATTGCGCTAACCAGTTTTTGAGAGATGATTCAAAAATACTATAAGCATCTTTCGAAATAGATTTGGGTGATTTTATTGCGCATGCAAGTAGCGAGTCTATGAGCTATGTTAAAACGAAGCTGCTATCTGTGACAATATTATAAATTCGATTACATATTATTGTAAAAGTGTGTTTGTTTGTCCTTCTTTCACGCTAAAACGATTGAACTGCCAACAGAGATAGCTTGTGGCCCTAGCAAGAAAATTTTCATAGCTGTAACTAATCGTACCGATGACGTATACAATAGTACAAAGTATCATTTGTCTAGTAGGTACAGTGGTTCTTAACCGGTGGTCCTCGGACCACTGGTTGTCCCTGGAAGCATTCGAAGTGATCCGCGAAGCCATCCAAATTAAAAGATACATTCGAAACAGGAATTATTCTATAAGCTTTTGGATGGCTCCAAAAATCTTTCACAAACATTCGAAATATACTGATTCTGAGAACTGAACATAGCATTCGGAAGTTAGTAAAGAGTATGCCGTCACAAAAGTCGTATTAAAAACAATATAGGTACTTGGGCACCTACTTACCTCTGTAATATAAAATTTTCGTTATAATATACTTCAAGTTGTTAAACATTTACATATAGATAGAATCCTTTATTCATTTACATTTACTGTATATCAGTACCACACAGTTGGTGGTCCATGGCAAGACAGATATTTTATGAAATGGTCCCTCCTCCACTAAAAGGTTAGGAACCACTGTTCTAGTACTACTGTGGCACAGATACGATGACGTTAAGCAATTTTTCTTGCTTGGTCCACTGTAAAACTGAAAAAGACATACATTACTTCTAAGTATACGATGAAAATGTAGCTACATTTATGTTCCTTAATAAGTATATAATATCTTTGAATGCATATTTATTTCTCGATTCCATTTTCATTCAGTAACAACAACAAAGTCAAACATCATTATCATAAACTTCGTTAACGGTTGTATTAATTAATAACAATGGCGCATGGCGGTAAAGCTTACTTCCGGTCCATAGACAAGAGAGTTCTGTTTATTTTCGGGAATCTCCAACAATACCATCAGTCCTATTTAGATCTTGTAGTAGGTGGAGGTTGTATGTATTATATATATATACGATTATACTTACAAGTTCTTTAATTGTCAGTTTAATGATGTATCTATTACGTATATTATTTTATGACGTAGTATTACTACTGAGAACTATTATTTAATCTGTGGTATTACATTTGTTATGTCATGACTGAAATAGGTATTATTTATCTTCGAGCTGTTTCCGAAATAATCACTGTGGCACAGATAACTCATATTTGGTACCTACAGAGGCCGTAGCACAAACAATTTGCGAAAAAGTATTTGTATCGTAAGCGTCATCGCGTCACGCTTCGGCGAACAAACTATGTGTTATATTAAAGGGAATGACACAGCCGACAGGCTTGCCAATGAAGCAGTGGTTTGTGGAGACCAATTCCCTTTTAAAAACTATTCCCATGACCTTGCCACTCTTCCCAGGTTATTTCTTCAGGAATCCTGGAGTAGTATCGGGGCATGTAGCGGCCAAATAAAAGGAAAGCATTACTTTAGCTTACAGCCGTTGTTACTTCAAAAGCCATGGTTCTCATTCATAAAACTTACCAAAATTGCCACAACGATTTTAATAAGAATGCGTTTAGGCCATACAACTTGCCCTGCCCATCTTGCAAGGTTTCACATAATTAATAGCCCAGACTGCGAATGTGGATATGATATTGGAGATTTGGACCACATAGTTTTCTCTTGTCCTAATTATGACCGTGTTTCCTTATACAATAGCTTAATAGCTATCCACATCTCATTTCCTACTAATGTAAAAATACTTCTTTTTACGGCTGATACCTCAATTTATACTATCTATATCTGATTTTATTCATAGTAACAACATGAAATTGTAAAAATGTATAAGTAGTAGATAATTAGTAATTTGATAAGTATATAATAATAATTGTAAATATTGTACTTAGATACCTTTTAAAATATGTTAGTACCTATGGATACTCTTTCTGATCCGAATTAATTTTACCTTTATCCGGTCTTTACGTTTCTTTCAAATTATTTACGCGTTAAACGTTTCCCCTCTTTTATAAAATTTAATCAATTAAAAGTATACAATTAAAACATAAGTTAAAAACCTCAAAGGGTTTTAGCATATCTACACGCCTCGTATAAAGACCTACTAAAAGACGTTGAAGAGAAACTCTACCGCTGGAAATACACTTGTAAATGGCAGATGCGCAAGACTCCCTGTACAACAGGGAAAGGAAAAAAAACTATGTGTTATCTATGTCACAGTTGCTCTAGATAAGTACATGTCAGTTGGTACTGATTCACGTGATTGACACGTTACGTTACACTAACGCAGTAATTTGTGCTAGGCCCACTGAATACGTCAACAATACGATTACGTTACATTTATGCAAATTTTAAACCTAGATATTTATACGAAATCGCAGAAAGCTGCTCGGTTGTGGATGCTATTCATTATTTAGCTCAAATAACTCGTAGATAAGATATAAATCTACATATATAACATTTTATATGATTATGAGAAATCCTTGGAATCAATTGTTATCATAATTGTGTACCTATTTATATCCTCCATAATCTAACGGGGTTAAAAAAATACGCTAAACCTGATTTTTTGGAACAGAGCTATATTCCAAACACGATCGGATTATTTTTAACTAGCTGGTGCCCGCGACTTCTTCTGAGCACGATTAGTATTTCGAGTAGCCTAGTAGCATAGTAGAGAAGTATTATCTTTTCCAAGGCCATATCTTTATATCAAAGAATCATAAAATATTTACAAGGTACGCAATTGCTATAATAGTATTAAATGAGTAAATTTAAATACTTAGTTATATCAATTAGTAAACCGTATATAAAATTAATGGAAAAAACTGTTATTATTATTTCATCACCCTTGACGCCGCCGTCACGTCTAGTGTATCGAGCTGTCAAAATGATAGCGTGCTTTTGACTAAGCAATTAGAAACTGTCGTGTCAGTTTCTAATTGCGTACTTTGACAGAACTGTCATATGATGTGCTCAAGAATATTAGGCTTTTTTACCCGCGTGGTGATGGATGATGATGATGAAAAGTATCCTATATGTTAATTTAGCGCCTCATCTACTGCCATACCAAATTTCATCAAAATTGGCCCGGCTGTTTGAGCGTGAAATAGTAACAAAGATCCACACATCCATACTCACAAACTTTCGTGCTTATAATATTAGTAGGAAGTAGGATTCCGTTATGTAGGTAAGCTAGTGCTTGTTGGCAATATAGAATACAATTATACGAGTACTAAACTAAAATAAAACGACAAATTTTATATTAATAACATATACCAACAAAATAACTCATTTATCTACTCTACTCCACGTAATTCGAATCATAACTTTAAAAATATTTTATATTGACGTAATTTATAACACAGTTACAAATTAAAAAAAATATAATTAATAAAATCACGTTTTTTCACTGAATAAAATATTCTGTGAAGTAAATAAGTAGGTAGGTAGGTATATGTTTTTGTTCTGCGTAATATATTGATCTCTGAGGGGAACGCACGCACCTATGTATCCCAGCAATGATAACGAAACGTAATGTTCTAAAAATGTATGTTCCAACAAATATATTACAGTTCTTACACATTACTGATGTGTTCCGTTTTGAAGAGAGCCGCTGAATTTACAGGCGCATGACACTTATCACAGCGTTATGGGCGTGTTGCAGTTTCAATAGAAGCAGAGGTACTCTTATAGGTACCTACCGCTTAACACCAGGTCCTCTTGCTTATTCTGTAACCTAATAATACTAAAAACGTTTGTGCTTGTGTAGATGTTATTATTATTTATATATTACTTTTATATCATACTAGCGACTGCCCTCGACTTCGTTCGCGTAGCTCGGGATTCGGCCTTCCGTAATCTCCCATCTTTTCTTATTTTTTTAATGTAAGAACCTTATACTATATATTAGAAAAGATTAAAAAAAATATGAAATCGGTAAAGCCCTTCTCAAATTATAACGTGATCAGGAGAAATAGGGGTTAATTTTTATTTAAATAGATTAATTTAATTAGTAATTAAAGATTTCATACTTTTCAGTATTGGAAGTTGGGTTCGTATTTTAACTACCTATTTACAAAATGAATAGGAATTTAACCATGATCCGCCTTAGATTTCAATATCATTCAACACCAGTTAAATTATATTCAATCGTAATCGATCTGTGGGTATTCAGCAATAAAATAAAATAAATATGAATGTAACCATAGAAATCCTTGTTAATACATTACTGTACCGCGCTCTCTAATGTAGCCCTCGATCACAGATTATCTATGCAGTGCACGTTGATGGACAAGGAACAAAGGGAAAGCCAAAACTATTTTCGTGACTACCTCTGGCGAACTTACGAAGATCTTCTTTCCCTACATACGGCAAGCCTACAAAACTCTCAGCAGAATCAATTAATGTAACCCCCTGGCCTAATTCTTTAGGTACTGGCCATGGAGGCAATAGGCACTAACTTCAAAAATTCACGATTATAGAGTCTCCTTTCCGTTCTTTGGCGTCCACTGACTGCCAGAGATTTTCCAGGCCCAGATTCCATTGCGAGATCAAAATGGATAATACGATAGACAATCTGAGTGTAATAACTAATGACGACGACCGCCGCCCTGAATTCCTCGAATACGCGCTGGCCGCCCGGTAATCAGGAAGGAAAACGGATCCTACCACCTGGACTAATGACTTAACTCTACCAACTAGTTAGATAAGTAGTAAGAAATTAAGAGGATTGCATAGCTAGTACTTGTCCGTATTAAAAGAAAAAACTCTTTTCTACAAAAAAAAATCATTGAAATCGGTCAATGTTAAGAACATTGTCCGATTTATATGTTTTTAAAACAAAAAATACTGAAAAAATCAAAACGTACGGGCATAGCAAAAAATGTGTTGATTGCATGAAAAAAATCACTGAAATAGGACAATGTTAACAGGTAGAGTTATTTCTTTTAGTATGGACAAGTACTAGCTTTGCAATCCCCTTAAGATTTACAATGGATACTATGGATTACGCAATCGTGAGCTATTTATGTTACTGAAACTGGATATGATCCGTAGTACTATGTACTTAACATCTTTAAGTTAGCCTTAAGTTAGTAATACATATTTGTGTAAAAAAAACAGAAAAAATCACTTGTATCTCATATATACAGTAAAAAGCAAAATTACAATATGTTGTTGCATTATAAAAAGCAACATTATTAATGGGCCGTAAAAAGGCAAAAAAACTATTTTCGTGATATTAAACACATTTTTATGCAATTTAAATCATCGCATTTAAATCATCAAAAAGGCATTGATGCTATACAATACAGTCATATTCAGAATACAATCTTCTCCCACCTGAATTGTATGGAACAAAACTCCACAATAATGGATATTCAAAGAAAATTGCTGGTGTCTTAAATTCACCAGCAATTAAATTCCATATTTTCCTGGCCTTTTCTAGTTGCACGGCAAGGTCGATTTTGCTCAAAGAAGGTTGCCAAAATATGGACCTCATTACTACGACGACGCTGTTTACAACACTTGTACTCTTATAGGTACAAATTCCTGTTATACAACCGTAAACACCTAATAAAGCATCGTAAAACTGCACTTCAGTAATGTCGCATTATATTCCGCCGTACTGATCCACGTGAGTCCGTAACACGTGGAATACCCACGTGACTACGATATGGTACGTCACTAGTAACTCGATCTGCTCGTGGTCACAGATTAAATAACAGTATGTTAACGTAGTGCCCATGTGATCTAGCGCTTTAAGAGCGCAATTTAGCACTAATTAGGTAAAGCAAAGCGATGTCTTTTTAAGTCATCATCTGCATACCTTTATCCCACTTTTCAAATGTCATCGGTATACAACATGCCCTTAGCTAACGAAACAGGACTTATTATGCAGGTATTAGATTTCTGGTCGGCCGCTTGCCTGACGCCAACTCTCCTTGGAAATTCTTGTTCTATCCCATAAGATGGGATACCTTCTCAGATTGATAACCTTTTAAGATGATACCCTGTTGCGCGCTTTATGTTGCAACAACAACTATATGTCAACGTGCACGCTGTTCATTTGACGCGTTTTCGCCATTAATATACTTATCTCCAAGCAGTAAAAATAATAAGGTTACCGAAATATTGCCTTTAGAAATCTCAATTCTTTTACTTTTGTTCTATATTTATGAGTTAAGGAGTTTCTCACTCTTCTTTTCTTCTTCTTCTGGAAAAATCTTATACAAAGCTTGTAAAAACAATAAGGGACCTAAAATGTTGCCTTGAGATACTCCCGCTCTGTTAGTTTTAATTTATGATTCAGCTAATCTGCATTTTCGGGAGTCGCTTATAGACTGTCTTATGAAGCCTAACGTAAAAAACCCGTGACAATCATTTGTTTTTAGTGTGGCCTTATTCTTATGTGCATATGTATCTCACCCCTAATTTATTTGCCAATAAAACAAATTTGCGCGAATCGAGCGAGTATGACTTCCAATTTGAACTATTCAGATTTTGATCATTAGTTCATTAGTCAGTTTCTCGTAGCGTACTCGTAGAAAAGAGTTTTCCTGCCAAAAAAGGAGACACAGTTATAATACTTAATTATTTTGAATAAAGTAAGTACTTTATTCTTTGCTTTATCTGAAAGAAAAGTTGGACCGATCAGCTTCGCACAGAGTCGCTTCGTGTCGAACTCGTGTGTTTAGGGTCCTAACATTAGTGAGGTTAGCCTTAGCTTGCTATCGCTGACTCTCGGGCCACAACTTAAATAATAGGTATATAACACTACGTACTGGCGCATTCAGAACTCAGTACGGGAAGCAACTTTCCGCTCTGTGGAAATAAACTTGGTGCTCTAAGTTTCTTCCTATGAATATCATAGGTACCTACTTACAAGTAGTATAAATAATTAAATCATTCATTAAAAGTATTGTAAGCACTTTACAGCATAGAATAAATTTACCTATACTACCTACAATCCTATTCTGATTATTGTGCTACTGTAGTAAGCGCGCTCGATAAGTTTTTTTATTCTTTGTTGATGGTAACCCCTGCGCAGTTTGTGCGCAAGAGTTGAAAGCTCAGTGCGCATGCTCAAGTGTGAATTGCTTACATGAATGTTGCATTGCATTTAATGTGCAAGCAGAAACGAGCTTACGGTCACACGGTTAGGCGCGCCTAATGAGAAAGTTTATCGAGCGTTTATTGCGTAGCAGCGGGAAGCTTCGAAGCGCTAGCCGGAGGCAAGAGGCGCTCCCGCCGCCCGCAGGTGTGCCCCACCCCGCTCAGTGCACGCCCCACCCCGCTCCTCACCCCTCGCGCCACGCCGCCGCGCGCCGCACCGAGCCGAGCGCGACAGCTTTCTTCCGTCGTTGCTCGCTCGCCGCCAGTCCGCAGTCGACTGTCAACGACGGAAGCGTGTAGTTGTCCGCGTAACAACATCGCAAAAGCGCCGCGTCAACTGTAAACACGACGCACTATCCGTACACCGCTTCCGCTCGCAATTTAACCTGAATTCGGCGATCATTTTCGAATCTAGTGTGCCTATGTCGTGTTGTGCCAAAAGAATGGCTTATAAGTGTATAGTGAGGATCGTGAAACGCAACTGAACTTCCAATTCATGTAAATGTCACTAGTGTCGCACGTTTGTCGGTGTAGTGTCTGAGAGTGTCGTTTATTGGATCACACGAAAAAATTGTGGGCATTCTGGTATTGTGCGAAACGAGTTCCATTTCATCCTGATTAGCGAGGATTGATACTTGTACTACCGAATTTGTTTTGCTGCCGGATTCGCCTCAGCGCTGCCTCATGCCGGCCTGCGCTGCGAAGTGATTATGGTCGCTATTGCCACGGAGCGATCACTGTCTATGCTATTGCGTCCAAATCTTCGAATAAGCTGATTCTAGAAGGAAATTGACGAAGACAGTTTGCGGTGTCTCATTACGTTATTCACTGAATAAGGTTCAAAAGTTCCATAGGGAAGAAAGTCTACTGTTGTGTTTGGTATTATCCAGACAATCTGTTGACCACACGTCTATGCTTTTGTTGATAAACAATATATTGCTTGAAACCCAAATTCTTAAAGCACTATTTACACATAAATCTCGTTAGTTTACGTACTCATACATATTGTACCATTTTGACAATTTCATATTGGAAACGAAACTGGTGATAAAAGCAAATTAAGAAATTATTAAGTAGACATGCCAAGATTTTTAAGCTCACCTGAAGACCTTAACCGAGAGTTTCCTAGTACCTAACTGACCTACCCTGGGTCTGCCATGGCTATCCGATAATAAAAACGAGGTTGTGCCCTAGTTCAGGAAGCGTAGGAGTTTCATAAATGTGTACCAGTAGGTAGGTATAATGTTCAATCATCGATCTTGGTAAACAAATCAATCTTATCACAACAATAAATAAATCACGTAAATAATACATCAAAAAGTGTATAAATGGCAATCATATCAGAAATTATTCAAAAGTGTCCGTTTCAAAATTCGAAGTGTTTTATTAGTAGGTCGATTGTTTGAACACGTTGACAAACATTCAGAGAAAATACAATTTTATTTTAAATTTAACGCAATTAAACTATACCTAATTGTATGCACAATAGATACAACCTCCAACGAAGTTAACGAAGAATGAAACCACTAAAATAGACGTCCTAAGACTTGAAAATAAGATTCACCTGTAATAACCGTTTCCTAGACAACCCTTGATAAGTAAATACATAAGCCCCCGAGGATTCTGCGTCTCGCTTGTCAATGCTATCAATTAATGCCACCGAGGTTATGCCCCAGTTAGACAAAATACAGCTAACTAGCTATTACGGCATACAGGGGCCAATTTGGGACATTGTGATTGGCTTTCAACTAAATGCCGAAACAATGTCATCATGAATTTAGTATCGGCTTGTGACCCGGTTATGAGCAAAATTGAGAAAGCTCAGCAAATATGGTAAACCTTTTCAGATGCAAGAACGGTGACATCTTTTGAGCATCCAAAATTGAATGTTAAAATGCTAGTTGTTGAAATTCGGAGAGGATTTAAGAAAATATAAGTACATGAAGTACACACAAAATGCAGATAAATTGTGACCACGTATTAGAGTTTATTGAACAAATAATATAATTATAATTATAAGGCTCTTAAATAAATAATAAGCCAAACTAATAAAAAACTAGGTAGGTTACATATCAGGGCTTGTGTAGCAAATTATATGTGGAATATTAAGTATATTTGAATTAATTACTGAAGCTGCACTAAATAATTTTAACGAGAAAGTCGATAAGGAGACGAACGATGACGTCAACGTAGTCAGAAAGACGTCATGTAGGTATCCTAATTATATTATAACTGAAACTGTACGCGTTTGGTTGTTACTGTAACGCTGGCAACTGAAATACGCAAGATTAATTCAGGGTTTTAAACACCAGTTATACGAACATGGATCTCACGATAAACTTGTAGAGTTAATAAACTGACTTTCATCAGCTATCCTAACTTGTCTCTAGTATGGATCAGTAGCTGCTATGTCTATATCGCGGACTGTCTTTTACCGATAATTTTATCCTATGGACAATCCATGCTCGCACCGCAATTACGAAAGTCATATACTCGTATACATCAGTTCATGGACCTTCACATCATATAGCAATAGATTAACATACCCTTTGTATGTAGACAGCGAGTTTGCGGGCTACTGTGCAGGTTGCACTCCAACTTCCACCTTTGTGGTCCTTAAACTTTACTCTATAGAGCCGTTCAGCTCTCAAGTTAATCTTCTACTTAGCTTGTTTTAATAGCAAGCCCGCAGCCTTTGCAGCAATTGAGTTCAACGTTATTAATACATATAACACAACCGTTAATTTTAAGTCTTTCATTAACCAATTTTACATATTTTTTATAACAAACGTGAACATGACCATAAACGATTCTAATAATACATAAGACAACATTGACTGTTTATTTGAACTTCCTTATTTTATCGACTTGATCGATGATATAAAGCGATACGATAAGATTACCTTTTGTATTACACTGTAACGGGCATGAAATGTGAACGTTCTTAATAGATCATAATGAATATGATTGGCATTGCTCTGTTTACTGTCACAATTTTACGGTGTTTTGCTTCTTTGAGCGGCATGGTCTTGAAATGATGAAGGTCTAACAATAGGCAAATTGCGTCTTATTGTTTAAATTTGGCGCGCACAGCGTGGCAGGCAGTTCGAGTGAAAGGCTCGCTTTCTCCAGCCCTCTGGCGGCCCTCCTATATAGCTCTATTGCAAAATATCACACTCCTACCATCGATAGCTATCAATTACACAGATAAATGCTTTAGAAATTGTATCTCTACACTTTCCTTTAATAGGGTAGTTGAATTTCAAATAGATACCGACCGCCGAACCACCGATAAATTTTGATGCCATTTGAATAAATAAATCGAAGAATAAATTCAAACAAGTTATCGTTGTTCTTTTTACAGAACATGGTAGTTATTTAACCGAATGTAAAGTATATTCTTCATTGGGACAGAATTAGCCCAATTGTCATGGTCCGTTGTCGTCCATTGACAGAGTTTCATAGCTCCTTTCTATTTATTTCTATACATCACGTACATACACTATGTGGGTCGTCACGAATTGCTTTGTTACTTCCCCATTTTGTTTGGACATAATTAGTTATGGTTTCAAATTTGATGATTATTGTATTATTTGAAACAAAGATTTGTATGTTTTGCGCGCGGTTTGTTTTGAACGACTTGTTTTGGATATTGTAAATGTAAAGTAACTTTACTTTATTTATTAGTCGATCGGCAATCGACCTAATCGAATTGATATTTCGCACAGAGCGACGTACGTAAGCTACACGATCGCGCTCTACACTTAAGTGGGTTTACGCAAGCATTTTGATGCCTTATGTAAGCAGTCGGTGATTCTTGTGAAACAAAGCAAGGCAATGAGCTTTCGTTAGCTTGTGTTGCTTACTTCAAACGCTTTGTTATCGATTAATTTGTAACGTAATGATGATTAATGATTGCGTTAATTTCTTCATAAATATCTACAATCACATTAACGCATTAATTTGTATTCTCAGGTTTTAATTGAATAGTGTAGCATTTACCTATTCGTTTTTAATTGAATACTTTATTAAGTATATACCTATTTATAGACATTGTTGACATAATCATAGAGGTAAATCAAAGTAGAAATATAACGAAAAATGAAAGCACTAAAGTATAGCATTCATTGTACGTACATAGCTATCGCTATGTTATCGTAATCGATACTGATAATGGTAAATCATTCGCGATAAGCGAACTCTTACATTATTTATTTTCTTCGATGTTATCACAAGAAAAGACAAATTAGTTTCTATATGTACCCAAGTGATATCGTAACTAGCGACAAGTGTTTTAGTAACTATTATATAGTAGACAGCAGCTACAAACAATACATCATAACAGTGTTATCGACCTATAAAGCAGTGCTTGTGCGGGACCATATTTGTCACAAATTGGGCTTACGCCAGCGTCGTTTGCCAACTTAAACCGGAGGGCTGCTGCCCTTTCAAGCGATTGATCGTTTCAACTAAACTATCTTCACGTCACATGGACCTACAAAATACAATTGAATTGTCCTTTAATACGCGATGGCTGATATGAAACCGCATAGAGATCAATGCTGATGTCTCTGGGAGGTCGCCAAGAAGCTTTGCCAAAGGAAATTTAACTGGTAAAGTTGTAGTGAATGAGCACAACGTTACTGGAGAACTGTATTTGACACGTGTCCGATTCGATCTACTTGTTTTTAAATACATCGTAAAAGCTTTTATTATATAATGTTCTATCGGAGGTTTTCGTTTATTTAAACCATATCGAATGATCGTCTGATTGGGTGATCGCCAGAAAACACTGCCAAAATTTACAGCGTTGTCGCCATCAGCTAATGTAGTAGGAGTTAGTAACGATCGGAACGAAGTTTAGGTGTAGATTGAACTCGGTTCAAGGAATTCCAATCTGATCCATTCCAAATAGCGCGCCGTTCGGGGAATCAGAAATGAACGCGTGTAATATCCGTAATATCCGCTTAGCTGCGTACCTATCGGGGCTTATGATGTCCAAAAGTGATTTTTGCTTCCTTGCATCTCGTTTATTGCTCATGGAGTGGTATAATCATGGACACTAAAGACTGACAGATTGAGACGTCTTTATCAGACTATTCGAACACTTCAATTATATTTGACTTCGATCTATCATCTTAGACTTTGTAATGTTATGGTTACTTACATTGGTAGTATACCTAGCTGAAGGCCTAGCTAGCTATCTAAAAAATAAAAAGGAACATCAGAAATATAAATAAAGTTATAATAATAAGTATTACATGACCTGGCGGATAACAGTTCACCACAAGTCCACACACACACGTTCCATCAAAGGTTCCAGTTAGCTTCTTGCTTTATCCAAGGCTTCAGTTCTGAGCTCAGAGAACACGGGATATCCCAAATACTTGTTTTATATATCAGGGCGAGAGTATTTATCAAACCAACACCCTCGATTTGTTATTGATTAATACATATGAAAATATCTTTCCAAGTTTTGACTTCAGTAATGTAATTGACGATATCGAGAGTGACTCGTCGGGTGCAAATCACTATTTCACCAACTTCAACACCTCACCGTCAACTAAGGTTTCTAGGGAATATAATTATTTCGTGTCTCGACACACCAAATTGAAATCTTCCTATAATCTTTCTTTTAATCGGACGTAATCCAATACTATCTCTCCCAAAATCCAAATCAAAATTCATGAAAAATCCCTTACGTCTCTATTCTATCATTCTATCATGGTTCTCCTTTTTTAAAGTTTGTCACATTTTATGTTAATCAAGAAATAGTTTTTAAATATACAAAATAAGTATTTAATGTAATGAAGTATGATCATGAAATTATATTACATTATCCCCCTAACCAAAGAAAAATTTTTAACGCAGTGAAAAATTTTGAGGTTATGGAACATATCTCACCCCTCAAACTCAATCATCATTCATACCACCAATCACAAGATTCACACCCCAGTCAAAAGTATGAATTTGGACTCACGGCTATTATAGTTCAATGGTCCAAACTCAAAATAAGTTCATGTTCCAGAATGACCTTGTGAGCTTATTTTTATAACTCAACTGCACCACAAATTAAAACCTCATAAAAATATTATGTACAATTTTATACGACCTTATGAGCTTATTTAAAGAGTCGGCCAACCACTCTAATTGAAAGTATATAACCTTAAACCTTTTCAAAGAGTCGGTGTAACTTTTCTATTTAAAAAGTATACAACCTTAAACCTTTTTCAAAGAGTCGGCATATCTTCATAATTAAAAAATATATATATATATTTATAACTTTACATGACCTTAAACCTTATTGAAAGAGTCGGCCTTATTTAATTGTTCTATTTTAAAGAACTTGGCCCTATTCAGGCATACTGAACCATATGAATTCATATAATAAAATTATTATTTCAGGGTACACCATCCCTTGAAATATAAGTATTAGTATTTCAATTGTTCTCTTTCTAAGAACTTTGCCCTATTCAGGCATATTGAACCATATTGATTCATAAAAAAAAATATAGAATATGTCAAGGTACACCACTTGACACATAAGACGAAGCATCATTTTTTTTACAATGATTTCTGGGTACACCATCCCTTGAAATATAAGTATTAGTATTTCAATTGTTCTCTTTCTAAGAACTTTGCCCTATTCAGGCATATTGAACTATATTTATTCAAAAAAAATATAGTATATGCCAAGGTACATCACTTGACACATAAGACGAAGCATCAATTATTTACAATGCATTTCTGGGTACACCATCCCTAGAAATGAATCAAATTATACAGTATAGGCATATATTAGGCAGACATTCTCGTCAAACCTAAACCTAATCTATCCTAATGAAATTAACCTAATAATGACTATTAACAAGATGAAATTAAAATAAAAGCTAACATGTTTAAAAAAAAATGCCTAAAGAACCCAAGTTTGAAATAAATGAGGCGAATGATGTGAATGATATACAATATTATCCTGTACTAAAATAGTCTAAAACCCTAACTAGCAGCATAAAGAATTGTTAAATAGCATTATAAATTTTGAATTGAAAACCAAATAACATAGATAATTTTAAAAAGGTAATAACAATTTGGAATAAAAACCAAAACGATAGAAATATTCATCTAAAATAATCATAATAAACATGTATAAGATTGCCTTTAAAAGTTAAAACGAAACGACAAGAGATATTTAAAAAAAAATTAGCACCTTCAAAACAATATAAGTAATTATAAATTAAAGCCAAATAACAAAATTGTGTAAAAAATAAAATTAGAAAAGGAGAGAGAATTCATTTGAACACCAGATACGACAGACCCATGATAATAGAGATAGAGTATTATTTCTATTACCATTCATATATTGTTAATGGAAAAGTTTAAATAATAATTAATGTGAACAGAACACGACAGAAAATAAGTACCAGCATTGAGCATTAAGGCAAACGCGGCAAGTATATATTTATCATAATAATATTTTGAATCTTCGAATGAACTATAATTAAAATATTTGTTAATAAACAAAATATTATTAAAAAAGTTTCATGACGTGGCAAGATGGTAAGGTTTGGTTTCAATTATCATAATTTGTGTTAACGCTTCCACATGAAATTAGCTACCGAGATAAGAAAGCTGACGTAAATAGGTAACAAAAAAAAGAATGTTTATTATTATAGTTATCAGAAGGATTACTTTGTGGGCAAAATGACGTCATATATCCTAAGACAAAAAAATCAAGCATAACACGCCTATCGTACAGTCATACGATATACATTCCATTAAAATATCAATATATAGAACAACCAAATTCGTTCCATAATCCATATTATTAAATCAAGGAAATATAATTAGGCGATATAGATAACCAGTCTAACAGAACTGATCTACGCACTTATTCATATATAAAACGTATTCCATATAATGCATATAACGTCACAGTACAGACGATGTGACTAAGCCTAGAATAATGCAACTCAATAATACGAATAGATAGCATAATAGACTCGTATTCCTATTATACCAAGTAGCTTAGTTCATACTACTAAATATAGCCGTCGCATATGTGGCTATACAACAAAAAAAAAATTTATATAATATTACTTATATTTCAGAGTACACTCCTGAAATATTAGTCGAAGTACGAATTCAATAATGAATACGTGTATACCATATGTATACAACGATACACCCTATATAGAAAAATATTTCATTATCTTTGATAAGACAATTCACCCACAAAATATTCCAATGAAAATTAAATGTACTAAATACTCATGAATGAAATGATCAGTAAATATATGAACACTTACCAAACACGTAGAACCTTCTCGTATATTAAAACAATATTTTAATTTTACGTACTTTATTTAAATGAAACGCTTTCCTTTCAAATATCTTTATTTATATGAGTAAACATAGGTAACTATTGTATATATATCAAACTTCTTTGAAGTGACACCAAACTTTAATGTCGTAGACTCCTCGTTGACTATTTGACAACTTCAATACGCTTGACATTCTTGCAGTTTGACTTAATTTACGGTTGCTAAGACATTATCACTATTTATTATGTAAACAAACACTTTACTGTGACCAAAGTAATATATAAATATTATCACAACACGAGAATCACAAATATCACAATACAATAAACTCAACCTGTGTTCACGAAATAATTATGATATGCCGCTTTATCATTCAATGTTAATATCATCAAGTTACCCGAACGTACAATTTCGTAAGTATTATACTTTGTAACTGATAAAAGTATGAATATAATAAAAAAATTACAAAGAATATTTTAAGTTTGACCGACTACTAAAAAGAAAGGTTGTATGTTATAGTTTAACCTACTATCAAAAAGATAGGTAATATATTTTGTTCTTTCTTTTACAGAAATCCAGAACAACGCTTACTTGTCTGAATAAAATGGATTTAAATGAAACTAAAAAACTACGGTGTATGAAGCGTTATACAAATTCTAAAAAACTCACCACATACATGTTTTGCTAACAAACCTTTTCCTATTAATTACTTGCCAGTTATTTATTTGTTTTCCATAATAAAATATTTGTAATATTTGTATCTGGTACGTTATTTTTTGTGTGTTTCTGTAAAACATTAAACAAATTAATATATATTAGAAATAAAAACGATCATATGAGACTCTTAGCCAAATTAAAAACCAAAATTAGGAAGACGAGTATGTCTTAATTTAGAATTTTCGGGATAAAAAATCTTCAGGGTCGTGATCCGTGGTTCGTTGAAGGCGCCAAAATGTAATGTTATGGTTACTTACATTGGTAGTATACCTAGCTGAAGGCCTAGCTAGCTATCTAAAAAATAAAAAGGAACATCAGAAATATAAATAAAGTTATAATAATAAGTATTACATGACCTGGCGGATAACAGTTCACCACAAGTCCACACACACACGTTCCATCAAAGGTTCCAGTTAGCTTCTTGCTTTATCCAAGGCTTCAGTTCTGAGCTCAGAGAACACGGGATATCCCAAATACTTGTTTTATATATCAGGGCGAGAGTATTTATCAAACCAACACCCTCGATTTGTTATTGATTAATACATATGAAAATATCTTTCCAAGTTTTGACTTCAGTAATGTAATTGACGATATCGAGAGTGACTCGTCGGGTGCAAATCACTATTTCACCAACTTCAACACCTCACCGTCAACTAAGGTTTCTAGGGAATATAATTATTTCGTGTCTCGACACACCAAATTGAAATCTTCCTATAATCTTTCTTTTAATCGGACGTAATCCAATACTATCTCTCCCAAAATCCAAATCAAAATTCATGAAAAATCCCTGACGTCTCTATTCTATCATTCTATCATGGTTCTCCTTTTTTAAAGTTTGTCACATTTTATGTTAATCAAGAAATAGTTTTTAAATATACAAAATAAGTATTTAATGTAATGAAGTATGATCATGAAATTATATTACAACTTCAATTAGGTATATTTTGTGTTTTTTAGTCTAACTAATAAATATAATAGTAATAATGTTAAAGGGCATAACGCCGGTAGTAGCGCTCTAGTGAAACCGCAGCACACCTCTCGACACCCTTTAGCCATCCACACCAACGTTGCCCCTTTTGTCACCACTCATGGTGGCCTTTATGGGGGGCCCGTTTAGTGGATGGCAAGTCACCACCTGCCTAAATATTTTAACATGAGACTAAAATTGGCAGGTGCCGTAGTCTCTTCCATAGCCCACTATCTTCCTTATCACTAATAAGTTCATATCAATAGCCTGGCCATTTTACCCATATTTGTAATAGTTATAAGTACCATGTTACCCTTCATCCAACATTTTTTCTGTTTTTTATACTCCTTTGTATTTTTATACCAAACAGGCCTCTAAGTGTTGGCTACAGCCCCACTTATGCCTTTGTAAAGGACCGGATGAAATCCGAGATTTTGTTTTGAATTAAAGAAATAATAATAATAATAATTCTTTATTTACAACTTTAGGTACAATGTTTCGTATATAATAACACTCGATATTTTGATAACAATAGAAATAAGTGGTTACTTTATTTACACTGTACTGTGTACTGGTATACCTGTTTCTAGTTTCGGAATTAAATCAGTTTTTTGAAGTGAACTTCTTTAGGGGTTATGTATTATGTTATGGTTCTTCGTTTTCTTCGTTAAGCAGTTTTTGGGTGAACGAAAATCAAGGAACTCGCGTCATCGTCACCGTCACTGAACGTATTGTCATAGCTAATGTGGATTTTAAGTGAAAACTTCTTTAGGCGCGATAATGGTTCCAAAATAGATCGTAAATGTAACACTTATTGGGTGAAGAAAAATCAAGCAACTCGCGTCATCATCACCGTCACCGAACGTATTGTCATAGCTAATGTGGATTTTAAGTGAAAACTTCTTTAGGCGCGATAATGGTTCCAAAATAGATCGTAAATGTAACACTTATTGGGTGAAGAAAAATCAAGCAACTCGCGTCATCATCACCGTCACCGAACGTATTGTCATAGCTAATGTGGATTTTAAGTGAAAACTTCTTTAGGCGCGATAATGGTTCCAAAATAGATCGTAAATGTAACACTTATTGGGTGAAGAAAAATCAAGCAACTCGCATCATCGTCACCGTCACCGAACGTATTGTCATAGCTAATGTGGATTTTAAGTGAAAACTTCTTTAGGCGCGATAATGGTTCCAAAATAGATCGTAAATGTAACACTTATTGGGTGAAGAAAAATCAAGCAACTCGCGTCATCGTCGCCGTCACCGAACGTATTGTCATAGCTAATGTGGATTTTAAGTGAAAACTTCTTTAGGTGCGATAATGGTTCCAAAATAGATCGTAAATGTAACACTTCTTGGGTGAAGAAAAATCAAAGAACTTGCGTCATCCTCACGGTCACCGAAGGCTTTGTCATAGATAATTAGTTTTCACTTCTATCGGCAGTCTCCAAAAACTGCCCCGCATGTTTTTTTTACTTCTTGATCAAAACGACTTCCAATGTATGTTCGTCCGTTGTTTTCCGGGAGTCAGGTGGGCCAATAACACGCAGGTACCTGCGGGAAGAGACGTGGAGTGGGGGGAGCCTTCCGTCGACAACATCTGTCACGGCAGCTGCTTGCAGCGCACGTGCGACTTAACCTATTATTATGGACCTTTTTCATTTTGGTGAATGCCATGGAGGTTCTACAAAGGATTAGAACACACCTTGATTTGCTAGAAAGATGCACGAAGAGTAACGTATAATTTATAATGACGCAGATGGCTTTAATGGATCTACATTGTAAAATAAACTAGCCGATATGGTCAAATTAATACCACATAGATTTAAAGATTTCAATTAATCAGAGGACTTTATATCATCTGATTAGTTTAAATCTTTGAATTGTCCTTAGAACACATTCATTATCGGTATCATCAAATGAAAGTATTAGTTATAATTTAATCTGATTACTTAATTTAGATATATTTTTTTTATCAACATTGTATTTATCATTCTTGACATTGATAAGTTAATCACCAATACAATTCGCACGTGATGTGAATCAAGTAGGCCAATACTAATGTTGGTAAAATGTAAGGACGAGACGTTTAGTAACAATTACATTTTCGCATAGGTATATAATAATTATTACGTTGAGGATAATAACTACTTGTTTACTATAGACATATCAACCACGGAAAGATTTGGGCATGAATGTAACTATATTTATACAATTATGCAAGTAGTTCCATAGAAATCGTAAAATCTTTGGCATACAATGAAAATCACAGGCGATACATCTACGTCTGAAGAAAATCAAATTTATTAAAGTAATTCGTCATTATTAGTTAGTGTTACTTCTGCCTCGTTATAGCAAAACAAATTGAGTTACAACTCATTAGCAGACCAAGTAGTAAATTGAAGTATTAAAAATAATTTATGTTATATACATATATTATATATTACCAAGTAACAAGAAAATTATTATGGCGTTAATATACTTTTTTAATCCTTTTCTCATTTTATGATTCATTAATAGAATTCGACGAAACTAAAAGTTAAGGAAAATGTAGGACATATAATATAAAATACAAATGTTTAAAAAACACAACTTATCTACACATATTATGAAAAGAGATCGATGTGATTGGTCCTAATGAAAGCCCTTGATCTAATTTGCAATGTGTGGCGATTTGTTTATGTAAGTGAAGAGTTACGGTCTTACTTATAAATACTGCTTGGATTTAAATAACGTCATTTAGTTCGGCAAAATCGATTTTGCCGTGCGCACTAATTTAAAGATAAGGAGCGTTTATAAGTAAGACCCTTTAAGAGCAAAGAAGCTTTCTTATTGGTACACATTTCAGTAAATCCGAACCACGGACGAACCATAAAAATAGATATAACCTAGGAGAGACGTCGCAACGATTTTTAATGTTTCTACGCAGACGGCACGTGACATTTGTTTACCGCCGGTCCCAAGGCCGCTCTGCATTATTGCGACGCTATTCCGTGCACGTATGCCGTGCCTAGCTATAAATTAAAAATCCTTGTAAATTAACCGGTTTTCTTTAAAATCGTTATGCCAGCTGGTGTTGTCGATTTCTCAGCGGACCTACTTGATGTTAGTTTTGGGTGTTGAGAAAAACAGCTTGCAGATAGTTCTGTATTTTTTCAGGTTTAGTTTAGTCACTAACGGCCTTATTAAAAAACTTAGCTTACACCCGGAGTAGTTAAAACATCTATCTGTCAATTTTTCGCTTGCAGTAAATGTCACACGTGAAAGCAAGACAAAGCATGTTACGCCTAATATAGGTTTACGCAACGTTTATTAATAAAGGCCTTAGTCAGTAACAATAATAATTCCTACCTAGGTATATTATACGTTATTATACCTTATGAATATGTTTAAATTCAACGCATTAAAATATTTTAAAAATATGAAAAACAAACTTATTAACAATAAAAAAAACTACTTGACAAAAATTGTTGAAAGCGTGAAACACCACAGGACCCCGATTTGCTCAATCATTGCATAAAAAAATAATACAAATGGATCCTAAGAAATGTGATGATTGATTTGTAGTTTTTGTAGATGACGAGAAAAGAAAATAACAGAAATAAGTGTTAAGAATGTTTAAAGGGACCAGCCAGCAAAGTCTAGCTGGTGTGTCGATGCCATGCGGAGGAATGCGATCATAAAATGAATTAACTAGATTTGTAGATGTAGGTAAGTCCTGTAATGTGAAATTTTATGCTGTACCGGCCCCAGCTTGAGGAAAGTCACAGTCAATAAACATTACTTTTTGCTGTTTAGAATACTTTAACAATGAGAAGTACCTATAATTTGCGGCTTAGGTTAACTACGGTAGGTACGTGAAATGAATGCAAAAACAATTATCGTATTTTAAACATTATAAACAAAACTACAATGAATCATTTAACATAACATGATACATGAACTCGCTGTAGCTTGTAAGTTGATTCGACTGACACTTGGCCGCCAGGCAGATCAGTTCGATCAATTCGACTATGAAGACAATTAATCCCGATGCCCTAAAAATTTAAGCCTCAATACCTCCAGAAAAAAGTCTTGGTGATTTTTTAGAGCATGGGCATGAAAAGTACCTACTTTATATTTGCAACGACGACGTTAAGGATGTCTGAGGGGAACAAAGATACGCATAGTGCAAACGTGATCTAACGTCGTAGTTTGGATTTGACACCGTCGACTTGTGTGCGTGAAATGCGAATAAACTAAAAACTACAACTTTAATATTAACGAACTGAAAAACAGTCAATAGAACCGTGGTAAGCAAAAACTATTGACAAATTCTACGACGGGTTTCTAGCAGCATATTGTTTTACAAATACCTTTATTCATCATCCCCCTATAGAGAAATGCCTAAGTACCTGTTATTCGTAAATGATATATTGCTTTCTAAAGAAGAGGAAAAGGGACAAGAAATACAACCTAATATTATTGTGAGTATTGTGTTGTAAGTGAATTCGATCACACTACGGCATTGTGTTGCACCACTTAACCGCCTGTGGCACCGCAATGCAGTGCATCACATGCAACGGCCTTTCGGAGCTTTGGACACTCGCTGACACTAACTTGTCGACACTCCCTGACTCTACTCCGACACTGTTTACCATTCCAAATATATCGCCTTCAACCCTCAATAAATAAACTCTCAGACAGTGCTATAATTACTCGTTGGTGAGGCATTATGGCAGTATGAGCTCAAATATCAAACTGGAAATGTTTCGTGGCTAAACTAAAAGCCAATTAAAATCTAGGTCTAGCAGTCTAATCTATAGTAGCATTGTTTTGATAAAAGGCGTCTGAAATTTAGTTATTTGGGGTAAATGTTCTAATAATATACATTTGGGTGTAAGATGCGTCCGATTAGGCTTCCATCGCGCCGTATAATGACATACGAGTATGTACCTACGTACTTTAGAATCTTGAGATATATTGCGACCGTCGATATGTTTGCAATGGTAAACATCGTGTTACAGACTAGATATAATTAGAACCTTACCATGATTTACGAACTCTACTCGATTCTCGAAAGGGTACAATAGTAGACCCGAGATGCGATGCGCCAGATGGCATCTCACGAGAAACGCCGAGTTTGTTTTCATGGTATTACCGAATGGATTACAGGCGCTGCCGAAAGCTGCTGTGATATCTTCTGTGATGTGCGAACCAGACCACGGATATTTTTATATGTGATTTATTAGTGCCCAGTACAAACCGAGTACAAAAAAAACGGATTAGAGAATATTTATATAGTGTTTTATGGAACCATGAAGGAGGAGTGTAAATTGTGCAGTGTTAACGGGTGGGGCGCGCATGGATCAACGGATTTTTCGATATCGTCTTTGATGAGGCCGACAGCGCATCCTCATCACCACATGGATCCACGGCAGGACGCGGTGCTGCTGTCCGCGTACCTGTTCAAACTAGGTGACTATCCATTGTATACGCTTCCCGATCACGCCTCTGGCGGTGCCGTCGGCGTCGGTAAGTATCGCAGTGAGCACAGCCTTAGATTTTGCACCTCAATTACCTAACAACTAACAAGTGAGACGTCCTGCTAATGCGGTACTTAACAACCATTAGTGTTGCCTTATATTCTAACTGCACGTGAAGGTAATGAAAACTAATTAAGGAAATTTTGCTCACGTGGCCATGAGTCGGAACTCTCGGAGCTCAATTACATTATTATCCGCCGTCATTTAAACATTTCAGTCATATATAAAAGCTCAATACTCAATTTTTCTAAAGATTATTCTAAGACTGTGCTCTATTACATGGATAATATCTAGGTGACTACTGAGTGAAATTTGTCTCTATACATTCAAACCCCTGTTTTAGTCAATATCACTTTTCCGTACACTCTTCCGCTATTTCATTCTGCTCCCACGAGAAACGGGATGGGATTGACAGACATACCGACTTCCACACAGTTATTATAAATAACATGAAAGAGAGGATTTCACTTGAGCGAAATCGAGAGGGCACTGAATAATAAAATTGAGGAATCGAATCTTAACATCTCGTTGAAAATTTTAAAATCTGGCAAAAGGTTGGATCTTTTGAGTGTAGTGAAAAATGTTTATCTTTCATGCATGCGAGATGGTCAACCATAGAGTGGCGGTAAACTTACTCGTACTTTGAAAGTAGCGTAATAATCTTGTACATGTAAAATGAAAATTACTTACGGGGGAAACTCACGTAAAGAATTCGTAGTAGAAACGGGTACTTTGCTCATGGTTTAGCAAGCTCATTTACATATTAATATAAACCTATGCTATTGTTATGTGTATTTTGACAATTTTTTGAATTTTTTGTTTGATCTTTAGTCATAGAAATTTTCTTGACTAATTAACTACCTAGATTATATTAAAGTACTAACTGTGTCCCGCGGCTCCGCACAAGCGTGGAAAATAATTATCCTACAGAAGCATATTTTTTGGGAAAGAAAGTATCCAGGTGTTTTAAAAGTGTAGAAACAACCATACTTTATATCTATACTTATACTTATCTATAGGTACTTATATTATGAAGAGGAAAGATTTGTATGTAAGTATGTTTGTAACGAATTGGCTCAAAACTACTGGACCGATTTCAAAAATTCTTTCACTATTGGAAAGCTACATCCACCCTGAGTAACATAGGCTATATAAGATTCATCGTCATCATCATCATCCATCACCGCGCGGGTGAAACCGCGGAGAGCAGCTAGTAATAAATAAAATATTAAGTTAATTAAGTATAGGAGTTTGATCCGTTTTAGAAGAAGCATACATAACGCAAATTTTGAACTTATTTATAATACGTATCAGTGTAAATACAATTAAATCAGTTTTTTTAAATTATAATAACTAAATACTTACTCGTATGAAAAAGTACTGATAAATATGTATTTTAGTATTATGTATTGTGGTTACTCTTGGGATCATAGTCAATTTACTAATACTATTTAAAATTTTCAATAGTAAACATGGTTTTGAAATAAGCGACCGATCTTCAAGGGCAATGTATAATCTACGTTTTAACAGTGTGTTTGATATAAACATTGTGATAAATCTTCATATTATTCAAATGAAACTTCAATAACAACAAACAATATCGTCCAGGAAGAAATAATATCCGGAACGGGTAGACTTATGTTGCGCTATTTTTATTATTTAAAAAGTACTTAATTATTTAAAAAAAACTTAATGGACTTTGTAATATAGACTTTAGTTGTCTTCAACAGGTTGTTTTAAAAAAGGTATCTTACCATCATCAGATTTTTTGCACCGAAGGTAACAATTCTTTTGCATATTATTGTGTAAATGATGTACTTATTTAATTTAAAGTCACTTGTTTCTTTGTAGAAATAAAAATGCATCTATACGTATAATAAGAATATAAGTATATATAAGTAAGCGTTAACTCTAAACATCATTAAAACATCGGTATATGATATTGGTAATAATAAAGATAATAAAGTATTTAAATCTAAAGATTATAAAAATTACTTAATGAACGCTTGTTCATTAAGCAATTTTTATAATCTTTGATAAAATGATTGATACATCATTAATAATTTAACAATTCGCATAAAATCATGACTTTAATTCAATTGATCAAGTAAGACATCGAATCATCCGATCGCCTGATGGTTTAGGAGCACGGAGAAAACCGTGGTGGACTTTTGTCTTTAGTTATTCTAAAATTGATGAACTTGCTGCAGCATCATTGCGTAATGCTCTGTCATTTTTAAAGCTTCCATAATTTAGACGGTAGGCAAATATAAATTTATTGAATAATTATTGATATTACTGTGATGCATTTTTACTGAAAATCAGACTATAGTTTCGATCACATCTGGTCATCTTTTTCAAGGAGTGTTCAGGACGCCCGCGTCGATGACATCTCGCTTAGCAATAATGATGCTTTAATGCTTGTATATTTAAGGAAGTTTCATATTTTTAACATTATTGTAAAAGAATACAAAAATAAAACGAAATATATATTATTACTTATAGCAAAACAGTTGAGCACTACAATTTTAGCAGGAGAATTTATTCGTTTGTTAAACAGTGGAAAGGGTAGCGGTGAAAAATTGTTACGGAATATTGGTTAAGAAATGTAACTTTTTTGTCCCCCCATTCAGGAGAAAGTGGGTTAGCTAATAGCCTATATCCATAGTCGTAAATGCCCCGCGTGCGCGATGGATTCTAGTCTAGCCCATAAGACTTCCACTCTCGAGGACGTCTTCCAGAAGAAAACTCACTTGTGATTCTAGGCTTGAGTACAATTCGAGTCAAGTACACTCAAGTCTAGAATCAAAAGTTAGCGTTTTTCTGGAGTACTGGCCTTAGGAAGAAAGGACCTTGTCCTAGAATGTCGATATGCCCCCAGACAGAGATACTTAAATACAAAATATAACAAGGATGTTTCTAGACCTCTCTATTAAAACAATTACTATTATAGAGCCAGAATATCTAGCTAAAGGTTTTGATTCATTTTAGAACTCATATATATTTCTTCTTATCATAACTTATTTCTTTATAATTGTAGGTTTAATTTTTTGTTGGACACAGTAGAAATAGTGGGTGACCGTAGAGAAGAATATTAGTAGACAAAGCTCCAAAGTAGTGGTACAGGCCATAAAGCGACAACATAAAAGCTCGGTTAGTACTGGTATATCCATTATACATTTTATCGTTATATGTTTCATGTTTAATGCATTAATATTATGCCATTTACGTAGAGGTACCAATATACCTAAGATGTAGTATCACCAATCGGCGAAAAAAAAATTTGCTATTCTAGAGCTATCAGCGTAAACATGTGCAAAAAGTACCAATTGTTAGTAGGTGCATATATAGATACACACAGAAAAGCTTTTCTGTGTCCTAGAAGTTGAGGTCGCGAGTGCCATTATTTACTGTTTTAATGCTAGTTAATAACGAAGCTGAATAAAATTGCTGCTAATATACTGTTTTATAGTTTCATCTCTAGACGAATTTTGCACTTGGCAATTGCGTGATGGGCATATAATCACTATATTGGGCTTCCAAATAAAAATTTAAATATTAGTGCACCGTAATTCGTTCTTTAATACTCGTATCACAACACAAAGGTTGTCTGGAAGAGATCGCTTATAAGCGATAAGACCGCCCATTGTACAACAGTATTAATAATTGTATAGTAAATGTATCCACGTTTGTTTTATGTACAATAAAGCGTTATCTATCTATCTATCACATTCAATTTCAATTGGAATCGCATCGAATGTCTGAGTGGTAGATATCAGTAGGTTATCCCCGCCTAGTTTAGTTAGCTGAGTTACCAATCATTCTTATTCATTAAAGGTCGGTTATGTTAATGAATCACTCCAAAACATCTTAACCGATTTCCATGAATCTATGTAGATTTAATTTATTTAAATATATTTAATCGTATAAATAGTAAGTAAATACTACTTTATGGATACTCTTGCTTAAATACATGACGAGATGACGTAAAACAAGAAAAACAAACAACGTCGAAACGAATAAAAACTTCGTGTGATGTAGAAGTTTGTAAGTCAGGTTTTGAAAATGTGGCAGTGATACAATGCGAGTCGTTTACTGAGCCTTCGATATAAGAATACTTGGAGATTCTTTACGATTTTGCAGCTATAGCGGGGCCTGAGACTCCCAACTGGTCACTACCATTAAAGTACATTGATCAGGATGGGTAAATGACAGTACATCTTGATTTAGAAGTAAAAAGTTAAGATTAAAAATAGAGCATCTTCGTCCACAAACGTACAGACGAGCTTTTCTGTGTGACTGATGAATTCCTTAGCGTCTAGGAAAAAGAGAAGTGTCCTAGGAATTGAGGTCGCACGTGTACTAATTTTTACTGTTTAATGCTAGTAAATAAAAAAGTTTGTTGACGCTTATCATACGATACTTTTTCGCAAATTGTTTGTACTACGGCCGCTGAATGTTATTTCACCGAAACGCCACGTCGGTTCTCTTTTTGCACACACTATAACAACTTTTATAGTAAGTATGCGAATAAAGTTAGCAAGTAGTCTGCGTGCAAGTTGGTGGCCTCGGCAGGATCCGTTTACAGCCGGATCTCTGGCACTCGGAGATATATTTGTTATCCTATGACGAATTATTATCCTTGTTACTTCATAAATGTTTATTGTTATAATTTACGTAGTCATACGTAGCTTCTTACAAAACACTTTAAAAAATCTATTATTTTCACAATTCAAAAGTTTATATTACATTTTGGAAAGTCTTACACAAAATACTAAGACTTTTTTGGAAGAAGAGGTGTTTGGAACCTATGATGGAATGAGACTGACATAGTGTGAACCATACAATAGCAAAGACTACAACAGTACCTTATATAAAGTAAAATATAAACAAAATAGCTCGCATAATAAATTGAAAAACAAAAGAATATAGCTATAATAAAAAGAGTAAGTATTAACAAAGGCATGTTTAGTCTAAGTAACACTTAATTATCCTACTTAAGTACTTCGGGGATGTAAAGGCGTGCGTAGTTGGGTACCGAACATTAGGCAATGATTTCGCAACGTAGCCACAGACAAAATAATAAGTAGAAGTCTACTGTCTCTCTGCAATAATTACATCATCAATTTTATTGTAGCATACCAGTTTACTCCGTAAGAGATAAGCCTGTAACGTTTCGCCTCTGTAAGCAGAGCATAGGGCTATGGAACAACATGTTTTTGGTCAAAGAAACTAACGCCTATTATATAAAAAAATAAATTTAGATATTTTTTCATCTTCATACGAGTATCGTACAAATCGGTTTGTACCGTTTTATGAGCGATATTTTTTCTTTCGAGTTCAGTGGAAAAATCATTCTAATTTGGTACTGCTGATTAATTGCCCGCGACTGCATGAAATGTGATAGCTATCCCTCACGTTGAATAGAAAAAAAAACACATTTTGTCCTAATCCTGGATATAATAAGCTATCGAACATTTCAAATCTTGTCTCGCCACGTATGATCTTATCAATATAAAAAGTGAAGTTATATGATTATTAACGGGATATTTACCGTGGTAAGGTATAAGTATTTACCTTACCACGGTAAATATCCAGGTGTTATAAAAAGTCAAGTATAAGAGCTATTGCTTGCTATTGTATTATTGTAATATAACTTGTGATCGTGACCTTTAAACGACAATAGTTTACTTTTAGGTATTTAAAGCTATACACCCTATTTGCATAATTACCAAAAAAAAAAAAATGGGCGGTACAAAAGTGTTAATACATTGTAGATATGTAGTCATTTTTTTTTATTACTACACAGTAATTGTTAAAGTTTTCGAAAATTCCATCTAAAAGTATGGACACCGTCTTAACAAAAATACTACATGCCTATGTACAACTTATTAATGAAAACACATGATTCGCGTCAGTGAAAAAATATCTCTCTTACTCTTTCTTACACCCCCCACCCGAGCGTTCGGTGTGAAAGAGATTGTCGACTTTCGGCTTTCGTTCGTTCGTTTTCGGAAGAAACAAAGGCCGCGCGGTGGCAGGGCGGAGGGTGCGGGGTTGGTCCGGTGGCCAGGTCTAACGAGCTAGGACGCGAGTTTGCCGAATGTTATGATTATGAATGATACATTTCTATGTAGGGGTGTTAAGTTTCATGCATAAACCGCGCGCATGTAGTATATCTTAATGAATAGTGGAAAGGCCTAGAATAAAATTTGTAGGTGTGAATCAATCTAGACGTTTGACCAAATATTGATGATTATGTGGTTTTTTTTTTTTAGAGTTGTTTTAAATATTCTTCCCATGTATGTATTAAGTACCAGCAGCATATAGTGCCGTTTTTTTTTGGTAATTATACAAATTAGGTGTACAGATCGCGCGGCGAGAGTTTGGCTTTGACCGTTATTGCGCAGAAGTCAAAAATTGGGTATCACAGGGTGGCTAGAGGGACGAAGGACTCTTGTCTCTCTCTGTCACATCGAAGACGAGGGACTCTTGTCTCTCTCTGTCACATGGCGCGACAGTACCCATGCGCAGTAAAAGTAAATAGTATTATATAGGATGATTCTCAACGACATGATCACTCAACAGCCGTATTTAGATATAATAAATAATATATTGTGATAGAGTAGGCAAGTTCCGAGCGGAAATTATTAATTACCTTAGTTTTAGCCTTGTAATGATTTGGATGAAGTATATAAGTGTGCTAAAATAAATAAGTGTCGATAGTATAGATAGACGATTGCAAACATAATCCAACCAATAATCCAATAAATCATGCAAATCTACCGTAAATTGCATTCGATATGGTATTTGAATACGATGAAGTACTCAAAACTTCAAATGCAAAAATATAAGTAAGAACCTAATCAACTTGTGTGTCTACAAAATAGATCCTTAAAGTCCTCATGACTAAAATCTAGTTCAATAAAATTGAGATTTTTATTGAAATAGTCTGAGTCAAGTCACGGTTACATAGAGAACTCAGTCATTGTCCTGTCGGCCTAGCACGAATAACTGCGTAAGTGTAACGTGTCATTCACGAGAAACAGTACAAACTGACATTTATCTAGGGCAACTGTGACACAGGCAACTCATAGTTTGCACGGCGAAGTGTGACGCGTTGACTTCACGTTACTTGTACTAGGCGAATACTTTTTCGCAAATCGTTATTGCTACGACCTCCGTCTAAGTTACCTTCTAGTATAGCGGTACACGACTAGTACACCAGTATTACACGTTAAAATGCGAAGCAACACAAATCTAGGAAAATTCAAGAAAATCAATGTTAGCCATTGTTGGGTTATTTTCCCGTCATACTGATCAAATTATTACAAATACAAGTACCTACCTAATTGTTAACCTATACTTAAGGTTAGAAATGATTTATATAAAATAGAACAACATACAGCTAGTGACTATCGCAATTGCGATTTACTAGAAGATGAAACAAGCATTAATATTCAAAATAAAACTAACCTACGAATATACACTCTTAACTCAAGAGCAGTGAAGCAAATGTTGATATGTAAGTACAACGCACTTTCCTAAACTACCAGCGGTACGTATAGAAATAATTTGTGGTATATGCACATGGTATACGCATTATGTCAATAATTCTGTGAAGCTAGTTAAATCTCTCAACGAATCCTTCCGCCCAAAACAAAGAGCTATTTGACGCGCCTAATCGCCGGAGTGTTTACATCGATGACGTCACATGCTCCCCTAAGCGATGAGTCATGGACATCTGAATAGCCCTTGCCAGCCCCACTCTTGTAAAGAGAGTTGATTCAAGCGTCGATTGGGTCCCGTTCTGTCAAACGGCGGATTCAATGAATCAATTACTATTGAATTAATGAGTGAATTTAGTTTTTTTCAGTGTAGTATTTTGATTGTAACTTTAAGCACACCCACTAACCTAGAATTAGAAAGACGCTGATACTCTATACATTTTATTCTCGTACATTCTATCGTAATCACAAACATACATATCTACTTTCCGGTAAAATGTATAAAAAACAGCATGAGTGTAGCTAAGATCACTGAAAGTAATCTACGCAAGTATAGTTATAATCTAACAGGGTCAAATATTTGTTACAAACCAATTCTTCAATTCATTTTTATGTTATTGCAAAGTACGAGTAAAATTCACGATGAATTACCTGAACCTGAAACAATTGACCCAGCTTTAAAGCAAGTGCATTCGTCGCATCAAATCTGAGTAACCAACATTAACTGCCATGAATTACGTCCGTTTTCCCGCCCTCAATACGGAACTCTAAAAAGAGGAAAAACCGAGACGCCGTCAACGCTGTACAGCTTTACGTGCTCTCTTTTGTTAGTCATCCCGGAAAATGCAGACGGATATATAATTATCTCATTGAATTAATTTGCTAGAGTCTGCGGGAAGGAACAACTCGCGTCATAACTGCAGCAATTTCTTACTAAAGTATCTACTTTACGAAGTTTGAAGATGTTTCTAAACCTTTCTAAGTTCGTCAAGATGGACAATGATACTCGTATCTTTAAAATAGGTTATATTCGCGTCTACAAGTAAATATATGTTTACGGATATTTCAATCAGCACGGTCGATATTTTTGGTTGTGGATAATAGAACGAACTGCAACTTAATATGCCATAAAATATTTTAATGTGTAAGCCTAACACAAATAACCCGTTATTCTATATTAATTGTTCAAATGTCTACATTCTACATCGTATTAACTAAATCATAAGCGGGCGAGTTACAAACATTCATTATTTTTAATACAGGATGGGTGGGGGTAGCCAACTTTGAGGATTAAACTTTTCTCAGTTGCCATTTAGCGACGGATAATATATTTTTGTAGTATATCTGGTTACGCGGTAAATTCGTTATGGGGCGTTTAACTCTTGACCAATTTTTGTAATTAAAAAATCTATGCTATGGCTTTCAGTTTGGTCTGGGGAGGTTATTGAACTCTACTTTTTTAATATGCTTTTGGTGATATTGTGACTAGCTTACCGACTTACCGTGGGATGATCAAACATTTGTGTAACTTCAAATAACTCATTAGAAAACATCAATTATTATCAAGTCGAAGCCACACGTGTGACAAAATTGACACATTGAAAATAATATTCCGTGTAAATTAATATGGAATATACCACGGAATTTGACAGCTGTGTATTTTTATTTATTTATCTTGTAGGACGTGTATTGTGCTTACTTGATGAATCTTGAACATTTAAAGCATACATTTCGAAATTCATTCAGTAGGATATACCTACCAACTGGCGTCCACGAATCTGTTTCGGCCGATGGAAAGCAAACGGTTACATTCGTTTGTATTTCTCGCTACGCTTTGCATTTTGTTTATCGAAAAAGCTTTTAAAAGTTGCATCTGTAATTAGTTTATTTTTTTTTAAATATGTTTATTAGAGTAAGAAATCTTCTCAAAATCTACCACAATTTTCCCAGTTGTAACAATTTCGTTCCAACGATATTCAACAAAAGAATTTCGAAATTACAAATATAGGTATTCACTGTTTTATTTACAATATAGTTTAATCACAGTTAACACAACGCAGTTAACAGATCAATTTTATAACAAAAATTTACCTAAATATTTTATTTTCAGTCGATGTGCTGAGCGTAACAGGAATAACACTGTTTTAAACTATCACGGTTGTTCTCTAAAGTTATATGATTATTAACGGGATATTTACCGAGGTAAGGTTGTGGAATGTTCACGGGAAGACAGTGTCCCGTGAACATGGTGCATGTAACTGCGCCGAAATATCGGGAGCTCATTCCACAACCTTACCACGGTAAATATCCCGTTAATAATCATATAACTTTACGTAACAGGAATCTTTGTAGTGCGCAAGAATATGGAAGGTATTTCTAGAAGGTTACTATTATAACGCGACTTATAAGCTGGCAATTTTTATGCAGCTAATGGTGAAAAGATGTTGATATATGAAACGAAATTATATAACTTGAGTTAAATAACTATGGGAAAATATCTAGTGGTAAATTATAGTCTTTAAATAAAATTGCCTACATTAAAGCTTGTATCAATTTGATCATTTTGGTGCGAATTTCGCTTTGTTTGAGTTGAAGGGTATTTTTTGCATGTTCGGTAACACGAATATTGTGTTTATATTTTGTATTATAATACAAATACGTTTTGTTATAGAAATGAAAAGTTATACATCGTGAGTTGTGAGCTTTTCTTTTCGCTTAGTGAGTACCTATTTTGATTCTTTGACCTTTACATACGTTAGATGTTTTCACGATCAATTTCTTATCGTCTGGGATTGTTAACATTAATAGAAGAATAGAATGAATATAATTACGATTGAGTTCCAAAAGGGCGCGTAGCAAAAAAAATGTTATTTCACCCGCATTCTCGAGTCATCCCGTGATCATGGCGCTTGCAACAGTGTCGAAATATCGGGAGCTCATTAAAATAAATACCACGGTTTTCATTCCATAAGTAGCAATATGTTTATTGAAAACAACCGTGAAAGTTTAAAAAAGTGCAAACATTAATAGAAACCAAGAATGTTCCTGGTGGTAAAACAACAAATAAATAAAAGTAAACCCTTGCTGCTAAAGCTTCTCAAAATACCAGAAAATTCTCATTCACAGTCAACGGTGGTTTATTTAGCATCCAAATATGGAATGGTGAAGTAAAACACGAAAATGTTACCATTCATCATAACCAAATAAAGCTAGCGCTTGGCTTCTTATATCATGTACATTTTATTCATAGCTCAAAACATATTCATAGCGTTGAAAACACTGACGCTCAAAAATTATTCCGTGACGTGTAAAGCTCCAAGATACGACCGCCCTCGGCAATGCACTTTAAAGTCGACGGTTCTAGAACAAGCAACGTAGTGAATATTATCTAATCTGTGGAATAGGACCGTTATAAAGTAGGGTGACAAGTCATGTGCTTGATGCGTTTTGTATAAAAGGGTGCCTATGTAGAGAGATGCCACTAATATTCGGCCTATTGGATTACTTTTCTTAAATAACTTTTAAATAAAATTCGGAAACGTAATATGAAGAATGTTTTTTTTAATATTTTTAAATAAAATTCGGATACGTATAATATGAAATACGCACGTAGAACTCAATATAATATGTTTTGTAGCACAAATTATTGCTTTGATACTTAAAACCTGTCAATGATGGGTTGTGATTGTGATGCTTCATATATAATTTATTAAATAGTGTTTTTTAATCTTGATTAGCAAACTGTTGAAAACAGCCTTAACCCTTTGCGTCCCAGTAACGAAAATACACGTCAGTTTTATTGATAAATCTTTTGTTTTAATTATCACGGTATAGGAAGGATAAAACCATGTAAACCATACAAGATTCTGACTATACTGCATATCCTCTCACACTACTGTCTGAATTATAATATTATATAATGTGTACTTAATTTTGATTGGGTCTTCTTCTCGCCCAACGTGTTGAACGGGGAAAGGGGTTCAAAATTCAAGTGGGTAAAAAACTTAATTTTGTCAGTCTTGGAGTCGGGTCATAAATGCACGGATAAAACATGTCTTATGCCGAACGTTCGGTAGCCGATTATTCGGCATTGTGTTCGGCTTAATCAGTATTTGCGTCATCTCTATGAAGTTAAGGCTACTGTGACTGACGTGTCACCACTAATAGAACATTCGTTCTAGAAAAGGGCACCGATGACGCATTACCTATAGATGGCATGAAAATAGACGCACGTTAACACAGAGAAGAACTTATAAATAAATACCTATTTATGGGTACTTATATTTCAAGTAAATTGCTTTTCTCTGTCATACTACTATTATGAAGTTTGTAAGTAAGTGAGTGTGTATATATGCCACTTTTAAATACTGAAACGGTTTAACGGATTTGAATGTAATTTGGACTTGTTTATATGTACAGGATCAACCCTTGGCTTAGCTTTTAGTGCCGGTAAAAAGTTTCTGTGGGATGTATCTTACCGCGTTGCTTACCTAGTTAGTAGAGTACAACACAAAGCAGGTACAAAGTGGTACAGTTGTATGTTTCACTGGTAGGGAAGTCAAAACAATAATATGCTATCTGTTGGATTTGTTGGGTACCTAGATATTATTATTATATTACTGTTTAGATTACCTGTATATACCTGTATATACAAAAGAGGGTGTGTTCCCAATAAAAAGGGGGGTCGATATACTTTTAAGAACCATATTGCATTCTCCTGTCCGAGTTATATCTAAAGAGATATACCTATATAAATAAAAAAACAACAAATAGAATATTTAATTTAAATTAAATTATTTTCGTATTTATTTATTATTATTCGTTTATTTTCGACGACGTTGGATGCAGGCCGCTTCCAACCGGTCCTTTTGGAAAATCATGGGGAGGCATATGTTCAGCAGTGGACGTCCTACGGCTGAGATGAGATGATGATGAAATTATTTTATCCTAAGTTCTCTTAATTTTGCTTTTAAACATCTTGATACTTCCATAAATAGGTATACCAATACAAAGAAGTCATAATTAATCAAATAGATCTCAAAGAAATAGGTACATACAGTCGTTACGTAATAGAAAATCTTAAATTATAATGGATGAATACAAAAATAAAAGCACCCTAGAAACCAAAAGAGACCCTTATAAACGTTAACCCTTCCGTAACTGGCCGGTGTGTAGCCAAATTGCGTCATTGCACTATAAAAAGTTAAGTAAAACAATAATTAAGACCTTTCCCCTCAGTAACACGATATAATGGTACTCCAGTTGCATACATTATGAATTCCCAATCACTGGGCAAGTGTCAAATTGCTTTGACTTAAATTGTCTTCGTTCGTGTTTCCCTTTGCATTAGTTGTACGTATGTATATCCGTGTAGAGAACAGCCGTGCGATTCTCTAATGATTCGTCGACGAGCTCACCAATGTCAAATGCTTTATGAGAAATCGCCCTTGTACTTAAATCTAGAACCAGTCCAGGAAGACCACGATAAATAAGACTAACCACCTTAGGAAATCCACTGTGTCTATAAAACTCCGCTAACAGGTTACTGTTAGATTTTAAGTGGTATGTTGTAGTTTTGCAACGTCATGCATTAAAAGTATTTTTTTTTTATAAATAAAACTACACTCCACAGACTCCAGGGTCCGTGCCTTTTTTTAACTTTAAGATTTTTGATAACTTACGATAAATTTATAACATACAACAAAATACATACATGAGGAACATATCTTTTTTTTTGTTTTAAATTAATTCATACTTATAACATAATAAACTTAAAGTTATTGATACATTTTATTCTGAGTTGGTGCAAGCATTCACAGCAGACAGTTGGTGCAAGCATTCACAGCAGTGCCCGCAAACAGCACCCGTTCACGAGTTTGCATTTAAGGGTTTATAACCCTTAAGTTGCATAACTACAACATACCATTTAAATGTGCTAGATATCGTCAGTATGTGCTCAATGCATGCTATTGTAGAACTACTGACGTCAGGACAATGTATTTTATTGAATTGCTAAACGTTTTTTTCTTTCACGGCTGTCAATTGTCCACTTGTCTTTTCCAACGTTTCTTAACATCTCGTCATTTGTTTCACGGATGTTGTCAAAGATGCAATGATATTGCTCTTAGAGAATCGCATGGCTGGAGGCCTACTACGTATCTACAAACAAATAAGAAGCCGACTTAACCAATAACGAACTGCGAAGATTCGTTTGACAGATTTCATACTTTCTAGTGTGAAAGTTAGAAGCACATAATATAGTCAAGGGTGATGAAATGTAGAGACAGGTTTTTTGCATCGTGATTATTCATGTATGTAGGCAGTGTGTTTTATTATTGACTAGCTGATGCCCGCGACGTCGTCTGCGCAGGATTAGTACTTCAAGTAGCTTATTATCTTCTCCAAAGCCATATCTATCTTTATACCAAATACTCATAAAATATTTTCATGGTTATATGAGCAAATTTAAGTACTTAGTAAATCAATCAGTACACACTAATAATAAAATAAAGTAGGTACCTACGTACATACAAATATAAAATTAATCACCATAGAAAAACTGTCATTACATTTCATCACCCTTGACGGTATTTGTGTTACATTTCATCACTCTTGACGGTCGCCTAGTGTAGCTGTCAAAATGATAGCGTGCTTTTGACTAAGCTATCAGAAATTGACACAAACTTTGACAGAACTGTTATCATTACGATCTTAACGTAGGCCGAGATCTTGTTATTTTGTCAATATGCTGTGCCCAACAATATTACGCTTTTTCACCCGCGTGGTGATTGGTTATGATTATGATGATAATGATTAAATGTGTTAATCCAGCGCCTCATCTTCCTCCATACCAAACTTCAAAAGTAGAGCGTGAAAGAGTAACAAAGATCCATACATCCATACATACATACATCCATACTCACAAACTTTCGCGTTTATAATATTAGTATGATATTTACTGACTGATCTACTATATGAATAAAGTATATATAATTAATAATAATATATATATATATATATATTACCTATTATTTGGTACTTGTTATTATGTTGTTACTTGTTGTGTAAGTCGTATATGTTATGAAGTTATATCACCATTGTGTTCTAATATGTTACTATTAAGTCCTTTTTCACATAGTAGATGAATCAGTAGATATACTAATAATAAAACACATTACATACTTACTTAAATACTAATATGATTAATTAAATATTAAATATATCATGGAAAAAAATCTGTCTCGTTACCCTTGACTTCATCTGTGATTTTTCACTTTCACAGTAGAATAGTCAAAATCAATCAAACGAATAAATGTAATGTATCAACACAGACTTATAATTATTAGCTAATATAATTACTAGCTGCGGTCGCGGTTACACCCGCGTGGTGATGGATGATGATAAAGGCAGCGAAAAGTATCCCTGTATAATTTATATTTTTAAATTATTATTATTATTACTTCCTTAACTAATAGTAATTTTAAAATTTAAATAAAAATAATTATATCTGGTCCCGACGAAGAAATAATATCAGAAAGAGTAACTGCCTTAAAAAATGACCCAATAAAAGTCGTGCTAAATCAATAACATAATTCACGCCGCTATGACTCAGCTGTCATAGTAGACGTTGCAGCACGCGCATGGACCAATCTTTCCGGGTCGGGTCTTGAATCGAGTTGCCTGAATTTGAGGATTCTGCTACTGTGGAATGGTCAAGGGGCTTTGTCTTGACCCTCCCAATTCGATTTTGGCTGCCGGAGTTACGCGAAAGTATTTTAAATTAATATTTAAAGTTTCTGTAATTTCACACGAAAAACATGCAGATGCGTGAAACGGAACGCAATATCAGGAAATATTGCATAAATTTGAACGTCTGCTATGTTTATGTTCGTGAAACGAAACGTTTTGATCGCTATTTTTGAGGTTTGTGGTGTTTGACGTATGTGATGTTGATTTGACATACACGATTCGCATTATTCCGTTGCTTTCGAGTTTTCGTGAATGTGCTCCTCAGTTTTTTTCTACGATTTTTCGACAACTTGGCTTCTCTCTTGGACACCGATTGGATTTCTTCCCCGTACAACCTTGGCTTACTCACTGGACACCGTTGGATCGCTACTTTGGACGACTTTTGCTGGCTTACTGGACACCGATCGTTTTTGGCGAGCTATGGCTTCTAGAGAAGCGCCCTCAGGCACAGAACCCGTGCCGTCAACAAGTTCCGGGGTTACCGGGACGGAAGCTGAATCCCGACGCTCTGCTGGACGTCATTTCTACACGGACGAAGTTGTGAATATGTGGAATTTGGCTAAGGTTATTCGATGCTTGGGATCCACTGAACAGTGTGTGCAATTTGCTGAAGACAAGGATACGATATCTACTGAAAAACTGTGTCGCACGCATCGTAAACCCATGCATCTGGCCAAGTCAACCAATAAAACTTTTGGTTCATGGGTGTGCACTAAAGGGCAATGCAAACAAAAATCGAAAGTATCAAGAACCAACGGTACCTTTTTCGAAAACATTCATGTACCATTGGTGCATGTTTTTTATTTAATTTACGCTTTCGCCCATAAATGGAGCTACAATATGACAATAAATGAGGATCCATATAAATCAGAAAATAAACAATGCCTTAGCCGAACCACCATCAGCGACTGGTTTAACTACTGCCGTGAAGCAGTGGTGATATTCAAATTGGAAAACAATGAAAATAAAGGAAAGATTGGAGGCCCTGGGAGAATCGTTCAGATAGACGAGTCAAAGTTTGGAAAGAGAAAATATAATAAAGGTAATTAATTAAGATTTCACTAGGTTAATGTTATTTCTTTTTACCACCCAGAAACTGTTTTATTAAGTAGAAACTAAAGTTAATAATTTTTTTTTGTTATTGTTGCAGGACGCCATATTGAGGGCCATTGGGTTCTAGGAATGATTGAAGATGGGTCCGAAGATCTTAGATTAGAAGTTTGCCCACATAATTGCCGCTCAGCTGAGGTGTTGGTGCCTTTAATTGAAAAAAATATAGAAAAAGGCACCATTATACACACCGATTGCTGGAAGGCTTATGACTGTCTAGCTGACCATGGGTACATCCATAAGAAAGTCAACCATTCGGACCCAGATAATCCATTTGTGGCCCCAGATGGGGTCCATACCCAGAGAATCGAATCTCAATGGAGAGCAGTGAAAAGGTTTTTAAAAAAGACAATTATAATAATCCGTGTGATTTTAGTGATGCTATAGTTGAATATTTGTGGAGGCGAGATCTATTCCAGCAGAAAAAAGATCCCTTTGTCGAGTTGATCAATGTAATTAACTATGTTTACAAAATAAAATAAATACTCCTACATAGTTTTGTGAAAATTATTTTCCTCCCTTACCCACCCAGAGACCAACTCAGACCGGTTAGGTTGAAAGTAGTCAGAAAACCGCCACAGAGCACCCCGACTTCACCTATTCTTGTGGCTACTACCCCTAGAGTGTTTATAAATAATGCGGGAGCCAGAAGCTCAAGGGAGGTCCTGGTCGTTTCGCTACGGAGGTCGCCGGCTCGCTTCGCTCGCCAGCTCCCCCCTTCGCTCAACTCGACTTCATGCGGCGAAGCAACGTTCAGGGGCGACCGCTAGAGCTTCTGGCGGGAGCCCACCCGGAGTCCAAGTCAGACCGGTTAGGTCGAAATTAGTGACAAATCCAACTCTGACCCCCCCCTCTCTCTCCCTCCCCCCCTAAATATAGGTGTAAAAGTGGTAGTAGAGTAGACAAAATTATCTTTGATATTAAATTTTTAAAAAAACTACGCGGTTCCGGCAGGGGGAAATGGTAGGGGGGGTTCCCTGCCCCCAACCCCCCCTCCTACCCACTCCCCCTCCCCCAAAGTTAAGTGTAAAAGTGTTTAAATAGAGTAGAAAAATTGATCTTTGATATTAAATTAAAAAAAAAACTACGCGATTCCGGCAGGGAAAAATGGTGGGGGGGGGGTTCCCCTCCCTCCGCCCCACCTCCCTCCCCCCACCCCTCCCCCCTAAATTCGGGCGACTCGATTCAAGACCTTACCCATCTTTCCTTCTGAAATTTAAACCAATCACCGAAAATGTCTATTTGTAACCTCGGAAGTAATTAGTATTTGGAATCAAACGTCGTTTTGGTTTGAAGGACCACTTTTTGTGTGGAATTTGTTCTAAGTTATGCTTCCTGACATTATTTCTTCGTAGTCTGGTCCAGCCGTTTTTGCGTGAAGAAGTAACAAATATACAAACACACTCAAACACTTTCGCTTTTGCGAGTATAATAATGAAATAGACATTTTTGTTTGTAATTTTAGTTTTGTACTTAGACGTAGTTTGTTGTGGTCGCGGCGAAACATTAATAAAAAAGCTTTTAAACTAAACTTTACTTTGCCAAACCCAAATACTTGCAATTTTACTTGGGTACAATTGAGCATTTCGGGATTTAATGTTTGAACGCGAGCGGGTGTAAAACAACTATTTGGGTTAAAAAAACTCTATTTTTGTTTGCCGTGTCTATCTGTATTCTGTAAGGACACTTTGGTAAATTTACTGGATACCTAAGTGCTGTTGAATTATTTATTTGCAATATAGGCTTGAAGTATTGCATTATTAGTAGGTTTAATTTAAAGCTATTGAAGTAAATAAGTCATTTAGTTTATTGGGTTTGTTATGTTGCACTTTATTAAGTTTGTTGTCTGAATTTTTTAAAAGTTATGGTTATTTATTCTGGTGGTAATAGTAAGAGTAGGGGCCAGTTAACAGTTACATGATACTACTAGTGGCTCTGTGAGCTGTAGACCTTGCGAGTATGTCTTATAAATATACAAATACGTGTAATTTACAGTACGCACCGAGCCATCTGGTTTCATTTTAGGATTAAAAAACCTATGAAATTAGTTTTATTTTGAAAAATTTCTAAAAATTTAATCGATAAACAAGTTATCTATATGTATAAGTAATTATCGAACCTGCTCGCAAAATTTCACGAGTATCGGTTGAGAAATGCGATCTTTAGAGGAGAACAGTCAGACGTCCAGATATACGCATTTATAAGCATTTTTGCCCATGCTACTCGTATTATTCAGACGCTTTGCACTCGCTCGGTCAATTATTAATAGAACTGAAATAAATGTGTATACATTCACTAATGTGTAAATATAACTGACTTCCACCATCAACAAATGTTAATGTTTATTGTGTAAGCAAAAAATACACGGAGCCCGTAAATTAGTTATTCTGTGGCCGGAGTCTGTAGAGACTATTTTTATTGGAAAACATTTAAAAATATAATAATCTATGTGTACAAATAGGAAAGTAACATGTACCTTGTAGAGCTAAAGTCCTAAAGGGACAGAAATCTCTAGGACTGGATGATAGATAGATAGATAATTCTTTATTGTTACACCACTTAATATACAAAAATAACATAAAAGTAAAAGAAAGCTTAAAATAAAGTGTTACAATGGGCGGCCTTATCACTAATAGTGATCTCTTCCAGGCAACCTTAGGATGGAGAGGAAATACAGGAATAACAAGACGGGGCGTAATATAAAGATAAAGGTACAATCAAATCAAGACAATAATACATTACTAAATCAAATTAATAATAAATTATAAACAATAAAAGAAAAATATCTACTAATACATAAAAATACACTAATACATATTGATTATGGCAGGCAGTAAACCTTAACAATGGCCAGCATTGATTTTATATTGTACATTTGTGTTTTTTGAATTAGATTATTAACCGTTAAGTGTTGGTAACAGATCACGTTTCATGATTTTTGTACACTTAACGTTGTTCTCGTGTTTCGCTCGGCAATCGCATTAGACAATAAAAAAATATATGTAACAAAACAAGCCCGTCGCCCGCGATAACCTCGCATCTTATCTTGATATTTATTTCAAAAGAACCTTCTCCTGACAATAATTAACACAACAAAAAATAATTAACGAAATTGTTCCATCCGTTCACGCGTGATGCGATGACCAAGGGAAATAGAGATTATTTTTTATATGTACCTATACATGTGAAATAAATATCCTATAAACCTTACAACTCCAATTTAAAGGAAACATCCTACGAACAACGGCTTCACACAATAAGCATGAAAATGCTCAGTTAAATACCTACTCCAGTAGTCCAGTACCGATGGCCCATCCAAGTATAGAGACTGCATAACCCAAATGACCAAGTAACGAACGTCTAGGGTAGTTCCGTTACGAGCATTTGAACTATCTAGGTTATACTTAAGCTAAGGTATGATAGACGAGAGCTACTGTGGTATTATGAAACCTAATTCTACACCCTCTCTCTATTCGGACCCTCTTTACTGAGGTTCGTGCGGTCATTGGATTTATCCGAGCGGACAATCTGTCGCCATTGGTTCCGGTAATAGTCGCTCTCTCCACTGACATACAGCTGATAGAATTTGCTTTACTTGGTTGGACCATCGTCTTGGGGACCGGCTTCTTGCTTTTTGCCTACAATATTTCCAACTTTACCCATTTTTCAAACCTTTCCTCTTCGCCATACAACGTTTATTTTATTAACATAAGTAATATTGTCATCCGTTAATGAAAGTCCTTTTTGTTACAGGTAAGCCGACGTGCAGTTTATGTGATGAAATCTCTCGGTTTCCATACGGTGAGTTTGCACGCCAATCATGGAGTTGGATCTATAAAGTCCTTTAAGATTACTACTATTACTAGGTGAGATACTCCTGCTAGTATCAGACTTGGTATGTAAGTCAAAGTCAAAATCATTTATTCAATTTAGGCATCAAAGACGCACTTATGAACGTCAACTTTTCATAGATGTTTACAATGTTTCTAACAGTACCAGTCAATGTTTGTACTAGCACAGTGCCAGAAATTTGACCTCTAAGCGCTAGTGTGAAAGTACTAGAGTGATAAGTTGTGACCACTAAAATTACTGCTCATGAAAAAAAAACCGAAATTACTGGGCGGATGAGACTGAACAGAATGACTTTGAAGCTTCAAGATCTGAAGGCATACTCCCAGAAACGAAGTTTCGTTTGGCTTAAATTTAAATAAAGTCATTTAGTACGTAGCAGAACATTTTTCTTTTTATACTTACCTATTATAACGTCATTTAGGCAGCGTTTATAAATAACGCCGTAGGTTAACTACTAGTCCGTCTTCCCTTAATCCTTCATATACCGTAATAATTAAAACAAAAGATTTAAGAATGAAACTGACGTATATTTACGTCTCTGGGACGCAAAGGGTTAAAAAACATTTAATAGGTAATTCTAGTTTTTTTTTTCTGACCAGACAATATTTAACCTTTTTGTAAGTTTGTTTTCAAAGTTTCCAGACTGTTCTGTTTTATCATTTGCTTTTATGTAACTTTATCCGTAGTCCCGTGAATAAAAGCATGTGTACTGACGAGTCTGACGTAATTGGTACCAAAGTTACTTTTCTGTCCCTATTAGTTTAGTTAATGGATGTTTTAGCAAAAACAAAATGTTGTTCTATTTGTACCTAAACCTACCTATATGATTATGAATAATAATCTTTTTTTGATTTGGTTAACCAGTTATTTAATCTTCGAGATAAGTGAAAATTATAGTTTTACTCACCCACCACCACACTTTTTCAATAGCCACAAAGAGGTTTTATGCTGCTGAAAATTCATATACATTTTTGAAAATAACTCGATGTGTAGGTACTGACATACTTAAATCAAACAAACATGAATTGTTTAAGTATTGATATTTTTTATACTTGATTAATTAAATATTTGCGTGTCACCACTTAAAACAAAAATATAATTTGAAGTAGGCTGTATGGGGTTCACTCACTTTGAAGTAGGCGCTTGAAAAAAAAAAACATTCGCGCCATTTCTACATATATTTTTTAATTATTTTGTTTTTATCTTATTTGTCGCTGTGTCGTAAAAGCAATTATATTTGTGTTATGTGACAATGAAACTCGTGAGCTTTGCTCATTTTGTATTACCTACCTACTAATATGATCGGACAGGGTACAACAGCATATTATATGAAATAATTATACCTACTTATAAAACATACGCGAATATGACAGTTGCAGTACCGCCTTATTTGCCATTACCATTCAAATCAAACACGAAACACGGCGCGTTACGATATGAGCTTTGAGCTATACCTAGTTCTGCAATGAAGCAGTGGCAATACTGAATCTCCTTTCCTTTCTAAGTATATGGTACCCTGTATATAACATCAACGTCATAAGTATTATACTTATTAGCTTTGAATCGCATTTAAAAAAAAAAACAGAATACCGAATTACAGTGAAGTCCGAATTACATGAAACGTTTACGGGCCGCTGGGACGCTATCGATATAATTGCGTTAGCCGGCTTTTCAGCCTTTGTCCAGTTACAGCAATTGGATCTGGGCAGTAATCATGGGAAGGGCTGTCACGCGTACTGCCGTGCGATTCTGTAATGATTCGTCGACGAGCTCACCGATGTCAAATACTTCGCCCTTGTATATAAGGTTGTTTTTACAACGTTTCTTGTCGTCTCTTCATTTGTTTCACGGATGTTGTCAAAGATGCAACAATGTTTGCTCTTAGAAACCGCACGGCTGTTTAACAAGTATACAGGTAAAAATGGCATGTTTTCTACATAACACAGGCTACTACAAAATAATTAACAGCAGCCCGCGGTAGCCTATTCGACCTTATTTAACTTGCAATTGATTAATGATTATCCACTAGTCGTTTTTAGAGTACCGTACCTCAAAAAGAAAAAGGAACCCATATAGGATCACTTTTTTGTGCGTTTGTCTGTCCGTCAAGACCCTTTTTCTCAGAAACGCGTAGAGGTGAAATTTATATCAAACACTCTGGTCTAAGTTTTCTTTTAGCTGTGTATAAAAATAAACTTGAAAGTAAACGCGATCAGAAGATACGAGTATGTCCTTAACTCATATTTTGCGATTTCGCAGAGAAAAAAACCTACAGGGTACTTCCCGTTGACCTAGAATCATAAAAATTGTCTTAAACAGCACATATATAAAAATAAATATAGTAATACTTTTTAAAGCACTAACGCCTGCTTTAGCGATCTCAAACATTGAAATTTATAGAGAGAAAAATTCCATCCTCGGACGGGATTCGAACCCACGTCTTCTGACTCTCCGTGTCAGACGCCGTTGACCAACTAGGCCACCGAGGTTCTGGTCCGAGCATCGAATTTAACTCTCACAGTAACAGTATAAATATTATAATGTTTTATATAGGTATGCTAAATTATATTTATATGTGAATATAATTTGAGACTAAAACAAATTATAATTATGTCAATAGCTTAACAATATTTTATAAAAATAGGTAGAAACTAGTACATATAAATACTAAATTTATATCTATTATCTTACCTAATTATTGTACACATTTAGTTTGCTTAAATACATACATAATTCTTCGAATTAAGCGCATAAAACGCTACTCACTAAGTAAGCATTTATTCTATAATACGGTGCAGCATTGCCACTTATATCATAGCATATCACTGCGTAATATCTATACAAATTTAGGTATGAACTTGCTTATTGCTTCATGACCCCTTATTTGCTCATAACATATCCTACTAAATGGTTAAATGGCAAATGACAACCCTCATACGAACGGGAGTGGGTCATCGGGTCGTTCGAACAGACCGCCCGCATCCCGGTTCCCATGTTACATACACATAATATAGTAGGTACCTTATACACTGAGCAATAAACGACTAACAATAAATAATATGTACATCACCCCTATGTTTACGGACACTAAACTCTTTTGTTTATAAAACACTCTCACGCGATGACGACGTTAAACTTTGAATTCAGAATTACTTACCTACTTGTTTTTCGTTTCCGATTTAGGATTTTGAATTTGGAATTGTCTCTACTTATATTGCATTTAAATTGAAAATTTAATAGTTACTAATTAGGCAAGCATGCTATTTGATAATAGGTTTATATACAATACATAAAATATTTGGTTTTCCTTAATTTCATACTATCATATTTTGCTTATACATATTATATTTCATCAATACTATAGCAGTGCATATTAGATATTATGTATTTAGTATTAAACCGTATTGCGGTTTTAGTGGCCTTCGTTTAAGACTGTATTATTTTACAATCGCATTCGTAATTATGTTCAAAAGTCGATTAATTAACCTTTCACATTTTAAACTGACTAAACCTCGACCTTCTAGAAACGTGTTGTTTCCTCACTACTAATATCGATTTTACCATCATTAAAAATACTATAATCGAATTAATCTGAACGTTTTATTGCAACCCTACTGAAGGAAGTACGCATCGCTTACCTGAAAAATGAAAGCGCCAAATGCGAGTAATTCTCGCTTGACGAAGGAGTTCGTTGAAAAAAGATAACTTGAGACAATAAACTTTTTTATGGTAGTTGGTAGTTAACGTGCAAAAAATAAAAATATATAAATCGCGGCCTAACTGTACCAATATTGAAATTTATTAAAGCATAAGGCTATAAAGTTATATATATATTTTCTGTTAATTACTTTGGAACTTCGTCTTATTTGTGTTGGAAACTTGAGTTTTCTATTAGGGTAAAAAAGTTCTGGATGACTGTAAACTTCATGACTATATTCAATTATTAATTATTTGTAATTACTTTGATTTTTGTATTTGATAAAGCTATTTTTTCGGTGGCTATTTGTAAATAATATTATATAATCAATAGCACAGACTGTGACATCTGAACACAAGCTAATTTATAATATTTGTAGTTAGTTTTTATCGGTGGTTATATCATATTTTAATATGTACTACTATTATGTAGGTTATTAAAATTCATTAGAAATAAAAAACATTCACACAGTCACACTAGGATTACCTGTGGTGCGGACGGAAATTATTACCCCAGCCAGGGATAGAACCTGGAACCCCTCACTTCTAAGGCAGGGTCATTACCAAATTACATACGTAAGACGTCCAGTGCTGAACATATGCCTCTCCTACAAATTTCCAAAGGGACCTGTTGGAAGCGGCCTGCATCCAACGTCGTCCTGCGACCTTTATCAGGTCGTCTGTCCACCTTGTCAGTGGACGACCAACGATGCGCTTGCCAGTTCATACCATAGGCCATCCGTTCTGCTGGATGCTATGTGCCCTGCCCACTGCCACTTCAACTGGCTTACGTTCTGAGCTGTGTCGGTGACTTTAGTTCATGTACGGATCTCCACATTTCTGATTCGATCACGTGGAGCATGGCCCTCCTTATATACTATTACGTATTCTGTGGTACATTATAAGACTTATATACTGTATTATACTCGTAACATACATAATAAGTATGTAGAGTACAAGACAAAAACGTAAACTATGTAGATCCTCGTTGCAATGTATTTCTGCCTTTATACTCGTAAGTACACATGAACCAATATTAATTGATTTTTATCTGCTACCACTACATCGCTGGCGCGCAACAAACTTGCATCGTAATCTGATTTAAACGCATAGACACCAAATGTAAAAAAAAACTGTAAGAATTTGAAATTCGACGACAGCTCTAATATTAATCATTTATTAAACAGAAAAATGAAAAGAGACTTTAATTTGTACCGATGATTGAGTAGGTGATTTGATTTTATCACTGTCGCCCGGTTGGGGGTAACTATAGTGATCGTAATTAAATAACAGACCTTATACTTAACTTACCATGTCGATGACTTCCAGTTCAATAAAACTGTACATAATTTGAAGAAACGTGACCTATGTGAGTTGAGATTAGTAGCCTTGAACCGTCCACTGACCTGTATAAAATTACATGTCTCGTGAAAGATACAAATAAACGAATGAACGAACGAAATAAGCGACTCAACCGATTTAGTTAAAATTTGTAGTTGAGATAGCTTTAAAACCATGAATAACTCATAGGTTTCTTTTTATATATATACGAATATATACGAGTAGGTGTATAATATAGTAAAGGCAAAGTGTACAAGCAAGTCAATAGTCAATAGTAATTTATTCGTAAAAAATATTACATGTCAATAACGGTAGAATGTATACTCAAACTGTTAGACCTACCCTTCTGTACGGATCTGAGTGCTGGCCAATGAGGAAAGGGGCCGTCCATTAATAACGTGAGGCTTGAAAAGGGGGGGAGGGGGTTCGGCAAAATCACGAATAATCACAAGGGGGGAGGGGGGTGTAGTAAGATATCACGTGTATTAATTGTTTTCGTCAAACTCGATACATTAAAGTATATCTTGATATAAAATATACATAGTACAATTTATGTTTTTCGCATGATTACACTATTCCATGAATATTATTTTTATACCAGTCAAAAATAACCTGCAACCTTTCCGTCTAGACTTTTTACCGTGGTTCTATTATTTAAAGATATTATTTTAAAAATTTTAAGTTTCTTTGTAGGTACAAAAAAATACATGTGATTTTCGGTGGGGGTGGGGGGGGGGTTAGTCTTATACCAAGCTGGCAAAGCCCAGCGCAATAACTTGTACCTACGGCCATATTTTTTTTCCTTCTTTCAAACTTTAACTTCTGAACCAATTTTAAAGAAACTTCGCAGATAGATACACTTCGAGATATCTTGTAGCGTAGAAAACGACATACTTTTTATCCCGGAAAAGTATACCAGTGGCATAATAGTCATGCATCAGCCAAAGGTTATGTAGGTGGATGCTAGTGTGCTTATGTGTGTATAACTTAGAAAGAGAAAGAGGCATTTCAACATTTGCGACGCATACCTTCACTAGCACTAGCTAAGACTATGACCCTAACACTCAGTTGGTAACGCGGTGACTATAGTAGTTCTGCGAACAGTAGACCTCGCGAGTACATAGTCTTATCAGCGGCAATTTTGTGCAATATTTCACAACCTATTATCTCGGCAACCACTTCACCAATTATGTTCATATTCGAAATTCCTCCTTAAAGTCAGGTAGGTACCTAATATGTGTACCAAAGGTTATCAAAATCGGTAGTTAAATAGCGCCGCAGCAAACTTACCCCTTATTTAGGAAAAGTAACTCCCATTAAAAAAACGCCGAAAACAAAGAAATTACATTGAATACTGGAACATGCATACCAAGTTTCATCAAAACTGGTTAAAAAATGCGACCTGTACAGGAAGACCAACACACAACCTAACAAACATAAGGACAGATGAAAGTTAATTTAGCCAGCAGAGACGCATCGCTCGCTCGCTCAATCAAATAGAAGCAAATTTGGTTACCTTATTATAAAAATATCCGAAAATAAACTGCCAGCGGTGCTATAAATAGTCCGTCCAATCCGATGTTTATGAACTTTACAACTAGCCTCTTCCTTGTACCGACTGGCAATTTTTAAACTCATCATAATCACTTCCGCAATATATTTTGTTGGTGATCTCACGGCCTTTATCGCACAGCATATATTATCAATGTCCGCGGTTTCATTTAGATAACGTTTAATAGTGTTGTCGGAATACACTGAAAATGCGTCGTGTGTAAAAATGTGATAATTATTAAAACATAGGATGAAGTAGAACCTTTTTATTTCTACTTAATTGACCGAGTGAGCGAAGCGTCTCTGCCTTAACTGGCTAAATTGACTTTCATCTGTCCGTATGTTTGTTAGGTTGTACGTCTTCCTCCTGTACAGATCGCATTTTTCAACCAATTTAGATAAAACTTGGTATGCATGTTCTAGTATTCAATATATGTTTTATGTCGTTGGCGGTTTTGAGTTTACTTTTCCTATAAAGGGTGATGTTTGCTGCGGTGCCTACTGATGTTGATAAAATTTGGTACACACATTAGGTACCTGACTTTAAAGAGGAAATTTCGAATATGAGCATAAGTGATTTCCGAGATGGGCGGTTTTGGAGTTTCTGAGTTTATCTATTACAAACAAACAATCAAATATTTCCTCTTTATTATAAGTGTGGAAGAATTGCTTAAATATTATAAAAAATGTTATTTAATCGACACGCTTTCTTTGCGATAGCCAAAACTTTCATGCACCGAAGTCGACGTGGATAATCACTGTGGACACAATCTGTTACTATGTGTGTATGTTAAGTTGGCGGGCTTTATAATAGACTTACCCCCAGTTTCTAGAACGTTTGTCAAAGCCTTGATTATTTGAGCAACCAAATACAAAACGCTCATTGGTCAATGGTATTATATGACGCGATATGTGACCAATCAGGCGTCAGTATTCCGTCTGTCAAAGTTTGATCAGCCAGATCAAACTTTGACAGACGTTCCAGAATCTGGCGGTTAGCCTAATAAAGTTTTGTAGTAGTTGAAAATTCAACGCCCGCATTGGACTTTCATTTTTTACTTTGCCGCCTGCGACTTTTTGCGCGTGGGATTTGGTCACGGATTTGGTAGCGTTTAATATCGCTAGGAAACCACGTGTTAAATACGAATTAAAACTGTCTAATATGTCATTCTTCACGCTTCACGCTACGAGTATTAAGACTAAAATGTGATTGCATAAAGTTAATTGTGGACTGTAACAAATCACTGTCAAGCCACGTGTCGTCTTCTCTGGCCACAGATTGTAACTATAAGTCGTTGTCTCCGGGTCTTTTATTGAAACGTTATTTTATTGCTCTCTATTGACTAGGGGTGACACTATCTAAAGTTAATGTCAAAGTTACTGTCAAAGTCTCCCTCAAATCGCCAAAACTGAAGCATATTAACTACTGATTTGACGGTAACTTTAACGTTATTAATATTAATAATATAATAACGTTTATGATTAGTATTAAATAAATTGGTTACAAAACTTAGTTTATTGGTCTCCAGACTAGGACAACCTGTATCTTGACGCCCTCCTTGATTGTTACAATTCATTTCGAAACGTTATATACCTAATAAATAAAATATAATTTTGATGGTGCAACTCACGTTTAGTGTTAGGTATGTTTTAATTGGTATACCTATACGATTATGTATAAGTGACTTTGTTTTAAGCGTTTCTTAAAATTGACATACACCTAATATAACATAATTGCCGTATTTGTCAACTTTAGCTCTATAGATACATATACAAACGTGTTTGTGCAGAGTTTGTTCAAAAAGAGAGCCGTCGTGGTGTTACAGTGAACTAACATTCAGATTTTGATACGTAGTCCAATCCAGCTGTAATCTGTTTGTCACGCAACTGTCAAGTATGAACTTCGACTCGATACAACTATAAAACAGTAAAACAGAACACGCGCGACCTCTATTCCTATGACGTTTCTCTTTTTTCACAGACTAATCAAATTCAAAAAACGGCACAAAGTTCGACTAAGTGGCATTAACGAATTAAGAATAACACTATTCAAACAGCGTAGGTACCGTATGCGTTATGTAAATCGCGCTAATTTCACGAAGGTCGCTGAGACCTCGCAAAAAGACGACCTCGCCGTTTATCATTGTCGTGATATCTAGATATACGCAGTAATGCCTTATGATATTCTTTTAATTTAGTGCGTTTATTTTGACCAGACGGACGTATAAGCTATTGGCCCTAGCATGAGTAACTTGCGAAAAGTGACGCGTTTATGTAAAACAAATGAAAACTGGTCCAGCTGTGCCACAGATAAGTGATTGTTCGTACGACGATACGCGGTGTGTTATTACTGTTGTGCAATTGTTTCGTTCAAGATACGAATACTGTTTCGCAATTTGTGTGTACTAGGTTCACTGTCAATCAGTTAAAGTGAACCTTGACATATGAAAAGCGCGCGTAAAGTTAGATTTACCCGCGGAACGTCATTTTTATGTGCGGATTTAAGTCCACGCTTACGTACCTACGCGTAAACCTCACACAATTAATTAATAGTGGAGTCAAAGTTTCAATTCTGTCCTCGAATTGAAGTATTGAGAACATGCGGAAAACTATTTTTGCACGTAAGTTAAATAATTGTATTTTAATTTATGTAATATTTAAATCAATCCGTAATCCGAACAATAGGTATTATGTATAAGATTTGTAAATTTGTGTTTGTTCCACACTTAAACTTTTGAACCGACTTTCGTGAAACTTGGCACAGAGGTAGCACGTATCTTACAAGGAAAATCACCCTTAAAAGGAAGCACAATACTTAAATCCCCGAAATGGTGTAGGTAATTACATTATGTTATGGTAAAATGTAATTACCTAGTAATGGAATGATTGTAAAGTTAAGTTCTACACACTTAAAAAAACTGTAAGTACTTTACTTGAAAAAACACAAAATAATATGATTCAATGTAAAACCTATAGTTATAATGAATACTTGCCTATTTCTAAAAATAAAATTATATTTTAAATAATGTTGGTAACTTATAAATAATCTACTAGAGTTATTATAAATATGATATTAATAAAGTTGCCCTTGAAATAATCATATAGGTACATTTTAAAATTTGCATACTTAAACTTAAGTGTTAAGTCAAAGTGTGCCTGCACCCTTGAACGTTGCAAACCGTAAGGTAACATCCGCGTTATTGTTCTGTTTCAGTTTCTCAAGTTTATAATATTATTAATTTATCATTTATGTATAGTTCTCAAAAGTAGACAAAATTACCGTGAAATATATTATATTATTTTAGAGGTATCCGTGCCTACGTTATCTCTTCGATAAAAATATTGAGGCCATAATCATCAATTTCTGTCTGTGTTCTACTTATTGACCGGCTTTGTCATGCTTTGCTCCGATATTTCCTCCGCTGGTATAATGCGAATCGTAGGAAACCTGATTTATAAGGTGATAATGTCCAAGTGCCGTGTGCCGTGGTGGTACCGGCTACGAATTGTACCCCCCCTAACTTTTCCCGTGGGTGCCGTAAGAGGCGGCTAAGGGAATATCCGGGAAATGGGCAGCAGCATTTCCCGCAGTCTGCGTCAACATCCACTGCGATCACCAAGACGCCTGCCAAGCGTGGTGCATTAAGGCAAATCCCCCCCCATGACAATTAACATTAAACCACGGCCCCCAGTTCCCGGCAGCTCTGCTATCCGTGGCTACGGTAGCGGCCATTGTAACGGTGGAGCAGGGGGTGCGAAGAATCTCCGGCAGAGATCCGGCTACCAATCCCAAAAACGACCCCTGGCCCTGGCAACATACAATACACGCACGCTCAGGACCGACGAAAAGATGGTCGAATTGGAGGAAGAGACGCTCAAGTTACGCTGGGATGTCATGGGATTATCTGAAGTCCGAAGACAGGGACAGGACACGATAATTCTAAATTCCGGCAACTTGTTCTTCCACCGGGAGGGAGACCAACAATCCCAGGGTGGTGTCGGGTTCCTCGTCCGCAAGTCTCTCGTTAACAACGTAGTGAAAGTCGATAGTGTGTCGGCTAGGGTAGCGTTCCTTATACTCAGAATAACCAAACGGTATTCGCTGAAGGTTATACAGGTATACGCACCGACCTCGGCACACTCGGACAATGAAGTAGAAAGTATGTACGAGGATATATCCAGGGCCATGCATACTTCTAAAACCTACTTCACTGTTGTAATGGGAGACTTCAACGCAAAGCTAGGCACAAGGAAACGTGATGAGTTGAGAGTAGGGCCATTTGGATACGGGCAGCGGAACTCGAGGGGACAGAGGCTGGCTGACTTCATGGAGAAGGAGGGACTCTTTATGATGAACTCCTTCTACATGAAGCGGCCATCCAGGAAGTGGACGTGGATGGGTCCCGACGGTTCCACTACGAACGAGATAGACTTCATCATGACGACCAATAAGCGCATATTCAATGACGTCTCTGTGATCAGCAAGGTAAAAACCGGCAGCGATCACCGCATCGTAAGAGGCGCATTGAATATCAATGTCAAGCTTGAGAGGTCACGTCTGGTGAAGTCTACGCTCCGTCCTAATCGTGCCCAAATCCAAAACCCCGAAAAGTTTCAACTTGAACTTCAAAACCGTTTTCAGTGCTTAGCTGAATGCGACACAGTGGATGAGTTGAACAACGGGTTGGTGGAAACTGTCCAAGCGGTTGGGTCCGAATTCTGTGAGACCAAACGCCGCAGGAAAGCTCAAAAACTCTCAAAAGAAACTCTGAAACTAATGGCAGAACGGAACGAAATGAGACTGCAGTCCGCAGTTGATATGTCGGATTACGGTAAACTCAATAGACGAATTTGGAAGTCCATGCGACACGACTTGCGTGCTTATAATACTGCACGTATTACGGCAGCAATTGAGCGGAACCAGGGCTCTAAAGTGTTTGCAAAGGATTCGTCTATTGGGCAAAGCCAAATGACAAAACTGAAGACCGAAAATGGCAGTATCGTTTCATCCAAGCCTGAGATTCTGAGAGAGATTGAGAGCTTCTATCGACAGTTATATACCTCGACGCGCGAACCCGTTACTGAAGCAGCTCAGAACACCAGAGCAAAGTTAGTCCGACACTATACCGAAGACATCCCGGACATCAGCCTGTACGAGATTAGAATGGCTCTCAAACAGCTTAAAAACAACAAGGCGCCAGGAGAGGACGGAATTACGACTGAACTTCTGAGAGCGGGTGGTAGACCGATACTTTTAGTCCTCCAGAAGTTATTCAATTCTGTCATCTTCGAAGGCAAAACACCGGAAACGTGGCACAAGAGCGTGGTGGTGCTGTTCTTCAAAAAAGGTGATAAAACCTTATTGAAGAATTATAGGCCCATATCGCTCTTGAGCCACGTGTACAAGCTGTTTTCGAGAGTCATCACGAACCGTCTCGCACGCAGGTTTGATGAGTTCCAGCCTCCTGAACAAGCCGGTTTCCGAAGAGCTTCCGACGAGCACCGTAGACCACATTCATACACTACGGCAGATTATACAGAAGACCGAAGAGTATAATCAGCCACTGTGTCTAGCGTTTGTGGATTACGAGAAAGCCTTTGATTCTATCGAGAAGTGGGCCATACTGCAGTCCTTGCAGCGATGCCAAATTGACTATAGGTATATCGAAGCGTTGAAGTGTTTATACAGCAAGGCCACTATGTCAGTCCGATTACAGGACCAGAGTACGGAACAAATTCCATTGCAGAGAGGTGTGAGACAGGGAGACGTCATCTCTCCGAAACTGTTCACTAACGCATTGGAGGATGTTTTCAAACTTTTGGACTGGAAAGGATGTGGCATCAACATTAATGGCGAATACATCACTAACCTTCGTTTTGCCGATGATATAGTTATAATGGCGGAGTCGCTCGAGGATATCGGCACCATGCTCAACGACCTCAGTAGAGTTTCCCAACAGGTTGGTCTTAAGATGAACATGGATAAGACGAAAATCATGTCCAATGTCCATGTTCCACCTATACCGGTAATTGTTGGAAACGATACACTCGAAGTTGTAGACGAGTACGTCTACCTGGGACAGACTGTCCAATTAGGTAGGTCCAACTTCGACAAGGAGGTCGCACGAAGAATCCAGCTCGGATGGGCAGCGTTCGGGAAGCTTCGATCCATCTTTTCGTCCCCAATACCTCAGAGCCTGAAAACCAAGGTTTTCAACCAGTGTGTGTTGCCAGTGATGACTTATGGCACTGAGACGTGGTCCCTTACTGTTGGCCTCATTAACAAGCTTGAAGTCGCTCAACGAGCAATGGAGAGGGCTATGCTTGGGGTTTCCCTGCGTGATAAGATCCGAAATGAGGAGATCCGTAGGAGAACTAAGGTCACCGACATAGCTCTCAAAATTAGCAAGTTGAAGTGGCAATGGGCAGGCCACATCGCTCGCAGAACTGATAACCGATGGGTAAGAAAGGTTCTCGAGTGGCGACCACGCACCGGAAGGCGTAGTGTAGGCCGGCCCCCCGCTAGGTGGACCGACGACCTCATAAAAACCGCGGGGAATCGCTGGATGCAGGAAGCGAGTAGCCGGTCCAAGTGGCGTTCTATGGGGGAGGCCTATGTTCAGCAGTGGACGTCTTCCGGCTGATAATGATGATGATGATGATGATGAATGTCCAAGTGTACGTCTTGCTTGTACCACCGCAATTCCAGGAATTCGGCCGCGGAGCAGAGTAGTGTATTATTGATTGAGTTGTTGAAGGGCACTGGGCACAAACTCTTCGGGGTGATGAGCAAAGTGTCACGTAAAACTAAGCTCTGGGTGACACTGCATTCGTTCAACTCGCCCGTGTGGTCACTTAATACAGATACATAAAATTGAAGTGTCTATTTGAACTCCAAATAAACAGCTTTTTACTAAATGCATATGAAAGTATATACGGCACTTACATAAAAAAAAAATGTTTAAAATTTTTGTCTGTCTGTTTTGTGTGTCTGGCTAATCTCGTAAACAGCTGGGCCAATTTTAACAGGACTTTCACTGCCAGATATCTGCTGTTTTAAGGAGTAACTTAAGCTATTTTTATTTTAGAAAAAGAAATTATACGAAACTATATCTCTCTGTCTGTTTGTTGCCTTATCACGCCTAAACGGCTGAACGGATCGTAATCGAATTTGGAGATTATATACCGGGGAAGTACATGTGATCATCATCATCATCATCACCATCACCATCATGATCATCATCATCACCATCATCATCCATTAACCACGGGATGTGAATACAACGTTAATAAGAGTAAAATTATGTAATAGTTTTAAAATAGAAATTGTAAAAGTATAATATACAATAACACCATAGCAATGTATCACGCTTACGCGTTATAATATAATAAAATATACAAGTTGCGCTCAATCTTGCGTAAAGCGGATACGTTTATGATTGCTCGTAACACAACGCCATAAAATTAACATACTAAGGGCCGTTTGTACAATACGAGCGTACGGTAAAATATTAAATGAATTTAATAAAATAATGTATTGAAATACGGCGCGTTAACAACGTGTTAACCGGCTGGGGGGATAGGGCTGCCACGTGTTTTATGTGGAAACTGGTATTAGTTCGTCTTTTATCTAAAGACTTCCAAAAAGGAGGTACTCCATCGAATGTATTTTTTAAAATGTTTGTTACCTTTACTTTACCTAGTTTTCGATAATGTGAACCAATTCTCAAAGTTCTTTTTTTGTTTCAAAGCTGGTGCTTCTCGTGTGGTCCCATTTAAATTTCATAAAATTCTGTCCGGTAGTCTTTGAGTTTACAGTCCAATAACTGAATAGAATGGGAGTCGGTATAAAATTTTTCAAATTGTACTTGTTTAAAGACTACTTGAAATAAAACCCAGTTAATGTAGTCCATACAATTATCGAACAAAGTTTATATTAAGTACAAGTATTTATACAGTCGCTGTGTAAAATTTACACGGCAAAAATAATTGACTGAGCGAGCGAAGTGAGTAAAGAGTCTTGACTTTCATCTGTCCGCACATGTGTTAGGTTGTATTCCTGTACAGGTCTCATTTTTACTACTTTTACTACTACTACTACTATTCAATGTATGTTTTTTATCGTCGGCCATTTAGTAGGAAGTTCTTTAGCTTACTATATTTTTTTGAAATACTAATTGTAATAAAACCTAGTTAATACAGTCGTTACAATTATGGAACGAACGTATTTACGAAATTACGTAAATGTGTTTATTTGATCTAATTAGATTTTAATGCGATTATTGTACCTTACGTACATAACTTAAATTTATGACGTATCCATAATGTTTTGATTAATTTTAACCACAGGCGGAACAAAATATACCTACAGCATGTTCTATTATAAGTTTATTTAAATATATATAGTCATATCTACGTAATCTGCTTCCGTACTTGAAAGATATAGCTACTATCATGAAATAGAAATTGTCTTATCAATTTTCACTTGATAACAAAATTCGACTTGCTTCATAATACGGTTATCAAATAAAAAATCTAAATTACATATATAACAATCCGTTTCAATGTCACAATATAATAATCACAGTAGGTATTCTACTATACTTTTACAATTGTTATCATAAAATTTAAACTTTTTAATATAAATAGATAGCTGAAAATAATAGAAAATCGCAGCATGTTTACATTTACTCCTTTCCGTCCAAAGTTAGTGTACAATACGAGAAAGTTTTAGATATCCTGCCTGAAATTTTAAAGATATGGGTAGTTATTTGGGGACAAGTATGGCCATCCTAGCAAGCTCATTATACATTCGTCGTACACTACCAAAGACTAAATAACTATACTTCTACATTTCGCGAGATTGATGCGTACTTAAATGCAGTAGGTACCTACTGAAGATTTTGGCTGTTTAGATTTAAATGAATAAACCATGGAGCACTAATTTCATTTCATTTGTTTATCTAAGCCTCTAAAGAAAGTCAAGAGCTCTAAGTTCAGGTCAGTCACAGCTGGCGATACAATTCTATTTTAATATCGAATGAGTTCCGAGAGAGCAATCTTAAAAAATCTAACCCAAAACTACAATCGGGCCGTAATGTCTGGTAATGTTCAGCCAAGGTTTATTAATAGATAATCTCTCCAGTTTAATACCGCCCACTGCTCGTCAGTTGAGACGACAAATAACATAACTTGTGTTTAGACGCAGGCGCCGCACTCTACGTCTATTTATAATTATGTAGAGCTTGTTTGTTATCAATATAATTAATAGTATGTATTTTACCACATATATAATAAAGTAGTTTATGAATTGCAAATTTCTAGGTAAATATACTAATCGCCTTATTATTATTTTCTTTTCTTAAATTTACATTTTTATAATATTATTAGAAACAACATAAAAATTATTATTGGCATTATTATTTTTATATTATAGCTAGTCTCCACAGGCTCCAGGGTCTGTACCATTTCTTAGTTAATTGCAAATTTATTACAACTAAATATAATTAGAAAACAGACAATACATACTTACTTAATAAGGGCACGTAAGGATTTTTATGTTAAACTGCTTAAAGGCTATATAATTTCTGAGTTTGCATCAGCATTCAGAGCAGACCTTATTAATTCATTTCGCATAATTATAAAACTTGGACTATTATAGAGTCCCGAGTTTAGGTCTTATCCTAGGTCCGCGGTAAGTCTTACGGTAGGTAGACTTTACTTTTTTTGGTCTGTTTAAAAACTAGGGAATTCCCCTTAAAATAAGTTTTTAGGGAATGTCACATAAAATTTTCTTAAACCGTGGTTTAAAGTCGGGACTATCTTTGGTCCACGTTTTATAATGAGACGGTAACTGCCCTCCAAAAGACTATAAACGCTCAGTTAAAACTTGAAACTTCCACTAACAGTATCCTGCCTAAGTAGTGACAGTAGCGAGCTTTTTTTAACGTATTGAGCGTAATTACGAAGTAAAAAAGCACTCTCTACACTTTTCATTCAATTCGATTTTCAAATTACTAAGATATTAGCATTGGACAATCCTGTACCTACCCAGTTAACACTTTCCTTACCATTCTATTTTCAAATTACTTAGATATTAGCATTGGACTATTCTGTATGCAGTTGAAACGTCAGATCATCACGATCTCGAGCGTACTCGAACACGATCGAATCACGAACTCTTAACATTTCCTTCGAAAACACTCTTGAAAAATCCACAGTGCAAACGAAACCGTAAACTGAAAAGCTCTAATAACAATAATATGGTCTGGTTGATCACAGTCATTCCGCTGAATGGCAAATAAAACACGAGTCGAATTCAACTATCAATAACTCAGTAATGTTTAAAATTCGTCGCGTGTCAGAGATTTGGCACTTGCGCGCGGCCACGGAATTCATAATACATTTTATTGCTACCGTCTTGATTTCGTCGGTTTTGATGTATGGCAGTTTGTTCACAAGCCGTTGACAAGTGAGAATTTATTGTTATTTTTGTTATGTCATTTTTTTAATAAAGTATAATTTGTGTTCAATACAGATTACATAAGATAGTTTAAATCTTTTTTCTGTTTGAGTGCTTGTAACACCAGTTGTGAAATTTATAATATATCTGTGGTATATCTCGTATTGTAATTTAATAAAGTACTATGTCCTTCCCCGGGATGTGATCTGTCTCTTTGCCGAATTTCATCACGATCCTTTCCGTTTAGGCGTGATAAAGAAAAATATCAGACAAAGTTACAAACATTTATTTATAATATTAATAACTAGCTGCTCTCCGCGGTCTCGCCCGCGCGGTGATAGATGATGATGATGATTATGAATCTTATATAGCCTATGTTACTCAGGGTTTAGCTTTCTAATGGTGAAAGAATTTTTGAAATCGGTCCAGGCTTTTTGAGCCAATTCGGTAGGTATATATTCGTTACAAACATACATACATACAAATCTTTCCTCTTTATAATATTAGTATAGAAGATATAGTATGTATTTAAATTGGATATACAAGATTGTATATAAATATTTTTTTAATAATCAGAGTGGCGCCTCCTCAGACTTGAAGTTTCAAAAAGACAGAACAATAACAAGAAATAAACTTTAACAACTCTTTCTTATATACGTATTAGAAACGACGTAATCATCGACTTAGCTAACAAACTGAAAAAGTTTTATTCCATGTTTCACCTAGCGGTGGCTCAGCTCTATGACGCAGTTCGCAAAGCTGACGCAAAGATGACGTCATATCTACGTAGAAAACCTACAAAAGAACATTATTACGACCACATGAATAGATGCTTAGTCCCTTATCTTAAACATTTAGTATCAGTTCGACCAATTCGCTAATTCTCTGATTTATTTTCGCCTTGATACATTGACGTCAAATATGTTGACTAATGAATATTTGATGTAACTAGCCAAAAATGGTGTTTAAACCGCATAATATTGTATATATACATACGTCAATTCATTTTTGCACGTCAACATCCTTGCTTAATTAAACAGGTTTTCGTGCGATTAGTATGTCAATTGAAGATATTGATTTAGACTACCTTGGTATTAATGGTTTAATATAGGTAGGTATATTCATATCTAGAACTGAATTATACAATTTTAAGAGCAATAGAGCCATAGAGATCTAGAGAGGTGCCAATTCGTGCGCTGAGTACAAAGCCTGGTGTCGCAAGCAGCGCCCGTATTCCGCGATTCAACGTATTCTGTTAAATTCAATAAGTTCATTATCCACTGCGGTATTAAATTTAACACTTAAATATTCGTAAGCACAGCAAGCTATGTAAACTGTTTACATGCAATATAGCGACCGGGCGATATATGATATATGCAATATGCGAGAAATGTGTTCTTTTTTTGGACATATTGCTGCGACACCGGCCCCGCCCCCTTTTCATATCTCCCTTGTTTCTGTGATCTGTGAGTAGAGCTCTTTGTAAATGAGTTCGCCCGGGGTAGTACTGTCACCATACCTTTTTCTGGCGTGAATCCGTAATGTTAGCAAAACTGCGTTTTGGTAAGGTATGGCCGGCGAAATTACAAGCATATGACGAGTTGAGACAGTTACGAGCGCAGCGCAGTTCGTCACTGAGGAAATGCATCTGTTCTAGGGAGAGGGCATCACTTATGAAAAACGGGAATCACTCACGTAAGTAAATAATTCGATCTTTCCAACTATTGTTTCAACCACATCCGGTGGTCTTTTTTAAGGAGAGTGCAGAACGCTCGCGGTTGTGTCTCGCCTCGCACATCGGAGTCTCCTTATCTCCTTACTATTTACGTTAATGATTCCCGTTTCTCATTATAAACAAGCGTATAAAACACGTTAATTTTCATTATCAAACTTTTAATTTATTATGTGGTTTGGTGAAATATGCGACATTGATGTTAGGAAATAAGTAAAAGGTATTTGGATTATTATGTCAACAATATATTGACTGTCATCTACGGAGCTCAATTACTCAGCACTGTGCGCCCGTTCGCGGAATGGAAGTTTGCGGATATTAACAATAAGTTCCAATTGACACCATAAATGGCGTTGACGATATAGTGACGATTTGTCAATACTACATCCAAAGCATTTTTACGATTGTACATGAAAAATTCGTGAATACAACTACCACGTGGCTTTATAACGTAATATAAATAATCGTGTCAGGAAATCTTTTATTTTCAATGTAACATTTACCTATTCTGCTCGTCATTTGACTGCACCAATGCGGTACTCTCGGATTTGATTTGGCGGCAGCGAGCGGGCTGCTGTCTTCTGACATTTGTGTAACAACTCTGCCTGGCTTCAGGGAAATATTTATTGTACCGTTGGCAACACTGACCCTATAACTTCGACAGTTTTTAACCCGTTTATAACACAAATACGTTTTAAGATTGCCACTTACATTTTTTCCTTATCTTATATAGCAAAAAAGTATATGAATAAGATGCATGAAAGTATTATATGTAATTATGAGGAATAACCCTACTAATATAATAAATGTAAAAGCTTGTATGTATGGATGTATCGACGTTTGTTACTTTCACGCTCAAACAGCTGTACGAATTTTGATGAAATTTGGTGTGGAGGTAGATAAGATGCTGGATAAGCACATAGGATACTTTTTCTAAATGATAACGCGGTTTCAACCGCGTGGTGATGGATGATGATGATTTAAAGTACTTTACAACCTTTTCTCAGACCTAATGAATATCCACCCAAAATTTCATAAGAATCGGTCAAGCCATTTCGGAGGAGTTTTGTTACAAACTCTGTGACATGAGAATTTTATATGTTAGAGATAATATATATATTGTAGGTATGTAGCAGATATGCAGTTCCCAACAAGCTATCGTAGAATGTCAGAATATGACCGTCATCAAAATACATTGATATTGTTCAAAACCTTGATTACGATATCGATAAAGATGGCGATATAATAATTTTACATTAGTACCTACCATTAATGATGATTCGATGTTCCTAGAGACAAGGCCAACGTTTTGTTTATGCAAATCCTTCACCAGCTTGTGTAAATAGTGACTGTAATAGCAGTATTTATAGAGTTTCATAGTCGGTATCAGGTATTTATAAAAACCGCCTCTTTCACATTAAACCAGTCTTTGAACTCGTAAACCTATACAGATAAATAAAATTAAAGTGTCTTATTGTAATTTTTATAGTATTACTTTTAAAGCACTAACCTCCATGGCCTAGTTAGCAATGGCGTCTGACACGGAGAGTCAGAAAAAGGAGAGAAACGAGGAAGTAATCGTACCAGTACCAATCTACATTACATTAAAAAAACCATATCGTAATTGTTGCCACAATAAGATGTTTTTGAGTTTTGTTTTTGTTTGACGTCGGTATTTAGAAAATTTCCATATGTAAATTACTATATCTTGAAATCGCGTATTCTATATTGCTAATTTATTTATCTTTCATCTTATTAATATATATATTATAATGATTTGCCGATAAGATTTGAATCTTATATGAAAATGGTGATTGGTGTATATATTAATTGACCTGTGATAATGTCCGACCTGTTTAATCCTACATCTAAGATCCAAGCATCGACCACTTTATTAGATTACCGATAACACCGATTGATATTATAATTTCTTCTTCTTATGCTTGTGACGTCCTGATGATGTTGCTGATCCGTGGTCTCCATTCCAGAACGGCCCAATCGGCCATCTGTTCTGCGTACTATGTGGCCTGCCTACTGCTACTTCAACTGGCTTATCTTCTTGGCTATGTACATATATCTATTATTAATTTAATGTTAAACCCCAAGTCTGCCATTGCAGCAAATCAAATTCCTATAAGTTCCATAACAACAGTTGAAGTAATATAACGTAAAACAATAAGCTGCATGCTTAAATCCGACGCAGGTCCAAAATCACATGCAAGCTATAATTTGGCATTTATTGAGATTCTCGAGTGTTTACTCAAGTGTTCGCAAACTGTTTGCATTTATGATAACAATATGGAATGGCCTCGAGTATGCGAATTCACACGTAATAACATCACAACAACGGTGCTAAAAATAAAAATACACGGTCCTTCCGGTTAATAAAATACACAAAAAAATATTTGAATTTCGTATCGGAGATCGTAAAGTTCATTTACATATCCTTCACATAATAAAATTAACTATAATGATAATCAGGATAATATTTTGCAAAACTTTGTATACAATATTTTATATTTTATACAACAGCCTCATCAGCTGGCCAATTTCATTATTCGAGCATATTACGATATTACAACAAGTTATTACTATAAAAAGTTCCTACGTCATTATAATTTAAATACCTGCATCTACAATTATAACCTTATTGATATAAGTGTATATATATAATATTTCATCAGTCGAACGACCCAGACACAATAGAAATTTCATTGTTATATTGACAATCGACTGGTGAGGGGATATATAATAATATAATAAAATTAAATTATATAAAACTGCAAGTTTTATCCGCCATTTTTGATTCTATTTGGTTTTTTTTATCAGTTCGGGAATCGTAGCTTAATCGCTATTTATACTCTTCACCTCCTCATAAACATTGCTTATTGTAGTTTTAATGTTGAAAGTACCTAATATGTAGTTATTTTAGTTAGTCTCAAGCTATATAAATAGGTTTTATGGATTAATGATTAGAATTCATGAGCAGAAGAACTCTTTGTGAATGAGTTCGTCTTGGGTTGTACTGCCACCGTACCTTTTTCTATCGAGAATCAGTAATTTCAACAATATTACATCCACATTAGACTTATCTTGTTGTTAAACAACACACACGTTGCAGTTCCGTTAGTTCCGTTAGTTAAGCCGGGGACTGTTCAATTAGTCACTTGTGAGGTAATGCATCTGCAATAAGCATAAATTACCACTTAACATCAGGTTGGCATCGTGCATGGTCGAAATCCGAATAACATAAAAAATATATGGTGCAACAAAGCATTTTCATTTACTTTTAATTAACATTACAATAGCTAGGATCGACCCGTAATTGTTCTAAAAATAAGAAAGATATATGTAACGTATAGGTACAGCGCAAAGTCTATCCCATACGTGTAAATTTACCAACTTATTGCCAGCCCAGACAATTTAGTCGGACGTTATTCACGTCTATATCATATGTAGGTATTGCCACGGCCTCTTTTTTCAGATCACCCAGACTTAGGGTTGCCATAAATTTCCCATTTCTCGGCCACCGGTCTACTTTTGCGACGGTCTCGGAGCCCAAAAGTAAGTGGGGTGAACGACCGAGACACCCGAAAATAACTTTTATGATTTTTTCGTGCTAGTATGTCTGGTAATGAGGCTACATTGCTGAAATATCTAGAGTCGATCCAAGTCACTCTAATTTGAAACATATTTATATATTCAAAGAGTACTTTCCTTATTACATCTAAGAGATTGATTGCAAGTTTTCAAATATTAAGGTGAAATTATTTTTTAATTACGTGTGTCTGAATGATTCATCTATTTATCAATTGTCCTGCTGAAGGATTTAAGGGTAGATATCGTACAAGACAAAGGGTTACTAACTACTAATTAGTAATAAAGTACGAAGTAAGTAGGTATACTAATATTGTTAGCCTACGCCGTTTTCCCTCTTTTCGTCTGCGCACATTTAAATGACTGTCTCTTGTGAACCATAATACGTAACATGTATAAACGTGTGTCATCGTAGTAGATAATACACTTAATTGATTTTGTTAAAGGGGGCCCACAAAGTGACTGTGTCACTCCTCAATCATCATATTTCTATCATTAAAATACGATATAATATGGACGTAAGTAGTCTTACCATTGCAAGATTTATGAGTATACTTTGGAGTCAATGTTGCATCCACTTAAGATCTTATCATGGTAGATAATATATACTTAAAAAGTATAATTATATTTCATAACGTTTAGATTTTGCTATATCGCACAAACTGTATTTAAAGTTTGTATTGCTATAAAAACTTAAGTTATTACAGTTATTCATCCAAGACAAGATACAAAGCAAACTCAGTGCTGGTAAGAGAAGAACATCCTGGCTGAAGAACTTACGCCAGTGGTATAATAAAAGCACCCGTTCATTGTTCAAAGCTGCTGTGTCGAGGGTTCAAATTGCACTGATTATCGCTGACCTTCATTAGAAGATGGCACACCGATAGAGAATTACCATACAGGTGTCAAACTTGGTGTCATATGTAAAGTAATAAAAATCTACCTAGTTTTTGTCGATGTATCGTTAAAGCGCTAAAAAGTAAGAGAAAATAGATATTGTTTCGGTCATAGATAACACAGGTTAGGTTGTGTGTAGGATGGAACTTTCGGTGTTCGGGTCAGACTTACTCTTCGGCGGTTTTATTTCATCATGGGTGCATTATACGAGCTTTTAGTAATATTCGAAACCCTTAATAATGCCGGTTAATACGAGTACCTATTACAGAAAAAGCCTCCGTTGTGAATCTCGCCTTGAGTTGAGATTTGAGAGTTAATGCCATAAAAAATTTAAGACCAAATCAATCTATATGAACTACCTATATACCGTTTTTGTCTACAAAAGAATATCACATGGCCACAATCCAAATACAGGCGTAATATAATTTAGTAACATAGAACAAAATACAAGTAGTTTTATCTTCTTTGGTAACTATTTTAAAACGTCTTAGGTTTATCCCTTTGCGTTCCAGAGACGTAAAGATACGCCAGTTTAATTCATAAATCTTTTGTTTTAATTGTCACGGTATAGGAAGGATTAAAGATCATTAGTAAAATAACTTATGATTATGTTGTCTTAAAGAGACAATGCGTTAGGATGGGACAAACTGCATCTGAAATCAGTATTTTACATCTAACTGCAAATATATGTCTTACAAACAATATGTAAATATTTTTTCCTAAATTGCACGAACATTTCAGCTTTTTGTAAAGCAGTTTTGTGTTTATTTTAACGGAAGGACAGATTATACAATATAGATTACATGACAAGACTAGATTAGATAATCGTGCTTCCACTACGAGTTTAGATTAGATGGGAACCCCGATCCAAGTTGATGTAATATGTAGTTCTGGAGAGGACGCGGCGCCTTTCAAACTCATTCTGCGGACATACTACAGTGTAGACTCAACAATCTATTCGCCGAAATAGTAATTGTGTTGATTATACGCAATCGAAAGGAATTATTTAAAAATATGATTTGTTTTCATGATCAAGAATTTGAACTTTTAAAATAATAAGTTATCTGTTATATAATAACTGTTTTGTTATAAAAAAAAAATGTTGTTTTGTTTTAATTGGCACGGTAATGTACACTGTAACTTTCAAATAAATCTAAGGTATACGTAAAACACGTTATAGGCTGCTGGTACGGTAGTTTGGTATTTCATCTGGTCTACACCCATTGTCGGCAACACTTTCTACCGAGGACCCAATAAAATGTATATGCACACATACCACCATGCCCTCGCATCCCTGAATGGGGTCAGAGGGACTGCACAAACACCCAAATTATCTCCAGTTCGGTTTGAAAAATAAATTAAAAATTTGAAAGTGTTAACTGTTTTATGTAGGAAATAGGTAGGATGACATTATTGTCGTCATGTCCTTTATCGGAATATACGACATCTAATGATAGAAGGATATTTTATTTGCATATTCTCTTACATGTAACCGAACTTCTTCCCGAACTAGAAAATTCTTCCCGCCTCCCGTTAGAATGTCAAAAAAGAGGTGAGAAAACCTGACCTACTAGGTGGTACGTAGGCATTTTGTCCAAGTGGCCGTCTTAGGTGATACCACCGCAGTGCCAGAAATTCTACCTCGAAGTTATAGTGCGCAAGCATTACTCTATTCCCTCTTCACAGTAATATGAAGGGCACTTTAGCACGGGAAATTATGTCTCGGGGTGACAAACACAGTGCCGTGCAAGTAATACTACAGTTTTAATCTGTCCGAATCAGCAAGACTCATTCGAGTTAAGTTTCATTCATAAATCTATTGTTATTTTTTGCGCTGATGCGGACGGGGGTGGCACTGCAATTGTCATGTCGTAATGCTTACCTTCAGACGTTTGAATTGCCCGTCTCGTAACTTAATTGATTTTTTTTAATAATCAGGCGATTTTATTTTAGATTAATGCCTAGACCGTCGATTCCAGGAAATGGGTTGTCCAGCGGGCCGCGCGGACCAACAATACATATACGCAGCGCGGGCAGCGCAATATAATGTGAAGTTCTAGTGATGATGCCAAAGAAACTTGTTTAAAGAAGAATAATTTACTAAAGAATAGGTATACAATATAAACGTAAGAGCATACGAGTATATCAGAAACTTTCAACACTTCACAATTTTCCACAAGCGTGTAATAAACATCATTAAATCAATCACAAAAGCTTGTAAAATAATCCGATAACGATGGCGGGCTACGGTCTCGTATTGTCTAGAACTGAGCTGTAGTAAAACTGACGCGCACGTAAATCTGTCGGAACATCATTGCCTTTTAGTATATGGGATCACTATTAATAGGAATATTTGTAATTTTTTTTTATTAATTTTTTTTTGTTGGACAACATCCACGCCAAGGTCTTCAGGTCTCAAACTAGATAGAGCCTGTACTATGGTAACCTGATGACTGATATACATACACACCCAGACACGGATCAAACAGACATGTTCATGCACACAAATGTTTGACCTGTCCGGGGATCGAACCCGGGACCAGCGGCTCAAAAGGCAGGGGTGCTACCAACTGCGCCAACCAGCCTGTCAAAAATTGTCATTAAAGCTCCGAGATTTTTACAAACGGACTTCAATAAAGGCGGTTATATGTTCGACATTTTTTTTTATGTATGTGCACCAATTTCTTCCCCATTTGTGAACTGATTCTTAAAATTATTTGTTTGGTAGAGTATACTTCCGAAGTGGTCCCATTTAAATTTCATCAAATTCGGTCAAGCCGTTTTTGAGTTACACTCCCATAACTGAAAAGTGATTCGCCTATTTTGATGATATCATAACATATACACAATGGATCCCTTAACTAGCAAGGGTCACTAAAAAGGGTGAAAAAAATATTTTACCATAAATTAGTAGAACCGTCGTCAACACCAAAACCAGTGTGAAATAGCTTTTCGAAGTCAGTATCATGGGCACAATATTGTGATAAGTACCTATTATCTTTTAAACTATCATGGTAGATTTTTGAGATATTTGCATTTTATTTTTGTTTAAATACCACTGTCGTTCGTGTTGGATTCGCCAACGCAGTGCCAGGGAGTCTACCTCGAAATAGTAGTGTTACTAGCATGTGGTATTTTTATTAGAAAAGTTTATTTAATAAGTCAGACCTTTCCAACTATAGTTCCAACCACATCCGATGTTCTTTTTCAAGGACAGTGCAGAACGCTCGCGGTTGCGTCTCGCCTCGTAGTCTACCATAATTGGAAAGATCTGACTTATTTACATGAGTGATTCCTGCGTTTCTCGTATTAAAAATGTGTATAATCCACGTCAGTTTTATAAGCACTGTAGCAAGTAAAATAGCTGGGCAATTGAGACCCAAAATAATTCTTCAATCAAATTTCATCAAATCAAATCAAATTTCGCACAACTTCTTATTCTTGTCACTTTGTAAGTACGAGTAGGTAGTCATTATAAGAAAAAACATAACATTTCAACTTATAAGAAAATCTTGATGACTGACTGAATGACTTAACATAGATCAATAACTTATAAAACGATATAAATCACAGGTTGATGTAGTGATTCCATGAAATGATAATTGGATTTTTGGTCAAGATTTAAAACACCTCAATTACGTAGGTATACTCCAGTAAAGTTTTAATAGAGCACTTGTAAGGTTACTGCGGCCTCGCAAGTTTCTTTTGAAAACTGGAACAAAAATATCAGAATTGTAAACTGAAGTGTTTCACAACTTGACTTGTTTCTGTGGTGGAAAGAAAACTTTGGAAGTTTACGAAACATTGTAGGGTTCCTTCTAGTTTTTCATTTTATTCTTTTTAGATTTAAATTGAAAATAAAATTCAACTAGAACTTGTAAAATATTAATGTACTTATATTGATACACACCATGATGGCGTTACATCCTCGTAGAGATCGCATTTGAAATTTTTATATCTATCATAGCACTAAAGCGTGCCCTACGGCATCGTCTATAATGTCTGTATCCCATAGGAAAAACTATATAAAGAGTATTATATGTGTTAACTAGCTAAACCTTGCACCACCGTTCGCATTAAAAATAACTAGATATGCCATGATAAAAAGCCAATGTGCTATTCCAGAACATCATTATATCAAATACTACAGTCAAATGAGATCATTCCTTTTTCGTAAGAGTTACTATTACCCATACATAATAATACTTTCGCATTTATTGGTGTTATTATGAGCCCTAATGCTGTAAAGTTAATGAAATCTAGTAAGTCATATCATATGTTTATAAGTACCTAGCTGCGCTCCGCAGTTTCTCCCATGTGGTGATGATAATGATGGTGAATCTAATTAGGTATAAGGTGAAAGAAGTTTTGAAATTTGAAAGCGGTCCAATAGTTTTGGAACAAACAACCTAATATTTCCTCATTATAATATTAGTGTAGATTAGAGTAAATTTCGCAAAATAAAAACTCACAGACGTAAAAGTATGCGTCTATGAGTATTTTCACTCTACTCAACATTTATCTCAATTTATAATATTTGTATCATGGTGTAAATAAGATTAGTTTATCCCTATTTGTCACTTTATTTTTCTCGTAATCATACACGAGCATGATTACTACTGAAACTATATGCGGGCCTAGCACGAATAACTGCCATGCACAAGTATAACGTAACGTGTCGTTCACGTGAAACAGTACAAACTATCATTTATCTGGGGCAACTGTGACATAAATATCTCACAGTTTGTACGCCGAAGCGTGACGCGTTGACGTTAACGATACGAATACTTTCTCGCACATTTTTGTGCTATGGCCTATGTACGAAAATACAACAGTATATTATTATACGATTGTAATCACTCAGACATTTTGGCAAGCAGTGAATCACCGGTGCCAAGAATAGAACATACCACTACGCAGTCTCCGTCACAATGGTCTCTCAATTGAATCACCCTCATTAGAACGGCATCGGTGTCGTTCAGTGTGTTTGTAACGGTATTCGGAGATCACATCTACGTCAAACTGTATATATAATGGTCTACATAAAAATGACAGTTACGGCAGTAAAACTGTTCTACCGTGCGATTCTCTAAGAGCAAACATCGTTGCATCTTTGACAACATCCGTGAAATAAATTAAGAGATGACAAAAAACGTTGGAAAAACAGTCTTTACAGAATCGCACGGCAGAACAGCCGTGTGTCGACGAGCTCATCGATGTCAAATACTTTATGAGATATCGCCCTTGTACATAAGGTTGTTTTTCCAAGGTTTCTTGTCATCTCTTCATTTGTTTCACGGATATTGTCAAAGATGCAACAATGTTTGCTCTTAGAGAATCGCATGGCTGATCACGATTAATTTAGAACTGTATGTAAACTTTCCGAAGGTGAGCGTTGATATCTGCAATACAGTTTCATACTTCAGCATCGATGTAATATAAGCAAAGTAGATATGTACTTATTTAATATATATTGTAGACATGTAAGCTGCACATAATATTAAGAGAAGGCCCTGGTTCCTGAAAGACAGTTCGGGAACCAGTGGCTTTCACAAATTTGCACAAAAATAAATACTTTGATTGATTGATTGGTGTTATCGATTCTTGATATTTGCGCATCTATGATTTTGTTTAAAAAAATATTATAAATTTAGCTTAGACCTGTTCTGTAACTAGTTAACAAACTGCAAATAATCAGTCGAGTTAATTGAACTGTACGCTATTTATAAAGTTTCAAAAACATCGATTGCATATGCAAACAAGACGTACGTTAATAAAAACCTACGTTTTCAGACAGTTTGATCAACTAGTGTCAGTTTCGCTGCACTCATTAACTATAAAGTGGTTTATTCAGCGGTGAGGGGGACAACCCTCGCGTTTCAAGGTCGTAGGGATGGCGCAACAAATAAACAAGTTTAGTTCTGTGTTCTGTACAGTATACGAGTATGGAGTAATAATTGTCCTCAATCATCTATTCACACTTTGCTGCGCTTGACTATAATTGTATTTTATATCTTGTTTATTAATTTGAACTTTGGTTTTTTGCATTAGTTTTATAGCGTTCAATAATACAAGTGTTTAATATTGCTAAAATGCATAATTATACTTAGTCATTTTTTATTTAACATTTGGTGTACGATCCTATGTTTGCAATCTTCGGTAAACTTTAGTCATATTAAGTTTCTGTTTGCATTCGCTGAAGTGATATCACAACAGATTAAGTGATAGTGATTGCACTAATAACCGCGTCGAATGCGGTTGAAATGGGGGACAACCCTCGCGTTTCAAGGTCGCTAGGGTTAACCGGCAGGGTTACTATATAACTGTTACTTGATCTGTGCCCGCACAACTCCATATTCGATTTGTATAACATACACTCGAACGAATATAATTATAGTTAACCACCATATATCGCAACCAAAACTGGGACTAATTTCGTAATAAGGTAGCGCTTTATTTTGTTGCTGCTCATGATATTATTGTTGAATTTTATTCATTATATAATAATGAATTGATGAAACACATAAAAATTTAAGTAATACGTGTGATATCATAATTAAAACAAATCGGTTCCGAAGCACTTACAGGGAATTTACTCATTTCTGTCCAATAATGTTGTTTGTGCAGGGGATGCACAACATTTTGTTATGTTAGTTATACTAACCTTTCCTTTGATGCCTAAATTTAAATGGTTTTAACTTGACCTGACTCCATTCCCTTATGTGCATCAGAATGAGAACTACCTATTGTACTGGAATAAAAAACCTTTGTGTTAGTCTTGAGAACAGACTGTCGAGACTGATAAAAAACTGAGAGAAAACCCTATAGAACACGTAAAAGAACGATTATCATGTTTGTGTTTGTCATAATAATACGTTCATAGCCCACTATCTTGTTTTTTTATGGGATAGGTTGGCAAACGAGTAAGCGGCTCACCTGATGGTAAGTGATACCGTCGCCCAAGGACATCCGCAATACTAGAGGTCTAGAGGATGCGTTGCCTCAAAGGTCTTGAGCAAGGATGATAGGAAGGAAGAGATAGAAGGGGTAAAGGTTGGAGGGGGTGGGAGAAGGAGAGGGAGAATGGGGAAGGGGGGAATCGGGCCACCGGAACCTACCACAAACCGACAAAACGCAATAGCAAGCTATGTTACTTCACGTTGGTGTTATGTGGGAGTGTGGTACTTCTCCGTTCGTGCCGGCCCATTCGGCTGTGGGCTGTGGGGTTACAGCGACGCACTACCACCGAAAAATCCCTTCTCACTTATAATCTACCTAACTAACTATCTCCCTTATCACTTATAAGTTCATATCCAGACTTGCCATTTTACCCATTTTTGTGATAGATATACCATGTCACCATTGAACAATTTTCTGTTTATACTACTTTGTATTTTATATACCAAACAGGCCTCTAAATGTTAGCTACAACCCCACTTATGCTTTTGTAAAGAACTGGATAAAATCCGTGAAAACGTTTAAATAAATATTAATGACACATAATTCTCTAGGGTTCCGTACTTTGTAGATTAGGAAACCTATTACTAACCATACGCTATCCGTAGTAGGTGACCTGCAGGCCTAGACAAAATTCAAACAGGCGTGTTTAACACGCTACAGACAAAAATGTGTCAACGAACTTGCGTGACGTCACGTGACTTTTCTACAGGTAACATAGGATAACAGAAACATCTTTTGTCTGGGCCTGCTGGTGGGTTCTACTCCAGAGTTTGATATAATAACTGTATGTTAGGGCCGTGTATAGAACCTTCTTTCTTCTTTATTTCTGTTTAAGTAACATGCGTCATTGTAAAGCGGCTAAACCAAGATCGTAAATACGCAACGGGTATTCTTAAAGGATATCGAAATACATAGTACGAACAACATAGTATTTTATGAACGTACTGTTTATGAGTTGTATATACGTCACGCTATCACATCAGTTTGTTTTGCTGTGTGTGCTTGTGTAGTATGGCTTCGCTCGCTTGGTCTTGGTGTAATGGCGACAGTTATTCTTTATTTTTTATTTATTTATGAACCGATTGACATGAAACAAACACTAAATGTTAAGTGAAGCTTACCACTGTATCTTAGTGACCACATCTAAATCTGATACGCTGTTTCTGAGATTAGCGTGCACAAACGCACAGGCAAACAGATAAACAGACAAAAATTCTAACAATATTTTATTTTATTATCTTCCTTTTTCGTTTATAAAAGTCCCAATAATATTTTTCTCATATATCTTCCATGTACAGACACCGATCCGTTACATTTCATTATATGTGTAGAAATATACTGCAACGCAACATCTGGAGGCTTTACCTACGAGTATATGCCACAAGTAATGAAGAAAGTGTTCTTCCCGATTCCGACCTTTTCAATAACGTATACCGAATTGATTCGATTAGATATTAATTTTGTATTGTTCCTTCCATTACTTGATGAGCTGTTTCGGTTACGATTACGGTATGTATTGGTATTTATAGTAATTTATTCAATCATTATTCACGTATTATTATGTTTTAATCATATAAATATACGTACTTACATATATTTTGTATGTAAGGTGGCATATCTATGAATTAATGTTTTTGTCTACCAAAGGTTGAAGTATGTACAATGTGTAGGTTAGAATTAACGTTAGAAACGGGATATTTACCATGTATTGTATTTATAGTGAGCTCTCGATATTTCGGCACAGTTGCATGCGCCATGTTCACGAGTAAACTGAAGTATACCAACATGGTAAATATCCCGTTTCTAACGTTAATTCTTGCATTAGTGACTATGTCAGTTTAAAAACTTATGATGTGTAGGTAATTCTATATATAATATGATGCAAATTTTGTCAGTATGTGCGTAGAATGATTATTTGTATAACCATATGAGTGAAATACCTCGTATAACCTAAAAATAAGTTTTCTGAACTACTTGAGTAACCGTCATATGGCACCTATAGTCTTGTTTGTTGTTGCATCATAATACTTTTATAAACCTTCTGAAAAATATAATTTCTATCAAACCAGTCTTTCATCTACATAACCTGTTTTATACTTGCTTGTAAGTTTTTACTTCTATTCCTTATTCTGACGTGAGTGTCGTCTATAATAAACTTAAATATTGAATCTGGCACCATTGATATAATACTATTATACTGGGCATAAGATTAAACCTTGCGGTACTCCTATTTTTTGCTTTTAGATAATATACTTCGCTATTCTACTATATAAGTAAGTTCATCATATTATTTCGATTTCGCCAAACCCAATATACTGAAGCTTCCGCACCAGTATCGCAGATTAAGTAATAGTACCAATATGCTATGCTGCAAACTTTCAAAAGCCTTGAACAAGACGCAAGTCGGGCTTGCTCTGAAAGTTTAGGGAACGAACTATCAAAGCAACTGATACAGGTCAAAAAGTATTACTTATTGTTTTCACTTAATCAAATCCATACTTAATAGTATAAACAAATGTTTGTAACTCTTTCTACGATTGTTACCTTATCACATCTAAACGGCTAAATGGATCGTAAAGAAATTTGGCAAGGATATAGGTTATATCTCGGGGAAGAACGTAGAATTATTTTACTAATCATTATCATCACCATGCAGGAGAACCCGCAGGGCGCAGCTTGTGGTTTTATAAATAGTAAATAAATAATCTTAAAACCGGTTTACACACGGCCATATTTCGCCAGTCGTTGCAACGATTTACATTAGACCATGGTCTAATCAGCCATCAGTGTCAGCAATCAGTAAAAATGTGATGCACTATCGTTAATGCGAAGGAAGAGGGCTATTTGATGTAAAGACACGGTTTCGCATATACAACAATACTATGATTTCTATTACCCAATCTGCGGCCTTACTATAAGATCTTAAAGCAGGACTTCTAGAAAAGTACCCAGCTTAATCGTACCATGACAACATTATAGCAGGCCTGTTTCGCCTGTGTTTTTATTCTACTCAGTATATCAGCTTACAAACGTCTAGGCGTCTGCGATGTTGGTTATAGTAAATTGTTACAACGCTAGAGACAACATTATTCGTTCAAAAACAATATTCAAACTGCTCACCTAAATGAACGTCATGGTATGATTTCATTTAAAACTGTTTAGGATAGGTTCAAGAATTGCACGGAACATACATGGTTTTATAAACCTAATAAAATAAGGTCCCAGAGCTCAGATTTTGAATTTATAAGGCATCTACTGATATACATCATTTTGCATTATACATATGTATAATATTGCTACATTATTATGAATAATTATGACTGTACGAGTGAAACGTTGGGGCTGGAAAAAGTTAATTAATTGAAGGCTTCAGGGAAGTAATTTAATTAGGTTAAAAGAAAACAGGCTTTACAGCTTTGCGTAGGTTGAATAGCTACTTCGCGTTGTTTTCAAAGGTTGAGGTGAATGCGCTCGCTTTTAGCGAAATATTCAAATTTTAAACGTGTTTTTAATTTTGATGGCCTGTCGCGAGGGTTGAAGAATAGTGTTTACACATTATCTAATACGCTTTTGAACAAGTTATGCAACTAATGAAGACCTAATGATGTTATCTATGAGAGATGTCATTTTTTGAATTTAAGATTACTTTTAACTACTACACAACTTTTACAAATTAATGAAAGTGTCTAACTTTAAAAAAAACCACTAAAAGGTAGTTCTACTTTTTATACTGTATTTTATTCGTTTATTTAAAAAAATATTTGAAAGTAGCAAATATGAGTAATACATTTAAATACATAAATAATTACTGTCAGTACTGTAGAATATTACCAGTAGAATATTTTATACCTACCTCCACTTACTGTAACTATACGTATCATTTTTATAGAAAACAATTACGCACACACAACATAACTACATTACAGGGATCTAAACCCGTGTCTCCTGACAGTCCTTGTCAGACGCCATTACCGCTAGGTCACCGAGGCTATCCATCCGAGCATCAAATAGGTGACTTTAACTGTCATATGGGGGCGAAGTGAAATATATTAAATAGAGCAAAACAAGCTTTATCCAAGAGTATTACAAACACTTAACTTTCGTATGGACATCGTAGCCCTGCATCATTTTTATTACATATATAATATTTAAACCACTAACGCATGCTTAGCGAGACCAAACGTTTGAAGTCAAAACATTATAATATATATTACTTCACCAAACCCATGATTAAATCAGTATCAAAACCACACTACCAAAAACTTCAAACATATTCTTTTACATATTTAAACTTCGGGGGTAACGCACGCTCTAACGCAAAAACGTAGCAACAAAAACATAGCAACTCCTCTCACGAATAGGTAACCAAACTGAGGGTAATGACCTCGCGAATCCGCGTTTCGTTCACTAGTTATATTTGCCAACACGCCAGTGTAAACCTACGTCATGAAAAAAAGCGCCAACTTTAAGTTGTGTAAAAACCAATTCCGGCTTGTCCGTGTGGGTGGACTGCCTCTGGTAGGTCGTGGGAACAGTGACGTAAGTAAATGCTCTCTCGATTTCTATGCAACATGAGAGCTTCTGTATTTCTACTGATTGGCTGCTTTTTTTATATAGTGGTTCATCAAAGTGACTCCCTCTCGCCTGATGGAAAGCGAAGATGGAATCAAGAAGCAATGACTATTAATGCAGCCGTAAGCTGCACTAATCCCTATGATGACCTGGCGGATGCATTTTCACGCCCCGCTTGAAAGACCCAGGGTCATAGCTGCAAGGAAATACGTACGCCGGCAAGGCATTCCACAATTTACTTACACGACATTCGTAGGAACTGCCAAAATTTTTGGTTCGTGGTAAGAAGTTTTGAACAGTATATGGATGCAATGCTAGGCCGGAACGAGGATTTCGGGAGCGGAATGGTGAGGAAGGAATAAGATTAAAAAGCTCTTCAGATCATTCGCTATGAAACAACCGGTAAAATAGGATTAGAGAAGCTATAGTTCTACGCATTTGTAGGGGTTCTAGGTGTTGAGTGACTTCAGTGTCTCCAAACTTGTGTATGTGGAAGTGCTTAACCATATCACAGAATAAGTAATAGTGGAGCCATTCGTTCAAAGCTTTAGAACTGAACTGACTGTTGACCTGTTTGACTGGCCTGTTGGCGCAGTCGGTAACAACCTTTCCTTCTTTTTTATGGGATAGGTTGGCAAACGAGCAAGCAGCTCACGCGGTAAGTGATACCGTCACCCACGGACATCCGCAATACCAGAGGTCTCGAGGATGCGTTGCCGACCTTTGAGGAAGGATGATAGGAAGGAAGAGACAGAAGGGGTAAAGGTTGGAGGAGGAGGGGGAACGAGAGGGAGAATGGGGAAGAGGGGAATCGGGCCTCTGGAGCCTCTCACAAACCGACGAAACGCAATAGCAAGGCTATGTTACTTTACCTCGGTGTTATGTGGGAGTGTGGTACTTCCCCGGTCGTGCCGGCCCATTCGGCTGTAAGGTTACAGCGTGGCACTACCACTGAAAAAAGCCCCTTGTCCCGAATTCGAGCCCTGGACAGGTCAAACATTTGTGTTCATGAACATGTCTGTTTGTTTTTTGATTGCGTATTTGTATATACGTATGTATATCAGTTATCAGGTTACCATAGTACATGATTTGCCTAGTTTGGGACCTAAAGACGTTGTGTAGATGTTGTCCCATAATATTATTATTATTGTTCCAGTTGTGCAAGTACCGAACTTACCGATCGAGAGATTTGAATCTTGAATTCGTCATTTCGAAAAAACTGGCTATATCGAACTTTTGTCGATCATTGCAAGAGGTAACAAAATTAAGCGATCGGTAGACACATTAGATAAGCTTTTACGATTATAACGATAACCCTAGCGTGGAACTGTTAAATTACGTTTGAGATCGTCTATTTAATCGATTTTAACGATTGTTTTGTCACCTTTGAAAACAACCTCGATATAGCTTATCGACAGGCGACGGGAATGGGGATATTGTTTAGGTAGTTGAGTTTGATCTTACTAATATTATAAACGCAAAAGTCTGTATTTATGGATAAATGGATGTTTGTTATTCTCTTACGCACAAACGGCTGGCCCAATTTTGATGAACTTTGGCATGGTAGTAGATGAGGCGCTGTAACACATAGGATAATTTTCAACAATATCGTCATCATCCATCACCATGCGGGTGTAACCGCGGGGCGCAGCTAGTATTCAATAAAAAAATAGACTTTGGCCTTCTTTTGTTCGTAGAAATTTTCAAATGATAGAAGGACGCATTGTGGAATGCAAACAATTCGTAATAATCGATATACTGTCGACAATTTGACGATCGTATAATCCATACTTGCTAGGTACCTATGCCCTATATTTGCGTGCGATTAAAGACGACTAAGCGAAAAAATGAAATTAGTAGTAGTGTAGTATAGCATTAGTATAGTTGTAGTATATTAAGTACTAAGTAGTAGTAGTATATAAATATTGTAATACTCATAGCCCGAAAGTCATCCGTCATAGGACGTCCGGGCATCAAAAAGTAGCAGGTGTATTGTCAATAAAAACATTCCCAAGGAGGGTTGACGTAAAACCAACGCTTTAAGTAAAGAAAAATGCTTTTGGATTTTTGCGAAAACATTATATTTTTTTATAAGCTATTGTGCTTTAAATCCGTCTTGCGTTCAAGAAATATTGTATCGAACCCAACTAACTGGATTAATACTTGATAGATGGTGAAGTATTCTTGAAGTTTTAAGTGTAGTAGAACTCTTTGTGAATGAGTTCGTCCGTAGAAGTGCTGTCACCACTTAACTACCTATTGCTACTGCGAAGCAATAATCTTCGCAATACTGTGTTCTAAATGAGTGCCGGCGAAATTACCGGACATGAGGCTTAAGAACTTAATGTCTCAGGGTTACGGGCGCAGTACAGATCGTCTCTTGTGGCGTAATGCATCTGTTCGAGCCAGAGGTTATCACTAACATCATGGTGGGCTTGCTTGTACCGTCTACTTATAGCATAAAAACTGATTTTTAAAGACACCTGTATATTTTAACACATATTTCCCAGGCGCACAAATAAATTACTCAATTGTCAGCCTTTGTATTCAAAAGACAGCGTTATGCACATTCTTTTTAGGAATTTGTTTGCGTCTGTTATTTTCCTTCCTATATTATTAATTAATGTGTCGACGTATTGAATAACTATAGATAGGTATATTATGACAATGTTTATTCTTCGGTGGCCGTATTTTCGCTTCACAATCAAATTAATACAGCAGCGAGGTCATTAAGCTACGGAATTGGCGGTCGTTGACACTGTGGTTCCATTTGAATCCGCCGAGTAGAAATAGGAAAATTTCCAATTTTTTGTCAGGTCATGCTTACCGACTTATTTTTTAATGTATGATTTTTAAAGCACTACATACCGCCTGTTAAGCAAGAGCAAGTATTTTATTTTAGGCACTTTAAGTATATTATTATGTTTTACGTAAAGATTCTTTACCACAAGAAGATTGATGGTCGCAGGTTTTTATTGTTATAGTATATGTATATCTACCAAGAAACGTGAAAGGAAGAGGTTAGACCGTTTCGTCTGCTCATAACAACCCGCAGATACTTCAGTTTACTCGTGAACATGGCGCATGCAACTGTGCCGAAATATCGAGAGCTCACAATAAATACAATACATGGTACATATCCCGTTTATAAAGTTAATTCTTACTCTATCAACTCTAGTAGAGTCATGTGAACTGGTAGAGCATAATATGCTAGTTCACTTTACTGTGTAGGTACTCTATAAACCCGCGCGTAGCTAGCGTGCGCTAACGTGGCTAAATTACTATTACAGACTTTGGCGCTCTTAAATTATTTATACGTTAGTTAGAATATACATCTAGTTAAGACGTTTATTATAACGACCAATTTAGAACAAAAATGTTCGACATTCCTTTACCGTGTAATTGCCATAATCGGCGGTCGTTGCCATCGCTATGCTATTTGACCCGCAAAGTGGAAAACTATGAAAATGTTCGACTCTATAACCTAAAACCAATATCCGTTTACTGTTATTGTAACAGCTGTTGTAGCGAACGTTGGCACGGTAATATTATAGATAATATTACCGTGACGTTGGGTAGTTATAGACATAAGAAACATACTGTATGAATAAAGTTGACATTACACAAATTATTACCAAACTTTTCTAACTAGCATATCTTATATTTTTTTCTTTTATTAACTGGATTCGTACGTTTGCCTTTCCTGAAGTAATATAGGTAAATAATTAGCATCAATTGAGCTTTTTTAAGGTACTCAGTCAAATAAATACATCTGTCATGAAATCTTGTCTAGGTCACGTCTATTAATGTGGTAGGGTACGCTAAAAAAAAATCTAAGGCGATTGACGACGAAAACACAATAACTACGTTTTAAGATCTTGTACACTTCAAATACACTCGTGCACCGTTACGAAAACGGTTAATAATCCATCACATTACACGTCACAACTCGATGAAACACAAATCTTTTAAAATTACCTAAACAAAATCAATGATAGGTATCTTATATACTTATATTATCTCTTATGTTATTTGTTTATGTGTTTATATAAATCGTTAGTAATTTTTCCGCCATCACTTGTGTATGCAGTATGTAAAACGACTCAATCCAATTATCCTTAAACTCTATTTTTGCGAATACTACGTCGAACCTGCGTAGTGACTGAGTATTCATGTCCTGGTCATCATCAGACCATTAAAATCGTGGATATAAAGATGGTGTGACCGGCACCAAGAACTAATAACCCAAGTTTTTGAAGTTTCTGTTTAAATACAGTAGATAAGTAGCCTGTGAAAGTGCAAGAACCTGGAAGCAGATCTTGATGGGCGAGATCTTAAAAGCCTAAGAAACATTTAGCCAAAACCATCAATGCAAACAAATGCATCCTAATAGTACCACTTTTCTGAACTACCTTGCATGCCACAAACATACAAACAAACACTTCACACTCATAGCGCTCCTCTTTTCAATCAAATAAAGCTGCAAAGTTGTTACTACGGAAAAGTTTAATTATATCTAGAATAAAAGACTTTGTCGGCTTAAAGATCATTGCTACTAATTAATATTGTAATAAAATGGTATGCATTAAATGAATAAAGTATGCATTGCTCACATTATAAAAAAAATTTTACTCTGCCACACAAATGCAAGGTGTCGATTATAATATCACAGAATATATAATAGTATAGACTAAAGCCTCGTTAATCGTTTTTTAACGTACAGAAATGCGTCCATACGCATAAACTTGGTCGATAAAGCAGACTTTTTTGGGCATAGGAATCCAGACACACAATTGTTTCAATTTCACGGTCGATCTGCATATTGTGAAATGTGAATAAACTCAGCGGCTCTAAATTCAAATCATATCGAAACTAATCGAACGGAGTTTTCCGTGTGAACTAATTTAGTGTGGTAGGTGAATTTTATTTATTTATGGTATTACCCGCAAACGTTTGTTAGTTATGGGTTTTTATTTTAACAGGAAAACAATATCGATAATTACTTGTTGCGTATGTTATACATAAAACTCGTATGTCATCAAATTTAATATGAAACAAAACATATTAGTTAAATATACCAAATGACATAAAACCATTTAAGATATTTTTCGTACAATACTATAGACTAATTGTAGTTATCGACTTCCGTCCGCATGGAATAAGGTTATTAGGATGCTTCGGAAACTACCCGTTTAATTAAAGGGTATAGGTAAAAGTACCTATAGGCTACTTAAAATACAAATCCACATACAACACTAAATTCGTTCCGGACGGAAAACCCCGTTCGATTAGATTCGATATGATTTGAATTTAGAACCGCTGAGTTTATTCACATTTAACACATGTACCTGGCAATCAAAGACACAGTATACTATATAATATACTACACAAACTTTCGCATCTATAATACTATTGAGAAAATACTAAATTATTTGTTAAATAAGAATGCGTAGTATCCATGGTGTTCGTCAATTTCTAAACAACAATAAACGTTTTATTCCATTAATTTCACTCTCCAAATCCAAACTAAACCACGACCGAAACATTATTTTCACAATAGATTTTCGAACCGGTCACGGCGTCGTCATTAATCAACCTCGGTGGTCCATATTAAAGTGCTAGAGCGACTTTTACGTTTGAAAAATCACTAGGCTATGCGAAGAAAGATGTACCTACTAACTTCCTGTGAAATGTAACTTGCTTCATATTTCATGTGTGATGTTACTTACGTCTTCTTCAATTGCCCGCGAAGATAATACCTCGAAGACGGCGCATAGTAACTGTTATCTATACTATGGTAAACCACACCTTGTCAGGCAAGTTGCACAGCGGGTCTATAATCTTTTATCATTGGCCACCATTGACTACTGTTCGATGATATCGAGAGTTGAATCGATCACCTTTGAAAAATGAATTATTATGGTGTGCTGTCTTGTTTTTAATAGACATACTAGACTTTTTTGCTACTGTACAAATGGAAAGTTTAATGTAAACGCGCTAAATTTTTAGCCTGTAATTAGTTCTACGCCCTAATCACAAATAAATAAAATTAATAGTAATGAAATCCTTGTTTCTAATGTCGAAATAACAGCGTTTTACTATATGCATATAAAAGTGTATAAAAAAGTTAAACATATTGTCTGTCGACTGGAATAATTTTGACGAAACTTCCACTTGGTACACCGGTCAACTTTTCATCTAATTTAATAAGGAGTAACTTATGCTAACTTTGTATGTTTTACAGATTAAAATTGGGCTTACGTGCCAAAAATAATTCATTTTGTTTTGGTCTTTTCCGCGCTTGCGAAACCGCGTGCGCGGCTCTTAAATAACATACGTAACCTGCTGAAGTTGTGTTAATGTGGCATAATTAAAAGTACTTACCCATCACACATTTTTCCCAGCAAAACAGCAATAGTTTGAGCGGGTCCCAAAACTTAAAAGCGCGGCCTCCAATTCCTCAAAACTCAGAAATACGTACTTGAAATGCAATGCCATGCGAACGATCGTTAAAACTTTGTTTACCTTCCCAAGGATAGAGCCATAGAGCAACAGTTTCAAGGCTCTCCGATAAATGTTAGTAGGTCGTCATATTTGATAGAGCTGGGAAATTTAATACGTTTATCCGAAGGACGTAGGTATTGTGTGTAGGTATAGTGGGATGAAGTTTTATTCTGACATCTGAATATAGAGTAACATAAAAAAAAACATTACTATATACTATAGCGCTTTACGTCTTTTAGTTTCTACTGTCAACTGATAAGAAAGCAAGTCGTACGGTTGATGGTAACCGCGATGCCTGGTCACATAACGGTCGCAGTGTCGCCCAGAGCTTTGGGCTGAAGCTTTGCGTGGCACTTCATGGTCTAGTCACCTCAAAATATTTGTTTTTAAGTCTTATTTGCTCAGAAGTTTAATTTACTATATATATAAGTATTAAATATAATCTCCGGTCTACGAAAAGCTTAAGAGAGCTGAAAATCGAGCTATGTTGTTTTAATTTCTAAGAGTCTTATGTTCAATACAGTATGAACTTTGACTATTCAAAATGATGAGGTACAACCTCGTTTATGAATGTTAGTGTTGGTAAAAAAATAAGCTGAGCCAGAACCAGAGGTACTACCTGCAGCAGCGACGATCCCCCTGAATCACGGACTTTATTTATAGTCGTAATGTGTTGCTACAATCTTTAGGTAACATATTTATTCGACACGGATTACGTTACTAACTACACGCCCAAATATGCCGTTAAGATTATCCAGTTTGCTAACTAATTGATTTTGCAACACCTTACAAAATCAGATATTAAAAGGCGCATATAACATTAAAATATTTTCAACCACAGCACTCGTCTCATTTTTGTTGTTCCGATATGCGAAGACTGGAACAATATATTATTTACTTATTCTAAGATAACTTTAATCTTCTAACCCTAAGCATAGGTCGAGTAGCGGGAGAGTAGAGTAGGTCTCTACTAAAGACTATGATAATACTAAATACGTCTGAGACTCTAGAGTCCGAAAGGGCCTATTCCCCTGTGACAGTTATTATCTCCCGTCGCATCGCTAGCAACTCTACTTCCACAAATTTTAGATCTCTACCTATACCTACCTATGAATATGGTATTAAGCTCTAGGTAAACTTACCACGCTAATGCATAACCGTTCAGTCTACCGTGTCCACGTGGCTTAACGGATGCGTAAATTATGAATAGGTCATAACGGTTATAAGCACAAAACCTTTGCTTTGTAAGTAGGTACGAGTAGGTACATTGTATTTTGTATGGTTTCATAATATAACGTAAGTGCACGATATAATCAATAGCTCCAATAGACTCTTAACTCAAAGCTTACTGACTCGCATAGAATTTAGTACGTGACTTTACTACGGTGGACTATTTTATCGTCTCTACGGTATTTTATTTATACTACTTTCCAAACAAAGGTTCTGAGTCGGCGCGTTTTCTATGTCAGATCGTCCGATTCTAATGGTTATATTTGTTGGATTTACCGTACTCCCTTTGGTACCATTAAATTATTATGAATGGCCATTTGGCCATTGATAGGTTATGAGTTATGCTAATCATTGAAAAATATTAAATTATCGCTGGATGGCATGACTATAGTGTCGCGCGTATACGTATACCTAGTACGTTTTGCGCATAAATTTCTCAACTGAGTTTCGATTTAATTAAATATTTAAAATTATTCTTAATTTAGATTTACAGGACTGTGTCATGTGTCTTACTTAACATGCAATGATTTCATTTTCATTGCAATATTTTGGACACAAATGATTTCGTATGTCTGGATGTCCGGCTGTTCTCCTCTATGGCAGATTCTCCTGAACTTTGTGAGCAGGGGTGTGAGCGTGGATAATCGATAGGATAAAATTATTGAACATTATCGGTAAAAGACAGCCAACGATATAGCTATCGCACCTAGATCTATACTAATTTTATTTTTACGGTTTAACTTACGCGGTACGCAGCCGGGTGCGCAAGTACTCCATGAAGAAGTGGCCCGGACGGTCACGAAACCGGTCGAGATATTCGACTATACGTACCGCGTAAGTTAAACCGCCAAAATAACATTAAAATGTGTAATACGAGTACTTACGAAAGTTTCAATCAAGTTAGATCTATACTAGATAGTCTAGATACCTACGAGGTAAGATATCTGATGAAAGTATGTTTATCGACTCTACAAGTTTATCACAAGATCCATGCTCGCACGGCAGGTTCGATAAGTATAATAGATTTTTGCCGATGCAGGCTTTGGAAACTTTTCGATTTTCAGTTTTAATGTTTTTGTTATGTGTATATGTGTTGCGCGGTTAATGTTAATTAAGTTTAAGCTACGAAAAGACATACTCGCGTCGCGTGGTCTACAACCTACAACTCACTGAGCCAATTTTAATAATTAATAGCTTGAATTATTGATAGAATAAAACAGAGCCATACTCTGATTAACATAAATGTTTTTAATTTATTATATAATTTATATAATTTATTATTTATATAATCTTTGTGGACACCTTTAAATTGGTAACAACATTGTAAAATAATGCTTTTAACTTCAAAACATGCTTCATATCTATACTAATATTATAAAGAGGAAAGATTTGTATGTAAGTATGTTTGTAACGAATTGGCTCAAAAAATTACTGGACCGATTTCATAAATTATTTCACCATTGGAAAGCTACATTCACCCTAAGTAACATAGGCTATATAAGATTCATCATCATCATCCATCACCCCGCGGGTGAAACCGCGGAGAGCAGCTAGTAATATTATAAAGAGGAAAGATTTGTATGTATGTTTCTTACGAATTTAAAAAAAAGTACTGGACCAGTTTAAAAAATTTTTCGTTCTTTCGTTTCTTTCATTCGAAAGCTACATTCACCCTGATTAACATAGGCTATATAAGATTCATCATCATCATCCATCACCCCGCGGGTGAAACCGCGGAGAGCAGCTAGTAATATTATAAAGAGGAAAGATTTGTATGTATGTTTCTTACGAATTTAAAAAAAAGTACTGGACCAGTTTAAAAAATTTTTCGTTTCTTTCATTCGAAAGCTACATTCACCCTGATTAGCATAGGCTATATAAGATTCATCATCATCATCCATCACCCCGCGGGTGAAACCGTGGAGAGCAGCTAGTAATATTATAAGGAGGAAAGATTTGTATGTATGTTTCTTACGAATTTGAAAAAAAGGACTGGACCAGTTTAAAAAATTTTTCGTTCTTTCGTTTTTTTCATTCGAAAGCTACATTCACCCTGATTAACATAGGCTATATAAGATTCATCATCATCATCATCCATCACCGCGCGGGTGAAACCGCGGTGAGCAGCTAGTAATTTATATAATCACAAAATTGGTTAGGAAGCATCCTCTGGTACAGTTGCTGGTACAGGTACTGCTGAGATTAGTAGCGCCACCTGGTGAGCGTTTGGACCTTATCGCTTTAGTTGCCGCGCTTTTTGCACTGCAGTGTAAGGCTGACCTAATTGGGCGCTGCTGTGTCGCTAATTGAACGGTCCGGTCGCCGGAAACCGGTCCGGTGCGACCCGTGTTTGTTATACGATTAACCGGTGCGCGTTACGGTTTACTCTTTAATCCGATTGTGAAAGAGAGCCGACTATTATCATTCAATTGACTATTTAATAAGATTTAAGTTAAAATATAAAACAGATTTTGTTTATGTACATAATGCGCTTCATTAATAATGCTGCGGTGTTAAATGAAGTCAGGTATTAATTTGTAGTTGTAATAAAATAGTGGCTTATTTTATTGCGTTCAAAGATGTTAATTTAATTGAATATGAATAAACCGTAAATATATTAAATATACAGTTTTATTTTAGTCCTGCATAGAATTAGCGGGCATACTTTCACAGTAGTTTGATAACGTAATTTACATTAACAACTTATTTATAAGTATGTAGTTAATGTAAATTACGTCATCACTCTACTGTGAAAGTGTGTCTGCTTGGATGGATGGATGTTTCCTGTTTCTTACAATTTCACGTTAAATTACTCAAACGATAGATTATTGTGATACAAACACAAATGGCAAATGTTGTTAATGTAAATTACGCACACGACTGTTAAAGTAGCTACCTATTTCACTTTAAAACTACTCAAACGGTTGATTAGAATGATATGTTTGTATGGTAAATAATGATAATGTTTAGACGCACAAACCCCGCAATATAAGATAAAATGTGTCGCGGGAAAATTGGAAACACATAATAATAGTCATCGCAACTCCAATACCCGTGAACAAACTGTACAGCAGGCCTAGACTTTTGTCTAGGCCTGCTGTACAGTTTGTGTTATGTTTCTGTTATCGTTAACGCCAAACGACAACTCCAAAATGTATGGCGTTGACATTACCTGTGGAAAAGTCTCGTGACGTCACGCTAAGTTCGTAGACGGGACCCGGGAACGTTATGTCTATAGCGTGTGCGGAAAAACGCCTGCTTGAATTGTGTCTAGGCCTGCTGGTCATCACACATATTTATCCCCCGGCCAGGATCGTCCCAGGAAGCCCGCGCTTCAAAGACAGGGTTACTACATACTAACAACTGCGCTAACGCAGCCGTTGAAACAACTACGAATGACGTGGGATATTAATATAATAATAATAATAATAAGTTGTTTATTACCGGAAAGTTAATTAACAAACACAGTACACTACTACATACATTGAAATTGCAACATCGAGCATTTTAAGGTTACCGGTAAGCCTCAAACTAGGCGGGAGCCTGTGTCTTGAGTCTCAGAGTGCGAAACAGGATAGTTAATAGTTCTGTGTGTTTTCGGATTAATTTAATAAAAACACCATCCTATGAGCATTTGAAGATACTGTAGACAGACTACCGATTAGAAGCTTATATCTCATGTTTATGAGTCGGAGCTGTAGAAGTACCAACATTGTCATAACATCTTGGCACGAACGAATGGTGGCTCATTACATATATCTATGGCTCAAGAAAATTGTGATAAATAGGAATAATTGTGGACTTTATTGCTATTAGTGTGCTCGTTGGCACACGCCACGGATTTGTGTTGAGCTAAATTATGTTCTATGGCTACATAGATAAGTATGGTTCCAATTATAATGGATAGAATTACTGTGATACCGGATGCGCTCTACGACCCCGCCCATGAAAAAACCGGGACCAAAAGAATATAGTCCTGAATGTAAACTGTGGTTTAACCGTTTGTATACCGTGATAATTAAAAAAGAAAAGATTTATGAAATGAAACGCACGTAAATTTACGTCGCTGATATGCAAAGGGTTAAGGGAATTTCATATACTTGGACAAGTAATTTTAAAAAAAATATACCGACTTCCATTCTATTCAGTTATTGGAGTGTATCTCACAAACTACTAGACCGAATTCGATGAAATTTAAATGGGAACACGAGGAGATGGGTTGGATGGTAATGGGAGAATGGGTTCACCCAGTCGAAAGTTATGATGTAACAAACATAAAAAAAATACAGTCGAATTGAGTACCTCCTCCTTTTTTTGAAAGTCGGTAGAAAATTTGCTTGCCAAGTTTTAAACTTTAGACGAGGCTATCTTTAGCCCGCGTCCAGTCCGTTTATAATAAGGCGGAATGTTTTAAGAACTGGGTATAATAAGCCATCTCCAACCTAAATTTCAGTCAAATCCGTTATTTCGTTTCAGCGTAAAGATGTAACAAACGAACGCACAGTAACTGACTCCCAAACTTGTGCATTTATAATATTAGTTAGTTGCATGAAATTTGGAATGTTACTGTTGAGCTTGTTGAGCTTACTTAAACTAATATATAATAACTAGGACTAACAAATACTTAACACATAGGATTCCACGGGAATTACCCTGAGAGATTACGAGATCCTTACGAAGTAGCGGGTAGATACTAGTTTTCCATAAGATTTTAATCCCTGCGTTTTTTGAGGCCTCGAGTAAACCACGGTAATATTATCTAAACGATGCTCCTCTAGATATTGTAAATGGTTTAATTCACCCGATTGAATTGATTAATCCTTCTTATACCGTGATAATTAAAACATAAAATTTATGAATGAAAATGACGTGTATTTACGTCTCTGAGAAGCAAAGGGTTAAACCTAACACCCGGAGTAATTACAACATCTATCTGTCAATTTTTCGCTGGCAGTAAATGTCACGCGTGAAAGCAAGACAAAGCATGGTACGCCTAATATAGGTTTACGCAACGTTTATTAATAAAGGCCATAATGTACAAGCTGCACCTTGTGTGATTTGATTACCCCCGTTTTCCCTGAAAAAAATGGTCTAATAGCAGTTAGCCTGTGCTATTTCTCATGAGTCTGGTTCATCTCTGGCTATCAAATACAAGGATTTTTCAAATCGGGCTTGTAGTTCCAGAGGTTAGCGCGTTTATGCAAACAAAACACTTTCTCGCTTTATTTTATTAGTATAAATAACCTTATGAACAGTAATCTCGAAAAGCTAATAGTTCATTACTTATTAAAAACACTCGCAAATCTTACCAGCGCAAACACAATATATACGATACTAAAACTTCAATAATAATTCATGCGATTCACCCGACAACCCGGTACCCGTAGTACAATGAAACCGGTAGATAAATAAGTACAAAAAACCATTTTAAAAATAGGCCGGTTGTAGAGCAGCTGGAGCCGACTCAAGGCAAACGGCTTGCAACCTACCTTTTTTCACTTAACAACACGATTTTAATGACAAAATGGCAAAAAATGTTCATGTTAGGAAACGGGTATAATTCAACGAAGTGTGATGAGTGGCCTTGCATATAAACCTTATGGTATTTGATGACAAAATCAGGAAACATACTTAAACTGTAATTGTTCGTTCATAATTATAATTATAATTACTAACTTCGTGAATGTATTCACAGTTACTGATATTTTTTTTATGTTATAAGGCGTTGGTACAAGCACGAGGCCCACCTGGTGTTAAGTGACTAGAGCAGATGCATTTCCTCACAAGTGACGCAGTTCGTCACACTGTGCCTGTAACCCTCAGACCTCATGTGGCTGGAATTTTGCCAACACCCATTCCATTCAAACACGGTATTGAACATAACTGCTTCGCGGTAGAAATAGTAGGATCTTGTGACCCTATAGCCATTTAAATATTCCCTACAGGCCCTATAAGCTCACGATAGGATTCTCAGAGACTGTGAGGCCTAATTTTTATCTTGAGGGTTGAAAAATTATCGAGATTTCATCATTGCAGGGGTGGAGAATGTTCAGTAAAGTCAGTAAGTCAGTGTTTTTTTTTTTTTGAAAAATTGCCCGTAAAGTCTGTTTATTACGGTAAATTGGTCGCCGAAGGGTCAGTAGTCCGTACCTCTCGATGTTTGGTCAGTAAATGATGATTATTTTAGATGCTTGCAGTCCGTAAAATCAGTATTTTAACCATGCAATCAGTTTGCATTTCCACCCCATTTTCCCAGGCTTTATCCTAGAGGAGAGTACTCTACATTTCATACCTACTGCGAGACAATAAAACAATATACAAAAGAGCATTTATTGAGTTAAAAGTAAAGCGGGTTTATTCGAAAATGGAACTGCCCACCACAGGCATATCCCAAAGAAAAAAAATGCTAAGAGTTTTCCGACAAGTTTTAACGTTCCAAATCCAAATCACTTTTTATTAATTACCTCCCTTGGGATGTGACGCCTTGCTTTACGTCGAGTGTACTTGATATGTAATTTGACATTGTCGAGCAGGTGGTATGAAAAAAATTGCTTCCGAGTGCAGTTTTTCTGCAGGTACTTTTGTAGTTTAGTGACCTTTTATTTATTTTGTACATGGTCTGAGAATATGACGCTATTTTATAAAATCGGCCTTGTTGAAATAACTTCATTAATAACAGTTTAAAATGGGCAGTACATAATGAAGTTATTTAAACATAGGCAGAATTTTTAAATAAGGCTGTATATAATTAAGTACCTATCTACCTAACCGTTTTGTAAACAACGTATTCTTTTTAATTTGTCTGTTTGAGCAGGCTAAAGTCAATAAACCACGCCGCCAAGTTATAGTTCATCATCATAATTTATTGATTTGTTTGTTTGTACATATTTAAAGTCATACCTGTCTCTACAGCTCTTTCCGCGACGGTTTGGTATTTTATTGCCTCTTACGGCCGCCAATATAATTTTTAATTCTTATTTCTCGTGTCTCTCGCGTGCACCTGCTTATACATCCTGCATTAAATTTTCCTCTCTGTCTTTCACTTGTATATTTATAATGTTATCTTTTTCTAAATAGACTTTAATGTGTCGGTCTCCTTGTTTTATTATGCAGCTTAATATAACGCGATTGTGATCTGAAATACTGAATGAAATTAATGGACGCATGCGTTGTATTTAAAGTATTTTTTATTTTATTGCAGTAAGTAATGTGTGCTTTAGTTATTTTTAAAAATTTGTTTGCTTATGTCTACACATTATACTCGTATACGAAGAAATTGAAGTATTAACGTGCTCTATACTTGTAATAAAGAGGCCCTAGAATAATTATATAAACCAAGAAAGGGGTAGTATAATTTGGGTGTGGAGGTTATGAGTTTTGAAATAACCTATAGGATCTCCGGAATTACTGATTTGATGCATACAATTATTTTAAATTATTGACGAGTTACATTTTCCTTAAGTGTTTTATTCTGTTTTATTTTAACTACCTCGTGTCCGTGGCTACGCTTGCGTTTATGCACTGTACAGCAATAGTTGAGCTTTGTATCATGGAATTTGCCATCTGCGATAGATATGTTTTTTTATGACTATGCATTGCTTTTTCTTTTTTTATAATACTACACGTGCGACGTCTCAGTCAGAAATTACTATAAGATAATAATGATGTTGATTTTATACATGTTTTCATGTATCTGTAATCGACTCCTAATAGTAAAATGTCAACTACTTTTTATTACTACTTTTCGAGCTATACAACCCCTATAACATAATGAATAATATCACACACATAAAAATATAACAAAAACATAGGTAGGTAAGTACTTATATATTTTTTCAAATATTTAATTAAAATTGGAAACGTACATTGTCCCGATAGGCTGATTCTCACCAATCAGAAAAGCAGCTAAGCATACTTGGACCAACCGTAGAGTTGTGTTAGTGCCGCCTCTCGCCCGGCACAAGCCGTACAGAAAGAGAAAATAACGGTGCATGAGCACACTAGCGCCGCGCCACAACGCCGCGACGGATTTACTCGGGACTAAATGGCGTTGACGTTCTAATAATAATAATGACATATTACGTGACCAATAAATAGTTGTGTAAATATAAATAAATTAGTTACATCTTATAATAATCAATCTCAAAATTGTAGTTAATTACTGAATTAAACAATACATATAATATATTACATTTACACTTAAATTATTGCTGCCCTAGCTCCCACAATAGGATTCCCTGTGTTTATGAGAGCTAGTTGACTTCCAAGTTTCTAGATAATTGACCCAGACATGAGTTGCTTATTATTAGTAAGTAGTTTAATGTTCTTTAGCCAATGTTTAATTGATTATTAAAATAAATCATATTAATGCTTTTAACATTCAGCCGGTACTGAAATCATAGATGATTAATGTTTATGAATATCTTATCTATCTAATTAAGTAAGTACCTAACAAAATGTATTGTTAGGTACTTAATAAACGTTTTAATACCTAATAAAGTTACACTAAATATAAAACCAGTATTTTACACAAGAGGAAGTGGTCGCGACCGCAAAGTTTTATCTACGATTGTAGTGTGAAGCAGCAACGCGTGCAAACCACCATAAAACCGTTCTAATCAAACAAATATAAACTTTATTGTTTTGAATTAAGGTTGCCTTAAAAATAAAGTAGAATTTCGAGAGGGGTCATTATGAAAGCACTCGCATATTAGGTATCGGGCGACCACATCCGCGTACGACAACGACAGTTGTTTTGGCTCGTTACTAAATTGTTTTTATGGTTAGAAATATTCAAATTATCAACGGGATAGTTAACATGTACATTTTCTCTGAGTTTCCGATATTTCGGCACTTTGCAAGCGCCATGATCACGGATGAACTGCGGGTGGGTGAATGTTTAATGGTCTACCCTCTTCCGTAATCGTTTTGTAATTGTTTTGTCTTCCGTAATTGTTCAATTCCGCAATTCCTCAGTTCATCCGCGATCATGGCGCTTGCAACAGTGCCGAAATATCGGAAACTCATAGAAAATATACATGTTAACTATCCCGTTGATAATTTGAATATTTCTAATGTTTGTGACCATGATAGTTTATAAAGTTATATTGTTTTTATGGTACCTACTAAGAAAATAATCGATAACGACGGTTTAATTCTTCATATACCGTGATAATTAAAACAAAAGATTTATGAATGAAACTGACGTATAAGTACGTCTCTAGGACGCAAAGGGTTAAGGCGAAGTGGTAGATCCGTTGTATGGTATGGTTGTTATACTCAGCGTGCGCGCTTTCAAACATTTCCAATATCAGTTTTATTTTATTTTCAAAAAAAAAACAATGTTATAAACAGTAAATTCGCTAAAGTATTTGAATGTTTGTTGAGATAACACACAATTCTTTTATATACATATCTTCCAAAAAACTGAATGGAGTTTATTTATTTATTTCAATTTAAAATTAAATTGTATTTAACAAAAAAAAATTAATCGTTTTCAAAGATCTAGGTTTAAATATAATCGTGAGGAAGAATTTTCTAATTTGAACAAAATTTCTTTTCCATTCCTTTCCGAGGTAATGTACCTTACAAGTGATACGTTGTCTACGTGCACTCAGCGCTATGCTGCACGTCAAGCAAATAATTTCGTCTTAAGGTTTGCAAGTTTAGGCTAAAATGTTTCTATAATGGGTTTTTTGTTTGCGCCTTTTCCTTTCCTCTCATTCTCGGTGTCAATGATTATATTAAGCCTACACAGATAGGCCTTTATTAATAAACGTTGCGTAAACCTATATTAGGCGTAACATTCTTCGTCTTGCTCTCACGCGTGACATTTACTGCAAGCGAAAAATTGACAGATAGATGTTTTAACTACTCCGGGTGTAAGCCAAGTTTATTAATAAGGCCGATAGAGTATGCTGATATAGTAGATATATCAATACTAATATCTTCACTCTGCTCTTTTAACTTTCTGCTTGCTTTTGACCCGACGCGACCCCTCTAAATAAAGTAACTTCTAGTAAGTAATATAGTAAATAGTTAGTTAGTTTAATATGTTCCCCATGTATGTATATTTGTTGAATGTAATAAGTTAATCGTAAGTAGGGAAAATCCCAAAAGTTGAAAAAAGGCATGGACCCTGGAGTCTGTGGAGTGTAGTCTCAGATTATAGAACAAAACCTTTTGTTCTTTAATCTGAGAGTGTAGTTTAAAAAATAAAAAAAGTACCTTCTGGAATTAGAGGTTGTTGAATAGGCTTGAGAACAGCATCAGCAGAAGTACATAATAAAGTAGGGCTACTTTGTCGCGGTATCCACTAGTCACAGAAATGTACGTAGAGGCACTGTAAAACAGAACTTCCGTAGTTAGTGTCTCATTTTACGGCTTTACTTTCCTAACTTATTTGTAAGACTCTCCCAAGATCTTAGGCGAAAGCTCATTCAGCATTTTAGGGCGATATTAAAATAAGGCCTTATAGTGAGTATTAAAATTTTAAATAGAAAGTTTCGCTCAGCATTTTGATTCGTCCTACTTTCTGTATTGGTATTTAGATTGTTTATTAACTGTTCTCCATTTTTATTAGGATTCATCCATTCATCAATCCATTAGGAACTTGATATGAAACTACTAAAGACTAGTAGTCTTAATATAGTTAGTTTAGAATGTCTACATAATATGGCATACCAATTTTGTAGCCTGTTTTCGATGTCAACTTAGCTTGTACAATCGAAAGTTTAGTAAATCGAACTGGCCACCGTAGAAGTATTGTTATGTAAACAAAAACATACTACTCTAACATATATTTAGTTCTTATTTTTAGACTTTTCTCTCTCTTTTCTCGACTTTTATAAGCGTCTGCACTGCGAGTTATTTTGCCGCTAAGAAATAGTAATATTGCATAACATAATATATATATTATTATATTGTATTATGTTAGGGTGTGAAGGGCACTGCAGCAAGTATAGTTACTAGGTGAGCCTCAAAAATCATTGTCCCGGGGTGAAGAAAAAGAGTACAGTTCTGAGGTCTGCAACTGTCATGGGCAAACGTAGTGCTTAACATCAGGTGCAGGTCTTGCCCGTCTTCTCTCTTAGGCATAAAAAGCTCATAAGAAAAAATATTTAGTACAAACAATTTTTTTATAATAGTGTTTGGTCCATATGTGTTAATAAAGCAATTTTATGTCCATGAAGAAGCAAAAAACGTATACACGCTCACTCCGTCGCAATCATCATCATTGATTCAAGATTGTAAACCGACATCATCATCATCAGCCTGTAGCAGTCCACTGCTGGACATAGGGCCTCTCCAATTGCACGCCACTTAGGTCTATCTTGGGCTTCTCGCATCCAGTTTTTGCCAGCCGTCTTGCGCAGATCGTCACTCCACCGTGCCTCAGGACGTCCTACACTACGTTTGCCGAGACTTGCCGTAGCAAACCTTCGCATTAATCACATTAGTTATATCTACAACCTTACTTGTAAACGCTGCTTAAATTTAAATAACGTCATTTAGTAGATACGGCGCAGAAAAGTTTTCCGTTGCGCAGTACTAAAAAAGGTCATTTAGAGTTAAACAGCGTTTCTAAGTAAGACCGTTAAAGTTTGACGATTTATTAAGTATAGTTCATTGACCATTTTATTGAGTAGCTTTTAAACACGTGGGTAGTACCTAATATGATATCTCATAAAGTATTTGACATCGATGAGCTCGTCGACGAGCGCATCGATGAATTATTAGAGAATCGCACGGCTGAAAACTTCGATATTAACACTTTTTCCGCAAATTGTTTGTGCCATAGCACGTAGTAACTTATTTAATCTGTGCCATAGCCTCTGGATAATGAGCGCAGTCCAGCGCTAGCGTATAATTCTAGGTGACACAACTGTCATATATTAAGGCGTGGTGCTTACCATCGCAGGTCACGACTTGCCCGTCACCCGATAATACGTCTTGCGTATAAAAGCTCTAAAGCTTCCCAACTTACGGCCGTTTTCAATAATCTATCTATCCACAGTTTTCCTTACTACCGATATAAAAACGTCCATAGAAATAGCGTCAAATATCTATCTCTAGTAAGGTAAACCGGTTATTGAATCCGTTAATTAAGGCCGTTAATCATCTCAAATTTGACCATTTAAAGATCGTTCAGATCGGAGAATAAAAAGATAACACGCACTAACTTTACGACTGCACTTGACTGATTGTAAACCGCAGGCAAATAAATAGATACATAGATTAACTATTTATTAAAACACCACACTACAAATATTATGTTACAAATAAAGAAATAAGAATAAAATACAAAGAAAAATATTTCACGACACATACTCCTTGTAACTGATAAAATGTTTCATAGATTATTTCTCTTGTTCTAGGATATTACCAGCCAGCAGGGCCTTTAATCAAGGAGGGCAGCGCAGATGAACGAGCCCTGGCCAGATATCACCTTCCACACCACCACGCCCCGCATCCACCAGTAAGTTGCTTACGAAGTATAATAAATATTACATAATATCGAAATCTTATCTGTAGACGATATTCACCCATGTTTTTATATTTCTACCATTCTATTTTGATCGACTGTTGTTGCAAGTAGTAAGCAAAGTACTGTGCTCGTCTCAAGACTGACTAGTCTTGGTTACCACGGTACCACCATAGTACCATATGCATTCTGACTCTAATAATATTTAGCAAGCATTCATAGATGGTATGGTCAAAACAAATGCTGAAATATTGATCAATAGCTGCCCCCGCGGTTTCACCCGCGTGGTGATGGATGATGATGATGATGATGAAAAGTTTCATATCTATAACCTTGCCAAATTTGATAACGATGTGGTTCAACCGTTTAGGCTTGATAAGGTAACAAACAGAACAGACAGAGAGACAGAGATTCATATATTTTTTTCTAAAATAATAGAAGCCTAAGTTACTCCTTATAACATCAGTTATCTGCCAGTGAAAGTCCTGTTAAAAACGGTCCAGCCGTTTCAGAGATTAGCCAGAACAAACACAAACATTTTTAAACTTAGATTTTTTATGTAAGTACCGTATATACTTTCATAATGCATTTAGTGAAAAGCTGTTAATTTGTAAATAAAAACAGATACTTACAATTTATTGCATAGAAAGTTTTTGGTAATAATTTAAAATACAAGTACAATTTGAAAAAAAATTATATCGACTTCCATTATATTCAGTTATTGGAGTGTATCTCAAAAACTATACTGGACCGAATTAGACGAAATTTAAAAGGACCACACGGGAAGGACCAGCTTTCAAACAAAAAAATAAGTTTGAGAATCTGTTCACCCAGTCGAAAGTTATGAGGTAACAAACATGAAAAAAAAAAAGAAAATACAGTCGAATTGAGTACCTCCTCCTGTTTTTGGAAGTCGATAGAAAAACATACATAAATTCATGAGCTTATTTGCTAGACCCTGCCTTCTTAGGTCCCAACTTCCGCTTCCTAACCGGGGAAATCATGGATGAGCAATGATTTCGCTCTTGATTTCGTGTCTTTTAACATGTTTGAGATGTATTAATGTGTGAGTTCATGCCTCCCATAACACAGTAAATCCTAGTGCTAGGGTATGAGGTTATTAGTTGTGAACTTGTTGGTGATACCGACCTAATTGCTGCATTTGAATATCGACAATACGTACAAGGCTCTCAACCTGAACCCACTATTAATTGGCTGCTATCTCAAAGCCAATTGACAGCCTATTGCGATGCTAATTAAACTGAATGTTTGTCAATGGCTCAGGCTAATGAGGTTGCCCCGAGATTTCGATAGACTTGCATCTGCCGCGGTGCTATTCTGAATAGAAACCGCTACGAATAATGGACACCTGGGCATTAATGCACGACAATAGCTTCGGAATACATTATTGGTTTTATTTAAGAAATTACTATCGAGCCTTTACATCCTGAAAGTAGGCAGAGCTGTATTATATGTAAGGTATCCAACGCTAAGATAGCCCAGTGCTTAAGATAGCCCACTCTCTATAAAACGAACTTCCACTAACACAAAAATTATCAGATTCCATGGTAATCTCCGACTGACACACCTGTACACAAAATGGCAACTTAGAACAATAACTCGCGAGACGCCATTTAGAAATCGCGCGTCAGTTAGGCTTGGACGTCCAAAAAATCGTGCCCGTTATAACAATACTTCGACAATCTTTTTCCATTTTGACTTTTAAAAGTGCAAATTCAGTTGATTTTTTGAGTGGACTTTAAAGAACAATCTTTCTAGCATCGAGTTTCATGTTAATTTATCTTATCATTGTATATTTTTGTTGTCTTTACCTACATCTGTGAAATATCCCTATGATAGCCCACTCCATAATGACTTATGATGGCCCAGGCCATCTCAGTCAGTAATTTTCGATGTTGATTGAAGAGCCCACTGTTTTATTTTAATTGTTGTTGTTTTTTATAGATCTCATAGTTACATAGTTAAATGCTTGATAAAGACAGTTCAAAGTATTAAAAAAAACGCTGTTATACTTTTTTATAGGTAATTTCACAATAAAAAATACCATATTCCTATGAAGGCCCACTTAAAATTACGTTTCAAAATAAATGATCCGAATTCAGCTTTGTTTTCGTTTAATTATAAAACTATACACCACGGAAAACTGTTTAGTTTTTATTAAACAATTTTTGTTTTTTAACCTTTTTTTATTTTTGATAAATTTAAGATGGCCCAGCTCTTTATAAATTGTTAATAAAGAATACAAGGTCTTCTAGCTTAAATTTGAGTGCTTCAAAATGTTATTATTTATTTTAAAATATGAAAAAGTCGTAAATTTAACGTAAATATTGAGATTTTTATTGCGGGCCATGATGGGTCGCTATGTTTCTAAGATGGCCTACAGTCCATGTTTAATAAAATGTTATTTGTAGCTACGTATTTTACATATAAGAAACAAAGGAACACACTATTGCTTTGTCATATATACAAGCTACATCGTGGATGTTATTAAATTCATTAATAACTTATTTTCGACATTTTATACAATTATGTAAAAACACGGGCCATCGCCATCATCATTAGCGCAGGAGACCTTATTGTAACCAGAAATTATTTTCTTGGTTTCATGTTATATAGGGCGCGATTCTATTGCCATCCTATCCCTTAGTCGGTTTTTACGATAGGTATATATATATATGTCGGTGGGCGGATTGCCCTAATTCTTAAGTTAGCTAGCTACACTGCTCTAAATTATCATTATGCAGAGATTGTTTCAAATTTAACAGTTCACCAGTCAGTGAAACGATGAATGGGCGCATTTCAATAGCATAAATGGTTATTTTTTTAAAACAACTTATCTTGGTTTCTTAATTGAAAGAATAGCGGTAGAGGCAATGCGTTCAAAAGACGAAACAATTGAGTTAGCTTATTTTGTGGTTTTGTTGGTTCTATTCATCTCCCTTCTTTTTGTAACCGAATTAAATCCGTCACTCCAGGCCGACCGTAGAAAATTTTCAAATTTCTATGTTTTTGTTCTCAGGTGCTCCCACAGTACGGACCTTACCATCCAGACTTCTGCTATGGACGCTACTATAGGCCACCCGGACCGTACTACATGCCGTCACCACAGAGTGAAGGACCGGTAAGGAGATTTTGTGTGCCTTGCTAATAAAGATAGCCTTGCTATTGTACTAATAGTTAAAAAACAGAACCTGATAATATTTAATCGTACCTTATTCATAACGTGGGTTGGTGGACAGTGGGCAGCCTAGTGACGAAGTCTCAGTCCACCCGAATCCCCCGCCGAGCGGGCTGCAAGGTTCTGGAGTGGAGACCACGGACCGGCAAGAGCAGCGTAGGTCGTCCACCAACAAGGTAGACAGACGACCTGATAAAGGTCGCAGGACGACGGTGGATACAGGCTGCTTCCAACCGGTCCTTTTGGAAAGGTATGGGGGAGGCGTATGTTCTGTAGTGGACGTCCTTCGACTAAGATGATGATGATGAAGTGCATCTTTACGTAGTTCTGCTGTGATGTGATTGATGGCTTAGTAACGGAATGCATAAACTCCCCCCAGCAAGCTGGACGTCAATGCAGGACCAACCGCTATTAGAAATGGATTTCCCAAAAGCAGTTAACTTTAAGGTAGTTTCTATATACAACTTTGTTATAGTTCTGCTGTATGTTTCCAGATGGGAGGCCTCGGCAGTGAACCATACCCTCCACCACAATACTACGGCACGCCACCACCATGCTACCAGCATTCGCCGCAAAGGATACCTTACGTAGGTCAGTATAGGATAAGTACCTGTCAACCTTTGTTTTATAACATAAGTGAACTTTACCGTAAAATAAGTTTTAGATAAACTCTAGAAACTGGTTAACTACTTTGCTGATGAATAACACGCTTCATTTGTCAGATAGAATTTGGGCGCCCGAATAAAATAACCAAATGAATACAGCAGATTAGCGGCTTGCATAAAACAAAAGATATAAGTATAGGTATGTATTTTATATTTAAATTAAAATAAAAAGAGCATTATTTATTATTAAATGTCTACTACAGTGAACACAGGCATAATCAGACCTTGCTGGACGCGGGTTATCTTCTCGGAAGGAGATGTTTCTAGGTGCTATAAAACAACGCGCGGCCTCTGCGTGTTGTCATATATGTACCTACGCTTAGTGGCCATACAGAAGTTTTCAGACAGCCCGAAGACCTACGATGCACTCTTGTTCAGAATACTGTTTAACATAAAAAGATTCCCTTCTTTTCTTTTACCGAAAATTATGATCATATTTTCAAAAGGTTATGTGTAATATATTTGTATACCAGAAGTACCTACAGAACTATTGCGAATAACTTTTTAAAATCCTGATTCAACAATGGGTAGGCGTGGCGCTAAACATCAGGGGAATGGCTAGTCCGTCTATTACTTGGTATAATGAAGTACTAGTGCTATTACTTTGATTCCCAAGAATATAGACCATAGAATATACGCCGACCCCTTCAGTTTAGCTTATGCTGCTGTTTTTGAAGCGTTCGATGGTTCGACTCGTGATCGTGCACTTATTTAGTTTATTATCATGTTAATGTGTGCGTTACACCTTCCACGACACAGGAACTCCCTAACTCCCTACATAATTAATTAAATTATAAAGTAATTATTTGTGTATATTATATGTACATTATACCTATACCTCCCAAAATATGGCAAAAGATCCATTTTTTCTCATGAGATTTATGTTACTGTTTCAGAGTACCGCGGATGCCCATGCCCAATTAATGCGTGTCCAAAAAACGTCCTTATTGGGCCCGCTACTGGTAAAGCCCCAACCGGTGGCGGCCCGGACGTTCCATCGGCATTAGCACCGCCCGGGGGCGCCTTCCGGCCGAAGGTGCGGGCGTGCGCGATAGACGCTGCTACGGACTCTCATGGCAGCGGGAAGGTAACAACAACATTATAATGTAAACTGCCGTTCCCAACAATGTAAACCGCCGTTCCCAACAATGTAACCAACCGTTCCCAACAACGTACTTAAGCTATTTAAGCTCCCCCGTTCCCAACAGTAGACCAGTATGCAGATTAGGGGCAAAATTGTGCCAAAAAACTAGGGATAATCTTTAGTAGCAGTAGAACTCTTTGTGGACGATTTTATCCGGGAAGTACTGCCACCATAACTATTTCTAACAGGCCGGTTGGCGCAGTTGGTGTGTCTTCTGACCTGCTGGTCCCGGGTTCGATCCCCAAACAGGTGAAACATTTGTGTGCATGAACATGTCTGTTTGATTTGTGTCTGGATGTATATATGTATTTAAGTATGTATATCATTGGAGTATCAGCGCTACGAGCGGAAGCACTCGCAGCGGAGCTTGTCTTGGCGATCTTAACCGATCAACAAGTTAAGCAACGCTTACTGCGGTCAGTACATGGAAAGGTGACCGCCAGTGGCATTATTCAACTGAGCGCTTCCGTGCTTCGGAGGGCATGTTAAGTCGGTCCTAGTTGTTTGTCTTAGGACAACAGTCGTTAGGATGTGTCGAAGGTCTTCGGGCGACCTGAAAACTTCAATATGGGTTGGCCACTAACCTATCCACCAAGCCGCTTTGGGCCTAGGCATAAGGTATTTCTATTTTAGCACAATGTAATGTAATTAATTCCATCTGTCAGGATCCACCACTGGAGCCGGAACCACCAGCCGCAGCCGACGCTCCACGTCCGTGTCCACTTCCGACTATCGGAGGCGCTTCTCCAAAGCGGGAAATATTCGATGTGCGCGATAACTTACGCATTGCAAGTGACGTACGCGCGGGCGAGGCTATCGGGCCACCGTCGCCGGCGCGCGGATCTGACGGGGCTTGTGTGCCACAACCGCCGTCCACGGCCCCAAGACGTGCGAGGCTTGGTAAAGCAATGGCACGTCGCTCGCTCGCCGGCGACGAAACTACCCAGCTGCTCACCGTAACACCCCCCGCCCCGCCCTCAACAAATCATAGCGACGCAGACGACGACGTCCTCGCCATATCACCCCCACTCAGCGTCCCCATCGACCTATCCTCCTCAGACGAACGCTCCACACCCCTAGTAGACATTAAAAAAGAAAACGAAGGCCCCACATTCGCATCTGCGAGGAAACCGGAAGCCCAAGCGCTTAGAGAACACAATTCCACGCGAACAGGCATGGACGCTACCCAAATAAATGCAAGCGACGCTAACAAGCCCGCAAAGCGGAGATACTCGAGGACGAAGCTTGAGATCGACATGAAAGACACTCAGCTTGAAGAAGGATGCAAAACAAACGGTATCGGCGAACACGTTAAGTTAATTAAACGAAGAAAAGTTTCGGGAGATCAGCCTGACCCACCGCGTGTGGAAACAGTAACTAAGGAGCCTAAGAAGAAGACTCAACAACCAAGGAAGTCTCCTAAATCTCCACTAGTCGAGAAGAAAACTACTAAAAGGAGTCTCGATAATGGTGTCGCTGGGCCTAGAGCTAAGAAAATTCTTCTTGAAACACCGGGCGATGACAACACTCGGGTCGCAAATGGGGTCGCAATTCTTAACGAGGTACAGATCACAGAATCACACAAAGATGATCTTTCGGCCCAGAAACCCAAAATCAAAAGTGCTCTAATACTCGATAACCTTATTAGAAAGAACAGCATCGACAGGCCACCGGAGAAAGAGCCAAATCCCGCCGAATTGTTCCTATCACCGATTGAAAACATCGCCCAAAACTGCGCTAAGAAGATGTTAAATATCAATAATAATATTGTAGAGAATGCAAGCACCACCGTTAGCGGAGTGCGGCCGGACACCATCGCGGCCGTCAGTCAGTTGATAGGTAAGAAGCTAGCCTATAAAAACGCTTGCAAACTGGACAAAGTAGATTCTAAGGTGACGCACGCTGTTAAATCAGTATTAAAAACACCTACCGCTGACCTCAAAGAGGAACGCAAAACGTTGAAGAAGTGTGTTCCTAAAGCAGATACTCAACCCCAAACGAAGATAAGCAAACACGGCAACTTAGATAAAGACGTGCCCGAAACAGTAACTCTTAACAATGTGGAGGTACCAGAAGTAGCAAAAGCTAATGCGATCAATGTGAGAAGAAACAGTAAAGTCACAAGCGAAAATGCAATAGTACCGTGGGTACCCCAAGTCGAAGTTCCCGCCGTGACAGAATCTCAAAAGGCCGGACCGGAGCGTACAATAGTGGTAACTATGGAGAAAGTAACTTCAAAAGCAAGGCGACGCAAACCGCCCAGCGAGATCAAAACGAAGTTGTTGGTGTCGAAGAGGCTCGTGATCAAAACAGATGAAGCTATGTTGGTGGTAGAAGAAGCTTGCGCATCGCCAGTGCCTTTTAGAGGCGCTCGCAGAAGCAAGCGGCGTCGATCACGGCGTGGACGTCGCACTTTGACTTTAACCACTCTGCCGACAATGGATTTGCAAATTGCGCCGCGCTGGAACAACGGATGGCGTTGGGATGGAGACAACTTTCTGGCCCAAGTTTACATGAATGTAAGTGACTTTATGTAATTTCCAAAACCTGTTGTTTTTAACGTAACTTATCATAAATCTTTGTAGCAGATTAAGATCTAATTATTTCGTAGAGGTTTGTAGAGTTGGTATATTATGTTTTCTTCAATTCGACTCTCACCCGCCAACTCAGAATTCACCATTTTCTTAGACATAATGTCCCGTTAAACATTCTTAATTTTACCTCTGCATTGCACATGACATGACATGCCCAAATCTATTTAACATCTATTTTAAGAGTGTTTCTTAGCTGGAAGCCTTTCTTGCCATCATAATGAATAAACTGATTTCGTTTCGTTTTTTTTCCAAAAGCTTGTTACCGAGTAATCTATTCAATTCTATTTACATTTTCGAAATTATGCAATCTAATAACCATAAATAACTCGGAGTTCCTACTGCTACAGTAGTTTCAAAATGAACTGTGTTCAAATGTGACGTGATGTAATGACGATGAATCGAATGCCGCAAGAATCGTTACTGAACCATTACGCAATATAACTTTGAGTTTGAATTCTAATATTCACTTTCTTAGTAAATACAGTTGCCACAATTTATAAATAAAGGCCTCGTGTGTCTCTGAAAAAAAGAAAATCCGGGGTATGTAATATTTGTACCGGTTTAACTTCATTCATTGTTTGTTACTAATAGTGACATGGTATCTGACAGTGAAAGTCCCACAGGCAAATTTTTCTGGGATTCAAGTATTATATGTCTTTATCCGGGCTACAGGCTATCATCTATGCCATATCAATATCAGTTATCTAGTTTAAGCGTGAAAGAAGGACAAACACCAAAACAAACAAACAAACATACATTAAAATTTATAATATTGGCGCGAACACTTGAACTTGATAAAGGTTAAGCAATTGTCCTGAAGTTCTATATCAACTTAGCCAATAACCCACTTTTTGGAAATTATAATTTAAAAATCCCTATTCTTATCTATACTATTTCGTGTTTATGTAGAATGACTCTCGCCTGGACCGAATAGCGCGCTGTTGGCAGCGGATGTCCCACCCAAGTGGAGACAAGGTGTCGCGTGGTGACTGCGTACTCCTTCGGCCATCAACGGATCGCGCGCAGCCCTTCGTGGCAAGAGTCGCCAGTCTATGGGAGAATCCAGAAGACGGTAAGGGTTGTCAGATTTTTGTCAATTTTGATAAAATTTGGTAAGGAGGTCTACCTCCTATACTTATATATCATATTTTGAAAAAAATAAAGGAAAATATGTAGAAAATGGTCTTATGGAGTTTTTGCATTCTAGCCACGATTTTTTTTATACTACTGAACACCATTATCTGGTTTTGTTTGTTTTGTTGCGTTGAATTTTAATATTAATAGCAATCTTTCACGTAAATTTTTTTCTTACTCAGAAACTCAGAAAAGAGGTTATTCTACTATTCTCTCTACTCAGACTACAGGGTTACTCAGAAAACGCTATCGTGCATTCGTGTAAATATTCAAGCACATTGCTTAGCGAATAATAAAGTTAACCCACTATGTATGTATAACCTCTTGTGCCGATCCGGCAATATTTTTGTGATTGAAGTGAAGCTATATATCTATATATGCTTTACCGATTTTGCAAATTATTTTTTATTGTGTTAATTATTGTCAGACGGTTCTTATAAAAGAATAATCCGGAAAATATGGGAGGTCATGGCGAGGACGAAGGCCAAGCCTACTATGTGAAATCGCGGGCAGTCGCTAGTATATATAAAAAACCCAGTCGTTGTTAGTTATACCATTTAAAACTCAAGAACAATTTTTGTGTATTTCGGTTTGTCATATCTCGGGGAAGCATAATCATCATCCATCACCACGCGGGTGCAACCGCAGGGCGCAGCTAATGTTGTATAATTGTGGTGTTTGTGTTTCAGGCGAGATGATGATGTCTCTGGTGTGGTACTACCGGCCGGAGCACACGCACAGTGGCCGGCAGCCGGAGGATGCACCGGAGGAAGTATTCGCATCACGACATCGAGACGCCAACTCCGTCGCCTGCATAGAGGACAAGTGCTATGTGCTCAAATTCAACGAGTACTGCCGGTAATTACAACACTAGCGAACACATAACAAGAACAACACAAATAAAACTACACTAGTGAATATATAACTAGAACAACAATATGAATAACACTACACTAGTGAATATATAACTAGAACAACAATATGAATAAAACTACATTAGTGAATATATAACTAGAACAACAATATGAATAAAACTACACTAATGAATATATAACTAGAACAACAATATGAATAACACTATACTAGTGAATATATAACTAGAACAACAATATGAATAAAACTACACTAGTGAATATATAACTAGAACAACAATATGAATAACACTACACTAGTGAACATATAACTAGAACAACATTAGGAATAGAAGTACCTAAACAAGCAAAACTAAATATATTACTCGATTAAGAATCCGTAGTCTTATATTGTAGTGATGCAATAACTATATCGTCGTTGTAGGGCATTATATTAATAATAATAAAATTAATAACGTTTACATACCCAATTACTAAGATTCTCTGTGTTTTTACACTAAAAAGTGTATACTTACTACTATAAAAGTATACTAAAAGTGTAAAAGTTAAACAGTAGTAAAAGTTTTACATTCCTGAAACTCTCATAACTAAAAACTTTTTTTGACGAAATTATGTAGGTACTTTCTCAGGTCATTCCTCTTGAGTCCATGGATAACAGACAATAATAATTATTTTTTTAATGTCACAGATACAGAAAGCGGCTAAAAGCAGCTGAAGAGGGCATCACAATCGCACCAACGATCGTCCCGCCTATCCTGGTGACCGATACGGAAGCCGCATACGTGCCAAACGACTTTGGGATACCACTATCGGTATCACCAGAGCTCGTGCTTTTCTGTCGCAAAGTGTACGACTTTAGGTCTAAGAAGATACTTGTACCCAACAAATGAACGCGACACGTTACCTTGCTGGAAAGCAAACTGTGTCCAACCGGGTCATGGAGTCAACGCGACGAATGCAAGTGTGAAACACCAAAGTTCACGGTACTTCATGATCGGTGTTACTCCATGTGAAACTAAACAACTTTATACTATTCCGTACGGAACGCTATTTCAACAGTAGTAGTGTCAACCCTCTCCAAGTTAGTACAAAAGTTCCCATGGTGCGAGTAGTTGTGTGACAGTGGCCATTTAAAGTGAAATATATAATATTTAGACGCTGCATAATGTTTATTTGCTTGTGAAGTGTGTAGTAGACTTTTATTTCTCTGAGGAGAGTTTAAAGTGATTTGCAAGTTGATATTCGTTTTGGACGAATATTTTATGAAAGGATGCCTTTTATCGTGTAAGTAGATTAAGGAAGGAAACTGTCATCGACGGATGCGTAATTACAGATATAGATATATTTTCCCCTTCCGCTTCAGAATAAGATAAGCGACTGTCCTAATTACTATCTTGAGTAGATGCTATCTTATGTGAGCTATGTTTTTCTGAGTATATTTTGTGTGTATAATATTAAGCTTCTATTTGGTTACGTGGGTATAAAAAGGCATTTATAATCGTAACTAAAATACTGTTATTTGTTATCAAATAGAGTCTATTAAATTATTCTTCTATTTCGTTTAAGAGCTCTCAGTGATGCGTTAACTGGTTTATAGATCTCTGTGTGTCGTATCGAAAATGTCATCACAATTAACGCATTTTGCACAAAGTGTTTAGTAATACTTGTACTACGAAAATGCATCAAATGAACCATTATTTTAAGTTTATTTCGCTACAGTGATTCTTAGAATCTAGATGTTTTAATTAAGGACATTAACATCACATTTATTTTTAGGTACTTTATTAGGTACCAAAACGGTACCAATTTGTTTAGCTATAGTCGTGGAGGTAAGATAGCCTCAAGATGTTGTATACCTGTATTAGATCCAGTGGACAAACTATCGAACTACCTTTTTAAGTATTTAATTCCATGCACTAAAATGCAATCGTCATCAATCAACCCATGGAAAGACACAAGTGTTGGACGCGTATTTATTTACATAATGCTATTTGATATAGAAAGGAATTGATTGTTACATTTTGGCATTGTCAGAAAATCAAATAACTTTCAGGAAGACTGATTTTTAAAGGAGAAGCTATCTCTTGTTTTGGCAGGTAACAAAAATTCCAAATTAATTTCTATTCACTCATTGTTACAGTAGCGCATGTCGTCATAATTGAAAAAAAAACATAAAAAACATGTGGGAACATTGTAACATATTTTAAAATAACATTAGTGCATAGAAATAAAAAATAAATGTTATAAAAAAAAACAAAAAATAGATATATTGTAGGTAATATAAATCTCTTTATCATTAGATACCTACATAAGTAGTGTGAAAATAAAACATATATTAAACGTTGAAATGGGCATTTATACATTTGCAATTTGTACCGTCTGTCATTGTTTACTATTTCCTACAATATATCTCTAATTCTCTATATACGTTGGCTATCATTCGGTTCTATGTTATTCTTGTGTTGTAAATACTCTCTTTATTTTGTTGTAGACCTACTTAACTATACTATCGTTATTATTTTCAGTGGTGATTTATGATGGTAAGGTGGGCACACTTAAAAAGTCAAAACAATACCTAATGGACCATAAGAAATTATCATAGCGAAACTGATAAGACATGTAAAATCAGCGCCATAGTGGTCCAACTTTTCCAGATTCCTGATTTCAACTGTGTCTGGAAACGTTGGACCAGGCACTGACAGCCTCAATTTAATTCGTGACAAATTATTGTCTTAGTTGGTGAATATGTTAAGTATGTATAGACATACACGTTTATGGGTTTACAAAAATGTAGATACCTATATGAACATAATATAAAACATAATACGATCATCTGGACATATATACCCGTATAAATTTAGGGTAAATTTTGTATATATTTTTGTGAAGTTTATAACATTAAGTGAATGAATCTAGCACGGATAGATTTTTTCTAAACGGCCCACGATTTGCCACGATATAAGATAGGTAAATGATAATGAAAAGTAAAAGTATATCTACCATTTCTTATTTATGGTAGAGCTCAATTGCTACTCGCCGGTAGTTTCGGATAGAGTTCCGAAATGCAATAACAAAATGTGGACGTCTGTATGATTATTCATGTGTTTAAAACATTAACCACAGTTGTACTTAGTTGAAAACTGTAAAACAAGCAAAAAAGCATCAAATCTTCTTACCTATCATCAAATCATCACTGAATTTCTATTCCAAAGTCATGTTTCCTTCTTTCTATTTCATTGCTTGATGCCAAAAAATTAGCTGCAGATATTCTATTATTTTTACAGTGTAATGTTTAACAGTCTATAATTGTATTAGGTTACGGTTGTTTATGGAATCAGTGTATGGACTTAAGAAAAAAAGGTGTGCTTCTCGGGACGCCCGACAGAAGTGTGACTTATATTAGTGAGAGTAATGCGTTAGAGAAAGGGAAGCCAGACAGACAGGCGCCGTAACGCGTTACGTAACGAATCGGTTCACACTCCCATAATTCAGAAATAATTAGACAAATAACACTATTACTTTAGTAATACTACTTAGATAAATAGCAACCTAGGTTTTTTTTTAATTGGGCTCGTATCATTTTATCTGGTGCAACATGAGTCATGAAAAAACTTGAATATAAAGGCAAATTGCAAAACCACGGAATCCACAGGTGAGGTGGAGAGAAAAGCAGAGAAGGCTGACCAAAGCAATACAACTAAGGTAGCCTTGCACGATTTATTTGGCAAACAATAATGATGAATAAATATTTAAAGCTCCTAACGCCATCTAGTTCTGTTTTGGGGTAAACTATTTACCTTAATTCATAATATTAACTACCTACATCGGCTCAAAAATAATCAATGAAAAATAAATCAAATCTAATAGTAAAGCGAAGATGTGGGATTACCAATTAGAACCACCAAGAACTGTAGTTTAACCTGGTGATTGAATATTTCTGAGCCCATTGACCAAGCACTGATTCCACAAAAATGATTACTCATTTTTAATGGATGTTTCTAGAATTATGACTAAAATTCCAATATAATAAATATTTAACTATAAGTGAGCTCTCCCTTGCTTGTAGATAGATTGTTTTAAAATAACATTATGTTACCTTTCGTTTCACATTCGCAACCCTCTTATAGTCAATGGTTTTTAGATGTTAGTTTAACAGTAAGGAAAATACCTTGTTTTTATTATTTATTTTGTTTCAATGGAAATTATATAGGTATATTTTATATTAATGTAACCTACATTATGTTGGCTGTAATTTAATATTGATGTAATTAATATATGTATTTTTATTTCAATGATGGTGTTTTATTATTTGTCATGACCCCTAGCTCATGATTATCTCGTTGATATATTATTTCGGAAACAAAACTGAAAAGAAGTAAGACGAAGATTCTTCTTCGTCTTACTTCTTTTCAGTTTTCATATAACAGATATATCATATTTCAGATAAATCAAGCAATAAGAAGAAAGCCTATTCTTGATTTATCAATGTGACTATCATTTATCATTTATCATAGGTATTTCGTAGATAATCTTCTCGACGGGGATCAACTTCGTATTTCAATGCATTCTAAAATGTAACGATATAATTAATGTAGACCTACAACTAATACTATATTGCAGAGGTGCCCATACGGTCGATCGCGAGAGGTTTTAAGGTCGATCGCCAAGGATAGGTAAAGTTATCACATCTCGGCCAACTGTAGCCTTTTGCTAATGAAAAAAGCAACGTCCAGAGACATGAAGTGAATATGATAATGAGAAAGAGATATGAAATGAGTGAAGTATCTACCTGAAATGAAATATTTGTTAATAAAGCAAATAGCACTGCAAATAACTGAGAATATTCCTAACTACAAACATTTTGCGGAAGGCCGGTGTCACGCTTCCACATCAAAATCATGATAATTGTTCATTTTTAATATTGTATCACTAATATCTAAATTTATTTTTGTAATATTGGGTGATTAAACATGTTATACAGATTTGACACTTTGCACCCGATGTAGTTTTACATATACAACCTACCAACGATTTGTAAACATTTTTTTCGAGTTTTACATATACTTCCTAATATGTAGGACGGGTCACCTAGTACATATTCCCACTTACTATGGTGCATATACTTCAGGGTTTGCGCATTTAAGCACATGTGAAGAACCGGAATCACCTACATCGAAGTTTTGTTGTTATAGGCTTTGGAACCCTCTACCTTGTGAGTGCGTGTTACTCGGTAAAAGAAGGGATCAAATGTCTTTACATTCGATGAGTATCGAGTGCATTGGCATACTTTACAAAACAGTAAAACCTCTGGGTGTCACCTGGTGCTTACCATTAAGTGCATAGTTGGGCCATCTCTACGTCATTGAATAATGTCTGCAATAGAAGCAATTCGTGATGTCAACATCATGGCAGCCATTCTTATACTGCCTACGCTGCGCGGTTTCACCCGCGTGGTGATGGAGGATGATGATGATACAAAGTATCTTAAGTGCTTCCCCGGGATATAATATAGGTAATCTAACCTTGCCAAATTTGATTACGATCTGTTAAGCCATTTAAGCGCGATAAGGTACAGCTATCTGCCAGTGAAAGTTCCGTTAAAATCGGTCCAGCCGTATATGGTGTCTAGAGTGCGGAAATTGATTAATGTTTTTAAAAACCTAAGTTAGAGATATAGTATATAGTCCAATAAGTACCTACTTAAACACAATTTACTATGTTCTAGCCCAATCCGTCATATCTTACTGTAAAACTTCGTGGAACGTACCGGAATATCTAAAATGTTATTATTGAAAAGGGCACAGAGAAGTGTACTCAAAGTTCTCTCCAAAAAACATTTTCGATTCCCAATTACTGAACTGTACGTGCTATGCCAAGTCCAAACTGTCAGGCGACTATTATTCTGCATTGGTACAACCCTCATGTATACCAAACGTAGATACGATTTGGTCTGTATCACTACAAAGAAACGGACAACAGTAGCGCGCCGACATTATCAATGTACCTATTAGCTCGATGCTATATACAATACATTAAATAAAGAATAAATAGAATATTTATCCCTTTACTTCATATAAATTCATAACAAAATGTATATAATGGCTTCAGTCATTATCATATCAAGATACTGAAAATCTCTTGATAGTATTGAAATAATAGCTTCACACACACACACACACACTCGAATACACATACTCTCTGGCGTAAACACACACTCTTATTTTCCTCTCTGATTCAAAGAATATATATTTTTGTAAAATAATTTAGGTTTATAACCCTATTTTATATTTGATTCATTCGATTATGTGTAGGTACACATACTAGAAATTTATCTAATCAACTGTAAACTTTGTTTTTAATAAGGAACTTTCTGTATGATTTTTCCGGAGGAGGGCGTTGACATCTACGACACAGTTACATCTGCAGATGTCATCGATTCCGATGGCCGACTTCCTGGATAAAGAGGGACTCTTTATGATGAACTCTTTCTTTCAGAAGCCACCTCACAGGAAATTGACCAGGCTGAGTCCCGATGGTTCCACGAGAAATAAGATTGACTTCATTATGACCACCAAAAGGCAAATATTCACTGATGTCTCCGTGATCAACAGGGTTAAAACGGTAGTGATCACCGAATGGTAAGAGGGTTTTTTTTTTAATAAACTCAACCGGCACGCTTCGCCTTCGTTTTGTGACGTCCATACAAAGTCTCCTAATACAACTGTTTCGCTCACGTGGCCATGGCGTGATGTTCGCTACGGAATCGGTTCGCTTTTGCGTTTCATTTTTCATGTCTGTCTAGCTTCAAGCGACACCATACATTACAAAATTAATTCGCCACGCCACGCTTTCGGTTCGTTGTTGTCAAGGATGTTAGACAAGGCCTTGAACCACGGACAACTGTAGATAAGGTATATAATGTAGGGTGCGTAGAGTGCGCGTGAATACCCACGCATCAAAACAGGGCAGTGAACAGTAAATATCGATTAAGTATATATTTCATAAACCGACATATTCAAGTCATAATATTCGACTTCTAACAACTTTACAATAAAATACTTATTACACTTAATATCAATCACATCTTTCCGAATCTTCTGAATCACATCACAAATACCATTCTTGTAGTAAGTAATAAATATTACATAGTATAAAGTAATACAAACTATTGACAGTAACATATTATACACAGCAGTTGACACCCATTTCTCTAAAGTACCTACTAGTAAACTACAACTTGTAGTACTTACATACTGAAGTATAGGTATGTCTAGGTTATAATAAAGATATACGGCCTAACTTATTTTTAAATGAACGCAGCTTATATTTAAATGACGTCATTTAGTACAGCGTCTTCGAGCATGCTAGCATACATGATAGCAGCATGCATACATGCTCGAAGGCGCCCCGTACTAAATGACGTTTGAAAATTGAAATGACGTAGAAACAGTTTTGACGTCGACGTTACTTAAAATATTTATGCGGCGTTTATAGGCAATGCTCAAGTATACATGTTATACTAAAGAAACACAAAAGAATGTCAGCTTTATTTTTCATTTACCATGTAAGTAATAGGGAATATTTCTGCGTATTTTATTCTTTTTTTTTGATGAGGGAATGCTTCTGGAATATTATCATAAGCATTCATGGGTAATAACATTACTACATATGCGTAGTAAAGCATAAGAGCGGTAATGGAATACAATTATCGCTACAAATGTTTATCGTAAAATTACTGCTCTTAAGAAATAAGTTACGCATCTTAAGAACATTTTAAAATGCTTTGTTTTATTTCGCTTGTCACTTTAATGTTTAGAAAGTTTATTATTTTGTATTTTAACCTGTATAATAAAAGGTACCTGAACAATAAAATAGTGTTGAGATTTCCCACATACCTAATGAATTACATTTTCTTTATAGATAGGTATTCAAAACTCCTGCACACATCCGTCGTTTTATCGAAGTATGTCAAAAATAATGTGGAAATGAACTGACCTCATTCCGATTTTTAGAAATTATTAGGATTTTTGTGTGGAATTCACGCCTCTAAATCTATTTTATCTGTCTTTGTTAATCTCATTATTTAAAATACAAATTAAGGACAATAACTGCAATTTCTTAAATCTATCTAATAGGCTAATAGATATCAATTTTGCTGTACTATTATATATTTTTAGTTACCTACTATCAGATATTTTAATTACAAAAATATTGCTTGCTTTAATACTGTAATATGTAGAAGTTTTATTTTACACCAAAAAGCTGAAAAGCTACAACACCAACACATACAACACTTTATTATTATTAGTATATTCATCATCATCATCATCATCGCAGCCGTAGAACGTCCACTGCTGAACATATGCCTCCCCCATAATTTTCCAAAAGGACCGGTTGGAAGCGGCCTGCATCCAAAGTCGTCCTGCGACCTTTATCAGGTCGTCTGTCCAGCGTGTCAGTGGACGACAAACGCACGCTGCGCTTGCCGGTCCGTGGTCTCCATTCAAGAACCTCCTGGCCCCAGCGGCCATCTGTTCTGCGTGCTATGTGCCCTGCCCACTGCCACATTAACTGGCTAATCTTCTGGGTTATGTCTGTGACTTTCGTTCTTCTACGAATCTCCTCATTTCTGATTCTGATTCACGTAGAGAAACCCCGAGCATAGCCCTCTCCATAGCTCGTTGTGCGACTTTGAGCTTACTTATGAGACCCATAGTAAGAGACCACATTTCAGTGCCTTAAGTCATCACTGTTAACACACATTGGTCGAAGACTCTCTCAAGTATTTTTGAGGAGAAGACTTCGCGAAATTTCCGGAACGCTGCCCAGCCGAGTTGGATTCGACGATTGACTTCTTTCTCGAAGTTGGGCCTGCCTAGTTTGACTGTCTGTCCTAGGTAGATGTATTCGTCAACAACTTCGAGAACTGAGTTCCCAACTGATATTGGGGTAGGTACAACATGGGCATTAGACATCCATCTTGTCCATGTTCATCTTAAGGCCCACCCGTTAAGAAACTCGATGGAGGCCTTCGAGCATTAATGTACTGAGGTCTTCCATGGATTCTGCCATGACTACAATATCGTCGGCAAATCGAAGGTGAGTGATGTACCTACTCGCCGTTGATATTAATACTATGTCCTTGCCATTCCATGAGCTTGAAGGCGTCTTCCAATGCAGGGGTGAACAGTTTCAGAGATATAACGTCTCCCTGTCTCACTCCTCTTTGCAATGGAATTGCCTACAAACTCTGCTTCTGTACTCGGACTGACATGTTGGCGTTTTTGTACATACACTTCAGCACTTCAATATACCGATAGTTAATACGGCACCGCTGGAGAGACTCAAGTACTGCCCGTCTCGATCGAATCAAAGGCCTTCTCATAGTCCACAAACAATAAACTGAGATGCAAGTTATACTCTTCGGTCTTCTTTATAACTAGCCGTAGCGTGTGGAGATGGTCTATAGTACTATAGCTTTTTCGGGAACCGGCTTGTTCCGGTTGATTAGTATATTACAGCTTTGTAATTTATCATAATTAAGACAAAATGAATTATTATATAGGTACAGGAATGTATTACAAATTGTAAAAGTACCTAGAATCTATCTATTGATTTAATAATGTTTATACAGACATGGATTAATCACATGGGTATTAGTAAATAAAACCAAATTAGCTTTAAGATACATATGTGCTCTACTATTTGTGATGTTGAATGTCCTAGCTTCAGCAACAATTAGATTAAATCAAGTAAAATAATTTTCACTGTACACAAATTATGTACATTATGTAATAATAAAACAAGATTAACGTGAGACTTACGCGTTGTAGTTATGTACATTACTAAAATATAAAATGTAAAAAAGAATTTAGCAACCCTGACTTCAATGATTCTCTACTTTATGGCCATGCAATCCTCATTCCGTACAGCATACTAGTCTCAGGAGAGGTGGGCAATTAGTGTCAAATATCTTGAGAATCTGTTAGGTAAAAGCAGATTAAAAATTGGTTGCCCCTCAATGTATATTGAAGTTTTAATGCAACAAAATAATTGATGAATAAAACTATACAGCCTATGTAGCAAAAAACAAATGCACAAAGTGAAAGAACTCTTGACCGCTTGAGTTCTACCATTGCTAATAAACATTCTGATTACATTTTAGACATGGTGATTTCAATAGGCCTTTAGAAAATTTAAATACAATTTTACACTATTTTTTGTTTGCCGCCGTGCACTTATATCTTCCATGTCAGATCAAGGTGGTTAAGAAATAAAATGCTCCTGTAACATATGTTTAAAAACAACATTTGATTTACAGGTCCATGTCCTAGTGTAACTTTGTGGTTTAAATTTCATACTTGGTAGGCATTTTGGACAATCCAATTGGTTAAAAAAGTATTCTTTCTTAGTCATAAAAATGCTGCAGCCATGGATGTTAGTAGGTTTCTACATTACATAAATACAAACTAACTTAATTAGGGCACCAAATTATATTTTCACCTAGTTACAGTAATTACAAATTATTTTGTTTCATTCCATTACAATAATATATATGGAAATGTAACATATAAATATACAATAATTATACTATAACATCTAATTGAATTGAACCTAGAATAGAAACCTATATTCAAATAACAAAAGGCTATCAGCTAACAGAATATCTAGGCATGCAGTTATACCATGTGTACATAATGTGATGAAAACCCCCAAAATTGACTGTCACAAAGCAGTTACATTCAATAAATAAATACCACTATGAATGTCACTATATTATTAAGACATTAACAAAATGTTTGTGAGTTGTATACTAGGCACACTCGCTGTATAACCAACTATGGCATGTTATAAAAGAAACTCAAAAGTTACAGCAGCTGTTTGTCTTACGGGCAGTCTTGTAGAATGCCTTACTGTGCATAGACAGACTGTCAGATTTGGCCACTAAATCATCCAGTTTCTCTCCTCTCTCTAACACAGCTTTTATAGTATCATGAAGAATTATCTTTGTCTCATCAAGGTCATTTTGTATCTTTGTCATTGCATCAGCTTCTTTAGGATTCTGATATTTGGCTAGATGTTGATGCAATGCTGGAAAATCAATTGTATCTTCTTTTGCTGTGACCCATGAGCTTGCTGGTACTGCTGCTGTGAATTCATCCAATGTTTTTGTTATGAGTGTGTGCGCTACTCTATTAGGATACTCGTGGTCTGTTATTAACACACCAGCTAAATTGTCAGATCTAACATATACTTGTAGCATATACTCCCCTTCTTTTACAGACTGCCTAGAGGCAGGCTGTGTCCTTTCCACCATGGTTTTACTGACAAATGTCATGAACTCTTGCACTGAAGACCTTTGGAAGAAACTAAAGCTTTGTAAGTCATATGCAGCTTTCAGAATTGTTGCACTGTTCACTCCTTTGTAGAGAACAACCACAGCATATACTTTCACCATTTTTTAAGTTGTATTTTGTTATTTATTGTCTGAAATAAATATTTACATATTAGAGCATATTTTGATACATAATTTCAAAGCAATTTCATCATAATCAGCCCATTTTGTTCCCACTACTGGTACTCGAGCCTTCCTCTCAGAGAGAGGAGTTGGGCTATAATCCACCATGCAAGCCCAGTGCGGATCGATGGATATGTTAGTGGCCAACCCATGTCGAAGTTAGTATGTGTCAATGTGTTAGTACAACATGTACTAACACATTACATTACATGTTAGTACACATTGCCTGCTGCTTCTGAGTGTTGCCAGTTACCAACTTGCACCTTTAATGTGGTCAAGACTTGGATGGTGACTAGTGGCAATTTCAACTGAGGACTTCCATAAAATGGGACACATTAAGGTCCTTTGGTCCCAGTTGCTTGTATCAGGAGAATACTCATCAGGCTATGTATTGTATTTATTGTGAGCTCTCAAAATTTCAGCACAGTTTTATGCGCCATATTCACAAGTAAACATAATGTACCTACATTTAGAGATATGCTGCAATATACATATATATTAACCAGTCTGCATCTGTTGACATTCATTGACTTCAAATGGTTTGTTTTATGTGCAAACAGGATACGAAGTCATTAATAATATCAATTAATTATTATTGTTATTGAAGGGTTTGCCAGAGTTGTACATACTGATCCTATTCACCTATCTTTATATTAATAAAATACCTTTAACAACCAACTTCAACAACAAATTGATTTAATTATACTTTCATAATGTTCACTGCCAAGGGGTGCATTTCATTGCCTGCCTGAATCTATGTGCTTTGATCGATACAATATACTAAAATAGATTTCAAAATAGATAAATATAGATTTCAAATTACAAGAGATACTTATTGGGAACAAAAGTGAGCTATCGAGTTAAAGCAGTAGATTTGTAGGTGTAATTTAATAACAGTGGTGTCTATAGTGGTATAAAATATTGAGAGAGACGCGATAAACAGGGACAAAAGGATGTCATACCTAAAGTTTCTAGTTACATGTATACTTAATGAAACAGATAAATATTCTTAAATAAAACAAAATTACTATATTAGTAATGATCGCAAAAGTTACGATTAATTTGAGAAAGAGTAGATTTATGTATAGATAAAATACTTACAAGATTTCACTGAGCCTCTTGCACTATTACAATTAGATGCTAATAACACTAGATGATCACCAAAGCAAGAAGAATGTAAGTATAGGAAATATTTAGAAATCTCATATGATCTTGCGGGATAGTACCTAGTCCCAGTAAGTATTATTTAATGTATTTATTTCTGCTATGAATGTGGTGCGAAACAAAAGTCAGAATATAGACGATTCAAACAAAATTTCGAAATTTATTTATTCCTCTTCAACAAAAATATCTCTTTTGCACAGCACGTCGGTCGTGGACAGTGTTGCCAGGTCCACTTTTCAATTTACCCTAGGCTTCTTCAAGTGTTACCCTACATTTAAAATTAAATAATTGCAATAAAAACTCTATATAATACTTATTTATTTATTTGATTATAGGTGAGCAGCATGATGCTGACATGCCTATATCCTGCTGTGTTGAAATATTCTAATGTCCACAAATACACTGGTTTAGTTCACTGGCTAGAGGTTGGCAAGAGATTTTATAGTTTTATGCAGCCAGCCATCCAGTCGGTTCTTAAACATGTTCACAGATGCAGCTCAAACCACCTTTCAGGTAACCTGTTCCAGATGTAAGAATCTCTGTTGCTGAGGATATGGTGCGCAGTGTTGGTGTAAGCAAGTACTCGTACACCCTGATTTTTCTGGTTGTAGCCTCTGACAATTCATATATTTGGTAAATGTTGGTTGTGAAGCGTAAATATAGGTATAAATTAAGTGTCGGTAAAATGACAGGATACCCTAAATAAAACAGTGAAATCGTAAATTTTAACACACATTTTAGCATCCCATAAATCAAAATATATTCTGAGTTTACTCATGTAATTAGCCAACGTTATTAACCAAAGTTTAGTATTTTTGTTAACAAAGACATATTTTCAGTCAGAATAAATGACCATTGGTCCTCAACTTATGGCCAGGAAACATTTTAAATCAATCAGTATTAATGTATGGCGCTAATATTTCTTGTATAAACTTCTATTTTAGTAACGGGTCAACCCCCTTTAAAAAAGGGAGATGGGAGCTCCGCTACGCTTCGCTCTTAACTGAGCCTTCTTACCTAATAATATTAGGTAACATAAACAAATAGATTAATCACCTGGGCAATATAGCAGGTTATTCTTGATGCGCTAATATTAATAAATAACCGGCCAAGTGAGAGTCGGACTCGCGCACGAAGGGTTCCGTACCATTATCTATAATAAATACTTCAAGTTTCTAAGTACCTGTTATCGTTATTAAGACCGAGAAAAATTGAAAAAATATTACGTTTTTGTATGAGATTAAACTTAACCTTAACCCTTAAACATTAACTTTATTTTAATTTCATTATTTATTTTTAAAGTGAATATGTAACTTAATATTCTGTGAATATTTCATGCGTCTACCTGTCGCCGTTATTAAGTATCGAGTAAAATCGAGCAAAAAAAACACGTTTTTTGTATTGGTAATAGCCCTTAAAAATATTTTATTCTGTTTTTTAGTATTTGTTGTTATAGCGGCTACGAAGAAATAATAAGTCAGGAAGCATAATTCAGAACAAATTCCACACAAAAAGTGGCCCTTCAAACCAAAACGACGTATGGTTCCAAATACGAATTACTTCCAAGGTTACAAATAGACATTTTCGGTGATTGGTTTAAATTCAGAAGGCAATCAGGGATTGGTTCACGCGCGTGCTGCAACGTCTACAATGACAGCTGAGTCATAGCGGCGTGGACGATGTTATGCAACAAGTGGGCTGGACCAACTAAATAATAAATCAATGTTTTAAAAATCGTATGTCCCGCGAAATTAATTTATTAAGTGTTTGTCTAGAAGACATAAGAGAGACTCTTTCTTTGCAATGTAGTGATGAAAGATTATGAAACATTTTACGCTTATACATTTTACCAAAAAAAATAAGTCATAGAATACCTTCATTATCAATTTAGAAAATTTAACCAATTTATAGAATAACTTTAGAAAAGCACTGTGTTTATATTACTAACAAATAAATTAGCAACTCAGCTAAACCACTTCAAAATTTACAGAGGGAATTTTCATTAGCTTGAAAAATTAAACGTGTTTTAAGTTGACCAAACATTGAACTGATTTTTAATGCTATACTTACCTATCTTACATACCAACTGTAGTCAATCATTTATTGTTCATTGTATGTAGTATCTCTTAAAGATGTAGATGTCTCTTCGGGACAAATCATCATGAGATTTTAAATAACATAATTAAAAAAAACCAGTAGGTACTTACTGTACTAACTTGTAGGTACTGCAATTTTGTGTAACATGGGCCATATTTTTTTTTTATCTACAATTGCTGTCGTCAAAATTAACGGAGTATAACTATGTTGGTTTTCAAAGGCAGTCATACTCTTGTTTTTCTAGCTTAAGTACAGTTAGGCACTTATTTTGCCACATTTAATCAGCAAGCAAGCGAGAATAAAACATAATAAGCAAAACACATTGCTGTTTCATTTCAATATTTAGTCCTGAAGAAAAAAATACATCCTAAATTAAATCAAAAATAGACTGACTTTATTTGGCATAGTATTGACTATCTCGATTTGTTAACGTATTTGAACATCTTCGAATAATTATAAAAGTGAATAAAAGTGATTCCTGGATATTTTAATCGTGTATTGCTCCTGCACCACTTTACAACGAATACTGGCATGATGATTCACAACTAGTTCACAATGATAAAAATAAAAATGTACGCGAAGGCTTGACTGATGACGTACTGAACACAACTTTTAAGCCCCGCCTACTTGAGCACGACTTTTCTTGGGTAATTTTTTTACCACTGTTACAGTTCCTGACTTATTATTTCTTCGTAGTATAGCGGCAACAGAAATATATCATTTGTGAAAATATCAACCGACTGACTATCACGGTTCATGAGATACGGCCTGGTGACAGACGGATAGATATACAACAGACAGCGGAGTCTTAGTGATAGGGTTCTGTTTTACCGTTTGCGTACTGGCACTCTAATAATACCATTTAAGTTATTAATTATAACAAAGAAAAGCAAAGCTACTTTATATGTAATAACTTATTCACTTCCTGTTACTGAAGCTATCTATGAACGGGGTGCGAGAGGTGAGACCTGCCCCCCTCTAAATAGAATTCTGGCTAAGCCCTTGGCCTGGCATCAAAGTTAACTCCTACATTTATGTCCTCAGTTTACAAGGAGCTGTACCAACCAAGAAGGCCCCTGCCCAACAAGTCACAAATGTGTGTGAATAACTGCATAAACTGACTTACATTAGTTCCTGCAGCGGAGCACGTAGTTGTCTCTCTGTCGTTGGTTCTGTGAAAGAAAGAAGAAGGAATATCAACAGTCCAGCTCGGCGGTTCCTCAGACGATCCAAGATCCAATGCTCCGATTATCTTCTGTGTAATTTTTACTTTAGTTCAGTATTTCATTATTCACAATTAAGGAACTTTAATTATCCAATTCCAATAATTATATTAACACAATACCGCTACACCACATTCCAAAATAAAAAAACAATAATTATTACAATTACATTTTACAACCAGATGATCAGTGAATGCCAAAAAAGTTTTGCTCTATCAAAATTACGCACTTGTCTAAAGTACAAAGTAACGTTACGGGACAAAACAATATTTAATAATGACATAAACATCCTCGCATTAAACAGTTTGGAACACTATGAAATAAAAAAGAAATCTATCAAGGATCAGAAAAGGTGTTGTATTTTACCCCTTTTCAAACAACAGGACCTACTTTAATGAGATTTAATGCTAATAAAAAGAAATAGAATGATTGAACTTGAGTGTAACTTGAATACCTCTAAGCTTCAAGAATTGTAAGTCAGGTTTTTACTAGTACAACAAGAGCGATGTCATGGTACATATTGCCACTGTGAAGGTTGCATAATATTTCAATTATTTTTAGTATAGGCAAGCTTTTAGGTATTGTTATACGCAATGAATGATATGTCAATTTTAGGACAAAATACACCAGTACCCTAAAACAGAAGATAATATACCCTAAAAAAATCTCTGCTAGTTCACATTTACCCTTATTCTAGAGAAAAATACCCTAAGGTGGCATCACTGCGTCGATGTCGAGACTGCGGACTTACAACAACTGTCACTGTCAACCACAAACTTTCTGTCAACTGTCGGCAAGTGTACCTACTCATAAGAGGTGCGTTCGATTAGCTTATAAGGGCATTGGTGGCGTTGTCATTGATGGCTCTTTTGTTATAGCGTTCGTAAAGCTCAAAAACGTTATTTGTTCGGAACATTCGAACATTACATCACTGGCATTTCTAGCTGACATAGCGTTAACCCAATTGCACGTGGCTCGTGACCATCGCGACCCGCGGCAGTGCTTTATCAGCAGCGAATGCACTCACAGTCCACTAGCTAATTTATATCTTTTCATAGCATCATTTTAGCCATATTCTATAAAGTTATTATGTATATGTGTGTAGCAATTTAGTGCCAATAAATATCATTAGCAGCAAACTATCTTTATCCTTCACGTCCACGAACACATGCAAGTACGCTTCCCGTACATGTCCTTCGAGCGGTAAAAAGTGGAACACCACGTGTTCGTCGCGCGTGTTTTTTTCATCATCAGTGACAGGGTACAGTGAGCAGTGTTTTCTGGACAGTGAAGGACTAGTAGCATCATACGGCACAGTGACAATATCGTGTAAAGTATCTGGCTAGGTACTATACTTAGCACATCCAGCAGTAAGCGCACCGCATACGTCAGCCAACTTCCACGTGGAGCAGGTACCACGGGAAGGAGCCACAGCCAGCAGCAGAAGCGTATCGAAGGACGAGTGGATTGACGCGGGAGCAACCGACGTCGAGCGAGCTAACAATTTACGGGATATCAAGTAAGATCTTTCCATTTTTCTTACTTAAGAGCCTTAACCTAAAGCAGCGACATGGAGGCATTATATTTTAAGCAAAGCGAGATTGCGGAAGATATTAGAAAGGTTTTAGTGAATTTAAAAAGGATAGCGCAGTGCGGAAGAGCGTTGAATATTGTCAACAGCGGATAAATAAATTGGAATGATTGTAGAGAGAATATCAAATCAATCATGATAAACAACTTCCGTTCGAAGGGTCAAATATTTTATTAACTCGGAATTCGGCAGTACTCAAAATGACTACTTAGCAGCAAATAGGTGATCAGTACGACGAATTATTATTAAAAGGTCAGCAGCAGCCCGAGTACCCTACGCGTGAGGGATCACCGCAGCAGCCGAGCCAGCAAGCAGTAACAAGTGGCAGAAACCTGGAGCCACGACAGCTGGGTCAAGCCATGGAATCGAGAGGAGTAAATAGCAAACTCGATGATTTAGTACGTAAGCAGCAGATCAATTTCAAAGCGTTTATGAGAGCAGTAGATAGCATCAATGTGGAATCCATGGAAGAGAAGTGGGAATTCGAGGACGCCCTTAAAATGTTGCAAAGGATGACTAAACGATTATTATTATCGGAAATATCTAAAATCTTCGATCCGTTAGATTGGTTGGCACCACTCACCACTAAGATGAAATTATTATTTCAAAGGGTGTGGTTAGAAACGGATTTGCAATGGAGTGATACAGTTCCAAATGATATCAAAAAAGAATGGGATAAAATAAAAAATGACCTAGCATGTATTAGTCATTAGTCAGTATGCAGTGCCCCGGTGGATACAGAGCGAGCCTAGCAGCGTGATTGAATTGCATGGATTTTGTGATGCTTCAATCAGATTTACAGCATCTGTTATATTTGGGAGAATAGTGAAACAAAATAGCACATCGGTCGTGTTGATGCAGCAAAAACTCGCCTAGTACCGACAAAAAGAGAAGTGTCTCTACCCGTCTTGAATTGTGTTCTGTGGAACTATTAGCAAAACTGATGAATAAAGTTGTTAACAGTATCAACAGTAATAACTGTTGATACTGTTAACAACTTTATTCAATCAAAATCAAAACTATTGGATGGAGTGACTCCATGGTTACCCTCAGCTGGATACAGGGAAATCCTGAGCGTTGGAAGCCATTTGTAGCCAACCGCGTAAAGAAAATAACCGCAGTAATGCCACCTGAGACATGGCATTACGTCACATGTAAACAAAACCCAGCAGACGCAGCCAGCAGAGGGATGACGTCATCGCAGCTGAAAGAAAACTCACTTTGGTGGCATGGTCCGGAATGGTTATCAAAAAGTGACTTTCAAATTGAGCAAGAAAAGGAAATTACGACAAACGTAGAAATAAAAAGGCACACGAATGTAGCCCAGCAGGACACAGAAATTCAAAACATCGTAATAAATTTATTAGAGCGCTATAGTTCATTCACAAAGATAACTAGAATATTATCCTAGATATTACGAGCGATCACACCGTCAAAACAAAAACCGACAAGCAAGTATCTCACGTTACATGATATCAGAAAAGCAAAGTCGGTAATAATAAAATACATACAACAAATGGAGTTCACAGCTGAGATCTCACGATTAAAACAAATAAACATATATCATCAAACAGCAAAATACTTTGCTTAAATCCATTTTTAGATCAGGATGGTGTTTTAACAGCAGCAGCGTGACTAAAAAACGCTAACATAAGCGAGGATATGAAAAATCCTATAATTATTCCATATAGCGGGCGATTAACTGAGCTGCTCATAGATCAAGCACACGAGCTATCATTCCACGGTGGAGCTAGATTAAAATTGCATGATTATGCTGTCAAATACATAGCTGTCAAAAGACGATCACAAACAACCATGCTCCGGACGTGGGTAAAAATTACTCTTTTTGGTGGCAAAAATTCCTCTTTCTTAGCTTTCCGAACGCTGAACAAAAAGGGACATGAACGACATTTTCACCCATAGATTCCCAATTCGAACGCCCCTTGTGAGCGTTTTTGGCATTATTTTCGCTAAAAACACTCACGAAGGACCTATTCGAACGCACTAATAGTTGCACAATATAGCCCTCGAATGGGTCAAGATAATGTCTGTCCCAAGTGCGTTCGATTAGCAAAGAGGGCACTGACGGCGTTGCCATTGTTGGCTCTCTTGTTAAAGTGTTCGTAAAACTCAAAAACGTGAATATTGCCACATTTGCCCAGACGCTACTCGAACGCTCAACCGAGCATACGAGTATGACCTAAAATACTCGTAGCATGATTATGCTCTCAAATACATAGTTGTCAAAAATCAATCACAAACAACCATGCGCTGGATGTGGGTCAATAATTGAATTTTTTGGTGGCAAAACTAACTCATTTTTAGTTTTGCGAACGCTGAACGAAAAAAATTTGAGGGTTGGCGAAAATATTGTCTTTCAATATGCCCTAATGTAAACCCTTCTGTAGTTTGGCGGAATATTAGGAAGTTCAGAAACGGTGTCAGTGAAACACCGCGTTCATCATTGCCTATAAATCTTAGTAATGAGTTTCTAAATCGTTTAGCTCCTCCTACAGTTCCCCTGCAAGTTTATTTTAGTAATGTAATTCCGGTTGCAATACCACATAATCAGTCCACTTTAAACTCTGCCTTCACTTTACAAGAATTGGAAGGTGTCGTATCTTCTGTTAAAGATTCGGCCCCAGGTGAAGACGGTATACCATATTCATTCGTAACTAACCTTAGTCAATCATCACTTAAATACTACTTGGATATAATAAACAAAGCAATGCTCTCAGGAAACGTACCTCCGTCATGGAAATCACAAATAGTTATTCCTTTGCTCAAGCCTGGTAAAACACCATCAGAGGTATCATCATATCGCCCGATAGTTTTATCATCCGTAATTGTTAAGATCGCTGAAAATCTAGTTAAAAATCGTCTCGAGTGGCTTGTTGAAAGCCGTGGAATACTTTCCGAGACTCAGTTTGGTTTTCGGAAAGGCAGGAATACTCTGGATAGTGTGGCTACACTTGTGACGGATATTCGAGTAGCTTTAACATATAATGAATGTGTTTTGGCCGTGTTTTTAGATATAGAATCTGCATACGATAATGTCATTTTACACGTACTTAAATCAAAGCTTGACAAACTTAAAATACCAGATGCACTTTCGTGTTTCATTTTTAATCTCCTTTCTGGTAGATCTATAAAATTAGATCAAGCGCGAGATCAACATAGACTAGTATGGAAAGGTCTTCCACAGGGTTCAGTACTAAGCCCCATTTTGTACAATATTTATACGTACGATTTAGAGCGGTCACTTCAAAATTCTGCCAATATCCTTCAATATGCGGATGACATAGTTGTATACTCAAAGGGTCAATCTGCTAATAAAATATGCACTTAAATGTCAAATTCCCTGAACTATTTAAACAATTGGATGGATGCTAATGGTTTAAGCGTATCGGCCCATAAGAGCTCGGCGGTATTATTTACACGCCATAGAATGCCTCCCTCGATAAATTTACAGTTAAATAGCAATTTTATTCCAATTAAAAATCAGGTCAAGTTTTTGGGTGTGTTATTGGATTCCAAACTTACAGGGATACCTCATTGTGAGTATGTTACGGCCAAATGTGAAAAGCTCCTCAATTTATTGAGATGTCTCTCGGGCGTTTGGTGGGGTGCGCATCCTTTCTCATTAAAGCTTCTATACAACGCCCTTGTACGATGTGCACTTGATTATTGAACCTTCGTACTGGAGCCTTGTAATGTAGCTGGTCTAAAGAGACTGGATGCAATTCAATCAAAAGCTTTGAGAATTATCTCAGGAGCTATGAAATCAAGCCCATTGAACGCTTTGCAAGTAGAATGTAATGAACCTCCACTTAATTTAACCGTCAATTTCTTTCAGATCGTATGTTTTCACGTGTTATTCAATTCTCAGATAGCCATTTAATTTCAAATCTACGTCTACTTGCTGATATTACTGAGAATTCAAATTATTGGAATCACAAATCTTTGCCCTGTTTAGTAAAAAGTTATATTCGGTATAAATCATTAAGTGCAGTGACACATAGGTCTCCCATACTAGATTTATACAACTGTGAATATGAAGGTCTTATTTACACCCCAACAGTTTGTTTTAATTTGGGAATTGACAAATATAATGCTAATGCTAATACACAATTCAAATCTATTGTCAATGAAAACTGGCCAAAATGGCACCATATATATACAGATGCGTCCAAACATAGTTCACACGAATTTGTTGGTGTGGGCGTATATCATGCTCAATATAATATCGTTCAGAAAATAAAATGCTCATTTGAAACGTCTGTATTTACAGGTGAATGTCTTGGCATCGTTAAAGCCATTGATTATGTTATTATGTTCAAACTAAAGAATACTCTAATTATAAGCGATTCTATGAGTGCATTGCAAGCTCTGTTGAAATTCCCTTTTAAATCTATAACTCATTTTAGTCTCATTGCCGAAGCAAGGAGCAAATTGTATACATGTAGTTTGAAAGGCTTTTCTATCACTTTTGTATGGATACCCAGCCATTGCGGCATTAAAAGGAATGACACAGCCGACAGGCTTGCCAATGAAGCAGTGGTTTGTGGAGACCAATTCCCTTTTAAAAACTATTCCCATGACCTTGCCACTCTTCCCAGGTTATTTCTTCAGGAATCCTGGAGTAGTATCTGGGCATGTAGCGGCCAAATAAAAGGAAAGCATTACTTTAGCTTACAGCCGTTGTTACGTCAAAAGCCATGGTTCTCATTCATAAAACTTACCAAAATTGCCACAACGATTTTAATAAGAATGCGTCTAGGCCATACAACTTGCCCTGCCCATCTTGCAAGGTTTCACATAATTAATAGCCCAGACTGCGAATGTGGGCATGATATTGGAGATTTGGACCACATAGTTTTCTCTTGTCCTAATTATGACCGTGCTTCCTTATACAATAGCTTAATAGCTATCCACATCTCATTTCCTACTAATGTAAAAACGCTTCTTTTTACGGCTGATACCTCAATTTATACTATTATATCTGATTTTATTCGTAGTAACAACATAAAATTGTAAAAATGTATAGTAGATAATTAGTAATTTGATAAGTATAGAATAATAATTGTAAATATTGTAGTTAGATACCTTTTAAAAAATATGTAAGTACCAGTACCTATATATGGATACTCTTTCTGATCCGAATTAATTTTAAATTTCCTAATTTTTAGGAATTAATAATTCCTAATTTTATCCGATCTTTACGTTTCTTTCAAATTATTTACGCGTGAAACGTTTCCCCTCTTTTATAAAATTTAAAAGATATAAGTTAAAAATGCCTCGTATAAAGACCTACTAAAGACGTTGAAGAGAGAAACTCTACCGCTAGAAATACACTTGTTAATGGCAGATGCGCAAGACGCGCAAAGCCATACTCCCTGAACAACAGGGAAAGGAAAAAAAAAAAAAAAAAACACTGGCATTTCTCTTTTATATTCTCTTTGAACACTGGTTGATTTGTTCAAAGAGAATCTATGAGATTTGTTGTTTGTTTTGTTCAGTTCAAGTTAGCAAGGAAATTATAATATAATACCCATAGATTAAAGTATAAGTATAATACCTATCTTTAATTTGTATGATTTTGTGTTAACTGGTGTTTTCATAAAACACGATGGCTGAGAGCACTGAGAAAGTAGAAAACAGTAGCGATGCACGGAGACGTATCCTCAATATAGCGGTGTCTACTGTACTCCTGGAAACTGGCTTTTCTTCTGCTGATAAAATGTCCCTGGAAACACTAACTGAAATGCTACAAGCTTGTAAGTTCCTATCATAGTACCTATTTATTTGCGAGTAAGTTCCTGAAGGTCGTCATATTGACTTCATGTACAATTCAAATGAAAGAGCAATATTTTGCCTATTTTCTGTTGACATTTATTCACCTATTTCTAAATTCATCCTCAGCGTGAGTACAATGGCTTATAATGATTTATTGGACAAGACTTGTCCAAGTTGGACAGTCCAACTAACTTAGTTACAATGAGTGCTTATGCTTTGAACTCTTCAAGCTTCGATGACCTTATAGTATTTAAATAAATAATAATTTGTTACAGTCTTTGCAGAAGTTGGCAACTCAGCAAAGGGGTTTTGTGAACTTGCAGGCAGAGTTGAGCCTGTTCTTGGTGATGTTGTTATGGCTGTTATTAATATGGGTAAGTTTTGTATCTTCTAAGGCGCTATGCAGACGACTGGGCGGGGCGGACATTTGACCGCGAAGCAATAAAGACCGTCAGTGTCCGGCGGGCACAGGCGGCGCGGTCTTTTTGCCCTCTGTGTGCGTTGGTAGTATAGGATTCCCTTTGCGCTATTGTTCACGATAAAATTGACCACCCCATTGTCTGCAGAGCGTCTTAATGATGTGATAGAATCTCAAATGATGTCATAGAATCTCTGAAAATGTGTTGTCTGAAAGAGTTTAGGTAACCACCTATTGTTATACTTAGTTATTAGTATGGTTCTTTCTAATCATATTTATGAATGTGGTGTCTCAATAAAAAGTTACTATTAGAAATACCATAGTTCATCCAATTTCAGGGTGAAGTAACCAACATACATGCTCTCTCACCAACTTTCACATTAGTGTGATATACTTAATTACTTATACTAGTAGTACTGCAAACAGTAGACCTCACAAGCTAATAGAGAATAAACTTCACAACCTATTATCTTGGAAACCAATAATGTGTGTATGAAATTTTATCAAAAATGGTCAGTAAGTATCAGCAAACTTCCCCCAAAATTATATTAAATAGTAGAACATGCATACCAAGTTTAATCAAGATTGGTATGCGATTTTGGAGAAAATTCTCATATTAAATTCGAATGGCCTGTCTCTGAGATTGCAATGGATTCCCTCTCATGTTGGTATCCATGGCAATGAGTAAGTTGATGAAATGGCCAGAAACTCTAGTACCACAGGAATAGATACATTCATTATGCCAGAATTTACAGAAGTGTTGACAAAATACAAAATTAAGACGCTCTCTAACTACGATTTTAAATATTGTTCACACTCTTCACACACACAGAACACATGCGGGTTTCAATCCCGTTCAAATGATGTATTTCCCGACAATGTAATTTTCTCTGCTCTCTCTGCGAGGAAGGTTTGAGTGTACACATTGGGAATGTAATATGCTAAATACATTTACATATCATCATCATCATTATCAGCCGGAAGACGTCCACTGCTGAACATAGGCCTCCCCCATTGAACACACACATTTACATATACATATTGTAATAATAAAAAATTCGATTGTAAGTACATGTGAACTTGGTACTTGGTACTTGGTCAGCGGGCTGTTTTCCGCACCCATGCCGTCTCGATGCGGCACTTTGTGCGTGATGTCGGGTGGTGCGCGTTAGTCCAGCCACCCGATGTCGTCGAAGAAAGCCAGCAGCTCGCTGATGCCGGTGCAGGCCTCCTTGACGGTCCTCGGTGTTCCGAGGTGTTCTGCCCGTTGTGACGCCACGCTACTGCACTCCAGGATGACGTGCGCGGCCGTTTCGTCTGCCTCCAGGCACCCTCGGCACAGGGGGCTGTCTGTAACACCTAACATAAACAGGTGTTTGTTTAGTGAGCAGTGTCCCGTGACAAGACCGACCATTCGTCGTAGTTTGTCACGTTTCAGATTGCGGAGTTGTCTAGAGTACTTCGGGTTGAGCTTCGGGAACGCCTCTTTAGACTGTCTGCAATCTGTGATACTTGCCCAGTAGTCTTGATGTTTTCTTTTGGTTGTGTCACGTATCCATGCTCGGATTTGGCTGAATGGTAACGGGATCATTGGTTCCGGTCCTTTTGGACATAAGTTGGAACCTCTCCTTGCTAACTCGTCTGCCGCATCGTTGCCTCTGGATCCGCTGTGTCCCTTTATCCATTGGAGTGTGACATGGTTGGTTTTACTTACTTGCTCCAGTAGATTGTGACACTGTTTGATTAGCCCTGATGAGTGATTGTACCGTTGTAGGGCTCTTAATACTGCAGCGCTGTCGGAGAGTATTCTGATATTAAAGTCAGTTACCTTCCTCCTTAGTGCTGGTGTTGCCGCTTGGATCATCCCCACACATTCCGCCTGGAAGATGGAGCTATACTTACCCAAGCCTGTAGTTATATGAATGTTCAGATCATCCGAGAACGTACCCGCGCCGGTGCCAGTTGTAGTTTTAGAGCCATCTGTGTATATTCTTACTTCCTTAAGCCCTGAGCTATCACTAGGCTCCTCGTGTAACTGTATCTTATAGCTTTTAGTGAAGAAGTATTCTTTGTGCTGTTTGTCGTATATTGATTGCATGATTGGATTGCCTGTCGCTATTTCTGCTTTAGTCTGAACGCGGATGCTGCGGCTTCTTGCTGGATGTGTAGGTGCAACGGTGTGATTCCTGAAGTACATGTGAATGTATCATTGAAAAATATGGATGTGAGCGCTCCTATAAAGTGATATTCTCACCAAAATCTCTAGTAAATTATAAAAAAAAAATAAAGTTCGGGCGCCCGGAGCGACCTCACACAAAGATTATATATATATATATATATTTTTTTAACTCACCTGGAATACTTTGATAATGGTAATAAAAACCTGGAATACCTGAATTACTTCACTTTTGATAGAGCCTTGGTTCGTTTGATCTTTAAGCGGGGGCAGATAAATAACTAAAAAAAATCATTCAGTTTCGTTTATCTTTATTGCCGGGAAGCACAAGCGTTACAATAGTTTAAAGATTTATTTTGGTATTTTCGTCGCTGAAGGCGTACACCATTATTAGCTGTCGTTATTGTTAAACTATCGTTATTGCACCTTGATTTAAAAGAAGTTAATTATTTTTATGATTTTACACTGCACATGCTCAAGGCATGGGTCGTATAAGATTATTAATGCGTTACCTTTCTCCAAGGAATTGGAACCTGAGGAAATATCATTACGTGGCTTGGATTTCCTTCCTTATGATGGACGATGTGACACGCGGAAAAGGCATCTCGCCTCCTGCGCAGATGAAACCTCAAGATGGCGGTCAGCTCCAAGTAAATAATTTCCACGGGAATCTCATGGGGGAAAATTACGTAGAAATATACTCGTAAGAAAAATGCTTGTAAGAAAAAATCTTGCAAAAAAAGTTATGAAGAAAATTTTATGAAGAAAAGTTATGAAGAAAAACGCCAGTGGCTGAAACAATAAAAAGCTAGCGTTGAAAATAATGTCCGAATTCCAAAGTAAATCACAGTTTGACCTCAAGCAAAGAGCACAAGACTTACCGTTTTTAATCGGCGGGAATGCCGTACTCGAAATCCATGATTTAGAGGAAATCAATATAAAGATGCAAAGCACTTGGCTTGCGTTTTCTAATTGCGACTTACCATATTGGGAATGTCCAAGAAAATATCGATCCAAACGGATTTAAAAATTACATGTTGACGATACATCACGATGTTTTGTAGAAAAGTGATTCGACTTTTTTCCATCGACCAAACGTCAGTCCCGACACAGCACCACAGCCAATTATACAGATAAAAAACTGATGTCCACAGAGACAATACCTTACAGGGGCTACAAAAAGTGTTACTCTTGTAGTAAAAAAAGTTAACGTAGAATAAATTTCACCATAGATTAGCAATTTAAAACCGAAATACGTGTCTAGAATCGACAACGTGTAACGGAGCGAAAAACGAACGTTACATTACATACCTTCCCAAAAAAAAATAAAAGAAAGACTTTTCTTTTATGACCAAAGCCAACCCTCCACCAAAACCTACTAAATATTCATCAAAAGGATGACAAGAAAATTCAGAACTCTACCAAACTGAAGAGTCTCATAGTAGAGAAAGCTCTTAGCTGGAATAAACAAAACCAAAACTCAAACAAAAATCCATAGGATAATGGTTGCCAAACAGCAAACTAAAATAATAAAGTTACATATAAAAGAAGCATAAACCTAGACAAAAGCAAGTTAAATCTTAACTTCCATCAAACCCACCTTCAAGCCTATAAAACTTCCTTGAGTAGGTACAATTAGGCACCTTCGCCACCGACTCTTACAACACTGACTTTTAACAAACTATCTCCTTACTTTACCTCTCTATGAAGTGCGGTTGGACACCTTCGTCACCGACTCATACTCTTCAGTCCTAAACTTCGGTTAAGCTTTCGCCACCGATTAAATTTCTTAATTTTGAAACTTCCTCTTACTCAGAAGTGCGGATGGACACCTACGTATCCGACTCCTACTCATCTGGCCTAAAATTCGGTTAAGCTTTCGCCGCCGACTAAGATTTTACAATTTTGAAAAACCACTTAACTTCACACCGACGTTGTGCTCTACTGTAAAAGTATGCAGTACACAAACGGGTTAAAAGATGACAAATTGTTGAGAAATCAACAGTAAGAAATGAAAAGCAAAATTGAAGAAAATCACTGTTTGAAGGAACAGCTAAATGATGCAATAGTGACCGGCTTAACACATTCCGTGCACTACGCAAAAATAATGACAATAGTGACCGGCACACCACCACCGACTTTCCGAGCACTATGCATTAAATATTTCTGTTAAAAACAGAAAATATGACAATAGTGACCGGCACACCACCACCGACATTCCGAGCACTATGCATTAAATATTTCTTTTAAAAACAGAAAATATGACAATAGTGACCGGCACAACACCACCGAGTTACCGTGCACTACGCATAAAAAAGGTATGACAATAGTGACCGGCACAACACCACCGACTTCCCGTGCACTATGCACAAAAAAATATGACCACTGTGGTCGGCACAACTCCACCAACTTTCCGCACACAATGACATATAAAAGGAATCAATCTAGGGACAAATGTCCATAGATTGCTGATGTTCATCCTAACAAAAGGCGTAGGATTATTCATCAAAATTGGGACGGAAATTCAAAGATTTCACAAATCCAAAAATGTTGAGTACTCAAAAATCATGGAGTTAAAGATTATGGATTAGAGTAAGCTGCGCTAAAAAAAGTACTTTCTTATATGTTCCCACCATACATTTCTGAGCTAAATTTTGGTGTAAGTAGCGGAATTCTCCCATATATTATGTTATACATTTCGACTGAATTTCTAAAGCCCTCGCAGATAATTTCAGCTTCCATTCCCGTGGATGATCCTTCGTAATTTTTCTAACATATATGTCCTTTGGGTGCAGTGCTTTTTTTAATGCACGTGCGCAAATAAGGCAGTATTTATTTGTAACAGACATAAATAGTACTTCGCCAAATCTTCGTCCTATTATTACAGCTGCACCAGATAGAGCTCTGTAGTTGCTTCCATACGATCTTGAACTCCAACATCCATCTGCGTATACATCTATTATAGCAATGCCATCTTTTACTTTTCTTTCAGCTATAAATACGTTCGTGTCACTGAATTGTCTGCAATTTGATTTTGTTATGCGTATACTATGATAATTCCCAGCTGAAAGGCTGCTCTGTGCAGCAACGATTCGTAATTTTAGCGCTCAGCGTATTCAATTATGAACTCTATTCTAGTATCATAAAGACTAGCCAGTTACTTTTCGACAACTGTACATATTATATACAGTAAGTATTTTTATTCCCAAAAACTGCTAGTAAAATAAAGTAATAACAGTAGGTTATTAAAACTTACCCAAATTTATCATAATTTTTTTGATGTTTCGGTCGTTTTCTCGTAAATTACTTGTTTATTCTACGTTTATTTCCCATAATGTACTAGAAATCACTAATATTTAAGCCACATTCACTATTGTCAACACAGACCACTTTGTTTTTTTTTTTTTGATATATTAACAATAGTTTGTATTCTTTTAAAATCAATAATTAAATCGTATGAAATATTTTGTGTCGTAGAGTCTAAAGCTATTAAGAGGATTGCATAGCTAGTACTTTCCATGCTAAAAGAGAAAACTCTTTTCTACCATTTAACATTGTCCGATTTCAGTGTTTTTTTTTCATGGAATCATGACGTTGTTTGCTATGGCCGTATACGTTTCGATTTTTTCAGTTATTTAAGTTCTATAAAAGGAAATTTATAGTAGGTACATTGAAATACTGAAAAAATCAAAACGTACGGGCATAGTAAACAATGCCACGATTCCATGAAAAAAGACGTGTGGCACTCGGAGACTGCCGCGGTAAAGCTATTGCATAGCTGTTTTTATCAACATATGCAATTATAGTTATTTAACCAATGCCATCTAGAGGCGAGTTGCTGAACTAAAGAGACAAGCGTAATATTTCAAAAAGTCATTAAAAGTTCTGCTATTCATCGATAGATGCCAAATCAACTTATGCAATTATAATTATTTAACCAATGTCATCTAGAGGCGAGTTGCTGAACTAAAGAGACAAGCGTGATATTTCAAAAAGTCATTAAAAGTTCTGCTATTCATCGATAGATGGAGTCGGAGTGTTAGGATATTTAAGTTACAGTAGTTTAGGTTATAGTATTTGGTTATAACTCTTTTTCTGTTCCTGTTCTGATTAAGGTATTTTTTGCATAAAATATTATCCATCTGTTTCATTACACTAGATCTTTAAAGATTCTGCTTCTACGATTATCAGCGTACGAACTCACCTTAAAAATTTCAGTGCATGGCACAATCATTTTGTAAAAATTTCGGCAGACAAAGGGATTAGGTACAGAACCATACAAAATGAACCTCCTCGGTTGCCATGACTAAACTTAGTAGACAGAATATTGTAATGGCATGTAGGCTTCGCTCTGGGCACATTCCACTCAATCAGTTCATATATCTCATGAAAAAAGCTGATTCACCAAATTGTGAAATCTGCAGCAAAGTAGAAGACACAACATGGGGAATGTGTCCGCAGTGAACATATTAGATGTAAGCTAAGAGAAATGGTATACATTTTTTGGTTGTGGGTATATTCCAGAGTATCCTAGCAATGTCCACATCAGACATTGCTGGAATGCTTTACGGCATGTGCTCTAAAATACTGGAAAACTCCTCATAAATATGTATGTAACAATGGGGCTGGCATGGTCGTGACGACTAAAAGTCCCTTAAAAAAAGATTATTATTGGTTGAAAAATGTGACCTGTACAGGAAGACTAACAACTAACCTAAGAAACATACAAACGGATGAAAGTCAATTTGGCCAGTTAAAGCAGAGATGCTGCTCTCACACAGTCAACTATTAAAGTAGAACATGATAGTACTTTATGAATTTTTTCAGGCATTAGTCTTCAAGGCATAGAGCAATATGCTGTCCGTCCGAATAGACATGTAATTCAGCCTCCTCAACAAGCACCAGCACCTCGGACGCCAGCCATGCTGTCTGCAGGCTCTAAGGCTAAACCAGCTCCGCATATACCTTTCCATCTGCCTCCCCTACCAGATCCTCATGCTTACATCAGGACACCTGTAAGTGCAACAAAAGTTCTCTGTCACTTTGCATTCAAAATTATAAACATAACAAAACTAATAAATACATAGTTAGTCATTGGTAGTAGCCCTGCCTTCAAAGGAAGGGGCTCCCAGGTTCATTCCCTGCCCAGGGCAAATATTTATGTGATGAGCAGAAATGATGTTCGATGTGTTAATTTTTTTGTCCATACCTCCCTCCACACAGGGATTCAAATCAACAAAAATGTAAACTGTCAAAAATAGAGATAAGACTTATCTCTATTTTATGTATTTATTAATTATAGATTGGACATTATTATATTATTGTAATTTTCTAATATTTTCTTCAGACACATAAACAACCAGTGACAGAGTATGAGGCCATCCGAGAAAAAGCTGCATCTCAGAAAAGGGATATTGAAAAGGCTCTAACAAAGTTTCTGGCTAAAACCAGCGAGACTCATAATCTTTTCAACACAGATGATAATCAAGTATTTCCATGTAAGTAACTACTTTTCAAGTGATCACTAGTAAACCACTTTCATGTTTGTCAGTGTTTAATCTAAAGTCACAAATGGGTTTATGATTGTCTTGCTATGCTAATGCTAAAAATATTTTTTTTATTTGTGCCCAAAATATATTCACGAGTTACTAAGGTCTCGGCTTTAATCATTGGTCTCGCTCTCGCTTCGACTAGATACCGCGCTATTCAAAAACAACAGCTCCGTGAATGCGGCAACTCAATATTGTAGTGTGTGTAATGCAAATTGGGAGGATGCTAGGTGCGTAAGAGTAGTAAGAGTAATAGTAGTATAGTATGAGTAAGTAAGTGTTGCTAGCTACTAAACTGTTACCCAATTAATGTGAAAAAATATTGTATGTTGTGATTAAGTATGTATGTTACTGGTTATAATTTTAGTTCAGAAAAATACATTAACTTCGTGTATAATGAGAAATTTAGCTCACTTATATCATATTATTTAACTATGTATTTATATATATTACTATTAATTAACTTTGTATTTATATATTTATATGAGAAGACAAATAACAAGTATTCATTCATACTCGTACCTACAGTGCTTTCTATTTCCATTCTACCAGTCAGTAATTTGGTTCTACCTTTTGTATGTAACGTCTTAGGTTAATTTACAATGAATAGCTGCGTAGAAACAAACTAAATGAATAAAACAATAATCATATAGGCATAGTGAAACCTACTATTATGTACATGTCAATGGAGAGTCTAAAAATCATTATTATTAATTAAATACCACATTCAACTAACTTGTACTAGATTACGATACATTTGCCTTTTGGAATTTACACATTTCTGAAAATTTTCTCTATTCTCTCTATCTAGCTATATTTCTATCTCTAATACTCGTAAATAATCTATATATACAGTCGTGGTCAACTAATTAGGGACACTCTTTGGTTAAAGCGAATTGTGAATTTGTTTTTTATTTTCCAACGAGTCTAAACCATATTCCATATCTCTTACATGTAAGTATAATTAGTCATTTATGTGCCCGATTATACAAACAATAACAACTTCTTAAACATTAAACCTCTTTACAGTATAGCTGATAGATTATCGTAGTGCTATTTGTTCAAATAATGCTGGCTGGCCATTTAATTAGGGACACTGAGATATTGCGTCCTATTTTCAAAATTTGAATCTCAATACTTTTTTACTTCTTCTCTTATTGTTTCGTGGTAGTTTTGGCGGCAATCCCGATATTTATTTTAAGTTTTGAAAAATATTTTGAAGAAAAATGGGTAAAAATAAAAGTTGCGATCCAACACTACGAAAAATTATCATGAAGTTTGTTGTCGAGCATGGTTGGCCATACCGAAGGATAGCAGAACATTTAAATTGTTCAAAAACTATGGTATACAATGCAGTGGAACATGTCAGACGCAATAACACAGATTTAAATGTGCCCAGAACAAAAAGATCGAGAAAAACAACTCCGCAAGAAGATAGAATGATAACCAGGTTAGCTAAGAAAGATCCGTTTCTAGGCTCTATTTTAATTAAACACGAAGTGTTTGGGACAGACGAAAGAGCTGGTGTCTCAGCGAGGACCGTTCGACGACGTCTGGTAGAAGCAGGGTTGTTCGGAAGAGTGGCTCGCAAAGTACCGTTGTTGAACAAAGAACATAGAAATGCTCGTTTGGCGTTTGCACGTAAATATGGACATTGGACCTACGCCCAATGGCAACATGTATTATTCTCTGACGAGACCAAGGTTAATTTGATTTCTTCAGATGGAAGGCAATACGTACGGCGTCCAGTAAAAGCGGAAATGAATCCAAGATTCACAAAAAAGCAGGTGAAACATGGCGGTGGAAACATTAAAATGTGGGGTTCATTTTCTTGACGTGGAGTGGGACCTGTGAGGAAAGTTCAGGGTAACTTAGACCAACATCAATACAAGGCAATATTGGAGGAAACGATGCTTCCCTATGCTGAGGAGCATCTCCCTAATATATGGACGTTTCAGCATGATAACGACCCGAAACATACCGCCCGTTCAGTCAAGTCGTTTCTTACCAGTCAGTCAGTATCGGTGCTAGATTGGCCAGCAAATAGCCCGGACCTTAACCCAATCGAGCACCTTTGGCACGAAATCAAGAAAAAAGTAGCCATTTATCGTACCAAAACTTTAGATGAACTTAATGAAGCTTTTTGTGAGGCATGGGCAAACATTCCTGTCGAAACATGCCAGAAACTGATAATGTCTATGCCACATCGGTGTCAAGCGGTAATTACTAACAAAGGTTTTGCTACTGGGTACTGATTTTACACGTAATAAAATGGAGCTGTTAAAGATATTATAATACTGCAGATTATTAGTTTTGTTTAACTCTATTTTTTATTATAGTTTACTGTCCTTAATTAAATGTCCAGCTACAGAATTATACCTTAAAATTGAATACATGTTCAACCTTTGATATTAAATACTTTTTTCTATTTATTTATTCTTTTATTTACAGCCATTTAAAGCATAATAATCGGACAAATTATGCAAATAATAGTTACTGAGAAATCAATAGGGTTTTATATTTGTATGTACATAACCGGTTATTGTTCTTCACTATCTTGCATGTCCCTAATTAGTTGACCACGACTGTATATATAAAAGCGAAAGGTCACTCACTCATCACGAAATCTCAGAAACTACAAGTGCTAGGAGTTTCACATTTTTAGGACGTAGGAGCTCACTAAGACGGGATTTTATGAAATTCGACCTCTAAGGGTTTTTTTTTGGGGTTGATAGTTTGTATGAAACTTCGTTACTGCGAGTGATAAAAGTTTAAAATTTTGCATGGGGGTTCTTTTACAACGTAGGTGCTCACTAACGGCCGGTCCCAATAATCTATCTATCGCCGGTTTACCTTACTAGAGTTAGATATTTGACACTATTTGTATGGAAGTTATGTCAAATTTCTATCGGTAGTAAGGAAAACCGTGGATAGATAGATTATTGGGATCCTCCATTAGACGGGATTTTATGAAATTCAACCCCTAAGGGTTTTTTTAGGGTGGATAGTTTGTATGAAACTTCGTTACTGCGAGTGCTAAAAGTTTAAAATTTTGCATGGGGGTTCTTTTTTAGACCTAAGAGACGAGTCTATTGCAAACTAAGGGGCACTCCTTCAAAACTTATTGGGCAGAAAAAGCCAGTAACTGTCCAACCTGGGGTTCCACCCAGGACCCCGAGGATCCAAAACGACACTTTTACCTCTATACCAAGACCAAGCTAGTGAAGCCGCTGGCGGGTCAGCTAGTAGTATATACGAGAATAATATCGAAAAGAGAATTTGATTCAGCTAGTGGTTGAGAAGTGAATACTTGGTTAGCCGAATCATTTAATTTTATATATAGCACCGTTATTTACTCCTCACGTAATTATATGCAGAAAGAGAGTAAAAGTTTAAAACAGAATTTCTTGAGTTCGTCAGTAAAATATTTCGGTTTCGTATATTTAGGGGTAAAATATAATAACAATAAATTCACATTATAAAATCTCAACCATAGGTACTTGATTCTTATGTTATACGGCAACACTGAATGGCGTTTAAGGTTGATGTTATTTTATGTTGAAATTTTGAAATTATATGGTATTTACTAATCGTTTTTGATTCTAGTGTATTTTTTATTTCTTGTAGTATTATTTTTACACATTTTCACTTTGCAAATGGGCATTTTACTTCGGATTACGACCAAAATTACAAAAAAACACTCGGTATTTTAACACCACGCTGCTTGGGACGTGATTGGCTCGAGTACGCCGGATTCGGCGTAGTATTTGTTGCCGCATTTTGCAAGTACGCCGGCGGTATCTAATCGAAGCGCGCGCGCAGACTAATCACTAATCTAAGGGTCTCGGTATGGTAATAATTCTGGTGTATTTGTAAATGTGGATGGGGCAGTGCATGTAAATTTACGATAGCACAACACTCGTAAAAGTTATGTTTGATTTTAATTTCATTTAAGATCATTAAGCAATCACAACAGTTATTGGTGCTTCAATTACTTTCACCTGCTTGCAATAATTCCGTCTTATATTACTTATTATTATCACCATTTAAAATACAAATAAATAAATAACTATGAACATTAGAATTTATTAAAAACTGAGGGTTTGGAAAGTTATAAATATCATATTGGTACAGCTCAGCGGAACGTTATTCAAACGAACTGCTGTCATAGTAACTTTTCTAACTGTATGTGTCCATCCGCTTATCGCAACATTATCTGCAAAACCTCGGCTGTTTTGTTTACATATTTGTGGGCGAGTTTTATTTCATAGATCAGATTGAAATCGTTTTGTGTCTTTTTCTAAAGCTATTGTTAGTTAAATAAGTAAGTTTTCGTTTAGGAAGAAATATTGTGGAATGTGAACAAATGTTATAATTTGAATTTCAGAACAAATAAATCCCATTGTCTTGCCCCTTGTTGGTGACATTTTAGGTTATGAAACTGTTTCAGTGATTGCCTGCAAGCCAACGTTTCCTTCATACTTAGCATGCCTGCTGCCTACAGACCAAGTGTTCGACTTTGATGAGCTAGAATACCACTTCCAAGTGGCTAATAGAACTGAAGATATGCCTACTGAGAAGAAAGGAGGTATAGTAACTTAACACTTACATCCAGTTTTATTTAAAAATCTCATATGTTTTGAAGTTTGTGTATGATAGCGGGAAATACCTATCCAACAATGCATATGATTGAGTTTATATAAAATTTTCGAAAATATGTGTTTCTGCAAGTTTGAGCGTGTGATGGTGGTGGATTATTAACCGTTTAGCGTTTTTTTCTTAAAGAAATGTCATTGTAATTTTCGTGGACTGCGGGCGCAGACGTCATTTTAGAATGTCATCGCTGTCATCGCTACCTCTTTTTGTATCAATTATAATTTATTATCTGCGTGACCAACTTTAATTCGGAATTTCAGTGCAGAGATTCACAAGTTTAAGGGGCGGAGCCTCTATGCTATATAAGCAGGCGATTTCGCGTTCTCTTTCTGGCTGAGTGCCATCTGCGCTCGCCACCCGTCCGGTGACACTGTAAATTCCAGTAGAGGTAAACAGCATTAGAACGATCGAAAAAAAAGTTCTCTCACTGTCAGCAGTCTATCGCTCGACGAGTCAACATCTGAAGATACATCGTGTAGAGGCGAAACACGTGTCAAATCGTTTTTGGTTGATTGTGTTGTTTATTCTGTACACTTCATGCGGGAGGGATGGTGGTGCACACCGCAACTCGGCCATAACATAAGCATTGTTTTTCAGCGGGAGCGTCACTAAATATATTTCTTCTAATATCGGTTTTGATATAAAGCGAGGTTAATAGGCTACTTTTATCTCACAAAAGTACCTCGAATACGTCCCAACTGATGCATATACGAGATTTAGTATGCTCGTGTCGTCGTCGATGGCATGATAATGTCACTATAAATAAAAATGTCACTTTATTAATAGTGCCATTGTACGAGTATACGAGTAAGTAGATATCTTTTAGGCGCAGGCCACATATATATGGCGTCGGGTGCGGATATGGCGCAGGCGGCTTCATAATCCATTCAAATTTCATGCAAAATGCATGGAAATAAAGCGCAATTTAGAAGCTGCCTATCAGGCGCGGGCGTCGAAATGGCGCGTCATAACCACGTTCGAGCGATGACATACCGTGTGTTCTAAATTGCGCTTTATTTCCATGCGTTTTGTATGAAATTTGAATGGAATATGAAGCCGCCCGTGCCATGTCCGCGCTCGACGCAATTTATGTGTGGCCCGCGCCTTAGGTACTCTCAAGCACCCTGTAATGATAGTCATTAGAAATGTTAAGTAGGTTTGCGATTTTGAACCGTCATGAAGCAGAAACATACCTATGTGATATAAAGCTATTGGCCTACTCCAATATAGAACCGAATGGGGAAACCATTGGCTGCACCTATGAATTTACTTACTGCATCCAGCAGGGCAAGTACATATTTAAGTTACAATCAAGTGATGATTGCAAACTTGAAAAAATCTTATGCGGCTTATGTCAGTTTTGACAATTCCAGTAGGTACCTAAGCAGAAATGTTAGTAAGTTGCTGACTCGAGCTGACAAAAGTGACATAAAGCCGCAATTTTTTAGATTACAATCATCATTTAATGCCTACTGATTAATAGCCTTGCAAGTTGCATGGGCTCTAACCTCAAAGTGTCTTCCACTATCATGATATTTCACTCCGACTAGCAAGAGAAGAATTTGTCTAATGACGTGGGTTACAATAATATTCAATCTTTTCTTTCTTAAAAGTTATTTTTTATTAATTGCTTTTACAGACCAATCAGATAATGAAGGAGATGGTGGTGATAATGATAATGCCAGCAACTCGCAAGCTGAAAATCAAGATAGCAACATGGCATCCAGTCCAGACAGGAGTAAAGGGGGATGAACTTTGAGTTATAGTGATAGTTTAGATTAAGGTATACATTTATTGACAACGTACCTACAGCAAAAATTTAATAAACAAAATTGATTAAAACTTAATTTTCTTTTCTTATTTCAATCTTATTGGTCATTTCTGCGGTTATACTAAGTGTAACGGGACTTTTTCTTTGTTTCCGTTGTTTAAAAATGATTTCATATCAAAGAGTTTATTTATAAACACTGCTTAAATTTAAATAACGTAATTTAGTACTGCGCCCAACAAAACTACTGCGCCGTACTAAATTACGTTATTTGAATTTAAACAGCGTTTATGAGTAAAGACCTCGAATTTTTTTGGTACATATTCAGTAAAAAGAATTGAATAATTAGATAGTATACTTTTTTACTAGGCTCTGGTCTGGTCTGGGTGGTAGAATGTACCTAGACCATAGTCAAAAGTACACTATCTATAAACTATCAAAGGCTCGTTTTTTTCGTATTATCTCTGATACCCAGTTGCATCTATTTGCGATAGAACAGCATTTTGATTAATAAAAAGGGGAAATGGTTTTTATCAGTCAGTAGCTAAGCTACAAAATCATGGCGATTCGCGTAATTCTGACTGATTCATCAATGAAGAATCTGAACTTTAAATATGGGCAACTATTGCCTCTTATGTTGTAAGCATTTTTGGAAATATTAACCCTAAGGAGGCGAATTTCGTGGCCGGCTTTCTTGTTTTCTTTCAGTATTTTTGTTCTGATTTAACCGGTAAGAGGCTGTTGGCTTGGGGTTAAATTAATTGATTCGTCACACTTAGCGATACCAAACATTCAAACAGCAGCCTTTAGTGCTTTAAAAAAGGAATACTATAAAAAATATGAAGGGTTGTGACATCAATACGAAAGTTAAGTATATTTATAAAAAAACCTTTCGGTTGAATAATGCTGCTTTTTTTAATTTTTAATTACAAACATTTAACATAATCTTTATTGTTTTGTACCATTAAACTAGAGATAGTTGGCTGTCAAAGTTTGTTCAATAGATGTCGCTCCGTCCCCATACGACGACGGTTAAAAAAACATATAATACATAGTCTGGAAGCTTAGAGCAAATAAAAAATGGAGAATACGTAAAAAAATTATAGGACTCAAAGCTTCAAATGAAACAACCTACAATATAAGGAAAATACTCCAAAATGCAACTAACTTTTACAGAAATTTATACATGTTCGAAAATCTAAAACTCACTTCAATGGTACCAAGAGAAACAGCCTCAGAAATACGAGACATGGATGAAGTAGAGGTGACCAAGATAATTGCTAACTTAAAATCAGGTAAAACCCCAGGTCCCGATAAAATAACAAATGGCGCCCCGAAATTAGCAGGTCCCAACGTAATAACAATCTCCAGGTTATTAGGAGTCCATTAATGTCTCCAAGCTCTTTAACTTGAATTCTGATTTATAATTTTACTGTATAAAATGGGAGACCCGAATAATATAAGTAATTACCTACAGTCTAATAAGCCTACTATAATATACTTATAAATTATTTTCAATATAAAACATAATCAGAAGCACATTAAAAAGCACCAACCCATAGAGCAGGCGGGGTTTAAGGGTGTTTTCTAATGTAGGCGCGTATTTCACACAAAGTGTATAGAAACGGCGCGCAAGTGGTGTCCGCACCTAAGCCGCGCCGCGCCGCTTAGGTATGTCCGGCGCCGTAGACCATAATATCCACTCTATCGAAATGCTTATAGAAAAGTACCAGGAGTTTTAGTGACCGCTCTACCTCTTATTTATTGACTATTCTAGAGACTAAAAAGCTTTTTATAGTCTACCATCACTCAACATAGGAATGTCTACACTCGCAAATATTTTATTGATATTGGCTATCTGAAGATCCTGCAGCACATATATGAAAATAGTCACAGTAAAATTAGATTGGAGACGAATGGAACTGCTATACCAATCAGAAGAAGAGTCAGACAGGGCGACCTTATTTCCCCAACAATTTTTATTGCAGTGTTACAGTGGTTCATTGGAAAACTTAACAGGGAAAATGTCGGTTTAAATATAAACAACCAATACATTCGTAATTTCAGATTTGCTGACGATATTGCCTTGCGCTCTGAAAATACAACACAGTTGCAGTCAATGATAAAAACCCTCCCACACACCAAGCAAATAAGTCGGTCTGGAAATAAACCGCAGCAAATATTATGTCAAACAACATAAAAATCCAGAATCCAGTAAAGCTCTAGCTAGAGTATGTCGACGATTTCATATATACTTATCTGGTTATGCAAATTTCTTTTAAAGAGGAGAGGAATGAGCACGAAATAGAAGAGTCACAAATGCTTGGAAAAGCTTTTTCCTTTTTTCTACCGACTTCCAAAAAGGAGGAGGTACTCAATTCGACTGTATATTTTTGTTGGTTACCTCTCATAACTTTCGATTGGGTGGACTGATTCTCAAAATTATTATTATTTTTGTTTGAAAGCTGGTGCTTCTCGTGTGGTCCCATTTAAATTTCATCAAATTCGGTCCAGTAATTTTTGAGTTACACTCCAATAACTGATTTACCAAAGTAATAGAATGGAAGTCGGTATTACATTTTACAAATTGCACTTGTTCTCATTCTTCCGTCCGAACCAAAGAGATTTTAATTTGTGAAAAGTTTTACATATTATAGTCAATTACAGATTTTCTTTCAAGGTGCCTTAATAAAACTATGTGAACACGTTGAACCGTGGACTGTTAGCGCTTGACGCGCACACTCGCAGCCTGAGACACCTTAGTGACAATTTGGCATCGATATCATAAAGAGATGAAATTTTGAATTTAAATTAAACTTTCAGCGAGCAGAGAAAATTGCATAAAAGTCCGTCAAGTACCTACTTCTTCGTATTATTTACTTAACATTTTTAACTTTTATTCCCTACTAGTGACTGCCCGCGACTTCGTTCGCGTAGTAGGCGCGGGCTTCGGCCTCGCCATAACATTCAATCTTTTCTTATTTTTAAAATGTAAGTACCACGGAGCTGATACAAAGAGGAGCGGGGCTAAGCAACTGTGCACTGTGATTTTCAACTAGGTCCTGACGTCATCATGGTGGGCGGGGCCTAAGTTAGTATGCTATCAGCGTTCGTCAGGTGCACATGTGACGAGACTCACATTATAAGTGTGATTTTTTGAGTTTTTAACAAGAAAAAGATGAAGTGTTGTGTTTTACTATGTCAAAGTTACTCAGACAGACGTTCTGATAATATGGATGGCATCACATTTCATTTGTAAGTAATTTTATACGTAATTAAATATAAAAGTTCTAGAACATTCTCAGCTTTCCGTGTTAAAATTCTACTACTTGACACTAGATGGCGACACTTTTGGGAAGAAAATACATAAGTTTACGTATAATTTTGCAGTATTATATTGTAATAACAATACGTAAATACTAAAAACTGTTATACACTTAGTCTTAAATACCTTTTAGTGGCTAAAACTGTACTTATATAGCTTTTATTATTACATTATGAACGGGCCGCCACCTATCGTCAAGTAGAATAACTATTTTAAACGTAACAAATATCCAGGGCCGTATTCAGAATTAAATTATTTTACCAACTAATTTAATCAAAAGTAATTTTAATTATTTTTATATGTTCGTTTTAGATTTCCATCCGATAATAATTTAAAACAGCAATGGATTACAAAACTTAATAGACCAGATTGGACACCAACAAAATACACAAAGATTTGTTCTTGCCATTTCAATGATGCGGACTTCATAGTGACAAAAAAAGGCCTTAAAAAATTAAAGAAGGGCACTTTACCTAGTTTAAAACTGGATTTATCGGTATGTTTGGATGTTATTTGCGTAACCGATTTTTAGTTATTTTGGAAATGACTTGTTTGATATTATTTTTATATTACAGCTTAAAAGAAAATTACCAGAGCCTGTAAAATCATCTGTAGACCCTACCACAAGTGATTTAAATGAATTTCTGATACTAAATGTTTTGCCTAGAAAAAAGAAGCTTAAGCAAGAAATAGAACAACTTTGATATAAAGAAAAAAAATCCGGAATAAAAATCAGAAGACTACAAATGAAAGTTAAGCGCTTGAAAAAGAAGGTAATTACTTAGCTAATCCCACTACTTTTACTTTACATACCACCAAAGATTGTTTTCCAAATCATGACCTAACTTCGTTTTCGCTTTTGTTTCAGGTTCTTAATTTAACTGCAATAATTAAAGAATTAGAAAGCAAACACCTTCTGCAGGGAGAGGACGCAGAAATTTTATCAACGATAAACGTTAAGATGAGAGACTTGGTTGGGCGACAAGTTTCAAAAATCAAAAAACTTCCCTTAAAGAAGAAATATTCTCCAGCCCTCCGATCATTCGCCTTATCACTTCATTATTATTCGCCAAATGCGTACTCGTATGTGAGAAAAACATTTGACACCTGCTTACCGCATCCGAGAACAATTGCTAAATGGTATGAGACTGTCGACGGTGAAGCTGGATTTACAGCTGAAGCTGATGATGGACGAGATTTCTATAAAAAAGCACGTTGAATGGGATGGCAATAAATATCATGGCTATGCTGACCTCGGACTTAACGACGTCCAAAAGGACAACTCAGAACAAGCGTCTCAGGCTTTAGTACTGTTACTTGTTTCTCAAACTGAGAGGTGGAAATTACCAGTGGGGTTCTTTTTAATTCATTCTATGACCGGGGAACAACGGGCTTTAATAATGAAACAGTGTCTTTACAAATGCGAAGAAAATGGTGTTGAAGTAGTTTCACTGACGCTGGATGGCTGTGCTGCAAATATTGCAATGCTCAAAAAATTAGGATGTTCGTTAGAACCTCAAGAAACGAAAACTACTTTTCCACATCCAAGTGCAGGATACGAAGTAGCAGTCTTCCTCGACGCGTGCCATATGCTGAAACTTGTACGCAACGCCTTTGAGAACAAAAAGAGATTTCTTGATTACCAGGGTAATAACATTGAATGGTCCTATCTCATCAAGCTTAATAACCTGCAAAAGTCGCAAGGTCTGCATCTCGGAAACAAGCTAAAAGACAAACATATAGACTTTCAACGCCAAAAAATGAAGGTAAAATTAGCTAGTCAACTTTTCAGCAATAGCGTAGCCGATGCACTCTAGCTTTGTGAGAAAAGTGATGAAACATTCAAAAATGCAGCCGCAACAATAAGTTTTATACGCTTAATTAACAATGTCTTTGACATTCTTAATTCGAGAAACATGTGTCAGATGGAGTACAAAAAACCGTTATTTGAAAAAAATATTTCTAAAACAAAAGAGTATTTAGAATTTGCTAAATATTTCTTGACCTATTTAGTAGCTCCCGATGAAGATAAGCCTGTTATCGCTACAAATCGAAAAACTGGCTTTATAAGCCTTTTAACATGCATAAACAGTACTCTTTTTTTTACAATCGCCTAATTGAAGAGGAAAAGGCACTGAAGTATCTGACTATGTACAAATTTTCACAAGATCACTTGGAGCTATTTTTTGGAGTAATAAGGGCACATGGAAGAACTAATAATAACCCAACCTCCCGTCAATTTAAAGCTGCTTACAAAAAAACCCTCATAAATACAGAACTTAAAGAAGGTTTTAGAGGAAATTGCATACCTTTCGAAGATATTTCCATTTTAAATGTGTCTTCTGTGCAAAAAATTAATATTACATCAGAACGTTATCGGATTTTAAATGATATGAGTTTCGAATCTTCCGATAGCACGGATGTCGAGCCTATGCCTGACGATATGTTGTTGGAATTTGATGTACAATTAAATATAACTGTAGGTGACTATTTCCGCCGTCAAATAGTAGCATATATTTCTGGGTATGTGGTCAAATATTTACATTCCAAGATCAAGTGTGAGAGCTGTCTCAAAGAATTATATGCTGATAACTACGACGATAGTGATCTTGATTTGATAAAAACTAAAAATAAGGGTGGTCTTACTTTCCCATCTAGAGATGTTATAAAAATATGTATACGGACAGAATGCAGTATTCGTTGTGCTAAATCGCAATCTTTGAATAGGTACTTCTATTTTCCGTAAACATACAATTGTATCGAATACATTAAAATCCCTTATTGGACAAGATTGTTTCAAACAATCGACCAACCATATGTTTGACCAATCACCTATAGTTAATCATATTGTACTTCTGATGAAATCGATTGCAGAAAAATATATTGATATTCGTTTTAAGCATTTTGCAACAATACAAAACAATAGGGCAACCAACCGACAACAACTAACCAAAACTATTATTTTTACAGGTAATTGAATTTTTTTAATAAAATTGTGTTTGTAATAACATCATTGTTTTGATTATACCTTAAATAAAATTACATTAACTTAAATCGATCAAAATCTCCCTTAGAGCCTTTGCACGTTTTTTACAAGGACCGTCAACGCGCGTACGCGTCGTCAGCATGTTATCCCTTATTATATAATTATCATCATTCACTTATCAATGGCTCTTATTTTATTACAAGCTTTTATTTAGTTTCACCTGTCCCGATGTTTGTGTGTAATCAAATCTTTCAAGTTAAATTTGATCCACTTCCCGGTTACCGATTGAGCTGAAATTTGAAACACATCTTTGCTTCTGATGACAATGCAATTACATGTAGGCGGTATTGTTATTCATACAAAATGGCCGCCGTAACAAAATGTCGGTGTATATTTTTTTGATTATTTATATTCGCGATCGCGATTGCAAAAAAAATGTAACACGCTTTTATTTATAAAAAATTGGATCTGTGATAAAAACGCAAAGATTTAATACAAGGTGTAAAAGATTTTGGGTTTGATAATAAATATATATGTATAATTAGGTATCTACGATATATGATTATTGTGACATAGACGAAGAAGCTTAATTTATCGTTAAAGGTTGCAATGTAAGTGCCTATACATTTATTATCATGTTTAAATTATTTTAAAATTTTTAGTTCATTTTATTAACAAGTAATAAAAGCATGTTTTTTTAAATGTCTTTTAATTTTATTTATTTACCTATAAATTTTTTTTGAAGATATAAGTTCTCAGTGCGTCCCATCTCATTAAAACTTTTGACATCTAGTGTAAGGTAGCTGAACTATGTAGTAACATCAACATCAACCTAAGCAAGTAGTTTTGCTATTGGCCGATAGATGGAATATTGAGAAGTGGGCGGAGCTTAACACACCCTCAGTGCCCCCTCATCCCGCAAATTATCACGCGTCGTTTCATATGGAAATTTAATTACCACACCTCCTCTTTGTATCAGCTCCGTGGTAAGTACCTTAGAATTATTACCTAGTAAGAACCTTCCAAGAAGTATAAGAAAATGTTTAAAAAAATGATTAATGAAAAAATAGGGGTTCATTTATATATATATATATATACTAGCGACTGCCCGCAACTTCGTTCGCGTAGTAGGCTCCCGTCTTTCCGATTTTTTTTAAATATAAGATTCTTCTACGTTGTATTAGAAAAAAAACATTTTGAAAAAGATGAGTGAAATTGGTTAAGCCGTTCTCAAGTTTTAGCGTGACCAGGTAAAATAGGGGTTCATTTTTATACAATAGTTTTATATAATAAAACGTCATATCATCGGCCTGTCGAATATGAAAGTGTGACGACAGATGTCACAAGTCTTTTAGGGTTGTGTGCATGCCCATCGTGCCGACAACGGTGGATCCGCGCTTGTAGGCTCGGCCTCGCCATAACTGTTTTTTTCTTTCATAAGTACCTTCTGACAGTCACTGCGGTCCGTATCGCGATATTTTTGTTCACAGTGCCATCGTCTACCAAAGCCGGTCCGAGACAAATATCGCGATTTTGACAGCTCGTGGCACTGTAAGCGTGTTGATAAATCGGACCAGAATTGTAGCAATAACGAACCATTTGCGCGCGAAAAACAAATTCATAATAATAACGTGCATAGTGTGAAGCTTAACTATGTGGTGTGTGGATTAAAAAGAAATAATGGAATGGATCAAAATCAAATCAAATCAAAAATGTTTTTATTTCAGTAACCGAAAAACGTTTACATATACAATCAAGGTGGGGACCTTCTTTTAAGGATAAAAATACTTGTGCCAGAGGGCCCCGCTCTTCCATATCCATTTCAGTTACCAATATGTTCAGTGGCTCTACCATGAGTTGGCATCGTAAATGTCATCTATAGTCGATCCTCGATCTCGCCTACCTATTAAGCTTGTGATTGGCGTACTCGCTGTCAATTTTATTTCCACAATTGACCGCAACGTGGCACTGTTAATTTTTCGATACATTATTTAGCGGCAGTCGATAGCGAGCGTCGATTGGTGTCAACGTTGTAAACTCATGGTAGGCCTACAGTTACCTATGGATGGACCGACTTTTCCAGCTTTTACATCATAAACAAGGGACACCAGTAAATACCTTCTAGAAATAAACAAACACCTGTCACTATTGACAGAACGCTCACGACGATTATGGTGTAGAGCATGGTTCATATAATCGTAAATATGGCGGCAGTTAAGACGTCATCGATGACGTAGCGTGGGCCATCGTAATCACGCTCACGGTGAAAGGGATCGACTGTTATCGCGCTACTATCGATTATGGCTAATTGGGACCGCACTGAATAATTAACATATCAAAAAAGATATAGCGAGATTGTGCCCTCCGTTCTCAAGTTATAGCGTGACCAGAAGAAATAGGGGTTAATTTTTATATATTAGATATAGTATTCCAGAAGAACTCTTTCGTTTAATGGGATAAATAGTATCCTACTTAGGGGAGCGGGGCCTAAAGCGTGCACTGTGCCTAAAACGAGCACCTTCTATAACTCTAACGTTTAAAACCTCGCGCGCCAGGACATTGGTCCCGCCCCCCGCGACCCGCGGCAGTTGCATCGTAGACCTGAGATCGACCACGCGGCTCGCGCGACAAAAAATCAAATTTCGTAATTTTTTATGGAAAAATGCAAGGTATGTGCAGGTTGTTTTCTGTATTTGTGATTATAGTTGACCAATTTCAAAATCCAACATTTGTTTGTTGACTATTTTGCTGTGTTTTAGTAATATTTGTTTGTATTTAAGTAACATTAAGTTAGGTTAGTTACTATATGAGCTTGCTTGTGATGCAAAAGGCAAAGCGAGCCGGGCAAAGCGGGCCCGCTCGCGAAAAAATCAAAATCGCGAAAACAATTCAGCTTTTTCATATGGAACAACTTCGATTCGAGATTTCTGGGATTACCCAGTAATTTTTACACTTTTTTTTTTTTTATTAATTAGGAGTACAAGGATATTCTAGAATGTGTCCATCGTCTAGTTGGATCTATATTTACAATTGTTTTCAGATGGTGAATAAATATAAACGAAAGACGTTACAAGCTTCCTGGAATGAGGAGTCAATGAAGAAAGCTATCAAGGAAGTAAAAGAATTACAACAAAAAATTAAAGCAACGGCGAAAAAATATGGAATCCCCCGTGCAACGTTACAAAGGCACTTAAAATCAGGTTCCTGCCTTAAAAAGCTGGGGAGATTTACACCAGTTTTTAGCGCTGAGCAAGAGCTTGAACTAATTGAATATGTTTTCCATATGGATGAATTATTTTATGGATTATCGAAGGAAGACTTTCTTAAACTTGCTTTCGAATTTGCAGAGAAAAATAAAATCATTCATCCATATAAGGATGGTGCTGCAGGATTAGACTGGTACAAGGGGTTTGTAGAAAGACATCCTTTTTTTTTTTTTCCGCTGGGAAAAATGCATTACGCATCCCCCCCGTTGGGGATGAGGGGGGTATGTGGGACTCCCCGGCAAATGCCAGTATACCCACTAAACGACCCAGCGCCACTCCGGCTTCGTATGTGTGGAGGAGAACTGGGGAGTCGGCCGAGCCTTTACGTCCAGTCCCCCACCGACGACCGCCCGCTTTTACAGCGGGGCCTGCACGCTCCTCCCACCAGGAGGAGCCCGGGAATGGCCAGGAGTGCTTGGCCATTCCCGCCCGACGGGGGTGGTGATTGAGTGCAATGCGAGAGAAGGCACCCCCGCGCCTATCCCTCGCTATTCACCACCGGGAGAAGGCGACTATCATTCAATCGCCTTCTTCCACCCCTTCTTCGTCTACGCAGTGGCGCCGCAAGGAGGTCATCCTCCCTTGCGCGCTCTGCCGCCTCCTTTTGGGACATCACGTCTTCACAAAAGGAGGAGACCGCTGCCCAGTTCCCCTCGCCCTCCAGCATGGCAGTGACAACGCTGGGGAGCGAGAGGTCCGGCCCGACTATGGCAACCAAATTGTAGCGCAGCTCGGACCACGACGGACACACCTCGAGGGTGTGCTGCGCCGTATCTTCCGCCGCGCCACAATCATGGCATGCCGGTCGTTGCATGGCAAAGACATCCTGACTTAACCTTGAGAAAACCAGAGCCAACGTCCATTGCAAGAGCCAGAGGGTTTAATAAGCCTCAGGTCTACAGGTTTTTCGATTAACTCGAGGAACAAATAGCAAAGCATGATGTCGACGCTACTCGGTTGTACAACATGGATGAAACAGGAGTTCAGACTTCATCAAACAAACCACCTCGAGTCCTAACAAAAGTTGGGAAACGGCAAGTTGGTGTGATTGCAAGCACTGAACGAGGGCGCACATCAACAGTCATATGTTGTTGTAATGCTGCGGGTGCATTCATACCGCCATTTATGATTTTTGCCCGGAAAAGAATGAATTCCAGGCTATTAGATGGCGCCCCTCCAGGCACACAGGGAACCTGTACTGACAATGGTTGGGTCAATGGGCCAGCGTTTCTGGAATGGCTCAGATTCTTTGTTGAGACGTGTTGAAATTATTATCTATGCCTGCTTTGTATTGTGAACGAAGACTATATAGTTTGTTTTATCTGTGACAGCGCCGTCTATAAACTTCCTTCTTGCTCTTGCCTCCGTAATGGCGGCTGCTTGTAATTTCGTGTGAGTGAATAATTAATAAGTTAGATACGTTATGCTTGTGACATTTAGTGGTCTAATAAATACTTGTTTGTACCACTGAACACGCTGTATTTAATTACTGCGAACCTGCTTACATATCCTCCGGGATATCCAACAAAAAGGTTCTGGGTCCAGTGTGCTACAGCGGACATAGCGTGCTCGTCGAACTACACGAAAATTCGTGTTAACTTATATCTTGAAAGCATATTAGATTTTCTTTCACTATGATTGATAATGATAATCATCATAATGATGAACCACAGCAGCAGCCAGAATCAAGAATTCAGCCGTCCGGCCAATACTTTCAACCACATTCCGCCATACTAGAAAAACTGGATGGCGTGGCGAATTATTCTACATGGAAGTTCAACTTGAAGAATGTTTTAATTCTTGAAAATCTATGGGATTGTATCACCGGCACCGTCGTCGACCCTATGCGTGACCAGAGAGCGTTAGCACGTATTTGTTTATCGATTCAGCCAACATGTTATCAATATGTTCGAAATGTTGTTACGGCGAAAGAAGCTTGGACAAAATTAGCCAACATTTTCGAAGACAAAGGTCTCTATAGACGCGTTGTCTTGTTGAGGAAACTGCATCGTGCTGAGTATTCGCACTATAAATCTATGGCAGACTACATAACCTCTGTCATGAACATAGTTCAGCAACTTGCGGATATGGAAAAATCGATAGATGATGGAGAAGTCGCAGAGATCTTATTGAGTGGATTATCGCAAGAGTTTGACGTGCTTGTCAGCAGTTTAGAAACTGCGTGCCTGACCAACAATCTCACTAGTGAATTGGTAAGGACTCGATTGTTACAAGAAGATTATCGTAGAAATGAAAATAGGAATACCGAATCAAGTGGTTCTGCGTATGCAGCTCGGAAGAAATTTACTTGTGATTACTGTCACAAAGCCGGCCACATAAGCAGGAAATGTTTTAAGAAACGACGCGACATGAAGAAGAAAGAAGAACACACACTTTATGCATCAGCTTTGGTTGCACATAAAGCTACTGACTTTATAATTGATAGTGGTGCATCTACACATATGTGTTGTAATCGTAAGTTAGTAAGAAACTTTAAATCTAAACAATGTGATATTACCGTAGCAAATGGGGAACAAATTTGTGCTGAAGGTGTGGGATCTCTTCCATTATTGTCGGATTCTAAACATGATGTTAATTTAAATGATGTTCTTGTAGTGCCTAATCTTTCTACAAATCTTTTGTCTGTTAGCAAAATGGCTGATAAAGGTTATACTATTGTATTTGACATAGATGGGTGTCGCATATTTAAAAAGTGTACTATAATTGGTAGTCATATATTATCTACAAAGAATGTGAATGGTTTGTATAAGATCCAGCAGTCTGTGTCCGAAGTGAAGTTGGGGTATTCTATGCCTTTGCATACTCATAGGCAAGGGTCAATGAGTGCCAATGCTGCAAGCCTTTCTGCTAGTCTATGGCACAAGCGTCTAGGCCACATTAGTTCAAAAGGTATGGATGTTCTGGGTGGTGGTGGTATTTGTTCTGGTGTCGTTTATCAGAAGGAAGATGGTGTACCGGACAAGTGTGTTCCCTGTCTTACTGGCAAGATGCATACAAAGCCCTTTCCTAGTACAGAAAGAAAGCGAGCCACTACGCCACTGGAACTTGTCCATTCAGATGTTTGCGGTCCGATACAAGTCTGCAGCTGGGGAGGTGCCCGTTATTTATTAACGTTTACGGACGACTACTCAAGGAAAACCTTTGGTTATCTTATGAAGAATAAAACTGAGGTGAGTTCACATTTTATAAACTTCAAGAAATTAATAGAGAAACAAACTGGCTTACCGATTAAGGTTTTACGCACTGACAATGGTACTGAATATTGTAATTCTTTTTTATCTTCTTTTTTGAAGACTGAGGGAATAATTCACCAAACTACTGTGCCATATACACCTCAACAAAATGGGGTGGCAGAACGAGTTAACAGGACGATATTTGAGAAGGCTAGGTGCATGCTACAGGAATCTGGACTACCAAATCGTTACTGGGGTGAAGCTGTAATGACAGCCATTTATATTAAAAACAGAAGCCCTACTAGTGCATTATCAGGTTCGATACCTGAATGTGAATGGACTGGAACAAAAGTAGATCTTAGTCATTTGCGGGTTTTTGGATGTTTAGCTTATTCTCTAATTCCTACTCAAAAACGGCACAAACTTGATGCAAAATCCAAAAAAAATACGTATTTGTAGGTTATGGTGAACATTCTAAAGGATATCGTTTAGTCGACCCATCTCAACCTCAAAAGATTGTTTATTCTCGAAATGTTGCATTTCTCGAGGATACTTTTTATAAATCTGATTCTACGGAGAGCAGTAATGCTGGGGATTTTATTTTATTAGACATGACAGTTAACAGTAACAGTAATTACTATAATAATAATTTAATACTGTCCAATGAAAATAATTACAATGAATTAAACAATGAAAATTTGAATAATGAAATAAACAATGAAAATTTGAATAATGAAATTAACAATGAAAATGTTAATAATAAAACAAATATTGAAAATATGAATCATAATGCAATAAATGAAGTGAATTGTATGAATAATGAGCCTAATCAGAAATCATATGATATTTCAGATGCGGAGCCTTGTTCTCCTTTGTCTGATGACTACTGCACTGGTAATGAGGGTGATGAAACCTGTGAGAATACTGGAGGAGACTCTGAGTACTCCTTGCCGTCGCCATCTCGAGGAGGAGGTATGAATGGTCCAACTGGTACTGAGACTGCCCAATCTCGTCCTGTGCGTAGTACTAGAGGAAATTTGCCTAGCAAGTATAATGATTATGACTTGTCTACTATGTTGGCTAAAGCACATTCACCTGATGAGCCACAGTCATACGAAGAGGCTATAAACTCTCCTGAGAAAGATAAGTGGCATGCTGCTATGCGAGATGAGTTTGATTCTCTCATACAGAATCAAGTATGGCAGCTTGAAGACCGCCCAAAGGATCAAAAGGTTATAAAATGTAATGGGTATTTAAAAAAAAACAGTGCAACTGGCAATTTTGATAGGTATAAGGCTAGGTTAGATGCACGTGGTTTTACTCAACAATATAATATAGATTATCATGATACCTTCTCACCAGTTGTGCGACACTCAACTATGAGAATACTCTTTGCCTTAGCTCATGAATTAGATTTAAAAATTGATCATATAGATGTTACTACTGCATTTCTCAATGGTGAATTGTCGGAAACCATTTTTATGGAGCAGCCACCAGGTTTTACAAGTAATGATAATAAAGTATGTTTGTTAAACAAAAGTATATATGGCTTGAAGCAAGCAAGCCGCATGTGGAATGTTAAGATTCATGATATTTTGTCTAAGAATAATTATATACAGAGCAAATGTGAGCCATGCGTATATTTGAGAAAAAATGAAACTGAATATCTTATTGTTGCTTTGTATGTGGATGATTTTTATGTGTTTCACAATGACTGTGTTAGGGATTTATTGGCTTTATTGCAAAGTGAGTTTAATATAAGGCATCTTGGTGAACTTACAAGTTGTCTAGGCATTAATGTAACAAGGAAAAATGATGTTTTAATACTAGATCAGTCTGAATACATAAAGCGTCTATTGGTTAGATTTGGCATGGAAAATTGTAAATCTGTGCAAACTCCTTTGCCTGGAAATTGTAAATTGGATAAGACAGACAAGGAATGTTTAAATGATGATGTTTATAAATATAAAGAGCTTTTAGGCAGTCTTATGTATTTGTCTGTTTGTACACGTCCAGACATTTCTTACGCATGTAGTCAGTTGAGTCAATACAGTAATTGTTTTGGTGAGAGTCATTGGCGTTGTGCAAAGCGTGTTCTGCGTTATTTGGCGGGAACTTTAAATTATAGTTTACATTTTGTAAAAAGTAATAATTTAAATATTAATGCATATACTGACGCAGATTTTGCTAACAACTTTGACAGAAAATCTTTCACTGGCTTTGTTGTTAAGTTGGGTTGCAATGTTATAAACTGGGAAGCCAGGAAGCAACGTTCAATTGCACTTTCAAGCACTGAAGCTGAGTATTTAGCGATTGGTGATGTATGCAAAGACATATGTTTTGTTAAGAATTTCTTGTCAGAAATTGTAGACAAAAAGTTAAGTGTCACTGTGTATAACGACAATCAGAGTGCTCTAAAACTGTTGCAGATTAAGGAATATTCACATAAAAGAACCAAGCACATTGATTTGCGGTATCACTATGTAAAGGATTTAATTCAGAAACATGATTTATGTGTTAAGTACCTTCCAACTGAACAGATGATAGCCGATGTTTTGACAAAACCTTTGTGTGCACAGAAGCATTATAATTTTATAAATGACTTAAATGTTAAACCTTATTAAGTATTGCATTATGTAGAGCCATCATTGTATATTGTGTAAATGATAAAATCCTGTGAGATAGGTAGTCATTGCATGTTGAATGTATGGCATGAACTTTGTGTAATGTATAGCATGTTTGATCAATTCAAAGCATGAGGAGGAGTGTTGAAATTATTATCTATGCCTGCTTTGTATTGTGAACGAAGACTATATAGTTTGTTTTATCTGTGACAGCGCCGTCTATAAACTTCCTTCTTGCTCTTGCCTCCGTAATGGCGGCTGCTTGTAATTTCGTGTGAGTGAATAATTAATAAGTTAGATACGTTATGCTTGTGACATTTAGTGGTCTAATAAATACTTGTTTGTACCACTGAACACGCTGTATTTAATTACTGCGAACCTGCTTACATATCCTCCGGGATATCCAACAAGACGGTCCGGCCAACACCAGACAAAAAAGTAATTCTTGTTCTGGACAATCACGAATCCCACAAGTATTTACTCGCTTTGGAGTTAGCTTCTGCAAATAGTGTGATATTCGTATCACTGGCACCGCACACGACCCATAGGATGCAGCCATTGGACTATTGTGTCTACGGTCCTCTCAAAAAATATTTTGAGCAATCTGTTGCTTCATTCCAGAAAGCGCATGCAGGGCGGATCATTAACCAAAGTGATGTTGCCAGTTTGTTCGCAGTCGCTTACCTGAAAGCTGCTACGGCTCTTAATGCGGTTAATGGCTTTAAAACAACGGGTCTTTACCCAGTTAATAGATACATTTTTGCTGAATCAGATTTTTTGCCTGCGAGCGTTACAGAAAACCCACTAATCAACCCAGAAAGCAATGATCAACCAAATGAAAGATCATTACTGCCAGAAGAAGTTGACCATGATAGAACACCGTCTCCTTCAACGATTGAGCAGATTGAACAATCACGAATTCTGGCTGACCTATTCGCGCAGTCTCTTGGACCCGAAGAGGCACATAATATGGTAGATGTTTCTCAGACTGTTGAACCCGCAATAGCGTTAAATACAATGACGAGCAGTAATGATACCAGATACGTTTTAATGGATATCGGGCCAAGCACTAGTAACCAGAGGCATCTGATAGTACCACGTACTGCAACACTCGAAAAGCAAGTTAAATTTTCAAATGATACAGAAGAAATTTTAATGAGGGAAACCCCAAGCATAGCCCTCTCCATTGCTCGTTGAGCGACTTCGAGCTTGTTAATGAGGCCCACAGTAAGGGACCACGTCTCAGTGCCATAAGTCATCACTGGCAACACACACTGGTTGAAAACCTTGGTTTTCAGGCTCTGAGGTATTGGGGACGAAAAGATGGATCGAAGCTTCCCGAACGCTGCCCATCCGAGCTGGATTCTTCGTGCGACCTCCTTGTCGAAGTTGGACCTACCTAATTGGACAGTCTGTCCCAGGTAGACGTACTCGTCTACAACTTCGAGTGTATCGTTTCCAACAATTACCGGTATAGGTGGAACATGGACATTGGACATGATTTTCGTCTTATCCATGTTCATCTTAAGACCAACCTGTTGGGAAACTCTACTGAGGTCGTTGAGCATGGTGCCGATATCCTCGAGCGACTCCGCCATTATAACTATATCATCGGCAAAACGAAGGTTAGTGATGTATTCGCCATTAATGTTGATGCCACATCCTTTCCAGTCCAAAAGTTTGAAAACATCCTCCAATGCGTTAGTGAACAGTTTCGGAGAGATGACGTCTCCCTGTCTCACACCTCTCTGCAATGGAATTTGTTCCGTACTCTGGTCCTGTAATCGGACTGACATTGTGGCCTTGCTGTATAAACACTTCAACGCTTCGATATACCTATAGTCAATTTGGCATCGCTGCAAGGACTGCAGTATGGCCCACTTCTCGATAGAATCGAAGGCTTTCTCGTAATCCACAAACGCTAGACACAGTGGCTGATTATACTCTTCGGTCTTCTGTATAATCTGCCGTAGTGTATGAATATGGTCTACGGTGCTAAAGCCTCTTCGGAAACCGGCTTGTTCGGGAGGCTGGAACTCATCAAACCTGCGTGCGAGACGGTTCGTGATGACTCTCGAAAACAGCTTAAAGAACAGCACCACCACGCTCTTGTGCCACGTTTCCGGTGTTTTGCCTTCGAAGATGACAGAATTGAATAACTTCTGGAGGACTAAAAGTATCGGTCTACCACCCGCTTTCAAAAGTTCAGTCGTAATTCCGTCCTCTCCTGGCGCCTTGTTGTTCTTAAGCTGTTTGAGAGCCATTCTAATCTCGTACAGGCTGATGTCCGGGATGTCTTCGGTATAGTGTCGGACTAATTTTGCTCTGGTGTCCTGAGCTGCTTCAGTAACGGGTTCGCGCGTCGAGGTATATAACTGTCGATAGAAGCTCTCAATCTCGCTCAGAATCTCAGGCTTGGATGAAACGATACCGCCATTTTCGGTCTTCAGTTTTGTCATTTGGCTTTGCCCAATAGACGAATCCTTTGCAAACACTTTAGAGCCCTGGTTCCGCTCAATTGCTGCCGTAACACGCGCAGTATTATAAGCACGCAAGTCGTGTCGCATGGATTTCCAAATTCGTCTATTGAGTTTACCGTAATCCGACATATCAACTGCGGACTGCAGTCTCATTTCGCTCCGTTCTGCCATTAGTTTCAGAGTTTCTTTTGAGAGTTTTTGAGCTTTCCTGCGGCGTTTGGTCTCACAGAATTCGGACCCAACCGCTTGGACAGTTTCCACCAACCCGTTGTTCAACTCATCCACTGTGTCGCATTCAGCTAAGCACTGAAAACGGTTTTGAAGTTCAAGTTGAAACTTTTCGGGGTTTTGGATTTGGGCACCATTTGGACGGAGCGTAGACTTCACCAGACGTGACCTCTCAAGCTTGACATTGATATTCAATGCGCCTCTTACGATGCGGTGATCGCTGCCGGTTTTTACCTTGCCGATCACAGAGACGTCATTGAATATGCGCTTATTGGTCGTCATGATGAAGTCTATCTCGTTCGTAGTGGAACCGTCGGGACTCATCCATATCCACTTCCTGGATGGCCGCTTCATGTAGAAGGAGTTCATCATAAAGAGTCCCTCCTTCTCCATGAAGTCAGCCAGCCTCTGTCCCCTCGAGTTCCGCTGCCCGTATCCAAATGGCCCTACTCTCAACTCATCACGTTTCCTTGTGCCTAGCTTTGCGTTGAAGTCTCCCATTACAACAGTGAAGTAGGTTTCAGAAGTATGCATGGCCCTGGATATATCCTCGTACATACTTTCTACTTCATTGTCCGAGTGTGCCGAGGTCGGTGCGTATACCTGTATAACCTTCAGCGAATACCGTTTGGTTATTCTGAGTATAAGGAACACTACCCTAGCCGACACACTATCGACTTTCACTACGTTGTTAACGAGAGACTTGCGGACGAGGAACCCGACACCACCCTGGGATTGTTGGTCTCCCTCCCGGTGGAAGAACAAGTTGCCGGAATTTAGAATTATCGTGTCCTGTCCCTGTCTTCGGACTTCAGATAATCCCATGACATCCCAGCGTAACTTGAGCGTCTCTTCCTCCAATTCGACCATCTTTTCGTCGGTCCTTAGCGTGCGTGTATTGTATGTTGCCAGGGCCAGGGGTCGTTTTTGGGATTGGTAGCCGGATCTCTGCCGGAGATTCTTCGCACCCCCTGCTCCACCGTTACAATGGCCGCTACCGTAGCCACGGATAGCAGAGCTGCCGGGAACTGGGGGCCGTGGTTTAATGTTAGTTGTCATGGGGGGGATTTGCCTTAATGCACCACGCTTGGCAGGCGTCTTGGTGATCGCAGTAGATGTTAACGCAGACTGCGGGAAATGCTGCTGCCCATTTCCCGGATATTCCCTTAGCCGCCTCTTACGGCACCCACGGGAAAAGTTAGGGGGGGTACAATTCGAAGCCGGTACCACCCCGGCAAATGCCAGTATACCCACTAAACGACCCAGCGCCACTCCGGCTTCGTATGTGTGGAGGAGAACTGGGGAGTCGGCCGAGCCTTTACGTCCAGTCCCCCACCGACGACCGCCCGCTTTTACAGCGGGGCCTGCACGCTCCTCCCACCAGGAGGAGCCCGGGAATGGCCAGGAGTGCTTGGCCATTCCCGCCCGACGGGGGTGGTGAATGAGTGCAATGCGAGAGAAGGCACCCCCGCGCCTATCCCTCGCTATTCACCACCGGGAGAAGGCGACTATCATTCAATCGCCTTCTTCCACCCCTTCTTCGTCTACGCAGTGGCGCCGCAAGGAGGTCATCCTCCCTTGCGCGCTCTGCCGCCTCCTTTTGGGACATCACGTCTTCACAAAAGGAGGAGACCGCTGCCCAGTTCCCCTCGCCCTCCAGCATGGCAGTGACAACGCTGGGGAGCGAGAGGTCCGGCCCGACTATGGCAACCAAATTGTAGCGCAGCTCGGACCACGACGGACACACCTCGAGGGTGTGCTGCGCCGTATCTTCCGCCGCGCCACAATCATGGCATGCCGGTCGTTGCATGGCAAAGACATCCTGACTTAACCTTGAGAAAACCAGAGCCAACGTCCATTGCAAGAGCCAGAGGGTTTAATAAGCCTCAGGTCTACAGGTTTTTCGATTTACTCGAGGAACAAATAGCAAAGCATGATGTCGACGCTACTCGGTTGTACAACATGGATGAAACAGGAGTTCAGACTTCATCAAACAAACCACCTCGAGTCCTAACAAAAGTTGGGAAACGGCAAGTTGGTGTGATTGCAAGCACTGAACGAGGGCGCACATCAACAGTCATATGTTGTTGTAATGCTGCGGGTGCATTCATACCGCCATTTATGATTTTTGCCCGGAAAAGAATGAATTCCAGGCTATTAGATGGCGCCCCTCCAGGCACACAGGGAACCTGTACTGACAATGGTTGGGTCAATGGGCCAGCGTTTCTGGAATGGCTCAGATTCTTTGTTGAGACGGTCCGGCCAACACCAGACAAAAAAGTAATTCTTGTTCTGGACAATCACGAATCCCACAAGTATTTACTCGCTTTGGAGTTAGCTTCTGCAAATAGTGTGATATTCGTATCACTGGCACCGCACACGACCCATAGGATGCAGCCATTGGACTATTGTGTCTACGGTCCTCTCAAAACATATTTTGAGCAATCTGTTGCTTCATTCCAGAAAGCGCATGCAGGGCGGATCATTAACCAAAGTGATGTTGCCAGTTTGTTCGCAGTCGCTTACCTGAAAGCTGCTACGGCTCTTAATGCGGTTAATGGCTTTAAAACAACGGGTCTTTACCCAGTTAATAGATACATTTTTGCTGAATCAGATTTTTTGCCTGCGACCGTTACAGAAAACCCACTAATCAACCCAGAAAGCAATGATCAACCAAATGAAAGATCATTACTGCCAGAAGAAGTTGACCATGATAGAACACCGTCTCCTTCAACGATTGAGCAGATTGAACAATCACGAATTCTGGCTGACCTATTCGCGCAGTCTCTTGGACCCGAAGAGGCACATAATATGGTAGATGTTTCTCAGACTGTTGAACCCGCAATAGCGTTAAATACAATGACGAGCAGTAATGATACCAGATACGTTTTAATGGATATCGGGCCAAGCACTAGTAACCAGAGGCATCTGATAGTACCACGTACTGCAACACTCGAAAAGCAAGTTAAATTTTCAAATGATACAGAAGAAATTTTAATGAATATTGAACCAACCACTAGTTACCAGAGTCCTTCGATGAACAGACCACTACCAAAAGTAGCTCCAAATAAAACTACCAGGCGTCGAAAAACTCAAAAAGCTGAAGTATTGACTAGTACTCCTATAAAAGAAGAACAGAGAAGCAAAATGGCTAAAAAACTTCGAACGGAAAGAGCAAAAGTTGTGTTGAAAAATTTTAAGAAGGATATGAAAACAAAGAATATGCCAAAGAAACCAAAGAAGAATATATCACAACGCAAAGAGATCTACATCTGTCTCATATGCAACGAGCCATTTATAGATCCTCCTACAGAGGACTGGATACAATGCAGTGACTGTCATTTGTGGGCTCACGATGCATGCACTGCGTACATCGGTATTGGATCATTTTTTGTGACAGTTGCCAAGATGATTAGCTGGATCTATTTAGTTGTATAAGTTGGATAGTTTACGCAACTAAATAAATCAATATTAATGATTGATTGATTATTACGATGACTGATTAGAAATATAATTTTAATATATAAAAAAATGGGTTCCTAAAGTATCTTTTACGAGTATGAATATTAGTTTTGCATTAAAGTGTGTCTCCAAATTCTCAATTTTGTTTCTGTGTTACAGACTTCCTTTTGTTTTATTATTTATGAATGTAAATTTAACGATAATCTCAAAAAAATCCTGTATGCTCACTTTGCCCTCTGTGTGCTCGTATTGCCCACAAGCCGTGCCCGCTTTAGGCTTCCCTCCGGGCAAAGTGGGCTTTTGTTAGGATTTCGTAAAGTGTTGCACAGTTTGTATTTTCAAATATAATTGTAAATATGTGAACATACTATTAAGCTACGTATTGAGCTACGTATTGAGCATCCGATAACAACTATAGTTGTTTGAATATGTTGATTTTTGCATATATTTTTTTCATACGCCCTTAGGGTGCTCTCTTTGGGCCCCCCTCCCCTACATAGGTATATGTTAAACTATCATATTAGTTATCACTGTGTCAAGTTACATCAAAATCTGTCTCGTAGTTTCACATGCAGTGACGCGTCTACAAGAAACAAACTGACAAAAAAACTTACAAAGTACACTACATAGCTATAAATATAATAAATAATATTTTTCGCTCAGTTATAGATTAATTATATGTATAGATACTTACCTCTATTGGTTCCAAATTGTTTATTCCCGTTGGTGGGTTTTCTCAGTAGAAAAAATTAAGAATATCCCACCGCGCGGGCAAAGGCGCTGGTTCGAAGTTTTGCGAATTTGAGGTTGCAATTCAAGGGTACCTAACCAGGAAGATACCTCACAAATGACCAGGGGGACTAGTACAATTAAAGCTCATTATGCTAGTATTTACATAGAGATATTTCTCTTCTCAGGTCACAGCCAGCCAAGGCTGGTTGGTAGATGTTCCTGAAAGGGACGCGGTAGCGAACCCTAACACGTGAATAGTTCCTCACACGGAGCATATTTACTTCCGATTGTTAGGTTATTAAATATAAGGGATGCGGCGCGGCGATGCGTGTGCAACGAATGCACTCAATCGTGGTCGGTCTGCGACTGTTTTCTTCAGGTCTACCTCCAAAAAATATCTATGCACGTTTAAGTTGATAATGAGCAATAAAAAGAACCACCCGTTTCATAATGGAAACTTATAAATGATAATGTTAATAACAGATCTAAACCATCCAATATCAAAGAAATTATGCAAAATGATACCGTGTACAATAACCCCTAAACAATTGGTAATCTATTTAATAACTACTTCGTTGGATCTAACAATAATGTAATTCCAAACACAGCTACAAACAATTATTCTCTTGAGACAAAGTTAAGTAAAACAATATTTTTAACTCCAACCGACCCGCCAACCGTGCTTAAAACAATAAAATCTTTGAAAAAGTCTAATGCAACTGGCTATGACGATATAAATACTCACATTTTGAAGTTCTGCTCAATTCAGTTATCCATACCACTATGTTACTTAATTAATTTATCGTTCTCAGAGGGAGTATTTCCAAAGCGCTTGAAATACTCTATAGTAAAACCCATATTTAAAAAAGGCAAAGAGTGTGAAATGAATAATTATAGGCCTATAACCCTCATTCCTATTATTTCGAAATTATTTGAAAAAATTATGACTTCAAAACTAATTAGCTTCATCGATCTTCATAAAATACTGAAACCAGAGCAATATGCTTTCAGAAAAATGAGCTCTACAATTGACGCTTGCTTTATCCTTATAAAAATTATAATGGAAAGTCTTGATAAAAAAATGCCTATAGTAGGAATATTTCTAGATATGAGCAAAGCCTTTGATTTTGTTAACCACAAGACTTTATTGCAAAAGTTAGAAAATTATGGTATCCGTGGAAAAGCTAAAGAATGGATTAAAAGTTTTCTTAGCGATAGATATCAAAGTGTCGAAATAAACAAAATAGTAAAAAAAACTAAAACTACGTTCCGCTCGCAGTATCTTCTAAATCAGCGTGGAGTACCGCAAGGCAGCGTTCTAGGCCCACTGCTGTTTATTCTTTACATAAACGATTTGCCAAACTGCATAAAACAGCCCTGCTTACTCTTTGCAGATGATACCACAATCATAGTTAAATGTACCAATAAGTCTACATTTGAGGCAGAAGCTCATGAAGCTTTAACTAACGTATTGAATTGGCTTGATTATAATGACTTATCAGTGAATATTAGCAAAATAAAACTAATAGAATTTCAAACGTACAATAGCACACCTATGAATATTAATGTTTTACACGATGGTAATGTTGTAGAGCAAGTAAGTGATACGGTATTTCTTGGTGTAACAATAGATAAATACTGCAACTGGAAAGCTCATGTACATAATTTATGCATGAAACTGGACAGATTTGTTTACGTTCTCTATCGACTCACCCAAGTAGCTACGAAAGAAGCCGCTCTATCGGCTTATCACGGATATGTTTCATCCTGTCTTAGGTATGGAGTCATTCTGTGGGATTTTCGGTGGATGCAGAAAAAGTGTTCCTTGTTCAAAAAAAATGTATACGTTCGATCTCTGGAGCAGGCTTTCTAGACAGTTGTATACCACTTTTCAAGCATCTGAAAATTTTACCTTTTCCTTCGCTTATATAATATATATATATATATATATATTATATATATATATATATATATATATATTGTCACTTATTTACTTATTTGTCACTTAGGTAGTCCTGTACAGAATAATAAGCTTTGTCCAAAAGGTAGTTAAATACTTTCTTTTTAAATTCATTAAATTCATCAACCTCGTACATTAGAATTAAAGAGCAGAATTTTGCTGCCAATACCTCGTAAGGAACATTCAGTATATTTAGGATAATGATATGAAATATTACATTGCAGCTTCTAAAAGCATATTAATTTTGATCACATATACAGCCTATATGAAACATTATGTCTTCACAAAATTTTACACCAGACGTTTTTTCTGCATCCTGAAAAGTTAGCTCCAAAGCATTTACAAGCTATTCATTCTACGGCGACGATATATATATATATATATATATATATATATATTTTTTTTTTTTTTCTTTAGACATATTATTAATGATTTTACTATACACAATTATGAGAGTGAGTTTATCTCAGGGTTGGTTAATGAAATAACTTAGTTCATCTAAACCACTGTATTGTCACTGTTAGTATGATTACATTTATTAAGGTTCTATAGCCGGATTAAAGGTATGCGGACAATAAACTATGACTAGTGTTAATATTATAATGATGCGAGATTACTTGACGCTCGAGCGAGAAGCGCGCGCGGATACAACGAGAGTTGGCGGCGGACTAGCGAGGTGGGAATGCTGACGACGGCCGTTACCGCCAAGTGCAGGCGGCGGGGCGGTCGCCTGCTATTGGTTCCCGAGAGAATCACGCCACATCAGGTGATTTACACTACGTCTCTCTCTATTCAACGTACCGCGAAGGCAAGCGCCCGCGGGACGCTCGGATTGGCAATGTATTGCCAGGTTTAGTGTTTGCTATATACTCCCCCTCTAGTCCTGGAGAACGACCTCGCTCCTGGACTAGTAACCCATCAGCCTTAGCTGGACGTCCACGCTTCTTCTTTGGGACCACGGGTTTAGGTAGGGTGTCATCGTTACCTAGGTAACGGGTTAGGTCTTGACAATGATATTTCCCTAAAACAACATGTGTTCAATGCTCGTGATATTATAAGTTGTAGGACTCACCTTTTCTGCAATCTGGTACGGTCCATCGCGACGTGGGAAGAACTTAGCAGTGAGATCTTTTGAACCTTTGCTGAGCAGGTGGGACTTCAGTAGTACTAAATCACCTACCTGGAATGCGTCAGAAGGTCGGCGCGATGCATCAGCGTAATGCTTTGTTTTATCCTGCTGGATCTCCACGCGTTCTCGGACAGCTGACATTGAGTTCAGAAATTTCCTGAGATAAGGAGTTATTTGTGGTACAAAATTTTCTTTGTTTAAGATGGTACGCAGGTCATGAACGACCTCTGTAGGAGACCGCATTTCTCTACCGAAGGTCAAATAGGCAGGTGATTCACCAGTTGTTCGACACTTGACACTATTCAGGGCAAATCGAATTACTGGTAACATCTTCGGCCAAGAAGTGTGATCGTTTTCCACGAGACGTGCCAACATAGCTTTTAAATCCCGATTTTTACGTTCTGCCGGGTTAGCTTCTGGGTGGTACAGAGGAACAAGATTTTGTTTAACACCCAGGACAGTCATGCATTGGCGCATCACGGCAGACACGACTTGGACACCGTTGTCTGAAATAATCCTGCGGGGAAGACCAAATCGCATGAAATATTCCTCAATAAGTATACGAGCGCAGGCTTCGGCCGTTGCTTCTTTGAGTGGATATATTTCCGTCCATCGGGTTGCTGTGTCTTCCACGAGAAGGATCCATCGCTCCCCCTGGTCACCTTCTGGTAACGGGCCAAATAAATCCATGGCCAACACCTCGTTACGCTGGTTCATAACTGGTGTCTGAAGAAGACCTGGCGGTTTGGCATTGGTTGCCTTATATCGTTGGCAGTGGATGCAGGCTTTGAAATAATCCGTGATTATTCGTCGCATCCCTGTAAAATAATATAGCTGCGCGACCCTTTGGTACGTTCTGTCAACGCCAGGATGGCCAGCTGTCGGAGAGTCGTGCAGCTCTTTCAAAATATCCGCAATGTGTCCTGTAGCGATTACTAGCTGAGGAGTTTCACTCTCAGAGTCCGGATTGTATCGGTATAGGACACCTTGATCCATGAGATATCCCCTTTCTACCCACCTTTGGGATGCAACCTCTTCAGTACTTTCGAGCTCTTTTATGACCTTTTTCACCTCAGGGTCGGAGAGTTGCTCTTGGCGAAGCTGACTAGGTGACTTTGTAGGTAGATCGCAGATAACCGAGCAGATACCACAACCTTCTTGAGATTCGCTGGAGCAAATAGGTCTGCTAAGCGTATCGGCTACGACATTTGCTTTTCCTGGGGTATACTGGAATTGGATATCAAATGATTGGAGCTTTAGAGCCCAACGTACCAACCTGCCTGCTGGTGATTTAAGAGACAGCAGCCAACGTAGAGGTTGATGATCACTACCGATAATGACTGGTTGGCCGTCTAAGTATGGTCGAAAACGCTCGACCGACCAAACTACAGCGAGTGCTTCTCGTTCTGTAGTAGAATAATTACGCTCAGCTGCGTTGAGCAGACGGCTAGCGTATTCAATGGGCCTTTCCTGGTTGCCATCACCCTGTAGTAATACAGCTCCAAGGGCGTAGTTACTTGCGTCTGTTCGTAGCACAAAGGGACGACTAAAATCGGCTTGTATCAATATTGGCGCCGTAGTAAGCAATCGCTTCAGCTCACTGAAAGCTTGACTTTGCTCAATGCCCCAAGTCCAGACTTGGTTTTTTCTAGTCAGACGTGTTAACGGTTCGGCTACTTTGGAAAAGTTAGGTATACATTTCCTAAACCATGAACATGTCTGTAAAAAGGTTCTCAGATGCTTTAAGGTACATGGCTCCTTCATCTCGAGTACCGCACTCACCTTTTCAGGATCAGTGGAAACGCCTTCTTGGGTTATTACATGACCGAGGTATTTCACGCTTTCACGAGCGAAAGCACACTTCTCCCTGTTAACATGAAGGTTGAACTCAGTCAGACGTTTGAATACTGCTTCGAGGTCCTGCAGATGGCGCTGGTAGCCTTGAGAAATTACCAATAAATCGTCAAGATACGCTAGGATTGTGACGTCCTGTAAAGCAGAGCAGGTGCGGAGACGATCAATCAGGCGTTGAAAGGTCGCAGGCGCGTTTTTGAGCCCAAAAGGCATCCTTTTGAAACGGTAAGTACCCAGAGGAGAGCCGAACGCAGTTTTGTCTCTGTCGGCTGCTTACCATCGATTGCCAGTAAGAAGACCGGAGGTCGAGGGTACTCATGTAGCAATCACGCTTTGTGCTCTGTAGTAGGTCATCGATGCGTGGCATCGGGTAAGTATCGGACTTAGTGACTGCGTTCAAGCGCCGATAATCGACGCAGAACCGAATACCACCATTGGACTTCGGCACCATCAGTGCCGGTGAACACCAAGCCGATTCGCATTCTTCTATTATGTCGTCCTTGAGCATTTTGTCTATTTCCGCCTTCATCTGTTCTTTCTTTGACGGATTTAGACGGTATGGAGGTACTGCTATTGGAGGATGCTGACCTGTTTCTATCCTGTGCTCAGCATAGGGTGTTGGACCTCCCCCTGCTTTAAAGACGTGCGCGTGTCTGGAGAGGACGTCAGCCAACGCTTGTCGCTCAGCTGGACGAAGTTGTGTACCTTCGTCATCTCGAAGGACGTCCGTAGATGCACAGGACACGCTACGTGAGGAAGGTTCAAAGCACAGGCTATACTTTACCTTACTGTTATTGCTGAAGCACCAAACATCTTTCTGAAAATCGATAGCCACTCCTGCAGCTGTAATAAAATCGATGCCTAGCAAAGTCTCGTTATTTGTAGAGTCCGGGAAAATTAAGAACGGGGTCGTAATAACCATTTGTTCTAGCGTCACTTCTAATGACGTGGTAAGCACTTCCATTTTTCGGACTATACCATCAGCAAGTTTTATTTCCCGCGAGGAAGAGTAAAGCGGGTGACCTTGACGTAGAAGGAGAGCATATAGCGTATGGCCGGCAATACAATGCTTCGCGGCCGTATCTATCAACGCGGTGCCGTTAAACCCCAAATTTTTTATGTTAAAAATAGGGCGTGCGTTTCGCCCATTCGTGGGTCGCATAAGAACGTTCTCGCGCGTCAAATCATCTCCACTACTAATACAATGATCAAAATCGTCACCTGCATAAACATTCTCAATTTTAGAAAAATGTGAGTTAGGCATGTTTACTATATTGCCGTTAGTCGGGCAAGTACAATTTGACATTACATCACTTGTTTTGTTGTTAACATCGTCATATACAATGTTAGGCGGGTTATCAACTATCACACAATTATCAAGCGGGTTAAACTTTGACATGTCATAAAACGGGTTAACACCTTTCGTGCCCAGAAATAAGTTAACATCAGATACAATATCACCATTGCCAGAGTTAGATTTGTTAGTGAGGTTACCCATAAAAACTTGACGATCAGCGTTTTCATAACTGCAATATACATTATTTTGCATTCCGGAAGACTCCAACAACTCAATATTTTCGTTAGAAATATGGCCCTGTGAAATACTATCACTATTATTTACATCACTTAAATTATTTTCGTTTATTGAAATTTTTGATTTATGGCATTGTTTAACTTGGGGCTCGACATATTCTTGATTTTTCGAAAATTGTGAGTTGTGTCTTTCTTGAAAGGAAGGTTCGACATGTTTACAAAAAGTGTTGTGTGTCGAACATTTTTGTTTACTGCGCGCGTTTTTTGCACTCGGACACGAGTTTGAACAAAGTAGTACTACGTCGCACTTTTCGCGAGAATATTCGGAACAAAAATGTTCGGCACCTGTAGGTATAGAGACATGGTTAGTCATTTCGGTTGACCTTTTCTCGTAACATGCAATATGACCACACCGGTTAGTTGGTTCGGAATAACATAAACATTTAGTGTTCGTCGTGTTACATGCAGTAATATTATGATGACAGTTTAGGTTTTTAGTACCATTGTGTGGTAGTACTTGAGACTGTTGCGAAGTACCGAGATTTAAGCAAGCAAAATTATTATTTTGCTGAGAATGACTTGGCTGACAAGATGCGAGTTTATTATTAGTGCATGTATCACTAATGGTAGAAATAGGCAAGTAGGTACTTTGATTAACAATCTCAGATTGCAAGTTTTTTGCGTTATAACGTTTACGAGTAGCATCATTGTTTGATAATAGACACTGATCGGGGTTAATGTTTGACGATGCACACTGATCACGCGCGTTTAGAGAACACGACCGGGATTCGACACTATAAAAGCTATGAGCACTTTTATCACCGTTAGCACGCACTTCGTTAGAGTTATTATGAGGACGGGACTCACCTTGGTTCAATAACTTACGGCACTGGTCCTTGGAGTGTCCAAACCTTTTGCAGTACGTGCAGACGGGCCGCTGCTGTTTCCTGGTAGAGCCCGAGCTGTTAGCAGCTGTGGCGGCATCGGGCGGCGCTGTTTGCGACGGCGGCACCTGGATCGCGAGCGGCCGTTGCGCTGCGGTCGCGATGGTGGTTAGCTCTACCATGAGTTGACAATATTGACACCAATCGAAGCTCGCTAGCGACTGTCGACGAAAATTTGTATGAAAAAAGAACAGTGCCACCTTGCGGTCACTTGTAGAACTAAAATCGGCACCACAAGTTTATTTTATTAACAGTCGCTTCGAAAACGCATCGTGAGTCGATAGTGACAATCGATGTCGATACGCGATTTGCTTGGATTTTCACTCAAACGGTACCATAAGTCATTATTTTGACAATCGCCTTCGAAAATTTCGATAGACGTTAGCGACTACGCCACTCACGAGAATTTTGAGGTGTGGAATCGTGTGAAAGGGAAAATAACCTATCGAGTTTCAATTCAAAATACTTACATAATCAAATAATTTTATTTGTATTACGATAAAATTGGCAGGAATAATTTATTTGGCTTTGAATATGGTGACAGCAGCTGAAAATGGAGATCAGCAACGAGAATTCCCAATTTCAAGCCGAAATGAGAAAACAAGTTGGATGTCCACTAAACCTTAATGAAGAAAGCTTTAAAGACTTTCTAAAAGCATCTTACCTGTGTATGCTTTTGAAGACATTTATTGTGGATTCAACAGATTTAATACCATCACAAAGAGTCTCACTAGGGTCTAAGGTAAGCTGTAAACATATTTATTTTTTACATATTTGAGGTTATGCTAATAACTTACAAATAAAACTACAGGCTATTTATTATTATTTTATTATAAACCCAGATAGGTATACTACTTTTTTATCTTTGCATTACAGGTTTTATTTGCATTGCTGTTCTATGCACAGCACGGGGACCACCCAAAAAGTATTTGAAGCTGCAAATCATTTTTCCCAAGAGGCAGTGTCAGAAAAATTAATACTCCGAGGAGATCAGTGTGCAGAATCTCCTGAGTAGCTACACAGTAAGAAAACACCAAAACTGTTGGGATGACAGGAAGGACTGTAAACATGCGAAATCCATGTTTCCAATCCTAAACAAAAATACTACGAACAAATTACTATGATTACAACGTCAGGACCTTCGCCTAATGGTGGGAATTATCACTGCTCACAGTAATCTAAATTACCAGTTGCACAAGATCAGAGCTACGGACAGCCCACTATCTGGAGACTGTCTGCAGAAGGACAAGAGTGTGCAGACTGTGTTGCTGCACTGCAGGGCTACGGAAGATATTAGAGCAAAAACAGGATTACTGGAGGTCTACTCCAGAACACATGATGCATCATTAGCATCATCGACAATTGTTTATACAACATCTCAAACTACATTGCAACAGTTGTGCCAGCACCCCAAGGCCTTACTCCTCTATGTGAAGAAGTTAGGCTGGCTTGAGCAAATGTTGGCAGGGTGGAATGCACATAACACCCCAAGCGGGACGTCAGTGCAGGCCTCATCACTCCCAAAACGAATAAGAATAAGAGATCAGTGTATCTAAATAGAAGAAATCACTGTTGCTTAGAGTAAACCATGTACCTACCTAAACATCTTTAATACAATCATCAAGTTTCCAAACACAAAAGAGGATAGGATTGTTATAAAACAACGGTAGCTTACTATATTTTTTATATATATAATGAAATTTCTATTGACTATTTTTATCAGACACTCTGTTTTCTGACACTTTGATTTAATAGTAAATTTATAATCCCAAGGGTAATTGGATGTGTTGATGGAAGACATTTTGAAATATTTACACCAAGCTTAAAAGATGAGCACTAATATTATGGCAGGAAGTTATCCAGGTCATTGGTAGTAATCCGCTTGTTAAGAACACCAAACTAAGTTAGCAAACTAAAATCTGTTTTTAGTAAATTATCATCTGTTCTGTTAATTATAATCTATTCATGTTTATGTCCAAATTCATATAATGTTTGCAAGTGACAATACTTAAATTTGCCATTTCTGTTTAATTGTGGATATGTTTAGTGCAAATTTAACCATCATGTAAGTTTGTGCTCTCTAAACCATTCTAACTGATGTAAAACTACCCATATTTACATAGTTATGTTTATAATTATCATTGTAAGTGTAACATGAATGTGGATTTTAGTATTAACATAATAAAAACTACCATAGTTTAGAGAAATTTAGTTTAGTATATGCACAAGCGAGTCACTAAATAGCAATAAAACAATAGTCTTTTTTTCCCAGAAGTTTTACTGCTAGGAAAATTATTATTGTTCAACATTTCAGTTTGAGTAGGTTAGCTGTATGGAGGTTTTTAAAACATGCTTCAAATATCTTCTTTAACTGACATTTGAACGAAAAGGATTAGCTGTAAAATGTGTTGTGGAAATTATGATTGTGAAGTTACTGTAATTATAGGGCTTATTCTTTGTACTATGTAGTCATGTTTCTCTAGCAAAAATATTCCTTATGGTCTCTGCAATATCTTTTACTCACAAATTCATGTGCACACTAACGAAATTTCTTTCTTTCATAGAATCCTACTCGTATGAATGTGGAGAAGTGGTGATGAATGCAATAATTGCAGTGAACCGATAGTGTATAGGACATTGCATGATCAATTAGCTTGGAGAATAAGTAATAATATTTAGTGATAATAAATAACATCTTTATTTGTATTCAAAACATTTTATTTCAACATACAACTTACAGAATAGTTCAGAAAAAAACTGAGTGGCCCACATCATGGCCTACTCACCAAAAACATTAGTCTTACCTTATTCAGTAATCTGTGGTCTTACTTATGTAGTATGTATGTCTGTTATTTCACCTACCTTAAAACGTATAGGAATCATATATCAACTTAATCTTTACTATCACATCATTCAGGTACAATGATTATATTTAAAAAGCTACAAAAATATATAGAAATCATTTATCTGCTTTTTATTTACAATAATATCAGATAATTTACTATGGTTTTTAAAACTAGGATCATAATAACATTCACACTCATACCCCCATTAGAATTCCCCTGTGTCATTAAGTTCCAGGCCAAATATGTCTGTCATTGCCAGGGATCAAACCTGGCAACCCTCTGTTCGAAGGTAGGGTCTAGCTAGGAAGGTAAAGTAACATGGTGGCTCGTCATGTACCTATTTAATACAATATGAGTATGAGTTTACTTTTTTTATTGTTTACTAATCATCTATTACTAATTATCTAATTACAACTAATATGTATAGGTAGTTGTGGAAACATTTGAGGAAGGCCAACTTCAACACAATTATCGTTTTCCAATAACATCAGTTAGTTTTTCTCCTAACTCCGTCCCTCAAATCAAGCTGTCTCTGCATCTTGCTGGAAAACCTGCCGTTCATTGTCAGCTTTCACAAATGCCTGCTTTGCTAGTTTCGATTGTGAGGCTGGGTCCTCCTGCGGCTTGAAAAGGATGTGGTACCAGTAGCTCTAGTGGTCCATTAGCAGGCTTGCTAAGGTCTCCATTTCCTGTAAAGTATAAGTAAGTATTAAGTTTACAAGAAACATAATTTGTAATTTTAAAACAAAATACATGTAAGTAACTCATGTAGGTGATGACTATTATTATAGGTTTACTTTATCTCCCAGATTAAGAAACGAAGGCTAAGGCCTATGTTATTGTAGGAATTAACGTTATTATTATGTTTTTACACAAGTACGTATAGAGGTTATGTATGGTTAGTATGTCTGAGAGATACAATAATCCCTGTTATTTTATTTTTCACATCGTCGTCGTGTATGATTAGAAAGCAACAGTACAGTAGAGATCATTGTAGAAATAATGTAAGAAAATTGATCAATAAACTAATTCGGGCTAAGTTACTAGTACTTACTAGTTCCATGAACTCCACCAGCATAAAAACATTTGGATGGGCTCATTTTCGCTATTTCTTGATTTAAAAAGAAACACTTTTAACTGGTTTTAATATACTATTTATTGTATGTACTTGTTACAAAACAAAATATATATCTTCTTCATACAATTTTCTCTTTGTCTTCTTCTCCGCAAATACCAGTCGAAAGTTTCTAGTATATATTTTAGTCTATGGTCGAAAGAGGAGCTGTCAGCTACGTATAATGAATATAAATTCGAAAGTAATGGAGTTCACAGTAAGTAATAAGTAAATTAAGCTTATTTTGTTTTGTTGGTTTATATTGACGTCATACGCTCTCCTTACGTACGTTAATACTAATAATACGTACAAATTACTGTGTGCATGAGATTTAAGAACTAATGTCTCTAAGTGATGAGCGCAGTTTAGAGCCACAGAACGGTGATACTGCAACTGTAATGAACAGGCATGATGCATCCTATCAGGTACGGTCTTCTCTACTTCATCACTTCAAAACATTAAAAATAAACATTCACCATGCTATCATGCAATAAAGAAAGTACCTACCTATCTAGTTTACATACCTTTAGCTACTTTGGCTAACATTCCTCCTGCTACGGAATGGCTAAGAACTTGTGCTGCATATTTAACCTTCATTTTTTGTTTTGAATTGGGCTCTAAGTGATCCTTCTTCAAAGCTGGTGCATACACAAAGTTTGGGTTGGTATTATCAATTTCATAAAATTCCTTTATGTGGGACCATTTAGCAATTCCTGTAAAAAGAAATATGTATCATGAAGAAAAATAGTTATCAAACTAAAATAAAAGCAGTAATTTCATAACAATATCATATTTTTTTGTTTGTTTGTTTGAGTTTCACTTGATTCACATTGGGCCAGATTCGTAATTCTGCTATACACAAAGTTTGGGTTGGTATTATCAATTTCATAAAATTCCTTTATGTGGGACCATTTAGCAATTCCTGTAAAAAGAAATATGTATCATGAAGAAAAATAGTTATCAAACTAAAATAAAAGCAGTAATTTCATAACAATATCATATTTTTTTGTTTGTTTGTTTGAGTTTCACTTGATTCACATTGGGCCAGATTCGTAATTCTGCTAAGGGTTTTAGAAAAAAACAATATGCAACAGTTAACCCAAAAGATAAGAACACACAAGAGTGAAAAGTATGTATGAGAACCCTTTACCTTTTCCTTCATTGTCATTTGATAAAATGTCTGTAGCACATTCAATATCATATTTTAAAAACAAGTTTCTAAAGCATTTTAATAAATGTGGTACATCAAAAAGTGCTGTGATTTGTTTGCCATTGTGGTGTATATAAGGGTGTTGCAGTGATGCACCCAAGATAGTGAGGGCTCGCCTGTTTACGCTATCCATATCGCACACAATGGCCGCAATATTTACTCCCACCTCATGGCACTTTTGTAGAACCTGAAATGATAAATAATGAACAATTATTCTAACTGATGTGATAACTATTCACATTGGGTCTGTTATGCAAAAGTATTGATAATGGTGTACAATTTAGAAACTAATAATAATATCAAGAAGAAATATTTGCATTTTTGTATGTCTGTAATGAATAGACTCTAAAACAACTCGTATCAATTTCAAAAATACTTTCTCCACTATACTATGTAATCCCTAAATAACATAGGCTATATATATTTTGATTCATCATTATCATCATCCATCACCATGCAGACAGAGCGTAGCCAGTATTATATAAAGGTTGTCATCATCATCCCTACACATGTAGGGTCAATCGATACCATATGTTTTTCTGTAATATGAATGGACACAACAAGGAATATAATTTGGTTTTATTTTTATTTTAGGTAATAGGGTTTTGCCACACCGCTGACTGCTGCCTACTAGACTCACTTTTCTGCCTATGAGACTTCAGTCGCCTTTTAAGACATTCTAAGGCAGGTGTTTAAAAAAAAAACTTACCTCTTTAATTAGCACAGCCAGTCTGTCTGCAGTAGAAAACCCACTTGAAAAGTAATGGGCAATTGGCTGTTTAACTTTCTTACATATCCCCACAACCATAAACACCAATGCATATGCTGCAATAAGTGGGGATCTTCCCTGTGAAGCATGGTCCTGAAATCCTCCAATTACATCTTCTTTAGGGTTGTAATTGAGATGTTGACATGACATTTCATCAAACATTAATGTGTATTCATTGCCACAAAAGAACAGCTTGGGATAGTCGAGCAGGAAGTAGCGAGGCTTCAACCGCAACCACGAGTACCCTCTGTTTTAAGTAATACAGGGAATGGAGTTAGATTTATGGAAGATAGCGGCCCTATAGGTCTAGACGGAGTTACGATTCTCCCTGAGGACACACCAACGCCTGCAATCCCAAGGACTCCAAAATCAACCGCCACCACACGTATCACCAATAGTGATAAACATATCAGCATGAGGCAGCAGCAAATGGTAGGACGTGCACCCAAGCCAAAGCTAATTGTTAGCGATAACGTGGATGACGGTTTTCAAGTCGTAACTCGCAAGAAACATCGTCGTCAAACCCGAAATATAATAGGTACGTCTACTACTACCTCCAACTATAAAATAAAAGCCGCTCCACGAACGGCGCATGTATACGTTGCAAACCTAGACAGCTCGGTAACTGTTCAAGACCTAACCGATCACATGAAAGATATCGGAGAAATCGCTATCGATGTACAAAAGTTACCCGGAAATAGTAAGGTGTCATTTAGCGAATATAAAATAACAATACCGTGGGACAGACTGTCTGCGGTAATAAATAAAGAAATGTGGCCTCCGGGTGTTATTATTGGTCGCTACCATCAAAATAGTGCTCGCAGTAGCACTAGTAATCCAAAAAATAATATATAGTTATCATTATTATAACATTATATTCACATTTAAGAATCACCTCTGTAAACTGCAAATCAGTGCGGGATAAGACGCACTTTATTCGGAACCTCTGTGATGTTAATGACATAGTGCTTCTTCAAGAGACATGGCTCCTGCCCACTGACTTACATTTTCTAAATAGTATTCATAATGGATTCAATGCTATAGGAACATCTGCAGTTGACCTCTCTAAAACCTTAATCGGGAGACCACACGGAGGACTAGGTATTTTACACAAGATGTCACTAAAATGTATCCCAATAGAATGCGACAGCCCTAGACTCTGCGCGATACAAATATTTACCCAGAACAGCACTTTGCTACTAGTTAATGTGTATATGCCTTGCTATACCACGGACGAGAAAAACTTCCCTGAGTATTGCGAGCTATTAGGTAAGATTCACTCAATAGTAGAAGACAGCGAAGTAGCCGACTGTCTTATAATCGGAGATTTTAACGCGAATCCTACCTGTCGATTTGGCACCGAACTAGAACAGTTTTGCTCGGAATATAAATACAAGTACGTAGACAAATTGATGTTACCGAACACAACGTACACATTCGTTAGTGACGCGCACCATACAACCAGCTGGCTCGACCACTGCATCGCCACTGAGAACGCATTCCGTGCAGTCAGGAATATGTGCATAGACTTAACAATCGATTGGACAGATCACAGACCAATATCGTTAGAATTAGAAATGCAAAAACTAACAATTACCACAAATGTTTCTGAACCATCTCAAACAGCATGGTCTTGGAGGCCTAAATCGTGGGAGTGTGTTGAAAAATACAAGTCATCGGTAACACAGAAATTAAATCAATTGATGTCTAGAAACTTTAATCTAAACGATGCAACAGCGATTGATTCCATGTATAGTTCAATTATAAAGATCATGCAGTCCTGTGCCACACAATGTTTTAAAGTGAATAATATAAACACGCGGAAGAAGAACACAGTACCGGGATGGAATAAATACGTAGCGGAAAAATATGCCACTTCGCTGCAATCATTAGCACTATGGCAGCAGGCGGGTCGCCCCACCACCGGCCCGGTGGTGGAGGAACGCAAGCGACATCGCGCGGCGTTTAAGCGCGCGTTAAAAACTTGTCATCAAAACCAGGAACAAATTGTTATGGATCAAATTGCATTAGATATGAAACATAAAAACTTTGGAAAGTTTTGGCATAGCATTAATAAAATAATTAAACCTTCTTCAAACTATCCTTCTCATATTGACGGGACAACGAGCGACAGAAATATTGCCGATCACTTCAATAAAATATTCTGCCAGCCGGCGCCGGTAAACAGGCATGTTTTAGAGATACCGCAATCGTTACCCGATAGAGATATACACATATCTGTGGATGATATCGTAGAGGTAATAAAACAAACAGCCGGCGGCAAGTCACCGGGTCGGGATGGCCTGACTATTGAACACATAAGACACGGTGGTTTAGGCGTCTATCACGTGATATCCATCTTATTCACTGCAATATTAAAAACTGGTCATCTGCCGATGGCTTTTACTGATACGGTGATAATTCCAATCTGCAAGAACAGGAGGAAGAACATATCCAGCTCAACCAATTATCGGCCGATAGCACTCGCTAATATGATAGCTAGATTACTAGAGAAGGTTCTATTTAAAGTCGCCGCGCCTTTTATGGAAACGTCAGACTGCCAGTATGGTTTTAAAAGTAACTTATCTACCAGTACAGCGATATATGTCCTTAAACAAGTGGTAGGATATTATAAAGCTAGGAAGACATCGGTTATAGCCTGCTACCTCGACCTCAGTAAAGCGTTCGATCGCGTGGATCACGACCTGCTGTGGCAGAAGCTCTATGACCGCAAAGTACCTGGACAGGTCGTCCAGGTATTGAAGAATTGGTACCTGCAGCAGAAAAATCGGGTCAGATGGAAAAATGAATACTCTGCACCCTTGGAGCTCAAATGTGGTGTGAGGTAAGGAGGGAGCATGTCTCCACCCCTCTTCAACCTGTACATGGACGGCTTATCGGAAAAACTCACGCAAACAGGAGTAGGCTGCTCCATCAATGGTACTGCGACGAATCATATTTCATATGCGGACGACATGGTTTTATTAGCGCCGTCGATATCAGCAATGCGGAAGCTGCTAGCAGTATGTGAAAAGTATGCTGAAGAACACAATATGATGTACAATCCAGATAAGTCGGTGTATATGATCTTCAAAGCTACGAACTGCTGCACAAATCTGCCTCCTCTCACACTATACGAAGCTGCACTGGAACAAGTCGAGGAGGTCAAGTACCTCGGTCATATGATCACATCAGACCTGTCAGACCACGCTGACATAGAGAGACAGAGGCGGGCTATAGCAGTACGCGGTAACATGCTGGCAAGGCGATTTTCCCGCTGCAGCGACTCTGTCAAGGCCCAACTCTTCATCAGCTACTGCACCAGTGTGTACACCACAGAGTTGTGGACGAACTACACCAAGGACGCCATGAGCGAGATGCGTGTGCAGTACAACGACGCATGGCGAGTGATGTTCCGGTTGCCGCGGTGGTGCAGCGCTAGCAGCATGTTCGCCGAGGGACGCGCGCCCTGCTGGCAGGCGCTGCTGCGGAGCCGGTCGGCCGCCGTGCGCACCGCCCTGCACCGCTCTGATAACGCACTGGTGGCTGCGGTACGAGAGTGGCACACCAGCCCGATACATCGCACGTGGAGGGCGTATCACACGCCCATCACTTAATTAATTATTATTTATTTTGTATTTCATTTTTTTTTTTTTTTATATTCAATTTTTAATTTTCTGTAATTTTTGAATTTTATATAAGTATGTATTCTAAAAATGTGTAATAATGGATGCAAATCTGGCTAATAAACATTTCATTTCATTTCATTTCATTGTCTGAAGGCTTTTGTGTCTTTGTGTAATTTTGAAGGACTTCAAAAACTGGTTGATTGATTCCAGCATTAAAAGGTACTCTATTGAGTAGACTTTTTAATGTACTGGGTGATGGTAACTGACTTATATATACTTATTTATGGATACATCATCTGTCACACATTTTAAAATATCTTTTGATTTCAGATGTCTAACGCGATTGCGCAGTTGGCAAATTTTTCGCATATATTTGCTCCATTTGGCATACAAAAACTTCTCCCTTTCTGAAGTTGGTTTAACTATTGTTTGCACTTGAGCATCTGAAGATGTCCCAACATTAGGCTCACTATTTGCACCAATAGTCACTTCCTGTAAGACCCCATGTGAAGGACCAGGTTGAGGCCTTATTGTATACTCGGGCAATTGTGGTTCATTCTGGAAAAAAATAACTAATGAGTTACAGATGAAAAGGTATTGAAAATATATAACTAAACTAACAAATACAGATAGATAGGAACTCTTATTACATAATATATATATATACATATACTGCCTAGTTCAATAAGTAACAAAAATAGATTTGAAATTTTTGCAAACACCAATAATATTTAAACCACAGATATAATTTTTTAATTTGGTCTTAATTGAATTAGGCGTTGGATATTGGAGCTGTGGTAGCCAAGTGATTACACCTATTGACTGCTAATCAGAAGGTACCTGGTACCCCATGGCAGTAGAACATTTTGCGAATGCTGATCTAGCTAGCTACCTACTACCCTCAAGTAGCAAGTACACTTCTGCCCTACCAATTGAAGCAGCAATCATGGACGGAACAGTATGGACTACTGAGCAGCAATACCATGGGTTAACTCTCTTTCAGCTTGAGCCCCTCCTCACTGGTGGAAAGGCATTGTGTGTGTGTTACCCTGCCTATTTTCCATCGTCAGTTCAGTAGGCTGTGTAATCGCTAAGAGCGATCTGTTCAGGAAAACCTTTGGATAAATACCAATAGGTGAGACGGTGATCAATATCTAGCTTACAGTCACAACATAAATTTGTTTTAATACTGACTTGCAACTTACATCACATAGAACCGCAGATCTCTGTAACTTCTGTAGAGTATCATCAGTGAAGTCAGCTTCAAGAAAATGATTTTCACACAACATTCTATGCTCACTGTAGAGTTTCATTTGAAATGTTGTTGATGAGTATGTATTGGGCCCATAGTTCACAGCTGAAAGTACAAAAAAAATACTTAATAAAAATTCTATTTGGGTTACTTATATTGTTTTGATTCTGAAATGGGTACTGTAAAATATTTGTTGCAGCCAAATGCTAATTGCCTAACCGTTTTATGAAACACTACTGTTCTATCAATGCCGTGAATATTTACCATTTATATCATATTTATCCAACTACAGATACAGCTTTTAAGCCCCCACATGCATGAAGTACTATGACACAACTAGATTTGTGTGAAATTTTGTATAACTTGTACAACATACACATCATTTATTTTAATCTAACTTCCATGGGGACTCAGGCTACAGGTAAGTTAGAAATATTACTCCCAATGGAAAGCTACATGGATGCAAAGACGAAATATAATATTTAGTGCATTCAAATAGATCACTTCTGATCGTTTTTAGCGAAAATGCTAATAACGCTCATAAAGGGCATTCGAATGGGAATCTGTGGGTGAAAATGTCATTCATGTCTCTTTTTGTTCAGCATTCGGAATGCGAAATTTTTGCCACCAAAAAGTGTAATTTTTGACCCACGTCTGAAGCATGGTTGTTTGTAATTGTTATTTGACAGCTATGTATTTGATCTTAAACATGCGATTTTAGGTCTTATGCTCAGTTGAGCGCTTTCTTGTTAAAGCGTTTGTAAAGATCAAAAATGTTACTTTTGTCACTTTTGCCCACACCCTATTCGAACGCACTATATGTAGTTTCTGGATTTCTTAGTTAGGTCAATTTTAAGGATTCAGAATTAACCAGATTTGCTAATTCTTGTTTGATTTGACTCTGATAAAATGCTTAAAAATAGAAGTTCTTAGAGGCTTCTGTCTGCAACTATTGTCATAATTCTGCCAGTGTCTGTTGTGCTAGTTCCATAAACTATCAGGAGAATTAGCAATTGTTTGATAATATGAGGAGTAGTACATATGGAGAGTCGCAGACATGACCATAAAAATATCAGTAAATATACATACCGTATAAGGTTATTTATGCCAAGCTTTGGAAATCTAAACAATAATGCGTTGTCTGCGAACGGTGAGCGGCCGCATTTAAAGCATTTCCTTTTGTTTTCTTTCTCCGACATGATCACAAACTAAAATAGAGTCTCTGCTCAAATTATTATAATATAATATAGAGTGAATTTCTCACATCACACACAACACAACTAAGTCAATTTCTCGAAGTTCCTAATCGCAAGTAACATAACTTTTTGAAGGCACGGAGGAACATAAGCTCAACTCGACGTGGATTTAATGCTATATTCAAGGAACTTTAACAACGAACGAAATCACTGAAACCGGCACTAAATCCGAATGCAAACAATAACACACCCACCAAACCAAAGAGAATATTTTAGCATGCCGGGTGACACATCAAAATATTTAATGTGTTACCACCTTTGAATAATATTTTAAATGGCAACTATAAAAATTAGCCCCCATAGGTAATTTCATTTGCCCCATACAAATGTGCCATCCCATTTTATAGGTTACAGCGTACTTGCACGTGGTCGTTTTAAACATTAAAATTGCAATACAAAGTGATGGCATGTTTTATAATTAATTGTACATCGTAATAAACTTAAATCATTTTGAGAATAATTATATTATTAATTTTAATTGGAATAATTTACTGTAAACAATTTCAAAAGTATGAATCTATGTTTTATAAATCAATTCAAATAAATCAATTTAACAAATCTAATTGTTATAGACTAATTAATATTGGCTAATTATTGTATCCGCGCTGATATATATATATATTGTTGGAGACGAAAAAAGCCTAGTAGACCGAAAAGTATAAAAGGCGGCGCGCAGAGCGGTCGTGGCTCACTCTGCCTTCAACCGCCGACAAGTCAACATCTCCGAGTTCGTTATTGCGGTGACGTCAATCCTTGTCGTGATTTTGTATAGTGCAAACACTGTCGTAATGATTGTTAGTTGTTTTTTTTAATTTTTTTTTTCAAATTTTTTTTAAACTTTTTTTTATTTTTTTTTTCCTCTTAATAAATTAATGTTCTGCTACTTGTAGAGATAAATAACTGTAAGGTTAATGTTACCGCTGTGTTAATACTTTTATACGGCAATGTTTTGTCTTGTATAACTTGTATGCAACATGAGAGGTATTGATCACTATGATTGACACGTCACTGTGGTATGGAAGTACTTCAGGATTTAAATGAAACAATTGTCAACATGAACCCTATATGAATGGGTACCTATGGAAACTTGGTAATGTATGTAAGGCATGGAATGTTTTTCCTTTGTTTTCATTGCATGGTGTGGTGCGGGTGATGGAAGTCCAGAATTTTATCGTAGTACGTCGACAGATATTAACACATTCATTTGTTTTTCAGCTGTCCCGAGCAGGTATCCTGAGCGGCTGCCCAAACTGCTGCGCTGGGCTGCTGCGCTGAGCAACTGCCCGTGCTTCTGCGCTGAGCGGCCGCCCAAGCCGCTGTCCCGAGCAGTTGTCTGCTGGAAGTCAAGTCCGGAGTAATCGACACCAAAGATTACCTTGTGTGGTGTCATGCAAAGGTGGTATCGTGAGTATGTCGAGACATTCGACAGTTAATCTTCACAAATTGATATCATGCGCTAGTTGTCTTTGGTATGCATTAATAAAGAAAAATATCACTAAACTGTGCGAGTGAGATCTTAGTAAAGTATGTAAGGCATGGAATGTTTTTCCTTTGTTTTCATTGCATGGTGTGGTGCGGGTGATGGAAGTCCAGAATTTTATCGTAGTACGTCGACAGATATTAACACATTCATTTGTTTTTCAGCTGTCCCGAGCAGGTATCCTGAGCGGCTGCCCAAAGTGCTGCACTGGGCTGCTGCGCTGAGCAACTGCCCGTGCTTCTGCGCTGAGCGGCCGCCCAAGCCGCTGTCCCGAGCAGTTGTCTGCTGGAAGTCAAGTCCGGAGTAATCGACACCAAAGATTACCTTGTGTGGTGTCATGCAAAGGTGGTATCGTGAGTATGTCGAGACCTTCGACAGTTAATCTTCACAAATTGATATCATGCGCTAGTTGTCTTTGGCATGCATTAATAAAGAAAAATATAACTAAACTGTGCAAGTGAGATCTTAGTAAAGTATGTAAGGCATGGAATGTTTTTCCTTTGTTTTCATTGCATGGTGTGGTGCGGGTGATGGAAGTCCAGAATTTTATCGTAGTACGTCGACAGATATTAACACATTCATTTGTTTTTCAGCTGTCCCGAGCAGGTATCCTGAGCGGCTGTCCAAACTGCTGCGCTGGGCTGCTGCGCTGAGCAACTGCCCGTGCTTCTGCGCTGAGCGGCCGCCGGAGCAGTTGTCTGCTGGAAGTCAAGTCCGGAGTAATTGACACCAAAGATTACCTTGTGTGGTGTCATGCAAAGGTGGTATCGTGAGTATGTCGAGACATTCGACAGTTAATCTTCACAAATTGATATCATGCGCTAGTTGTCTTTGGCATGCATTAATAAAGAAAAATATCACTAAACTGTGCGAGTGAGATCTTAGTAAAGTATGTAAGGCATGGAATGTTTTTCCTTTGTTTTCATTGCATGGTGTGGTGCGGGTGATGGAAGTCCAGAATTTTATCGTAGTACGTCGACAGATATTAACACATTCATTTGTTTTTCAGCTGTCCCGAGCAGGTATCCTGAGCGGCTGCCCAAACTGCTGCGCTGGGCTGCTGCGCTGAGCAACTGCCCGTGCTTCTGCGCTGAGCGGCCGCCCAAGCCGCTGTCCCGAGCAGTTGTCTGCTGGAAGTCAAGTCCGGAGTAATCGACACCAAAGATTACCTTGTGTGGTGTCATGCAAAGGTGGTATCGTGAGTATGTCGAGACATTCGACAGTTAATCTTCACAAATTGATATCATGCGCTAGTTGTCTTTGGTATGCATTAATAAAGAAAAATATCACTAAACTGTGCGAGTGAGATCTTAGTAAAGTATGTAAGGCATGGAATGTTTTTCCTTTGTTTTCATTGCATGGTGTGGTGCGGGTGATGGAAGTCCAGAATTTTATCGTAGTACGTAGACAGATATTAACACATTCATTTGTTTTTCAGCTGTCCCGAGCAGGTATCCTGAGCGGCTGCCCGAAGTGCTGCGCTGGGCTGCTGCGCTGAGCAACTGCCCGTGCTTCTGCGCTGAGCGGCCGCCCAAGCCGCTGTCCCGAGCAGTTGTCTGCTGGAAGTCAAGTCCGGAGTAATCGACACCAAAGATTACCTTGTGTGGTGTCATGCAAAGGTGGTATCGTGAGTATGTCGAGACCTTCGACAGTTAATCTTCACAAATTGATATCATGCGCTAGTTGTCTTTGGTATGCATTAATAAAGAAAAATATCACTAAACTGTGCGAGTGAGATCTTAGTAAAGTATGTAAGGCATGGAATGTTTTTCCTTTGTTTTCAATGCATGGTGTGGTGCGGGTGATGGAAGTCCAGAATTTTATCGTAGTACGTAGACAGATATTAACACATTCATTTGTTTTTCAGCTGTCCCGAGCAGGTATCCTGAGCGGCTGCCCGAAGTGCTGCGCTGGGCTGCTGCGCTGAGCAACTGCCCGTGCTTCTGCGCTGAGCGGCCGCCCAAGCCGCTGTCCCGAGCAGTTGTCTGCTGGAAGTCAAGTCCGGAGTAATCGACACCAAAGATTACCTTGTGTGGTGTCATGCAAAGGTGGTATCGTGAGTATGTCGAGACCTTCGACAGTTAATCTTCACAAATTGATATCATGCGCTAGTTGTCTTTGGTATGCATTAATAAAGAAAAATATCACTAAACTGTGCAAGTGAGATCTTAGTAAAGTATGTAAGGCATGGAATGTTTTTCCTTTGTTTTCATTGCTGGTGTGGTGCGGGTGATGGAAGTCCAGAATTTTATCGTAGTACGTAGACAGATATTAACACATTCATTTGTTCTTCAGCTGTCTCGAGCAGGTATCCTGAGCGGCTGCCCAAACTGCTGCGCTGGGTTGCTGCGCTGAGCAACTGCCCGTGCTTCTGCGCTGAGCGGCCGCCCAAGCCGCTGTCCCGAGCAGTTGTCTGCTGGAAGTCAAGTCCGGAGTAATCGACACCAAAGATTACCTTGTGTGGTGTCATGCAAAGGTGGTATCGTGAGTATGTCGAGACATTCGACAGTTAATCTTCACAAATTGATATCATGCGCTAGTTGTCTTTGGTATGCATTAATAAAGAAAAATATCACTAAACTGTGCGAGTGAGATCTTAGTAAAGTATGTAAGGCATGGAATGTTTTTCCTTTGTTTTCATTGCATGGTGTGGTGCGGGTGATGGAAGTCCAGAATTTTATCGTAGTACGTAGACAGATATTAACACATTCATTTGTTTTTCAGCTGTCCCGAGCAGGTATCCTGAGCGGCTGCCCAAAGTGCTGCGCTGGGCTGCTGCGCTGAGCAACTGCCCGTGCTTCTGCGCTGAGCGGCCGCCCGAGCAGTTGTCTGCTGGAAGTCAAGTCTGGAGTAATTGACACCAAAGATTACCTTGTGTGGTGTCATGCAAAGGTGGTATCGTGAGTATATCGAGACCTTCGACAGTTAATCTTCACAAATTGATATCATGCGCTAGTTGTCTTTGGTATGCATTAATAAAGAAATATATAACTAAACTGTGCAAGTGAGATCTTAGTAAAGTATGCAAGGCATGGAATGTTTTTCCTTTGTTTTCATTGCATGGTGTGGTGCGGGTGATGGAAGTCCAGAATTTTATCGTAGTACGTCGACAGATATTAACACATTCATTTGTTTTTCAGCTGTCCCGAGCAGGTATCCTGAGCGGCTGTCCAAACTGCTGCGCTGGGCTGCTGCGCTGAGCAACTGCCCGTGCTTCTGCGCTGAGCGGCCGCCCGAGCAGTTGTCTGCTGGAAGTCAAGTCCGGAGTAATTGACACCAAAGATTACCTTGTGTGGTGTCATGCAAAGGTGGTATCGTGAGTATGTCGAGACATTCGACAGTTAATCTTCACAAATTGATATCATGCGCTAGTTGTCTTTGGTATGCATTAATAAAGAAAAATATCACTAAACTGTGCGAGTGAGATCTTAGTAAAGTATGTAAGGCATGGAATGTTTTTCCTTTGTTTTCATTGCATGGTGTGGTGCGGGTGATGGAAGTCCAGAATTTTATCGTAGTACGTAGACAGATATTAACACATTCATTTGTTTTTCAGCTGTCCCGAGCAGGTATCCTGAGCGGCTGCCCAAACTGCTGCGCTGGGCTGCTGCGCTGAGCAACTGCCCGTGCTTCTGCGCTGAGCGGCCGCCCAAGCCGCTGTCCCGAGCAGTTGTCTGCTGGAAGTCAAGTCCGGAGTAATCGACACCAAAGATTACCTTGTGTGGTGTCATGCAAAGGTGGTATCGTGAGTATGTCGAGACATTCGACAGTTAATCTTCACAAATTGATATCATGCGCTAGTTGTCTTTGGTATGCATTAATAAAGAAAAATATCACTAAACTGTGCGAGTGAGATCTTAGTAAAGTATGTAAGGCATGGAATGTTTTTCCTTTGTTTTCATTGCATGGTGTGGTGCGGGTGATGGAAGTCCAGAATTTTATCGTAGTACGTCGACAGATATTAACACATTCATTTGTTTTTCAGCTGTCCCGAGCAGGTATCCTGAGCGGTTGCCCAATCTGCTGCGCTGGGCTGCTGCGCTGAGCAACTGCCCGTGCTTTTGCGCTGAGCGGCCGCCCGAGCAGTTGTCTGCTGGAAGTCAAGTCCGGAGTAATTGACACCAAAGATTACCTTGTGTGGTGTCATGCAAAGGTGGTATCGTGAGTATGTCGAGACATTCGACAGTTAATCTTCACAAATTGATATCATGCGCTAGTTGTCTTTGGTATGCATTAATAAAGAAAAATATCACTAAACTGTGCGAGTGAGATCTTAGTAAAGTATGTAAGGCATGGAATGGTTTTCCTTTGTTTTCATTGCATGGTGTGGTGCGGGTGGTGGAAGTCCAGAATTTTATCGTAGTACGTCGACAGATATTAACACATTCATTTGTTTTTTTGGGAAGTTCCCGAGCAGGTATCCTGAGCGGCTGCCCAAACTACTGCGCTGAGCAACTGCCCGTGCTTCTGCGCTGAGCGGCCGCCCAAGCCGCTGTCCCGAGCAGTTGTCTGCTGGAAGTCAAGTCCGGAGTAATCGACACCAAAGATTACCTTGTGTGGTGTCATGCAAAGGTGGTATCGTGAGTATGTCGAGACCTTCGACAGTTAATCTTCACAAATTGATATCATGCGCTAGTTGTCTTTGGTATGCATTAATAAAGAAAAATATAACTAAACTGTGCAAGTGAGATCTTAGTAAAGTATGTAAGGCATGGAATGTTTTTCCTTTGTTTTCATTGCATGGTGTGGTGCGGGTGATGGAAGTCCAGAATTTTATCGTAGTACGTCGACAGATATTAACACATTCATTTGTTTTTCAGCTGTCCCGAGCAGGTATCCTGAGCGGCTGTCCAAACTGCTGCGCTGGGCTGCTGCGCTGAGCAACTGCCCGTGCTTCTGCGCTGAGCGGCCGCCCGAGCAGTTGTCTGCTGGAAGTCAAGTTCGGAGTAATTGACACCAAAGATTACCTTGTGTGGTGTCATGCAAAGGTGGTATCGTGAGTATGTCGAGACATTCGACAGTTAATCTTCACAAATTGATATCATGCGCTAGTTGTCTTTGGTATGCATTAATAAAGAAAAATATCACTAAACTGTGCGAGTGAGATCTTAGTAAAGTATGTAAGGCATGGAATGTTTTTCCTTTGTTTTCATTGCTGGTGTGGTGCGGGTGATGGAAGTCCAGAATTTTATCGTAGTACGTAGACAGATATTAACACATTCATTTGTTTTTCAGCTGTCCCGAGCAGGTATCCTGAGCGGCTGCCCAAACTGCTGCGCTGGGCTGCTGCGCTGAGCAACTGCCCGTGCTTCTGCGCTGAGCGGCCGCCCAAGCCGCTGTCCCAAACAGTTGTCTGCTGGAAGTCAAGTCCGGAGTAATCGACACCAAAGATTACCTTGTGTGGTGTCATGCAAAGGTGGTATCGTGAGTATGTCGAGACATTCGACAGTTAATCTTCACAAATTGATATCATGCGCTAGTTGTCTTTGGTATGCATTAATAAAGAAAAATATCACTAAACTGTGCGAGTGAGATCTTAGTAAAGTATGTAAGGCATGGAATGTTTTTCCTTTGTTTTCATTGCATGGTGTGGTGCGGGTGATGGAAGTCCAGAATTTTATCGTAGTACGTAGACAGATATTAACACATTCATTTGTTTTTCAGCTGTCCCGAGCAGGTATCCTGAGCGGCTGCCCGAAGTGCTGCGCTGGGCTGCTGCGCTGAGCAACTGCCCGTGCTTCTGCGCTGAGCGGCCGCCCAAGCCGCTGTCCCGAGCAGTTGTCTGCTGGAAGTAAAGTCCGGAGTAATCGACACCAAAGATTACCTTGTGTGGTGTCATGCAAAGGTGGTATCGTGAGTATGTCGAGACATTCGACAGTTAATCTTCACAAATTGATATCATGCGCTAGTTGTCTTTGGTATGCATTAATAAAGAAAAATATCACTAAACTGTGCGAGTGAGATCTTAGTAAAGTATGTAAGGCATGGAATGTTTTTCCTTTGTTTTCATTGCATGGTGTGGTGCGGGTGATGGAAGTCCAGAATTTTATCGTAGTACGTAGACAGATATTAACACATTCATTTGTTTTTCAGCTGTCCCGAGCAGGTATCCTGAGCGGCTGCCCGAAGTGCTGCGCTGGGCTGCTGCGCTGAGCAACTGCCCGTGCTTCTGCGCTGAGCGGCCGCCCAAGCCGCTGTCCCGAGCAGTTGTCTGCTGGAAGTAAAGTCCGGAGTAATCGACACCAAAGATTACCTTGTGTGGTGTCATGCAAAGGTGGTATCGTGAGTATGTCGAGACATTCGACAGTTAATCTTCACAAATTGATATCATGTGCTAGTTGTCTTTGGTATGCATTAATAAAGAAAAATATCACTAAACTGTGCGAGTGAGATCTTAGTAAAGTATGTAAGGCATGGAATGTTTTTCCTTTGTTTTCATTGCATGGTGTGGTGCGGGTGATGGAAGTCCAGAATTTTATCGTAGTACGTCGACAGATATTAACACATTCATTTGTTTTTCAGCTGTCCCGAGCAGGTATCCTGAGCGGCTGCCCAAACTGCTGCGCTGGGCTGCTGCGCTGAGCAACTGCCCGTGCTTCTGCGCTGAGCGGCCGCCCAAGCCGCTGTCCCGAGCAGTTGTCTGCTGGAAGTCAAGTCCGGAGTAATCGACACCAAAGATTACCTTGTGTGGTGTCATGCAAAGGTGGTATCGTGAGTATGTCGAGACATTCGACAGTTAATCTTCACAAATTGATATCATGCGCTAGTTGTCTTTGGTATGCATTAATAAAGAAAAATATCACTAAACTGTGCGAGTGAGATCTTAGTAAAGTATGTAAGGCATGGAATGTTTTTCCTTTGTTTTCATTGCATGGTGTGGTGCGGGTGATGGAAGTCCAGAATTTTATCGTAGTACGTAGACAGATATTAACACATTCATTTGTTTTTCAGCTGTCCCGAGCAGGTATCCTGAGCGGCTGCCCGAAGTGCTGCGCTGGGCTGCTGCGCTGAGCAACTGCCCGTGCTTCTGCGCTGAGCGGCCGCCCAAGCCGCTGTCCCGAGCAGTTGTCTGCTGGAAGTCAAGTCCGGAGTAATCGACACCAAAGATTACCTTGTGTGGTGTCATGCAAAGGTGGTATCGTGAGTATGTCGAGACATTCGACAGTTAATCTTCACAAATTGATATCATGCGCTAGTTGTCTTTGGTATGCATTAATAAAGAAAAATATCACTAAACTGTGCGAGTGAGATCTTAGTAAAGTATGTAAGGCATGGAATGTTTTTCCTTTGTTTTCATTGCATGGTGTGGTGCGGGTGATGGAAGTCCAGAATTTTATCGTAGTACGTAGACAGATATTAACACATTCATTTGTTTTTCAGCTGTCCCGAGCAGGTATCCTGAGCGGCTGCCCGCAGTGCTGCGCTGGGCTGCTGCGCTGAGCAACTGCCCGTGCTTCTGCGCTGAGCGGCCGCCCAAGCCGCTGTCCCGAGCAGTTGTCTGCTGGAAGTAAAGTCCGGAGTAATCGACACCAAAGATTACCTTGTGTGGTGTCATGCAAAGGTGGTATCGTGAGTATGTCGAGACATTCGACAGTTAATCTTCACAAATTGATATAATGCGCTAGTTGTCTTTGGTATGAATTAATAAAGAAAAATATCACTAAACTGTGCGAGTGAGATCTTAGTAAAGTATGTAAGGCATGGAATGTTTTTCCTTTGTTTTCATTGCATGGTGTGGTGCGGGTGATGGAAGTCGAGAATTTTATCGTAGTACGTCGACAGATATTAACACATTCATTTGTTTTTCAGCTGTACCGAGCAGGTATCCTGAGCGGCTGCCCAAAGTGCTGCGCTGGGCTGCTGCGCTGAGCAACTGCCCGTGCTTCTGCGCTGAGCGGCCGCCCAAGCCGCTGTCCCGAGCAGTTGTCTGCTGGAAGTCAAGTCCGGAGTAATCGACACCAAAGATTACCTTGTGTTGTGTCATGCAAAGGTGGTATCGTGAGTATGTCGAGACATTCGACAGTTAATCTTCACAAATTGATATCATGCGCTAGTTGTCTTTGGTATGCATTAATAAAGAAAAATATCACTAAACTGTGCGAGTGAGATCTTAGTAAAGTATGTAAGGCATGGAATGTTTTTCCTTTGTTTTCATTGCATGGTGTGGTGCGGGTGATGGAAGTCCAGAATTTTATCGTAGTACGTCGACAGATATTAACACATTCATTTGTTTTTCAGCTGTCCCGAGCAGGTATCCTGAGCGGCTGCCCAAACTGCTGCGCTGGGCTGCTGCGCTGAGCAACTGCCCGTGCTTTTGCGCTGAGCGTCCGCCCGAGCATTTGTCTGCTGGAAGTCAAGTCCGGAGTAATTGACACCAAAGATTACCTTGTGTGGTGTCATGCAAAGGTGGTATCGTGAGTATGTCGAGACATTCGACAGTTAATCTTCACAAATTGATATCATGCGCTAGTTGTCTTTGGCATGCATTAATAAAGAAAAATATCACTAAACTGTGCGAGTGAGATCTTAGTAAAGTATGTAAGGCATGGAATGTTTTTCCTTTGTTTTCATTGCATGGTGTGGTGCGGGTGATGGAAGTCCAGAATTTTATCGTAGTACGTCGACAGATATTAACACATTCATTTGTTTTTCAGCTGTCCCGAGCAGGTATCCTGAGCGGTTGCCCAAACTGCTGCGCTGGGCTGCTGCGCTGAGCAACTGCCCGTGCTTTTGCGCTGAGCGGCCGCCCGAGCAGTTGTCTGCTGGAAGTCAAGTCCGGAGTAATTGACACCAAAGATTACCTTGTGTGGTGTCATGCAAAGGTGGTATCGTGAGTATGTCGAGACATTCGACAGTTAATCTTCACAAATTGATATCATGCGCTAGTTGTCTTTGGTATGCATTAATAAAGAAAAATATCACTAAACTGTGCGAGTGAGATCTTAGTAAAGTATGTAAGGCATGGAATGTTTTTCCTTTGTTTTCATTGCATGGTGTGGTGCGGGTGATGGAAGTCCAGAATTTTATCGTAGTACGTCGACAGATATTAACACATTCATTTTTTTTTTGGGACGTTCCCGAGCAGGTATCCTGAGCGGCTGCCCAAACTACTGCGCTGAGCAACTGCCCGTGCTTCTGCGCTGAGCGGCCGCCCAAGCCGCTGTCCCGGGCAGTTTTCTGCTGGAAGTCAAGTCCGGAGTAATCGACACCAAAGATTACCTTGTGTGGTGTCATGCAAAGGTGGTATCGTGAGTATGTCGAGACATTCGACAGTTAATCTTCACAAATTGATATCATGCGCTAGTTGTCTTTGGTATGCATTAATAAAGAAAAATATCACTAAACTGTGCGAGTGAGATTTCAGTAAAGTCTGTAAGGCATGGAATGTTTTTCCTTTGTTTTCATTGCATGGTGTGGTGCGGGTGATGGAAGTCCAGAATTTTATCGTAGTACGTAGACAGATATTAACACATTCATTTGTTTTTCAGCTGTCCCGAGCAGGTATCCTGAGCGGCTGCCCAAAGTGCTGCGCTGGGCTGCTGCGCTGAGCAACTGCCCGTGCTTCTGCGCTGAGCGGCCGCCCAAGCCGCTGTCCCGAGCAGTTGTCTGCTGGAAGTCAAGTCCGGAGTAATCGACACCAAAGATTACCTTGTGTGGTGTCATGCAAAGGTGGTATCGTGAGTATGTCGAGACATTCGACAGTTAATCTTCACAAATTGATATCATGCGCTAGTTGTCTTTGGTATGCATTAATAAAGAAAAATATCACTAAACTGTGCGAGTGAGATCTTAGTAAAGTATGTAAGGCATGGAATGGTTTTCCTTTGTTTTCATTGCATGGTGTGGTGCGGGTGATGGAAGTCCAGAATTTTATCGTAGTACGTCGACAGATATTAACACATTCATTTGTTTTTCAGCTGTCCCGAGCAGGTATCCTGAGCGGCTGCCCAAACTGCTGCGCTGGGCTGCTGCGCTGAGCAACTGCCCGTGCTTCTGCGCTGAGCGGCCGCCCAAGCCGCTGTCCCGAGCAGTTGTCTGCTGGAAGTCAAGTCCGGAGTAATCGACACCAAAGATTACCTTGTGTGGTGTCATGCAAAGGTGGTATCGTGAGTATGTCGAGACATTCGACAGTTAATCTTCACAAATTGATATCATGCGCTAGTTGTCTTTGGTATGCATTAATAAAGAAAAATATCACTAAACTGTGCGAGTGAGATTTCAGTAAAGTCTGTAAGGCATGGAATGTTTTTCCTTTGTTTTCATTGCATGGTGTGGTGCGGGTGATGGAAGTCCAGAATTTTATCGTAGTACGTAGACAGATATTAACACATTCATTTGTTTTTCAGCTGTCCCGAGCAGGTATCCTGAGCGGCTGCCCAAAGTGCTGCGCTGGGCTGCTGCGCTGAGCAACTGCCCGTGCTTCTGCGCTGAGCGGCCGCCCAAGCCGCTGTCCCGAGCAGTTGTCTGCTGGAAGTCAAGTCCGGAGTAATCGACACCAAAGATTACCTTGTGTGGTGTCATGCAAAGGTGGTATCGTGAGTATGTCGAGACATTCGACAGTTAATCTTCACAAATTGATATCATGCGCTAGTTGTCTTTGGTATGCATTAATAAAGAAAAATATCACTAAACTGTGCGAGTGAGATTTCAGTAAAGTCTGTAAGGCATGGAATGTTTTTCCTTTGTTTTCATTGCATGGTGTGGTGCGGGTGATGGAAGTCCAGAATTTTATCGTAGTACGTAGACAGATATTAACACATTCATTTGTTTTTCAGCTGTCCCGAGCAGGTATCCTGAGCGGCTGCCCAAAGTGCTGCGCTGGGCTGCTGCGCTGAGCAACTGCCCGTGCTTCTGCGCTGAGCGGCCGCCCAAGCCGCTGTCCCGAGCAGTTGTCTGCTGGAAGTCAAGTCCGGAGTAATCGACACCAAAGATTACCTTGTGTGGTGTCATGCAAAGGTGGTATCGTGAGTATGTCGAGACATTCGACAGTTAATCTTCACAAATTGATATCATGCGCTAGTTGTCTTTGGTATGCATTAATAAAGAAAAATATCACTAAACTGTGCGAGTGAGATCTTAGTAAAGTATGTAAGGCATGGAATGTTTTTCCTTTGTTTTCATTGCATGGTGTGGTGCGGGTGATGGAAGTCCAGAATTTTATCGTAGTACGTAGACAGATATTAACACATTCATTTGTTTTTCAGCTGTCCCGAGCAGGTATCCTGAGCGGCTGCCCAAAGTGCTGCGCTGGGCTGCTGCGCTGAGCAACTGCCCGTGCTTCTGCGCTGAGCGGCCGCCCGAGCAGTTGTCTGCTGGAAGTCAAGTCTGGAGTAATTGACACCAAAGATTACCTTGTGTGGTGTCATGCAAAGGTGGTATCGTGAGTATATCGAGACCTTCGACAGTTAATCTTCACAAATTGATATCATGCGCTAGTTGTCTTTGGTATGCATTAATAAAGAAATATATAACTAAACTGTGCAAGTGAGATCTTAGTAAAGTATGCAAGGCATGGAATGTTTTTCCTTTGTTTTCATTGCATGGTGTGGTGCGGGTGATGGAAGTCCAGAATTTTATCGTAGTACGTCGACAGATATTAACACATTCATTTGTTTTTCAGCTGTCCCGAGCAGGTATCCTGAGCGGCTGTCCAAACTGCTGCGCTGGGCTGCTGCGCTGAGCAACTGCCCGTGCTTCTGCGCTGAGCGGCCGCCCGAGCAGTTGTCTGCTGGAAGTCAAGTCCGGAGTAATTGACACCAAAGATTACCTTGTGTGGTGTCATGCAAAGGTGGTATCGTGAGTATGTCGAGACATTCGACAGTTAATCTTCACAAATTGATATAATGCGCTAGTTGTCTTTGGTATGAATTAATAAAGAAAAATATCACTAAACTGTGCGAGTGAGATCTTAGTAAAGTATGTAAGGCATGGAATGTTTTTCCTTTGTTTTCATTGCATGGTGTGGTGCGGGTGATGGAAGTCGAGAATTTTATCGTAGTACGTCGACAGATATTAACACATTCATTTGTTTTTCAGCTGTACCGAGCAGGTATCCTGAGCGGCTGCCCAAAGTGCTGCGCTGGGCTGCTGCGCTGAGCAACTGCCCGTGCTTCTGCGCTGAGCGGCCGCCCAAGCCGCTGTCCCGAGCAGTTGTCTGCTGGAAGTCAAGTCCGGAGTAATCGACACCAAAGATTACCTTGTGTTGTGTCATGCAAAGGTGGTATCGTGAGTATGTCGAGACATTCGACAGTTAATCTTCACAAATTGATATCATGCGCTAGTTGTCTTTGGTATGCATTAATAAAGAAAAATATCACTAAACTGTGCGAGTGAGATCTTAGTAAAGTATGTAAGGCATGGAATGTTTTTCCTTTGTTTTCATTGCATGGTGTGGTGCGGGTGATGGAAGTCCAGAATTTTATCGTAGTACGTCGACAGATATTAACACATTCATTTGTTTTTCAGCTGTCCCGAGCAGGTATCCTGAGCGGCTGCCCAAACTGCTGCGCTGGGCTGCTGCGCTGAGCAACTGCCCGTGCTTTTGCGCTGAGCGTCCGCCCGAGCATTTGTCTGCTGGAAGTCAAGTCCGGAGTAATTGACACCAAAGATTACCTTGTGTGGTGTCATGCAAAGGTGGTATCGTGAGTATGTCGAGACATTCGACAGTTAATCTTCACAAATTGATATCATGCGCTAGTTGTCTTTGGCATGCATTAATAAAGAAAAATATCACTAAACTGTGCGAGTGAGATCTTAGTAAAGTATGTAAGGCATGGAATGTTTTTCCTTTGTTTTCATTGCATGGTGTGGTGCGGGTGATGGAAGTCCAGAATTTTATCGTAGTACGTCGACAGATATTAACACATTCATTTGTTTTTCAGCTGTCCCGAGCAGGTATCCTGAGCGGTTGCCCAAACTGCTGCGCTGGGCTGCTGCGCTGAGCAACTGCCCGTGCTTTTGCGCTGAGCGGCCGCCCGAGCAGTTGTCTGCTGGAAGTCAAGTCCGGAGTAATTGACACCAAAGATTACCTTGTGTGGTGTCATGCAAAGGTGGTATCGTGAGTATGTCGAGACATTCGACAGTTAATCTTCACAAATTGATATCATGCGCTAGTTGTCTTTGGTATGCATTAATAAAGAAAAATATCACTAAACTGTGCGAGTGAGATCTTAGTAAAGTATGTAAGGCATGGAATGTTTTTCCTTTGTTTTCATTGCATGGTGTGGTGCGGGTGATGGAAGTCCAGAATTTTATCGTAGTACGTCGACAGATATTAACACATTCATTTTTTTTTTGGGACGTTCCCGAGCAGGTATCCTGAGCGGCTGCCCAAACTACTGCGCTGAGCAACTGCCCGTGCTTCTGCGCTGAGCGGCCGCCCAAGCCGCTGTCCCGGGCAGTTTTCTGCTGGAAGTCAAGTCCGGAGTAATCGACACCAAAGATTACCTTGTGTGGTGTCATGCAAAGGTGGTATCGTGAGTATGTCGAGACATTCGACAGTTAATCTTCACAAATTGATATCATGCGCTAGTTGTCTTTGGTATGCATTAATAAAGAAAAATATCACTAAACTGTGCGAGTGAGATTTCAGTAAAGTCTGTAAGGCATGGAATGTTTTTCCTTTGTTTTCATTGCATGGTGTGGTGCGGGTGATGGAAGTCCAGAATTTTATCGTAGTACGTAGACAGATATTAACACATTCATTTGTTTTTCAGCTGTCCCGAGCAGGTATCCTGAGCGGCTGCCCAAAGTGCTGCGCTGGGCTGCTGCGCTGAGCAACTGCCCGTGCTTCTGCGCTGAGCGGCCGCCCAAGCCGCTGTCCCGAGCAGTTGTCTGCTGGAAGTCAAGTCCGGAGTAATCGACACCAAAGATTACCTTGTGTGGTGTCATGCAAAGGTGGTATCGTGAGTATGTCGAGACATTCGACAGTTAATCTTCACAAATTGATATCATGCGCTAGTTGTCTTTGGTATGCATTAATAAAGAAAAATATCACTAAACTGTGCGAGTGAGATCTTAGTAAAGTATGTAAGGCATGGAATGGTTTTCCTTTGTTTTCATTGCATGGTGTGGTGCGGGTGATGGAAGTCCAGAATTTTATCGTAGTACGTCGACAGATATTAACACATTCATTTGTTTTTCAGCTGTCCCGAGCAGGTATCCTGAGCGGCTGCCCAAACTGCTGCGCTGGGCTGCTGCGCTGAGCAACTGCCCGTGCTTCTGCGCTGAGCGGCCGCCCAAGCCGCTGTCCCGAGCAGTTGTCTGCTGGAAGTCAAGTCCGGAGTAATCGACACCAAAGATTACCTTGTGTGGTGTCATGCAAAGGTGGTATCGTGAGTATGTCGAGACATTCGACAGTTAATCTTCACAAATTGATATCATGCGCTAGTTGTCTTTGGTATGCATTAATAAAGAAAAATATCACTAAACTGTGCGAGTGAGATTTCAGTAAAGTCTGTAAGGCATGGAATGTTTTTCCTTTGTTTTCATTGCATGGTGTGGTGCGGGTGATGGAAGTCCAGAATTTTATCGTAGTACGTAGACAGATATTAACACATTCATTTGTTTTTCAGCTGTCCCGAGCAGGTATCCTGAGCGGCTGCCCAAAGTGCTGCGCTGGGCTGCTGCGCTGAGCAACTGCCCGTGCTTCTGCGCTGAGCGGCCGCCCAAGCCGCTGTCCCGAGCAGTTGTCTGCTGGAAGTCAAGTCCGGAGTAATCGACACCAAAGATTACCTTGTGTGGTGTCATGCAAAGGTGGTATCGTGAGTATGTCGAGACATTCGACAGTTAATCTTCACAAATTGATATCATGCGCTAGTTGTCTTTGGTATGCATTAATAAAGAAAAATATCACTAAACTGTGCGAGTGAGATTTCAGTAAAGTCTGTAAGGCATGGAATGTTTTTCCTTTGTTTTCATTGCATGGTGTGGTGCGGGTGATGGAAGTCCAGAATTTTATCGTAGTACGTAGACAGATATTAACACATTCATTTGTTTTTCAGCTGTCCCGAGCAGGTATCCTGAGCGGCTGCCCAAAGTGCTGCGCTGGGCTGCTGCGCTGAGCAACTGCCCGTGCTTCTGCGCTGAGCGGCCGCCCAAGCCGCTGTCCCGAGCAGTTGTCTGCTGGAAGTCAAGTCCGGAGTAATCGACACCAAAGATTACCTTGTGTGGTGTCATGCAAAGGTGGTATCGTGAGTATGTCGAGACATTCGACAGTTAATCTTCACAAATTGATATCATGCGCTAGTTGTCTTTGGTATGCATTAATAAAGAAAAATATCACTAAACTGTGCGAGTGAGATCTTAGTAAAGTATGTAAGGCATGGAATGTTTTTCCTTTGTTTTCATTGCATGGTGTGGTGCGGGTGATGGAAGTCCAGAATTTTATCGTAGTACGTAGACAGATATTAACACATTCATTTGTTTTTCAGCTGTCCCGAGCAGGTATCCTGAGCGGCTGCCCAAAGTGCTGCGCTGGGCTGCTGCGCTGAGCAACTGCCCGTGCTTCTGCGCTGAGCGGCCGCCCGAGCAGTTGTCTGCTGGAAGTCAAGTCTGGAGTAATTGACACCAAAGATTACCTTGTGTGGTGTCATGCAAAGGTGGTATCGTGAGTATGTCGAGACATTCGACAGTTAATCTTCACAAATTGATATCATGCGCTAGTTGTCTTTGGTATGCATTAATAAAGAAAAATATCACTAAACTGTGCGAGTGAGATCTTAGTAAAGTATGTAAGGCATGGAATGTTTTTCCTTTGTTTTCATTGCTGGTGTGGTGCGGGTGATGGAAGTCCAGAATTTTATCGTAGTACGTAGACAGATATTAACACATTCATTTGTTTTTCAGCTGTCCCGAGCAGGTATCCTGAGCGGCTGCCCAAACTGCTGCGCTGGGCTGCTGCGCTGAGCAACTGCCCGTGCTTCTGCGCTGAGCGGCCGCCCAAGCCGCTGTCCCAAACAGTTGTCTGCTGGAAGTCAAGTCCGGAGTAATCGACACCAAAGATTACCTTGTGTGGTGTCATGCAAAGGTGGTATCGTGAGTATGTCGAGACATTCGACAGTTAATCTTCACAAATTGATATCATGCGCTAGTTGTCTTTGGTATGCATTAATAAAGAAAAATATCACTAAACTGTGCGAGTGAGATCTTAGTAAAGTATGTAAGGCATGGAATGTTTTTCCTTTGTTTTCATTGCATGGTGTGGTGCGGGTGATGGAAGTCCAGAATTTTATCGTAGTACGTAGACAGATATTAACACATTCATTTGTTTTTCAGCTGTCCCGAGCAGGTATCCTGAGCGGCTGCCCGAAGTGCTGCGCTGGGCTGCTGCGCTGAGCAACTGCCCGTGCTTCTGCGCTGAGCGGCCGCCCAAGCCGCTGTCCCGAGCAGTTGTCTGCTGGAAGTAAAGTCCGGAGTAATCGACACCAAAGATTACCTTGTGTGGTGTCATGCAAAGGTGGTATCGTGAGTATGTCGAGACATTCGACAGTTAATCTTCACAAATTGATATCATGCGCTAGTTGTCTTTGGTATGCATTAATAAAGAAAAATATCACTAAACTGTGCGAGTGAGATCTTAGTAAAGTATGTAAGGCATGGAATGTTTTTCCTTTGTTTTCATTGCATGGTGTGGTGCGGGTGATGGAAGTCCAGAATTTTATCGTAGTACGTAGACAGATATTAACACATTCATTTGTTTTTCAGCTGTCCCGAGCAGGTATCCTGAGCGGCTGCCCGAAGTGCTGCGCTGGGCTGCTGCGCTGAGCAACTGCCCGTGCTTCTGCGCTGAGCGGCCGCCCAAGCCGCTGTCCCGAGCAGTTGTCTGCTGGAAGTAAAGTCCGGAGTAATCGACACCAAAGATTACCTTGTGTGGTGTCATGCAAAGGTGGTATCGTGAGTATGTCGAGACATTCGACAGTTAATCTTCACAAATTGATATCATGTGCTAGTTGTCTTTGGTATGCATTAATAAAGAAAAATATCACTAAACTGTGCGAGTGAGATCTTAGTAAAGTATGTAAGGCATGGAATGTTTTTCCTTTGTTTTCATTGCATGGTGTGGTGCGGGTGATGGAAGTCCAGAATTTTATCGTAGTACGTCGACAGATATTAACACATTCATTTGTTTTTCAGCTGTCCCGAGCAGGTATCCTGAGCGGCTGCCCAAACTGCTGCGCTGGGCTGCTGCGCTGAGCAACTGCCCGTGCTTCTGCGCTGAGCGGCCGCCCAAGCCGCTGTCCCGAGCAGTTGTCTGCTGGAAGTCAAGTCCGGAGTAATCGACACCAAAGATTACCTTGTGTGGTGTCATGCAAAGGTGGTATCGTGAGTATGTCGAGACATTCGACAGTTAATCTTCACAAATTGATATCATGCGCTAGTTGTCTTTGGTATGCATTAATAAAGAAAAATATCACTAAACTGTGCGAGTGAGATCTTAGTAAAGTATGTAAGGCATGGAATGTTTTTCCTTTGTTTTCATTGCATGGTGTGGTGCGGGTGATGGAAGTCCAGAATTTTATCGTAGTACGTAGACAGATATTAACACATTCATTTGTTTTTCAGCTGTCCCGAGCAGGTATCCTGAGCGGCTGCCCGAAGTGCTGCGCTGGGCTGCTGCGCTGAGCAACTGCCCGTGCTTCTGCGCTGAGCGGCCGCCCAAGCCGCTGTCCCGAGCAGTTGTCTGCTGGAAGTCAAGTCCGGAGTAATCGACACCAAAGATTACCTTGTGTGGTGTCATGCAAAGGTGGTATCGTGAGTATGTCGAGACATTCGACAGTTAATCTTCACAAATTGATATCATGCGCTAGTTGTCTTTGGTATGCATTAATAAAGAAAAATATCACTAAACTGTGCGAGTGAGATCTTAGTAAAGTATGTAAGGCATGGAATGTTTTTCCTTTGTTTTCATTGCATGGTGTGGTGCGGGTGATGGAAGTCCAGAATTTTATCGTAGTACGTAGACAGATATTAACACATTCATTTGTTTTTCAGCTGTCCCGAGCAGGTATCCTGAGCGGCTGCCCGAAGTGCTGCGCTGGGCTGCTGCGCTGAGCAACTGCCCGTGCTTCTGCGCTGAGCGGCCGCCCAAGCCGCTGTCCCGAGCAGTTGTCTGCTGGAAGTAAAGTCCGGAGTAATCGACACCAAAGATTACCTTGTGTGGTGTCATGCAAAGGTGGTATCGTGAGTATGTCGAGACATTCGACAGTTAATCTTCACAAATTGATATAATGCGCTAGTTGTCTTTGGTATGAATTAATAAAGAAAAATATCACTAAACTGTGCGAGTGAGATCTTAGTAAAGTATGTAAGGCATGGAATGTTTTTCCTTTGTTTTCATTGCATGGTGTGGTGCGGGTGATGGAAGTCGAGAATTTTATCGTAGTACGTCGACAGATATTAACACATTCATTTGTTTTTCAGCTGTACCGAGCAGGTATCCTGAGCGGCTGCCCAAAGTGCTGCGCTGGGCTGCTGCGCTGAGCAACTGCCCGTGCTTCTGCGCTGAGCGGCCGCCCAAGCCGCTGTCCCGAGCAGTTGTCTGCTGGAAGTCAAGTCCGGAGTAATCGACACCAAAGATTACCTTGTGTTGTGTCATGCAAAGGTGGTATCGTGAGTATGTCGAGACATTCGACAGTTAATCTTCACAAATTGATATCATGCGCTAGTTGTCTTTGGTATGCATTAATAAAGAAAAATATCACTAAACTGTGCGAGTGAGATCTTAGTAAAGTATGTAAGGCATGGAATGTTTTTCCTTTGTTTTCATTGCATGGTGTGGTGCGGGTGATGGAAGTCCAGAATTTTATCGTAGTACGTCGACAGATATTAACACATTCATTTGTTTTTCAGCTGTCCCGAGCAGGTATCCTGAGCGGCTGCCCAAACTGCTGCGCTGGGCTGCTGCGCTGAGCAACTGCCCGTGCTTTTGCGCTGAGCGTCCGCCCGAGCATTTGTCTGCTGGAAGTCAAGTCCGGAGTAATTGACACCAAAGATTACCTTGTGTGGTGTCATGCAAAGGTGGTATCGTGAGTATGTCGAGACATTCGACAGTTAATCTTCACAAATTGATATCATGCGCTAGTTGTCTTTGGCATGCATTAATAAAGAAAAATATCACTAAACTGTGCGAGTGAGATCTTAGTAAAGTATGTAAGGCATGGAATGTTTTTCCTTTGTTTTCATTGCATGGTGTGGTGCGGGTGATGGAAGTCCAGAATTTTATCGTAGTACGTCGACAGATATTAACACATTCATTTGTTTTTCAGCTGTCCCGAGCAGGTATCCTGAGCGGTTGCCCAAACTGCTGCGCTGGGCTGCTGCGCTGAGCAACTGCCCGTGCTTTTGCGCTGAGCGGCCGCCCGAGCAGTTGTCTGCTGGAAGTCAAGTCCGGAGTAATTGACACCAAAGATTACCTTGTGTGGTGTCATGCAAAGGTGGTATCGTGAGTATGTCGAGACATTCGACAGTTAATCTTCACAAATTGATATCATGCGCTAGTTGTCTTTGGTATGCATCAATAAAGAAAAATATCACTAAACTGTGCGAGTGAGATCTTAGTAAAGTATGTAAGGCATGGAATGTTTTTCCTTTGTTTTCATTGCATGGTGTGGTGCGGGTGATGGAAGTCCAGAATTTTATCGTAGTACGTCGACAGATATTAACACATTCATTTTTTTTTGGGACGTTCCCGAGCAGGTATCCTGAGCGGCTGCCCAAACTACTGCGCTGAGCAACTGCCCGTGCTTCTGCGCTGAGCGGCCGCCCAAGCCGCTGTCCCGGGCAGTTTTCTGCTGGAAGTCAAGTCCGGAGTAATCGACACCAAAGATTACCTTGTGTGGTGTCATGCAAAGGTGGTATCGTGAGTATGTCGAGACATTCGACAGTTAATCTTCACAAATTGATATCATGCGCTAGTTGTCTTTGGTATGCATTAATAAAGAAAAATATCACTAAACTGTGCGAGTGAGATTTCAGTAAAGTCTGTAAGGCATGGAATGTTTTTCCTTTGTTTTCATTGCATGGTGTGGTGCGGGTGATGGAAGTCCAGAATTTTATCGTAGTACGTAGACAGATATTAACACATTCATTTGTTTTTCAGCTGTCCCGAGCAGGTATCCTGAGCGGCTGCCCAAAGTGCTGCGCTGGGCTGCTGCGCTGAGCAACTGCCCGTGCTTCTGCGCTGAGCGGCCGCCCAAGCCGCTGTCCCGAGCAGTTGTCTGCTGGAAGTCAAGTCCGGAGTAATCGACACCAAAGATTACCTTGTGTGGTGTCATGCAAAGGTGGTATCGTGAGTATGTCGAGACATTCGACAGTTAATCTTCACAAATTGATATCATGCGCTAGTTGTCTTTGGTATGCATTAATAAAGAAAAATATCACTAAACTGTGCGAGTGAGATCTTAGTAAAGTATGTAAGGCATGGAATGGTTTTCCTTTGTTTTCATTGCATGGTGTGGTGCGGGTGATGGAAGTCCAGAATTTTATCGTAGTACGTCGACAGATATTAACACATTCATTTGTTTTTCAGCTGTCCCGAGCAGGTATCCTGAGCGGCTGCCCAAACTGCTGCGCTGGGCTGCTGCGCTGAGCAACTGCCCGTGCTTCTGCGCTGAGCGGCCGCCCAAGCCGCTGTCCCGAGCAGTTGTCTGCTGGAAGTCAAGTCCGGAGTAATCGACACCACAGATTACCTTGTGTGTTGTCATGCAAAAGTGGTATCGTGAGAATATCGAGACATTCGACAGTTAAACTTCACAAATTGATATAATGCGCTAGTTGTCTTTGGTATGAATTAATAAAGAAAAATATCACTAAACTGTGCGAGTGAGATCTTAGTAAAGTATGTAAGGCATGGAATGTTTTTCCTTTGTTTTCATTGCATGGTGTGGTGCGGGTGATGGAAGTCCAGAATTTTATCGTAGTACGTCGACAGATATTAACACATTCATTTGTTTTTCAGCTGTACCGAGCAGGTATCCTGAGCGACTGCCCAAAGTGCTGCGCTGGGCTGCTGCGCTGAGCAACTGCCCGTGCTTCTGCGCTGAGCGGCCGCCCAAGCATTTGTCTGCTGGAAGTCAAGTCCGGAGTAATTGACACCAAAGATTACCTTGTGTGGTGTCATGCAAAGGTGGTATCGTGAGTATGTCGAGACATTCGACAGTTAATCTTCACAAATTGATATCATGCGCTAGTTGTCTTTGGTATGCATTAATAAAGAAAAATATCACTAAACTGTGCGAGTGAGATCTTAGTAAAGTATGTAAGGCATGGAATGGTTTTCCTTTGTTTTCATTGCATGGTGTGGTGTGGGTGATGGAAGTCCAGAATTTTTTCGTAGTACGTCGACAGATATTAACACATTCATTTGTTTTTATGGGACTTTCCCGAGCAGGTATCCTGAGCGGCTGCCCAAACTACTGCGCTGGGCTGCTGCGCTGAGCAACTGCCCGTGCTTCTGCGCTGAGCGGCCGCCCAAGCCGCTGTCCCGAGCAGTTGTCTGCTGGAAGTCAAGTCCGGAGTAATCGACACCAAAGATTACCTTGTGTGGTGTCATGCAAAGGTGGTATCGTGAGTATGTCGAGACATTCAACAACTAATCTTCACAAATTGATATCATGCGCTAGTTGTCTTTAGTATGCATTAATAAAGAAAAATATCACTAAACTGTGCGAGTGAGATCTCAGTAAAGTACGTAAGGCATGGAATGTTTTTCCTTTGTTTTCATTGCTGGTGTGGTGCGGGTGATGGAAGTCCAGAATTTTATCGTAGTACGTCGACAGATATTAACACATTCATTTGTTTTTCAGCTGTCCCGAGCAGGTATCCTGAGCGGCTGCCCAAACTGCTGCGCTGGGCTGCTGCGCTGAGCAACTGCCCGTGCTTTTGCGCTGAGCGTCCGCCCGAGCATTTGTCTGCTGGAAGTCAAGTCCGGAGTAATTGACACCAAAGATTACCTTGTGTGGTGTCATGCAAAGGTGGTATCGTGAGTAGGTCGAGACATTCGACAGTTAATCTTCACAAATTGATATCATGCGCTAGTTGTCTTTGGCATGCATTAATAAAGAAAAATATCACTAAACTGTGCGAGTGAGATCTTAGTAAAGTATGTAAGGCATGGAATGTTTTTCCTTTGTTTTCATTGCATGGTGTGGTGCGGGTGATGGAAGTCCAGAATTTTATCGTAGTACGTCGACAGATATTAACACATTCATTTGTTTTTCAGCTGTCCCGAGCAGGTATCCTGAGCGGCTGCCCAAAGTGCTGCGCTGGGCTGCTGCGCTGAGCAACTGCTCGTGCTTCTGCGCTGAGCGGCCGCCCAAGCCGCTGTCCCGAGCAGTTGTCTGCTGGAAGTCAAGTTCGGAGTAATCGACACCAAAGATTACCTTGTGTGGTGTCATGCAAAGGTGGTATCGTGAGTATGTCGAGACATTCGACAGTTAATCTTCACAAATTGATATCATGCGCTAGTTGTCTTTGGTATGCATTAATAAAAAAAATATCACTAAACTGTGCGAGTGAGATCTTAGTAAAGTTTGTAAGGCATGGAATGTTTTTCCTTTGTTTTCATTGCATGGTGTGGTGCGGGTGATGGAAGTTCAGAATTTTATCGTAGTACGTCGACAGATAATAACACATTCATTTGTTTTTCAGCTGTCTCGAGCAGGTATCCTGAGCGGCTGCCCAAACTGCTGCGCTGGGCTGCTGCGCTGAGCAACTGCCCGTGCTTCTGCGCTGAGCGGCCGCCCAAGCCGCTGTCCCGAGCAGTTGTCTGCTGGAAGTCAAGTCCGGAGTAATCGACACCAAAGATTACCTTGTGTGGTGTCATGCAAAGGTGGTATCGTGAGTATGTCGAGATATTCGACAGTTAATCTTCACAAATTGATATCATGCGCTAGTTTTCTTTGGTATGCATTAATAAAGAAAAATATCACTTAACTGTGCGAGTGAGATCTTAGTAAAGTATGTAAGGCATGGAATGTTTTTCCTTTGTTTTCATTGCATGGTGTAGTGCGGATGATGGAAGTCCAGAATTTTATCGTAGTACGTCGACAGATTTTAACACATTCATTTGTTTTTCAGCTGTCCCGAGCAGGTATCCTGAGCGGCTGCCCAAACTGCTGCGCTGGGCTGCTGCGCTGAGCAACTGCCCGTGCTTCTGCGCTGAGCGGCCGCCCCAGCCGCTGTCCCGAGCAGTTGTCTGCTGGAAGTCAAGTCCGGAGTAATCGACACCAAAGATTACCTTGTGTTGTGTCATGTAAAGGTGGTATCGTGAGTATGTCGAGACATTCGACAACTAATCTTTACAAATTGATATCATGCGCTAGTTGTCTTTGGTATGCATTAATAAAGAAAAATATCACTAAACTGTGCGAGTGAGATCTTAGTAAAGTATGTAAGGCATGGAATGTTTTTCCTTTGTTTTCATTGCATGGTGTGGTGCGGGTGATGAAAGTCCAGAATTTTATCGTAGTACGTCGACAGATATTAACACATTCATTTGTTTTTCAGCTGTCCCGAGCAGGTATCCTGAGCGGCTGCCCAAACTGCTGCACTGGGCTGCTGCGCTGAGCAACTGCCCGTGCTTTTGCGCTGAGCGGCCGCCCGAGCAGTTGTCTGCTGGAAGTCAAGTCCGGAGTAATCGACACCAAAGATTACCTTGTGTGGTGTCATGCAAAGGTGGTATCGTGAGTATGTCGAGACATTCGACAACTAATCTTCACAAATTGATATCATGCGCTAGTTGTCTTTGGTATGCATTAATAAATAAAAATATCACTTAACTGTGCGAGTGAGATCTTAGTAAAGTATGTAAGGCATGGAATGGTTTTCCTTTGTTTTCATTGCATGGTGTGGTGCGGGTGATGGAAGTCCAGAATTTTATCGTAGTACGTCGACAGATATTAACACATTCATTTGTTTTTCAGCTGCCCCGAGCAGGTATCCTGAGCGGCTGCCCAAAGTGCTGCGCTGGGCTGCTGCGCTGAGCAACTGCCCGTGCTTCTGCGCTGAGCGGCCGCCCAAGCCGCTGTCCCGAGCAGTTGTCTGCTGGAAGTCAAGTCCGGAGTAATCGACACCAAAGATTACCTTGTGTGGTGTCATGCAAAGGTGGTATCGTGAGTATGTCGAGACATTCGACAGTTAATCTTCACAAATTGATATCATGCGCTAGTTTTCTTTGGTATGCATTAATAAAGAAAAATATCACTAAACTGTGCGAGTGAGATCTTAGTAAAGTATGTAAGGCATGGAATGTTTTTCCTTTGTTTTCATTGCATGGTGTGGTGCGGGTGATGGAAGTCCAGAATTTTATCGTAGTACGTCGACAGATATTAACACATTCATTTTTTTTTCCAGTTAATACAAGATATTTTCTATTTTACTGCATTGTAATAACGACCTTTAAAGAAAAGGACAATAAATTGGACAACAATTATTTATTACAAAATTTATTGATTATACATTTAAAACGCTTAAGGCCTTAAAACAAAATTGTAGTTCCTTCTAGAATAAAAATTAAAGCTTGAAACAACTATGAAATCAGAATATAACATTAACATCAAGATTTTCAGACACATTTGTAATAATTATCATATATTAAGAACATATTCAACGGCGTTTACAGTATATCTCTACACATGATCCCATGTAATAACATGATTCCATCTCTCTCATACTATGTGGGGAGGGGAGCACCGTTGCGATACCAGATATTCTGCCTCTATTTAGTAGCATGCAAACACAGTGACTATTTAGATTTATAGGATATCGCAGCAGACAAAATCATTAGAAATCCTTGCGGTGACTTAATAAAAATTGGGTGACAAACGTAGTGTAATATCGTGCAGAGCTTTAGAGATTTGAGACATACAGCAATTGTTATGGGTCTGTCACTTAATATCGAATACGACACGCGCGCGTCGTGCGGTGCGCGGGACGTCGCATTTGGGCCGCGCGGTCCAGGGTTTGCAGGGCGAGCGGTCATAACCGTTGTCGCTTTTTTCTCATCATCGTAAGAGTCTTCGATGTTACGTGCATGTAAAAGTAGATCGGCGAAACTTTCGAAATCTTCTCTTCGCATTCTTTTCCTGATTCTACCGTGTATGAGCCCGTAAGTAATATCCAACTGGGCTTTTAATGATAAATCTCCTTCTGGGATTTTCGCTAGTAAGGCGCGGATGCGCGCTACAAATACGTCTTTATTTTCGTTTTGTTGCGGTGCCGCGAATATTTCGCGATAGATACGGTGGGGTGGTCGGCGGTCACCGTAGGCACTTATAAGGTTATTTTTGGCCTGTAACCATGACGATACCGTACATTTAATACCTTTCCACCATGTAGCCGCCTCGTCCGTTAATAGGTACGCCAGTCCTCGTAATATATTGCTGTCAGTCACTTGCGCACATTCACTATATGCTTCGACGGCGTCAATGAATGCCTCTACAGATTCCTGTGATCGGCCGGAGAAAGTAGCTTTGCAGCGAGTGAGCGTACCCTGTGCCGGTGCAGCGAAAGAAATAGGTGTCGACGCATTTGCCCGCGTCACTGTTTCTAACAGCTCTTTGAAGGCTTCCGTTTGAGAGCGTTGCAGTGAGGCGATTATTGAGGCTACGTTTTCCGTGGAAAAAGTCATGTCGGCACCTGGAGCTTGAGCGGGCGGCGGTTCACTCGTCGGCGTTGTCGGCCGCGGGAGAGTAGGTACACATACGTCACTCTGCGTTGGCGGCGTATCGTCGTCGTCCCGGCGACCTAAACTATTCGCTCGGCTTCTTGTCACTGGCATTTTATATATAGCACAGGTTATAGCACACGTAGATTATAAAAACAGTCACGTCCCGTAATTATTGTCACACATATAACGTTAGAGCGCCACATATGAGAGTGAGTTTATCTCAGGGTTGGTTAATGAAATAACTTAGTTCATCTAAACCACTGTATTGTCACTGTTAGTATGATTACATTTATTAAGGTTCTATAGCCGGATTAAAGGTATGCGGACAATAAACTATGACTAGCGTTAATATTATAATGATGCGAGATTACTTGACGCTCGAGCGAGAAGCGCGCGCGGATACAACGAGAGTTGGCGGCGGACTAGTGAGGCGGGAATGCTGACGGACGACGGCCGTTACCGCCAAGTGCAGGCGGCGGGGCGGTCGCCTGCTATTGGTTCCCGAGAGAATCACGCCACATCAGGTGATTTACACTACGTCTCTCTCTATTCAACGTACCGCGAAGGCAAGCGCCCGCGGGACGCTCGGATTGGCAATGTATTGCCAGGTTTAGTGTTTGCTATACAATTATAATGAATGTTTAAGTTTCCAATTTATGTAAATACAATGGCAATGTAGCAAACACATTGTTTCTAAAATAAAATAGAAATTGAATAACCTAAATTATAACAATGCCTAAGCCTAAGCCTAATCGGGCGGAATTTTGTTGGAGCTTAACAATGCTGTTACATCTAAGCAATAATTTATTACCCAAAATTCTAACAAATAAAATTATTTCATTTCATTTCATAATTCATCTCATCGGAAGACTGAATCAAAATATCAAACTACAATAGGTAGGTACGTATCTACCTACGTATGTACCTACTACAATAGATTAACAGAAAAAAATGCTGAACCAGACACTAATATCATCTCAGCCGTAGGACGTCAACTGCTGAACATGGTCCTCGCTCACAAATTTCCAAAGGGACCGGTCGCTTAGGCCCATATAATATTTATGGCATAAGGTTGATGATTTAGAAATTATAACAATGTGGCTTTAGCAAATTTCTCAAAATACCTATTTAAAAACTACTTGCGCTCCGTGGTTTTATCCGCGTGGCGGTAGATGATGATGAATAAAAATATATACCAAGGTAGCCTAATATTACTCAGGGATAATTTAGCATTCTAATGGTGAGTTTTTGAATTATTTTGCTTCAAAATAGTTGACGTAAGAAAATAATGAAGTATGACGACTTCTATTCTTGCGATGTAAGTATGAAATTACGACATACGTCTAAAGTGCGCGCATTGGTGTTCGCAGTTTAGAGCAGCAGTGAGAAGGCGTATGTTTATGCTTAACTGGTATGTGGTGTGATTATCCCTAAGACATTATACTACTAACAAGACGGCGCACTGTGTCGAAAAAACGGTCTCGAGTGAGAAACCACACGCACGTAGTTAGTCCTTTTTTACTGTGGTGATCACAAAATTCGGTACGAAGGTATTTTCGTGTAGAGAAAAAGATAATGCTGAGAATGCAAGGAAGTGCCCAAGTAATAAATTGCACCTAAAATATTGTGAAATGGACCTGCAGACTGATTAAATTTTTGTTATTCTTAGAGAAATATAATATATTTGAAACCGTACATAAGCGTTTTGTTCAATGGTAGGTATATATTATAGGGTATACATTGAATTCATAACGCGGAATAGTTCTTATTTGATGTGCACAGTCCAACATGAAAGCTTTTTCAAAAATACCTACGTAAGTAAGCAGGTAATTTTGACCAAAATAATATTATTATTACCTACCTCATAACCTCGGAAAGATTTTATTTCTAATTCAAAATTAAGTACCTACTAAATATAACCTCGGAAAGATTTTATTTCTAATTCAAAATTAAGTACCTACTAAATAAAGTGCATTTGCAAGCGTGGAAAGTTTTTTTAATTCGAACCTTTATATTCAATAATTTTCTATTTCATTTTATATTCACTGCTGAAAATCATCATTATCGTCATCTATTCCACAAACTCAAGTGTGTTTTGCATTGGCACGTTGTTAGACAAGGACACGCGCATCTCGACGAACCTCTCGCCAGGACTGTTTCAATACATCGCAGCAATAAGGACCTTATGTTAAGGAGGCTGCACGGATTAAATTTAATTTTGGTAAAACCTGCCAGTGCGCCATTTTGTTATAAGTATAATGTCTTTCGATTATGCTGGCTCGGCTTATTTTCCCAATTGTCACAATATGATGTCAAACTCACAAAATGTTTGAAAAAAAGCGGCCAAGTGCGAGTCAACAAAGGCAAGGGTTCTGTACCATTTTCTATGATTATCGTCGCGACTCGCACTTGGCCGGTTTTTCAGTATTTGTTATAGCGGCTTCAAAAATACATCATCTGTGAAAATTTCACAGCTCATGAGATGACAACCTGCCTGATGCCTAGTGACAGATACACAGCAGTCTTAGTAATAGGATCCCATTTTACCCTTTGGGCAAAGAACCCTGAAAGAAGCTTACAAAAATGTGTTATTAAGGATTTACTTACAAAAATCAAATGAAATCACTGAATTAGAAGAATTTTACTTTATTATTATTAAAAAAATCACTTAATAGATGCAGAGTTAATAACGGGCAGAACTTTAATTCCATCCCTGTTGATGACTGTAACTTGGAAGTTGGGAAGGCTCACAAACAGTCTTCTGTGGACTTCTTGTACACACTTCTGCAGTATTTCGTATGCTTCCTGTTCTGTGGCCTCTGAAAAGCAAAGTATGAAACTGAAGAAATTGAACCAAGGCTTTACTTTTAAGAAATTGGTTACTAAAAGTAAAGCCACAGTTCAATTTCTTCTATAAATCTCATACTGACTACTTCTGTGCCAGTTGATACTTAAATAAAACTCTGATGAGACATATAGAGGCATGACTCTTACCTAACAGGTGGATGACAGCTCAAATGATAGATAACAAATTATTTTTCATGGTATGCAATGCATTGTAACATAAACCTATCTAACAACATATTTCTTTTTTGTTTTTACTAAATAAATAATCCACGGAACAAATGAGAATCATAAATGGCTATCATACATGAACTATTCTTGTCGCAACTCACACAACACTGAAGCAGAAATGCCAGTGACCCGAAGTCCTCCCTACACTACATTATGGAGCTGGGATGGCTTGGGTTAAGACTGGCAGGGGGAAATACACATTACAACCCATGCACAACATCAGTGCAGAAAAGAATTAATTATAATTTCAACTACAATCAAGACTACTGACCAGCCATTTTAACACATACAAACATAGTTGTTATTGTTTTATTATGTTATACTGCTTAGATGAGGCTATAAACTTTTTTGCAAAGCTTGATTAGCTTTTTATAGTAGTGATATAAAATACTAACCTTTTTTATGGTAACGGTCCATGATACTCAAGCTAAGGTAACCACCATAGCCATGTGCCGCAAATGGTACTTTCACACTGGACGCCAGATAGTCCATGAAGTACAGCTCTGGGCCATTTTCTTTGTCATATCCACCCATTAGGACATTCACAAAGTATGGAGTCTGAAAATTATAAACAAAATGAAATGTGAAAGTTTTTTATGTTCGAACTTTTCACAATGGAATTCATGCATTACTTCAGCATACATGATCATGGGCTTAAAGCCCAGCTAGGCTGTACTAAATATTTTATTAGGTCATCTTTAATAATCTTATTGTTAAAGTTAGTTGGTAGGTATAGCCTTGATATCAATGTTTTGTTTAATAGGATCATAATTTCAAAAAAATATGGATATTCTCCTAGGAACATTTTCCTGTAACAATAATGGATATAGTACATGCCCTTATCCCTTCAAGGGTCAATGTCATTATAACAATGAAATTTCTATTGTGTCTGGCCGTGAGACCTTTGAAAATGTTGCATTGTCCAGTGTCAAAAATAAACCCTGTAAATATTAAAATATTTTCACACTGGTAATAATATGATATGCAAGATACATGTTTCCATCACTGCTTCATCCAAATTTAACAGTCACTGGATAACATATAATTTTTTACCATGATATCCTGTAGGTAAATGTTCCAATATTTCAGCATTTGACAACTGGACTGCTTAAATCCTTTTATAATAATTAGTATTGATTAAATCATTCAAAATCTATTTAAAAATTGCATGCTACTTTTTATACAATTGTATTATTTTTATAGACTAATAAAAGCTTAACCAATAGACTCGCGGTTCACCATATTTTGCCAATAATACAATAGATTTCACAGAAATCAACTGACTTTTCTAGGAACTGCAACATGTGTGGTTAATTATAATATTTTTTTTACTACATTTCACTAATTTATACACCTAATTCAAAATATTTATATGGAGCAGTAATTGTATTGTAACAACTATTTTGCATAGGTAGCAATGAAAAGCTGATTTTGATTTATTACAAAAATATAAGTAATGAGAAATAATTACTTCATACTTCATATACATAAAACAAATAGTCATAGTGTGGGATTGGTGACTGTACCATGTGGCTGAAGTCCAGGAATTGTGTGCTGAGAGTAAGTAGGTACTTAGTTGTAACTATTTGCTCAAGCAATAGTAGATATTTATAGAGCAGTATAATACTCAGAATAGCAAGATTAGATGCAGTGCCTAACTGAACTATGGCGCCCGTAGCTTAGAATCAACTTACACTGCTTCTCAAATACTCGGCGAGGTTCCGGCGAGTAAAGTTAGCCGCTGCAGAAGGCCCTAGCTCATAGCCATTGCGCATTTTGTATAGCTGGATATTCTTCGCAATATATTCTGCAAACTGTGTAGTGTCTCCGAGATCACCAATCACGCCCATCACTAACTTATCAGAAATCTTATAGATCTTTTCCTCGTCTGCAAATAGAAAAGATTATTAATTACCGGCTGAGTTCCGCAATCTATTGTACTAAACAAAAATCGCTAACTCACCATCTTTCATGACCATAATACTGTGACTGGTGCTTTGGTCAGCCGCTATCATAACAAAATCATTACACTGTATTCCTAACAAGCATTGTAGATTGATATTCGACATTTTATTTTAGAGTAGACTACGAATTATTCGTAAAATATGAAATTCACTATTTCAGAAGTAACCTCTTTTTGATGTCAAACAAAAAGTTGTCAAATCACTTCAGATCAGAGTTGCCAACTAAAGGTGCGTTCGTTTAGCTTATGAGGGCATTGGTGGCGTTGTCATTGATGGCTCTTTTGTTAAAGCGTTCGTAAAGCTCAAAAACGTTATTTTTGCCACTTTTGCTCACACCCTATCCGAACGCTCAACTGAGCGTAAGACATAAAATCGCATGATTATGCTATCAAATATATAGCTGTCAAAAAACGATCACAAACAACCACTCCGGACGTGGGTCAAAAATTACTCTTTTTTAGCTTTCCGAACGCTGAACAAAAAGAGACATGAATGACATTTTCACCCGTGAGAGCGTTTTTAGCGGTATTTTCGCTAAAAACGATCACAAATAGCCTATTCGAACGCACTATAAATTATTGATAATCTTTGAATCAAATTCTCTGGTATAAACAATATTATTCTATTGACAGAAGGAAAAACCACTTGCCACTGGCAGATGCATTAGTCACGCAAAGCCAAATCCTCCAGGACATAGGATGAGAAAAAAAAAAAAATCTATGGTTGCGAACAGGGCTAGGTACTAGCACAGTAAAACGCGTTGCATCTATATACTGTGGTACTAGTGCGTTGGAATAGGTCGTTCGTGAGGGGGTGCTACGTCAGATTACCTCCTCGTGTGCCCGAGCGCTGCTGGTCCCCTTGGATACGGTTCATCCTGGGCCGGGGGAACAGCAGTACTTCGGGACGGTGCATCCTGGGCAGCGGTCAACAACTTCCCTTCGCGGGATCTTGTTGGCCGTTGGCTAAAGATCTGACACGGTGGACTTCTCCGCGTGTCCCTATGAAAACAGCATAGGGCACAGTGGATGGGGTAGGTAGGACTCAGCTTGAGTCCCGCCACGGTGGGTCTTGGCATTTATGCCAGGATGGCGTGAAGAGGACCTCTGCGAAGAGGTTCTTGGAACGCGGGGACGGATCCGACACGTTGTCTGGGTGTCGAGACGGGAGCATCCACCCGGAGCTTTTATCCTCGTGGAGGCTTTTGTCTCGAGTGTTATGTATTTATTTCTGTTTGTTCTGTGTCTGTGTTTTGTGTTATGTATTGTGTGTGTCTTGTGAATGTCTCCTCAAGTTTCGGTGGTCGGCGATGGGGTTGTTTGGGGTCTCGGGCTCTGGGGCGGGTTGTCGTCTTCGCGCCTTGCCTCCGGGCTCGTGGACTCAAACATGGTCGTCTCGGCCGTTAGACCACCAAAAGGGGGACCTGACCCCCTTCAAAAAAAGGAAAATAAAACAATGAATAACACGGCGCATGAAAATATTCCCCAGGAGGGCCAATCCCTCAGTGCTCCGGCACTCTGCCCCACCGTATCTGGGGGGGGCAACATCCGCCTCGAGGGTCTCGACCCTCGAACCATGACGAATCTGGCAAGAAAATGGACACCGATGCACGTAAAATGGCACTGACGAAGGGGGCGCACGTGGTTTTAACCCGTTGCGCCAATATGGATGAAAGAGCGAAAAAGGAAGGGCGCAGCGCAAGCCTAGAGAGGCACGACCGGACAAGACAGGACGCGCGAAGCGTAAATATGGAAGTGACGCATCAGACGGGGATGGTACGTAGCGTGAGCTCGGACCAGGTAACCGGCGACGGTGGCCTTTGGGTAGGGACGAGGACGCTGGACCTGTCGGCATCTGATTCAGACATAAGCTTGGAGACGGTGGCGTCCCGAGCATCATCAGGTGGTCTCTGGCGTAAGCGTCGGAGGGATAGTGGTGATACTGGGGACGACGATGTTTCGTCGCCTAAAGTGGCCCCTACCCAGATTACGAGTGGCCCATCACCTACCATCGGTCATTACATCGGCCTGGCGAAAGCCAAGGCTGACCTGAAAGCGGCCAAGGCTAAAGAGATGCAACTTGAGGCTGAAACAAAGCTTGCGGAAGAGGTACAAAAGAAGCGGGAAGCTACGGCCGCATTCTTTCTCAAATCCCCGAGAGTGGCAGCAGCCAAATCGGTTGAGGAGGGAAAAGGGACTGCGGACCTGGAGGGGTTAGTGCAGGATTCCTTGGCGACTATTGAGAAGGTCGCCAAGACATCCTCCAACCTGAAAGGCACGTACGTCAAGTACCTGAGGGAAGCGGCTGAGACCATAAAGGTTTCAGTGGCAGAAATACGGGCACGTACAGTGCCCGAGGAGATGGCTCGCCTAGAGACGGCCAATGCGCGCCTCTCAAGTGAGATGGAGTTGCTGCGGAAGGAGGTGGAAGAGCTACGGGCGGCTCGCGCGCAGCCAGCCCTGGCTTTAGATGCAGCCCTAACCCCGAACCCGGCCCAGGAGCCTGCCCTCGAAGATGTGGTGCGTACGGTCATGGTGCAGGTAGGCACCATGATCAGTGCCCGCTTTGAGGGTCTGGAAGAACGGCTGCTTCCTGAGAAGCGCCTCCGACCACCACTGGCCGCTGATAGACGTAGGGACCAGGAAAAAGTAATTTTGCGTGCGCCTTCCCCTCCACGGGTCCCGGAGCCTAAGGCCAAGCAGGGAAAAGGCAAAGGTAAAAGCAAAGGGGCCCCAATGAAAAAGATTGCAGCCGTCGAAGTCAGCGCTGCTAAGCCGGCTGAGCCTAAGGAGATCACTCCAGCTTCACTGCCTCTACTACAGCCGTGGATAGAGGTGGTTAGGCGAGGAGCAAGGAAGGCGCAGAGAGAGGATAGGCCAAAGACGACGCCGACCCCATCTCAAAGGCTCCAAGCTACGAAGCCGGTTTCGCAGGCGCAGGCTCAGGCTCAGAAGGCCACGAAACGAAAGACGACAAAACTCCGCCCCCCTCGCACTGCAGCCGTAACTATTACGCTGCTTCCGGGGGCGGAAGCAAAAGGCTTAACCTACGCCAAGGTTCTTGCCGAGGCCAAAAGTCGTATAGACCTGGGGGCCCTCGAAATGCCGCCCTTAAGAATAAGGACTGCGGCAACTGGGGCCCGCATACTTGAGGTCCCGGGCGTCGACAAAAGCGCGAAAGCAGACTCCCTAGCTGAAAGGCTCAAGAAGATTTTCGAGGGGGCAGAAGACATCCGGGTTTCGAGGCCAACAGTCACTACAGACCTGCGGGTGAGTGGCCTCGATGATTCGATCGCATCCTTGGAATTATTGGATGCCCTTGCTAAGGCGGGCTGCTGTGAACCGTTGGCTGTTAAAGCCGGCGAGATCAGGCGGGGAGCGGCGGGAATGGGTGTCGCATTTGTGCGATGCCCTACGACGGCTGCCATAAATATTATGGCGAATGGTGGCCGCCTTCTTGTAGGCTGGGTAGCAGCGCGGGTTCAGATACTGGAATCCCGGCCCCACCGCTGCTACCGTTGCCTTGTACTAGGCCATATTAAGGCCCAGTGCAAGTCCGAGGTCGACCGCAGCGACGAGTGCTATCGCTGCGGGAAAAAAGGCCACAAGGCCAACGATTGCTCCGCTGCCCCACACTGCACTCTATGTGCAGCTTCTGGGAAGCCAGCTGAGCACCTCTCCGGGGGCAAGGCATGCGCCAAGCCTCCGACCAAGACAGGGGCGAGGAGGAGAAAAGCTGCGACTAAGGCCAGGGCCAAGTCGCAGCCATCTCGCACTGAAACAGTGCAGGTGGATCGCATGGAGGAAAATTAGTATGGCCCTGACTTTCCTCCAGGCGAACATCAACCACTCCGCTAGGGCTCAGGACCTTCTACTCCAGAGCATGGCGGAGCGGTTGATAAGCGTGGCCGTGGTCGCTGAACCATATAGGGTACCATCAAGATCTGACTGGGTTGGGGATCTTGACGGCTTGGTCGCGATCACTACTCAGTCTCCCACCCAGTCCCCTCCCCTTGAGGGAGTCGTGAGGGGCAAGGGTTTCGTGGCATCTCGAATCGGCGAGGCAATGGTCATTGGGGTGTACCACTCCCCCAACAAGCCCCTGCATGAGCTGGAGACTCTTCTTGGAGAGATGGGGACCCTGATCGGCCAGAGCCGACCTCTGCCCATCATTGTTCTCGGGGACCTCAACGCTAAAGCCACGGCGTGGGGGTCTCCGAGGACAAGTGCTAGAGGGGAGGCGGTTGTTGAATGGGTGACGGAGACGGGGTTATGTGTACTCAACCGCGGGTCGACAAACACGTGTGTGCGGCGGTTGGGCGGGTCGGTAGTTGACGTGACCTTCGCCACGCCTGATCTCGCAGTACGGGTTCGGGACTGGGAGGTGCTGGTGGACGAGGAGACGCTGTCCGATCACCGCTACATTCGGTTCAGCGTCTCATCTTCTTCTTCAGTGGACCCCGACGTTCGGGTGTCGCTGGTGGTTGGTCCAAGGTGGGTTTTAAGCCGCCTGAACGTGGAGCTACTGCAAGAGGCGGCCCTTGTCCAGGCATGGAACGCCTCCCCCTCGGAGTCAGTAGACCTGGACACGGAAGCTAGGGGACTGTGCGAGGCAATGTCACATGTGTGCGATGCCTCCATGCCCCGTGCCAGAGCCCCACAGTGCAGGCGCCAGGTATACTGGTGGTCAGAGCAGATCGCTGGGCTCCGCCGCCGATGCGTAGCCAGGCGCCGCCGCTACCAGCGCTACCGGAGGAGGAGGCGCCAGGAGACGGCTGAATCGGATGCCCTCTATGCGGCCTACAGAGAGGCGTCCAAAGCCCTCCGCATAGCCATCAGCGACGCCAAGGCGAAAGCCTGGCGTGAACTCCTGGAGTCCCTGGAACGAGACCCTTGGGGGCGGCCGTACAGGTTGGCGAGACAAAAGCTCCGCCCCTGGGCTCCCCCCATCACCAGTACGATGGAGCCTCTGTTGCTTCAGCGTGTGGTCGAGGGACTGTTCCCCAGTGGTTCAGGGCCAGAGTTTTCCCCTCCCACGGCGTCGGTGACTCTAAGAGTAGAAGCAGAGGAGGAGAACGTACCCAACACCTCCGAGGGGGAGCTGGGTGCAGCCATCCTCAGGATGAGGGCTAAAAACACGGCGCCGGGACCAGATGGTATTCCCGGTCGTGTGTGGGCCCTCGCCCAGGACGCTCTGGCGCCCCGCATACGAGCCCTCTTCGACCGCTCCATGCGGGAGGGTAAGTTCCCCAGGCGGTGGAAGGAAGGTCGGCTCGTACTCCTGCGTAAAGAGGGGCGTCCTGCTGGTGAACCCGCCGGATACCGCCCAATTGTTTTGCTTGACGAGGCTGGCAAGCTCCTGGAGCGTGTTCTCGCTGCCCGCCTCGTCAAGCACCTTACGAGCGTTGGCCCAGATCTGGCCGACAATCAGTTTGGGTTCCGGAGGGGTCGCTCGACGCTGGACGCAATATCCCGCGTCCACGATCTCTCCGAGGCGGCGTGCTCCAACGGCGAGGTCATGTTGGCGGTGTCACTTGACATCGCCAACGCCTTCAATAGTCTGCCGTGGAGTACAATTTTGGGTGCTTTGGGGCATCATGAGATGCCCCAGTACCTTCAACGTATCGTCGGGGACTACCTCGCAGAAAGAGAGGTTGTCTACCCGACGCGAGAAGGTGGAGGCCGAAGCACAGTCACTCGCGGAGTTCCACAGGGGTCTGTCCTTGGACCACTCCTGTGGAACGTTGGGTATGATTATGTGCTTCGGGGCGTTAACCTGGGTGGCGTCGACGTCATCTGTTACGCTGACGACACCCTAGTTACCGCCCGGGGGAGAAATATCCGGGAAGCGTGTATCCTGGTCACTGCCGCAGTAGCGGCGGTAGTGGCGCGGATCCGGCGTTTAGGCCTGGAGGTGGCGCTCCACAAATCCGAGGCCATTTGTTTTCCTGGTCGTCGGAGGGCGCCACCCGCAGGCAGCAATATCATCGTGGGGGGGGTCTCTATCGCTGTCGGGTCAACGCTTAGGTATCTTGGCGTTATACTTGACAGCAGATGGAGATTCAGGGCCCATCTTCAGCAGCTGACCCCCAGACTCGTGGGTACGGCTGCTGCACTGGGCCGTTTGCTTCCCAATCTCGGAGGAGGAGGAGGTAGCTGCCGCCACCTTTACATGGCGGTAGTGCGATCTATGGCCCTCTATGGCGCCCCCATATGGGCAGGGTCTTTAAACTCGCAGGAGACCGCCCTGCTCTATAAGGCCCAGAGGGCCATGGCAGTGAGAGTGTGCAGGGGCTATCGCACACTCTCGCACGAGGTGGCTTGTGTTCTCGCCGGGTCCCTTCCATGGGATCTGGAGGCCGAGGTCCTGTCTTCGGTCTTTTGGCGCAGAACGTGGGCGCGACAGGAGGGTCTCCACCCTGCCCCTCGAGAATGTGGGCAGTGGCGAACGGACGCCAAGGAGGCCGCCTTGGCATCCTGGAGCAGGCGCTTGGGCGTCAGTCCGCGGAGGGGAGCTGGAGCAACCCGGTTCCTCGAAGCAGTACGGCCAATATTGAAAGAGTGGGTCCATCGAGGGCATGGATCGCTTACCTTCAGGATGACACAGGTCCTCACGGGGCACGGATGCTTCGGGAGGTACCTGTGCAACGTTGCCCGGAGGGAAGCGACTCCAGTGTGCCACCAGTGTGGCTGCGCGGAAGAAACCGCGCAGCACGTGTTGGAAGATTGCCAAGGGGCTGCCGAGGCACGGCAATCTCTAGTTGCAGTAGTGGGCGCGGACCTCTCTTTGTCTACCATCTTAACCAAGATGGTCGGCGATGAGAGGTCATGGGAGGCGATGGTCTCTTTCTGCGAGGTCGTGATGTTGCAGAGAGAGGCCGAGGAGCGAGAAAGAGAGAGAGATCCCCTCTCTCTCCCGCTCCGGAGAGCGCGGACACGGAGGCGAGCCGATCGGGCTCGCACTCCGTCTCCGCTCAGAGGACCTGGGGCGTTGGCTGTGGGGATGGCCGGTGCCCCCAATTAGGGCTAGGTCCTTTCGAGGTGTGGATGGCCCGCGTGTTCCAGGGCATCCCACGAGATGGTAACGGGGAGGGCTCTCTACACCCTCCCCAGAGGCTGGGCCTGCCTAGGTGGGCAGCGACGTCGGTGGGGGCTGTGGCTGAATAACGCAAGTGGTCCTACGCCCCCCGCCAATAGTCGATGAGGATGGAACACCGCAGAGTTTTTGTGGGTATGCCGCCCTTCTGGCGTAGACTCCCACACGCGCGCCAGCTCTCCCCGGAGCTGGTGATCAGGGTCTAAAATCTTTCTCTGCGAAAAAAAAAAAAAAAAAAAAAAAAAAAAAGGTCGTTCGTGAGCGTTTTAGCGAAAATAACCGTTCGTTGCCCGTGACACTAGCGCGTGACACTACCAGTAGGGTGAAGGGTAATTTTACTTTCCCGTGACACTACCAGCAGGGTGAAGGGTAACAGTACATTTCCAGTGACACTACACTATGGCCAATAGTTTCACGGGAAATATGATTTCCCGTGGCATGAGTGGGCTTTCTATAAATGGGCTATTTTAAATCTTGCCAAATTACTTCGATAATATATTCTTTAGAATACACACTAACTGTTGGAGCCTTGCAATATTTTGGAATAGAAACCTCGACAGTTTGCGTGGGTAGGTGACCCAATAAATCGCTCGATATTTATTAATGCCAGTGAGGGTTGTGGATACTGCCACCGGCCATTGGGTTCGCGCACCAGTCTCGACCTACGCATCGTCGATGAATGTTGTCAAAAGGATATTTAAAATTACATTGTGTGGTGTTGTGTGTTGCTCATCAAAGGACATTATTGTGGACGGCGCCGTCCTTGGCAGGACTGGAGCTAAATACTGGTGAGTCGGACGTGCATTTCGACGAACTATCCCACTGAGCTTTTCATTTTCCATCCGCTCCTTCGAATCGCGAAGGTGCGTGAACATTGGCCCTTTCGAACCGGGATCCTCCTTTAGGTGAGGACAGCAGCCCTGTCTCATCACCAGGAGTGACGTAACACGCAAACTGTCGATAGTAAATTCAGTCGCTATATTTCGTTTTAAATAGTAAATGGTAGGTAGGAATATCGTTTTCTACGCTCATTTATTATAATCTCGCTCGCTCATAATATTGGTATATAATAGGCAAATCACTCGGATCTGCGCTTATTTATCAATATTTCGCAACATTCTAGCTTATTCGGTGGTAAATATTGGTTAAAACATTCGGTTTTTAAAATAATTATCACACCCGTTGCCATTACGGAAATTCGTAATCGCGATTCATTTGTTGGATCTCGCATTCTTTCGTAGGAAATAGCCTTTAAACATTCTTATTTGATAGGTTGAGACTCATTTTAATCATATTTTTGTTATTTCGTCATTATTTCAAGCAAATATTCGTATTTTGTATCATGCGGTTGAACGATTGTCATTATAGTACGAACGAATTAAGTTGGTCATTGACGCGTTAAAATTCGTACGCCACTTTGCATCGTTATATTTGGTCGGATTATATTCGTGCACGCGGCTAGGTGCATCATAGTAGACAAACGTTTCGTTATCATTATGGTTATGGAGTGAAAATAATTATCGTTATTTTCATCGTATATTATAATTAATTATTTACTCTTTTAAATTCATTATTTAAATACATATTGGTATTCCGTTATTCGGTTATTTATAATAATAGCATTTCAAATCGTTGATAAGTGTTTGTTTTGAAGGTAAATAAATACCTAACCTTATTGCAGCATTTTGTTTATTTCACTTTCGTAATTTCGTAAGAAATTGCAAATCACTTAAATACAGTCCACTGCAAATTTATTTGTTTATTTTATACAGTTAAATTTTATTTTGTCTTGTGTAGTTTGTTTATTTACAATGTCGAAAGCTGCAGTTAAACGTAACTTAGAACTGAAACGTGAAATTGCTATCAAACGTATTGATGATTGTTTATCAGCCGCCTTAGAAGCTAAAGATGATATCTCCCGACTACCTATTTTCTTATCACGGTACACTCGACTCGAAAATCATTGCGCTAGTTTCGAATCACATCATTTAAAAATTTGTTCAGAAATTTCGGATACCTCATCACTTGATGAAGAGGATGGCATTCAACAAGAGGTAGACAACAAATATTTTCAAATTATTGAAATTCATTCGTCACTCACTTCCGCGTCCACGACTAGACCTGGACCGGAACTAGAATCGAATAGAACTGACTTATCAGTTAAACTTCCGCGACTAAATTTATTAAATTTCAATGGTGATATGGAGTACCTTTTATGATATGTACAACACGATGGTACATCAAAATAGAAAACTATCCAATATAGAAAGATTTTCAATTTTGATATCTCTTCTTTCCGGTGAACCCTTGCAGCTGCTAAAAGGTTTTCCGCTTTCGGAAAACAATTATTTAGATGCGTATGAGGCACTTATTGATCGTTATCAATGCAAGCGTAAGTTAGCTTTTCGTTACTGGGAAGAATTACAAAAGGTGACTTTGAAGTCAAGTTCTCCTAGTGAGTTGCGCCGTCTTGTTGACACCTTCAAAGAAAATATTGCTGTTTTGAAAAATTTAAGGTTGCCAGTCAAGGACTGGGACTTTCCATTGTTTTATTTGCTGATAAACAAACTCGATCTTGATACACGTCGCCGCTTCGAGCTACAAAATGAGAGCAAAGACATCCCTTCGTTTAATTCGTTGTTGGAATATTTGAACAAGGCTGGTCAAGCGTTGGAGTTGGCCGAGCCCGAGGGCGCACGAGCGCCGCGCGCCGCCGCTGCTGGAGCGGTCGCGCGCGTCGCGCCTGCACCGCCTGCGCAGCCGCGCACCGGGGCTTACTCGCCGCGTCACCAAGCGCATACCAAGGCCTTCGTTGTTAACTCGCTGCCACAATCGAGTGACACTTGCATTTTGTGCAAGTCTAATCATACGTTGTGGAACTGTCCCACATATCGCAATCATAGCCCTCGAGATCGATACACTGTTGTTAAAGAAAACCATTGTTGTATTAATTGCCTTAACAAAGGTCACTTGTTAAAAAACTGTAAATCAAATGGTCGTTGTTCAAAGTGTGGTTTGCCTCATCACACAACTTTACATTTCGATAAATTGCAAATCACCTCGCCGGCAACACTTATCGCTTCGGATGCTATGATGGATGTGGCACAACCTGCCACCGCTGCGCAATCGTCATGTCTCGAGCACAGTCAACAGACTGTCACTTTGGTGGCTGGTACGGAGCCCGCCACACACACTTCGTTATTAGCCACAGCTTCGGTCGAAGTTCTTGATAACTTCGGCACTTATCGTAAAATTCGCGTCGTCATTGATAGTGGTAGTCAATCGAACTTCATTACAAAGAAATGTGCACATCGCATTGGTCTTATATTGAGGAAGACTACGACTTCAGTAGAAGGCATCGTTCAATCATCATCGATCGCAGTTGAATCCACCACGTATCGCATGCGCTGTGGAGACCGATCTCCTGACATTGAAGTCGATGTTTTAGTCATACCTAAAATTTGTAGTCAAATGCCCACTGATAGAATCGATATCGCTCAGTGGCCACAACTTCGGAATATTGAGTTGGCTGATCCTGAATACAACGTGCCCGCGCATATTGATGCTTTGGTGGGGGTTGACATCTTCTGCCAAATTTTCCTCGGTGAACGCCGCGATTCCGGCCCTGATGGACCCGTGGCTTTCAACACCAAGCTTGGTTGGGTAGTGATGGGAAAAATATCACGTGCACATTTTCCTTCCAAAACCTCGTCACTGTTTTGTTCATTGGATAGTTTAGATTCGCAAGTTCGTAAATTTTGGGAAATTGATGAACTTCCCAAATCGTCACCTCTATCCGAAGAGGAAGTCTTGTGCGAGCGTATATTCGATACGACTCGCACCAGAACCGTGGATGGAAGGTATGTCGTGCGTTTACCTTTCAAGTCGCCGGAACCTAATCTCGGTGACTCGCGCCCTATGGCACTTCGTCGTTTGTTCGCCCTCGAAAAACGTCTTTTACGTAATCCTCAGTTGCGCGAGGGTTACAATAAATTTATGAAGGACTATATCTCATCTCGGCATATGGATGTAGCCGACCAATCGGGTTCGGGCCATTCATATTATATTCCGCACCACTGTGTGCTGAAACCGAGTAGCACCACGAGTCCGCTTCGCGTGGTGTTTGACGCCACAGCACGGCCAGCCGGTGGGGCTGCGCTGAATGAGCAGTTACTCGTTGGTCCCCGTTTACAATCGGACATTGGTTCGATTCTTCTTCGCTTTCGTTTGCATTCGGTCGTATTCACTGCCGACATAAGGCAGATGTATAGACAGATACTGGTCGCTGACGTTGATCGAGACTATCAGCGCATTCTATTTCGTTTCTCGCCTGACGAACCTGTGGTTGAGTATCGTCTCAACACTGTAACATACGGCATGACATCATCGAGTTTCTTAGCACTTCGTACCATCTTACAGGTGGCTCGCGATGAAGGAGTCGGTAGTCCTCTCGCTCTCGATGCGCTTACTAATGATGTCTACGTTGATGACGTGGTAACTGGCTCGCACTCATTAGACTCAACTCGCGAGCTAATGAGCCAGGTTAATAATATACTTCGAAAAGGATGTTTCGAGCTCAGAAAATGGGCATCTAACTGTCGTTCTCTACTCGAAAACGTTCCCCCTGATCATCGTCATGACAACTCGTTGTCATTCGACTCTGAATCTTGTCACTCCGTCAAGGTTCTCGGTCTAGAGTGGAACCCCATCGAAGACGGATTCTCGTTCACTGTTACCCCGCTACATGAACAGTGTACTAAGCGAAACATTCTCTCGGAACTGGCCCGTATATTTGATCCCCTTGGCTTTCTCACGCCACTTACTATTGCATTCAAATGCATTATCCAGAAACTCTGGAATCTTGGTTTGGATTGGGATGAACTTGCTCCTAATCACATTGCAGAGACCTGGTCTCGTTATCGCTCGGAATTCAGTTCCCTTTCATCTCTTGTGATCCCTCGTTTCATACCGGGACTGGAATCAATCAAACTTGATATACACGGCTACTGCGACGCTTCTGAGCTCGGGTACGCTGCTGTTGTGTACTTTCGCTGTGAGTACGGTGACAATCGAGTCACTACTCATCTCGTCATCGCTCGATCAAAGGTTGCTCCTTTGAAGAAAATATCGATTCCTCGGCTAGAACTTTGCGCAGCACTTCTATTGGCAGATCTTGTCGCACATGTCAAGGAAGTTTTCGCCGGCAAGCTGAACTTCAATGACATCTTTTGCTGGTCAGATTCTATGGTAGTTCTGGCTTGGCTCAAATCGCCATCATCTCGGTGGAAGACGTACGTGAGCAACCGCGTAAGTCATGTTCAAGACCGAGTTCCACCTGCGCATTGGCGTCATACAAATGGACTAACTAATCCATCGGACTGCGCGTCACGTGGTATTACGATTCGAGAGCTTCTCGATCATCCATTGTGGTGGCATGGACCACCTTGGCTGCTTTTGGATGCCAAGGAGTGGCCTAACGCAACTCGTTCCGAGGAACCTCCTGAATCGGTCGAAGAACAACGTGACACGCTCATTTAGCTTTTTGTTGCTGTCGATAAATTGGATGAATTCTTGGAAAGGCATTCGAGCCTGAGCAAGGTTCAGCGCATCGTGGGATACGTGCTTCGCTTTCTACATAATTGCCGAAACCGATCTACTCGTTGGTCTGGTCATCTTGTCGCTTCCGAGTTGAAGCAATCGTTGTTTGCACTCGTCAAAGTCACTCAAAATTCGTCATTTTCACACGAAATCACAAACTTGAAAAAAGGATTGCCATTGCCAAAACCCTTACAGAAGCTGCATCCTTTCCTTGATGATGATGGTCTTCTCAGGGTGGGCGGTCGCTTGGCTCACTCGGAGTTGGCCTACGACTGTAAACATCCTTTGCTATTGCCTCGTCAGCATCGTGTTACTTCGCTCATTATCGACCAATGTCATAATGATAATTTGCATCCTGGATTGCGTACGCTTAGTTTCTTACTTGCTCAAAACTTCTGGATATTGTCCTCACGTCGTGCTATTCGCAGTCGTTTGTCGAAGTGCATACCTTGTTATCGCACTAATCCAAAACCTATTATACCTCGTATGTCAGACTTACCCAAACTTCGAGTTTCCCAAGCGAAACCATTCTCAATTATTGGTATAGATTTTGCTGGTCCTTTTCCCACTCATATCGTTCGTTTTCGGGGATCAAGGACTTTCAAGACATACATTTGTTTGTTCATCTGCTTCGCAACTAAAGCAGTTCATATTGAACTCGTCATCGGTTTGACAAGTGAAGCATTTCTTGGCGCACTCCGTAGGTTCGTGGCACGCCGCGGACGGTGTCAGCGCATACACTGTGATCAAGGCACGAATTTTGTTGGTGCTTATAATAGTTTGTTACCTCTGGTGCAGCAAGCTGCTGCTAATGAAGCTATTGAGTTTTCATTCAATCCCCCCGCAGCATCGCATTTTGGTGGATTGTGGGAGGCTAACATTGGTTGTATCAAAACCCACTTAGCTCGCGTCATTGGCAATCAGATCCTAACTTACGAGGAGTTCTTGACGGTGACTACACAAATCGAAGCAGTATTAAACTCTCGTCCCTTGTGTGAAATGGGATCCGATCCTAATGATTTGTCGGTCTTGACCCCTGGTCATTTCCTCACTCTTGAACCTTTGACATCTCTTCCAGAACCTGATATCTCAAGTGTCAAACTCACATGTTTGAATCGTTGGCAACTGGTGCAGAGACTTCATCATGATTTCTGGAAACGATGGCATATGGAATATTTACATACTTTGAATCAACGTGCAAAATGGCTAACGGACTCTTCGGAACCTAAATTAGGATCGCTAGTTTTGATCAAAGATGAACAACTTAAACCTCTTAATTGGTCGCTTGGACGTATCGTTCAATTGCATCGTGCAAGAGATAATGTATGTCGCGTTGCGACTGTAAAAACTCAGACAGGTCTTTTACAAAGACCTTTGGTAAAGCTTTGCCCTTTACCTATAAATGATTAATTTGTAGTCTCGCATTTAGTTATAGTTCGCGCTCGCTCATCGGAGCTTCGCGATGCATTGTAGTGTTAGTTAGGCCGCGCTCGCTCATAGGAGCTTCGCGTCATTACTTAGGTTAGAATATTAGCACGCCTGCTTATCTGGGCTTCACGTTTTGTTCACTTAAAATGTTAATTCTCATAGAAAATACGTGTATTTTGGTGGGCGGAATGTTGGAGCCTTGCAATATTTTGGAATAGAAACCTCGACAGTTTGCGTGGGTAGGTGACCCAATAAATCGCTCGATATTTATTAATGCCAGTGAGGGTAGTTTTGTGGATACTGCCACCGGCCATTGGGTTCGCGCACCAGTCTCGACCTACGCATCGTCGATGAATGTTGTCAAAAGGATATTTAAAATTACATTGTGTGGTGTTGTGTGTTGCTCATCAAAGGACATTATTGTGGACGGCGCCGTCCTTGGCAGGACTGGAGCTAAATACTGGTGAGTCGGACGTGCATTTCGACGAACTATCCCACTGAGCTTTTCATTTTCCATCCGCTCCTTCGAATCGCGAAGGTGCGTGAACACTAACATTCACTTTTAGGGAGCGTACAAAAAAAAATAACAAAGCGCGACAAAAACCCCATGTGACAATTGTAATATGTGCACAAAAATGCATAATGTTCATATCACAATAGTAACATCAACATAAACAACAGTCATGAACAGTTAAGTAAAAAAAATGTTTTATATGGTACATTTAAACTTGATTTTGTAGTAAGTGTTGGGTTTTGGTTAAAAATACAAATACCTATATATTACATATATTAGTAGTGCCATGGGTAATAAGGTAATCCACAGGAGATTTTATAACACGGGTTTAATCAGACAATAGGGATAGTAGTGCCGCGGGAAAGTACAATTACCCTTCACTGTAATGGTAGTGCCACGCAGCAGTGTCACGGGCAACGAACGAAAATAACGCTAAAAAAGCTCACAAGGGGCGTTCGAATTGGGAATCTGTGGGTGAAAATGTCGTTCATGTCTATGTTCAGCGTTGGGAAAGCTAAAAAGAGGAATTTTCGACACCAAAAATTGCAATTTTTGACTCACGTCCGGAGCATAGTTGTTTGTGATAATTTTTTGACAGCATAAAATCATGCGATTTTAGGTCTTATGCTCAGTTGGGCGTTCGAATAGGGTGTGGGCAAATGTGGCAAAATTTCCTCTTTTTTAGCTTTCCGAACGCTGAACAAAAAGAGACATGAACAAGGGCGTACCCAGGATTTCAGCTAGGAGGGGGCAGGGGGCTGCTTATACCTGTTTCGAAAAGATCGTCTGTCGGATATATTGAAACAAAAAATCATGAAAATTGACTTTTATTTATTAATTTTGATGATGACACAAAACAAAATATTATACATAATTATACCATACATTATGTATAATATATATTATTATATTATGTATGTATATATTAATTTAACAGTAATCTTCTCGGATTTGCCGCAAATTTGTCTATGACAGTCTTTTCAATAAACTCACTTTTAAATAGTTGCGATGTACGCTCATCAGACATAAACCCGTAAGCCTTTCTTCACCCATGGTGCTTCTAAGCCACGTTTTAACTCTTCGCAGCGTACTGAAGGACCGTTCTACGGTCGCCGTGGTGCATGGGATAGTGCTTAAAATAATTAATGCCTTTCTGACAGCAGGGTAAAAAATGTTGGCTTCGTTGAACAGATCAATTACTTCTATGTCCCTTAATTGATCATCTGATAAAGCCTTCGTCACCCATAAATTATGCCAAAGGTTCAGTTCTCCGGTGATATCCAGGTTATAAAATTCTTGGAATGATTCTGCGTTTTTGTGTAGGTCTGTAATGCTGGTTTTTGTCATATACAAGGGATGTAGCCTGCTTAATGCAAACGCCGGAGTATTTTCTTGGGAGGATCGAATATTCAGTGATGAAATGAGTGAATCAATGTATGGGATTATCAGGGAACGCCGCCAATATTCGTTATCATTGTCTGATGGCGGATTACTTCTATGTGTTTGCTTATGAGCAAGACGTGGAACCGAAATTTCTATGTTCAAATCCATTGCAACAGCTCGTGCTTTTTGAAGTATTTCATTACTTATTCTATCAGGAAACTCGCGGTCATTTCTGAGAATGTCCTTGATATTTTTGATGTGTTCCCCTACCGAGATCATGTCGATCGATTTAGCTTGCAGGGCGTAACTACTGGTTCTAAAACTGCTGAATATTTGGCTATTGTTTGTAGAGTAACAATAAACACTGGTTTTGTAACGGCTGAATGCAACTGATATGCAGATTTTCTGGTGGCATAATTTCCTTCTACGGATATTGTTTCTAGAGATTTCACAAGCTCTGAAAAATGTTGAGAAAACTTTCTGATTGATTTATATTTTTCTGACCATCTCGTCTCACATAATCGTGATAGGTTTGGAGCGTAGTTTCGACGTGTAGTCGATTCCCTGAAAAACGTTATAACATCCTTTACAGTGGCGACAGTATTTCTAACAAAACACAATGCTTACAAAGAGCACCTTTTAGTCGCTTGGAATATACTAGCCATGGTGAATATTGATCCAACCAAGCATGGTTAAATTTTCTTTTTAAATGGCTTGCATCACTTTCAAAATCGTAATTTCTGGGCGGGATCCAAGGATTTTGTAACAACTCCCTCTTCTTTTCCGTCGATAGCTGGGTAGCCAACCCAACATAACGTCCCAGATCATTTTCATGACAGCCATCGTCCACTATAATTTCAGGATCGACGTTGACGTCATAAGTTTGTTGGGATGTCGATGGAGAAGAATAGTCGGCAACAGATATATTAACAGGTTCTACAGGAGAATTTGACGCTTGTCCAATGTTAGCATGCAATGATCTTGGCTTTACATGAGTGGTTTTATCATGGTTGTCATTTTCATCGCTTCCACTGCTACTTTCCCGACCTTTTTTTCTTTTTTCGCGTGTCCTCCCTAAAAAATGGATACACAAAAATACTCTTACAGTGTTTAGGCGGGTTGTATAAGACGAAAATAAAGATCAAGTTTCACATTCTAATATATATGGTTTGAACGCCAAATAAGCATAACTAGGTAATTTGAAATAATACACTTGTTGTGACGTTAGAGAAAAGGGACTTTGTTGTCGGTATGGACTTATTAATAAATCCAAAATATTGCAAGGATCTTTCTTTTATGTTTTTTTTTTACTTTTTAATCACAAAATATTCACAATTGTTATTTTAGCTATTATAACAAAACCACGTCTTGTAATTAATAAATTTAAATATTGTAAGTAATGCTTAAGATATACACTTACAAGAGAGTCAAAGCCCCCCATTAAATCAAATAATCATATTAGGTACCTACTTAAGTGTTTTGTTTTGACTCACCTCTTTCAAAGAATTTCCTGATATCCATTTGACGGAGTAATATTTCCAGTTGTTGCACAGTAAACGTAAATCTCGTGTCGCCGCAACGAAACTATAAGACACTATGTCGTATGAAATATTCGCTCGTATTACACTCCGAACTGAATTGTATTCGAACTAAATTGACGTGCTCTGACTCACGCTTCCGCTTATATATTGAAATATTCTTGCTCCCGAAATATGTAGAAAATACTCGACTCTATTTCCATCCTTGTCTTATACTTGCTATCACTGTCTTTTCTTTCCAGAATAGTCCATGCTAGAACGTTCTTCGCGGTATTGCTATTCAATACAAGATGTCGCTATTGACCGTATAAATTGATCCTATTTCTTTTTACTGGAAAAAGTACTGCCGTCCGAAACTAGATGGCGCTAGATGTTGTTTTCTCCCAATTATATTCGGCTTTAATCCTAGATGGCTCTCTGATTGTCTCGGCGGAACCGGAAACTACGAGATGCGACGGTTTTGCGGGAGATTTAAATTATATTGCATCGCTAACAGTATACTAGAATTACTAGAGTCTGTCTAGTGAGCCGCGGCACAGATAAAACCGCAGCAAAAATCTTTTAGTTGTAAACACTGAATATACTATGAAATTTGAATTTGATACTTTCATTATTTTATTTTATAAACACTAAGAATCTTAAACTAAATCTGTACAGATATATACTACTTAAAATAATATGCAACATATTGAATATTATTTTATTTTAGCATTGAAAACAAATTAATATAATAAATAAAACCAAACTTGCATCAAAACCTTACTTAGTTTTTATTTATTCTGTCGCGTAATCAAAATCAGATTCCAGAAATTAAATTCTCGACTATGAATCGTTACTGTCACTTTCATTATCACTAAAAAATAATAAAAACGAAATAAAGAAATAAATAAAGTGTATCAAAACTTGATCAAAACATTTTGCGTTTCGTTTGACGTCGGCTGAAAGTCACTATATAAAATATTCTAATAAATACGTTGCGGCACGACCGACACGACTCACTATACATAGACTCTATATCGAATATTGTAGAATATTTAACTATAGAAAAAAAAATCTGGCTGAAAAGATATTTTGTTTCCAACACTTCATTTTGCGCAGAGTAGGTAATACGTTTTTAATTTCTATTTGCCAAAAAAAAATTACATTTATTTAATCTTCTAGGGGGGGGCAGCTGCCCCCCCCCCCCTGCCCCTACCTGGGTACGCCCTTGGACATGAACGACATTTTCACCCACAGATTCCCAATTCGAACGCCCCTTGTGAGCTTTTTTAGCGTTATTTTCGCTAAAAACGCTCACGAAAGACCTATTCGAACGCCGAACGAAAGGCCGGTTTCAGTGCTAGACCGACGATGCGTCGACGGTGCGGACGCGTATATTGCTACGCACTGCGTAGTGCGTACGAGGACCGTCGGTCTAGCGCGACCGCATGCGTGCCGTCAGTCGACCGACGCGCTATGGAAACATATTGACAGGCCGGTTGGCGCAGTTGGTAGCACCCCTGCCTTCTGAGCCGCTGGTACCGGGTTCGATTCCCGGGCAGGTCAAACATTTGTGTGCATGAACATGTCTGTCTGATCTGTGTCTGGGTGTGTATATGTGTGTGTTGAGTTGACCAGGCGCGCGAAGCGTAAGGGGTAACGCAAATAGAAGACGGCGAGACGAAGGTACGGTACAGACACGGCGCAGGCGCGATATCTGCGCAAACAGACGCGGGGACGGTACGGCAAGTTAAGTCATTATAGAGCGTGATATTGACGGGATAAGACATGTATTCCTCTTCAGACGAAGATGAAGATGCACTGGCTTTGCTACAGATTATTAATTTACAGCAAAGACCAAGAAGGTATTGGATACATCCAGTGTGGAGAAATGCAGAAGAGCACAGGTACTACAAAATAATGGAAAAATTATATGAATATCCTGATCGTTTTCGCACAGTTTATAAAATGTCACTGGAATGTTACCATATCGTATTGTCAAAAGTAAGAGAAGGACTTCGGAAACAAGTTACAAATTGGAGAAAACCAATCAGCCCTGAAGAAAGACTACTGATAACTTTAAGGTAAGTGAAACTATTTTTTACAGATCAAACTTTTATTGACAAATCAAAAGATAATATTCATTGAAAATGTTTTTGGTTTAGCATCTTTGCTACAATTAGTATTTATAAATTGCTCTCAGTGTTATAGCTAATTTGAGTATCTGTCAAGCTGTCATCATGTGCTGTCCTTATCTCACAATACAGAATCAGCGCATGCGGACAGGGACAGCACATGACTACTCAAGCTAGCTGTCGCACTAAGAGCCATTTATATATAAATACAGGCCTAGTTCAAGGCATTATATGGCAAATATAATGTAGTTGGAGTTGCCGGAGGTGCTAAGGATTGTGCGCTTTCATAAGCTCCCGGTGTCCGCGTTTGCTGATATTCTGAAATGCTGAGTTGATAAGCTTTCTCATCATAAGTTCGGTGTCTTGAAGGCCCAGCTATTTGTTCAATTACAGCCACTGCCGCCGGTGGTGCTGGATTTATATACTCTCCGGATATCAAAGTCAGCTGAGTTTCCGGATTTTTGTTAGCTGCTGCAGTATGTTTAGCTGTCTGCTGAGTCGAGGTAAACGAAGGTGCTGGACTTGTATTAGCTCTGGATGAAAGAGTCTGCTGGGTTGCACCTTCATTAGGATCATAATCTGTCTCTCGAGAAGGTGTTCGTGGATAATACGGCTGTGTCCTAGGATAACTAGGTACTGGGTCATTTAAAATTTGCTCTGATAAATTGAGAACGCCCATTTTAAATCTTCGTTTTTGGGCTGGTGTCATTGTTTTCATATCTGGAAGCATGCTTTGAAAAAAAGCAAGATCGCTGTCTGTTTCAGGTTCAGCTCTATGTATGGTCTTCATTTGTAATGCTCTTTACTGAAACATTCATGTGCTGATTTATTGACATCTTTTAAAGAGATTGCCCTAGATTTATTTAATAGTGGTAGCAGTAGGAATCCGAATTTGTGTTTTCACAAGCTAGTTGACCAGTAAACAGTGTCTCATCGACTTCTTCACTATCATTACCGTCTGTGCTATCATATTTGCTTAGATTGCTTTTGGTTGGTCGGGACTTCAAGTAATTGTCTAAAAAATGTAGATGTGGTGAAAGGTAGTACAGTACTATATGCAGTATAGTACTCTTTAATCGTCTTTGCACCTGATCCAGATGGCAAATCTAGCCTTTTCTTGTTTTTGCTGTAACTACATCGAATATTCTTCCACCGTTCTTTACATTCTTGGGCTGAAAAATATTTAAGCAGATTAGTTACAAAACTTTGATGAAAACTCATCCATAATATTCCCAGTTCTGAGATGTACCTCCAATCCAAACAGTTAGATTGAGGTGCCACCTTTATATTCATTTAACTTTTGAAGTATTCTACTACAAAATCCAATATCCGTTCTACAAAATTTTCTAAACTACTACTAAATAACTCCATTAGTCGCTTTACGATGCGAAAAGTGGCACCTCAATCTAAACACACATATTATGTTACATACTTATTGCTATTTTATTTTTGTTACAGATACTACTCAGATGGCTGTTCGTTTACATCACTTTCTGGATATGTATTGAGAGGAGGCAGTACCGTCCGGCGAATTGTGCATGAAACCTCTAGCGTTTTGTGGGAATGCCTACAGCCGGAATATATGCCTGTACCTACACGACAAAAATGGGTAGAAGTTGCTGAACGGTTTTACACTCTCTGGAATTTACCGAATTGTGTTGGGAGTTTAGATGGAAAGCATATTAGAATTACAGCGCCCATCAACTCGGGTTCGACTTTCATAAATTATAAGGGATATTTCTCTATTGTATTGTTAGCAGTTGTAGATGCAGATGGTTTCTTTTTAACTATAGATGTTGGTGAATACGGCCGAAATAGTGATGGGCGAGTATTACAAGTTAGCTCTTTTGGACAAGCTATGGATCTAGGCGATCTCGATTTACCGAACCATACACCTTTGCCTGGAGAAACACAAAATGTGCCCTTTTATTTTGTGGCAGATGAAGCTTTTCCACTAAAAAGAAATATTATGAGACCATATGGTCGAAATCAATTGACTAATGAGAGAAGAGCTTATAATAACAGGTTGTCAAGGGCACGTAAGTCAATAGAATGTGCCTATGGTATGTTAGCGTCAAAGTTTGGTGGACTTTACACGCCTATTTGCTGCAAACCAGAATATGTTGATATTATAAAAGCAATGTGTGTGTTGCATAACGTAATTCGCACATATGATGGTAAAAAATCAAATCCACGGTTTAGAAATAATTTGGTAGGAGCAAACATTAACATGCGATTAATGGGAGAAAATCCCTACCATATCAGGGAATTCTTACAACATATCTAACACAACGATCTCCGATTCCGTTTCAGACTAGACATAATGTTTAAAATTTAAATAAAATACATACCTGTTGCACCGACTTTTATTGCTATTTCTTGCCATATTTTGTCTTGCACATTTCTGTTACTGTACCCTGTCTTAGTGTAGTCATAGATATTCGGGTATTGCTCAATTAACTCGCAAAACTCAATATTGAATTCAATATCGTCACGCATCCTGTATACGAAGCGACGTGCGTCTTGCGTTATCTTTAGTTCGTAACTGAAGGCGGCAAGCGGACGGCGCAGGCACGCCGCTCCTCGCCCCCCGCCACGTCGCCAGCAGATGTAATAACGGGAAGGCGCAAGCGGCGTCTCGCATTATATACAGTATGAACAAAGATACGTAGCGATATATTTTAAACTGTTCAAATTTTCGTCCATATGGATATTTAAAGGCTGATTTACATTGATACAGTAGCTGGCGCCAGCTACTGTATCAATGTAAATCAGCCTTAATCCATGATTTTAATGAAAATCCGATGTAATTTAACTTATTATGATTTGATTTATGTATTTCGATGTTATTTGTATTTTAAAGTACTTAAATAGCAAACATAGCGGTTACATATTGCAAACATAAGTACAGTCGACAGCACATCAAGCTACAGTTTACAGTTTGACCTTGAGCACGCCTTTATTGCGCTTGTAATAGTGGCGGCTTTCGTAGCGCAATGTTACACTTGATGTGCTGTCGACTGTACATAGGAATTATAATGATACAAAAGGAGGGAATTAGTATTCGAAAAAAAAAACGAAAGGATGTGTATTAAATGTTATTTCCACTAAATAGCACCTTGTATAATAATACTCTGTGCCGTACCGTCCCCGCGTCTGTTTGCGCAGATATCGCGCCTGCACTGTATCTGCGCCGTGTCTGTACCGTACCTTCGTCTCGCCGTCTTCTATTTGCGTAGCACCTAAAGGCTCTTAAGGACATCTTCAGAAGTGTCACTAGTAGGTATAATAGAAAATTACATTTTGAGATTGACTATTTTACATTTATTCTACGTATATTAATAATATTAACTGTTCAATAAATTAAATTATGAATAATATTTGTTATTTTAGCACTACCAAGACATTCTCCATCTTTGTACAGAACACCAAATTGTCCTTCAGTAATAGCTCTTAAGTTATTATCTAAGATAATTGTAAGCCCTGCAAGGTTGTATACAACTCTACATGGAGTCAATGGCTTTGTGTGTTGAAATCTGAAGAAACAGTTGAGAATGTTATTAGAAGCCAACTCAACTGGTTCATTATTTATCCAATGAGGTGGGCCAGTGAAGCAAATGTTGTTCCACAAAGCTGGATGCTTAGTGCCTGCAACCTGAAAAAAATACTAGTTATAGGATCATGTAAAAAGTTATTTATTCAATCGGTTGCTATTTATTTAAATCAAACCTATGATGCATATAACTGGATATGTTTGTTTTAAGTATAAGTAGGTAGATACTTAATTTCTGAAGACTTGTCTATACTCAGCAGTGTTTAAACTGGAAGAACTGAACACTCATAAGTACAGTCAGTAATTTATTTTCTCTAAATATCTTTCTTGTCCATAGATAAATATAGATTTACATACCACAAATATATTATTTGTCTCCATATCTTTCTTGTAAATAAAGTATGCATCTTTCCAGTTAGCAAGGCAACATCGCTGACCAACTGTCCATTTGTGGAGACCACTGTGTTCTCCTACCACTTTTCCAGTGTCTATATCTATGAAGAGTCCCTTTTTTGTTTGGATGTACTAGAATCAAAACATACCAAGTCATTTGACTTTAATGTTAAGTGTGGACATAAATTAGACAGCTCGATAATTCATCCAACTTCTGATTAGTTAGCAATTTATTATGCTATCTCTAAACAAAATAAAATGCTTACTTCTTCAATAAAATCCTGAAACCTCTTCTTTCCAATAAAGCAAATTCCTGTGCTATCCTTTTTCCTTGCTACATTCAGTAAGCACTCTTTTTTTGCTATCTCTCTCACTTGATTTTTTAAAAGGTTGGCAATTGGAAACATACATTTTCGTAGAGAAAATTGCTTTACTTGAGATAAGAAAAATGTTTGATCCTTGTGTTTGTCAGCTGGTTGCAGTAAGCGCACACCTGAAAATGTTTTAAAGGTATGTTTTTAACACTTGGAGTATGTGCTTACAATAACAACAAAAAAATTATGAATGGAATTTGGGCTGAGTAGCCATTATGGATAGTAAAAACATATCACATGAAATCCAAATAAAATATTCGGCGACACTCGTGCTTGAAATTTTTTTAAAGCTCCGTGCTGTATAAAATGAATGTAGGAAGTACATATACCTAAATAAAAGTTATAATTGAAGATTCAATATGGAGACTATACCTTCATTTTCATTGTATTTCTCTAAAAATGGTCCAAAAGATGTATTAGCATAATGACCAGTTGCTATAGCATCAGTTCCTAAGTTGTTCCTGCAATATTCGAAAAAGCTATCAAACTTAATATATCTATTGCACAGAATGTCAGGGTTTGGTGTTAGACCATTTTCATATTCACTGAGCAATACAGTAAATACTTCATTCCAATATTCCTTTATGAAGTAAACTCTACGCAGAGGAATATCCAGCTTACGACAAACAAATGTTGCATCTTCAAAATCTTTTTCATCTGAACAGAAACCTGCCTCGTAGTTGCTGTCCCAATTTCTCATGAATAAACCCTCAACCTGATATCCTGTAAATTAATAAAAAAGTAGCAATGAAAGCAGACAAGATGCATTATCATCATGTTTAAAAGTATTGGTTGTGGCCAACTCAGCCACTTAAAAAGGTATTCTACAGATAAGAATAAAACATAATTCCTGTGGCACACCAAGACATTCACGACTAGACTAAGTAAATGCATACTTATGTAAGTCATTATTATTATTGTTATTCATAATTCGCCCTTCTTATCCAGCGTGGCGGCGCTAAGTCCTACACTGACGTCCCGCTTGGGGTGTATTGTGCATTAATTCACCCTTAGTCTCAGAAGAGCAAGTAACCTCTTATATTGTACTCCCTTGTTTTCAGCAGTACCTATCATCGTTATTTCTTACTTACCAGCCCGTTTCAAAAGAAGCGCTGCAACAGCGCTATCCACGCCACCTGAAATACCTAAGGCAATTTTTTTAAACATAATTTTGTGATAAACTTTGAATTGTTTTTGATCGCGACGCGAAGCATAGATCATAGATTAATTTGACTATATCATAGATCAATCAGACTATATCTAAAGAGAGATGGCAATCACTAAAGTAAACAACGGCACGTTAGCGGGAAGTTTATTTTTTTCAGTGCCATCCACTTTGACGGATCATAGGCGCGCGCTCGTCTTCCATGTATCATTAGTGACGTGGAACGCATTAGTGACGTGGAAGACGAGCGTGCGGGTATCGATATCGATATCGATAAATAGGGATGTGCTGTTTGATATCGAGGTAGCAAAAAGCGTTACTATCTAATATATTAAAATAAAATATTGTTATGTAAACCAGGGACTATGAAATTAAGAATCAAGTTTAATCCAATTATTGAAGAAAACATTCTAAAATAACAAATATTATAATTTATTAAGAGTAATTCATATTGTTTACCTTACATATTGAAAGAACATATGTTTAGTGAGATGACGATTCAAAACATGCATGATTACAATTTCTAATTTAACATTTTCGTTTTGTTATTTAGGTAAGTACCTAACTTTAAATTAATATGTATGAAATAACTGTAAAAACGTACATATTAGTCATATTTATGTAATACAGATGTCGGTAATGTTTCTTAACGCATGGAACAAGTGTTAACATTCATAATGTTATGTGTTATGGGCATTGACAGCCTGAAATAAACGGTATTATTATTATAATAATTATCATATTCCATTTATTTCACGGATTACGTCCGGTCCTTTGCAAATGCATAAGTGGGGTTGTAGACAACACTTAGAGGCCTGTTTGGTATAAAATATACAATTTAGTATAAAAACAGACTTTTGGATGAAGGGTAACATGGTACTTAAATCTATTACAAAAATGTGTAAAATGGTTAGGCTATTTATATGAACTTATTAGTGATTAATATTATTATTACCTATAATAATAGAGTTTTGAAGAAAATCTGGGTGAATAGGTATCAAGTAATACCTTAATAGAAATTTTATTTACGTAAATGTTACAATAAATTATCATTTCTTAACTTTAATTTTATCATATCATGACTAGATTAAATTAAAATATTCAATAATGTGTGCCTTTTTCTGTAGAGATTTCTTGCTTAGTGTGGTTTATCCGTTAATAGTGCAGTATCTTTGGTGTTTGTACTTAGATCTGCACTGCACTGTATGAATCCTGCATTTGTAATAGCTTGGTCTTCACACAGTCTATAGTCAATTCTATATTTGAGTTTTCCATTGCAAGTCTCATCGGTTAAACAAATTTAGCCAAGCCTTATAGTTTTGACAAAAGTTTGAAGCGGTTGTTTAGACCTTTTTCTTCAAAAGCTGACCTTAAAACTTAGCATGAGTCCTTTGCCATTTTTGCATATCTCACGTGAACCAGGCAACGTGATTATATCATGAAACATATCCTCGCTCTTGCTTATTGGTTTATGTTTATGCATTATAAGAATTCACCAGTGTCGTATGAGTGTACTCCACAGGTCGCCATTACAACTCGATCATGAACTTCCGTGTATTGTAAAATGAGTTTCCATTTAATTTCTGTATGTATTTTAAACTCATACCCGTATTGTGTGCCGGCTGCATTCTATCCAGGCGTTCGCCGCTCGAAGTTGTGCTTGTATCTTTACCTTCTGTAGCCATAATACTGTTTACACCCGTTCTTCATGAAAAATCGAATTTACACATAACCTGAGCGGGATTGGGTATCTTTGCTCACCGACAACGTACAATGAAGTTACACAACATGTGTGTATAAACATATATTATAGAAATAAAAACAAGATAATTAAATATAATTTAGCTCATAGTCATTTTCACCATTTACTACATCAGTCCGTCAATCAATGACAACTCTCAAACAAATTATGATGATTAGACAACGATATGAGATTACGCAAACTCTTTGCTATTATAGAAATGAAGATAACGAAGCCACTGTTTAATAGAACATAGATTAATGTGGTGCTGTAATGCGTTGTGGCGCAACCATAGACAACATCTTTCTAAGGGACACAGGGCAGTAAGGAAGTGAAACCCCCATGGACTATATCTAGCATAGATGCGTTAGGCCGTTAGCATCTGTTAGTCTGTGAGCACAGATGAATGAATATAATATATTACCCATAGATAAATCAGACTAGGTATATTATTTAGATATAATCTGATTAATCTAATCTTGAATGGTGGAAACAAGTGAGAACTCAAGCAAAGAGTTGTACTCATGACTGTATATATAATGTTCTGCCATTTAAGTACTTTTTAATAAACAATAATCATTTTAATAATCATTATAATAATAATTATTAAATAAATAAATGACCAACCATTATATAAATAAATGAAGCTAACAATAATGCGTTTAATAGATCTTATTATTAATGAATCTTATAATTCGTTTACGTAAATTAAAAAAGCAAAATATACAATTTTCAACCATTTCTACCTAACCCGATGATTAGTTAAACTGGCAAGACGTTAGACAACGATACACTACCAACGGGAGCCGGACCGCTTTTAGCTAGCTACCGCCTTTAAGAAAATAGCTGCCCTAATCGTAAGAGGATAGATCTCAATTTAGCTAAACAAAAATTATTGGTACATAGTCTAGATAAGTAAGTATAAAGTCTTTACTCACAGCATTTACTTTCTATTCTGTGCTCACAGACTATAACATGGTGTTATCATTTATAAGAAACGTATAGATCCTATTATCTAACCGATTCCAATCAGTATTAATGTATCTTGCTTTGTTAACATAGCATACCTGTTCAATTAGAATGGATAATAATCATTTCATAACAAAACAAAAGATGGCTCTTTTTACATTTAGGCAATTGTACAAACCATAAGAGTCTACTTTTCAAATGTAAAAACAATCTTTTATTCATAGATTAGAGTATGTGTACTTTTATTTGAATCTTTCAAATAATTGATAAATCGACCTTGTCAAATTTATTATCATTTTCTTTCTTCTCGAGTGAATGGATGTGAGAAAATGATTCGAAACGTCAGATACATCGGCTGGTTTGGTTTTTTTTTACAAATATCTAGAAATTATCTTGTTTAGTTTTGAGTGTAGTGATTGTATTTTAATTTTCATGTAGTTTCTTTTTAGTTTAGTGTATGTTAATTGTAAAGTTCCAGGTAAGTATTTTTATTCATAGTAGATTTCATTTGTTTTCGAGTTAGGTTAGGCTTTCGTTTTTTATGGACGAGGCCCAAGGGGCTTGTTGGCCCCCCGATAATAGCCAACTATCTTCACTCCCAGATCCAGATATCTCGTACTCAGTTCCATCCCCGGTAGAATTAGTGTCTGTTGTATCAGACTCTTCTTTGGATGTAGTAGTCCAACAAATGCAAACTGAAGCTGACCATAAAGCGGAAAAAGCACTCAAAAAAACATTTAAAAAAGTCTAAAGAAGCATCTCATGATTCAATCATCCCCTTGGAACAAACACAGAAATCTTCAGTTAAAGATGATAGTCAGATTACTGATTCTTTTGCGTCACCTGTGACGACATTACAAACGCTAAATATTCCTGCTCATGTACCTTCAAATAGGCAGCTATATAACCTGTCAGATATGCCATTTGTTGTGCATGTGCAAAAGACTGATTCATTGTCCACCTCAGTGAATACATATTTACATCCAAATAATTTTGGACGGTTTTTAAGGCAAAACAATTTTATAAATATTGTAGATGGTAGTTTGCAGAGGATTGGAAGAAACAGAGTTTCTTTATCTCTCATTGATCCGCAACAGCCAATGATTTTATTGCCAGCGAAGTTGTTAAGACCAAGGGCTATAAAACCTTTATTCCAGCCTTTGGAACAACCCGTTTGGGCATTGGTACACCAGTGTATAAACCGAGCCAGTCATGTGTTCTATCTTTTGATGGTGAGATCCTTCCACCCCGTGCGTTTTATGCTACAATTCCCTTTCTGTTGAGAAATATTATTACCCCAGAATTCAATGTTTTCAGTGTTGCCGCTTTGGACATACTAAAAACAACTGCCGGTCTAAGTCTCGTTGCTTCAAATGTGGTGATGCTCACACAGGTGACTCGTGTGATGCTGAAGAAGGCACATTTTCGTGTCTGTTCTGCTCAGGTTTTCACTTTTCAACTAATAGGTGTTGTCCTGAGTATAACAGGCAAAAGAATATTAAAGTTACAATGACTGAAAAAAGAATTTCATATGCAGAGGTTTCCAAGTTACACTCTCCCACAAGAGGCAAAAGTAACAGTGATGTGACTAAAACCTCTTATGCAAACATAACATCTGGCCCCTTATTTTCTCTTAATAAATCTCCTAGTCAATCATCTTCCTATAAAAAAACAGTTTTCCTCAAACCAAAACCCCCTCCAGTTCATAGACATGGTTATGACCATTCTGCCCATCAGTCAATCATCAGAAATCCACCTATTTCTAATACCAATGGGGTTGGTTGCTTATCCTGTTGGTACCTCCTTACCCACGAATAGTATTTTAGAGCTCATACAGGCTCCCACGAGGCTCCTTAACACGTCTGTACCGTCCAACGCTAACAAAGTTTCTCCTACTCCTCTGTTACAATCATTCCATGATGGCTCCTTCTCTAGGGCTGCAATGGAACTGTTAAAGCATATTAAGCAAAAATACTGATCTGATGTACATCATTAATAAATTTGACCCAATTATAATTTCCATTTCAGAAACATGGCTTAAGCCTGGTTCCTGTTTTAAGGTTCCACGCTATCTATATTTCAGAGATGACAAAGCTGATGGGTATGGTGGTACTGCCATACTTGTCAGAAATTCTGTAAATACTCATCTTGTACATTTACCATTTTCTACTGAATCTGACAACTTTTCAATAGTTGCTGTCAGTTTTAAAAACATTACATTTATCTCATTATATAGGGTGTTTGGTAGAGGTCCCTCTACCAAACACCCTTTCAAAATCCAGGTATCCAATTTTGCTTTGCTTGGCCTGAAGGTGTATAGAGACCAAATTTAACTAAAAACATCCTGTCTAAAACAGATTTTACAAATGTTATGGTGGTAAATACGAGACGATTTCGGAGAAAAAGGGAAAATTCACAAAAAAAAGTTTAAAAAAATTGGGGGCTCTGGGATTTTTTGGCCAACTTGTACTCTCCAAGTGGGCCCCCGAACACGCTCATTTGGTATGTCGATCCCTCTACCAAACACCTGAATATACCTAGACCATCACACAATATTCTAAACAAAATTTACAATGGCTTGTCTCAAATCAATGATCCCATAATTATAATGGGTCATTTCAATATACATCACCCAGTCTGGGGTTGCCAGGCTGTGAATGGTCTGGCTAGTTGTATATTTAATATAATGGACAATAAAGGTATGTGTTTGTTAAATAGTGGTTCTCCGACACGTCGTACAAAACCAACTGAACGTCTTAGTGCTGTGGACCTGACTTTGGTATCGGCTAGCCTAGCCCCTTCTATGTCATGAAAAACTCTGCCCTCTTGCTTTGGTAGTGATCATTTGCCTATTGTGTTTGATCTACTCTTCTCTAAAATAGAGCCAATACCATATAAGCCTTTAATGCAGTATAAGATAAGCAATGACCCTCTGTCTGATCAATGGTCTAAGTTTTCATCTTTTTTAGAAGGAGTAGCATCTGAACTTCCACCCATTCTCCCAGATTTTTTAAATGAATGTCTGATGTCATTAATAAAGTATATTCACTCTGCAGCAAAACATTCATTTCCTCTAAAGCAACAAAACATGAAACATAGGTCTCCTCCATGGTGGGATCAAGAGTGTATCTCTGCTGTTGAGGATAGAAAGAATGCTGAGCAGATGTATTGCATGAGCATGACAAATGACAATTATGATAATTTAATTAAGGTTATGTCTGACACTAAATATATACTTCACTCTAAAAAGTCAGCAGGATGGAAATTTTTTTGCTTTTCCATTTCTCCTAATATCCATTCTTCATATGTATGGAAATCCATTCGTTTATTCCGTGGTTCATACAGGGATCCTTCTCCACCTTACCCAAGTAGTGGGTCGATCAGTTTATGGATAAATTGGCTCCTGCACTTGTCCCTAATTTTATTTATACTTTATCTACTAGTCCTGTTATTGAAGATTTTGCACCAGTTTCTATGCAGAAAATTAAGTATTGTACTATCCTCACTTAAAGACTCTTCCCCTGGTCCAGATGGGATCCCATATTCATTTTTGGTTAATGCTTGTGATAGTATTTTACTGTATTATCTCAAAATGGTAAATTTGATGATAGATTTAGGTTCTGTCCCAGCACAAATGAAACGCAAAATATTATTTCAGTCCTAAAAAGGTCCAGAAGATTCTGCTAGATACCGTCCAATAGCCATGTCTTCTTGCATTACCAAGATTGTGGAACATCATATAAAATCGCCTTGAATGGTTCATCGAAAATAGAAATCTTCTGCCTAACTGTCAGTACGGTTTACGAAAAGTTAGAGGTACTTTAGATAGGTTATTTATTTTTGTTACTGATGTAAGGCTGTCTTTTTCCAGAAATGAGTCAATTGTTGCTACTTTTCTGGATATATGCTCAGTCTATGATAATGTTAACCTCTCTATTCATAAAACTAAGATGGTTAGTCTGTCCATTCCTACGAAGATTATTAATATTATTATTAATTTGTTTGTAGATCGTTCAGCTCAATTAAGAGTTGATGGTGAAATAAAAGCCATAAGAACTTTGAATAAGAGTTTGCTGCAAGGCTCTGTTTTAAGCCCTCTCCTTTTTAATATATACACCTTTGATTTAAATAATTTTGTTTCTTCTTACTGTCTTATATTGCAATATGCCGACGATTTAGTTTTATATGTAGCAGATCGTAATAATTGTAAATTCTGCTGAAAAAATCTCCCAAGCTCTGGTTTCATTGAATATGTGGTTATTTAATAATAGCCTTGATGTAGCTCCTTTAAAAAGTTCAGTTGTTATCATTACTAGGAAACGATTGAAACTCAGACTTGATATATTTTTTGACAAGACAAGGATACTTGTTGAAAATGAGAAAAAAATTTTGGGCCTAACTCTAGATAGTAAATTAAATTTCTCATCTCATTTAAAATATGTATCAGCAAAATGTATTTCCAAAAATCTTCCACGTTGCGTTTTTACTCTAGGTTTATTGCGCATAACTTCTTTTCGGATTTCGGGAAACAAAAACGTATTTAACTTTTTGTATAGTTTTTGTTAATCATCTCAAATGTACCGACACAACCTGGTTACAGTTATATGTATAGATAGATAATCACTTTGTCAATTGGTTAAATGTGACTATTATATCAACACACTTTGTAACACTCACAACTGACAAATATACCATAATTATGATTGTTGTCTACTTTACATATTATACTTTGCGTATTTTTTTAACCTTCGGTAGATCATATAGACGACACCACACTATTTGCATCGTCTGAGCACGAACTGGATGAATTTCTTTCTAGAGCAGAGAAAGAGAGTGAATTAGTTGGCCTCAGCATTAACAAGGCAAAGACCAAGGTGTTACTGTGGTAGACAGACCTGGTACACTAATTTGCTCTTATGAACTCAGGGACCAAGAATAGGACCTTGATCAGTTTGTCTACCTTGGGTCTCTTCTAAGCAACAAGGGTGGCAGCGAAAAAGAGATCATCAGGAGAATCCAAATGGCCAAAGCAGCGATGACTAAACTCACTAGAATATGGAAAGACCGCAATATATCCCGTAAAACCAAAGTGAGGCTGGTGCGCACGTTGGTATTCTCTATCTTCATTTACGGCGTCGAATCCTGGACGATAAGACAAAAAGAAAGGGCAAAAATTGATGCTTTTGAAATGTGGTGTTGGCGGCGGATGTTGTGAATCCCATGGACTGCGCGCCGAACCAACGTCTCCATTCTGAAGGAGCTCGGAATAACCACAAGGCTATCCGCTATCTGCTGCCAGCGGATACTTAACTATTTTGGACATGTCACTCGTAGAAACCCTGACAGCCTAGAGAAGCTCATAGTAGTTGGCATGGTCGACGGGAAAAGAACACGCGGTCGCTCACCTACCCGATGGACAGACGCAGTAAAGAAGCTTACCGGCCTGCCAATCACGAAAGCTATTAAGACCGCCGAAGACAGAACCACGTGGGAAAGCATAGTACATTGAGCGGTCCACCATTCAGACTAGACACGACCTTCAGCAATGAAGATGCCGACTATGATGATGATGAGATCATATATTTGGTGCCATATCTAATCAAAAAAATGAGAGTGTGTACCAACAGTTTGACCCAAAAACATTATTTATTTCGGAGCAGCCAGGAACGTCAACATTTCAGCAAAGTAATACATCAACATCTCAGCAGCCGCCTGCTGCATCCATTTCCGAGCCACCATTCGCATCCAAAGGACCGCCAAGGATATCAGGCGCGAATAAACTGGGACCATCAAATCATAAAGGTACGGAGTATGTGCGTTTTAGTTCTAATAACATGAGAAAATTGATATAAAGTACCTAATGACTTTACACCCAATTAACATATCACTAAATATTATTGAATCAGTGAGTAAAAATAGTAACCCTTTGCAATGAGGATGCAAAGACAATGTACTTTAATGGTACACACATGCATACAACTAAGAAATTCCTATATGGTATGCAAAATTATTATTCAAGTCTATTTCCAATTTAATCGGTTTTAAATTTCTTAATTATTAGAGTTGTACTAAAACAGTAGATAGTTTGTACTCGTATGTATGATGTGTACTACCTTCGCCCACATCATCACTAGTCATTAAAGTGAGATAGTGGTCAAACACTGACATATTAAGAAAAAACGCATACAATGTATTTATTATAATTTATTATTGTTATTTTACTTTTTTTTTCAGGAAATGTGCAAAGGAAGAATGACTCTTCTGAAGTAATTGCTTTGGGAAATAGGATAAAAAAATTGCAAAGAGCCAAAGATTCTGTTATGACTAGGTTTTAAAAAGCAATGCGGCTCTCACAAAATATATCATTCCAGAGAGCCATTAAGAACTTTACTGCTGCAGCCGTCATTTTTACAATGCTCCAGTTCAGAGAAGTGGGTAAAAAACTTACAGGAAGAAGATTCTAAAAGGACGAAAAAGTCACGGCTTTGACCTTGTACAAACAGTGCCCGAGATTGTATAGGTGGCTGAGAAAATTGTTTGTGTTACCGTCACCCTTGACACTGAGCCAAATGATAGCACGAGCATCCTTAAGACCAAAATGTGTTTGCCCAACTTAGTAAAAAAGTAAATCGAATGACTAGTTTGGAAAAATTGTGTGTGTTGCTTTTCGATGAAGTCTTTATCAAGCCACACTTCGATTACAGCAGAAGAAAAGACCACACCACTGGCTTTATCAATAATGGACAGAATGTTAAGGAACAAATAGCAGATCACACTTTCAAAAATTATAAGCAACCCATTTCATATACTTTTTGTGCAGGAAGTACATCAAAAATCGATTTGACCCTACAAATAAAAGGCATAATTAAGAATTTAAATTCGATTGGATTCAAACTTATCGCATCAATTTGTGATCAAGATGCATCAAATGTTAGCGCTATCGATTATTTGATTAACTAAAAATACATCAAAGAAAATAAGAATTTCAAAAATAAAGTATTCGAAATAGGTGGACTGGAAGTAGTACCATTGTACGTTCCACCCCACCTTATTAAAGGTATTAGAAATAATTTACTTACGAAGAATTTAAAAGCAGTAATAAATGGACAAAAAAAGACAGCCAAATGGGACCACATTATGCAACTGTACAACCAAAATTATGCCTACAAGGGGCTACGCATATTGCCTAAGCTAACAGAAAATCATGTAGTGCCTAAAAGAATATTTAAAATGAAGGTAATATGAGCTACACAGGTTTTTAGCCATTCTGTTGCTGCTCATATGGGATTCCTAGCTAGTAAGTTTTTTGGTAGTTTATTCCAAGGCATGATTGTTTTTCTATAAACAGGCAGAATATCTGACTCTGTAATTTGTACCTTATACGACGAGTCCATTATTCGCTCAATGATTTATTTATTACAATGTAGAATACAATTTGACCAACTTATTCGCTCAGTTTGTACAATGGTTTAATCTCGGGCCATGGCATGTGCCTATTTTCTACGTTTCATCAAAATCCAATCAAAACAAAGTTAAGTCAACAAAGTTTCATCAAAGTTCCTCAAAAGTAAGGTAATAGGCCATCTCAACTTAGTGTCAATATTTCTCTTTGTCAAAACACCTATGGATTTATATATATCAATTATAATTTATTTTGTTTTAATAATTTGTAGGTAAAATTAAATTGTTATTTCATTATGATATAATGATTATATTATATTCATTAGGTTTGGGAATATTTCCAGAGGAATGTGAGGAAACTGCAGACATTACTTCGATAATCTGTTTGATTCATTAAATGGAAGCTACAACATTTCAAAAAAAAGAAGCGGAAAGCCTTATCTTAGCGCTGTTACCCTTAATTCAAATCACCGGTTGCTGTGGCAGGAATCCAAAAAAGTCTTGAGCTCAATGAAATTTACAAATAAACGTTGAATACATTGTCGAGGTTTTAGCTAAAAAGTATCGTTTGACATCTCTTTGGATGAGACATTTTAATCAGGACCCTTTGGAAAATGTTTTCAGCTGTATTCGAAGCCATGGGTACCGCAATAACTCTTCGACATGCGCTGGTTTCGAAACAGCCTTTGCATCGCTACTCATAAATAATATGAGCAGCATGCATTCCAAAGGGTCCAACTGTGACGTTGATACATGTACTGTGTTTAAATCACCATACAAACTGTTTCTTGAACAACCTGAGATGACAAACCATATAACTGAAATTGATTTTGAAGATGTAAACTGTGACCATATCTTTGTAGAAGTCACCCAAAAAAGGAGTTACCCAAAAATAAAAGCTCAATTAGATTATGTCTCAGGCTACGTGTTGCGAAAATTACGCATTAAAACATGCAACACTTGTAAAGAATGCTTTTACAGCAACGAAGAAAGCGTACATATAAAAGAATATTTTAAAAATAAAAAATTGCTATCATACCCTTAAATTTCCTTCAAATCCCAAATTTTTTTCTGTTTAATCTGTTTAAACAGATATCATAGAAAAATTAGAAAACTTATTAATAAATATATTTATTTACAATTGGTGTAAAGATACAAACAAAATTTTAAGTGGGAACAGATCTGATTACGATCAAAATGATAGTAGCTTTGGAGTATTGCAAAAAAAGACGCAAAATGATTAAATAAATTAAGTGTGACGATATTATTGTGGTTTTATTGATTTTCCCCAACCCATAAAGTGACAAGGGTCCGTTTTTAATCCGTAGTACTATTAGCCAAAATATATACGCATAAATGTTTGATTTTTAAATAATTGAAAAAACATTTTGACTACTATAGTTCAACTAAGAATAAAAAAAAAATCAATAAAACAGGTAGCTAAGTAAAAAAGAGTAAAATTAGTAACAATATATCATTATAGTCACAGAATAACTGATAGTTCTTGGTTTGCATAACAAATCAATAGATGGCGCTGCGTGCGATAATGCTTGAATGACAACTCTATCTCCAGTATACAAATTTTATCTATGGACTATAAGATACTACCACGGGGGTTTCACTTCATTACTGCCGTGTGGGCCTTAGAAAGATGTTGTCTATGGTTGTGCCACCACGCATAACAACTCCACAGTTATCTATGTTCTATTAAACGGTAGCTTCGTTATCTTCATTATATTTAATTATCGTGTTTTTATTCCTATAATATATGTTTATACACAAATGTTATGTAACTTCATTGTACGTTGTCGGTGAGCAAAGATACTCATCCCGCTCAGGTTATGTGGCAATTCGATGTTTCATGAAGAACGGGTGTAAACAGTATTATGGCTACAGAAGGTAGATATAATATAATATAGATATAATAAATACAAGCACAACTTCGAGCGGCGAACGACTGGATAGATCGCAGCCGACACACGGTGCGGGTATGAGTTTAACATACATAGAGAAATTAGATGGAAACTCATTTTACAATACACGGAAATTCATGATCGAGTGTAATGGCGACCTGTGGAGTACAGTCATACGACACTGGTGAATTCTGATAAGGCATAAAGAGAGACCAAAAGCCAAGAGCGAGGATATGTTTGATGATATAATCACAATACCTGGTTCACGTGAGATATGCAAAAATGGCAAAGGAGTCATGCTAAGGTTTAAGGTCAGCTTTTGAAGAAAATGGTCTAAACAACCGCTGCAGACTTTTGTCAAAGCTACAAGGCTTAGTGATATATGTTCAACCAATAAGACTTGCAAATGCAAAAACTCAAATATAGAATTGACTATAGACTGTGTGAAGACCAAGCTATTACAAATGCAGGATTCATACAGTGCAGTGCAGATCTAAGTACAAACACCAAAGATACTGCACTATTAACGGATAAACCACACTAAGCATGAAATCTCTACAGAAAAAGGCACACATTATTGAATATTTTAATTTAATCTAGTTGTTATCGCCATAAATCGGCTAAGACAATATAGTTACGCGCTTGCTGTGCTTTGTACTTCCGATCGCCTTGCAGCGACTAGTGAGTGACGTTTCCTCCCCGCACCCGCTCCCTTTCCTCAACCGGCCGGACACTGAGAACCGGCTCGACAGATGATGCTCGCTCGACACCCGAGTTGTACACACGAGCCACCGCGATAACCCGCTACGCGCCGCGCTTTATTCTACCCGCTTTAACCAACAAAGGAATTTATGTGAAAATACCGAATAACGGAGACGCAGACCTGACCGGAGATGTTCTACCAGTAAGTCCCTTTCCAATCACTTTAACCTACGTTATCTCACGCACCTTTTAGTTAGTGTTTCCAGCAACCCCCCAAAGATACAGTCCACTTACAACCCTTTCTATTACCGCCATAAGCCTTAGGGCACATAACGCTTCCCGCTGGCGTAATTATTTGTTTTCAAATTATTATAGCCGTAACATTTTGGTCCTTCGAGCCGGATTCAAACATTTTGGTCTTTCAGACCCGACTCGAGACTACAACATGGTATTTATAACGTAACATCATATACTTGTATAGAATATTTTCATGGTTCATACGAACATTATCTCCTGACAAACTATTTATTTATTTATGTTCCTATGTAACGATCGTATTATACATCGACGCACCGCCTTATAAGTGTTTGCCATTAGAAAACTATATAATATACTACCATCTTCTCGGTATACATATACATTTATAAGTAATATATTTTATCTCGCATTATTATATCATACATAACATTATTTCATACCGCTTCCTTAATATCGTATAAGTTTCTTAAGAATCATAGGTACTCATATACCTATGTCTTTAAATGTCACAGACCAACCGATTATCAAAAATAACATATAACACAATACAAACAACTTATTTACTTGTATTCGATTGTGGTTGTCGATCGTAATAATTATTATATTCGTAATATTACTTACTTAGTTTCGACGTATATCCTACCTTCATTTTATTTGTTAGCCGAGATATACTACGACAGGACACGGTCATCGCAACCTTTCGTTGTTGTAAAAAAAGAGATATCTACATCAAAGGATACGTCCTCTCGTTGTGATTGAACATTTTGTTTTGTTACTTTTACAGCATATTTTGCTTCTTTGGGATTACATTATTATTACTACCGCTTTATCCGCTCACTACTGCTTACTTGCTAGAACCGTTTTAATTAATTTTAATAATGTCTCGCAAGGAAAAAATTGTTTCACCTTGTAAGCCGCGCTTAGTTGTTTTGCAAGCGAAGCGTCAGGCAATTTTTGAGCGTGTTAACGTTGTTTATAATCAAGCTAAAGTAGCTCATATTTCAGAAGAAAATGAAGAGTTATTTTTAAATTCTTGCATTACGATCGAAGAAATCAGAACTAGTTTTCACAATGTTCTAGACGATTACAATGAAATGCTTCTGGAAAATGATCCCGACGCTATACCTTCATATCAAAGTTACGCTTCTTTTGAGGATCTATATTGTTTTATCAAGCAGGTCCAGTCGAAGTTTACCAAACATGATTCCGCGACAGTAGTTTCCACAACGCCCAAAGCTAAGCAAAAGTTACCGCAGCTTGAACTGATGTCATTTAATGGTGACTTAAATAACTGGCCGCTATTCTACACAACATTCAACGCACTAGTACATACGAACGACACTCTTACAAACGCAGATAAATTATACTATCTCCTGGGTAAATTATCACATAATGCTCAGTCTACGTTCGCTGGTGTTATACCAACTCCAGAAAATTATGATATAATTTATCAGACACTTGTCGATAAATATCAAGACATACGGCTGCTAGGTACGAATCATTTAGAACAGGCACTTAACTTCAAATTAAATGGTTCTCCTTCGGCATCTAACTACCAATCGTTTATCGATACGTTTGTCGTAGCTATTAACTCGCTCAAATCTTTGAAAATAGATGATCTGTTGGATTTCATACTTTTGCACATTGCTATAAAGAAATTTGATACGGAAACTGTACGTGCGTTTCAAATGTACTCACGAGACATGAAGAAGCCTACACTTGATATGTTTATCAATTTCATTAGGAGTCAGTGTCGTATATATGGAAACACGCAGCCTGCCGATACCGGCAATAACAGTTCAAAATCAAGCTACAAGCCTCGTGTTAAGACTCTTAATCCGCCAAATCCACAATCATACGTTACGTCGAGCTCACGTCCGGATAAATGCCCACTGTGTAACTACGCGAACCATGATCATTACTATAAATGTACCGCGTTTGAAAGGCTTTCTCCCACCGAGCGTTTTAAATACATAAAAAATAATAACGCTTGTGTAAACTGCCTTAGCCGTACACACAAGACTGTCAATTGCACATCTAAGTTAAAATGTCGCACTTGTAATCAGCGTCATCACTCTATGCTGCATTTTAATATTAACAGACAGCCATCTGAACCTTTCATACATAATTTGACAACCGCGCCTCCTCAGGAGACCCGTCCCGTTGTAACCCAGGCACAGATAGTGCAACGCAACGATATGTCGCTTTGCACGACGTCGGTTGCAGCTTCGCTGCCCTCGCGCATCGATGTACAGCCAATTGATAAACGGCAACAAGTTACTTGTGCCACTGTATTGCTATCAACTGCGCAAGTTGTAGTATATGGTGCAGATAATAAGCCGCATTTAATTCGCTGTTTGTTGGATAGTGCAAGCCAAAGTGATTTTATCAGTTATGAGTGCTGTAAACGCCTTGGATTATTAAATCATACAAAGCCGTCGAACATGGTCGTTAAAGGAATCGGGGGCTCCGAGAAACAAGTTAAGGGTTCAGTGAACATTACAATACATTCTAAATATAATTCGAATGTTTATTTTAGCCTTGACTCACTCATTATTGATCGTATAAGCGATCCGCTGCCGTCAGTAGCGGTTGATAAAGACGCTTTCACACATCTCAATTCACTTCCGCTCGCCGACGAAAACTATGCTATTCCCGGACCAATAGACTGTTTGGTTGGAGCGTCAACCTTTTCGCATTTAATATTACCTGGAGTCGTAAATAGCCAATACGATAATGTTCCGCCCGCGATTCAAACCGTGTTAGGATTTGTGATTATGGGCACCGCGCCTACGTCGCAGATCGTGCACAATAATATGTCAACACTATGTTGTTCTGTTGCTCATGATTCAATAGATTCCCAATTAAAACGGTTTTGGGAACTTGAAGAAATATCCACACCGCCCGCTCAAAATCCCGATGATGTTGAATGTGAAGAATATTTCCGCGCTACCACCGCTCGAGAGACCAGTGGTAGATATGCCGTCGCCTTACCTTTTCGTAATGATGCCTTTCTCTTAGGTGATTCTTACGCTACCGCGCTTAAGCGACTACAACGTTTGGAGCGAAAGTTGGATGCTTCACTTAAAATCCGCGCCGCCTATAATGATGTTATACGCGATTATATAAACAAGGGCTATCTAAGTCCTATAATTATTAATAATGACGACGTCACGCGACCGTCATATACGATCCCGCATCACGGCGTGTATCGAGATGACAAATCTTCGACTAAGCTACGATGCGTTCTTGATGCAAGTTGTAAATCTGCACCCTACGGTTACTCACTTAATGATATACTTCACGCGGGTCCAAATTTGCAAGGAGACTTGTTTAGCATCCTCATTAATTTCCGCCTATTTGAAGTAACACTCTCCGCTGACTGTCGTCAAATGTTCCTTCAAATAATAGTACGTGAGCAAGATCGTAGGTATCAAAGAATTTTATATCGGTTTAGTACCGACGAACCAGTAACTGTATTCCAGTTCAATCGAGTTTGTTTCGGTATCAAATCAAGTCCTTTCCACGCATTACGCGTTGTACGCCAGCTGATCGCCGATGAAGGAGATAAATTCCCCGCTGCAGCTGCTGCTGCATCTTCTTTCCTTTATATGGATGATATAGTCCTTTCTGTCATGACAACAGAACAAGCTACTACGCTTAGTTACGAGCTGACACAACTCTTCAAAATGGGTCAGTTCGACCTCGTCAAGTGGACTAGCAACTCTGACGTTGTACTGTCCCACATACCAGATACGAATAAATATCCGCATGACAAAATATTCAACAGCTCCGCCCCACATAAAATCCTGGGTCTATATTGGGATAGATCTCATGATTGTTTCCGCTTTATAGTAGCTGCTCCAGACAACAAGTGCACCAAGCGCACGATATTGTCCGCGATAGCTCGGCTGTGGGACATCATGGGCTATGTGGCTCCGGCCATTTTGTACGCAAAGCTTCTTATTAAGGAGCTTTGGCTGTCAAAGTGTGACTGGGATGCTGAACCTCCCCGCCATATAGTCTGTAGTTGGATGCAGTTTTGTGCGGAACTTCCTTCGCTCAACAAACTATGCATTCCACGACACCTGGGTATTGTGCAGAATTGTGAAGTCAATATTATCGGGTTCGCTGATGCAAGTGAACGAGCTTACGGGGGAGTAGCCTATTTACAGGTCCGTGTAGCCTCCGATTACACTGTAAAACTTGTGTGCGCGAAGTCCAAAGTGTCACCAGTAAAGGTTGTGTCGGTTGCACGATTGGAGCTCTGTGCCGCGGTTCTATTGTCACAACTTCTTCGTAAAGTCGCTGATATTATAACCCCACGCTATTTTGTCAGCAATGTTTATGCCTTTTCCGATTCCAAGGTTGTACTTTGCTGGATAAATGGATCCCCGCATCGTTGGCAGACTTTTGTCTCTAATAGAGTTGTAAAACTGACAGAAAACATCCCCGCCGATCGATTCTTCCATATTTCAGGCTCAAGTAATCCCGCAGACTGTTTGTCACGTGGTCTAACTCCAGACCAGTTGGCAGACCACCCTTTGTGGTATAATGGACCTGCTTGGGCCAAACTAGATCCAAGCGAATGGCCCTCAAGTAAATTAGACAATAAACTAGATGACGAATACGTAGATATTCCTGAACAAAGGACTATGGTGCATGTTATCACGAATAGTCCAAAGGAGAACTCGCTTTATGTACTCGCTCAACGTTTTTCGTCGTACTCCAAGTTATTGCGTGTCATCGTATACGTTTACCGCTTTGTGAAAAAGTTGCCTCGTGCTAATTCCATATCAGCCACAGACTTGGAATTTGCCGAAAATAAACTGATTTGTGCCGTACAAGATGTCTATTTCTCGTATGATAAAGCAAGCTTAACTAAGAATGAAATCTGTTCGCCCGCTTTAAACAAGCTTCGACCTTTTATAGACAGTAATGGTGTTATTCGTGTCGGAGGACGCTTGTCGAATTCCGCCGAGGATTTCACTCATAAGCACCCTTCCATTTTACCGCGCCACGACCATATAATTGATCTAATAGTTGATCACTATCACCGCAAACACTTGATTGATGACTTGGATTTTGGCTGCTCGTCGTATTATAAGATATCGTACTCACAAATGCAATGTATGCTTCAGGTCGAAACCTCGTCCGTCATTCCCACTCATGGCTGATTTACCCAGCCACCGTGTCAATCAGGTTGACAAGGTGTTTACGCATGTGGGGTGTGATTATGCGGGGCCTCTGCAGTACACACCCGTTCGTGGTCGGGGGGTGAAGAGCCGTAAAGCCTGGCTATGCATATTTACGTGCCTTACCACCCGCGCCACTCACATTGAGATTGCTACAGATTTAAGTACCGCCAGTTTCCTTAATGCGTTCAAACGCTTTCTTTCTAGACGCGGACCGATCAAATGCATGTACTCGGACAATGGAACTTGTTTTATAGGGGCAAGATCGTACCTCCGCGACCTATATAAGTTTCTAGATGAGTTTCGCACTCCTCTAGAGGGTGAACTTGCAGAGAATCGTATAACCTGGAAGCTTATCCCCCCTTCTTCCCCCCACTGGGGAGCTTGTTGGGAGAGTATGGTCAAAATTGTAAAGACGATATTATTTAAAGTCATTGGACAACAAGTCGTTTCATACGAGGAACTTCTCACTGTACTTGCGCAGGTAGAAGCTCTTATCAATTCGCGACCGCTGACAGTAATGAGTAGTGACCCCGCGGAGCCTTCAGCTCTTACACCTGCTCATTTTTTGCAGACCGTGCCACTTTCATCGATTCCCGCGCCTAATGTTGAACAGACAGACTTACGACAAAGACATAGCCTACTAGATAGTATGGTGCAGTCCTTTTGGAAGCGTTGGCGTGTCGAATACTTACACCAGTTACAATCGCGAGCTAAATGGAACGTTCCTTCAGTCCCTATACAAGAGGGAACAGTAGTAATTGTCATAACTGACAATGCACCTCCTTTTGCTTGGCCTTTAGGTGTCGTGGAAAAGGTTTACCCGTCTAAGGACGGCACTACTCGTGTTGTCACGATAAAAACAGCAAAGGGGAAGGTACCTTCGTCCGGTAGTAAAGTTATGTCCCCTTCCTAATCAATAATGTATCAACGAATTATCGCACACTTATATTTATTACACATATTACACTATACAATATTTATCCGCATATAATTACACGCATTATATTTAACGCATTATAGCTTTCTTAAAGGCAACGCTTTAAGGTCGGGGGGAATGTTATCGCCATAAATCGGCTAAGACAATATAGTTACGCGCTTGCTGTGCTTTGTACTTCCGATCGCCTTGCAGCGACTAGTGAGTGACGTTTCCTCCCCGCACCCGCTCCCTTTCCTCAACCGGCCGGACACTGAGAACCGGCTCGACAGATGATGCTCGCTCGACACCCGAGTTGTACACACGAGCCACCGCGATAACCCGCTACGCGCCGCGCTTTATTCTACCCGCTTTAACCAACAAAGGAATTTATGTGAAAATATCGAATAACGGAGACGCAGACCTGACCGGAGATGTTCTACCAGTAAGTCCCTTTCCAATCACTTTAACCTACGTTATCTCACGCACCTTTTAGTTAGTGTTTCCAGCAACCCCCCAAAGATACAGTCCACTTACAACCCTTTCTATTACCGCCATAAGCCTTAGGGCACATAACGCTTCCTGCTGGCGTAATTATTTGTTTTCAAATTATTATAGCCGTAACACTAGTCATGATATGATAAAAATAAAGTTAAGAAATGATAATTTATTGTAACATTCGCGTAAATAAACCTTCTATTAAAAACCCTTGTATTAAGGTATTACTTGATACCTATTACAGGCCTCTTTCACTCCATGTACTTGCGCGCGATAAGTACCTACCGGCCGCCGGGCAGTCGACTGCTTATTTCTCAGTGGGTTGCCGACAGCCGCGCGGAGCGTTCGTACGCGAGGAAATATTTTGTGTTACCGGACTTGTAGCCCGACGTTCGTTGTTTGTTTTGTTACTTACTAATTTAACATGGAAGCTAATAATAAAAATAGTGGTACACTATGTGCAGTTGAAGGATGTAAATTCAGCAGGAGAAGAGATATAAACTTATCTTTTTTTCAGTTACCTGCTGATGAAGAAACGTGAGTACCTACCTACCTTTTTAATTCATTATTTGTTCCAGCGTATGAAAATACGTAGTGCAGGAGGTTTAGATATTTAGGTAATACATTTTCGTACCTACAAAGAATTTTATTTTTCTTGTCGTATAATTTCGTACCTCAGTCACAGATTAATAAAGTTACTCCTCAGTACCTACCTATGTACTTGTATTTTTGCTAATTTCAAAGGCATGACAATCTACTCAATTCTCGAGTACCTAATCAAAATTGAATTCCCGATTATTCTGAATTTTTTGGTTAGTCAATATCGGGTGGGTGGTGGGTCGGTCGTTGAGCGGGCCGCGCGCGGGTTCAGGTTAGGCTGGTCGATCTAACAAAATTTATGCATTTACCAGAGCGATTTGAACCGCTGCTGTCATATCACGACTTGTCGTCATATCGCAGTCTGGCTGAACGGCGGGCGCGCGGCGGCGGCGGCGGTTGTGGGATCTCCCGTGCGGCGGCGCATGCCGACAAAGGGATCAAAGGAAAGCCGGCCGTATGATGCGCGCCGCGCGCCCGCGCCTCGCACAGGTGTTGCGTCGTGTAAAATAGTTGAAAAATATTTCTTAAGTAAAATAGTTGAAGTAATGTTACCTATTGTAAAGCGTACTTATTGACTAATTAAATCAAGTAAGCGCTAAGGCCTACTTGACTTGCGAATAATGACGTCAATTTTGGCGATACAATGCGCCATGTAACGACACAAACAAAACATGCATGGGTTGGTATGTCCCTTAATCAAAACAAATACCTACCTACTTATTATATTTCTTATTTAGGGACAGTGAAGGTATTAACAAAGTATGTACCTACATAAATCGTCTCTAGTAAATTATGCTTGATGTAAATGAATACATTCGCTTGTTTGAGCTCCGCCCCCTCCCTGTATAGGGTTCCGTACCCAAACGGTCAAAATCGGACCCTGTTAATCAGACTTCGCCGTCTGTCTTTACGTCCGTCTGTCACCTCAAACAATTGAACTTTTTAAATTTTGTAGGTATTTATGTCGCTGCTACAATAAAAAAATCTAAATTTAATAAATATTAAAGGGGTTTTCCATACAACAAACGTGATATTTTTGCCATTATTTGAATAATCGTGTGGTACTCTTTGTGTCAAATTTATATCTACCTACATATAATTTTTTTTATTGGCTATTTGTTTGGGATGAAGGTATTTTAAATGTACAAAAATATTTTATTTCAGGCGCAAAACTTGGACAGAACTGATAAGGAGACCAGATCTAGCAAGACCGGAAACGAAAATAAGATCGCATTTCGTATGTTCGCTGCATTTTGACCCATCTGTAATTAAATATACACCTAAATTATTACCTAAGGCATTACCTACATTATCCCTCCCGTCGTCGTCTCAGCCTACAACATCTAACTACAGCAATGAACCTAAAACAAAGAAAACCACTACACAAATCAAGTATTCAACTGTCAACATCATATCCGCTGTCACCGTTAAAAATGCTGATACCAAATCTGAATCAGTACAGACCACCAAAGCTCTGTCATCCAACACGCCGAGAAAAAGAAAATTAATTAAAGAATTAAAAGAGTCCAACCTCAAAAAAAGAAGACTTCAAAATGAATTGGATAAAATCAAAAATGAAGTTCAATCCAAGGACTCAGAAAAATTTGAGCGGTTTTCTTTCTAAACTGAGGATGAAGTAACAAAACGATTTTGCAAGCTAGTAAAGTGGCAAAGCAGTTTAAAAAGTAGATGCAAAGGGAACCGTTACACCCCAGAGTTTAAGTTATTTGCACTGAATTTTCATTTTTCCAGTCCGCAGACATACAGAAGTTTAAAGTCTTTTTTATCGCTGCCTAGTGAAAGTACGCTTCACAGATTTCAAATGGTTATTCCACCTGTGATTGAGGACCGTACCTTGGATTTTTTGTCTGCGAAGATGAAATCTTTGCCCAAAAAAGCCAGATATTGCACTCTGTGTATAGATGAAATGGTCATCAAACGATATTTACATTATGACACTAGAAGAGACGAAATGATTGGTCTCCATAACATTAATGGTGAAGTAACGCCTGAAATAGCTTCTCATGCTTGTGTGGTTATGCTCCGAGGCATTATAGTCAACTGGAAGCAACCTATAGCATATTCATTCCTAGGATCGCCAAAGCATTACGAAAGATTGGAACTCTGGCTGGATGAAATCATTTTGAAACTTTCAAATATAGGGATTGACGTTAAGGCGATTGTGTCCGATCAAGGATCAAACTTTGACAAGTATGCCAAACAGGTCAAAAATATAACGAAGGAAAAGCCTTACTTTTTCTTAAATGGTAAAAAAATTTACTACATTTTTGACGCCCCGCATTTGTTAAAATGTATTCGAAACAATCTGTTGACAAACGATTTTGTATACGATGATAAGAAAATATCTTGGAAACATATTGAAGAACTATTTTCACAACAGCAAGAAAAAAATTTAAAGCTCATTCCAAGAATCACTGAAGCTCACATTAAACCCAACAATTTTCAAAAGATGAGGGTCAAATATGCCGCACAGGTATTCAGTCACTCCGTTTATTCCGCATTGAACGCCCTTATACGTCTCAAAAGTCTACCTGAAGAAGCAAGACCAACGGCAGAATTTGTAGAGAAAATGAACAATTTGTTCGATGTTTTAAATTCAAGTTCAGTCAATGCCACATGTAAATTTCAAAGAGCTTTTTCGTTCAAAAAATACCAACTCGATGTGTTAGAAGAAGCTATAACAACATTCACACATTTAAGAGCCATCGATTCAAAAAAAGGTGCTGATAATACAAACAGGATAAAAACATTTAAAAATTTACAAATAACTATCCAATCCATAAAAATGCTATGCAATGATATGAAAAAAGAAGGATTTAATTACGTTTTTACAAGACGTCTTAATCAGGATAGTCTTGAAAACTTTTTTGGCACCGTGAGACAGCAGGGGGGAAACTGCCGCGATCCTACGGCAATTCAGTTTCAGAGAGCTTTTTCAAAACTGTTTCTGTCAAATATGTTGAAGAACTCCCCAAACACAAACTGTGAAGAAGACGTTTGCGAACTACTTCAAAAACAAAATGATTTTTTTGATGGGTCTACCCAGAGAACCTACCCGCCGTCGTACTGCACCTTCAGCAGTCGCTTTAAATGGTGAAACAGACTATCGTTTCGACTTGCCTACTGAAAATGCTTTAGTATACATATCCGGATACTTACTTTATAAATGCAGTAAGAAGCATACCTGCCCAGAGTTCACCTCAGAATTAAATAATATTCCTAATGTCGATGAATCCAGAATGTTCATTCATTTTAAAGCTTTCAACAAAACATCGTCTTTTTATGGAAGTTTAAAAGTACCTTCAGATTCCTTTTACGATTATGTAAAAAATCTAGAAATCACATTTGTTAAAAATTTTGAAATTAACATGAGACAAAAACCCGGTCGCAAGCTCCTTGATCTTTTAAAAAATATTCCTTTTAACTCCCCTTGCCCTTGTTTCCCACAAGAATACCTACTTAAATTATTTATACGATTCAGAATATTTTCCACAATTAAGTTTAATAACCGAGATTTTCGCCAAGGCAAAAACATTATTAAACATTACATCAAAATAAAACATTTGTAAGTTATGTATAATTTCTTGATAATTAAAAAATAAAACATGTTAAAACAGAAGAAATTCTTTTTCTTTCAATTATAAAGTTTACTGCAAATACCTACTGACATATATATCGAAAGAGGCAGCCCTGACAATCTACGCTGAGCACGTGGCGGCGCGCACCTACAGAGCAAAGTCAACTTTATGTTCGTAAGCTTTGGTTCATTTTGGCTTGCAACGTCTAGCTACTAGAGGGAGTAGGTTATTATAGCAGTAGGTATTGTCATTTTTCCTTGGAGTGATTTATCTGTTACGTAGTAACTTATTTAATCTGTGCTATTAGCCTAGATTTTCTTCAAAACTCTATTATTATCAATGTAAACACTTGTTTCATGCGTTAAAAAACATTACTGATATCTGTTTCACATAATCATGACTAATATGTACGTATTTACAGTTATTTAATACATATTAATTTATAGTTAGGTATTTACCTAAATAACAAAACGAAAATGTTTAATTAGAAATTGTAATCATGCATGTTTTGAATCGTCATCTCACAAATTATATGTTCTTTCAATATGTAAGGTAAACAATATGTATTACTCCTAATAAAATCTTTGTTATTTTAGAATTTGTTCTTCAATTAATGGATTAAATTTTCTTAAACTTGATTTTTAATTGATTAACTCTGGTTTACTTAACAATATGTTAATAGATTAGATAGGAACGCTTATTGCTACCTCGATATCAAACAACACATCCCTATTTATCGATATCGAGATCGATATCGATACCCGCGCGCTTGCCTTCCACGTCACTAATGCGTTCCACGTCACTAATGTCACACATGGAAGACGAGCGTACGACTATAATCCGTCAAAGTGGATGGCACTAAAAAAGTTAAACTTCCCGCTAACGTGCCGTTGTTTGCTTTAGTGATTGCCATCTCTCTTTAGATATATTCTAATAAATCTATGGATACTTCGTTGGACTTGTCGGAATTGTCGGATGTTTTTCTGCGAGCGATTCGAATTTTCCACTATTATAATCGCTTTTCTATTGTAGGGCCTTTGGCGGTGGTGATCATCAAATCCAGCCTAATGAATATGTAAAATAATCGATGCATTGCAATAAATATATAAAAGGAATGTGGTTAGAAAATGACTACTCCACCAGTGAATTACGGCGTGCGACCACAAAATGAGATTCATATGAACATTACACCGGGCATCGTGACACACACAGGGATAGCGCCACCACTGGGTGACGCTCTACCTCTGGGTGTACCTCTATCTACGAATCTTCTTCTTCCTGCAGTCGTCCCTTCCCCTCCAGGCGTTCCTCCTCCTCCAGGCATAGCACCACCACCAAGCAATGCAGCCCCTCGGGGAGTCCTGCCATCCCCGGGAATACCGCCGCCCCCAGGAGTTCTGCCGCCTCCAGGAGTCCCTCCGCCTCCGGGAATATCATCACCTCCAAAAGTATCACCACCTCTGAGAATCCCGCCACCTCCCGGTGTTTTACCACCACCAATGCACCAGGTGCAGTCACCTGTTTATAGTGCATCTAATATGTATTCACACACTTCTTACAATCAGTCTGGTTATCCATCATCATTCTCATATTACCCGCAATACCAACTGAATGTGCCACCTCCATCACTGAGTGCTTACCAACTCCCTTCTACACCTCCATACCTTCCACCTAGATCAGTAACAGAACCGCCTGTAAGTATACATTACAGTGGTCAATATTCTAATTCTCTAACTGAAGAGGAAGTCAAGTACCATTTAGAGAAATGGAGCACACCAAAACCTCCAGCTAAATTAGTCAAAACAGAGAGAACAGAGAGATTGTCTACTCCAGCCCTGCCTGAATCTGGTTCAAAAGATGATCAGTATCATCGGTCTAGAGACTCGACCTTGAGTTCTAATAGATTTGTATCTCTAAAACAAGAAAATAAAAGTCCAGAGCGACACAGATCTAGATCTAATCACAGGGAACATGACAGAGGAAGGGAAAGATCACGCGAGAGGGAGTATAGTAGAAGTAAAGAATATAAAAAAGATAGAGAAAGATATAGAGATAGAAGTTACAGGGACTCTAGAAGCCGCAGTCCTAGCTACTGTAGTCATCGCTATAGAAGTCCATCAAGATATTCTGAAAGGGAGTGGAGATTACGTCAATTAGCAGAAAGTAGAGAAAGGAGAAGGGAAAAGGAAAGATACTTAGAGGAAAGGCATTATTATGATAAACGGAGGTATGAAAGGGGAAGATTACGTAGTCCATCACGTCACAAAGACTACAGAAGTCAAAGTAGAAGTAGCGATTTAAATAGACGGGAACGATCACCAAATAGAAGTTCAAGTCAGTCACTGAGGAAGTCCGAAAGTCGAAGCAGAGAATCATCTCATTTGTCACAGGATCAATTGAAATCAAAGAAGCCATTATCAGATCGAGAAAAAATCTTAGAAGAGTATAGGTTAGTGCAATTTACCTTTGAAAAACGAGCATAGCATAATATAAATATGTATTTCAGCACTATATTTACTTGACCTGGTCACATTTATTACCCTGATTGAGTCTTTCTACAATATTGCTAATAATAATTTTGAAATTCCAGAAAGAACTATTGTAGAACGTCCGATGACTTGGTTGAAAAAATAAAACAATGGTCCAAGGAGCATAATTCTGATGATGAAGAGGTATACACCAGTTTTAACTACTTGATTTTACAGAGTGCTACATTGTAATTGTAAAATATAGTGACAGGTAGTGCTTTTAATCTGTCCGCATTAGATTTATGCTATAACAAAAGATTTATGAATGGACGGTTAAATATGAACACTAAAAAAATGTAGACAACACAACAGTACATACTTATTATGGCATCTGAGCAATCATAGCATTGAGCAAATAAATGTTGACAGATGTGTAAGGATTAATGTATGAATATATTAAAAAGGCAATGCAAACTTTACTTCAAGTTATTTCAGAAGTGTTATAACGACTACTCATGATGATTGTTTGGATGACTATTTTTAGGTCGAATAAAGTTGCCTTTGATTTTTACCAGCATGATAGAGCACTTATCCTCAAAAGTGTGTTCTAATTTTGTGCCCTTTGACTTAATTTAAAAAAAAAAAATTATTTACTTTGATTCTAAGCAGTTAAGCAATCTAGATGTCTATAATCAAATGATGTGGTCGAACATGTTCAAGCTACCTGAATTTTTTTAATTCATATTAAAATAATTTTCTGATTGATTAGCAATGATATATATTATATATAATTATATAGCATTATAGTAATTTCACACATTTTAATCCTTTCTATACCGTGACAATTATGTTTCATTAAGAGCCATTTCACAAAATCACTCTACTGAAGTTTAGGTAAATGCCAGCGCATCGCTTACACAGGCGAAAGAAGTGACGACGGAATAGCGTGACTGTGAGTAACATATTTTGATACTTGCACTCATTTTAAAAACTGTGGCTTTGGAATGAGTAAACAATCATTTTCTTGTCGATTACTTACATTTATTATGATTATAATGATTATGGACACAGAGACAATGAGGACAGAAGTAGGCAGGCAAACTAAAGAGTCTACCAACATTGTGAATCTTATAGGTAAGTATTTAAATTTTATCCTTGTTGAATAAAAATTAGAAATATTGAAATCATTTATTGTAATAATAAACTTACATTTAACGCCGTAAAACTATATAAATATTGGACGTAACGGCATTGATCTTGTCTTTCTAGGATCTATGATTTCTGGGATTAGGCAATCATTGTAGAATCGTACCAATTTCGGAAGCATTTGTACTTGCCAAAAAACATCATCTTTATTTATTCTTACTACCTTTAAAGGAAAATCAGGTCCAGTCCACACAGCAAATAAACATGTATTTTTTTTTAGTAATGTGCAACTGGCCTTGAACTTGATAGTACCAATCATGATTTTTGTTCATTTCTATTTGTGATTTATTTAATTTGAAACATTTAAGTTTCTTTTCTAGTATGGCAGTATCAGGATCTATTCCGAACACGGAGCTAGGGCACTTTACTTCGACTAAACCTTCATTGCACAACCCGTCAGGTGTCGCTCCTAAAAAACAGTATTCCATATCAATGAAAAGTCCACACTTTTCTATCATCGTGTTTTCTTGTACACTCAGTTGTTGCAAAGCCTTTGGTTCATTGTCTCTGCCGTGTTTTACTGAGGCAATGTTATCCAATTTGTATGAATAGAGAATGGATTTCACTAAAGGAGCAGAGTTTTGATTTGCTCGTCTTTTACAAACTTTCCCAAAGGAAGACGCTGTGAGTATACATCTTCTAAGCTCAAGCCATAAAGCACTTTCGGCTTGTAAGACAGTATCTCTCTCAATTTCATGGCGTCTAGAAGCTTGTTCTTTTAAATTTTCCAAAAATAGTGATTTCCCTCGTTCATAGTCGTCAGTATCCATATCCGGTCGTTCACACTGACTGCCATAATGACCATCAACAGGATTGAGGTTTATTTTTTTACGAGCACTGCTTTTACGAACCAATACTTCTCGAGCATTTTTAGCATGTCTCCTCGCTTCCAACAGTTTCAGAGATTTTCCAGGACTAGTGTTGTAAACCGATTTATACAATGTGTATTGTGGCTTTCCTGTATTAAACGATACTACTGCAGCATAGCATCGAGTAGTGTAAGAGTCTTTGAGAGAAAAATTCACTCTTTTTCCGCCTACCATCTTAGCTACAATGCTGTTGAATTGCTCAGCACGATTATTTGTGTAGCAATGTAATAGACTCCTAGAATTAAAAGCGAGTTGAGACGCGTTTTTTCTAAGTTGTAGTATCAGTGTCGGTATAAGTGGGATCAGATTCTGTTCACTTTTTCTTTCCTCTGTACAGTAATAACTGTCACATTGTGTATGGTCCCCAAAAATGTGACGGGGACTATTAATGATGTCTTTTTGAAGATTTTCGATTTTAGTTGAAACTGAATCAGTGTTCTGTTGCCTGTGCTTCACAGCAAAACGTACAGCAGTTCTTAATCTTTTTAAACGATCCATATTCAAAATTTTGCGTTCACTTAGAGGAATGGCAGTATCTTTTTGTAGTTGTAAGTTTTACCCATTATAATTTCTCAGCAGATGGTTTGTGCACTCAATTTTTTGGATAGGTACATCAGGGTAAGGGCGACTCTCTAAGATATTTTTATAGGTACTAGAGTCCCCATCTGCTATTAAAGTTTTATATATTAAATTCCGGTCATTAATAGAATTTTTAAAACCTTCCACCAATATAGCTTGCTCCATACTTGTAGACGACCCCGAATGATTTTTTGTGCACTTGTGGGTTCTAGCGGGCTGATCTTTTTTGTTCGCTCGGGCACAAATGACGCAATATTTATTGCGAACCCCGATGTGTAGCACTTTGCCACTATGCTCTCCGATAATGGCCGCAACACCCGAAAGAGCCGAATAATTATTTTTATAGGAACGTTTACCCCAACAAGCATCCGCTTCGACCGGTATCATTGCAATACCGGCATTATTAATGTCGCCACGTGACTTTGCCGCTTCAATTTCCTGTTTGGAAGCAGTAACCATTGTTTCTTCGGCTGCAGTCTTCCACATATCAGAAATAGCATCATGTGTTTTACTATAAAGCCGAAATGGCATGGTTGGTAAACCTATCGATGCAGTGATTTCATTTAGGTTTGAAAGACCAATTCCAGTAATTATTGCACCTGATACCGCCCCAGCATTAACGTCGAGACTAGATTGTCCCTCAGAGTCAGATGTTTTCAATATGAAGCTTGATCCACAAAACAAACACTTCAAGTTAAATTTTGATATAAGACCTACTTTTTTCTCATTTTCTATTTTAAGGTAGTTTAATTTACAGCCGAACTTATCGCTATGTTCACTTATGGACATTAATTGACTCCAAAAATATTGAAAATCAATTATTCGCCTGCTATCTACTACGTAATCTTCCTAAAACAAAAAATATAGTAAGTTACTTACATAAACTAAAATAATATAAAAACATATTGAATTTAACCATGAAAAGTATTTACAATTGGGTGAGAAACATCCATTGATTCGTCAGGTTCGTTGTGTTTTTCAAAAGGCTCTGTCTCCTATAAAATAAAAATATAATAGATTAATTAAAACCGAATCAAGTTATGATGAGAGATCTGATGTGTGATATATGATGTGAGATTTATTGCATGCAATACTTACAATATCTATGACCAAATCTGATTCCTTCGTATAGGAACCCAAAACAGTGGCATTTTCGACGGTATTATGTTCCTCAGTACGACTTATCTTATTTCTCATTCTAAAATAAAAGAAAATATTAGTTAAGTTTTTGTAGTACGAAAAAAAAACATGCAAACCTAGTCAATTTTCTTTTGAATGAATCAAATAAGCTGTTGTCGCTTCTCCGTCAGTGTACCACTAAAATTCTTCTCAGTAATAAGTACTTAAATAGCTGTCTAGTATACAGAGAAGACAAAATTATTCAGCTGTATTTTTTGACATAATCACCTATATAACTTTTACCCGTTACTCTATGATATTCTTATATCTATGATAATTTATAGAAAAAAAAATTGCGACAGTAAACAACTGTATTTTTACTGTAGGCGTATAAAGATATAATTATGTTAATTATGATTCGATCTTATGACATTATTCTGTTATTGATTGACATATATTATAAATACAAACCTTGCTTCTGTTGCTTTATATATGGCTGCATAATTGTGACGTTTCCTTTTTTTAACACAATGGTAAACAGGATCCTTTCTTCCCATTGCTAAAACTACTAACACAAGATATGTAGTTACTTGATAAAGTATCAAAACTCTGTGGTCGCATTATAAACTTGCGTCTAAGCGTCTCGCGTACGTAACGTGGGAGCGCGGCAAATCGAACACAGATCCTACCTCGATGAGCGCTCGCGCGGTAGATACTGATCGGCTCGCTTTTTTTTTTTTTTTTTTTTAGAACGGACTAATGCTGTTTGCCTCTACCGGCATTTACAGCGTCACCGGACGGTTGGCGAGCGCAGATGGCACTCGCATGATCGGCTCGCGCTTGTACATTTCAATTTATAATCATTTAGACTTTTGTTAAATATTTTTTCGTGTCTAACAAAGCAGAGTTAATATCATATTTTAACTGAGATCAGATTAATTGAAGAATGTACTTTCTTTTGATATAATATCAGTTTGGAATTACACTTTATTTAACGCAATAAATCGTGTTAAACTGCTGATATAATTCGTGGAAATTGGCGAAAGGTTTTTTTTTTTTTTTTCTATAATGATGTTCAATTATCGATATTCTAGTACACTGTGTGTCAACAAGATTATATTCCTGATGAATAGATTTTTTTGTTTAGTTAATTTGATGAGTTTTTATACAAGAGATAGAACTCTGAAGTTTGCTATATTCCATTTAATTCGTAAAACGAGGTGCGGGAGATTGGTCACTACAAAATAATTAAAGTTATGCTTGTAAATGTGGTACATTAACTGAAAAGAGGACAGATTATTCTATTTATTTCAATTATTCAACTATTTGTGAATCTTTCCTATGATAGTAAATTAAGTGCTTAAAATCTACGATTACGCGCATTAAAATGTGAAATGCCTCTTAATAAAACAAAAAAAAATATGAATGAAACTGACGTATATTTACGTCTCCGGGACGCAAAAGGTTAAAGTCATGCGATAAATATAGCGCTACACCACGATAAATATGGTAAACTATTTTTGCAAAAAATATGCATCCAGTTTATGCTGCTATTGATACATTGTTCACAACAGGGCACAAAATTATGGTACAGAAGTTCACCTGCTGAACTTTACTACAAGCGCATTGAGAATCGTTCAGGTGTGCAACAGACAAAGAAACTAGAGAAACTTGTGGAAACATTCTTCACACAGTTGATAGATCGGGGAAGGAAGGCTAGACCCGATGTTGATGAACTGCCTCCATTGAAAGCCAGACCTAGAATGTGTACCAGACGTAAGAGACTTCATTAATATTTGTTTACACTTTATATATTATATTATACTATATATTTACACTTACAACTTACTACTACACAAAATTTTTGAGTCAATATGTATTGTGTACGAGTAATGTTGTGTAACATGCAGAAACACTGTACTACACATTAAAAAGATTTATTAATTTATTACATGGAAAATTTTCGTTATTTCAATATCGTAACTGTAAAACGGATCTCCAAAATGTTTTGTTGCAATGAAAATAAAAAAATAAACTGTCAGTCATATTTTTCGAAATTATCCACCTTTTCCGTGGTGAAGTTTTTGGAAGTGTAAATTGTCATATAAATGTACCCAAACCTAAAAATATTCGATTAATATAGATTTTATATTCAAAGTTATCCGAAACTCACAATAACTTTGAATTTGAGTTTTGGGGAAATTGTGGATAGTTCTGTTATTTTTTCCGTAAATTTAGTGTGTTAAGAAAAATAAATCAACTCAAAAGGACACTCTTTAGTCAATAAAATAAACCTGTAATATAAATAAATCACATTATCACAAATACTCTACAGTATTTGTGATAATGTGATTTATTTATCAAATCGACTGTAATTAGGTAATTCATTATCAAATGACAACAAGAGTTGAACTGCGGTTGCAGCGGGATAGATTGTTGAATGTTGTTAAATAGTAGAAATGTACCCCTGATCATGTAACTGGGGAGCCACAAAATTATACTACATATCTTATAATAATCTTCCAGATAATGATGATGACAAAAGCTCGTCATCATCTTCGTCATCAGATGACGATGATCTTGATGAAGATGGATTACAAGGGTACACAGATAGAATCATGCTGGAGCTTCAGAGGAAACAGAGTCACCCAAGAAGACTACACCCTGAGATGTGGTATGTAGTTTGGATCATGGTAATTAATACCAAAAACATAATACCTTTTGATACAAATACTGCCTGAAAAAAACAAGTATGCGATCAAATATCCAGTTTGCGGCACATATGGCCAACCAAGCTACCCGGACAATTTTAGATCAGATTAATCAGAGAATTTAATTTTATAGTTAGTTAAAGTTTATATATAAAAAAGTCCTTTATATATTACTTTATAATACTGTAAAAAATATATGACAGTAATTTACAAAGAAGGGAGTATGGGTAAGTATTACATTGTGTGTATTCCATTAGCCAAAGTTGTTACTTCCTTTGACTAATAGAATTCAAGTTAATAAGGTTTTTTTATCTTCTTAGATCTATTATTAGAAGATGTCCACTTCCTTCTTATATGTAAAAATCAATTGCTGTTTGTTAGTCTCGCTAAAAGTCAATAACGGCTTGACCAATATGAATAATTCTATATTTGTTTTGTTAGCTCAGATACAGAACAAAATAAATAATTTTTAATATGAAAACGGGAATCACTCTCGTAAATATACATATAATACATAAATGTACATAATCGCGGTTGCGTCTCTGTGCAACGCTCATAAAAGCTTCTATTTTGTACAACTCATTACAATATATAGTATGAATAGAAATGTGATATTCTCAGGTTCAATAATGCAGGCGAAATGAACGGTGGACCGCTTTGCCGCTGCAGTATCCGCGCCCGCCGCTACGGCATGCGGCACGGAGTGTACGCGGGAGAGCAATCCTTCCCCAAGTGTATTCCAAACGAGAGCAACATCGACAAGCTATATCACTATAGGTGAGTAGACAAAACCTGGCTGGTTCAGTCTGTATCAAGAAATGTACTCGGGAGAGCAATCCTTCCCAAAGTGTATTCCCAATGAGAGCAACTTCGACAAGCTATATCACTATCGGTGAGTGGACGAAACCTGGCTGGTTCAGTCTATATCAAGAAATGTACGCGGGAGAGCAATCCTTCCCATAGTGTATTCCCAACGAGAGCAACTTCGACCAGCTATATAAATACCGGTGAGTGGACAAAACCTGGCTGCTTCAGTCTATATCAAGAAATGTACGCGGGAGAGCAATCCTTCCTATAGTGTATTCCCAACGAAAGCAACTTCGACAAGCTATATCACTACCGGTGAGTGGACAAAAGCTGGCTGATTTAGTCTATATCAAGAAATGTACGCGGGAGAGCAATCCTTCCCATAGTGTATTCTCAACGAGAGCAACTTCGACAAGCTATATCACTACCGGTGAGTGGACAAAACCTGGCTGGTTCAGTCTGTATCGAGAAATGTACGCGGGAGAGCAATCCTTCCCATAGTGTGTTCCCAACGAGAGCAACTTCGACAAGCTATATCACTACCGGTGAGTGGACAAAACCCGGCTGGTTCAGTCTATACGAGGGCGGCACTGAAAATTTCGGGAATCAAGGAAGTGACACAACACTACTATTTAAAAATATATTTATTGCTTTTCGAAGTATTCTCCGCGAAAGTTGACACATTTTTCCATACGATGGAACTAATCATTGAAGCAACCATTCCATTCGGAAGTTGGGGTCTCCAAAATGGCCGTTTTGTAGTCGTCCACAGCTTCTTCAGGTGATGAAAATCTCTGTCCACGCAATTTATTCTTTATTTTAGGGAAAGTATAGAAATCATTAGGGCTTAGGTCGGGGCTGTACGGCGGATGGTCTAATAATTCTATGTTTTCTTGCTCTAAAAACTCTTTTGTTCTGAGCGCAATGTGAGAACTCGCATTGTCGTGATGGAGGATGATGCGGCGGTTGCAGTTCTCTTTACGGAGTTCAGAAACGACCTGTGGTAAACAAATGCTAGCATACCATTCTGCATTAACCGTTCTTTGTCCCTCAAGAGGAATAGTCGTAACATGGCCGGTTTTGGAGACAAACGTGGCCACCATTTTTTTTGCAACACTCCGTGAACGAACAATTTTTGTTGGCTTTAACTCATTTTCGAACACCCAAACTGGCGACTGGTTTTTTGTTTCGGGTCCGTACGCGTATATCCAGGATTCGTCACCTGATACGATGTTATATACAGCATTTGAGGATCCGGCGTGGAATCTTTCGAGAGTTCTGACGCACCAAGTAACGCGAGTCGCTTTTTGCTCTTCACAGAGCGAATGCGGTATCCATCGGGAAAACAACTTTTTACACCTAATTGTTCATGCAAGATTATTTCTATTTGACTCATGCCAATGTCTAAAGTTGTCTGAATTTCGTGGTATGTCACATGTCGATCTTCCTCAATCAGTTTACGCACAGCATCAACGTTTTCTTGGATGACTGTAGTTTTTGAACGACCTTGACGGGGATAATCACTGAGCTTGACACGTCCACGTTGAAATTCAGCAAACCAGCGATAAATTGTGGTTTTGGATGGAGCTTCATCACCAAATGCAGAAATCATCCGGTCAACACACTGTTTTTGTGTTAAGAGCCATTTCACAAAATCACTCTACTGAAGTTTAGGTAAATGCCAGCGCATCGCTTACACAGGCGAAAGAAGTGACGACGGAATAGCGTGACTGTGAGTAACATATTTTGATACTTGCACTCATTTTAAAAACTGTGGCTTTGGAATGAGTAAACAATCAATTTCTTGTCGATTCAATTTATAATTATTTAGACTTATGTTAAATATTTTTTCGTGTCTAACAAAGCAGAGTTAATATCATATTTTAACTGAGATCAGATTAATTGAAGAATGTACTTTCTTTTGATATAATATCAGTTTGGAATTACACTTTATTTAACGCAATAAATCGTGTTAAACTGCTGATATAATTCGTGGAAATTGGCGAAAGATCTTTATTTTTTTTTCTATAATGATGATCAATTATCGATATTCTAGTACACTGTGTGTCAACAAGATTATATTCCTGATGAATAGATTTTTTTGTTTAGTTAATTTGATAAGTTTTTATACAAGAGATAGAACTCTGAAGTTTGCTATATTCCATTTAATTCGTAAAACGAGGTGCGGGAGATGGGTCACTACAAAATAATTAAAGTTATGCTTGTAAATGTGGTACATTAACTGAAAAGAGGACAAATTATTCTATTTATTTCAATTATTCAACTATTTGTGAATCTTTCCTATGATAGTAAATTAAGCGCTTAAAATCTACGATTACGCGCATTAAAATGTGAAATGCCTCTTAAACCACTTCGAAAGTCATAATAAATCATCGCTCTTGAATTTTCTCCAGTCAATTCCATTTTCCATTTACAAAATCAGGGGTTAAAAATAGTTAGTATTAAAATTTTACTATATTTTTATTTAAATCCAAATCCAAATACAAATTTATTTATTTGCTAGAATACAATATTATATAAGGTCTTTAACTAATAGTTATGTCAAATGTATTCAGCCTGCAGGCAGGCGTGCAAATATTATAATAATTAAAATATAAACTATCATTCAAATATAAAGTTATTAAATTAACATTCAACAAATTTCTATTCATACATTATTAAATTCTATACTTTTAATTATATTATTTAAAATTAAGATATTCATATACACTATAAAAACAATTGTCCAATAGCCACTTATGTAGGTTTAATTTAAATTTATTAACGTTTTAGTTACCCATGATTTTCTTTTTCTCTCCTCATGATTTTCTTAGTAAGTTAAGTAGTTAAGTATTTATAATTATTTTAAACACACTTGCTCGTAAAGTGAGCCTTATTACATCGGTCTTATGGCCATAATTAACCGGACTATAACACACTAATACACACGTGCATAATATAATTATCCGTACAAAGTTAAGTGGGTACCCAACTGCAAATTATATGCGAGTAAATAAAGCATTTTCAATTTAACTGGGTAATACAGTTTTTTTAATAGCAACAAAGTAAGTGGCCCCCTTTAGGCCTGCAGCGCCCACAAGGCGGCGTTATCGCCCACTTTGGGAAAGGCTGGTCTAAAGACTAGCAACTTAAACCATTGGAATAGTAGATTATGCACCAAGGGAGTAAAGCAGTGTCTAACGTCATGGGCGGTATATTGAACCCTGAGTGTAACGGGGACTCATGGGTTTTTTTCCCGAGCGTAGCGAGGGAGTTATGTAGAGTCCTGAGTGAAGCGAGGGGTTAAAGCCGCCCAAGACGAAGACAGGCTTTATCCTCGAGGCGCATACTCTACTTTCCATACCTACTGCGAGACAATAAAAACTCAGAGCTTTAAAATAGCAGTTATATAGTTAAAAGTAAAATACATTAATAGTTAATATTCATATTGGACACATTTGTACCGTTATAGAGGGACAGAGTAATATTTTTGGAAGGAACATTTTATGAAAAACACTGTTCTAGACTTTCGCGGTTGTTAACTAAGTTATAATTAGTACTCACGAGATGTAGACCATGATTTAGTTGCTTTTGGAGCTCCCGATATATCGGTACAGTTACATGCACCACGTTGGAAATAATAATGTATATTAATTTCAACTAATATATAGTATTATCTATGACTTCAACTATGACCTTGAATCACAACACAAACTAGTATAGATGCTAACGCATGCGCAGAGGAGCCGTGCGTAACCCATAGCAACCGGCGCACAACAATTGTGCGTTCGTTTAGCAATAAGGGCATTCATTGGTGGCGTTGCTATTGTTGGCTCTTTTGTTAAAGTGTTCGTCAAGCTCAGTTTTGGTGGTAAAAATAACTCTATTTTAGCTTTTCGAACACTGAACACAAAGAGTAATAAACGACATTTTCATCCATAGATTCCCAATTCGAACGCCCTTGTGAGCATTTTTAGCGTTATTTTCGCCAACTTAGGGCTATTCGAACGCACTACTTATAGTTAAACCTTATCGCGCCTTTTTTTCTTTTTTTTGTCTGTGTGCTGTCTCCGTACTAAGAGTATTCCTACAATTAACGTTCCAAATCCAAATCACTTTACTCCCCAGGGAGTTTCATACAACTTTACAGCCCCGCGTATGTAATGCCTTGCTTTACGTAGAGATTGCGTGACATGTAATAGAACATTTTCGAGCAGGTGGTACGAAAAGGTTATTTCAAGTCTTAAAACAATTTACAAATAAGATGTTTTTTACGATTTCCTCAAACAAAAGGCATGTTGAAAAGTTTCGTGCATTCCAACGGCTTTTCATTTTCATTTCTTTGTTTCTTAATGGGAAAAGCAATGGCATATACTGCAACTTTTTAGCCTGGTTTGTGCTCTTCGACCATCTAGTAGTAGCTTGGTTCATCAACAAATAGTTTTATATGACAAGCAAAATAACAATGACAGAAAAATATTTATTTTTACTTCCGTTCTTCCTGTTTTATTCTCAACAATCAATCAAACAACTAGATACGAGAGCCACTACCACGATAGTATTTTCGCATAACCCTAGCGCGACCGCCGTGTTTAGGTATGAACAGTGAAGTACACACATTAGCTTTAATTCTGATGGTGTTCTGTGGTACAGTAGTTAGGATGTACGGTAGGACATGTAGTTTTTCGCAAGATACAAAGATCATATTATATCTTGGATAGATAGGAGATAGAGATAGATAGTGATATAGGATAATAGTATAAATGGTGAAATAATTTAGTGATAAACAAGAGTATTTCGGAGCATACCTTCTGTACTATACCTTATATTTATTTTGTGGCAGAAGACACTGTCCATCGATATACTAGCGAATGGACAGCTATAGATGGAAACAAAGATTGCTGGCAGCTTTGGAACCACCAATACCTATTACAAAACTTACTTACAAAACTAATGCAGGACAGCAATAATAGCGCAATTTATCACAATCGTGAGAAAAGTAATAAGCCAGCCTACGGTGCAATCAACGATGCGCCGCCTTTTAAATTAGCACCTTTTGGAAGTTATTAATCGTGAAATGTTGTCAATTTATGACTGAGGCTTATAATATTGTGTTTGTTTCAGAATAACGGTATCGCCGCCAACAAACTTCCTAATCAAGAACCCCACTATTATTGGTCATGATGAGCATGAGTTTCTATTTTCTGGTTTCTCGATGTTCTCGCACTATAAACTGGCGAAGCTGCCTACATGTAAAGTAATAAGGTTCAATATCGAATACACAATTATTTATGTAGAGGAGCCTGCCCCTGAGAACTTCACCGTGCAAGAATTGAACTATTTTGGTAAGTATGTGTTATAAAACATACTTACCAAAAGTATGTTTTATAACATGAACAAACTTTGATCCACTGCCTTTGAGGGACTTTGATCTATTATTTGGTGCTATAAATAGCATAGTTGCATATTTTGTATTTACGAGATAAGTCTCGTAAATACAGTAATCACCAAATATGCTGTATGCATTTTTTTTATGTTATTAGAAGACGGTATATCTCGCACAAAGTACCGCAAATTGACGGCATGGGTGCGGAAAAGCGCCCGCCAACCAAAGTAGAAGACGGTAGCATAAGGCCCATCTGGTTTTAAGTAACCTTTCCAGAGCAGAACAGATGCTTTTCGTCATAAGTGACGAACTGCACTGCGCCTGTAACCCTGAGACATTTAGTTGTTAAGTCTTATATGCCTGTGACATCGCCGGCATCCATACCCTTCCAACCAGAACACAGCGAACATTACTGCTTCACAGTACAAAAGGTAAGTATGGTGGCAGAACTTCCCCAGCGGAACTCGTACACATACACTCATTTGCATACAGACCATTACATTTTCATATTGTTTTGTAGTAACTGAAGAGTTAGAATATTTCTAATGTAACTTTCCGTTTTCAGAGGAATTCATCTTCACCGAAATACTGGAGCTAGTTGACTTGGACCTTGGACGACCAACAGATACAAGCTGTTCACAGTTCCACTTTATGCCGCGTTTCGTGCGGCTTTTAGCCGAGGGCGGCTGTGAAGTGAGTTGCGTTCTTTTCCGCTGCTATTTTATGACTGAATATCTAATTAACAAAAATATGGTGGTCAGCATACAATTTAGAAAAAAATGGTTGTCTGTAAAGCCGATTTACGGACGATATTACGTTTATTATTATTTATATAATCTCATTCGGTAATATTCTAATTATGAAATGAAATACAGACTTTTATTGGCATATTTTATTTACATACTTATTTAAGAAAATTAAATAATTAAATTAAAGCATTATTCTCCCTAACAAAACAATGCTTTTAACAATTTTTTAATTATTAAAGTACAATGTGTCCCGACCAAGGAGGTTTCAATTCAATTTAAGTACACATTATCTGTGGTGAGCGCGCTGCGTGCAACGCGCTGGTTCCGAGCCAATAGACCAATAACAGACTTTTTCCACTGATATTGGCAAAATTGTGGTTACGCCGCACAAGCCATACAAACAAGAAGAAGAAGACTTTTTCCATTTTGGCGCTATTTCGTACATACGAATTTGAGTAATATTTTGTTGGATAAAACTTTAGTAGCAAAAATATCATAAGATTAAAAAAAGTAGTGCATGCAACTGCATATAATTAGGTACCTATTAAAACACTCGTGTAATCTTATTTTGAAAAACTACACTCATGTTTTAATACCCTCTATTATATGACAGTTGCATAAACTACTATTATTTTAATATTATGTTATAACGTCATAAGACAAGCCAAATGGCGCAGCATACGTAACGAGATAATACCTCGGACGGGACGTGAAGGGTCGGAGAATGAGGTGAACGCCACGTTCCCGTCCCGTCCTGGTCTCCGTTACGTATTCTCTTTCATTTACATTTACTATGAAACGATAGTTATTATTTCCAAAACTTCCCGTCACGTGACGGGTGCCTCTCTATCGCTTCTTCCGCGCTCTCGCTTGCATGATCGGCTCAGGCGGAACGTGACAATGAGTTATACTTTTTAAGTGCGTGCAGCCGGCGTTCGATTTATGAGACGTTATCACGTCCAAAAAATCGGGTACCACGCAAAAATCTGTGGAACGGGTTGGCGAGGTTAAAAAATGTATGCAAAAATGTGTATACATTCGTCAGACGTCTAATAATAAAAAACGTCAAGTTCGTTTCAAAGTCTGGAGTACGGTTTTTTAATATTACATTTATTTCATGTTACAGGTTTTGTCCATGTGCGAAGTGATAAAATATATGATAGAAGAGAGCCGATTATTAATACCGCCAGAAAAACTTAACGATGTGCACAGTATGGACCATTACACCTGGCAGAAGTTTGTTGATAGAATTAAAGGTACTTTTTATAACATAATTTAGAGTCCTTACACGACGGTTAAAATCAACTAGATATAAATTGGATATTCGGATGGGTGGCTCGTAGTAGTAGGTTGTGGCGCCTCTCTCGGATTGTCGGAGAACCCAGGCTCGAATTCTGTTCAAGGATATGTACAAAAATGCAATATACATTTTTTATTTAAAAACTATAGCGAATTTCACTTTATAAAAGTAAAGAGATCAATAGGGTAGTTGACACAGTCAAAAATAAATTACATTATAATGTTAACTTATTAGTGGTTGGAGCAAATAAGTCAATGAATTAAAAAATTTATTTAATATGCATTCGGATTAACGTTATTTTGAATAAACAAAATGTGTACAAAAGTTTCTAGAAGTCACGTGACCGAAAACGGAAGTAGCTGCGGAAATGATGTCATAATGGCAAAAACATGATAGTGTCGTGCCTTATCAACAGATTGAGAATCAAGCAAGTGAAGAAAGCGTCAATTATATATTATTGCTTTAAAACTAAATACATACTAGGTCAAAGGACAAACTGTCGATCCATAAACACGGTTATTGCCGCAACCGCAAATAATAAGTTTGATTTATTTTTTTATATTAATGAAATACCTAAGTTTATAAGAATATTCAATAGTAAATTCGTTTTTCTTGTTGCTATTGTTGTTACACATTTATGAATTTCTGATTTTTTCTTTTTATGAATGCAAAAAAGGTTTTGACAGGCAGACAGACGAACAGACGGACAACAAAGTGATCCGATAAGGGTTGATTTTTCATTTTGAGGTAAAAGACTCTACATAGAACAAATTATGTGGCTAAAATGTAGGTTTATTTTTGTAACTGCAGAGTTATAACCTTTTTTTAAAGTAGGTAGGTAATTAGAGTTTGCTCTAAGAAATAATTCAATCATTTAATTACTGTTTTGTATAAGTCACGTGGATGCATTACTAAAACTTGCTAACACGATTGACACAAAAAAAAACAAAAATAATGTTTCATGATTTTATAGGTACAATTTACTGACACTCGTACACCATTGTGAACATCAATGGTTAATAATCCAACACTATTACACGTCAAAATTTGAACACAAAAGAAAATAAATTACAATAGTCATTGTTGGATTTTTCCCGCCATCTCCATGTTCAAGAAAGTAACCTCCAAGTAAGCAAAATGTATTTTAATCACAACACTGTTTGTTTTTGCCTTAGTGACGTCATACGACGCCGGCCGCCATTGAATAATGTTTTAGGGCCAATTTCAAAAGTTGAAAATTAAAAACATCGTTTTTTAAGTTCAGAGTTCTCTTACAATTTATAAAAAATGCTAGGTGTGTATTTCGGTGTCCTGATTAATTTAACATACATTAAAAAAGGTCAGCAACCCTATTGTGCCATATTAAATTTAATGTTTCTTATTTATTATGTTAGCTTATAGTTTAATAAATTTGTTTACCTTACATTTCATAGATTACTGTAATATGCTAGTATTTAATTCCTATATGAAGTAATTGTGAATTCAAAACTACCTTTACGTTATTTAACACTATAAAGGTTGTTTAAAATTTTCTACTTCTGTCTCTAAAATTGCAGAGTTTGGTCTCGCTAAGCAGGCTTTAGTGCTTAAAAATCATAGAATAAAATGTGTATAATTTGTTTTAATTCTATGAAGTTTATGCCACATGGTAATTCTAATTAAAACACAACTATCCACTACTTCTTGGGTGGTTTGTCTCCATTAAAAAGGTTTAAAAACACTGGCTTGTATTCGATTATATATTGTGAGATATATCGGATATAAATTTACATATAATATAAAAATATGTCAAGATTGTCACATACATGTTAAAAATAAGTAGTAGAACTGCTATCTCTCAAGTTGCTTATTTGAAACTATATAAATAAACGTTCGAAACTATTTTTACTTCAATAAAATTCCCACTATGCTGAACTCTTTGGTCATAAGAACACACCCTCTTTTTTCTTTCTTTTAGCTATTGTAAATGTATGCCTATTAAAAATAAATAAAAAAAGAGAAATTGTCACACCACAAATTAGACAGCAGTTGGTTCGGGTTTTTTGTGATGAAAAAATATAATATTCAAACATTTTACAGGAATGATTGTCACCTATCCTGGCAAAAAGCCATGCTCAGTCAGAGTGGACCAGTTAGATCGCAGTCCGCCAGTCACTGATGATGACAAGACTAAAACGGAGCCAAACAAGAACTTCTACCCGGAAATTGTACATTTCGGCATCAGACCGCCCCAGTTGAGCTACGCTGGGAATCCTGAGTAAGTTTTTAAGACCAGTGTGAATTTGGTAGCCAAACTTTTGTAGCATATAGCCAAAAGAATAGCAAATATTATTTAGCACACGAAAGCAGACCCCAGAACATCCCAATATTATTACTCATACGTTTTAACATAATATATAGTCAAAAGAATACCAAATATTATTTAGCACACGAAAGCAGACCCAGAATATTATTACTCGTACGTTTTAACATAATATATAGCCAAAAGAATACCAAATATTATTTAGCACACGGAAGCAGACCCCAGAACATCCCAATATTATTACTCATACGTTTTAACATAATATATAGTCAAAAGAATACCAAATATTATTTAGCACACGAAAGCAGACCCAGAATATTATTATTCGTGCGTTTTAACATAATATATAGTCAAAAGAATACCAAATATTATTAGCACACGAAAGCAGACCCAGAATATTATTACTCGTACGTTTTAACATAATATATAGCCAAAAGAATACCAAATATTATTTAGCACACGAAAGCAGACCCAGAATATTATTAATCGTGCGTTTTAACATAATATATAGCCAAAAGAATACCAAATATTTAGCACACGAAAGCAGACCCAGAATATTATTACTCGTACGTTTTAACATAATATATAGCCAAAAGAATACCAAATATTATTTAGCACACGAAAGCAGACCCAGAATATTATTACTCGTACGTTTTAACATAATATATAGCCAAAAGAATACCAAATATTATTTAGCACACGAAAGCAGACCCAGAATATTATTAATCGTGCGTTTTAACATAATATATAGATAAAAGAATACCAAATATTATTTAGCACACGAAAGCAGACCCAGAATATTATTACTCGTACGTTTTAACATAATATATAGCCAAAATAATACCAAATATTATTTAGCACACGAAAGCAGACCCAGAATATTATTACTCGTACGTTTTAACATAATATATAGCCAAAAGAATACCAAATATTATTTAGCACACGAAAGCAGACCCAGAATATTATTACTCGTACGTTTTAACATAATATATAGCCAAAAGAATACCAAATATTATTTAGCACACGAAAGCAGACCCCAGAACATCCCAATATTATCACTCATACGTTTTAACATAATAACAAGCTACTATTTTTAAAATAAGCCACAGGGTGCCTTAACAAATCTACTGATTTTCTACAAAATATTTTTTTTAAATGAGTCGATTGTTTTTAGGTACCAGAGAGCGTGGCGGTATTACGTAAAGTACCGACATCTAATTGCCAACATGGCAAAACCAACATACAGAGAGCGTTCAAAGTTGGCCGGAAAAGAGGCTAAGTTACAAGAAATGCGCACGCAGAGTAAAATGAAGCGTGATGTCACCGTAGCTATATCTTCTGAAGGATTCCATACCACTGGACTTATGTGTGATGTAGTGCAAGTAAGTTGAAACTTAAATGACTGTGTTTGAGTGGTGAAATTTTACCAATGACTATGCTGTATATCCCGTCAAGAGTCGTTATATTATAACAAAGACATTTCTATTGTGTCTGGCCCTATGATGACCAACGACCTTTGATGGAATATACAAATTTTATTTATTTCATGTTAATTAACAAGTTTTGCACTCGAACTGTTTTCGAATGTTATAATTCTGGGTTGCAAATTTCGTTCCTCTTTAAAATAACAGTTACGAATTTGTTTGACTCCTAAATTCTACTGATATTTTCATACTAACTTTGCTGGCCGTTGCTCATGTTTAGCCAATTCATCGCCAGAGAAGGTCGAGGTATCGAATTATAAATCATATTTGACAAAAAAAACGGCAACAAATAATGCGAAAGGTCATACATAATACACACAGGATACACAATTCATGTAGGGAAAAATAATAGATAACAATACATGTTTTGCATCTATTAGCAATGACTATATTATTATGAGGAAAGGAGTTTGAAAGATCGATCCCTGCAGCCAGACGCATAATATAACAGTGGAAACAATTTAAGAAACCATTAGTACTTATAATATGGCATAATATGGCTCGTCGTTGTCAGACGTTGTATTTTTTATAGTTGTTCCTAGTAGGATAGTATATTTTTGTAATATCCATAAACAAATAAGTACAATTTGAAAAATGTAATACCGACTTCCATTCTATTCAGTTATTGGTGTGCAACTCAACAACTACTGGACCAAATTTGATGAAATTTAAATGGGACCACACGGGAAGCACCAGCTTTCAAACAAAAATAATTTTAAGAATCGGTTCACCCTTTCGAAAGTTATGAGTAACAAACATTAAAAAAAAAAACATTCGAATTGAGTACCTCCTCCTTTTTGGAAGTACGGTAGTAAAGTACGCATGTAATGTCGAGCGTTCTGTTTTAAATTTAATTTTATTTTTCAGCACGCCATGCTTATCCCCGTTTTAGTCCGTCACCTTCGCTTCCACAAATCCTTAGAAGCTTTAGAAGAGAGGATTGGCTACGTGTTCAAACAAAGACTACTGCTGCAAACTGCGCTGACACATCCGTCCTACAGAGAGAACTTTGGCACGAACCCGGATCACGCGAGGAATAGTTTGACCAACTGTGGTATTAGGCAGCCGGAGTATGGCGATAGACGGATACATTATACAAGAAAGAAAGGTAAGAAATTTGAATAAAACAGAATCGCTTTCGAACGTTATTGAATGACGTAATGCAGAATGCGCTGAGACATTCTTTCTACAGAGAGTATGTTGGGATGAACTCGGATTGCGCCATATGTAGTTTCGTAAACTATAGGGTTAGGCAACCGGAGTGTGGCGATAAAAGTATTTATTATACGAGCATAAAAGGTAAGAATCTTGCATAAACATATGACCGGGTATGTTTTTAAAAAACGTATGTTGTTGCATAATGCGCCGACACATCCGTGCAACCAGAAAGTAAACTGTTGGAACTAACTCGAATCATGTGAGAAATAGTGTCGTATTGTAAACTGATTATTATACGAGTAAGTCAAGCAATTGATTGATTAATTAAGCAATAATACTTTTGTTATAAAAATGGGATAACATTTTTTTTTCAAACAACGACCGTTGATGCAAATTGCACTGACGCAAGATCCTACAGAGGGAGAATCTGTTCTAACCAGGATCACGCCAATGGAATAGATAAGAAAATGAAGCAATTCGCGTGTTTTGAACTCCAAACTAAGCTAGCAAACAAAGTTATGGTAGTTCTTATTTTCACGCTTTCACCCTTAAGTCCAAATGCATTAATGCTTGCGAATTACAATTCTTAAATTTGCTCTTTCTGTTTAATTTTGTAAAATGTTGTTTAGTGCTAATTTAATGATCATGTTAGTTTGCGCTCTCTAACTAAACTAGTCTAAAACTCATGTGAGATTACCCACAATTGAATAGAATAATCATATTTCAAGAATTCTTAAAGTGTTACACGAATGTGGATTTTAGTATAAATAGAATAAGAAGTACCATAGTTTAGAGAATTTTAGTTTATTGTATTGCACAAGCGAATCACTACCAATATGTGCGATTGACAACCAGATTAAGTTGGTAGAAGGATATATCCAATTAAGGAGGGTTTTGATAAAAAAAGGATACAGTCTGCTGATTCGTTATGACCCTTATTCTTAGCGATAACTTTTTGCTTACAAGATGCGCCTCTAATGACATTATATACTCTAATGATCATTATTACATTTTAGTAAGATCATTATTACATTTTATTTTGTTTTTTTTTTCATAGGTATCGTCACCCTAATCAACATAATGTCCCGATTTGGCAGAAACAATGAGACGGAATCTGAGATAAAGCACAACGAAAGACTTGAGTTCCTAGGCGATGCGGTCGTGGAGTTCATATCGTCCATACATCTGTTCCGAATGTTTCCGGGGCTTGCCGAGGGAGGTCTAGCTACGTATAGAGCGTCGATAGTACAGAACCAGCATTTAGCGCAGCTAGCTAAGGTCAGTATGCTGAAAACTAGTAGAGTGCCAGTCTGGTAATAGGATATGTAACGAAACCTATCTCGCTCAGTGCTTACTATCACTAAAAAGAAAGCATTATTTGCGGGATTTTTACTATGTAAATACATTATTATTCATACATATACATTGAACACTGTCAAAAAACATTCCGTGTTTTTGGTATTTCATCCCCTTTGCAAACATTATGATCTATGAGCATTCACAAGACCTGCATCAAGATTGGGTAAACATTATTGTGCAGTCGAATCAATAACCTTTTTTTATGCGGGCGCGTTACTGCTATAAACCCCGTGTTAAACTTGATAAAAGACAATAAACGGCCTAATATGGACTCGGAAAAATGTACTGACACAGTGAGCGTGTTCTGTCGTGAATTGCGATCGAGTTCCAATAGTGCACGTAGCAAAAGACAGAGAAAGAGGGTAGACAGATATGTCTGCTCTTAATGTTTCATCCACCCACCCGCATTCTCCAGCCGTCCCGCGATCATGGCGCTTGCAACAGTGTCGAAATATCGGGAGCTCATTAAAATAATTACCATGGTTTTCATCCCGTAAGTAGCAATATGTTTATAAAAAACAACCGTGAAAGTTTAAAAAAGTGATTATTGTAACAGTTATCTAGAGGTGAAACATAAATGTACAGAATGACAACGGCAGTTTTAACTTCAGCCCTGAATGTCTTGCTGTCGTCACTGCGTATCACATTCTTTACGAACTAAATGGCAAAATCCTTAAGTGTATTATTGTACACAGAAGTTCGTAATGGCTATGTTTCGGGTGGCAAGTTAACAATGACCATACTGAACTATACTCGTAGATGTACAATGTACAATAGAGGGGGCTAGCGGGAAAAAGGCGATCCTTTAATAAACTTGTAAAAATGGTTGTCTGTTACGATTGATGATTTTACGTGATAGCGTCATAAGACAAGCCAAACGCTTAGGCCATCATGCCAAGCTCAGGCGTAACGGAACGTGACCACTTAACGTGACAATGAGTCATGCTTTTTCGTGGGTGCAGCCGGCGTTCATCGATTTATTAGATGTTATGACGTCAATAAACTATAGATCTACCACAAATGTGACATTACAGAACATAGACCTGGAACAGTTTATGCTGTACGCGCACGGTTCAGACCTATGCCGGGAGGTGGTGATGAAGCATGCGATGGCGAACTGCTTCGAGGCGCTAATGGGTGCGCTGTTTCTCGATGCTGGATTACAGGTCAGTCTTGCATATTTCTTGCTTGCGTTGTTAGGTCACTTTTAAATATATTGATGTCATGCTTCATAGAAAACTAGACAATTTCATTAAGTGGTGTTGATTCTGTAAGGATTCTATAAACTAAAAATCTCACGCGTCGAAAATGGTCAGTAAAGTCAGTAGAAGTCAGTTTTTTTTACTCGGATCCGTAATAGTCAGTTTTTACAAGAAATGATCGGTAAAGTAAGTATTTCAAGGCCACGCTTCCATAAATGTAGCGGTTTTTTACATTGAAGTATTGACGTTCTGTTGTGTGTGAAGAGTATAAAATAAAGGCTCATTCTCATTCAATGAAGCACAGTAAAGTGGTTCCTTTATTCAAATCTGGTAGTACTACTGATCCAACAAATTTTCGGCCTATTTCTGTACTACCTACGCTAAGTATGATTTTCGAAAAAATTATATTACATCAATTAGAAACTCATTTTAGTGCAAATTAAATTTTCCATAAGAATCAATTTGGGTTCACAAGGAATCGCTCTACTATAGACGCAGGTATAGAACTTATAAAAGATGTGTTGGAGATGCCTGGGAGAACTCTCAAGATGCCTTAGGTGTTTTTTGTGACTTATCTAAGGCATTTGACTGCGTCCGACATGATATACTTGTCAGGAAATTAGAACACTACGGTATTAGGAACATGGCTCTCAACTTTTTGACTTCATATTTAAATGATAGAATTCAAAGGGTTGACATAAATGGTAAAAAATCGCCCGGCTCTATAATCTCAATGGGCGTTCCACAAGGTTCAATACTAGGGCCCTTCTTGTTTTTAATCTATATTAATGACTTACCTTATTATGTAGAGAAGAATCACGAGATTGTATTGTTTGCAGATGACACTTCACTGTTATTTAAAATTAAAAGTCAGTTATTAAACTATGACGATGTTAACAATGCATTAGCTAAAGTTGTGAATTGGTTCAATACAAATAATCTTCTCCTCAATGAGAAGAAAACTAATTGTATAAAGTTGTCGACACCAAATGTGAGATAAGTAGAATCCAATATACAATTGAATGGAACAGGGTTGGACCTTGTGGAGTCAACGGTCTTTTTAGGAATTACTATAGACGCTAAATTGCAATGGGGTCCCCACATAAAAAAAATGTCTAGTAGGCTCAATTCAGCGGCTTATGCTGTTAAAAAAATTAGACTATTAACTGATGTAGACACAGCTAGAATAGTTTATTTTAGTTATTTCCATAGCGTTATGACTTATGGCATACTGCTCTGGGGATGTTCTGCAGATATTAATTCCATTTTTATACTGCAAAAAAGGGCTATACGAGCGATCTATAGTTTAGCTCCCAGAGTTTCCCTTAGACAGAAGTTTAAAGACATAAACATTCTAACTGTTGTCTCTCAGTTTATCTATGAAAATCTAATGTATGTAAAGAAAAACATTAGCAGTTTTGATAAAAGGAGCTCAAGGCTCATTCCATCAACACGCGAAATAAGCACAAGCTATCCGTACATGTAACGCGTCTCCACAGAATAAGTCATTCTTTTATGGGACAATGTATACGATTCTATAATTAAGTTCCCAATGTTATCCGAGATTTGCCTATTAATAAGTTTAAAATTACTATTAAAACTAAACTCTCTCAAAAAGGTTATTACAAAATTTCGGATTACTTGGAGGATAAAACAGCTTGGGACTGATCACTCCAGGATCTATCTACTCGTGTACTAAGAGATGTCAAAGTGTAGCGTGTCTTGCCCTACTGATACCATTATTATGTTCTCTTTTGTAAGGCAACACACTGGAGCTAATATCTGTAGTACCTAAGTAAAAGCATTGTAAAAACATCTATATAAAAAGAATGGCCCCGAGTTTCTTGCCGCTTCTTCTCGGTAGGCACTATATATTTTGGAACGCGGCGGTAGTCTTTAAAGTACATTATAATGAAAAATTGACGTTCATAAGTGCGTCTTTGATGCCTAAATTGAATAAATGATTTTGAATTTGAATTTGAATTCTATTGAAGATTTTTGGGATGCCTCTCTTTACCCTAAAAATGAGTCCATAGATTATTATAATGTTTCTTTCTTACAACCATGGTGAATGTTTAAAAGAATACTAGCATACATACTTGACTAACAGCATCAAACACATTCGTATTTAATGGTAAATTGGTAGACGCAGGGCCAGTATCTCACGAGGTTTGGCCAATCAATGGCCGTATTTATAGTTGGATCAGGATGGAATCAGTTTCCACCCCTGAATCTATAACTTATGGCAGTTCTTATTCTGTTTACGCTAAAATCCAAATTAATATAACACTTCGGCATGACAACACTAAAGTTAGATATTTCTCTTCCTCTGTGAGGAAGGCTCGAGTCCCAGCAGTGGGAACAAAATGGGCTGATTTTGATATACCCTGATAGTGGACTCTGAACACTATCAGGTCTTGTATTGTAGTCTTTGTCAAAAACTACAAAGAGTTTTTGATAAAGAACACACGTAACAGTAATGTTTGTGATATTTTCAGGTGGCGGATCGGGTGTTCGCCTTAGCGCTTTGGTACAATGAACGACATCTATACGATGTGTGGTTGAAGGAACGCCCTCATCCGTTACAAGAACAAGAACCTTTGGGCGATAGGCAATACATCCAAGACTTTGAGTTTTTGCAGAGTTTAACTGAATTCGAGAAGTCTATAGGTTAGTTACACAGGTATATGTACAATAGATAACGCAAATGCGTGTACTTCCCGTGTCTGAACTCCGTCCAAGCAGCGTCAAGGTAGGCCGCCGCTACTTAAGGTACTACTCCGCGCAGTATCTGTTGTTACAGCCGGACGGCCGCGCAAACTGAATTGCGTGATAATTAACTCCAATAGCCCAAATATTTCGAGCCCCCAAAGTACATATTTCGGTAAGTTATTTTTAAATTATATTATGCGTAAATTAACGTAATTCAAATTATTAATCGCCATCATATTAATAGGTGTTATTTATTTAGAAACGCAAATATAGAATAATGACAATCATTTTTCTGTATTTGCGTTTCATCTAGTTTTCGCGTGTAATATTAGTGGATTATTAACAGTTAAGTATTCGCAATGGTGCACAAGTGTAGGCATAGTGTCTAAAATCATGATCTGTTTATAGATTTTATTGGGTTTTCATCGTCAATTTAGACAGGACATTGACTTAACGACAGACTGTGATTTGAATCTTACTTGAATAAAAATCTCACTTTATGCAACTTAATATTAACATCATCAAATTGAAGAATGGCAAATGTTCAAACGAACGAATCCACATATAAAGGACAAAAAATTTATGAATGAGACGCGCTTTCAACATCGCTGCATTGGTACCACGAAATACCGCGAAACTGACTGCTGGTGAGCGAATCGCGCCATCAATTTTTTTATTTGTTGCATCTGTGATCTGTATTCTGCTTCTTTACACTCAGTTGGTTAAATTACTCTCTGTATTGGTCTTCTATAGGTGTAGAATTCAAACACATCCGACTGCTAGCACGAGCGTTCACTGACCGATCAGTCGGGTTCACACATTTGACCCTCGGGTCTAATCAGCGTTTGGAGTTCCTTGGTGACACAGTTCTACAGTTGGTCGTCTCCGATAAGCTGTACCGCCACTTCCCTGACCATCATGAAGGGCATTTGTCTGTAAGTAAATATTTATATCCATTTACGTCTTAAACAATTGTCTTATGTCTGTAACTTACTGTTGTCATATCTAGTTCACGAAATTGTCTCATGTTTGTAACTTACTATTGTCATAGCTAGTTCACGAAATTGTCTCATGCCTGTAGCTTGCTATTGTCATCTAGTTCACGAATTTAATCTGCGTTCAATGTTTTATAGTTATCTATATTATAGGTATTTTATAGTATAGGTGTAATATAGAAGCTACTTTGAACGTGCATTATTGTGATGCACGCAACTTAGAAAGAATGCTGAAAGAATGAACGGAAATGTTCGTTACTTCACGCTGAAACTTGGAAAAAAATTAGGATGAATATAGGAAATACTAGCTATGCCCCGCGATTATACCCGCGTGGAGATGGATAATGCTGAAAAGTATCATATGTCTTAAATCAGCACCTCATCTACCTCCATATCAAATTACATCGTAATTGGTCCGGCCGTTCGAGCGCGAAGAAGCAATAAACATGATATAGATCGCGGCACTTAAGTTGAACACATTTTCGGGTCTCAATCGAAGTGCGGGGCGATGCGTAACCATAGCAACGCGGCGACAATCTTAATCGTGACCCTGGAGTACGATCGCGCAAAAAGGTTTCAGTTCTTCGGCTTATATCACTGACTTGCTTGTAACAGCAAGTTTCGCATCGGGCGAAGTGTTTCCCAATTTCACAGCTTGAAATATTAACAACGAAACAATACACCATTTTCTCTTTTCAGTTGCTCCGATCATCTCTAGTCAACAATCGTACACAGTCGATGGTTTGCGACGACCTCAACATGGCTTCATATGCCATCTACAATAACCCTAAAGCGAAACCAACGACGAAGAAACACAAGGCTGACTTACTCGAGGCTTTCTTGGGCGCTTTATATATTGACAAGGTAATGATTACAGGGTGTGTTTTTGTGCTTGCTGAATCCATTCCAGTCCCAAAAATTTAATGATATATTAGGCGCAAACCCCACTTATCGGACATACGGTATGTCGTTGATCGGACGTGCCATTTCATCGCCCGCGCCTGATAGGCAGCTTTTAAATTGCGCTTTATTCCCATGCATTTTGTTTCAAATTTGAATGGAATAGGAGGGCGCCCGTGCCATGTCGGCGCCCGATGCCCGATATGTGGGGTTTGCGCCTTAGGTACTATCCAAGCAATCTTGAAAAAATCAATGTTTCTAGTTCAAATGTCCCACATCTTTAATTATTTATTACTTCAAAATGTTTTCAAATAAAGCTTTGCATTGAATATGGCTTTGAGATGTTTATCACGGTGAGCGGTGATTGTTCCCCTCGACATTTTTAATAACTATAAATAATGAGTGTCATTCTTTCGTCATGGTTTTTAACTGCCTTCCAAAAAAGAGGAGGATTAATGCGTAATTTTATATTGATTCAACTGCCGTTTCCATCTTCAACCGACTTCCAAAGGGAGGAGGTTTTTAAGTCGATACATGAGTTAAATATTATTTTTTATGTATGACCACGCATAACTTTAAACAGAGTAGTCCTATTTTGATAATTCTTTTTTTGTTTGGTAGAGTATACTTCTGAGTTCATTAAATTCAGTCTAGCGGTTATTGAGTTACACTGAGGAATTTGGTAACCGAAAAGCGTTTCGCCTATCTTGATGATATCCTATTGACGGCGAATGATAATCGATCCCGTAAGTAGCAAGGGTTACTAAAAAGGTGAAATATTATTTTTACCACAAAATGCTCGGTGCCATGATTGTGCAAAAGTATCTACTACTAGCTGCTCTCCGCGGTTTCACCCGCGCGGTGATGGATGATGATGATTAATCTTATATAGCCTATGTTACTCAGAGTGAATGTAGCTTTCCAATGGTGAACGAATTTTTAAAATCGGTCCAGTACTTTTTGAGCCAATTCTTTACAAACATACATACAAATCTTTCCTCTTTATAATATTACGAGTTTATTAGTATTATAATATTATTATTATAATATATTATTATATTATAATATATATTAGTATTAGTATACATTAGTATATTAGTATAGATCACAATATTGTGCGCGTGGTACCGACTGCAACAAGTAATTTCACATTTTTTAGTTTTGAAGTCAGTTCCATTTTTTGCTACAATATGTTGTGATATTCCTACTTTCATAATTCATAGGCTAATTTTGGACCACCATTCTATTTTAATATGAGCGATGATGCGGCAAAGGTGACATTAGATCTAGAATGGATGGTAGGCGAGATCGAGTATCAACTATAGATGACATTTATGTTACCAACTCAAGGTTACTGTACTCACCTACTCAACTACTGTAGGCCTAGCACGAAAATTTGCGTAAGTGCATCGTATTGAGTACAAACTATGAGTTATCTGTACCACAATTGTACATGACACATGGCAATTTGCATTGTATATGTCACTGATAGGAAGACGTTACATTTGAGCAAAGTTTCGTGCTAGGCCCACTGACCTCGATTCTCGTAATTTCAGAGTTTGGATTACTGCATAGCGTTCTGTAAGGCCTGCCTGTTCCCCCGTCTCCAAGAGTTCATCATGAACCAGGACTGGAACGATCCCAAGTCCAAGCTTCAGCAATGTTGCCTCACACTGCGCTCTATGGAAGGCGGTGAGCCAGACATACCTTTGTACAAGTGAGTGTTGTTGCATATGTGTATTCTAAAAGCGAAAGCGCCTAACTAAATAAGTTTAAAGGATGATATAACTACCTCAGCGTTCAGGGAAACTTCAACCTTAAAATCACACGGTTGACTAAGACTTAACTTCATGTTATTTCTATTTAGTAAATGATTATAATAATAATAACGTTTATTTCAGAAAAATACATTGTAGGTTTAAGCAAATATAATCCTTCGTCAAGACATTAAAGTACTAAAATATACATAAGTAGGATATTGTACAGAGGTATTCATGTGCGTCCTGGGCTACTATACCGCTAAAAAAAGTTCCACGTTCTTGAATCAAACTTGCATCTCAGGAAACGGTAATCCCCGCTCAGCAATGACCTGAGTGTGTATATAGTATCTTTATAGCTTTACTGATCTTATAGCAGTATCTACAATGCAGTAAGTAGCTGTATGGTAGTTTATTGACATATAGCTATGTATTTCATTCAAATATGATGATTTATTAGGTTCTATATGGAATATAAGGAACCTGAGCTCAGGCATCATAATGATATATTATTAACTAATAATCAGTAAATGCACTTAACACTACTTAAGCGTAACACCTGATTACAATCTTTTAAATCGATTTAGATACCTCCAGGGTCCACATTAGGAGAACCAGTGTCGTGAGTTCTTGTCTTGTTGTTTCTTGAGTTTAGTCCTAATATTGCACATATTATGAGTAACCCAGCTAACGCAAGACCCTTGGTTTTTCAAGCGGGGCGTGAAAAAGCTAGTGAACTAGTGAAGTGAACTATTCGCGCTAGAATCGTATCGCGTTCAAGTACAACTTGTCACCTCTAATCGCTGCTTTGAGTTTTTATAACACGTCGGTGGTTCTACTTTAAGTACTTTACGTTTTTATATAACTCGCCATTGGTTCTTCTATAAGTACTAAAACTAATTAACCTTTCAACAAGCAACCGTTACTAGAATTAATCTTCGGGATTGTTCCCATTTCCCATGGGCGGTAGTCTCTACATAAATAGTAATAGCTAATATGAAGGCTACGTCCCGGTAAGCGCCGAAATCACTAGCGGTGTTCGCACGCCCATTCCCTTATAAGCCCACGATCATCATGAGCGAGCTCGATACGTAATCGATGACGCCACTGAAAACGCTCACGTCGCGACCACACCGCTCGCGGATCGAAGGGGGTTTTGGCGGTCGTTGCGAGCTGTCACTTTCAGACATCAAAAATGTATAGGATTATATCGATTTTTGACAGAAATTTTGGCGCGCATTTTGCGACCGCGTTAGGGTTCCCTACAGATTGGGCTTTCTATGCATTGGAACCAAAGGGAACGGCAAACCGGGCGCGACAGTTGTGAGCGTTGACGGCGCTTACTGGAACTTAGGCGAAGTTAGTATGTATACTAATAATGTAATATATTTAGATGTATACTAACGCATCTTTGGGGCAATGGCGCGCTGCTGATTGCCTTTTTTCTTCATTGAGCGCATCTCAGCGGCTTTATATCAATTTGAATTTACTGTTGAGTAGAATACGTTCGCTTTTCTAATTTATTCATATTATTAAAAATATATAAAGTGAGAAAAGATATTTTTCTCATAAATATCTCCAACAAAAACTAGCTATGGGCCTTAAATTTAACTATCAATTTGGGAACAGTGTGTTTCAGCTGTATTCAGACACAGATATAGGTTCGCAAAACATATATGGAGTGTACCTGAAAGAGTAGATAATACTGTTCCAGTAGAAGGAGTCATTACCGATCAGATAAACACTATGCAATAAAGGTCGGTTTCAATAATCTAACTAATATAGTAGATATATAGATAGTAATTTAACATAACGTTCATACAAATAGTATCAAATATCTCTATTCGGGTAAACCGACGATAGATAGGTTATTGAAACCGGGCGTTGAAGCATCACAGTTTTCTTCTTCTACGTCGTTGCCTAATGGCTGAGGGTCGTGGTCATCACAAGTGGCTTTTCCCACTAAGATCTTCCAGGCTTCTCTGTTTTGAGAAAGTTGGATGAATGCGTGAATGGTGAATTTACACGCTTGTTTTACAGTATCGGTCCATCGGGTCGGTGATCTTCCTCTACTTCTCTTTCCTTCCACGTGGCCGATCACAGTTCAGTTTTACACAGCTACCAAAATAGCCAAGCGTGCACTTCAAAAAACTTTATACTGCATTAAATGTTTTCTTCGCCGAAAGCTTAAGAGCAGCGACCCTTATGAGTCGCTGGTGAGGCCTGATGTTCGCTTCTAAACTACAATTTAGGAAGTTGACATGTTTTATATGAAATGAAAAATATTTATTGCCAAAAAACACAGTAACACAACAAAAAACATATTCATACAGTATATCAGGATTTAAACTTAATAACTGTTTTAAAGCAATAGGAGTACGCTCAGCACTGAACTGTGTTAGCATTTCGCTAACGCAAGGCTGGTTTTCAGCGCAATCCTTTGCTCGAATATAGATCTTAATCGAGAGTACAGACAAGCGGGTAAAATAACACATAGTATTAAATAACATTAGAACAGCGTATGTAACTATGAGGTACATACGTAAACTCTGTTATTTGTGTTTCACTCATTGTGTAGTACTATTTTGTACTACACAACATTCACCAGAACATTCTCGAACGTAAATTATTGTCAGTGTAGTGAATCTAATATTCAACCATTCTAGAAACATCGAGTCTTCACATTATGGACATGGGCGCTTTTGCTTTTAGAAGTACACATATAGTCAGAAGTATACAGCCCTTTTCTACCAAGCACTGAAGTTCAACTTGTACTTATAATCCGGTCAGCCCCTGCATGGTTACTGGAGTTACTGGCCCATCGAGTTACAGGAAAATACCGATTAGAAAAAAAACAAAAGATTTCTCCAGTAACCGCATGTTGTAAAATAATGTAAGTTACAACTGCGAAACGCGTTAACACTACGAAACCTTGGCGAAAAGGTGTTTAAAGGTCAGCCCTCTCATTTTTTTCAACAAATTTTAAGTCTACTTTTCGTAAAAAGCCCGATTATTCCTGTAACTCTTTGGGGTCAGTAACCATCAGTGACCCCCTGGACTAGTATTCTGGAGCGCATATGCATGTCAAGCTGCAGTAGTTGATGTACTTTTTAAACATTCACGAATTCGTCTATATTATTACAGTATTTGGTTTGAACTCGACGTTTTGCTCTAGTTGCTATAAACGTGGTCATGTGACTAAAGACACCTACAGACGGTATATTATTGGCAGCGATTGGTAAAACCAGGAAGGGAAGGGAGTGGATATGGTGCGGATGGAGAATATGGCGCGTGTCGCAGAAACAAAGTTTGAACAGTCTTGATAAAACCCCTACTACTTACCGCATGTCAGCGTATAACCCGCGGCACGTAACTCTAGCGCTGACCGTTATTGCGCAGAAGTCAAAAATTTGGTATCACAGGGTGGCTAGAGGGACGAAGGACTCTTGTCTCTCTCTGTCACATGTGCGCGACTGTACCCATGCGCAGCTATCCCTTCCACATTTCGCTCAGTGCTAGAGTTACGTGCCGCGGGTTATACTACGATGACCGAGCGTTCGATGACAAAAGTATTTTTATCTATTTATGGATCGATGCGTAGTACGGTCGTTGCTTATAAAAACTGCGAGATGCGGTACCAACAGGTACAGTGCCTCTCCCTACCAATGTTCGTGGTTACAACATACACAAATCAATAAAAATCAATCGGTTGCAAAAACTCAGAATAAAACAAAACACTGCAAAACCCAAACTCTTGGCACGTTGCCTGTCAATATCCATTGTAGTACAATTCATTTATAACCATCCTTTAATTTTGTATGTAAAAAATTAAATCAGTCTATTTTATGAAAACGTTATTAAAAAGAAAACAATGAGTTATGAAAACAAAATCAATTAACAATGTTTTTATATAATCAATGAATTCAACCTGCAAGCAGGCGTACATATATTCATGTCTATTTTTAAATTAGATTATTTAACTTACTTATACTATGTCACGATAAATTGTTTTATTTTATGACATCTATATATCTGCTCTACTTACTCTAGTAACGATACGTGATAAAATCTTCTATTAAAATTGACATCCAGCGTTCTAAAATTATGGGCGGGTTTGTTACTGTTTTTTCGCCACTCCGAGACAAGATCTCATTCTTAAACCTGACCACAACAGTAGTTTCATATTTTGCTTAAAAACAGACTAGTAGTATCTGCAATCAAACTTAACAAGAACTTCCCTCACCTCTTTATCTGACTACGTGATCCTATCTTATGCATGACCTTATGCGGGTTTTACTTGTTTGATCGGTAGTTAAAGTGATCGTTAGAAAAATTATTCTAGTATGGGTTTGTTTTCATCACACTGGCCAATTCCACTGACTAAATTGCAATCGGACCGCAGCTGAACGGTGACTTTAATACGTTTTATTATTCTGCTATTAAAACCAGTCCAGCTGCAGTTAAGTTTGTGTCAATATATAGATAGTCAATAATAGATCAATAGATAATGTTAATTCGATGGATAGTGAATGCGACGTTAACTCATTTTCGTATAGGTATAGTTTAATGTATTTAAAATATATTTTAGTGTTTAAGATGACGGTATGTTCCAATTTGTCTTCACAAATAGTAGAATGGCTTTTTAGGTAATGATCGAACGAAGTTGAACGAGTCGAACAGCAGTTGCAGCGGGATAGATTGTTGAACGTTGTAAAATAGTAGAAGCAAGCTCCGGCAGGGCTATTATGTATCTCAGTCGCTAACAAAAGTTGATTGAACTCTTAACAAATGGCGGCTTCATGTCCACTCCAGTAGGGCAACTTACGAACATTTCTGCACGCTTTAGTCGTCAAAACGGACATAAAGCCGCCATTTTTTTAGATTTCATTATTTTTTGTTAGCTTAGCAACTGAGATGTATGATAGCCCTGCTGATCTAATACAGTTTAATTCACCAGAGTAATTGTGAATGTTTCAGGGTGATAGAGTGCATGGGTCCTACGAACACGCGCGTGTACACAGTTGGTGTGTATTTCCGGGGCATACGGCTGGCGTCCGCGCGTGGGCATTCTATACAAGAGGCTGAAATGAATGCTGCTGAGGAAGCACTCACTTGTGCACATCGTGAGTATTACCTATAACGTCTACTTTGTCAAAACTAACAAGTCAGTTTTTTATACGTAAGTGGACTCGTACGTTTGTGCATACGTTGTACGTTGTGTTTAATCAAGTTAAATAGTCACTTCATAAAGTTGCATCAAGTGATATTCTTATTCAATTAGATTCAAGTCACATTCACATAAATAAGTAAGCTTTTCGTCGAGTAAAGGCTTGTTTTTAGGGTTCTGTACCTCAAAAGGAAAAAGGAACCTTTATGGAATCACTTTTCTTGTCCGTCTTTTTCTCAGGAACCCGTCGTATCAAGTTGACATTTATGTTAAATATTTTCGGGTCTACGGTATCTTTCAGCTGTAAAAAATATGACCTATTATGTCGCATTTTTTAGCATATTTTGCGATTTCACAAGGGAATCAAAACTTATAGCGTACTTCTTGTTAACCTAGAATCATGATATCAAAATAGGGAGTTTACTATTACAAAATTATTATTTGCGGTTGGTGCCACAATCGTGTCTATGGATCGAACACTAAAGTTCAATTTGTCGTTTAATGTAATGTTTAGATTTAAATCAATAAGGTTAGATGACTTCTTAATGTATGGAACCCTCGGTGTGCGAGACCAACTACCACTTGGCAGGTTTATTTTGGATTTATATAACTACGTAAAATGCCCCAATATTCTGCAAAGTGTAACAAAAAGCTAAAATCACCACAGCTCAAGAGTGCAGGCTGCATAATGTTTATTTTGGAAATCACTACCTAATTCAATATTATTTCGTTACACCTAAATCTATACAGATAAATTAAAGTGAAGTTTCTGTTTGTAAGGTCAATATAACAACTGTTTAATAAAAGCGTATGTCATGAAAGTATTATATAGTGAAAGTCTATAAAATACGGTACTCGTATAAAAGTAATAATTTAGTTTGTGTTTGTATATGTATCTCCGTTTATTCTGGCTAATCTCTCAAAACAACTGGACTGCTTTACTTTTATTTTATATTGAATGAATTAGGGGTGTAATTTCTTCAAATTTTTGGGCGGAAATTCTTTGTGTAATAGTAAAAATTTCGCGGGCGTGAAGCCCCGGGCGCATCTAATCCATATCTAAATAATAATATATTTAATTTTCTGACACAGAATTGTTCCCGCAACTTGACCACCAAAAGCGTGTAATAGCCAAGAGCATGAGAAAGAAAAGGAGAGGCAAGTCTAGACAAAGTGGCTCTCAGTCTGATCTCCCTCGCCAAGACGACAAAGTGCCTAAAGCATATAGGCTCGACCACAAAGCGGATGATTCTGACGACACCTTACAACCACAATCAGACGACGAAGCTACAAACAAAACCGGTGACGATTCCGGCTTAGATAGCGAACCGGAATCCTTACCACCTGACAAACTTGACAATATAGAAGTTAGTACTTTAGTCAGTGACATGGAAAAAGTCAAAGCGGAAATGATTCGAAAGAACGAGTATGACAAACTGAAGGAGAAATGTAGAAGATCTGAATCTGACGACTGTTTCTGAACCAGTGGTGAAATCTAAAAAACTCAGCATAGCAACGGTACGTTTTATTTTTATTACCGGTAGCGTTTTGATATATATTTGATTTCGGGCGTTCGGTCTTATATTAATGTAATTTTGGCAAGAAAAATCCTTTAATTTACTACCATACTTTTGATGTTTATAAATTATTATGTCGCAATGTAACTTTGCTTAGCTATGCGCTTTTATATCATTTTATTCTAGTTCATATAATTAAGTGATGAGTTCGTTGTAAACGAAACAGCAGACCAATAGGTACGAATCCTTCGTGTAGAGGTATGTGTGAGATTAGCCAAGCTAAAGTATTCTTCAAACAATCCCTTCAACCACCCGTGAAAACTCTAAAAACCATAAATAATGTGTAAAGTTTGCATTAGACTAATTATAAATAGACATTGACTTGTGAACCCCACTATTGTATTATAACATTATGAAATATACTATATGAATTATATTATTAAGAGCGCAACGTCTAAAACTTAAATACCTAAGTAGATAAATGCCGAGTTATTAGGCAATCCAATATTCAGATTAATTCCTTTTAAGGCCTGTGCATCATAGGCGATTCGAGTTTTGAGTATTCAGCTTTTCAGCTACTTTAAACGCTTGAGAGGAATTTATCTAAATATTGTTTATTTAATAAAGATATTTGTATTAGATGTATTTTGCTTCCTTAGTATTTGTCCTTGCCTTCGATCAATACATTTGTACGAAGGCGTTGTGTGCGTGTGTATAATTAACATTTTAAGTCATTATTATTAATGTAAGTCAATTTAAATTATTATTTATACTTGATAATGATTTTATTTTAATACTCAGACTCTGCATAAAAATATTGACAAATATGAAAAGATAGAACTCTATATGCAACATATGCAGAAGTAAGTTAAAGAAGCGTACTTACTTGTTTGCCTGCTCCCACTTGACTGATATATTGGCATACGACTTTATATACTTATATTTAATGATATAATTTAATGATTCGAATGCATATTTTATAATATATATTACATAAGATATGTAAGGTGCTTTATTATATCAAGTGGCGAGACCATCGTTAGGCTGACAGTACTTAAGTGTCTCGCGTGACGCGACGATTCTCTGCATATCCAGAACATAGTAAAGAAGCTTTGCACTGCACTTATACTAGCTGTTAGGCTGCGACGTTGGGCCTATGGTTCATTCGCCTGGTAATTTGCTACATTGCCCAAAAATACAAGAGCCAGTATATTAGTGGGCACGAAAATTAGCGAATCGTATCATAGACGTATACAGGACAAACTATCAGTTATATGTGCCACTGTTGTACTAGATAAATGATAGTTTGTACTGTCTGCGTCAACGATACGACTAAGTTAAGTTACACGTTACGTTACGCAAATGTTGCATGCTAGGCCCACTCTTGCTGTCTTGAGTCTATAACTTGTGTGCATAAATTCAATACTATTTTTTGTGATGTAACTTACAATTAGTTATATACTATTCAACACGACTACCAACGATTTATTTTTGTAATACATGAAACAAATATTACGTCTGGACTTATGGAATTGTGTACTTATGAATTTAATAAACATCCTTATCATAGTTTCGGCGCAACTAAATAGTAAACCCTCGTGATCGTGTTGGATAGTATTACACGTTAGTCACAGAGCAACTGTTGCAATACGAATAAAATAATACGGTACATGAGTTTATAATGTATTCCTATGGTGTAGAGTTCTTAACACAATTATAATGAAATTATCGAATTAATTTTAAATTGTACACCGAGGGGAGAAAACGATCTATTTCTGTTCGAGATTATGTTTGTTATGAAACTCGAGAACATAAATAGAACTTTCTCCCGATAGTGCTTTATACTACACCTACGTGGAAAATAAAATAGTTAACCTTCATTAGTAAATAATTGTTGTTTAGAGCATTTTGTAAGATATCAGACATCAGACATCTTTTTTCTGGTGGCTTCATCATTATAAAATCGTCACTTTCACTATCAGGCGACATTTTGTAAAATTATTTAGAATAAGCGTACTGTTAAGTTATCAATTTAGTAAAAACAAAACTCAACCATACATAACAAATGGCCGCCGTGTTTGTTTTCGCAGTGCAGAAAAAGGTTGCGAGCCTCCTTTCATTAAAAATCGAGTACAATAAAATAATTCCCACCTCTTTTTTCTATTTTATGTTCGCTGCTAAAAAACAAAAGAACGCCCTTTTCATACAACATTTGTACCCTGCTACGGAGGGCAGAAATGAAATTTAACAACTTTTCCGCAGCACATTTATAAGGGAGAAATGACGAACTTTGTAACCCGTTTATAAACGAGTAATGAGACACTTTCTGAATGGGTGTAGTATAAACTATTTTTTATATTTTGACTTCTATGAAGCTGAAGTAGGTTACTCTGTTTTGCGCCCGTCAGCTAGCGTTCGTTCAGAATGGGCTATCGATAAACGAAATCATGGAATCGAAATATGAGGGATTGAGCGTTTTTGGTATCTAGCTATTTCACGTTTGTTTAAGTTTTGATAATTGTAGCATTACCTATTGGCTTTTTAGACTTGACTTACAAACTAGTTAAAGTCTTATATGCCAGGTTTGCTAAGGATTGGTGTACCTAACATGAAAATGTAAGAAATTTATTATAAACACATCAAGGACGTTAGAGGTAAAATGACATTTGAAAATAAAATAAATATTTTTTATGACGATTGTAACATTTCTTTTTTACACTGATTTTGACTTATATTTGTTCAAATATGTAGTGTATATAGCTGTTTTAGTGAAATAAATTGAGCTTGAATATTTATCATTAAGAATCTGTAATGGCAATATGATAAACAAGATTATATTATGTTGATGACCAGAATGAATTAATCACCCAATATTATGAAATACTTAATTAAATCATTGAAATAAATATAGTGAGTTTATTAATAAATACAGCAATTGAGACATACAAAAGTGTTTTATTTACATTAAGACAAAACTATACAGCACAGACTAAATGCGAGAGGTCCTTTTAGTTTCTTGGCGCGAAGTGTGAGCCATTGCTTCTGGTTTGGAACGTACATTTCTGCGGGCATCAGCTGTTCCGGCGCATCGTTTTCTGCAAAGAAGTTCATGTCTAATCATCAAAATACAACTTAGGTGCCCTATATTCCTATATATAGCTTAGACCTAAATATAGCTTAGATTGCATGGACGAATATTAACCATCGTTGATCGTGGATAGGTCGTTGAGTTATGAAGGAGACTACGGGACTTTGTGCGAAAGCGATGCTTGTTTACGATGAGCGTCTATCTGCCATACGTGCGTTATATTTTGAGTGGTAATAGATGGCCAGTTGAAATTCACAGGTTGCGTTTATGGCGGGTATCGTAACAACTATAAAATTAAAGGGATAAGATTTTCCCGGATTTTAAAACGGAAAAGCGACTAATTTGGCGTAAACTAATGTAAAACAAAATTTGCATTAGTATGACTATATAGATCTCAATAGTTTAAACATAATTATGATTCTACCAAAAGAGGGTCCAGTAGGATCACGGAAGATTGACTACTTAAGTTAAAAATTGGTCGTGATCTACCGAGGTCAAGTAATCAAGCGGAAAACGGCATCGGAAATGTCCAAATGCTCAATTCGTAAAATGGGCTATATTTTACGAATTAATTTCTATTTCTATTATATTTATTTTCTATTTCTTTTCCCTTCATCAGTATAATTTATTGTTCTAAATGCTGTCACACATATTTGTAAGAAAGTAGAGAGGACAGAGTTGAATATGTATGAACTAATATTTGGTAAAACAGTGGTAATGGCAATATAAACATGATTATAAACTCCCCACGGCACTGCCAGCTGGTAGATCAGGGGGAAATAAAAATTCCCTTCTGCTCTACCAGTAGAGCAGTTTGGTAGTGCAGCGGCAATTATCTTATATTAAAAGAAGTAGATTCGTTATGTTAGAACTGACGCGAAGTCAAAGTAGCCCCAACTTTCGCACATACAAGAAGTATTTTGTTCAGGTTCCTATGGACCAAATACGGACTAATTCTATGACGGATAGCATACATATATCGTTCAACAACAAAATGTGGCTGTATGCGTATTTATACGCGAGTGCCATATCTACCTCTTTTTAATATAGGATCATAGTCCAGCGGGGAATGACTGGGAACAGCAGGGCTATTATATATCTCAGTTGCTAACAAATGTTGGATGAAATCTTGAAAAATGACGGCTCTATGTCAGTTTTGGCAACTCGAGTAAGCAAAAATGTTAGTAAGTTGATGACTGGAGCTGACAAAAGTGACATAGAGCCGCCATTTTTTTCGATTTCAATCAACACTTGTTAGCAACTGAGATACATAATAGCCCTACTGATATATGAAAAAAATGCTTATACTGAAAAATTAGGAATTGGAAACAAAATAGTTGTATGGATCCCGGTTATTCTACTCATAGGACTGATGATATTAGCGTATAAATTGGTAAGTATTTGCGACGCCGAACAGACTAGACATGTTATATATTTTACACAGTACATTGTTCTGCTAATGTATCGATAGGTACTCTATACTAAAATATAATGCTATAACCGTCGTACCATCTTTCCGTATTTGTTGAGCAGACTGCATTGTTGAATCCTGCATAGAAATGAGATCACCAGGTGCGTGCAATAACAGCCTACCGACCCCTTCGCATCGCCTGGAAAAAACAAGGAATGATATAACTAGAGCGATATTTTGGTTAGCTACTTTACACACAAATAAAGTAGTTATTTCGTTTTTGGTTATTTATGTATAATTAATTGTAGAGATGCAAAACGTTATCTATAAAAAAACATCCTTTTTTATTAGGGTTCCGCTGTCCGTCCGTCCGTCTGTCACCAGGCTGTATCTCATGAATTCAAATTCAAATTCAATTCAAAATTCAAAAATTATTTATTCAGTTTAGGCATCATAGACACTCTTATGAACGCCAAAATTTTTAAATGATTCTACCGCTGTCTTCGGAAAAGAACCACCGCCGAGAAGAAGCAGCAAGAAACTCGTGGGCCATTATTTTTTCAAGTCTTTGTACATTGAGGTTACATATGAGTAGTATTAAAATAACAAATTTATTCAATAGTTGGCTATTAGGCAGAAGTGGAAAGCTCCCAGGCATCTTTGTCTTCTAAGTAGTGACTCAATTTATAATAGGCTTTTTTCATTAGTATATTTTTGACACGTAACTTGAATTTCCCTTCAGTGAGCTCAGTAATGTCTTTCGGGATTTTATTATAGAAACGTACACAATTTCCTAAGAAGGACTTATTTTTGGTTTTCGTGAGTCTAAATTTAGATACAGCTATCCTATCCTTATTTCTAGTATTAATATTATGTATATCACTATTTATTCTAAACTTCTTTATATTTTTACGAACGTACATTATATTTTCTAGGATATACAAAGATGGAAGAGTTAATATATTAATTTCTTTGAACATTTGTCTTAAGGATTCGCGGAGACCCATTTCGTAGATGGCTCGAACTGCCCGCTTTTGCAATATAAAAACTGTCTCTATGTCCGCCGCTGACCCCCACAGCAGGATACCATATGACATTATGCTGTGGAAGTAAGCAAAGTAGACCAGTCGAGCAGTAGCTATATCTGTCAATTGCCTAATTTTATGAACCGCATATGCAGCTGAGCTCAGTCTTCCAGATAGTGCATCAATATGAGGACCCCATTGTAATTTAGAGTCTATGCTAATACCTAGAAAGACTATTGCCTTGTCAATTTTCAATTTATTTCCGTCGAGTAATACGTTTGGCTCTATATGTCTTACATTAGGCATGGAAAATTTTAAACATTTCGTTTTCTTTGCGTTGAGAAGCAGGTTGTTTGCGGCGAACCAATTTGAAACAATAGTTAACGCGTTGTTGACTTGAACTAGTTCTCTATCTTTCCTATCTACTTTAAAAATCAGAGAAGTATCATCCGCAAAAAGAACTATGTCAGCAAGGCCCTCAACCATATGTGGTAAGTCATTGATATATGCTAAGAATAAGAACGGACCCAAGATCGACCCCTGTGGAACCCCCATTCTGACCAAAGATCCAGAAGATGTCACGCCATTAATGCCAACTTTTTGCTGCCTATCAGATAAGTATGATTCTACAAGATTCAGAGCAGCTCCACGAATTCCATAGTGGTGTAGCTTATAAATTAGAGTGCGGTGCTCTACACAGTCGAAAGCTTTGGAGAGATCACAAAATACGCCAATGGCATCCTGTGAGCTCTCCCAAGCCTCCAGCACATGCTTGACTAACTGGACTCTTGCATCTGTTGTTGATCTGCTTTTCGTGAAACCGAACTGATTTTCGTGTAAAATCCTATGTTCATTAAAATGAGACAAGAGTTGTTGAAGCATTATCTTTTCGAATATTTTGCTCAAAGCCGGAAGCACAGAGACCGGTCTATAATTTGAGGGGTCGGCCTTACTACCTGATTTAAAAATAGGGGTGATTTTACTCATTTTCATTAGGTCAGGAAATGTACCTCTATCAATACATAAATTAAATATGATCATCAAATGTGGCGCTATAACTTCTATTATTGACTCTAGCATTTTTACGGATAATCCTCAAAAATAAATCCTCTGTTGCTTTAACGTTTAAACTTTTAAATGTTTTTATTATTTCAAAAGTAGATATATGTCGGAACCTAAACTCAGGAATTTGGAGCGGGAAGTTGTCTTTCAGAAAGCCCACTGCAACACAAGGGCAAGAATCAAGAGATTTGGTGACTTCTAGTGGTATGTTAGAAAAGAACCGTGATAGTATTGATGTATTTCTCTTGCCGCTATAACAATACTAAAAAACCGGTCAATGTCGAGTCGGACTCCATACTATTACCTATATAAACAGTAAAAAATCATGTCTGTTGTATGGAAGATTTATAGATAATGATGCGGAACCCTTCGTGCGCGAGTCCAACTCGCACTTGGCAGATTTTTGAAGGAGGCGTCTAGTGTTTATAAAGGACTAGCTGACCCGCCGGCGGCTTCGCTCGTGTGGCCTCGCGGGATATGGTACTTACAGATTTATAATTATCCCACAGGAACTCTTTAATTTACCGGGATCCTATATGTTGATCAGGGATATAAGCTACCACCATACGAAATTTCATTTAAATCGGTCCAGTCGCTTCGGAGATTAGCCCGTACAAACAGACAGACAAACACACAGAGAAACAAACAATTTGAACTTATTTTTCACTCCTTACATCCCCTGACTCGGTTTTTAGCATATTTTTCATTGTACAGAAATTTGTCCTCTACAGTTTATAATATATAGTAGTTTTAACATCCCTCGTTTTAACCCCTTAAGTCATCCCCGACAAAAATATTGAAAGCTATTTATTTCAAATTACCTATCCAGTTATCAATTTTCATCACTGTAGCTCAAAATACAAAGAACTTTTGAAAAAAAAATATCCCGTGGTTCAACCCCTTAGGTCACCCCTGTCAATAAATATTGAAATCATCACTTTTAACTGTCCAAATACAAATTTTCACAACTAAAAGTTCAAAAGAAAAGAGTTTCTTACAAACGTTTTCACCCCTTTTGACCCCCTTAGGGGTGGAATTTCGAAAAACCCATTCTTAGTACACCTCTACGCATCGAGGACAATACACCCTCCAAATATCAAGTCTCTACGGTCAGTGGTTTAGGCTGTGCGTTGTCTGTCAGTCAGTCAGGACATCTTCTTTTATGTAGATATATAAGTTAATTCTTGAAAGTTAAGACTTGATTGAATGTACGGCCCGCTAGTCTGTGCCCTGCCTTTAGTGACAGGTCCAAGGTTGGATTCCTGAGGCAGGATAAATATTTTTTTATCAGCACTAATGTTACTTCTTGGATCTTGGATGTTTGTGATTCGATAATCTGTATGCTTTTCGCGACACAGGGAATCTAAGTGCTGTGTGAGAGAGTACTGTTACAAAAAATATACAATTTTAATGATACAGTTACGTTTTTTTTAAGAAATGATCTCAAATTCTATCTATGATTTATGTTAGATAATAGTCTAGGTCAGGTATTGCGAACATTTCTGGTTCAACGTGCCATTTTTTTTGAAATAAATGTTTACTTAATGAGGCCATAGACAAGCATTCAAATAGTATATAGATATTTTTATGACTACAACTTGTAACTCTTCATTTCCTATACCAAAAAATTCATTTTGCACTCTATAGTAACTAAATGTAGAATAACTCACAAACTTTCGAAATGCTTCGTAGTGACTTTCGTTCATCATCATCATAATGATTAGCCTGAAAACATCCACTGCTGAACATAAGGCTTCCACCTATAGAGCGCCACTTTGAACTAAAATGCAAACCTTTCGATCGGTAGCGTGGCCAAAATATATTGTCACGTGCCACTAATGGTACGCGTGTCATTGGTTCGGCACCCCTGGTCTAGGTGGTGGGTAGGAGTTACTTTAAACAATTGTTCACATCCTACTTTGTTTTGCATTTTGTTTCATATTCGTACCTTAATACTTCATTCTGTAACATTTGTTTCCTAGCCACAGGAGTCAGCGTTTTGCACGCATTTAGCCAGTTCTTCACTTCATTAAAGTCTGCCAGCAACTGCACTGCTGCATCTTTACTGCGGACAAAATAACATTGTTTAAAATGAAATTAATCATTTTAAATTCAGCGGAAGTATAGTGACTCCTAGGAAATACTCTACGATTAAGTCTATGCAAGAATCAATGGTTTCATGAGTAGGTAATGTGCATGCGAGAATAAACCGCTAGCTGCAGAAAATACATGAGTAAGCATATCCAACTTTATAAAATATTAAAATAAAATTAATCATTTTAAATTCAGCGGAAGTATAGTGACTCCTAGGATATACTCTACGATTAAGTCTATGCAAGAATCAATGGTTTCATGAGTAGGTAATGTGCATGCGAGAATAAACCGCTAGCTGCAGAAAATACATGAGTAAGCATATCCAACTTTATAAAATATTAAAATAAAATTAATCATTTTAAATTCAGCGGAAGTATAGTGACTCCTAGGATATACTCTAGGATTAAGTCTATGCAAGAATCAATGGTTTCATGAGTAGGTAATGTGCATGCGAGAATAAACCGCTAGCTGCAGAAAATACATGAGTAAGCATATCCAACTTTATAAAATATTAAAATAAAATTAATCATTTTAAATTCAGCGGAAGTATAGTGACTCCTAGGATATACTCTAGGATTAAGTCTATGCAAGAATCAATGGTTTCATGAGTAGGTAATGTGCATGCGAGAATAAACCGCTAGCTGCAGAAAATACATGAGTAAGCATATCCAACTTTATAAAATATTAAAATAAAATTAATCATTTTAAATTCAGCGGAAGTATAGTGACTCCTAGGATATACTCTAGGATTAAGTCTATGCAAGAATCAATGGTTTCATGAGTAGGTAATGTGCATGCGAGAATAAACCGCTAGCTGCAGAAAATACATGAGTAAGCATATCCAACTTTATAAAATATTAAAATAAAATTAATCATTTTAAATTCAGCGGAAGTATAGTGACTCCTAGGATATACTCTAGGATTAAGTCTATGCAAGAATCAATGGTTTCATGAGTAGGTAATGTGCATGCGAGAATAAACCGCTAGCTGCAGAAAATACATGAGTAAGCATATCCAACTTTATAAAATATTAAAATGCAATTAATCATTTTAAATTCAGCGGAAGTATAGTGACTCTTAGGATATACTCTAGGATTAAGCTTTGATTCGATCTAGGATGAAGCATTCGAAACTTTTGTTACTGTGTTGCATTATAATGAATAATTTTGGAAATATGGACTTTTGAGCACTGATGATTAATACTTATGTTGTATTTGATATACGTATTCCTACCGGATCTATTGGCAGAGTTTATCCACCTGGTTGGATACAATCTAATTAGTTCACCAACTGGTTCAAATATTCAATACATGTAATATGGCCCCCAGGCAGGGTGCCATATAACCCGCACCTTTTCTCGATTTTCCAAATCGATAATGTTTCAGAGTACCTAAATATATTTTTAATTAAAAAGTAAATTAAAAATATACTAAAATATTTTTTTTTTTTTTTATTTAATTTACTTTTATGAGATAAACACACAGATATCGGGATACAGTCTTTATTGTGGGTTCTACAATAGATATAGTGAACATCTATGATGACGCGTTGCGACTCGACTGCCGAGCAAAAAGGGCCGACGGGCGGCGCGAGCGACGGCCGGCCGCTGAGGGGCTTTACGTGAAGTGCGGGGGACAACAGGTCGCGTTGCTAAGCAACGCGTTCGCGGTATCTGCGATACGTAACTTTACTATGTGTACTACTAGGTATAGCTAAAAATGCTGTGGTGCTGTCGGGATGGGTCTTACATCCTCCCCCTCTAATCCGAACTAAGCGCCCTCGCGTTCGGAGTAGAAACCTTCTTCGGTCTCCCTCTTTTACGTTTTGGCTGGAGCGGTGGCTGCAAACAGCCTACGAAAGGAGTGAGCTGTGAGACATGGTATTTACCAACGGTCTCGTCATTATCTACGTGGCAAAGCACATAGGTAGTCGAGCTGGCAGCAGACGCGATACGATACGGCCCGTCGCGACGGGGTATAAACTTCGAAGTTTGGTTCCTACCGGCATCGTTGGCGCCTTGCGTATTAAGCAGCACCAGATCCCCTACCACATAGTCAGGCGCAGGTCTTCTGTGCTGATCTGCATATCTTTTCTGATAAGCCTGCTTTCTTTCATGCTCATCGCGTGCATTTGTGAGAGCAGCGGACATATTCTTCAGGTAAGTACTTAGCGAAGTGACAATGTTATCGCTTTGGACGATACACCTCATGTCATCCACCACGTCAGCAGGCGCGCGGAGCTCACGGCCGAAAGTCAGAAATGCGGGCGAGTACCCTGTACTATACGTCACTGCCGAGTTCATCGCGAAGCGGATAGCAGGTAAGTGAATATCCCATGTGACGTGCTCCTTACCCACTAAGATTGCCAGTTGTGGTTTTAGGTCACGATTTTTGCGCTCCACCGGGTTGGCCTCTGGATGATATAGAGGAGTGAGTGATTGGCTAATGCCAAATGCATGGCAGGTCTGCTGCATCGCCTCCGAAATGAACTGCACACCATTATCACTGATAAGGCGTCGCGGCACCCCGTACCGCAGATAAACTTCGGCGATAAGTGTTTTTGCACAATCGGCACTGGTGGCAACTTTCAGTGGGAACAGCTCTGTCCATCTGCTACATACATCTTCTACAATCAAAATCCATTTGTTACCGGCAGAGGTTTCAGGCAAGGGACCGAAGAGATCCACGGCAAGCACCTCGAAACGTCGGGATGTTGCGGGTGTCTGCAACAGTCCGGGTGGTTTCCTCGTATCCACCTTGTATCGTTGACATGCGACACATCCCCGCACGTAGTCAGATACGTATTTACGCATACCTGGCCAAAAGTATTTATTATGGATACGCTGCAATGTCCTTTCAACGCCGAAGTGGCCAGCGGTCGGTGCGTCATGGTATTCTGCCATCACGTTGGCGCGTTCATGCGCTGGCACAACTAAGCACGCTGTTTCTTCATCAGATTCAGGATTGTATCTGTATAGGATGCCGTCCGAAATCGTGTAGCCTTTGTCGGCCCAGATCCTCCCCCTAAAGAAATCGTCGTCCTCGAGATCGTCTATGATTTTCCGTGTCTCGGGGTCCATCATCTGATTTTTGCGGACTTCTGTTGAGCTTCGGGCTGGTAGATCTACTTGGGCGTAACACAGGTCACAACTCGTTTCATCGTCACAGGGAGGACGGGACAGAGTGTCAGCGATCGCGTTGCATCGCCCTGGCGTATAGTCGACACGCATATTGAACTCTTGTAAAGTGAGAGCCCATCTGGCTAGGCGGCCGCTCGGAGACTTTAAGTTCATTAGCCATCGAAGTGGTTCATGGTCGGATTTAACCACTACCTCGGATCCTTCGATGTATGCACGGAATTTATTCACAGCCCAGACGACGGCAAGGGCTTCTCTCTCTGTTGTAGTGTAGTTTTTCTCAGCCGAGTTAAGAAGTCGGCTGGCGTACTCTACTGGTCGCTCATCATGTCCCTCCCCCTGCATTAGGACAGCTCCCAGACAATAGCCGCTACTATCTGTCCTAAGGGTGAACGGTAAGCTTTCGTCAGCTTGCCGAAGAATGGGGGCAGAAGTAAGTTTGGTTTTAATGTTTTCAAACGCCTCCTGCTGAGCTGTGTTCCATACCCATCGACTCTCTTTTTTCAGTAGGTTGGTAAGTGGCTTGGCAACGTCCGAGTAGTTTGCAATAAAGCGTCTAAACCAGCTAGAAGTTTGGAGAAACGTCTTCAAGTGTTTGACATTTTTGGGTGGTGGCATGTTTGCGATAGCCTCCGTTTTATGGGGATCAACCTGTATACCACCTGGAACTATGATGTGGCCGAGGAATTTGATAGAGTCTCTGGCAAAGGAACTCTTTTGTCGGTTGATACGCAAGTTGAACATGGCTAACCTGTCAAACACAGCTTCCAGGTCTTGCAGGTGTCGAGGGAACGACTCTGACAGGACGACCAGATCATCAAGGTAGGCTATAATTGTCACTTCTGGGAGATTAGATTTGAATCGATCAATCAATCTTTGAAAAGTTGCACTTGAATTACGTAGGCCCATTGGCATTCTTTTAAACCTGAACGTACCTAGTGGTGATACAAAGGCTGTTTTATCTCGGTCTTCGCTCGTCATCGCCACCTGGAAATACCCTGACCTCAAATCACAGGTGCTCATGAAGGATGTTGTCTTAGCAGCGTGGAGGACGTCTTCCATTCTAGGCAGCGGGTAGCGGTCCGGTTCTGTCACAGCATTAAGCTTGCGGTAGTCAACGCACAGCCGCAATGCTCCGTCTTTTTTCAGCACCAGAACTACATTCGCTGCCCAAGGCGACTCGCACTCTTCGATTATGTCAGCTGCTAGTAGCTTCTGTAACTCCTGTTCTAAGGCTTCTTTCCTATTGGTGGATAAACGGTATGGTGGTGAAGCTATAGGTTCTTGTCTCTCACTTACTTTTATATGATGAACCGCAAAGTCAGTCGGTGGGCCCTCTGTCGCAAACCTGTCAGCCTTCTGGATGAGCAAAGCGTTCAATTGGAATTTCTGCTCGGCGGTCATGTTGGTGCCCTCATCGACGCGTAGTGTTATGCTAGCTGCATCCGCACTCAGTAGCTCTGGATTGGCAGCGGTAGTGAGCTGGTAAGATTTGGTGAAGTGGTGCACCTGTCCAGGTGTATCGGAAAAAGTCCACGTCCCTTGTGCTAAATTTAGAACGAGACCAGCGTTAATGATCGTGTCCCGCCCCAATAATGTTCGGGTATCGGATTCGGGAAATACAATAAATGAAACAGTAAATGACCTGCCTTCGATTATTATTTGAGTAACCCCCACTAATGTTTTTTTCATTTGTCTCGAGCCATCAGCTAAGCCCACAGAATGAAAGGTTTCTTCGAATTTCACCCCGTTTTTACGCATAATGTCATACAGCATGCCACTAGCTATGCTGTGTGTAGCACCCGTGTCCAGCACGGCTACACCCTGAACACCAGAAACATTAATTTTAACTAATGGGCGCGAGTCGGAACTGTCGGAAATTTCCGCAGTGTGAAATTCGCAGTCGGCTCTCGGTCTATGATCGTCGGCTCTTGGACTATAATCCGTAACCTTTAGACTATTGACGCTGTGTAAGTCGGTCACTTGACCACTTGAATGACCCTGACTCTGCCTACATGTTTCACATCTCGATCGGACTACTCCTTGCTGTCCACATCCATAGCAACGCAACGGAGGGTTTCCGGAAGACGACTCAGTTATATCACGGTCTTTACTACGACATTCATCAACATTGTGACCGAATCTTCTACAATGTGTGCACCGCGGCCTTACCCTAACACTTTTCGGGTTAGAGAGGGAGTTTGAAGACGACATATTTGCATTTTGCACAGCTGATTTGTCCGTCGACGTCGGTCTGTCCGTCAAAGGGTTAAATTTATTTTTGACAGTAGAGTTAGTAAAAAATCCACTAGACACATGATTATGTTTTTGCACAGCCGTTGTCGCGGTCGGCTGGTAAACATACGGGGTTGCAGTTGAGGGGTTAATATTTTTAAAACTGCCCTTCGAAGGGTTAACATTAGAAAAATCGCTCGCTTCATGTAACGCCTCCTCAACAGCCCTACATTTTGAAATTAATTCATCGATGCTCGATGTACAATCACGCGGTACACGTTTTCTTATCTTTCTACTTAAAAGTCCGTACACAATGTCTAGTTTCATTACTTCACTCACATCGTAAGGTAACTTAGAAAGTAATGCACGCACTCGCGAGATAAAAACATCGGAACGTACCTCGTTCTGTTCGCAACTGAATACCTGACGGAGGATCTTGTACGCCGGCAGTGGTGTCCCGTACATACTTCGTATACGATCGAGCGCAGCACTCCATGTCCTCACGGTCGCCTTGACTCCCTGCCACCACACCGCGGCGTCGCCGGTCAGTAGCATTGGCAGTCCGCGTAGCGCGTGTTCGTCGGAGACGTTCGAGCACTCTTTGTAGACTTGTACTGCTTCGATGAAGGCTTCGAGGTGGTCGGCGCTTCCAGTCGCTCCATCATATCTAGCTGTGCACTTAGCAAGGGTCCCTGGCGGTTGCATCATGAACTCTGATGGCGTCGCTCGCGCAGGAGTGCTGGTCGCACCGGGCGCCTCCATGCCTGAAGGCGGCACGGGTTGGTACCCGCTCGTCATCCTTTCCATCAGGACGCGGTTTGTTTCTGCAGCCTTGGCGATGGTATCCAACAGCACGGAAAGCTGCCCTGCCGTCACGTTAGCAGGTGCCGTTACCGTCGTCTCTCCACCAGCGCGGTTGTCCTCCTCGTTGTCGTCATCGCTGTTCTTACGCCTCGCTCGTCCTTTCTTCGGAGCCATCGTAAAATAGCAACGACTCCGGTGACGGTAATGAAGACGATAGGTACTTGATACCTTCACTCACTATTACAACGACAAGTTAGTAACAATCCGTTAGAGGTGTTTCGGCCGGGTAAGTAGGTAGGTACTTAGGTATCGCGCGATGTATGTAGGTACGATAGTCCTGGTAGGTACCTAATCACTACACTACACACGCGTGCACATTCGTCCACTATTCGTATCGCCGCTAGTTGAGCGCCACTATGAGATAAACACACAGATATCGGGATACAGTCTTTATTGTGGGTTCTACAATAGATATAGTGAACATCTATGATGACGCGTTGCGACTCGACTGCCGAGCAAAAAGGGCCGACGGGCGGCGCGAGCGACGGCCGGCCGCTGAGGGGCTTTACGTGAAGTGCGGGGGACAACAGGTCGCGTTGCTAAGCAACGCGTTCGCGGTATCTGCGATACGTAACTTTACTATGTGTACTACTAGGTATAGCTAAAAATGCTGTGGTGCTGTCGGGATGGGTCTTACACTTTTTAATTTAACCTTTTTAACTACCGTAGAATTTTCACTCATACAGTCAAGTCAATCATCGGTTGTAAGCTCCAAAAATGAGCATGTAGGTACTTTTAATTAATAAATGTATTTTCAACTCAATAACTAAAAAAAAATTTTTAATTAATCTGCGGTAGTTTTATTTATTCCTTGCTATAGCATATGTAGGTAAATGAATAAGAAACACTGTCGTTTATCATTGACATGTCTCAGTCAAGTACTTTTAAGGGGACAGAAACAAAGTGGGGGCCACATTTCCACCTTCTACAACAAACATAACATCGCCTAAATTTCGCAGTGATGCATGCGTTGACTCTAAAATTGTAACTAAAACAATAGCTATTTTAACATATTAAATAAAAATTTAAATTAAATACCATCAAATTATTATCACGTAAAATAACGGGAAGTAAACCTCCAGTTGTTATTAACATTATACTGACAACGGGCCGCCTGTTAGACGTCTAATAAAGGTAATATAGATAAATTTGAATAACCGCTCACGCGGCCAGCGATTATTCGACTCATTGCCGTTGTTTGGCCAAGGCAATTTACACACGGACGCACGGGCGCCGATGCATGGTAAAACTACATTTATGACTTTGTTATCGTATAAAGGAACACAAAGTGTGATTTTTAGTATTGTATTTGAAAAGATGTTCAAAATAGTTCAAAATTTTATAAAATTTGATGTCAGTATATTTAAATAAGCCACATCAAACATCGACTTCCGTATAAATGGCTCCATTTTTCGTAAAATATTTTTAATTAAAAGAGTAAACTGATAACCTTATATAGGTATATTTTATGTTTTAAATAAGTTAAGGTATTTATTCTACACCTAAAATAATGAAAAAAACAATAGCTATAACTTAAAATATTTATTTACAAGCACGTAAAAACTAGCTAAAATTCTCACAAGGCGGTAGGTTTACTTTTAAACTAAAGAATTAATTTCAAGATTATACTATTACACTTCTTGGCATACATCAAAATGAAGCTGCGTTCAGTGGGAATAAAACAAACATATAACAAATATGCTAAGTTGGATAAATATAAATAATTTTGAGACAGAACCGCCGGTAAAGTCGCTGGGATCTTAAAGTCCCATGGCTAATTAAGGTGATATTTTTGTTGTGACTTTAAAGTCCCAAGGCCGCGTGAGCGGATAAGAACGGTGCTTGTATGACGATATCAAGAAGCTAACATGCGAGTACCTAATCGAAACAGGCCTTAAGTATTGCTGACTCACTTATGTGGACGACATTATTGGTTGTTGACAGACTGACTACATACTCATTAATTTTCTGTTTAGCAAGGACTAAAGCAACCTTATATACCTCTTCAGTAACGCTGTATTGATGATACCATACTACTGTTATTTAGCATTCGCCCAAAAGTATATCAAGATTTAAAAGCAAAGTGTGTAAGTATGATTATGGGTTATTGATACCTGAAAAAATGAGTTAATTTTTAATAAAGGAATTAATGGCAAACAGAAATCCTGCACAAATCTGCTGGATGCTCTGGATAGCACTAGTGCTGTCATGGCGATTAACCACCAGGAAACCACCCTGTCACTTAATAAAACAAGTACAATTTGAAAAAAAAATCAGTTATTGGAATGTATCTCAAAAACTACCGGCCCGAATTTGATGAAATTTAAATGGTTCCACACGGGAAGACCCAGCTTTCAAACAAAAAAAATTTGAGAATCTCCAATTCACACAGTCGAAAGTTATGAGGTAACAAACATAAAAAAATACAGTCGAATCGTGTACCTTTTTGGAAGTCGGTAGAAAAATACTGGAAAGACTCACGTAAATTTGACCTTCGCCACGTAAATATGATGAAGCCACGACTCGCACATTATCCTCAGCACCATGTTCAACGTAGTTATATCTTCGGTTGCTTGAATAACTGGAAGCAACATTTTACCTGAAAATGTCAAATATTTTCAACGAATAAATAAACTATGGTTAAAATGCCTAACTGGCTATCGTTGATTTCCTTTACTTTTCCTAGATTTGTGTTTATTTTTCTAGATTCGAGTTTTGACGTGTACCTAATAGGTATTGGTGGATTATTCAAATGATTTATTTGTGATACAAGGTAAGACAGGATCTTAAAATATATTATTGTAGGTACATGCTGTGATCTGCTTTAAGCGTACAAATGTTAAGTAAAAAACCTAGGAGTAAATAACTATCTAGATTAGTAAAATTAAAACATTGTAGAATATGTGAAGATTAAATTAAATTGGTAAATTGTCATTAAATTAAACGATGTCAATAACATATGGCTAGTTTGTCAATAATTACATAATTACAATTATTAACTGTTAAGTGTTGGTATCGGTGCATGAGTGTAGGCATCTACTATATAAAAATAAGTCGGGTTTTCCTTCCTGACGCTATAACTCCAGAACGCACGAACCGATTTCCACGGTTTTGCATTCGTTGGAAAGGTCTCGGGCTCCGTGAGGTTTATAGTAAAGAAAATTCAGGAAAAATTTAAAAAGAAAAGCGGGAAAATCTTTTTTCACATACAGCGCCATCTCTGATACATAGCATGTACTACAAACCAATATTTTAAGTAGATGGCGCCAAACGAAATGTTAGATAAAACGAAGCCATCTGGTGGCGAAACGGAGTTCGCAGGGTTTGCTAGTAGTGTATAAAATCATGAAAAATTTGTTTTTGTGTTTCGCTCGTCATTCGCTCTAGAAAGTTATAGGTGCATCCTCCGGACCCTCCACAGACCGACTGAAACGCAATAACAAGGTAATTACCTCACGCTGGTGTTATGTGGGAGTGTGGTACTTCCCCGGTCGTGCCGGCCCATTCGGTGTAACCCATGGGATGGGGTTACAGCGTGACACTTCCACCAACACTTAGTCTTATTAAGAGCCGGTACTATCTCACGTTGCTTATTTTCCGCCTCCATATCTTCAAATATACTGCTCCTTTCACTTTGAAATATGGCAAAGTTCAGGATATAGTCTAAATACCATGTTACGCGAAAACACGATTCAATAAACATTTCTCAATAGAAAAAAATCTCAAAGTGGCTTCCAAATTGTACAATAAGCGTCTATAACTCAATGAATACTTTAAGTAAGATCTTGAAACTTTCCATGATAATTGAACTTTGTTTACCTAAAAACTCATGTACATAGGTGGAGTGTTCTGGCAGCGGCGGATCAGTGACCCGGCGCCACTCAGCGTTGGTCGGGAATATCATAGTGAGATGCGCGAGGCTCGTTGTCGCGCATACAGACGATAGCACTGCTGTGATCTCTTCTGTTGCCTCCTACAACCAATACAAATTACATACTGAAGTCACTCAACACCCGAACCCCTAAAAATGCGTAGAACTATAGCTTCTCCAAGCGTTTTTTACCGGTAGTTTCATGGCAAATGTTCTGAAGAGCTTTGTAATCTTATTCCTTCCTCACCATTCCGCTCCCGAACTACTCGTTCCGGCCGAGCATTGCATCCATATACTGTTCAAACTTCTTACCACGAACCAAAAAGTTTGGCAGTTCCTACCTCTGTCGTGTAAGTAAATTGTGGAATGCTTTGCTTGCTACGTATTTCCTTGTAGCTTTGACGCTGGGTCTTTCAAGCGGGGCGTGAAAAAGCAAATATCAGGTCATCATAGGGGTGGCGATTAGTGCAGCTTACGGCTGCACTAATGGTCATTGCTTCTTGATTCCATCTTCGCTTTCCATCAGGCAAGAGATGTCACTTTGATGAACGACTATAAAAAAAACCATACCTAACATCACGCCCGTTTCCCGGAGGGGTAGGCAGAGATCACAGATTTTCATTTGCTACGATCCTGGCATACTCACATACTTTCTACATAATCGTCGGTTTTGACCTCGCCTTTATTCGGACCATCTCCGATTTGATCGGAATACCTTCACCGAGGTCTACGTCTTTCATTCACTGCATACACGCTCGCCTTGACACGTATTTCGTCAGTCTACTTTCAATCATCCTTTCTACATGCCCAAACCATCGAAGCATACCTTTTTCAACTCTAGTCACTACATGTTCATTCACTCCACACAGCTCTCTTATAATGCTGTTTCTAACTCTATCTCTCAAACTCACACCACACATACATTGCAAAACTCTCATCTCAACTGCATTTATTCTACTTTGATGCTTCTCCCACCATACCCAACTTTCGCTCACACATCAGTGTCGGCACTAACACTCTTCTATGTACGGCCAGTCATAAAGTAAATACGAATTATACATTGGATTAAGTACCTCTAATAGCATGTTCTAATTCTTATTTTATACTAGCTGCTATTTTATGGCGCCCGCGTGATGATGACAATGATGAAAAGTATTATACACCCTATTTGTATAAATAATATAAAAAAAATGGGCGGTACAAAAGTGTTAATACATTGTAGATATGTAGTCAAATTTTTTTATTACTTCACAGTGAAATAATTATTAATTGTTAAAGTTTTCGAAAATTCCATCTAAAAGTATGGACACCATCTTAACAAAAATACTACATGCCTATGTACAACTTATTAATGAAAACACATGATTCGCGTCAGTGAAAAAATATCTCTCTTACTCTTTCTTACACCCCCCACCCGAGCGTTCGGTGTGAAAGAGATTGTCGACTTTCGGCTTTCGTTCGTTCGTTTTCGGAAGAAACAAAGGCCGCGCGGTGGCCGGGCGGAGGGTGCGGGGTTGGTCCGGTGGCCAGGTCTAACGAGCTAGGACGCGAGTTTGCCGAATGTTATGATTATGAATGATACATTTCAATGTAGGGGTGTTAAGTTTCATGCATAAACCGCGCGCATGTAGTATATCTTAATGAATAGTGGAAATGCCTAGAATAAAATTTGTAGGTGTGAATCAATCTAGACGTTTGACCAAATATTGATGATTATGTGGGTTTTTTTTAAAGTAGTTTTAAATATTCTTCCCATGTATGTATTAAGTACCAGCAGCATATAGTGCTGTTTTTTTTTGGTAATTATACAAATTAGGTGTATGTGCTTCCCCGGATATAATCTATAACCTTGCCAAATTTGATTACGATCCGTTCAGCCGTTTTTAAACGTTAACAGTTTTTAAATATATATTTTTACAATGAAAGCAGCCTAAGTTACTCCTTATAACATCTTCCAGTCAAAGGCCCGTTAAAATATGTCTAGCCGTTTCAGAGATTAGCCGGAAGAACAAACAGTAGACAGACAAAAATTTTAAAAATGTTGTTATTTTTTATTTCACATTAACAATAACTAATCCATCAACATACAATAAATATGTCTCGAGACCATACAATAATTTAAATTACATTTTATGTTTAAAACAATAACAATTTCGCTGCATATTGTCTATTGTACCGATACTGCTCCGACCAAAATCGAGCTGCGTGTGGCCAGTACAGGGGGCCGATTACACTAACTAAAATGTAATTGAACCTTACATAGCTGGACGGTTTCATCATTCATTAAGATCCTTACTTGTAAGTAGATTAATTAGTTAATATACCTACTGTTTTTGTTTTGTGCGGTAAGCAATAAAGAGTTATTTTATTGTATTGTTTTCTTATTCTGGTATTGAAAAGCAGTCTAGCTCATTTACGTTTTTGTTGACGGCAGTGATCGATCAAAACTTTATATTCTGCTAACTCGATAGATCATGAACGCGAAGTCATTCGTACTTATATAGTAGCTTTTAATATATTTATAGTTCGACCACTACAATTATATTAGAAGAAACACTACTGGCAGTAGTATTGGTCTCCGCTCAACCCGTACACTCGCCAGTCGCCATATTAATATAATAAAAAATGCCATTCTGAATATCTATCCTCTCACATATACAAAAGTGAAAAATATTACTACAGACTGGCTTAAAACTCTCACATAATAATATGACGACACAGAAATGTTAATAAGACGCTCATTATTTAATTAACATAAAAGCAAATCATATTTTCTTATATCCTTGGAAAACTACAATGCAGGCACATAAATACACTCACAAATCACAAACACAAACATTGTATACACACTCGCACACACACACACGCAAACACACACACACACACACACTCTGTATGCGCTACTTATTAAATATATTTAAGAAGACTTACTTAATAAGATTTAGAAGTTTTACACTTCCAAATGTATAATGTACTAATTTTCCAGAAAACAGAGAGGGCTTTGGCGCCCGAAACACAGTTTAACTACTAGCTCAGGCGTCAAATGTTCCATATAAACTACTAAGATGTATAAGTTAAGTACATTAATTTATTTTAGGTATTCATTATAATGTCATTATGTTATGTCAATTAATTATTATTATAATTTAAAAAAAATCTCGGATTTCATCCGGCCCTTTACAAAGGCATAAGTGGTTGCAGCCAACACTTGTGAGGCCTGTTTGGTATAAAAAATACAAAGTAGTATAAAAACAGAAACATTTTGGATGGATGATGGTTACATAGTATATCTATTACAAAAATTGGTAAAATGGCAAGACTATTGAAAGAACTTACTAGTGAAAAGGGAGATAGTGGCCTATTGAAGAGACTACGGCACCTGCCAATTTCAGTCTCATTTCAAAATATTTAGGCAGGTGGTGACTTGCCACCCACTTAACGGGTACCCCATATTATTATTATTTGGCCAACAATACAATAGATTTCTCGGAAGTTATACTATTTTTCTAGGAATTGCGACATGTATGGTTAACTCCTCATATGTATGACCCATACTTACATTACAAATCACTGAACAATTTTGTATGGTACTAGAGATTATTTACTACAACGTGAGGAAATATGCCTACTTGTGGGCCTAATTTCAGGAAAGAGAAAAAATAACAAAAAGATAAAAAATTTACAATGCAATCTTAGCACTAAACACATACGTATTTTTATTTGGATTTATTGGGACATTCATTTTGTTATGTATTCTATTATATGGCGGGCACTATACCTTCATGCTTGCTTACATTCTAATATAAGAGTGGAGCTTACTTTTAACTTTTTAATATTCACTTTCACTTCTGATACTAGCTTTTCTCTCATCTTAGCACAAACATTTTCATGTACTCCAATTTTTCCTGGAAAAAGAAAACATTATTAGTTGCAGTATCCATTAAATACAATGACTTTGCAAAAAAAATGCACCGTTCTTAGTAACCCTTGCTAATTACGGGATCCATGTCATTCAACGTCAATGATGATATCATCAAGTCATCAAATTAGTCGAAACACTTTTCAGTAATTGGAGTGTAACTCAAAAACTGCTATAGACCGAATTAGAAATGAAATTAAATTTAAATGAGTCCATTTCGGAAGTAAGTATACTCTACTAAACAAAAATAATTTTGAGAATCGGTCCACAAATGGGGGAGCAATAGGTGAACTTACACAAAAATAATACTTACATACAGTCGAATATTAAAACCTCCGCTTTTTAGAAGTCTGTTAAATATAATACATACTTAATGCTTTACACGTTCGCAAGCTATTATTCTCTGCGTTGAACTAATGCTCAATACAATTCACATGGTCAGGTCCCTCAGGTACGTTATTGAATCAAGTTATAATAAGCAATACCTGCTTCAATAGTGACGCTATGATCTGCAAATCGCAAGTTGACCAGTTGTTCCATACACGCTTGCATGTCGTTCTGGGCTATTCGGAAGAAATCGTCCATTTCCCATAGATTCGCGAGTCTTCGTGTCTCCGCTAAGCACCACAGCCGATATGTGTGGATGGAGTGATCTGAAAAGGTGTTTAACGGTGATACCAATATCATATTTTATTTTAACATCATAATCATAATCAGCCCATTTTATTCCCACTGCTGGGACTCGAGCCTTCCTCTCGGAGAGTGGAACATTTTTAACATAATATAAGAAGAACTATTATATATAGCTAAGTATATGCCACAGGTAATTATGTACAACAGATAACACAAGTAACACGATTTGTATTGAAACCAAGCGTGCCGACTTTTTATTGAATCGAATTATACGTAAACTTACGCATTATATTAAGCGTAAGTTTTAAAATAAGTAACCTGTGATAAGGAATATTTTGTCGTTGCCTTTGGAGGATCCAAATGTTTGGGCCATTGCAGTTAATTATCACGCAATTTGAATTTCGCGGCCGTCCGCAACAACAGACGCAAGAAGAGTGTAAGTAGCGGCGGCCAACCATGACGCTTGGTCGGTGTTCGAACACGGGAAGTAGGTACACGCATTTGCGTTACTAATTGTACATATATATCTGTGGTCTACGCCGTCCTGTCATACTTTGAACTGTACCTTACCTAAGTCACTGGTTGAAATGTTGAACGAATAAACAGTTAAAATGGGAATAAACGTTATTATGGCAATATTAAGGCCCCATAGAAGTAACGTGTACTTCATTTACAAGTCTTTAATTTATGTAATTTACTATTATACTTGTTTACGAGTACTACAAATATAATTTGAATAATTTAATACCGATTTCCATTCTATTCAGTTATTGGAGTGTAACTCAAAAAGTACTAGACCGAATTAGATGAAATTTAAATGGGACCACCCAGTCGAAAGTTATGAGGTAACAAACATAAAAAACAGTCGAATTGAGGACCTCCTTCTTTTTTTGGAAGTCGGTAGAAAACTACATCGCAATAAGTACACTTCATTCAATTCAATATTTCAACAAGCACAGGTTTAAATAAGCAATGCAAGCAGATCTTTACATTATTGAAAATTAACTCAAGTCGTCAATAGTATAGTATAATGGTATTTGAAAATAAGGTGGCCCTTTCGCTACAGATATAATAAAATAGAGAACAGTAATTAAAGGCTTATTGTTATACAAACGTGTAAAAGAGAAAACGATTAACTTATTACCAAAGACATGTGTAACAGAGATGGCGATATATTTGTCATACAACAGAATAAATAAAAGCGGCGACGATATAATGGCTTAGTACCACAGGAAAGTGCAACAAAGACGGTGATATGTTGGCTTATTGACATGCCAACGTGTAAAAGAGGTGATATATTATCATACAAATAATAATAATAATTCTAATCTCTATTTGCAATTTAGGTACAATGTTTTGTATCTACTACTATCACTCGATATTTTAATAACAATAGAAATAAGTGGTTACCTTATTAATTGGTTAAATGTGTAATAGAGAGGACGATATAGTGTAGGTAGTACAAATGTGCAAAAGTGATGATATAAAATAATAACATAACTCTGTGACATAACGAAATCAATGACTGAAATGAAACTTACCAAGTCTATGCAATATAGGTATTTGTTCTACAATTGGCAAGTCTTCAATAGGCGCTCCCAGTATGTAATCCCACGTTACCTCACATTGGTTATTCAGTGTTACCAGTTCTTGCAACATCAAAGCGAAAGCCGCGCCAGATTCAGTACACTGCAATATAAAATGAGATTTCAGTCATTCATGATGAAACTCGGGTTCTTAATTAGGTTTATCAATTAATCAGTCGAATTTCCATTAATCCTTACTATACTGTGATAATTAAAACATAAGATTTATGAATGAAACTGACGTATATTTACGTCTCTGGTAGGCAAAGGGTTAAAGGGTTTTGTATACTCATTAGAACCCCTCTTGTTGGTTTGTGTTTTTGTGTGACTTACCTCTGAAACATATACTGATAAATCCGGATGCAGTTTTAACGACGTTGGTTTCAAATTTGTAGTTAATGTTGCCCTGAAAATATAAAATAAATTTGTTAAGTTAGAAATTTGTTACACTCATATATATGATATTAAAATAACTAACATTGTTTTGAGTGTCCTCACCCAAAATGTTTGTCCCATGACGTAGATAGTACGTGACAGCCTAAAGAGTCAGCCAGCACTCTTAGAGCAGATAAAACTAAATCTGGAGTATCTGAAATGTAAGTAAAACTATATATACAAAAATGAACCCCTATTTCTCCTGGTCACGTTATAACTTGAGAACGGATGGAACAATCTCGCTAATTCTTTTTTTTTGTGATAAATATTGTGAGGATGACAGAAAAACCAAGAAAAGATGGGAGGTTATGGCGAGGGTGAAGGCCGAGTCTACTACGCAAACGATGTCGCGGGCAGGCGCTGGTATATACACGTAATTTGTATAATTACAAAAAAAAATGGGCGGTACAAAAGTGTTAATACATTGTAGATATGTAGTCAAATTTTTTTATTACTTCACAGTGAAATAATTATTAATTGTTAAAGTTTTCGAAAATTCCATCTAAAAGTATGGACACCATCTTAACAAAAATACTACATGCCTATGTACAACTTATTAATGAAAACACATGATTCGCGTCAGTGAAAAAATATCTCTCTTACTCTTTCTTCCACCCCCCACCTGAGCGTTCGGTGTGAAAGAGATTGTCGAGGTCTTGCGAGAATGCCCGAGCGCACAGAATGAATAATAATATAATACACATATACTAATAATAGAATACTAACGAGCTAGGAAGCGAGTTTGCCGAATGTTATGATTATGAATGATACATTTCTATGTAGGGGTGTTAAGTTTCATGCATAAACCGCGCGCATGTAGTATATCTTAATGAATAGTGGAAATGCCTAGAATAAAATTTGTAGGTGTGAATCAATCTAGACGTTTGACCAAATATTGATGATTATGTGGGATTTTTTTTTAAAGTAGTTTTAAATATTCTTCCCATGTATGTATTAAGTACCAGCAGCATATAGTGCTGTTTTTTTTTTGGTAATTATTCAAATTACGTGTATACTGAAAACCAACACGAAATTCCCAAAAATATCTGTTATTGATTATGTTTAATTTTGCTAGAATGGTGATTCTTCTAGTTTTGACGAGTAATAGCGGTACACAAGAGCGTAGGTTACAAAGTATGGATCATTAGTAGTCACTCTAGTACATTTAGAATTTCGTACGACCAGCAATTTCATTCGATCGAGTGAGCAAGTCTAATAATTATAGCTTTTCGAACCTCTACGCAATGCCCCATGCACATTTGTAATTGTTGGCAGAATAACTGGCATTGAGGTGGTACCAACCGATAAGTAGTCTTGCACAATAGTCCTACCAGTTAATACTCCCGTAATGGGATTTTCCATGTTGCTGTTAGTATAGACAGTTCCATACCCATCAAAGTCATACAGGACTACAAGCAACTTAGTCGAAACGTACTAAGCAAATAGCGTAAGCAATGTTATTAATTGTCAATCAGTGCTATATTACATTTCTTGCAATGAACATATTTCAAGTAAAAGTCCAAATCCTTTTTTCAAATGTATTCACCGCTTTACTAGAACGTGATTTAGACAGGAGAGTAACTTAATGAGTGACTTATTTATTGGACTATAACTTGGACTCTGCATACTTGAATATTATTCTCACTTGACAGAACTATAGATATTTACATAAATAACTTGAGGCCACTCCTCAACACATGTGTGACTTATGAAGAAAAAAGTATAAAATTACTGACATACCGAGCACAACATAATGATAAGGGTACCATAGGAAACTTACTATTGGCACTGAATGTTTGGAATAACCACTCTCGAAGATTTTGGCTCGAATTTGGAGACCTAAAACCAAAATAGATATTGTTTTTTATGCAATTAAATTATGGGCCAAGTAATTGGTAACCATCACGTTTGCCCATAACTGATGCGGAGCTACCTACAACTTGTTGGACACTGTACTGAGATCTAGACCTCAAGATTTTCGGTTTACGACCATAACACCAATGTCATTCGCCCATTTTTGAATGCCTTTCTTCCAGTGATTTCATTTATTACAGTTCCCTTCAGACCTTAACCTTGTTTATTACCGCTTTGAGTGAGAATAGCTGGCTCTGATTAAGCGCAGAGCACACCGCCAGCTAGGGAGCAAGAGAACGAGCCGGGCCAGCTTCAGTTCACCCCTTCTCATACTTAAGTTCACACACAGAACTACAGAGATAAGCTTCATCGAAGAACGAAATAAAAATAAAACTCGTTCGCGTAGCTAGGCTCCGTACTTCAATGCATCGTTCACTCGGCTCGACGAAAGTTCATACGATGATTTAACTTAAAATGTAAAGAAAAATATAATATAACTGAAGGACGGATTACGGAACGCACCCCTCGCTCTCCCGCCCGCTCGCTCGCCCGTCCGTCCGTAGTTTTCGGAGTGAACCCACATAATTTAGCTGGCCAAAGATTAGCTTAGTTGATATAGTTTCCCTTTTCTCTCATAGCTCGCCAGCTCGCGCGCTCGCTAGCTGGCGGTATGGCCTGTGCTTTACCAACCAAGACGAACTCTTGTGCCAGAGGCCTACCATCTAGAAGGGCAGTCATGCCTCTTGCTACTATAGTATAGACAGAACAGTTACTTATGTGGATTACTAAAAGTGGTCATTGTAGCCCTTACATGCTCCAGTCTACGAACACATTCATCAATTATAAGGTAAGATGGCGGTCAACCGTTAGACAATCAAGTACAAACTAATATACTTTTTATTACATGATTTTAAAGCGCTAACGCCTGCTTAGCAAAACAAAAAATTTAAATGATTCTGAGAATAATGTCATATCATTGGACGGTGTTCGAACCCGCGTCTTCCGAAAATCCGTGTCAAACGCCTACCGCTACGCCAGAAGGCACCCATCCGAGCGTCGAATTTATCTTTAGAAAATATTAACGGTCGTGAGCGCCATCTATTGAAAAACTTGAATAGTTTTTACAAACACTTAACTGTTGTTGTAACTATTTACAATTTTAATAATTAATTTACGCATCCGTCAACGTTAGTTTCATTCATAAATCTTTTGTTCTAAGCGTAATCATGATGCCGAGTCATAAAGCAACAACGCCTGCTTACCGAAAACAAATTTTGCTATTTTAGAGAGGAAAATTGTATATCCTCGAGCGGGATTCGAACCCCGAGTATTCCGCCAATCCATGTCTTATTTTTATCTTGACTTTTTAACGAACATGGTTACGGGTAGACTGTACTTTGTTCACAATTACTTTTGAGTGATTTATAATAAATACTAATGACTTGCCTAGTAGCTAAGGGATAGGATGACCACCAAAGCAGAATATGTTCGAGATAGCTACCGACATCACCCCACAGTATATTCTGGTAGTACTCGGTTACTTTGTGTGCGGCTTTCTTACTCGCTTGAATACGACCTGCAACAAGGAATCTTTGAAGAATATATTTGAAGTTGCGTAACGAGATATTATGAAACAACCATGTCGGAAACTAGCTTCGCCCGCGTTTTACCCGCTCGGGTAATGCCTATACCACCAAGGTATTTTTGAACTGTTTTTTGAACCCTTATTATTATTGTTAATATAAAAGACACTCCTTATGACATCAGCCAGTGAAAGTCTCATCAAAAACGGTCCAACTATTTCGGACTGTCAACTAGTCTGAACACAACGACGAGTTAGTTCGGAGCGAATTACTAGTTTACTCATAAAAAGTGCTGACAGATATAATTATTAACTTACCAGATTTTAACTTCTTGACGCCATTGGTTCCTAATAAATTAGGCGACATGTGTGCGACGGTGTCCAGAAGTATTTCTATGTAGATTTCTTCACTTTGTAGTATTCCGTTAACGTTCTCTGAAAACAAACATAATACATAAACTAAGTGGGTATTCTACTTCGGGGGTACTCTAGCATTTGCCCGCGACTTCGTTCGCACGGTATAAGGCTACCGCAATCCCTTGGGAACTGTCGTCGAATCCGGATCCAAGCCTGTGTTAAGAGGATTGCATAGCTAGTACGAGTACTTTACATTCTAAAAGAAATAACTCTTTTCTACCTCTTAACATTGTCTGATTTCAGTGATTTTTTTTTCATGTAATCATCACATTGTTTACTATGCCCGTACGTTTTGATTTTTTCCAGCTTTTTAAGTTACTTAACTGTTGTGTATGATTAGTTTAAAGACTACAAATGGTTACTTAAAAATTACGAAATCGATTTTACTACCTACTTTTTTATATTATTGAGCACAAAACAGTAGGTTCTTCGTCGGTCGGACGGAGCACACTCAGATTTTCTTATAAATCATTATGATTTATTATTAAACATAACTCCTGAGTTTCCAAACAATTGTGATGAAATTGAAATGGCAACTAAAACAAGAATTTTCAAAATCATAGCACAACTGACGCACGTATCGGTGATTGGAACAACCGAGCTGTATTATCTCAGCAATCTGTAGGCCACCAAGGGAAAAGAGGATGTTCAGCTGGTTGGAGTACAGCTGGTCAGTTAAATTATTTTATCTCTGGCCATTTAAGTTTCCCGAGTGAGTCAGTCCGAGTTAAAATAACTTTAAAGAAACTGTAGTCGAATTTATTATAATTACTTTTTGTAGTAAGTACTACATGATCGACAATTGTTAATGAATAATGATCTAAACAATTTGAACCTACCTTCACTACAAAAAATATTCTCAAGCGCGCATTCATTAGTTAACAGAGACGTATATGGCACATCTGCATCAGAGTTTTGTCCGCTCACTATTTCATTCAACATCTTGTTATGTTCATTCTTCATGTCAACGAGACTTTTGGCCTGTTTCATTTTGTTTTTCTTATTTTCTATAAAGGCCTCTCGGCGTTTCTCGACAGACATCTCGCGGTGGGATGATGAGGCGGGTGGGGTTATATGTTTTGTTAAAGTGCTGGAAATCAAAGAGTATCGTTACAAATAGAAATGTTAAAATTATGTTGCACGAGTTATAACATGGGTTGCGTTATTTGAATCAAGCTGTGTGCTGCAAAACACCCAAAAATTCAAAGGAAAATCTACATAAATGTCCATGTCATGTCACTGAATATTTATTTAAATAAAAATATCTTCACGCTGAAAGACCTCAATGGATTTGGATGATATTTGGAATGGGGATAGCTTCCAAGCATATGCTACTTTTTAAGAGGATTCATCCCACGCGGATTGATGCTTTTATTATATAATTATGATGTCTGTTATGTAGATCGTTTCCTGGGTCATCTTAAAATTTGTAATCTGCACAATGTTTCAGGCTTTTTTCAGTTTCTAATTATTATTACTACTATTTGAAATTTTGTGACAAATCGGGATTCCTCGTTTTACGTCACAAAAAATCGAATTCTGAACTGGTACTTTGCAAGCAGGTTCTTGACAGGTACTTAGGTATTGCATTTTGAACACTGTCATGAAATGTGAATTTCAGTACCTACAGTGGTACAACAAAACATTTATACAAATTTAGGTATGTAGTTTAAAAATGCTCGTTAAATAGGATACAATTTGAATGTAAAATGTATCATAAACTTATTTAGTAGGTCCAAAAATGTAGGTACTTGTACCTACATTTTTGGAAATCGGCCGTGAAAGGTCAAAAACGAAGGAAATTTCAATGTTTCCAAAAATCCAAATACAGTTCGAAAAATTATATTTTTTGCTAAACTAATGTAATACTGAAAAAATACCAAAAGAAAAAGAGAAAACGTACGGTCTACGAAGTAATCATCTTCATGAATTGCCTAAATTAATTTAAATGTTTTATAATAATATATTTGTAATATTCTGCAAGTAACTGTGTAAAGTAGCTCACTGATATATCTCCAAGCTGCCTGCGCTGCTTTGGCCGGAATCGGAATCGGAATTGTCCTCGGGAGTATAAATTGTGACAAGACAATTGATAAGACGTTGGCAGTTCGTCTCTGCACGGCTCTTCGCTAGAACCTGCAAAAAGACACATTGCAGTTTACAGCCCATACAAAAATGATAATATTCGAACCCTGAAATAGCAAATCTAAACTAAGTTCCCCAACCCTTACTGTTGTATTTATAAAACTGTTCTGTTAAAGACAAGCAACGATTAAAGTTGAAAAATTGATTGACCCGAGCAGAACCATAAAACACAATATTGTACTTTTAGGTAGATACCTATAAAAACCACAAATTTATTGACAAAATATTGTTTGCCCCCAAAACTTTTCGTGACTTGTCGTCATACATTGTACGGGTACATGAGGGAGTACTTGGTACCGTGGCCCTAAATAATATTTTTACGGTAGTTGAGAAACATTTTTTGTTTTATAGGAATCATAAGGATGAGGATGAAGTTTGTCATAAAAAGTACATTATTCTCCAATGATTCTCTCGTCTTCTACTACTGATTAATTATGTTAATATAATACTACACGAGGTTTGATTTTACTATTAGATGTTTCGGAGAGACGCAATTTTTCGTGATTAACCCTGCATTAGTTAGATGATAGTCTGCAAGATAGTTGTAGGGCTTTACCAGTTATTCAACCGTGAAGCGGTAGTGTGCAAACATTACTGTATTTCGTTGAAGGAAAATGTTTCCAGCGAAATTACAGGGCAAGAGTTAACATCTTATATCTCAGTTTTGAATCCGTGTAGTTCAAATTCTGAATGACACTGCACTGTTATGGGCAAGCATGGGGCCTAACATCAAGCGAGTTACTCGTAACGTCACCATTTAATTTTAAAAAATATGCTGAAAACTAGGGGTACCTATAGTACCTATACCTACTTTAGAAGCTCTTACTGGCTAGGCTATACGAATAGTGACATGTTTTCATACCTGAACTATTTTAGTCAACGTGAGAGTCTTGGTTTCGCTTATGGTGGTCGGATAGGTGTTGCTCCCGATATTGAACTTAGCCACGAATTTCTTGTAGCTCAAACCTAGCAGGTGGTTATATGTACTCACTAAGCTGAAAGTTATGAAACTTTGGTTACAACATAGGCATACATTAAAAAAATACATATCGACGGCAACGTCTTCAAGGATGGTTTTTGGGAAAGTTTGTTTTTATCCATCTAGCCAAATTTATTTAATCGAGTATCGGTGTAACATGTCCAAGTTAAAGTAATTATGAAATATTTATCATACATAAAAAAAATATGTCAATTAACCATTTTCAATATTCGTGAGGGCAAATTTTCAAAGGTGATTGACAGGGTTTGGACCAAATGCTGCCCAGAAATGAAACTAACTCTAGCATGTTCCTGGCATCAGTTAATATTGGAAAAAAAATAGTAAAAAAAAACGGTGCCAAAATGGTGATGAATGATGATGAATCAAAATATATAGCCTATGTTCATTAGCGATAATGAAGAATTCTAATGGTGAATGATTTTTTAAATCCGTCCTGTGATTTCGGAGCCTACTCAATTCAAACAAACAAACCAATGAATCTTTCCTCTTTATAATATTATTAGTACTTATAGATGGAATCGAATCTTACCTTAAACAAGATTCAATAAGTTTTCTAGAGTCTTCTCTATGCAGGCACGTGTTGAGTATAGTCACGATAAGTCCATGTATAGCTTGCAGCATCACAAATCTCCTGCTGCACAGCTTGTCGAACATGTGGTCGTGTTTGCTTACCAACAAACCATTGTCCCGTTTCAACCTCGCCAGCTTCGGATTTAATTTGTAAAACGACTTCACTACCTTGGATAGATATTCTATTATTTGATCTAATACCTGGAAAAAAATCAATTATGGTGATGACTCGGTAAGTAGATATACTGTATATACATTAAACATACCTACATGTACTTTGGCATATACAAATAAATTATTGAATTTGTTGTAAGTACCTATATATTCATAACAATATGGGACAGTCATCAACACAATGACCTCTAAGCAGACTCCAAACTAAGCAGAGATTGGTAACCTGATGACTGATATAGGTACATACTTATATACATATACACACCCACACACGGGTCAAATTGATATGTTCATGGCACCCAAATGTTTAACCTGTCCGGGGATAGAACCATGGAACAGCGGTTAAGAAGACAGGGTAGCTAGTAACTTCGCCAACTGGCCAGTCAATAAGAAACGTCTTCCTGAAAGAAGGGGATTCCATCTTTTAAAAGCTTGTTGATCAGAGAGAGAACCAAAGTAGATATGACTCGCAGCATGTAAGTTGAACTATGCGCAGAACACATTTTCGGCTCTCCATCGAAGTGCTGTATGCGAACGCGGGCAGCGAAGGGCGGCGTGTTTGTCGCCGCGTAGCTATGGTTACGCACGGCCCCTCGCCCCGCACCTTCTGCGCATAGTTCAATTTACGTGCCGCGATCTATACCACCTTTACCCTCTAGTAGGTATACAGTGAAAATCTGATTTTGTTATTAGCAAAGGTCGCTGTTGATACTGAGATATATGAATTAAAATACTGATAAGCGTTAAAACCCCCGACACGGAAAACGTAGGCCACCCAAAAAGTGTGACGTGGCCCGTTAATAGAGGGACGATTTGCGCAAGGTGGCATTGGTTGGCAATTGGCAACTGCTCTAACTAGTGCTTCTAGCTGGGTTCTATATGTTAAGTATAGAATGGCATGTCGTTTACTTCCATGAAATAATAATCACGCAGGCGACTTCAAGTGGATTGGCAAAAACTATATGTGGAATGGTAACTTAGAAATTTTTCTATTGTCTGTTCAGTCATTCATCAGTTATTTTAGCTGACGTCCTATTGTAATGAAAAATCCACTAATATTATAAACGCGAAAGTTTGTATGTATAGATGGATGTTTGCTAATCTTTCAGACTCAAACGGTTGAGACAATTGTGATGAAATTATGTATGTAAGTTGACGCTATTATATATTTCAGAAACAAGTACAATTTGAAAAAATTAATACCGACTGCCATTCTATTCAGTTATTGGAGTGTAACTCTAAAACTACTGGACCGAATTTGATGAAATTTATATGGGAAGCACTAGCTTTCAAACAAAAAAAAATAATTTTGAGGTTCGGTTCACCCTATCGAAAGTTATGTGGAAACAAAAATAGAAAAATGTCAAATTGAGTACCTCCTCCCTTTTGAAAGTCGGTAGATAATTGAAAACTCAATTTAAAATTCTTTTCAGTTCTAGTTATAACATACCTATTCTAATTTATAATCAGATCACATTAAAATATAGGTATCTGCGCCCGAAAAAAAGTGTAAAAAGATAAATCTTTTCTTAAATTATAACGTAACAGACTAACGGAACAAAAGATATGTAAGACATTTCAAAAACAGTTGGTATTTTTAATGCCATATAAAGTGATGCGCTGCGCAAGTGGTAGATGCACTACGATTGCTAAGTTTTGTGCGGCACTGCATTGCGCTTGTCACCCAGAGACGGAGACCAGAGAGTTTGGTTTTTGGGTCCCTTTTGACCAGTATTGTCACTACCTACTCTTCAGTTCCCTTCACACCCTAACACAGTAATTTGCACACTACTGCTTCGCGGCAGAATATCTTGCACTGCGGTGGTACCAGGCAAGGCGGCCTCTTGCAGAAGCGACTTACCATTTAGTACTTTATAGGTTTCTTCACCTCTTACGATTCACATCCAGACAACGGACGGAGCCGCATGCCGCAGCTAGTTAGATATATATATAATTATACTTAACACCAACAACAGGTACCTAGGTATAATTTATATGCTTCCATTTATTTTAGCAAGTACTATTCAAGATTACGTATACTTTATATTTACCTAAATACTTTTTGATTATTTATTACGTGCATATAGACAAATAAATAAGATTATGCATAGTTAAAAAGTTCATCACAGCAGCTATACATTCATCACAAGTCAGGCTCAGGTTTTACACGATTCTATTAGTGTTGACTTCCAGTGAACAGCTGATTCACATAAACAAACTAATGTACTTATTTATTGGGCCTCGTCCTATTAATTAAAGGTGTTCTTACCTGTATATTCACCAATTCCATTATATATCTACGATTGGACAGCGAATGACTATTATTGGTCATCCCGGTATTTCCTTTCCACTTGTTATCTGCATCTAAAACCACTTTGGTAATACCGTAACATACTAGCTCCATTTCCCTGCAATGGTTGAATAGATCTTCTTCCTCGCTGGTCTCTTCGCTTATCCATTTCTTAAGCGAACTTGAAATCATTATAAAAAACAAAAATAGTTTCCCGAAACCAGTGTTATCTTCCGTACGTCATGGTAGCGACTAAACAACTGCATTTTGGACTCGTATTGTGTGTGCAAATCGATGTTAGGGGACGTCGGTGCCATCCAACTTTCGTACACTTGCTATGAACATATATAAAACACTAAGTACCTTGTCGCAGTGTAACTTTGCCATTATTTCAAGGCATTAATGAAATTCCAAGGTTTTCTTAGTGCGGTATGGTACTAAAGCGTACTTTTAAACGGCGTTAGAAGTTGGCGTCTAAAGCTGTTGTAAGACAACTTTGAAATCGCCTGCCGTTAAACTTTTTACTGCTGCTTAACCTCAGCCTTGATTTTATGGCAGAAAATTAGTTTGAGGTTCTTTGTGTCATTAAAAAACAATGTCAAAAACTAAATTAAGGTGGCATTATGTAACTTACCTTGAAACTGAAAGAAAATAATTTGTGACGCTCATAAAGCACACATTACCAAGACCACAAAAATGACAAATTGTGTACTTATTTTTGGTAGTGTAGGATTTTTAATGAACGCTTACCTACATAGCTTAACTTGCCAAGCAAACCACAGTCATGTCAGCTGATTAAATAAAGCTTAAAATCTACTAAAAAACTGCCATTTCATCTATTCTTAGTCAATAAACAAGCCACAAAAATTTCCAATATTTCTCCTTATTTTGCTGTCAGAAACAAACTACAGACCTATAATAAAGAAAAATGAAGAATCGATCACATGGCATGATTCACGTTAATATATTCGGTGATTGGGTTGTAAAAATGTCCATATTACTATGCAAATAGATACTTTTACAAGGGATGGGTATTAAATCTTTGATCGGTTAGTCCCTCGTTTATCGTTGACATGTCGATACCCGCGACAGCGACTGCTAATAATTGTACTTAGCGATAAAGATTACGTTAAGATAGCAAAGATCATTATCATAGGGCTCATATAGCCGTTACAATAGACGTCGAGTAGTATCGAATTCTTAAACTCGTGGTAAGGGGTTCGCCCCTTATCACGAACTTACACAATTGGCGTAGTAAGCCGGGTCAAGGAGAACTGACAATAAACCTGACCTCGTTGGATAGAGCACATTATGTAATTTGACCCTGCGTGAAGGCACTAACGCTAAAATAATTGTTATTTTAATACAGATGTTTTTATTACTTACATTCTTCATAATAAAGAATATCTTGATACATTTCAGAATAGGCAAGTACAGTGATTGTTTGAATTATAGGTTGAATTGGGCAGAGAAAAATAAGTACTTAATATTTAATTGCAGAAATGTAGGTAAACAGAACAAAACAAATGCCTTATTCTCAGTTTAAACCAGTATTCTTGTTAGGCAAATTTGGCCTTATCAGCAAGTATTTATTGTCACCACGGTTCAAAATAATCATGTGATGTAATCGGGCTCATATACAGCGCGTAGCAAAAAGGTGTAGTAATACTATAAGGTGAATATAAGGTAATATAATAAGGTGTGCATATCTACCTAGTCAGTATACACATGGCAAAGTATCAATATTTAATCCGCTTATATTTTTCAGTATAGAGAAAAATATTAAAAATAAATTCGGAAAGTATTGTTTTAACATTGGTTAAAAAAATATTTTCCGAATTTTTTTGACACCCTACTACCTATTCTTGCAGTTTGTTGAGTTCAATGCGCTCTACAAGCCACACGTCTTCTTCATTCGCCTCCCTCCCCCTACCTTGCATGCGGTCTCTCCGCGCGCCGCACCCCAGCCAAAGCCCCGCTTAGGCACCCTTCTTTACCTAGTCTACGTTTTGGAAATCATTGCCGTCTTTGGCCTAGTTTTTCAGAGATTAACCTGCTTGAGTATTAGAAATACTTTGTTTACTCATAACTCGTAATTTTGACTACTTCCTAGTACGCAGTAGTAGGTCCCTTTGTATGCGAGCTCCGTGTGTGTGGTTTTAGTATTACTACACATTTTTGTAACACTCTGCACATACATAAACTATTCTAAAATGATAAGACAGTTCATACTATATAGTTAGTTTTAATTACGAGGAAACAACATAAACTATTAACAAATAGTTAAAAATGTAATTCAACGACATTACAAATCGCTATATCGTGGGAAGATATAACTATCACAGTACAAAATAATTTATTGATAGCGCCCTGTAGAATTCCATTTCAACTTTAAAATGCTAGCGAAAACAGGTCAATAAATACCTACTTGCATTTAAAGATAACATTTTTTCTAATAATTAAGCATTGCGAGCTTTGTTTCTAAATTTATATTTCATATGTGCAGAATACACGTTTTAAAAATAATTATACAAAGTACCAACGTAAGCGAATACGATAAAGTTGAAGTATCTTTACTTGTGTGCCTTTGAAAATAATTGGACTCTTCAAATTGTATATAATAAAATATAGATATTACATCTACAAATCCAAAATATATGTTCTTGAATAATGAGGCTAATAATATAAATTCTAAACTTAAGTCAACGTTCACCAATGTACCCATTGAAAAGATAGTTAAATATATATAAAAGCTACCCCGTGTAAGTATGAATATTGTTATACTGCTTGGCTTTTATTCCATAAATCAAGAAGCAGTGCGTGTTTGTGTGTTAAGGGTGCGTTCAGTGGCCCATTACTGTCACGACATTATTCATTTTTTTTGCAATATTTATAGTAGTTCGTCACGAAAACTGCCAGTGCCTTTAGACATGTTCCTACTCAAATAAGTAACTATGTTTTGATACATAATGGGTTTATTATGAATGATGATGATGAATCAAAATTAAAACCTATGCTCATCAGGTAAAAAAATAGGATTGTAGTGGCGAAAGAATTTTGAAATCGGTCCAGTTGTTTCGTAGCCTATGGGGTAAACTGGGGTATTTTTGATGCGAAGTCTTTTCGTCAAAAATACCCCAGTACCTCAAGATAAGAATCTTCGACCAATGTGTGTTACCAGTGATGACTTATGGCACTGAAAAGTGGTCTCTTACTATGGGCCTCATAAGTAAGCTCAAAGTCGCACAACGAGCTATGGAGACGGCTATGCTCGTGGTTTCTCTACGTGATCAAATCAGAAATGAAGAGATCCGTAGAAGAACGAAAGTCACCGACATAGCCCAAAAGATTAGCCAGTTAAAGTGGCAGTGGGCAGGGCACATAACACGCAAAACAGTTGGCGGATGGGGCGGAAGGTTCTGGAATAGAGACCACGGACCGGCAAGCGCAGCGTAGGTCGTCCACCGACACGGTGGACAGACGACCTGATAAAGATCGCAGGATGACGTTGGATGCAGGCCGCTTCCAACCGGTGCTCTTGGAAAATTATAGGGGAGGCATATGTTCAGCAGTGGACGTCCTACGGCTGAGATGATGATGATACAGAATGGGTTTATGATGAATGATGATGACGAATCAAAATATATTATATACTATGCTCATCAGGTAAAATGTAAGATTGTAATGGTGAAAGATTTTTTCACATCGGTTCAGTAGTTTCAGAGCCTATTCAGTTTAAAAAAACAAAAATATTAGTATAGAGAAGAAATATAAACAGGTTTAATTATTTCTCAGAACTCAAGTAATCAATTAGTTCCATAGCTTCTTTAGCTCAGTTGGTAATAATCCTACCTTCAAAGCGTGGGGTCTCAGGTTCGACCCCCGGCCAGGCAAGCATTTGAGTGATAAGCAGAAATGCTTGAGTCTTGGATGTTTGTGGTGTGTTTGTGTGTATCGATGCCTCACGTGACACAGGGAAACTAGTGCAGGGGTATGTGTGTGTAAACGTTCCTTAATATTCACTTAACAAAACAAATTGTGTTAGCATTACTTTTTGATGTAACATTATACTAGCACCAATTGGCAAAAGTTTATGATATTCAACATTATCGCTCTCTAACTCAAAGTTCGCTTTTCGCATCAATCAAGCTGGACATTAACATGTCAAGCATTGAGAAAGTGTTGACAACACGAACATTTAGATGAAATTTCCTACTTCTAATCTAGTTTACATCGCATTTCTAAAGCGATAGATATGGTTAATCCAAAAGTTTTACATTCAAATGACAATATTTTCCCATACACTTAAGCAATATGTATGATATATACCTATGTTTTAGGCTTAGCGCAGACGAAGGTAAACTATTGCATATTTTTTACTGCAGGTTTATTATTTACGCAGCTCAGTTTTTATGTTAGGTTAAGTTTACTACACTTAGGTCTGGTTTTTCAATCAGATCAAAAATATCAGACTGATAAAATGTTAACCGACCAAATTTAAAACATGAACTTGTCTTTTTAACCACCAACATTCGCTGTTTTTATGTTGGTTGTGTATAGTATACATTTATTCGCAGGAATAGAGATTAATATTATGATTGAAAAACCAGGCATTATATATATATAATAAGATCACAGACCAAAAACTAAAGTTTTACCGATACACAGTTCGTCTGCGCAGGGCCTTATTACAATAGATCTAAGTCTCATAACAATAATAGCACCAAAAACAAACTTAATGGTAAACCATCAATAAATTGATATTATGAAATCGAATTCGCGTGAATGAAAAAGCTGCCAATTAAGTATTCAATATTTTGTTTATACTTCTCTAACTACTAAGCTGAATGATTTTTTGTACTTTGCCTCGAACTTTAAGTGAAAAATAAAGCTGTCTTAAGTTAAACTCGGTTTAAATATCCAGTTTAAAGCCAAAACATGATAAAAGTTATTATGCCCCTTAACCGTCGTTAACCGTTAGAATAGAATATACAGGCTGACTGGTTGAACACTTTACATATTGATATATAGTGCTCAGTACTCGATTCTCGTTCTAATTAAGAAAAAAAAATAGGTGCCTAATATTTACCTATTTTAACTTTAATTGTCTACTCAAAACAATAAACATGGTCACTCGCGGCGCGCGTGTAGTAGCGCGGGCGGCGCGGCCCTTTGGGTCATTAACCCCGTTCGGACGCAGCTTGATTCCTTTGAACGCGGCGCGGCGCTTTGGGTCATTAACCCCGTTCGGACGGTGTCCATAATTTTCGAGTTATAGCACATTCATAGAATGAAGGTTTCCTCTGTAGTTTAACGGTATTTTTTAATTTTATTTTTTTAAACGTTTCATGTGACCATGAATTATCATGTCCTTGTTTATGTAAAGTGTTCAACCAGTCAGTCTGTATATACCTAGCAATATTTTTTTTTCTTCATAACGGATTTTCTAGTGTGTCTGGTACAATGACAGTTGATAAATTACAAAACGGTCAAATAAACAATCTCCATTTCTGACAATCACTTCTAAGTACTATAAACTACCTACTTGTAAGTAAAGTTATTGAGAATGCGTATGCGTGTAAGTTATATTTTTAGCACGAAAATAAAGCTTAAACCTAACCATACCCATAAATCCGGCAAGACACGCCCGGCGTTGTTTACATTTAATTATATGTAACCGTCATGTTTCACAAGTTACGTACAGCATTACGTCAAAAATCGTACAAAGCGGAATATTTTAGTGGTATATTAAGTTCAGACATAACCGCACCTTCAATAGATATTTTTAAAACAGTCAACCCAAGGTTAAACATCCCGGTTTGCTACACCAACATGTTTCACGACGTCGCATCAAAGTTAATTTTTTATTTGTTTTGCTAAAAGTGGGTAATTCAGCTACTATACCTTACATACATATAATAATCATGATATATATACAATATTAAAGTTTGTTCAAAAAGTTCCTCCGAGCTAAGATATACATACGAGAGTTATGTGAACTAAGGGTATTGCTACTATGAAATATTAACTTGAAACTTTAACCTTGTTCAGAATTGCGTTCTTGTTTAAAAACAGACCCTACAGTAGCACTCAGAAACGTTTAATGATAACTTTATCACTAAATATTATAATAATATAAAGATGCCAGCTGCACTCACAAGTCCGATGACGTTTGGACGCTTAAGACGTTCTTCTTCAAGGAGTGTTCACGCTTGGAGATCGCGTCACGCACTACACTAAAGAAACAACTATTGAAATCTTTACTTAGTGGTAGTTTATTCATTAAACGTCTCTGAGTGCTGTTGTTAGTCAATTTATACAAATACGTTTGTATCGCAATATATTGAGTAATGACGCATATTATGTTGATCTCTACGAAGAAATAATGTAAGAAAGCATAACTCAGAACCAATGTCACACAAAAAGTGGTCCTTCAAACCAAAACGACGTGTGATTCCAAATACGAATTGCTTCCGAGGTTACAAATAGACATGTTCGGTGATTGGTTTAAATTTCAGAAGGAAAGCAGGGATTGGTCCACGCGCGTGCTGCAACATCTACTATGACAGCCGAGTCATAGCGGCGTGAACGATGTTATTGATTTAGCACGTATTTTTTTTTAAGTTATTCTTCCTGATATTATTTCTTCGTAGGTTGATCTAGTACATACCCAAAATTTCTTCAACCAAAAAAAACCCAAGTTCTGCTAATTTACTTAATATGATGGGCAGGTGAAGCTACTCTTCATAGTGACTAGTGTTGGGAGGTAAACTATCGAAAACTTACCCCGTTTCTAGAACGTTTGTCAAAGCCTTGATTAGTTGGCCAACTAAATACTAAACGCTCATTGGTCAATGGTATTCTATGACACGATATGTGACCAATCATCGGTCACCGTTTGTTAGCTGATTTGAGAAACGTTCCAGAAACTACAGGTTACTCTGTGTAATTTGCTTTTCTGTATTTAGAACTCTTATGAGTATGTTCTCTTTTGTATTTAGGAACCTTTTGAAACAACACATCCATATTTAAATACACTACCCATATCACCGCCAAGTCAAACCCATACCACGTTTTCAAAGAACTTCGAGTGTCCTCAAACACTCTTGATACTAGGACCTTAAATACGTATCTAATTCCAGCATCTTAAACATTTCATTAAGGAAGCATGCTATATCTTAACTTAAAAAGAGGAGCAGACTCACTGCAAACTTTAAAGCGATTATGTTGTTTTTTTCACTTAAGTATCGACAAGGATTTAATAATTGATATTAAACAAACATCATTAGTAATTCGTATTTTCATACAAAGCCCATCGAACATTAAGGTATAGTATACTATGCAATCATCAGCACCACTTATACAAATAAACGATGATGATGAGTGTATCTTGTCACGTAATGGCGTAATTATGCAAATCAATTGAAATGGAAGAAATGACAAGTTGGTTTAGCTTCGTAGTTGCCTGGGTATACCTACTCGCACAAACATCATTAATTATCTTCTTAATTTTGGGTCCACACATAAGATAAAAATTACAAGGGAGACTTGACAGGACTAACCTAAGAGACTGTTCATCTTCTGTAACTACCCTTGGATGAAAACCAGATTAAGCTTCAGAACGAATGAAATAAATGAAATTCAGGAGCCTTATTCGCTATGACCATTCAAACACGTAACGCGGTAAGTCCATACAATTTAACCATCATTCCATGAAGATATCGTAACGAGCCGCGTTACTTGTTCGATGGCTAGCGAATAAGGCCCTCACGCTTGATTTATTTATTGTGGTTAATTCTGGTTATTTAGTATATAACGTATAGTCTATTTTTGCAAATATAATAAAATATTTTGTAATTAAGAAACAACTATCACATGTATAAATGCGAAAAGCATGTATGAAATAAGTTGTGTATTTTTACTATATCCCTGTCGTTTGGTTTAAAACATTAATATTGGGAATACAACTTATGTATATGTATTACATTTTTGGAAATTACATCTTCTAAACACAGCTGATAACATGTGATTAATCATATCTAGCTTTGATCACACGAGAACTAAAGCTGAATTCAAACTAAACTACGCTTTTAGCTGGCTTTAAGAGGATTGCATAGCTAGTACTTTCCATACTAAACGAGAAAACTCTTTTCTACCTCTTAACATTGTCCGATTTCAGTAAATTTTTTTTCATGGAATCTGCTCATTGTTTACTATGCCCGTACGTTTTGATTTTTTCAGTTTTTTAAGTTCTAATAAAGGAAATTTATAGTACTATGAAATACTGAAAAAATCAAAACGTACGGGCATAGTAAACTATGTGATGATTCCATGAAAAAAATCACTGAAATCGGACAATGTTAAGAGGTAGAAAAGAGTTTTCTCTTTTAGTACGGAAAGTACTAGCTATGTCTATGTAACTAAGTATGTATAATCCTCTTAAGCCATATGCTTAAAGCCATGAATAAATTTAAATCGCAACAAATACTTCCCATAGATATTTCGGTTTGTTTTCGTGACTTATTCATGAATCAAATATATTTTTGTTTTGTCTTATTAAACAAACCCAAATTTTTAACCAAGGTTATTCGAAATGTTTTAAGGCTTGTATGGAGTTGTTCAAAGATAATACCTATAGGTACAATAAAAAGAATCAGTAAGTTATTTTCAATATTCCATTAATTTGCCGTATTATTGCGTACTGTTGCATCTTGTAGTTAAACAGTTAGCCACCAAATAGCCGCCTAAAATTTTTAAAACTTTTAATAAATAATTTTGTAATTCTCTAATACTTGCAATATCATCAAGCTAGAAGCATCACCTTAGCCGCAATATATTTTTTTTTTACTAAATAGTTTTGTAATACTCTACTTCTTGCAATACCAACAAGCTAGAAGCAACGCCTAACCATACTATAAACAAACTTAACAACATTAAATATTGATCCGATACGTTAATTAGAAGCCCGATATTTACACTGATATCTTAAAATGAACACACAATTCCAAACCTTGTCACAATACAAAAAGCCTCAATCTGGCATATCTATACTCGTTATAGGCACCACCGGTTTCATAGTCTCGTTTTTCTTTTGATTTTTCTGCGACTTTTTGTTTTCTTTGACTTTCTTCGTTGTGTCTTCGTCTCTGTAAGGTTCTTGGTTGGCCGGGGGCTCGGTTGGGACGATATTGGCGCCTCGGCTCACGTTGTTGTTGTAAGCAATGTTGGCATACTCTTGAAGTAATGGGAAAACTGAAAGAAGGAATTGACAGAAATCCTTCCTAATGCCGAACCACCCTGAAACATTGAATTTTAAATATTCATTTCATAAGCGACAAACAGTACTACTAATAAAGCTTTCAGATAGGCAAGGCTTTAATGTAATCCCAAAGCAATATCAAATACACAAGATCGCGGTTGTAAATTCCCGAAGGCGTCGAGTATAAAAACCCATATCTCTCTATTTGGCTTCATGTAACAGAGGGCGAGCCAACTCCCATCGTATTCCATGTGCGGGGTACGAACCCCAAAAGGATTGGAAGAATATAAACACCTACTTTTTATTTATTATTTTGTAATAGGCGTACCGTATTTCCATCTTGACCCTACGCAGCATCGTACGGCTTACCCACCTATATGAGAGGATATGGTGCATTCAATTTTAAACCCTATTATTACTGACGGCACATAACTTGAACCAAAATGGCGATCGTCCGCGCCGTTGTACAATTATGGACAAAAGTGACATGCGAATACTCCGCTGTCGTTAAAAATGAAACACATGTTGAACCGAAAATTAAATTTCATAAAATCTTCCTTTCAAATCATCTTATTTCTCGAACAAAAGTGTTGTGGGAAGTGATCGTTAGGTATTATTGTATAGAATAGTTGTAGGAATACTAATAATAATTGAATACAATAAAAGTGAATGTACCTAACATGCTTAATCAGTATCACTCATTGGCCATGACCCATGACTCGTATCACCTTCCACTTATTATATATTAAGTAGAAGGTGTTTTGACTATAATTATATATATATATATATATATTGATTTTTTTCCAAAAATCTGTAATTGCGGTTCAGAATACCTTAAAAAAGTATGGATAGTCCCGTTTAGTTTTAGTTCGTTTTCGTCTCGTTTTTGTAACTAAAACGGTTAAGGTTCTGCCCTTACTGTCCCGTCTCGAAAATTCACCCTGTAGAATGCTCATACAATATAATCGTATGCGGACGGTAATCAGGAGCGCATTATATATAACCATCGTCTGCACATAGTGAGTCACAAAATGAGACCATGGTTGATTGATTGATTGTATTGGTCAACTTACATTTATTCCCTCCTTTAGAGCTGAACGACATGATGATGAGAGTGGCGTAGCTGACGAACAGCGGACTGACTACCACTATGTATTTGAATGCGAGTCCATCATCCAATTTGTTTGTTAACAGAACCTAAAAATTAAAAGAGATTAGTTATGTCTGAACTACCAAAAACACGGTGGACTATTGAACGCTGAAAATTATGAAATCAACTTTTATGAGAGAATTATTACTTCACGGACGTTAGGAGACGCGGGTTCCAACCCCGTTCGAGGGTGTAATTTTTTGATTGTGATGTTATCACGTAAAGAAACTCCAAGAATAGCCCTCCTATGGCTCGTTGTACTACTCTGACATAGTTTAAAAGGGACACAGTTAAAGATCACTTCGCCGTTCGTTTAGTCATTAGGTCTTCAGGCTGGGCAATATGCTGGACGAAATTTCGCGTATTTCTCAAACGCTGCCCGAGTTGGATTCTTCGGGTGACCTATTTGTCAACGTTGGACCTAGCTGACTGGATGGTTTGTCCAAGGTCTTTTGAGTAAACATTTACATACATTAAACATAATTTGGCTCTTGTGTCCTGAGCTATACAGGCAACGGGTTTTCATGTCCAAGTCTCAGAATTTTCAATTGTAATGAAATCATTTTGCCGTTGTCAGGCTTCAGTTTCCTCATTTGGGTTTGCTCAATAAACGATTTTTTGTAAACTCTTTGGAGCCCTGGTTCCGCACGATTGCTATATTAATACGGACTGTTTTATTTGAGTATGTTTGATATCTACATTAACATTTTTTTGTGATCATAATAACCTCCCGAATGTTTTAACAGTTTTAAAAACGATTTCCCTTTTTTAAATAACTACTAATGAGGTTAGAGTTTCCAGTTTCGAGGACTGTTATTGAAGCCACCGATCATTCTCTCTCGTTTGTTGACTGCGCTATCTACGGGACACTGGCAGAATTGTGGCGAACCCGCACATGGCACGTATAAAAGAAAACTAGAAACTAGGTTAGAGTTTTAATGAGATGCAGGTGCTTTTAAACTACAAGGTGTATCAAAGGAAAGTTTATATTTATTTAGTTTACTGCGTGAACGCAATGAATCCGAGGGGCGCGGGGGTTATGTCAGTCGGTAGTCTGACTTTCTGGCTCTTGGGTTGGGAATTCAGTAGCTGTGGAGCGTTACTGGGGAGCAGACCGCGCGTTGTGTGTGCGAGAGTTTTACAAAAAGGGTGATTCGGCTGAATTCCCAAGAGACAGGCTACCGATTGACATAACCCCCCGCGCTCCTCGGATTCGTTGCGTTCACGCAGGAAGATAAATAAATATAAAGTTTCTGTTGAGGCACCTTGTATTTAGAATTATTTTATTTTGTCACGGTCACATCATACAACAATATGAAATTAGTTTCGTGGTCACATTTAAAGCAATTTATTAATTAAATAGACATAAAATGCGGAAGCCGCGTTAGCATTTTTTGCCCATGTGATAAACATGGTTTTGTGGCCGATAAGTGGGACGATGGGGACTTTTATTGGCATTATGTTATATGGCATCCCTTTACTAGGGTATAAATTGAAAATGGTTCTATTTTGTATAATGAATTAATGTGAATTGTTTTATTGTGCACTACTGATTACCAGTAGTCCTTTACATTCCCAGAATTAATAAATGAATTTTGCAAATTTTAGGGAGATGAACCTACATTCCTCCTACACCCTCGAATAAGATTCGAACCCCCGTTTTCTGATTCCCTGTGTTAGACGCCATGACCATTAGGTCACAGATGCACCTGTCATCAAAATTATCTCTTTAGTTTATTTTAACCGTCGTAATATATAAGGATGGAGAGCCATCTATGTTTTTTCGCTACACCTCCTGTGTTAATGATTTAAAAGTCATATAAAATTAAATAGAAGTCAACATACCTGAAACACTAGTATGGGCACGACAGTGAAAGTGTATGCTAGCGCAGAGTTGAAACTGGTCCGCCTCTGCTGTATGTTGACATCTGGAGTCCGCAGTAATATTCCTGCGAATATTATACTGTATAGTACCCCTGAAATTACAAAAACGTCCTTTTTTAGTAGTGTTAATAATGCATACTATGCATTAATAGTGCATTAATTTTGTTTAATAAGCAAAACCAAACAAGAAGCTGTAAATTATTAGCACTTTAAGTTCCAAGGGACCCTCAGAAATGTAACATTGTATTATAGAGCCGCGTGCAATACCTCAAATCACCAAGTATTATGATATGACACATCAGAACATTTACTTTATCTTTTCATATACATACAACACCACTTTTGACTAACAATATTCTGCCAGTTCTCAAGTGTGACTAGTATATATCGTGTACAATTACTATTATAATGGCACTATACTCTAAGAAAATAATATTAGCATGTGTTAATAAAATTCATAGATACCTACTTTATGTTAGTGGTTACTGAGTAAATGGGCCATCAGATATAAAAATAAGTACATGGTTTAATGCGTTGAGGCCTAGTAGAGCATTTTTTATTCATACATTTGCAGTTGCTGTCTGTATATACATATCCTCTACAGGATAAGGTTTAAGAGATTATATTGTACCGCGCGTATGGACCCAAGTGTCATTTCATTGCATGACAATGACATGACACTTGGGTCCATTATAGGTAATGGTAATGTAATATGTCTATCAGGTATATATCTTGGGCCACTTATGTATCATATTTTTTTTTTTAAACAGAACCCAAGAAAAGAACACAATTTATAATGATTGAATAGAATCAAGTAGTACAATTAGGCGGATTTTATGTTTTATGTGTGTATAACAAGGGGGCTCAAAGATTTTTTAGTTAAAACTATACAGATATAACTCTTTTTGTTAAATTATATTCAATGACTGTTGGAAATTGTGTGATGAAACAATTATTAATAATCTTATTAAATTTAATTTGATTAAAATTTTAGACTAAACTAAGTACTAACCTACTAAACTCAGGCACATAAGTATCCATAGCGGGACGAAGACCACCTCCCATGACCAGTTGATAAAATCATCCAATTTCAATGCCAGAAATATGAACTGGAGTATATTTACAGCACAAAATAGCTCCAACTAAAATGAAATTGTAAAGAATTTTATTTGCCCAGAATTAAAATACTTACTATATAATTAAACTAATAGCATTTTTTTGTAAGCACTTTGGGATAACATCAGGTTTGGAGGGTTTACTAAATAATTAGATTTTATATACCAATATCTCTTGTGCTGGGGCCACACTGCCTTACCGTCTACCCGTTTACCGCAATAACTAATTAATAAAACTAAACGTAATTCATAGAAAAAGTGTTACTAATTAAAATAAGTTACTTCATTTATAACATATCAGTATTGGGTATGTGTATCAGATCTCAAAGGAAAATCAATTATTGTCTATTTTTACTAGTTTGCAGCTGTGTGTACATAAAATACCTTAATACATATAATAAGGGCAAGGGCACTAACAGAACAAATGTTTATACTATAACAATATACTTAATATATAATGTACACATGATTTAATGTAAGTATTTAAAATGAAATGCAAGGAATTTAAATGTTATTTTTCTTACAATCTTATGCAGGTAACGATTTCTTGATAATTTAAATATTTCATGTATGTATTGTTGTTTTTTCTAATCTACAAATACATAACGATGTTAATTAAATTACTTTTTCTTTTTACTCTTCTGTTGTGATCACATTTTTTTTTGCCTTTTTTCTTCACCACATTATTTAATTCAATTATTATGTGAAAATTATCTTCTGTAAAGTGCCTGGAGCAAACAACGCTTTTATTGGAAGGAAACCATCTGCCCCCACGGCAAGTTTTATCTCTCTACATATTTCTTTTTCATCTAGGAACCATCTACAAAAATTTTACGTTTCTTTATTAAGATTCCATAGTCAAACAAACCCAAGTATCTTATGACCTTTAACAGGGTAGAGACATTTTTATTCCAAGTGATAAACTTCATCAAAATCTGCTCAGAAGTCGAAAGTAAGAAAAGATAAAAATATTTAAAATATATATTCCATAAAATTCAAAGTCAAACTACTCATTTTTATTCTATTTCCTTTTATTAGTTGCATTCTTAGGCAATCAAGAATGACACAGGTTCATAGATTGCCACTTGTACGTAATCATAATTACTTTTTATTTATTTACAGGACACATTTTTGATAATTAACAAGAAATATCGAAACCAACTTGAGCATACAACATCTCAACACTAGTGTGACATGTATAGTGTACTCTCATTATATAAGGACATGTATTATTATTATTAGTGTAATGAGTAAAAGGGACTTTTCAATTAGACATCAACATGTGCCTTTTTCTGTGCTGCTAATGACCACGCCAGGCTCTAATTATGTTAGATACCTACATTTTCTCATTTAGTCACCAAAGAAAAATTATGCTATATAGTACACGTATATAGTTTGACGTTATAGATATAGATAGCTAAGTTTTGGCCTGTATATACTAGCTAAAGCAAGTATGTGTTGTGCACGTCGGTTCCCCTGTAAGCGGTATCTACTGGCGGTAATCTGTGGTTTTGAAGAAGTACAAACAAGCAGACCAACTTACATCTCATGATACTAACCTAACACATCAAATTAATCCAAAGGAAATTCCTAACAGCAAGGTAGTTGCGCTTGTTTTTGCTTTTTGCAAATCAGAGATTTCATTAAATCTATCACGAGTTCTTTAAAGTTTTACTTATTTATTTATTAATGTAATTATAGACGAGCAGAACTTTGGTGATATGTATATTTCAATGCAGTGTTGGTTGAGCAATGACTTCCTTTCGTATAAGAACCATCTGTCCAGACTATTCATGAACATTTTAGTTGAAGAGGTTGATACCACATGTTCTGGCAGTTTATCTCAGTTGTGCACAACTCTGTTGCTCAGGTATGCAGCCTTAGATTTGGCCTGATATTACGTATTCTAATTTCAACAGCATTAAAGGTACAATACAAAACGTAAATATATGCATGTAGAATTGCTGATAAAAACCAAAACTAATATTGCATATTTGGGATATAAATTATTTAAAAAATGTGTGGGCGTTCTGCAGGTATAAGTAAAATTTATATGTATATACATACTAGCTGTGCCCCACGTGGTAATGGAAGAAGGCGAAAAGTATCCTGTAGTATGTTCTTCTAGCAATTATACTATTTCCTCCCCAAAGGAGATCACCCAGATTGGAGTAATTTTTATTTTGCCGACCAACTAATGTAAACGCATTATTTTAATAGAACTCAGTAGGTAATATAAATATTTTTTATTACTTAACCAAAGTCCTAAGGTTATTTTTAAGATTATATTTAGCTTTGAATAATTAACCTCAGAACCTCGAAACACGAAGAAAATCGTCTAAATAACTAACCGAATGGTATCCTAGAGACGGAACAAAACAGCGTAGAAGACCATATCAAAGATGGAGTGACAATTAAAATAAGACTGCAGGAGTACTGTTGATCAGATTATATTACAAAGGCAACTATTAGAAGAAACTGAAGGAGACCTATGCGGAGGCAAAACAATCTGCGTAAAAACAACTCAGGTAAAAAAAACAAAAAACAAGTAAAAAACAACAACACGGTAGCTGTCCAATGTAACAGAAGTTGTACGGGGGAACTAAAGGGATTAGGCAAGTTGCGCAGTGAAAGGTAGTCAGTGTCACGGTGAGTGCGAGCGAGATAGCATGCGACGCAAGCGCAATAATAATAATTAGGTTTTATTCCACATAAAGATTTAGATATTCTGAGTTTGAATATTATCTTTCAGACTTAATTTACAACTTAACTCTAATAATAAAAAATGTTTATTTTGTCATGTTCTTTTAGAATAAGTTTATTATAGTTGGCCGGCACTTTAAAAATTAAGCCACAAATGTATAGCGGTTGGTGATCTCCTTTATAGGAAATGGGTAAAGTAATTCTCAAATTATGCTGTGACCACGGGACATAGGGCTTCATTTTTATATAAAGTGTGTAGAAAAAAAATTACCTTTACCAGTTACAATTACATTATGAATTTTTTATTTATAGCAACTGTGAATGACATACATGTTATGATTGGAACTATATTCTTAAATGAAGCCATTGATAAAATCAACTGTGGGCCTTACAGGACTGGAAAACTGTAAAGCTAATCTATGGAGCACACTACTGACTAAATAACCCACAGGACATAATCACTTGTCAGAAAAGAATATCAAACAATGTAAATTTGTGTAAAAATGTATAATACATAAATACATATTTAAATATGATTCAAATTAGTAATCAGTATATGGTATATACATAAGTTAAAACATACCTCATAACTACGGTCATGTTTCACTGACCATATACAGATAGCAATCGATACTATACTTATAAATATCAATGGTATAAAAACCAATATCCAGAGATGGCGTTGCGTCGTCAGTTTATCACAAACAAGGAGCTCAAACATAAGCAAGATTAAATGTATAGCAAGACTTATCAGCATTGCTTTGTAATGTATATATGCTTCACCCTCTAACCTGAAAAGTTAAAAAAACATGTTAGGAAACAATGGGAATTAGACAATTAACCCGTTAGCTCAGATTTTCCCACATTACTGCTGAATACACAAAACAATTTTTAGAATCAGGAGAAATGGGCTAATGAATCCTGAAGTAATCGGTAACTTGACTAAATTTGACCACTAATAAGTGAAAAATGATTACAAATATTGCAATTTTAGAGAGACAAGTTGTAGCACTCTCCTTAGTTGTATGAAGTGATTGTTGTGGGGGAAAAATTGCAACTTCAAAATAATATAAAAATTAAAAGCAGTTATGAAATGCTATCTCACATTGAAAACAATAACTTTTTAAGTATTTGGAATCGGCACACACATTCTTACTCAATAATACTGACTTTTTAAACATTGTAACCATGCTGAAATATCATGATAATATTAACACTGTAACAGAATACATTAATATTATTAAGAATTACATAATAAAACACCCATTGCAAGTCTACTGAATGAAAAAATTACGTCGATGTCACCATAACACAATAAAATACTGTCAATAGAAAACTTATTGTATCCAAGAAAAAGTAAATTGGTTAAAAAGAAAAGTAATTTCAATAAATAAAAAAGATAAGTTCAATGTGTTTATAAAAACTGATTCTGATGAAGATAAGATAAGATTAATCAACTTAATATTGACAAGAAATTTAAAAGTACATTTATGTACATGTATATGTGAGGAAGTTCTGTATATTATTGTACTCATACTTATATTATTGTGGCCCTATGGCAAAGAAATCCTGTGGCCAAAGATTGATGATCTTATGGATCCGATCCAATATTTACATTGCTATGATAGAGAGTTTGAATTTATCCCAGAGGAGACTGAAGAATAAAAGGCTAATACTTGTGGACTCATAACATTTACATGTAGACTTTGATTGTTAATTTGTGGTTGATTTGTTTAATTACTTATTGATTTTTAAATTTTTGTGTAGGTATGTTTATGAATAATGGCTAATTAAAGTTATATAAACAAGATAATATTGTTTTATTTGTGAAATTAGGTTTTTATTACAAAATTTATAACATGGGTCATTTTGACGAAATTAAGACTTGAACATGCACTATACACGATGTTATTTAGCAATAAGGATCCAACCCCATAAATTTACAAAAATCCCAGAAAGTTCAATATTAGGGATGACTGTACTATTAAACTATAAAAATACAACGATATTCCACATTACACATCATACTCTCAATTTATTTCAAAATAAATACCAATTAAGAAATGTGTTATAAACTTCAAATATCAATATCTCAAAAGTGACCTTTGTATGGATTGGATCTTTTCGCTTAACATGTACAATTCTTTTCATCTCATCTCTTATAATCTTAGTTGATCCATAAATAAGTTACCACTGTCATTCTCTGAAATACACACTAAAGGTTGCTAACGTGTTTTCTTGATAAAAGTCACCTAGTCCAGTCAGTACTTCCTAGTTTCAATAATTTGTAGGTAGGTACTATTTAAATGTTCCTTCTCTTTAGCTATTCTTTGTTATTATTTACATATCCTCGAAAACTTTAGACAACTGTTTTCTATAGGTACAATAAATGCCAAAAAACTTACCTAAAGTGGGGGAATTGCCACCAAATATATGTGCCAACTGTGGCTCCAAGCACAACTAGGAACTTCCATACCCAAATTGGGGCGAACACGGCCCAATATGACCATGATATTGTATTATCTAGCTTCAGCGCTAGCAAAGCAGTGAAAATTAATAAACAACTGTGTACTACAAATTTGCTGTGAACAACAAACGCAAAATTATTGTAAATAATTGTAATTGTTCATATTCACAACTATGTCATGGAGACATGGACTTTCTTACTGAAAAACTTACCTAGGATTAAAATCCTGAAATAGAGTCTGTAAATTCATTTCCATACACATTCGTCCCAATATTATTTGCTATCATTTCACTTCACAAACAAAACAAGTAGATAAATAGAGAACATTTGTATACTGGAGATAGATATACTTGTTACATAGATAAACTCATCTCTATGGTGCGTTCGTTTAGCTTATGAGGGCATTGGTGGCGTTTTCATTGATGTCTCTTTTGTTAAAGCGTTCGGAAAGCTCAAAAACGTTATTTTTGCCACTTTTGCCCATACCCTATTCGAACGCTCAACTGAGCATAAGACCTAAAATCGCATGATTATGCTGTCAAATACATAGCTGTCAAATAACGATCACAAACAACTATGCTCCGGACGTGGGTCAAAAATTGCACATTTTGGTGGCAAAAATTCCTCTTTTTTAGCTTTCCGAACGCTGAACAAAAAGAATGAATTTAATGACATTTTCACCCACAGATTCCCAATTCTAACGCCCCTTGTGAGAGTTTTTAGCGTTATTTTCGCCAAAAACGATCAGAAGTGATCTATTCGAACACACTACCAGTCATCTCACTTGATTTTGATTATTACGTGAATTATAGATAAATCAGGTTACGTTCGTTTATGTTTAAGGGCATTGGTGGCGTTGTCATTGATGGCTCTTTTGTGGAAACGTGGAAAGGGACAAAAGTGACAAAAATAATGTTTTTGAGCTTTCCGAACGCTGAACAAAATGAGACATGAACGACACACCCACAGATTCCCAATTAGAACGCCCCTTGTGAGCGTTATTAGCGTTAATTTCGCTAAAAAACGCTCGCAAGGGGTCTATTCGAACGCACTAATGTAGTATTTTTTAATTTACAGAAATCGTACACGCACGCTACCAGCGGCGTGTTTTGAAACTTTAGTTGCCTACATTTTTTCATACGAAGTTGTATTCATTACCTATACATACTCTAATCTATGTTTGTAAATATACATAGAATTCTACACAGTTTCACACAGTTTCTCCATGGTTGTAACCCTAAAATAAGAGTTCCTTTAAAGTTAAATGTACAGCCAATAATACGCAACCAAATAATGTCCAGGCAATAACTCACATCCAATATTCCGAGGAATGGCTTCGAATTATTGGCAGTTCAATACAGGCTGTGCATTATTTGGCTGCGTTATATCAACATGGGCTCATATAGCCATCTATTGCCCCCTCCGGATCCCTCCGGACCCCTGTACAGCGCAAACTTGCTTAACAATTCTTTATTAAGTAGCACGCGCTCAGCGCGAGCGGACGTGAAGAATAATATTTATGCGTGTTGTGACAGCTAAATAAGTTACTAAAATGGTACAGTGCAAAAAAATTTAAACTATTTCTATCCAAAAATAAAAGCGAAGTGATTCAGTGCAAAGGACGATGCTAGTGTTACTATCACCGATCATGTGCGCAAGATATGAAGGAATTCTTGGAAACTGAGATTTGTGAAAAGTGTGCAGCTGGTTCGAAGGATGCCACTCGACATAAAATTGTTATTTAGATATTGTTTATTCCATGAAAGAAAAGATGGACGAGTTGACCGAAGCAGTCGACTTCTTCACAGAGAAGTACAAAGAACTCGAGCAATTTAAAATAGAATACACAGATAAATCTAAGCAGCAAGATAATAAAATATTAGACCTGAAAATCAGGAACATATATCTTGAAAAATGTACTAAGGCGTTGGAGGAGCGTATCTGTGTTCTAGAACAAAAAGAACTTGATAATAATATCGAACTTGTCAACGTACAGGACGACGAAAAAGAGTCATGGATGTCGTCACCAACATTACAAAACTGCTCGGTTTAAATCCAAGAGATATAGAAAAAGCATGGAAGGTGGGCGTGAAAACAGTCGAATCAAAGAAACGCCCGATCGTTGTTGTTATGCGCAGCCGGGAAGCGGGAAAGGCCTGGATAAAATGCCGTAAACAACGCCTTACTAACCAAAAATATTATAAACGAAAATAACACACCGATTTATATAAATGAGAATATAACTAAACATATGCGACAACTATTTTGGGAAACTATATATATGGATTCAAAGTGCTAATTGATGAAAATGATATTAATTAAAAAGAACGACGAAAGTAAGAAGACGTATCAAATTCGCACTCAGAGTGATATTGAGAATTATATTGATATCGACCACTACCACCCACATACTCACAGATCATCAATAAACAATGGACTTTGGTGCGGATATTACTGACGAAATTTCTTGTTAAACTTACACTGACTTAACTGAATGAAGTGACACTATTACCCAACAGAGCAGCGCATTACAAATAATGCACGTAAATATTCGTTCGCTTCGGAAGTACTTTAGTCAATTACAGGTTTTACTGCACAAATGTATTGATGCACTCGACGTAATGGTACTCACGGAGACGAACATTAGTGAGGATTTCTTATCACTATAGGGCAAGAGCCCCGGTTTTGGCCACCTTAAGGAAAATTTAAGTTATGAAAAATCTTCAACAGTAAAAAAACATATAAAGCACTGATAATTAATTTTCATAGTATAGGGCATATATCTGCCTTAAAGGTTTCATAAACATATGTAGTTAAAGCAACAAAGATTTATTTATTTTTATATATTTATCAAAATAGGTCCTAATTCACCAGTTTTTACCACTTTTAACCAGTTTTGGCCATGTTCACTATTCAGTTTTGACCACTTTTCACCTAGGCCACATCACTCGACGTAGTGGTACTCACGGAGACGAACATTAGTGAGGATTTCTTATCACTATACCTATATTATACCATACCGAACTATACAATACACGCAAATACTAGAATACATAGAAGAAGAGGAGGTATCATTGTTTATGTAAAGAATAATGTTAATTACTCGGCGCAAATCTTAGACTGTACTGCATTCGAAGGCGTACAAATGAAGCTATCTATAAATACCTACAAGTGTCATCTTATCGCAGCATATAGACCACAGAGCAACAACAAGACATTATTTACCGAAGAATTAAGTAACATATTCAGAAATAAACCGTTGAAGGATACCGTAATATTGGCGGGCGACTGCAACATAAATATCCACGACTTGGACTGTTCGATGACTACACGGTACCTGAATATGCTAAGCATACATGGTCTACAGTGTGGCATACGATGCGTCACGCGTGAGGAGGTGGTTTCGGGGTGCCTGGTTGCATCCTGCATCGACCATATATTCGTACGGACTGATACGGCAGTCGAGATCGAGATGTATAAGCTTAACACCAAGCTCGCAGATCACTACTTAACCGGTTTATGAATATTTTGTCTCATAAGGATCCCAAAATATAGCGTTATATTCAAGCTTGCTTCTAACGTAAGCTGTGTAAAGTGATATAGCTGCATTTACATTATTAAAGTCATAATAAGTACGCATTATGAAGCCTAACATTATATATGCTTGCTTACATATATCTAACATGGTCTCTGAAATTTATCTTGGAGTCTATAAGTAAGCCTAAGTCTTTGATTTTGTCAACTCTGTCAATAGAGATGGTTTCAGATAGTCGATAGTCATATAAAGTCGGGTTTAAACCTCTAGTTATAGTTATCATCTTACATTTACGAGCATTAAAATTCAGACGATTTCGTTCACTCCAAGCTGCGATACGGTCAATATCGCTTTGAAGGGCAGTGCAGTCCGCATTGTTATCGACCGCGGCGAAGAGTTTGAGGTCATCAGCGAATATAAGACAATTTGATGACCTGATAGTCTTCGGTAAATCGTTGACCATGATTAGAAATTGAGTTGGACCGAGTGTAGAATCTTGATTCACACCAGATCTGGTATAATAACGTGGAGAACAGTAACCGGAAAGCTGCACATACTGTGAACGGTTTTTGAGGTAACTAGCGCAGAGGCTAAGTAGTTTTGGATTAAAACCAATAGATGCACATTTTTTTAAGAGAATGTCGTTCGTCCACGCGGTCAAATGCTTTTTGATAATCAAAATATACTACATCGACCTGCGAACCGGCATCCATCTTTCCGGTGACATAATCAACAAAGTTAATATGGTTGGTTACAGTCGACCGCCCTGATCTGAAGCCATGTTGGCTATCGTCTAGATAGATGTCAATCTGCTGAACTAAGCGAGCAGCACCGCTATAGGACGATAATTCAAAACTTCGCTTCGTTCTCCTGCTTTGTGAACAGGTGTGACTCGCGAAATTATCCACAAATCTGAGTATGTGGAAGTGTGGACGGAAAGGTTAAATATGTGAAGAAGAGGCTTGAGCAACGCGGACTTACAGTCCTTGACAATAAAGGGAGGAACTCCATCAGGTCCAAGAGCGGAATGCGCATTCAGCCGTTTATTAGCATGAATAATCTCAATTATGGATACATTATTGATTGATATATGAGCAGATGGCATAGAAAATGTTTGGCTATATTGTTGAGCTTCGTTAACGTCTAGTTTAGGGTCCTCGCTGAGAAAAACCGAGCTAAAATAAGATGCAAAAGCATTTGCAGCACACTGCCCAGTTACAGCTTCATTATTATATCTAAACTCGTTACAATCGCGTCTATCGTTGCGCCGTTGTTTTACATATTTCCAGAAAGTCCTAGGGTCCTCAGTCAAGTTATTCTCAATTCGCGTCATGCAGGAAATGTGCGCTTCTGCAATGAGTTTTTTGACTAATGTCCTATATATAATACTTATACATTTCTAAATTGTATTGTTTATTTTCTTTTTTATACCGCCTGAGATGAAAATACTTAAACTTAATGTTTTTTATGATGAAACCTGTAAACTAAGGATTGTCACTTGGTCAGGCAGCCGATTATAGACCACCGGTACCATCACGTGCAATAGTCTTCGCTAGCCACCGCGCCGCTCGCAGCTGGTGCGTGTGACGCGTGCCGTACCTATTGGTGTCCGTCGCCTATTTTGGAGTAGTCCTCCAAGTGGTCTCTAGCATATAAAGCTGCCTCAAGACGCGCTGTAAATCTGCTGCGTGCCCCCAGAGATCTATACTATATTGCAGAAGAGAGTGCACTGACGCGAAGTAGCAGCTCCGAACCATGTATGGTGTCGAGCTAGAGTGCGTGGCATGGCATCGCTACAGGAGCGAGGCGGCACGGCAAGGAGTGGGCGAGGTGCGGACGGGGGACGTACCGGGACATGTCACGACGTGATTCGCTCCTACTCCGTGTCTGTATCCGTGTCATCTGGCGTGCTTCGACGCGTGTCATAAACGAAAATGTGGACGTCTCCTGGCCACGCGGAAAATAGCAAACATCCTTTGAAAAAAACTGACTTTCGATTAATCGGCACGTAACTTAGATCTTAGTCAGTACACAGACCAGTGTCCACACTGGACTGGACTAGTAGATCGTAACTCCTTACATTGTCCTGCCGTAATTTCTGTGCCGTCAGTTTCCGGAATGGATTGAATCGTAACTGCAACTTGTAACAGTTGTTCGCGTAACAAAACACGTCCACACTATCGGTACTGACATGCGTGTCTATTACGGTCACGGGATGATGTTCGGTAAAATGTTACAAATTTGGACGCAGTTTAAATTCACAACCTGTATTCAATTCAATTCAAGTTAATCTAGTCATGATTTGATAAAGTTAAAGTTTAGAAATGATAATTTATTGTATCATTTACGTAAATAAACCTTCTACTAAAACCCCTTGTATTAAGGTATTATTTGATACCTATTATTAGCCCAGATTTTCTTCAAAACTCTTATATTATCAATGAAAACACTTGTTCCATGCGTTAAAAAACATTACTGATATCTGTTTTACATAATCATGACTAATATGTACGTATTTACCGTTATTTAATACATATTAATTTTTAGTTAGGTACTTACCCAAATAACAAAACGAAAATGTTTAATTAGAAATTGTAATCATGCATGTTTTGAATCATTGTAATCATGCATCTCAGAAAACATAAGTGCAGTCAATATGTAAGGTAAACAATATCTATTACTCTTAATAATTTATCTTTGTTATTTTAGAATGTGTTCTTCAATAAATGGATTAAATTATCTTAAACTTTATTTTTAATTTCATAAACCCTGGTTTACTTAACAATATTTTAATAGATTAGATAGGAATACTTATTGCTACATCGATATCAAACAGCACATCCCTATTTATCGATATCGATACCCTTCTACGTCACTAATGTCAGACATGGTAGACGATCGCAGACTATAAACCGTCAAAGAGGATGGCACTGAAAAAGTTAAGCCTCCCGCTAACGTTCCGTTGTTTGCTTTAGTGATTGCCATCTTTCTTTAGATATATTCTGATTAATCTATGATATAGTCTGATTAATCTATGTTCTATACAAAGTAATACAAAAAAAAGCCGCTGCGTGACCAAAATGTTTTGAGACGGTTTTGTTTTGTAAAATGTACTGGTAATTGGTTTTGTAAAGGGAATTATACAATTGCTATAAGCTGATGAAGATTTGTGTAACTGACTATTAAACTATATTCGAAAACTTTTTCAAAAGTAAAAAAAAATCAATAGGAATCCCGAAATCATGGCATCTCCATCTCCTAAGTCTCCTGAACAAAGTGAGAAAAATAAGCAGTACGATCGTCAACTTCGGCTTTGGGGTGATCACGGACAATCTGCGCTAGAACACGGACACATCTGTTTAATAAATGCCACGGCTCTAGGCACAGAAATACTAAAATCGATAGTTTTACCTGGAGTAGGAGCTGTAACCATAGTAGACGATAAGACAGTTACTGATGAAGATATTGGAAGCAACTTCTTTTTAGAATGCTCAAGCAAAGGTCTGAACAGAGGTGTCGAGACTCTTAGACTCTTACTGGAGTTAAACCCTGCTGTGCAGGGTCATGCAGTTCAAGAGCCGCCTGATCAAATTTTAAAAGAGAACCCCGATTTCTTTAAGGTTTTTACAGTGGTAATCACTACATCACTTGGTGAAAAACCTATTCAGGCATTGGCTCAACATCTGTGGGACATAAATGTGCCTCTAATTCAGTGCAGATCTGTTGGGTTCTTAGGTTCTTTCAGAATACAATTTAGGGAACATTTTGTGATTGAAACTCACCCAGACAATGAACAAACAGATTTACGTTTAGATGTGCCATTTCCAGCTCTGTCGGAATATCTCAATTCTATTGATATAGAGACATTAGACTTGAAGGACCATGGACATATACCATGGATTGTAGTCTTATACAATGCTGTTGAGAAATGGCAAATAAGTAATCCTAATAGTTGGCCAATGAGTAGAAAAGAAAAGAATGAGATTAAAGAAATTATTCAAGAGTTTATAAGAAAAGATGAAAATGATGTTCCCATCCAGGAAGAAAACTTTGAGGAAGCCTTAAGAGCCGTTAATACCTCTTTGGTTCCAACTTTTTTACCTGTGAGAATTCAAGAACTTCTATACAGTAGTTCTGCTACTAACTTGACACATGAAAGCTCCTCTTTTTGGATCATGTGTGCTGCTCTCAGAGGGTTTGTAGAAGCTGAAGGAAAAGGAAAGCTGCCACTCAGAGGAGTCTTACCTGACATGACGGCATCTACAGAGCATTATGTCAAGCTACAAAATATTTATAGAACCCAGGCCACTATGGATACTGAAATAATGTGCAGAAAAGTCCAGCAAATTGTTGCACAGCTTCACTGTGATAGTATCAGTGAAGCTGAAGTGAAATTATTCTGTAGACATGCTCATGACTTGTATCTAGTTAAAGGTTCTAGTATTGCAACAGAATATCAATTAGGAAGTTCTGTAGCATCTTATATAGCCAAGTATCTTGAAGAGCCTGATGTTATGATGGTACATTATATTCTGCTAAGAGCTGCGGAGATTTTTGAATCAGAGCACTGTAGGCCACCTGGAGACTGGGAGCCTGAAGGAGACATATCCCTGCTGAAGACTTGTGTCACCAAACTGCTCAGTGACATTTCCTGTTCACCATTTCCAAAAGATGACCACATTCATGAGATGTGCCGCTATGGTGGAGCAGAAATACACAGTATATCAGCTTTTTTAGGTGGCTGTGTAGCTCATGAGGCCATAAAACTTATTACTAAACAATACAAACCTGTAAATAACATGTTTATATATGATGGAGCTTCAACTAACACAGCCACTTTTACATTTTAAGGCATCTTATTTTTAAAAATAAATTATTTGATGATACAAATGTTTTCATATTTATGCATTTATATATTTATTTTAGTGTGACTCAGTGAACTAACAGAAGTCGTTCCATGGAGCACTTTGAGCCGTCCCAAATTTTACAGTATTTCTTTCCTAGGACTACCTACAAGGATCAATAAGAATTAGCTAAATTGGTTAACTGTTTTCACAGTAGTAGTTATCAATCAACAGCATTTAATACTTGATGTATCTATGCTACTTCTTTTTCTTTTATGAGATTGTCACAACATAGCCACTAGAATATAAAGCCGATTGCTTAGTGGGAACAATGATGTATAACTTGAGGATTAATTAATTTTGCATCTGATTTATTTTCTCCTTTGAGCAGACATACCATTACAAAGTTAAAGAATGTACAAATATTATGTATAATGATAATGAGTTTGGATCCCAAACATAAGATATTTCTTAGGTAATGGAAATGAGCAATGGTTCAATAGTCAAACACATAAATTAATTTCAATATAAGTACATAGGTAATGAATGTTTAAAAATGTGAAAATTGGTTTCAATTCAAATTTACTTGTGAAATATTGGACAACATTTTATTTGATTACCTTTGAGTCTCAGAGACATAAATTTATGTACCTTTCATTCATAGGTAAATCATTTGTTTTAATTATCACAGTACATATAGAAAGGGTTAATAATTTAATTGGGTATTGCTGAACATCATCATTTGAGTGGATCTCCTACTGCTGAAAATAGGCCTTCCCCATGATAAAAAACGGCTAAGAGGCTTACTTGGTGCGGCCCAATGACCTTTATCAGTTTATCTGTCCATTTGAGAACCTTCGTGTTTGTAATTTTTTTTAAGTTATAGCCCATTTCACAATGTTTATACAAGTTCTGAACATCATATCTGGTAGATAACTTTATACAAAACAGTTCTATTTCCACAACTTGTTTGTAGGATACAGCTTATTTTTAGGAGGTATAAAGGTACTTATATTACAAAAATAAATATAGATTTCTGATAAATTTATTGTAAATATTGTGTCTACATTATAAAAATAATACCAGACTAAATTTTGATAAAGAAATCAAATTATTCGCGGATTACACGAGGTCAGTTTTTCAAGCCAGGATAGCAAGCCAATTTTCTACTAAACTGTCCTGTGTTCGCCACACATTTTTTGTACCTGATCACGTTTTTAATTGTCTTTATATATATTATTATTACTTTATATAGTATATAGTACTTGGAAAGGGTGGCGTTTGTATTATTATTATTATTTGTACAGTTGTACAAACATTAAATTAATCTTCATACTTAGTTTGGGCATCTTAAAATCTCAAAAACACATCAGAAAACTAGCATACTAGCTTAGAAATGAAGATAGTTCTGTCTACACGAAGCCAGAAGTACTAGCTTGTTAGCTTAGTGACACTAGCTTGCTGTCCTGGGTTGAAAAACTGGCCTCATGTAGCCCGGGCATTAGGGAAAATAACAATAAACAGTGACTACATTGTAATTCTTCAAAGTTGTGTATTTTACCTATGGATATAAAACTATGTATAATAATCTTAGTCAAGATAAAAGGAAATGTATAAAACATTTTCTTTAACAATTTCAACACATAAATTAGATATATTAAAACATATCACATGACTAAAATTAATTGAAACAAACTATACATTTGGCTAGATCCTCATAGATAGCAATTAGCTTATGCCATAACAAATATTCACACTGTGGCGAGAGCTTGAGGCCATGTAGCCATGAGAGTAACACAACATTTAGAATTTCTCTTTACCTATATACATATCACCTTAGCCATAGTTTCAATCGCAATGCATCTACACCATTGAGATAGTAACGAAATAAGCGTTTGTCCCTCACAAATCCAAGATTTTCATAAAGCTTCAGTGCAGGTTTATTTGTAATTTCTGTTTCTAAAACAACTTCATCCGCATTATCATTTATCATGGCCTGAAAAAAATACATTCACTATCATAATTATAATATAAATTAATAATAGTGTTAAAGCTTATTTACATAACAATTTAATATGGATTTTTTTAATTTAACCTACATTCTAATAGGATTTCTAACAATAGCACTTAGAGATGAAGATAATAAGATAAAATTTAAACTGTACCTTTATTGCTTTTCTTGCTAGTCGAGATCCAATCTTTCTGTTTCTGTATTTCTCATCAACTGCTAACATGGCAATGTAGCCTCTCTTTACCACATTGCGATGCATATCTAACTTACATACAATGGCACCAATACAATTTCCTTCATGTGTTGCTAGAAAGCAAAGCTTAGGCCAATTGTGTATAAAATATCTATATGTGTAGATAGAATATGGTTCAGATAAATCTTTCTGAATAAGTCTCATGATTTCAGACATTTGAAGTTCAGATTCATATGAAATAATTTCTATGTCATCTTGAGGTGACTGATCTTGTTTGCTGAGAGTGTGTTCGAGGTTTTCTAACGCGTCGTCGATTATGCTGTTGATTGTGTGCGCTGCGGCATCTTTGTTCTCTTCACTGGGGGTTTCAATACACTGTACACTATTTACACCGAGCTTGTGCTCGATTTGTGCTGCCTTCGTGATCTCCGGAACATCAGGACTCCCGCCGCCGTTCGAGTGATCGCTAGTCCCATTAGTTAGGTTACTACTCACGTTATTTATGTGAAGAGTATTAGCTATCGTTTCACTCAATTTCTCTTCATTCGATAAACTTATTTCGTCCTTCGTTTCAGAACGATCTTTGGCCTTTTTACTTTTGTTTTTCATGTTCGTACTGATCTGACTGCACTTGATGTTCTCAAAGTTATCGTCGGCTACTTGGTTCATGATATCAATTTTCTAACTATATTACACATTCAAACAACTACAAGCTCGTTTTTAACCGTAAGTACCTTTAGGTCGATCCATGTATCTTTAATTTCTCAAAATTGTGGGAGAGTATCACCGACATCTTGGCAAGTGTACAGTGATACTTTTATCCACTAACGTACTTTTGTAGATATTTATATATGTGCGTTTCTCGTTGGAATTCTACGATTATTAAATCACGGATATTATGCGTGAATTTCAGAACGCTCCTTGGTAATTATCAATTTTCCGAATTTCAATGTCGTTCTTCTACGACCATCACATTGCAAAAAAATAATTTGTTCCAAAGGCGAAGAATCGGTAGATGAGGCAGCTTTTGATAGCATTCATTAATATTCTGTCTTCTTTGGCATAGATGCCTACTATACAGAGAGAAGAGAGATAGAAGCTTTAACAGATGTTAAGCAGTTACACTAAAGGACATCAAATACTAAAACCATATAATGGAACGTACCGTAACGTAACAAGTATTGCTATTATAAAAATGATTTTCTACCTCTCTAGCGTAGCGTTATATTCTCTTTGCCTCTTACCACAGCGAACCTAATATCATATAAACATAGACTGTGCCCATATACTTCCTAATCTGTGACTGTGCCTTTACTATGGCTACGTTCCGTACGTAATACGGTAAGTGATACAAATAAGGCCTACATTTTCAAGTTCTTGTAACGCGATAAATAATTTATTGAAATAAAAGAACATGGTTAAACCGATCAACTATTTGTGTTCTTCAAGATGTAACAGTATTCTCATAGATAATGTGTTTCAATAATATATTGCAGGTATATTGTTTCCCTGACAACCTAGTTGTTGATGTGTGATTGTGTGTCATAAAATAATCATAGACCAAAATATATACTAAAAAGTACTAAAATGTTAAATATTCGTTTATTTATTTGATCTAGTAAATGCATATTAAATGGTAATATATCGTATGGATGTGCTCTATACTCACTGCAACTACCTCTGCATATTATATACTATAGGTTATAGGCCACTCACGTAAGTGAAAATGAGTCATCGCGTACATATAGAAGTTTCAGAGTATGCTCAAGTGTAATAAACACATAATAACTCCAGAATAAAAGTATTATATTATAACATTATTAATTAATAAACAAGAATAAAAATACGAAGACAGATATTATTTTTGACAACAACAATCAATCATATATATTCTGACATAAAAATAGTGGCCGATCAAACAATAAGGTATCTTAGAAGTATACAACTCTTTGGTTCATTTCAAATAGTTCCAACACTTCCCCTACTTCTAGATAGACAATAGGCCATTTTAAGTTAAACTAAACTTAAACCTTTCGTTAAACACAGATGTCTCTGCTTTAGTAAAAACTTCGTCAGGATATCTGCTTTCATTTCATTTGTGGGAACATATTCAACTGAAATTGTTCTACTATCCACAAGGTCTCTTAAAAAATGATGTCTCATGTCAATGTGTTTGGTACGCGAATGATGTACGTTATTTTTGGTGAGCATTTGAGCTCTTTGATTATCACTGTAAATTCAGACACTATCAGTTAAATTAAATACTTCTTCTAATAAGTTTTTGACGTATATTGCTTCCTTACACGCATCACTAAGTGCCATGTATTCAGCTTCGGTTGTAGATAAAGCTACTGTCCGTTGCTTACGAGATTCCCACGATATGGGTCCATTTAGGTAGAACACATAGCCAGTATACGATCTTCGATCGTTAAGACATGCACCGTAGTCTGCATCAGCATATCCACAGAGTTTGAAAGTATTTGTTTTTTGAAAATGGAGTTTAATATGCATTGTTCCCTTTAAATAACGAAGAACTCTTTTTGCTGCATTCCAGTGCACTGTCCCAAAGTTATTATTGAATTGGCTAAGTACACTAACAGCGTGTGTTATGTCTGGTCTTGTTCCAACTGACAGGTACATTAAGGAACCAATTAACCTTTGATAAGGCAAATGCTTTGCTGTTTCTTTTTCTTCATTAGAAGGGTATACTAATTTTAGGCTCAGATCAGCAGGAGTACTAGCTGGTTTTGCGTCAGTCATAGAAAAATTAACAAGAACCTTTTTAATATAGTCCTCTTGATCAACAGTTATTCCACTATCTTCCTTCATGATCCTCATGCCTAAGAAATGTTTCTTTCATATCAATACTGAGAATGCAAAGATCATCAACAAAGATTGCGACAATCAAAATGCAATTTCGCTCGATTTTATAGTATAAACAATGATCATATTCTGATCTCTTCATATTCAGTTGCATCATAGCACTATTTAGTTTCAAATTCCATTGCCTAGGCGCTTGTTTAAGACCGTAAATTGCTTTATTTAACTGGCATACCTTCCCCTTGTCACAATCTTTCGTGAAACCCTCAGGTTGTTCCATAAATACTTCTTCTTCTATATCACCATTAAGGAAGGCAGTTTCTACATCCATTTGATCCATGGAAACATTCCGTTGTGCCGCAAAAGCCAATAATATTCTTACGGTTGACAAGCGTGCAACGGGTGCGAAAGTTTCGTCATAATCTATACCATATGTTTGGGTAAAACCTTTGGCTTCCAATCGCGCTTTATAACGTACGATTTCTCCATTAGCATCCTTTTTTATCTTGAATACCCATTTGCTACAAATTATTTTCCTATCTTTAGGTTTATCTACTAGGGTCCAAGCTTCATGTTTAACGAGTGATTCGTATTCACTTTGAAGAGCTTCAAGCCATTTTTATCTATCGTAAGAAGTGATAGCTTCCTTATATGTTGACGGTGTACCATCTTCTGTGATTTTATACAAAAGTATATCATCTGACCAATTTCTTGGAGTTCTGTTTCTTAATGGATATCTTCTTTCAGGTTGCTCTTGCATTTCAGAAGTTCTTGTATAATTTCTTGAATAGAATCTTGAAATTCATCTTTCAATTCGTCTTCCCCTTCCTGGGCATGTCGATCAGGTATGTTTACTCCACTTTCCTGGTGAACACCTTCCTGAGTGACGGGTGCAGTATTGATAATACTAGTTATTTTCTCACATTCAGGAGTTACGTTAACTTCTCCTTCAGATGATGTAGCATCATTTTGTTCAATCATGATAGGAACTGGTTCAATTATTTGTGTTTCAACTTCAGTTTCCGTTACAGTCTCACATGATTTTGCTTTGAACACAAAATCATATTCGAAAAATTTGACATCTCTTGTCTTGATAACACATTTTCAGTAGCCAACAAAAATGCACATATTTGCCTTATCATCAAATTTCCTTCTAAGAATTTTTGGAATGTGGGCATAGGCTTTGCATCCAAAAACACGCAAATGTGACAGGTCAACTTTCTTACTAGTCCACGCTTCTTCTGGTGTTTTGCCTCTTATGGCTTTGGTAGGGGAGCGATTTTTTAAATATGTCGCGGTATTAATAGCTTCACCCCAATAAGTTTTAGGTAGACCTGATTCAGAGAGCATAGATCTAGCTTTTTCTACAAGAGTTCTATTTGTTCTTTCTGATATGCTATTTTGTTCAGGATTATATGGTACAGTTGTCTGATGAAGTATACCAGATTCTTTTAAAATTTCTTTTAAGTTGTTATTTAGGTATTCACCACCATTATCAGAACGAAGAACTTTAATTTTTTTGTTAGTTTGATTTTCAACAAATTTCTTGAATTCGCGAAATTTTTCAGTTACTACTTTTGTTTCATTAGGTATTTAAACGTTTTTCTAGAAAAATCATCCGTAAAAGTGACGAAATATAAAGCACCACCGGTACTCATAGGTCCGCAAACGTCACTATGAATTAATTCTAAAATATGAGTCGCCCTTGAATCAGACGATTTAAAAGGTTTCTTTGCAAGTTTTCCTTCAACGCAAGCAACACAATTATCTTTAATTGAACAGTTAGGACGATCATACTTCACACCAATAGCTAAGTGAAGACGGAGTAACTCCATAGACCTATAGTTTAAGTGACCTAAGCGTTTATGCCACAAGTCTGCCGAGTTCACTTTTGTTTCAGTAAGATTAGCTTTGTCAATAGGTAAATCAAGCTTGTACATATCATTGACATTTGAGGCTGTATGCAAAACTTTTCTAAAAACCTTACAAGATTGAGCATCCAAAATTTTTCCTCCAGACGATGAGTTCGTTGACAAGTCTGGAACATGCAGAACGTCGGTAATATTAGAAGAAGCATTTAATTGTACGGTACCAATAGCATCTGAAAAAATAATTTGGTCATTTGCTACCCTAACTTGTTTTTTGATAGGTTTAGTATCATTAAGCCAATCGCGTCTATTTGTCATATGACTTTTAGCACCAGAATCAATATACCAGTCACACACAAGTAGTGACTTATCAACCGAGGAGTTATTTATTTCAGGTTGAACCATAACTGATTTATTCAAATTATTACATGTATTTCTACTTACAGGTTGTGAATTGACTATCAGTGTTACCTCGCACATTTCAGCCATTTCTTTATTTGATTTAGCCTTAAGAACCCTGCAATTCATCTTAATATGTCCTGGCTTACGACAGTAACTACAAAATATTTTCTTAAAGTCTCTATGGTACTGTTTATTTAACGACACTAAAGCAGAATCATTAGTAGAATTACTGCAAGTAGCCAAATCTCGGCTATCTTCCTTCAAAAGTGCAATCATCATCATGATGATGATGATGATGATGATGTCGTCAATTTTCTGATTAATTTGCTGAAGCTGTTGATGTGTTGACATTATGTCGTTGATATAACTTTCCATGTTGTCAATATAGCGAGTATTTAGTAGTTTTTTCATTAATGTCAGCTTTCTTACAAGACCACCATCGGCATAAGCCTTCTTTAGATTATTCCATGCTTCAAATGCAGATTTACATCCAATAATCTTTGAAAAAACCCTTTCATGGCAACAAAGACCAATTTTTGAGCGAGCTCTGTCATCACGGCGTAGAATTTCTTGAGAGCTATTTTCTAAGGGTGCTTGTTTTACGCAATCACATAATCCACAATCTATAAGCATCATTTCCATAGAAAATGCCCATGTTGTATAATTACAACGTCCTTCTAATTTTTGAAAAGTTGGTGTAGTTGTCATGACATGAGCAGCATTACTTGAATAAACAAGATTAGGAGTAGTTTTACATGAATCTCCTTCCATATTTTGTTTGTACTTCGATATTAATAAATGTTACATATATGAATCCTGGAGTTTTAGTACTTACGGCTCTGGGCCCATAACCAGAAGTTTCAGAGTATGCTCAAGTGTAATAAACACATAATAACTCCAGAATAAAAGTATTTTATTATAACATTACTAATTAATAAACAAGAATAAAAATACGAAGACATAGATATTATTTTTGACAACAACAATCAATCATATATATTCTGACATAAAAATAGTGGCCGATCAAACAATAAGGTATCTTAGAAGTATACTACTCTTTGGTTCATTTCAAATAGTTCCAACACATATTGATCCGTTAAGGAGAGAAAATTATGATACATGCAGAGAGTTGAAATACAATCCATCGCCTGCAACTTTAAGGCTCGAGTTCGGCCTCACATGGAATACTGTTTTCACCTCTGGGCGAGGGCTCCCCAGTACCAGCTCAAGCCACGGTAATAATATCGTGATCAAGCTCTCTCCGATTAGCTCGACTCTTTGGCACTGCGTAGAGTACTTGGATCACTCTGCATCTTTTACCGCATATATCACGGGAAGTAATGCGAGAAATGTTCGGTCTAATACCTGCAGCTGATTATGGCCATCGGACATCACGGCGGGATATGAAATTTCATAGAAATCATGTTGACGTCTGGGAGTCCACAACCGTGCGATTCCGAAGGTACTTCTGCCTTACACTACCAGGAACCAGCTGCCATTTGAGGTATTTCCGAACTGATACGACTTGGGAATCTTCAAAAAGGGAGCCTGTTTCTTCCTTAAAGGCCAGCAACGTATCCCTGAGACCTCCGGATGTCCGTATCCGACGGTGATCACTTACCATCAGGTGAGCCAATTGCTCTTTTGCTAACCTGTCCCTTAAAAACATGTGGAAGCCCCATCAGCATCCTGAAAGCATTGTTGAATTGGATGCACAGTATGAAGTCAAAGGCTTTTTATATAATATTATGTTGTCCACAAGCTACTACTATAAAACGATTAGCAATATGCTTTGAAAAGTGTTAGTTTTACTTCGTCTGAGCAAGCGTAGACTCTTGACAACATATTCACCCTTACTGTCAATACTCTGCGCTCCCAGTCTATATATTCATCATCTTTCAGCTTTTACCCTTAAAGAATCTGAAACAAAACACCTGTGCATAGAACCAGTTTTTCTAACATCGTCATTCACTGTTGAGGCTGTCCGTTTCTTACCGTCCGTTTTAAGCACGAAAGTTTGTCTTAAGTGTAACGTAATCGTATTGTTGACGTACACAGTACAAACTATGATTATTATAATAAAGTTTATGCCATGGTCGTACTAGATAAGTGATAGTTTGTACTGTAAAAGATACGATTACGTTACACTTACCTACGCAAATGTTCGTGCTATGCCCATTGGAAATAAAGCGAGCTACGTCACTGAACGCCTTCAAAGAACAGGTTCTAAAAGTTTATCTTTCACTATTCTTCTTGGTCGTATAAGGTAAAGTTGCAAGCACAACTTCGAGCAGTTAACGGCTGGGTAGATCGCAGCCGGCACACGATGCGGGTAAGAGTTTAACATACATAGAGAAATTAGATGGAAACTCATTTTACAATACACGGAAATTCATGATCGAGTTGTAATGACAACCTGTGAAGTACACTCGTACGCGCGAAGACCAAGCTGTTACAAATGCAGGATTCATACAGTGCAGTGCAGATCCAAGTACAAACACCAATGATACTGCACTTTTAACGGATAAACCACACTAACCAAGAAATCTCTATAGAAAAAGGGACACGTTATTGAATAGTTTAATTTAATCTAGTCATGATATGATAAAACTAAAGTTAAGAAATGATAATTTATTGTAACATTTACGTAAATAAACCTTGTATTAAAACCTCTGTATTAAGGTATTACTTGATACCTATTAGTCAGATTTTCTTCTAAACTCTTTTATTATCAATGTAAACACTTGTTCCATGCGTTAAATAACATTACTTATATCTGTTTCACATATTCATGACTAATATGTACATATTTACAGTTATTTTAAACATATTAATGTATAGTTAGGTACCTACCTAAATAACAAAACGAAAATGTTTAATTAGAAATTGTAATCATGCATGTTTTGAATCATCATCTTACAAAACATAAGTACTTTCAATATGTAAGGTTAACAATATGTATTACTCTTAATAAATTATAATCTTTGTTATTTCAAAATGTGTTCTTCTATAAATGGATTAAGTTATCTTAAACTTGATTTTTAATTTCATAAACCCTGGGTACTACTAACAATATTTTAATAGATTAGATAGGAATGCCTATTGCTGCTACCTCAATATCAATCAGCACATCCCTATTTATCGATATCGATATCGATACTCGCGCGCTCGTCTTCACGTCACTAATGCGTTCCACGTCACTAATTTCACACATGGAAGACGAGCGCGCGACTATGATCCGTCAAAGTGGATGGCACTGAAAAAATGAACGTCCCGCTAACGTTACGTTGTTTGCTTTAGTGATTGCCATCTATCTTAAGATATAGTCTGATTAATCTATGGTGGCCCCATGAAGTTATAGATAAAAATATAACTTCATGGGGCCACCATAGATTAATCAGACTATATCTAAAGATAGATGGCAATCACTAAAGCAAACAACGGAACGTTAAAAATATAACTTCATGGGTAAATGGTATAATGGTACACTTTATTTTATTATATTCTCTTTGCTTGACTTTGTTGTGTTGAATTATGTTAAACATATCTATAATGATTTTGCATTTCTTACTATTATTTCTTATAGTTTTGTATTAAACAAAACAGTTCTTAGATATATTTAGGTAAAATAATTGTCATATATGGACAAGATCATTTACGTATAAAATATTTATGTATATAACAACCTGCGCTCCGCGGTTTTACCCGTGCGGTGATGGATGATGATGATGCATCAAATATACCGTATGTTACTCAGGTATAGTATAGCTTTCTACTGGTGAAAGAGTTTTTTGAACCGGTTATGTAGTTTTTACGTTTGTCCGTTACAAACAAACTATTAAATCTTTCCTCTTTATTATTAAAGTAGATAATGATTAACACCTCGTTACGAATAATGTGGTCTAGTTTGTACTGGCGTTGATATTGCATATTTCAACACGAAAAAGTAGTTATTGTGACATAACTGTAATACTAAGTTAGACATAACATATGGTGTTGCATACTTTTTTATAGACATTATGATGTCTTATATAAAACTATAGTGCATCACTTTGGTCTTATGTCTGCAGTTTCCGCAGCGTACGCGATATACTTAAGGAATTAAGGCAAAATAATTTATTGATATCGGTCTAGTAGTTTTAAAGTTTATTCGTTTCATACAAAAATACAAATCTTTCCTCGTTATACCATTATTAGTATATAATATAGGTAATTATTATAAAAGTATTTTGGTTCGAGTAAGTATGTACATAAATAATATTATTAGTTTATTTACCTATTACTAGTATTAGTATTGGTATTAGTATAGTTATTACCAGCGCGGTGATGGATGATGATGATGCATCAAATATACCGAATGTTACTCAGGTATAATATAGCTTTCTACTGATGAAAGAATTTTTTGACCCGGTTATGTAGTTTTTGCGTTTGTCCGTTACAAACAAACTATTAAATCTTTCCTCTTTATTATTAGAGTAGATAATGATCAACACCTAGGTACGAATAATGTGGTCTAGTTTGTACTGGCGTTGATATTGCGTATTTCAACACGAAAAAGTAGTTATTGTGACATAACTGTAATACTTAGTTAGACATAACATATGGTGTTGCATACTATTTTGTAGACATTATGATGTCTTATATAATACTATAGTGCATCACTTTGGTCTTATGTCCGCAGTTTTCGCAGCGTACGCGATATACTTAAGTAATTATGGGGTTTTTTTCACACCTTGGGTTACATTATCAAAGTTTTCGTAAGTACGGATCCATAACTTTTTTTAAAATATTATTTACCCTATGTTACTCACTCATATAATGTAGCTTCCTAAAGGTAAAATAATTTAT